>CM054377.1:57250530-58655530 GCA_028858755.1 Ara ararauna | reverse complement strand
GTATTGCTTTATAGCTCAGTTACAAGACTGGTGTAGTCTTCAGCTGGGTTAATGACTAAAATGGTGGCTGGTTTTAGGCTGACTCGAGAGATTGAGTAAGCACTAACTCATGAAGGGGATGAAAATGAATTGACAGGAGAAATTGGAATGCGAGAAGGGAGAGGAGTGGGGGCACGTGTTCTCTTAGCTGTGTCTTATGTCTTGATGTGGATGAACTACATTTAACATTTGCATAACAAGTGGGAGTTTTAAGACCTTCCAAATGAAATCTTATATTCTCCATTTGCTTTAGAGAGAGAAGTTTACGTGACATAGAGCAAGTAGCATTACTACCCAATCAAGGTTACTACTTATGGATGGATTTGCCATTCTCTTCAGAAGCATACACTCCAAGTCACTCAAAATAATATATTTTAATGTTCATCATTTGTTTGAAACAAATACCAAAACCCAACTCGCTTTTATCTTAGGTTGCTACACCACTGGTTTAAATAAATGATAACTCGGAGTGTATCTAAATTCTTGCAATGGTGGCAACTTGTAGTCCTAATGCTATCAGGAATTGGAGATCTATTCAACAACGTTGCATTTGTATTTTCATTTTAAAGAAGTGTGGGGTTTTTCTTATTGTTTTTGAAGTAAACTATTATAAATAATACTGCAAGAGTTGCTGTAATTTTATTCTTTTTACCTGAATAGTAAATGTTGACTCTTAATTCAAAGCAGACAATGTATTGTTCATAGACTGGGGACAAGAAGGGAGAGGAGAGTAAATTGAAGTGACTCAAAAGAAAACAAAAGACTTTGAGACTTCAGTCCCTAAGCTTTTAATCCCCTCCCAAAGTAGTGGTGTTGTTTTTTTTCTCATTGAGTCATTTTGACTTAGGATTGACTGTAACTTTTTACTTTAATCTTTTTTCTTAGTATGCTTCTCTAAGAAAATTTGAGTGTTCTGACAGTACACTGTACATTAAAAATTGAAAGGCAGACTGGTGTTGTGGATGGCCACTGGCTAATTTTCTTTATTTCCTCTTTACTTCTGTATGATATGTCTTTTTCAATTTTACCTTTGCACACTGAGCCAGTTGAGCTGCTTCTACTTTGCACTTCTTGCAGAATACTATGTAGAAGCTATCAAAGTATCACTGTAGTTTTTTAAGACATTTTTGGAGATTCTTTTCATCCACAAACATTTAAATCAAGTTTTAGAATAACTTTGATGTTCCTAAACAGAATATTTGTTAGAGCAGGAGGAGTCACAGAAAAAAGGTGGTCCTATGGTAGAATGCATTTCAAGTAGACAATGTGTAGATGGTCTGTATAGAAACATAAAGTGTCTAGGAACAGAATTCTCCTTTGAAGTAAGAGATCTCTTTTTATATAAGGTAAAAGAAAGCTAAGACTACATTCTTTTCAGTCACTACAAAAATTTAATGTAAGCATATTTCCTGCAGAAGTTGGAAGAAGTACTTGTTGGCCCAGACAAGTCCTTGACAATGCATTAGTTGCTCCTGAGCTGGAGAAACAGATTAATTGCCTTCAGCAGATTTGTCATTTAATAGCTGTGTCCAAGTCTTGGTGGAGAAAATAATTATAAATTATACTGTGCCATCATGCAACATTATGCTTCATGCAAATAAAAAACACTTGAGAATTGGGTTAAACCTTGACATGGTAAGACTACAGTGCATATCTTTCTCCTCCTCTTCCCCGTCTTTTAAAATTAAATACTTTAAAAAAAAAAAAACAACAAACAAGTGCAGAAGGAATGAATATTCTTAATGGCTCATTTATGAAATCCCAGAATGCTTCAATCACATCCCAAATGCCACAGGTTGCAAGAGATAATGCAGTATACTGGGGCATTAACTTTTTAAGATGTATCTGATCCTACTGTCAGGTAAGAAGTATCAAAAGGCTCTCAGAGTGGGTTGAAGGAGAAGAGGGAGTATTTTATAAAAAAGTAAACAGAAGCGTTGGTTAGTGTCAGGTCCCTCTGAGGGGCAGATGTACCAGAATATGAAAAGTACTCTTTGGAATGGATCTTGGAAGTAGCTTTGAGCTTCATGTCATGATTTAAAATGATTTAAAATAGAAGGATTTCTAGTAGAGGGAGAGTCAGTAATACTTGATTTTTAGAACAGGATTTAAGTCCAGATATGAATCTTGACCCCAATGAAGTATTTCTATTTTTACACTTGGCATCATGCGCTGTTATAATTTAAGTGGTCTGTCTTAAAGAGGAAAGCTGTCAGTGCTTTCATGTGAGTTTGTGTTGGGTTTTCGTTTCCAGAGAGCACCTGGAATTCAAGCATAATGCATAAGCAAGGGGTACTTTCAGTGGGCTGTAACTCTGCGTCAGCTTCAGTTGTCAGAAATCTAAATGCTAAGACATACCAGATATAAGACCTTGAGTTGCTCACTTAGCTTTACAGAGGCTCAAGCCATGTATGGCAAATTGATCAAACGCAGGCGTTGTGTGTTAGCTCATGGAGAATTATTATCTATGGCTTGAACAGTCCCAAGAAAGAACCTGCATGCCTTTTAGTTTTGTAAATAATGGTTAGGAGATGGGAGGAATTTTTCATTGTGCCATCCTTAACTGTTGCATCCAAATGTGTTACCTTGGCTAGAAACTTGCAGCAAGGCTCATAGGGGGAGGAAGTTTGCAATGAGGGCTAAAGGCACAATGATCTTAAAGTAAGACTGTTCCTCATGTTAAGGTGCCATGGAGGCTGGGAAAGAGTTATAAAGGAAATGCATAATAAAATGAAGCTTGTAATGTTCACATTCAAATAATATGCTACTCTATCACACCAGTCTTCTTAAAAGACTGTTAATAGGCCTGAGGTTGTATGAGGATGTGATGCCCGGTGACAGTAAGAAACAGTGAAATATTTCCATAGCACTGGCAGTTCTTCTCACTTCTTCCCTTTAAAAGGGAAAATGCTGCAGTGCAGATCCTTGATGTGAATGTGCACTGCTGAGCTCCAACACCAGGTTGTTTTTGCCAAGCCATTTTGCAGAAGGAGGAACTTGGCTGCATAGGGGAGCATCTCTGGTGAGTAGTGCCTCTGGTAGCCTCTCGCACAAGCGTGGGTTAGCCCCAGTGGCTTTCAGAAAGAGGTGGAAGTTGGACATGAGGCTGAAAAGTGGCAGATACAGAGACTTCAGGAGCCTCAGCTTTGACATGCAGGAAGTGCAGAGTTTTAATGACCATCTGAAGACACAGTGCAAAGGACTCTTTCTAACCATTTAAAAAAGTCATCATTGCATTGCTGTGATGACGTATCATGAGGTGAGAATGAATACATGAGGTATAGAGGTGAACAGACGCAAAAGCCTGTAGGGTGTTTTCTCTGCTCAGGCCCATGCATGCTCGTTTGAAGCTAGGACAAGGCCACATCATTTTGGGGACAGCAAGTTCATGATCATAGATGTCTGTGCCTCTTGGTCCTTGGGCAGTGGACTTGCCCTGTCATGTTTAAATTAGAGTGTAGACATGCCATAGAGCATTAAGTTCAGTTTCTGGCCATTTTCCTTTGACGTGGAGCGCAGTTTTAGGCAAGTTACTTAGGCCATAGTTTCATTATGCTGCACCTTTAATGACAGTGCTGGCTTAAAGGGTTGCTATCCTCGTGCCTTTGTCTGCTGCCCTCCAAGTTATGGCCACACATACTTTTGGAAAAACAGTGCTCTAAGTAGATAAATGAAATGATCCAGGGAAATACAACTCTGGACAGAACAGCATGCCAGGGTATGAGAGAGCAACAAGGGTCTGGAGAGAGCAGCAGACTGGGAAATTTTTAGGACTATTTCGTGACAAGATAGCTGTGCTGACTGAAGTATTTATTTTGTGTTTTGCTTGCTTCCTCCGGAAAACAAAGGTGATTTGGCCAAGTCCTTACATTGAAGAAATTGTGGGTTGCTGTCCCATAGTCCTGCTTTCAGTAGTAAAATGTATCTTAACCTGTTCTTGCTGTGAGACAGTTAACATGGAAATGGAAAAATCTGAAGTCTTGTCACTTTAGGCAAAATGCATCTTGCACAGGATATAACTAGGTGGGAGTGGGAAGGATGCACTTCTCAGAATGCAACTGTGGGAAGTCACTGTCATAGAGATAGGATGACTTACTGGGCTATACATTTGTAGATAAATTCAGCTGTGAAGTTCTGAATGTACATTTGAAGCCACAGAGTGCTTGGAGTTTGAGTCCAGGCTCAGCAATACTTTTAATTTGTGCATGACTGCCTATGCAAATAACTAAGAGAAATGGGACCTACATTATAGGAAGGGTCAGGGTTTTCAGACTTGCATTTTGGGAGAGAAGTTTGTTTCGTATATCGAGAAAGATAACTACATGAATTTTAGACTAAACTGCCTGGCATGCAGCAATTGCAATTTTTGTTGGTAGATTTTTCTGTACGAGAATCTTAAGAGCTTTATGAGACAGACAGATTCAAGAACTGTTGCAAGAGAAGGTCAAATTAAAATCTCAAGTGTCTGCAATGCTTTATTTTGGAAGCACTTTTCCAAGTTAGATGAGAATATTGTGGCTGTAAGCTTAGAGAAGCAGTACCAAATGCTATATATATTATGTTTCTAATAATTTGACAGGAAAGTGCAAAACATCTTTAACCAACAATGGCCAGAGATGTATGCTGATGACTACTGGCAGCCCTGACCACTCCTTTTGGCTGAAAAGACTGCTTTCTTCTACTGCTTGGTCACTTGCTATTATGTCTATTAATTTATTCTGTTTTGTTTCCTCTTTTGTTTCCTTTTCCCCTAATCTTCATTGTCTCTTATCTTTCTGTATTGTACCCTCTAACTCTTTTACTACCTCAGTTTCTCCCACCCATTTCCAAGCTTTTTTTGAATCTCCTTTCTTTCCCTCACTCTATGTTAGCAGTGAGAAATATAGAGGAAATATCAGATAATGATGAAACAATCTGTGATTAAAACTCTTCATTCAGGCTACTGCATGACCTCTCATGTTGTTTCATAATAATGTATTTGCTTGGTGGTCCAGCATGTTCAGTATTCTGATGTGTTACATAGGTTTCTTCATTAATTTTGACTGGATGAGTTGAAATTAATAGGCTATTTTATTATTAAAAATAAGGGAAACGTTTATTACAGGTGACTTAAAGAATTGAGATTAACAGATTTATATGCAGATCATAAAATGTCTTTGAGCCTTCCTCTTGGGAGTTGTCACATTTCACTCCTGTATCTAGAACACAGGAGAATTTTAGATTTGCCTTTTATGATTTTTTACTACAGTTAGTGAAGTATTTAAGTCTTCCTTTCAGTGAAGACCACACAGATAAGTATTTGCAGATTAATTTTGTCCTGACCTCAGATGATTAACATGGTCTTGCAGTCTTTCCTTCTAGCCAGTTACTAATTTATGTGATAAAATACTCTAGATACAAATTTATCTGCTACTCCTGTTGTTCAGGAGAAGAGAAAGCTGCGTGGAGACCTCGTACCAGCCTTCCAATATCTGAAGGGGGGCCATAGGGGTCCTGGGGAGGGACTATTCTTTGGGGACTGTAGTAATACGACAAGGGGTAACAGATTCAAACTTATAAAGGGAAGTTTAGATTGGATATAAGGAAGAAATTCTTTGCTGTAAGGGTGGTGAGGCACTGGAATGGGTTGCCCAGGGAAGTTGTGAATGCTCCACCCCTGGCAGTGTTCCAGGCCAGGCTGGACAGAGCCTTGGGTGGTGTGGTTTAGTGGGAGGTGTCCCTGCCCATGGCAGGGGGGTTGGAACTAGATGATCTTAAGGACCCTTCCAACCCTAACTATTCTATGATTCTATGGTTCTATGATTCATATAGTTAATCTTTGGATCAGCAGTTGATGTCTAGTTAATTAGAAAATGAATGCAGAGCATATAGTTCTCAGATTGAAAAACTAATGATTTTTTTTTTTTTTTTTCTGAGGGCTTTTCAGTATCTGAAGGGGAGCTACAGGGATGCTGGGGAGGGACTATTCTTTAGGGACTGTAGTGATAGGACAAGGGGTAACAGGTTCAAACTTAAAAAGGGAGTTTAGATTGGGTATAAGAAATCTAAAGAAAGCAGGTAAGAATGTGATCTAGTAATGAATAATTTTTATGCAATGGCACAGTGTCTGTGGAAAACACAATGGTTACTGTTGAAGAGCAGTTGATACATTTGTTTTCTTGGCAAAACTATTTTAACTGAGCCTATGTAATGCTCTTAGTTTTTCCAGAATGTCCTAATGGTGCTTTAATGCTAATTTAGCTAAGGTATATTCATGGAAACATCTTTCTCCTTCACCTTCTTTCTTAATGTATATATCAACATGCGAACATATATGAGCAACTGATAAGCCATGTGGGTAGTTCTCATAATGAAAGTATCTCATTTTGCCGGTTTTAGATGTGACCACTGCTTTTGTATTATTCAGAAGAATGATTCCCAATTAGTCCAAATAGGTATGCTTCAGTAGGACTAGCAGATCTCTATGGATTCTTCAAAGCTTTCTACCACTGTAGCTTATTACCTTTTTGCAAGGTAATTTTTTTTCTTTTGTGAATTGCTTGTTTTTCAGTGACATTATGTTAGCAAAATTCTAGTTGTGCAAGATGTAAATTTCTGTGCAGCCTACAGAAATGGAGCAGGAAAAATAATGATTCAAAAACTTTGCCTTGTAAGATGCAACCCCCAAATATCACAACTTAAGAGTTAATTTGCCCGAGTTTATTAAATTTTAGGAGTTAAGACTGCTAGTTAGTTCAGTTTCTACTATCTGTGTCTGCTGTAACAAGCTGAAATGTTTGATTTTTATATGATGCTGTTTAGGCTATGCCAGCTCAAGTCTCCCAGAAAAAAATTGTATTGGTCTGGTCCTGCAACATCATAGCTGAGGCCTGGTAAACTGTAGTTCATTGAAATAATTGAAGCATGGTCTCTGGAGATGGAAGGCAAAGGTAATATATAACTACAACAGAAGTCAATCTACAGATAGTTCAAAGCAAAATAACCATTCCCTGTCAACTCTCTAAAACACAGCTGTCAGAAACAATTCTAAGGTAATTTGCTTCCGTCTCATTGCTTTTACATTCCACTGACTATCAGGTCATTCAGCTCCTGTATGTTGCTCCAGAATAACTTACTGCGTAATGGTAATGGGAGACATTATTCTGGGGATCTGTTACAGACAACCTGATCAAGAGGACTCTGGGGATGAAGGGCTCTATAGACAGATAGGAACAGCCTCACGCTCACAGGCCCTTGTTCTCATGGGGAACTTCAACCACCCTGATACCTTTTGGAGTGACGGTACGGCTCAGCACAAGCAATCCAGGAAGTTCCTTGATTGTGTGGAAGACAACTTCCTTCTACAAGTAATAGAGGCGCCGACAAGGAGAGGTGCCATGCTTGACCTCGTGCTCACCAACAGGGAAGGGCTGGTTGGAAATGTGACGCTCCAGGGCAGCCTTGGTTGCAGTGATCATGAGATGGTAGAATTTGAGATCCTCAGGAGAGTGAGAAGAGCATGCAGCAAGCTCACTGCCCTGGACTTCAAGAGAGCAGACTTTGGCCTCTTCAGGAACCTGCTCAGTAAAGTTCCATGGGATATAGCCCTAGATGGCAGGTGGGCCCAAGACTCTTGTTTGATATTCAAGAACCACCTACTATAAGCTCAGGAGTGTTGCATCCCAGCTAGAAGGAAGTGCAGAAGGAGGGCCAGGAGACATCCTTGGATAGATAAGGACCTGCTGAGGAAACTTTGAAGGGAAAAAGTGGCTTATAAAAGTTGGAAGCAAGGACAGGTGGCCTGGAAAGAATACAGGTATGTTGTCTGGGAAGCTAGGGACCAGGTTAGGAAAGCTAAGGCCCACTTAGAATTCAACTTGGCTAGGGATGTTAAAAGTAACAGGAAGGGATTCTATAGGTACGTAGTGAATAAAAGACAAACTAGGGACAGCGTAAGCCTCCTCCGGAAGCTACCAGGAGAACTGTCTACCCTGGATTTGGAGAAGGCTGAGGTTCTTAATGACTTCTTTGCCTCAGTCTTCACTGGCAAACGCTCTGATCACACCACCCAAGTCTTGGAAGGCAGATGCAGGGACTGTGAGAATGAAGACCCTGGGCCCACTGTAGGAGAGGATCTGGTTCGAGACCATCTTAAGAACCTGAACGTACACAAGTCCATGGAACCTGATGAAATCCATGTGCAGGTCCTGAAGGAGCTGGCAAATGAAGTTGCTAAGTCACTGTCCATCATATTTGAAAAATCATGGCAGTCATGTGAAATTCCCGACAACTGGAAAAAGGGAAATATAACCCCATTTTCATGAAGGGGAAATTGGATGACCCAGGGAATTGCAGACCAGTCAGTCTCACCTCTGTGCCTGGCAAAATCTTGGAGCAGATTCTCCTGGAAGGCATGCGGAGGCACATGAAAAACAAGAAGGTGGTTGGTGACAGCCAGCATGGCTTCACTAAGGGGAAATCCTGCCTGACCAATCTGGTGGCCTTCTATGTTGGGGCTATGGAACTGATGGACAGGGGTAGGTAGAGCAGTGGATGTCATCTACCTGGACTTGTGCAAAGCGTTCAACACTGTCTCACATGACATCCTTGTCTCTAAATTGGAGAGACATCAATTTGATAGGTGGACCACTCGGTGGATAAAGAACTGGCTGGATGGCCGCACGCAAAGAGTTGTGGTCAATAGCTCAATGTCCAGCTGGAGACCAGTGATGAGTGGTGTCCCTCAGGGATCGGTGTTGGGACTGCTCTTGTTCAACATCTTTGTGGGTGACATGGACAGTGGGATTGAGTGTGCCCTCAGCAGGTTTGCCGATGACACCAAGCTGTGTGGTTCGGTTGATATGCTGGAGGGAAGGGATGCCATCCAGAGGGACCTTGACAAGCTTGTGAGGTGGGCTGATGCCAACCTGATGAAGTTTAACCATGCCAAGTGCAAGGTTCTACACCTGGGTCGAAGCAATCCCAGGCAAAGAAAGCCACAGGTTAGACAGAGAAGAGATTCAGAGCAGCCCTGGGGAGAACGATGTGGGGGTGTTGGTTGATGAGAAAATGAACATGAGCTGGCAGTGTGCACTTGCAGCCCCGAAAGCCAACCATATCCTGGGCTGCATCAAAAGGAGCGTGACCTGCAGGTCAAGGGAGATGATCCTGCCCCTCTACCCTGCTCGTGTGAGACCTCCCTTGGAGTATTGTGTGCAGTTGTGGTGTCCTCAACATGAAAAGGACATGGAACTGTTGGAACAAGTCGAAAGGAGGGCCACAAGGGTGATCAGGGGACTGGAGCACCTCCTGTATGAAGATAGGCTGAGAAAGCTGGGGCTGTTGAGGCTGGAGAAGGGAAGGCTGCATGGAGACCGCAGAGCAGCCTTCCAGTATCTGAAGGGTGCCTATAGGGATGCTGGGGAGGGATTCTTTGTTAGGGTCTGTAGTGATAGGACAATGGGTAACAGGTTCAAATTTAAACAGGGGAAGTTTAGATTGCATATAAGGAAGAAATTCTTTACTGTAAGGGTGGTGAGGCACTAGAATGGGTTTCCCAGGGAAGTTGTGAATGCTCCATCGCTGGCGGTGTTCAAGGCCAGCTTGGACATAGCCTTGGGTGGCATGGTTTAGTGGGGGGTGTCTCTGGCCATGGCAGGGGGTTTGGAACTAGATGATCTTAAAGTCCTTTCGAACCCTAACTATCCTATGATTCTATGATTCTAAGTAATCTAAAATTATAATTTTATAGACTCCATGTCTATACACTTGGTTTGAAATGTGGGCAGTCTAAATAAAGAAAGAATTGAACTGTTTCTAAAAATGAGATTCCCAATTAGAGGCAAAATCTGAAACTTCAAAATAAATTTATCATTAATAAAATAAAATTTCATACCTAGATCACATAGGTGTTACTAGGTTCCATAGGTAACAATGATAATATGCTTTCTTAACACCTGTGTCTTTTCAGTTTCATGTATTCACATGGGGGCAATATTAAAGGATTGTTTAATTATCCATTCCTTCTCTTAAGAGATTCAGGGAAAAATCACACTGATGAATAAAAAGCTGAAAATAATATAACTATCAGTCATTTGTATAATTCATTTTTTTAACGCCATGTGACTCTGGAGGAAGGGATGTTAATAGAGAAAATGTAGATTGTCTTCCCTGAAAAATAGGTTAGATACCATGGGTGGTCTGTTGCAAAGAAAATTAAATCTCTGTTGTTAATACCATGTGTTTTTCAGCAAAATATAAGACAGTTTTAGACAGTTGCTTGTGAAAACAGACTATGGATTTGGGATTTCAAGTCTTAATCTCCCAGCAGTGCCTCTCTGTTAATATGATAATATTAGTAAATACCAAGTCTCTGAATTTAACTCTGTGTGTTAATGTAGGATCTTAATTATTAACAGCCTAATCCAGTCCTCTTAGTGCAAGGCCACTGGAAGTCTCTGAAATATAATTACATATTTAGAAAAAATTCAGTGGAAACAAGCATACTGTTTTTCAAAATAATTGTTTAAATATAATGTTTTCAAGTCTCTTGCTTTAGTGTTTTCTCTTTGCAAATGTTCTAACACATTCCCCACTACTCAGAAAGTGCTTTGTGACTCACCATTTATAACTGACTAATACAACCCAGAAGTGGATTTTAATGCTTTATATTTGAGAATAATTGGTCCACACAGTTTAAAATTCTAACATATACATTTGAGAGAAAAGTGATTGCCAATCAGAAAGCCCTACTACTCAAGAGAGAGACAACATTGCTACAATAAATCATGGGTTTGATTCAGCTCTAAAATAGTTTTGTGCATTCTGTGTTTAACTGTCAGAAGTTTAAGTTGTAATATTAGTTGTAGAGCGAAGATATCTGCTGCAAACCATTTGTTTGATTTTTATGAACAAGCTTTCTAAAACACTCTGATTACCATCCTGAGGTGTCTTTTGAGTAATCCAAAATAATACCTTACTGTAGGCAGGTAATGAACGTGCCTACACTTAAAATGGTGAATTTTGCTTGAAAATGACTGCTTTGGTGTCCCAGCTGGGCTTACAGAATGTTTAGCATGATGCCATTTCCAAATCAAAGAAAGCATAAATCAAAAATCAACTTTTTTTTTTATTATTTTTTTTTATCTTTGACCGCTGTAGTTTGATACATTTGTTTTTTCTATTGTGTTCCGTCCATGAATATGAATATGCTATTTTTCCTCTATGCTGCAATACTCTTTACTTGTCTGTCTTAAGGATAGAGGCAGCAAACCAAAGTGGATTATATATAGATGTCTGTTAGTATCTCTTTCCTCACACAATTCTTCTCATCTGTACTTCATGAATGTATGCATTTCTAGTATGAAGATACTCTGCCCTGTTCTAGAATAATTTCTAATGTAGTGCACAATGACATTGTCACATAAATGAATTTCTTTACATCATACTTTCTACTGAAATGCAATTTTTAGAGCTGCCTACTAATGCTTTTAAAATATGCTTCAAGACAATAGAGTGTGAACTACTCTTTACCTATTTGTCCAACAGTACTTTTTAATTCCTTTTCTGAGAACTCAGTAAAGCTGTATGCAAGATCCTTAAGCCAACTTTCTTCACTGAAAAAGAGAATGCTGATGTAAAGAAAGCAAACAGTCTCAGCTGCTTAGGTGTTTGAATGCTGTTCATACAACTTGTTTTATTCTGTATCAAGCTTACAATATGTAATTGCTACATACTTTGGCAGTCTGTATACGATTTTCCTGTAGGAACTGCTGGAAAGACAAAAAAACTTTTTTTTTTTTTTCTATTTCCAGTATTTTCTATTTTAATGTGTGTTTTCTTTGCTAATTTCAGTAACAGGAAAAAGGAAAAAAAACCCAGGAGCCCATAAGGCATTTCCGGAATTTGATAACTCTTTGCTTATTTCTTTTAAAAATAATAGTGCATTAACTAATTAATGGTGGACAAAGAAGTTACTAAAAGATACAACCACGTGCCATATGTACCTTACTTGCCTATATTTTTGCATTTCTGATTATAATGAGCATATTTTTATTGTATCATGACATTATAAGACAAGGTGTTTTTACTCCAGTTAAGTTAGACATAGGTTCTAGCTTTGAGTACAGTTAACATGAAAATTTTTATAATCATTAAAGTCATGTGGGGGGTTCTGTTTAATGGAAGAGCTTTTATTTTTTAAAAAATCGACTGCTTAATCTGTTTAAATCTCTCTTGTGTGAAAAGGCAAATACACAGTCAGGTTAATAATATACCTGGTAATGAATAATGCTATTTTCCTGTCATTTTTACTTTTATTACTCCAAGAATTTCTGAATACATTTTTTAAAATGAACTGGAGTGTCAGCTGAGTGTTTCAGAAAGTTAGGTGTTTAGCATGCCAGATATAGCCAAAGCTGATGGGGGACTTAGGCATAAAATCCCCATCAGCAAAGATTGGTAAAGTGTATATCTTTCCTAGTATAACATAAAATACGTAATTTACAACACATTTGTTCATTAAAATAAAAATAGTTAAAGAAAAATACTATCATAATGACAAACCAGTTCTGAAATCCAGATCAGACCTGATGTTTCCCCATATTGGAAGCTCTTTAATGTCATAATAAAGGCAGTGGATTTTCAGTACAAGTGTGTAACCTGTTCTACAAGAGTGATTTGTTGACCATAGTAAATGACAAATGTCAGATAGACATGCTCTTTGAGGTGCTGCTAGGCCTGTTCTTTTGGTGCATAAGGCGTTTATAAAGTGTTCGCTGTTACTCACAGGTAAGTGGGAATATCCCTATAATTACAATTTAGTATGTCAAGCATCAAACATTTTTAAAAAATATATCTCTGGTTATTGTGTTGGGATAAAACCATGAACTGCAACATTAGCTAGCTTGTAGCGCTTAATGCAGGTTGTAACTAAGGTGTTTGGAAACCTTACCTAATTCCCCAACACATTACTGTTCTAATCTTGTGTCCTATTTTTTATAATATTTTATGGAGTTTTTTTTAAATTATACTGCTGTGGAACATTATCAGTTTTGAAACTTTTTATATCCCGAGCACGAGTAGAAGCCATAACACTTTGGAATTTCTTCAAATTGGGCAATAACATGCTTCAGGAATATGTACGAACTTGTTTTGTCACGGTGAGGTTGATGAAATCTAATGTTTTGCTGTGAGTCTGAACATGCCTGTGATTTGTATGCAGCATATTGGTTAACAAATGCAAAACCTTAAATCTATTATTGCTTTGAGGAAAAAAACCCTATACTTGATAGGGGACAAGTCTGAATAGATTTGACGGCATTTAATTGTTTAAAAAAAAATGAAATTGATCAAAGTATTTGGAAAAGAAGGGAGCATTTTTTAATGAGACAGTAGTCTTTCAGTCCTGCTTTGCTGCCTCCTTCACAGTTTTTATCAAGCTTTCTTTCAGTGCTGACTTGTCTGATGTTCTAAAAAATATTTTTCTGAACAAGTTAAAAATTAGCAGTAAAATAAAATAATGGGTTTCATTGATATGTGCTCACTCACTGAGCGGGAAACGTACACAAATTTGCTGTACTTGAGGTTAAAAAAGAGGGGGTTTGGGAGTGGGCAAGAGGAGTGTATTTAATTAACACTATGATTTTTCATCTAAATGGAGAGGAGAAAAATTTGCTGTAAGGGCTTTAAGATCAGATCACATATGATTTAGGAGATATGAGTTAAAGTCACGCCTACTTGAATGTGAAGTAGCTTCTCCTATATCTCTGGAAGCTGGTTCTCCTAAGATCCAAGAAAAAGTTATTGTTATTGGTGCATTGGTCATATAACAGGTTGATATCTGCCACTCAAAAAACTGCAAAGTAGGTACCAGTTACCCCTGCAGAGTTAATTGCAAAGGAATGAAAACAATAGTAAGAGTTGTTAGTAATTACTTTGTTTAAATGTTTATTTGACACTGAGACATTAAACAAAAAAAAAAGAGCTCCAAATTTTTGTTCATTAAATACCTAGGTATGTAACAGGATCGATTGCTGTTTCCAGTGCAATGCAGCAGTGATACAAACCGAGTCTTTTTCATTTCTCTTGGCATCAGTTCACACTAGCATGTGTGTGTTAAATGTTGTTCTGACTAGAAGCAGGAAAGCTGGTGATGATTCTAAGCTTTCAGACAGAGAGTTATTTACATGCCTGTGCTCTTAGGTGTTGATTTAAATTATAAAAATCAAAGATACACTGCTACTTTTTGTATAAGACGGTCTTTGACTCTCTTACAAAGATGTTTTCCCAGATCAATAAAGGGAGAGAAACAAGAGAGACTTGTCTTTAAGTATTACCAATAATAAATAACAAGATGAATTACCTGTACTTGTTTTCTTCTCCAAAGAAGTATGAAGAATTCTAACTTTTGCATCATCATGCTTCCAAAGGAAGAGAACAGAGTTTGGAGCTGATGCACAAGGTTGATGACAGCCACTATCCACACCCTTTACCATTTTACTTTTAATGATTTACTATTTAGAAGATCATTAGCTGGAAAGAAAAAATGTTTCCATAAGCATACAAGACATCCAGGCTCACATCCCTAATTACTATTCTCTGGAAGGATGACAGCACATTTCACTGTAATTATTGCTCAGCTGGATGTGTGCTTATGAAAAAGAACTCATTTCAGATTATTGTGTAGGATGTTAGAATGTGTGGTGTTCAAAACCAGCAAAGAATAGACCTGATATTCTTATTGATTTCTATTCTTATTGATTTCTATTCTATTATTGATATTCTTATTGATTTCTAAGCATGGCAAAATTATTTGCAATAGATCTTGTGAATATTCAGTTTCTTTGCACAGAAGCTGTGAAAAGATGTCGAAAACAGTTTTTAAAACACAATTGAAGGCAGGATTAGGCAAAGACATTACTGAAGACAGCTGTCTTTGCATAAAATGCAGCAAACTGAGGTTATAGCTACTGTGACTTCAGCATGCAGAGAATCCATGCTTATATGTTATGAACTAGCCTGAAGCGTTTTAGTATGTCCTTAAAATATAGTCCTATTTAAAAGCTGACTAGAAAAACTGGAAGGTGCTGCTTGAAATATGTGATACCTGGGTGTGTAGATGTCTCCATGCTTATTTTCATGATGCAATTAGTTGTCATTCCACTTTATTTTACTGGGCTACTGAAGTATTTTTTGATGTTCTGATAGTGAAGTGCCAAGCAGAAAGATGTCAGCTGAATTTCCTTTCTGTGTACCAGCTGAAATTTGGAAGGTTTATACACTTAGAATTGTATTAAAGCAACTGTAAAAGTAACTGAAAGCAGAAATTTACTCTGGATTTTCTACTGAAAATAATTCAGTACTTGAAAAAGTCAGCATGTGAATTTTTGTTCAAATATCTTAGATGAAGAAGTTGCCTGTGTATAAAGGGGAGCAGCACTTAGCCAGTCATATCTGAATTACTGGTCATCTTAGTATAAAAGGATGCATAATCAGTCCCATTCTGTTCTGTTATTTGTTTATTTGTTTTTTTCTAGAATGTGTGAAGTAATTTCATTAAGGGTCGGGAAAACAAGTTGTCCATGCCGATTTTCAGGACAAAACAAAGCATTGCTAGATGAAACTGACACCTTACACTTAGCTAAGATCATCAGCTAACTCAAAATTCATTTCAGTGAGCATAAGGACAGCGTATACTGTATCATCCTAAAAAACATCCCAGCCAACCAGACTTCTTTAGAACTCTCAAATATCTTTTAATAGTATAAATTGATGCTGAATCAAGAATAACTACACAATGTTTTGCCAAAACATTTGCACTGTGTGTACTGCAGCTTTTCTATGTCTAATATTTATGGAATAAAAGCTGTATTGAATCTAGGTTAAGCTAAATTAGTTCCTTTCATTATGATATCTTTTAATTTTGAAGATGGGAGCACCTATATAGCCTTTATAGAATATGTTAATGGGTAAGCTTAGTAAAGCTTAATAAGTATAAATTGAAGTGTGTATCAGAAAATATTGTAGAAAAGATAAGATATTGTGGAATGGTCTTGTTAAAAATCTGGTCATGGCCACTATATATTAAGTTGCTGAATCAAGGATCATTTTGCCAAAAGGCAGAGATCTCAAAGCAAGACAAGAATATTAATTGATGTAAAAAAAGCCTACTGACTCAGGAACTTCTAGTAAAGGGAGACAAGGGCCTTCAAAGAAAGGTGTTGGCACTTATACCTATGTTTGTACAGCTGTGCTTGTAAAAGACTTGGAACTATTTGCTACATCATTTTAAGATTATGTTTGTATGCCATGCTTCTACAGAAGCTGGAAGATTTTACTCCTTCATACTGAAAGACATCTGTCTTCATGCTAGTCCTGGCTTATGTTTTGACCTTTCGTACGTTGCTATATATATTTGAGTTCAGCTGCCTATGCCTTATGGCACAGTAATGCAGTAGTGGTAAAAATCTGTTGAAGGAGCAGAGTTTGAGTTGGATGAGAATTCAGAAGTAGAATGGAGCCTATTGCACATCGAAAACTAATCTACAAAGATACTTCCAACTTGAGAGAACAGTAGCTATCAGTTTGACTTGCACTACTGCCTGCCTCCATCTAAACCAGCGCTTCCAGCTCCCTATCCCTCTTTGACACTATGCCTTGTGCTGTATTTATACTGCTGAAAACAGAGATTCATTTTTCACTAAAATCAATTGCTAATCCCCTACTTTTGGGAAGGCTGTGAAAGCTGAGGCAAATACCATCAGAGCAATGTCATTGCCCCTCAAATGTGTTAGATTGTCTGCCCAAACCTGCTGTGTAATGGTTCCTTAATAAGCAAATAAATCATCAGCTGTCAGGCTTAATGCTTTAAAAAAAAATGAAGTTTGCAAAGGAGTTGACATGTATTTCACTCCCCCCACCCCCCACCCAAATATAATATTGGAGCCTAGAAGTGAGTTATTGTGCTATTTCTCATTGAAGGAAGTGTGTGTCTGCACATATATTTTAAAAAGAATAAAAATTGGTGTTTGTTTTTCTGAGATATGGGGTCTTCCTTACTCTTTATACACAATACTGTCTTCTTGACATACCATGCTTCTGTATGTGTAAGTTATCCACTACAGAGATCTAAAATGGCCAAGAATTTTAAGAGTTTGTCCCTGTTAATTTTAACTTCTGAATCTTATACTCCCAACTGCTTAAAATAAAACCAGAACATAACTGCATATTTTTTAACTTTAAAATAAGCAATACATGGGAAATTTTAGAAATCTTGAAAAAGTTACATCAGGCAGGTATATTGAACTCATTTTGCCAGAAAATATTTACAAAAATAAATATTCACAAAATATTTCCTCATCGTCTTTTCTAATATTAGGTAGTTTCCAGGTAAAAGTAAGGGCTCTTTACAGTGTAAATATCAGTACTCAAGGCTCTTACTCTTTTGCTGTGTTGGAGATCTATATCTTAGACTTCTGCCTCAAGATGTTGAGCTCCACTCTTATATAAAGACATTATAAATGAATATCTGTAAATAGGCATTAGAGGAGAACATGATTTTTTTTTTCCTTTAAACAACTAGCAGGCTTCACTAAAAGTTTAACCTTTAAATTAAAGAACAGTATAGGAGCCAACTTGCTAGACTATTTTCCCAGAGAGGCCCAAACCTCCTCTGATCCAGCCCAGCAAATGTCCCTCCTTGTTTTATTCTTTCAACTCATACTACTCAGACTGAATCTTTTCCAGTTAGCATTGCCTGTCCAGATAAAAGATCAATGGTATCTACTCCATTGCTTGGGCAGTTAGACCAGTGGGTTATGATCACAGGCCTTCTTGATGATTTATAGGTTTCTCTGTGGGAGAGTTACTGCTCAGTGAGATGATGTTTGAATTTACGATACTGCTAGTTTATTCCACTTCCGTTTTTAAATAAAGTTGCAAACAAGCTCATTTGAAAGTGAACTTACTGTACTTGAAGTAGACTACCTGGCAAATTACTCAGCTGTAAATTCTAGCTTCATTTTGTGAAAAAGGGTTGTTGGTTGGGGGTTTTTGAGAGACAAATTAATTTTTTCTTTTCATTGAAACTTATTAGTTGTTATTTAAGGAATGTTTATAGTTTTATTCTATTAAGTTAACCCGGTCACTGTTGCTACTGTTATTAAGTTGCATTAAAAAAGAGACAATTAAGAAAAAATTACTATGGAAGTGCTATAGGGCAAAGGTGAAGTACAGAGGTAAGGCCTACAGTATGACTCAGGCTAGCATTTTACCTGGGTTCTGTTCTAAATATGATGACTATCTGTCTTAAGCATAAATGATGTTGCTTGCTCTTATGAGGTACACATCCCTTAATTGTCTGACTTTTCAGCATCCTGCATATACTGCAACATTATAGATGTGTGTCTTTCTCATCAGCACTGTGGATATTGGGGGAAAAAGCATCTGATTAAATGGAACAAGAAAATGGCTTACACAGTTGATGGAAACCCAGAAAAAGGCTGAGAGACAAGACAAGTAACTCAGTCAGAATGCAAAACAAGTCTTATGGACCAGGTTGGGTAGCAGCTGCCTTGAAGGAGTTTTTGGTTTCTTTTATGAAAGCTGGTGGTTTTGTAGTGTCAGAAACCACCTATAGTTATTTAACGCTACTAATTTCCTTCAGCTTTTAGAAAGACAGCTTCTCATTCAAGATTTCATTTGAAACATTTCTTTCTCTTAATTCATCTGTAAATAGGGTGTTGTAATAGTTGCTTATGCTGAACAGAGTAGCTGCCAGTGCTTTCAGGTTCTTTAATGAAAGGCACACTCATTGCAAATTGATTTATGAATTTTAAGAAACTTCTGGGTGTGCTCTGAAACAGAGTTCATGTTAGTCTGCCAGCCTGTTGCCCTTGTAATAGGAAGTTTCTAAATGTCAGATATGTATTCCTAACAAACATGCTTATTTTAGAGTTAACCTATGACATCCATTTTTTTCTTCACTATCTCCTTGTTAGACATGAATATTCCTTGTGAGGGATGGGAGTCTGTTCACATGCTTGTGAGAAGATAACAATGCCATTTAATGACCTAGAATATCCCAGCTTTACAGGTAACTTTTCACTCTGCCACTCATTACTATTGCTACAAAATTGTAGGCTTTTTTAATAAGGTGAACTCCAGGTCCAGCAATCAAAGGAGTACAATTATATGACCAAGTGCAAAAAGCAAACTTGGGCTGCCTATTGGCGCATGCTTGAGTAGTTTTTTTAAGCACTGTAGTTACACCAGCTTTTCACTAGATGGCACTTTCACCAAGACGCTTCGATTCACACATTTTCTGATTTGTTCCTTTATCCCTTGTTGAGCTGCATTTTGTGTTCTTTTTTCTTGAGGGAATTCCTTGGATGCTTGATTACTGCATCTTCTCTATTGCTCCCAAATATATTAGTGATACTGCAGAATTGCATCAATGCTGTTCACAGGTGTTCTGTGATTGTGATGCCCTGTTCTTCAATCCTTCCCATTTCCTACTGGCATAGGGGTAATTGAAAGCTATGAAAATTTCAGAGCCTCAGCAAGCTCATCATATGTCAGTCTATTGTAATACAAGTAATATTTAAAAAAACAAACCAAAACAAAACAAAAAACAACAAACAAAACTGTTGTAATAAGTAAATGTAGTCTGTAATATTGTAAGTACCAATTACTCCAGGAATTAAAAAGTCCTCTCTAAACTATTATCAAGCAGATACTTCTGCAATAAGGGCCAAAGTCAAAGTCTTTAAAGAAGCTTAATAACCTAAATGACTTAAATTCTGTAAGTGTCTGAACCCCCATAAATATGCTATCCTGCAGAAATTTGAGGCCTGCATCAGGGGTATCGGCTTCTTTTTACATTTGAGGAATGCTGGATGTGTAAGATACGATAGTAATGTGGAAAGGACAGCTTGGGTGAATGATGAGTGAAGTGTTAGGGAAAAAGGTTGAGGCAAAAGGGAAAAGCACCTCCAGCAGGGTCCAAGGGACTATTAACCTTAGCTTGGCATACCTTGCTGTCAGGCAGGGTGGGGAACTGTTTCAACCCAGGAGGAGACTACAGGGAAGTAACCTCTCTTCGAGGTCGGCAATCTGGATGCATCAGTTGTTCAGTCATACTATAAGCTGAGAGGTAGAACCTTTCTTTGAACCACATCTCTGTTTCCTGTTTGTACTCAGTCTCCCATGCCTCCTTCTTTAGGGTGGGGGCCCTGCTGCATGGACTACCGGAGTCCGACTCATGATTCAGGGCATGGAAGGCAAGAGAGGTAAGAATAGAGTGAGCGCACCTAAAAAGTTAGTATGCTATGATTTTTCTACCTTGTTCAAGAGTCTTACTTCAGGCACTTGGGACTTGGGCTTGAATGAGGACCAACCAGTCTGATAGCTGTGAGCTGGCAGCAACAATTGGATGGCTTTGCAAACACTGAAAGGCAGGAACTCGAGTATATGGGAGGCTTTGCTTTGGGGCTGGATATCTGTATAGTGATCCCACAGAGACAGATAGGCACCAAAGCAGCTGCAAGGAGCTTAGCAAGCATGCTTACTAAAGTTAGTGACTCATATCCATACAGAAAGTGTTCCACTCCTGAATCAGGCCTTTATTATTTTAAACTCTTAATTAAGTCTCTTTGAACCCACAGGTGCAGCTACTCACTGATGCTTATTTGTTTTCTTTTATTTGTCACAGGCTTTCATTTACCAAAATATTTCAGTCAGATTGAACTAGAGGTATTTCAGGGGATTTTAATCTATCCTTGGAAACCATGACCAATTTGTATACTTTCCTGTGCTATTCTCTGGGTATTAGTATGGGCATACATTTGTAGGCAGGTCTTCAGTGGGTGACTGGACCAGTACCATTCTTATTTTACAGGTTGATTTAAGGTTGATTATGTGTTTATGGCTTCTAAGTTATTTCTTATGGAATAGTATTGGTTTTCTTTTTTCAATGAGTTGAAATTTAATAGTCAAATGATATATATTAAGAAAAAGAAAGTTTTCAGATATATGGGAAATTGATGAAATATTTAAGATTCATATATTTTTCATGTCTACTGACTAGCCACCAAATATTTACAGATTTCAGAAATGAACACATTGAATATTATGTTCACTTTCATATGCATGTCATACAAATATTTTAACCACTCTCTTCTAAACCCACAGCTGAAGTGCTGATTTTTTTCTTTGCTCTAATTTCCGTGAAGTTATTTCACAATACCTGAGCTGTTAAGTTATGCCTACTAAGTTATTTCACTGTTAGTTAAGCTCTTTCATTTTATGATTTCTTAAAGCACTGTCAAGAATCCAGGTAGTTATGCAAATCGCTGAACGTCACTCATTGTGTTCTTTCTATATCAATGAATGTTGGGGGTTTTTTATTTTTTTTTTTTTGGAGGTTGTTATTAGCTGTTTTATTTTTGTTGTTTGTTGTTGTTGATTTTTTTCATGTCATTTTCTGGAGAAGGAAGCGGTGGGGTTTAATCCAAAGTAGAATAACTTTGAGGGATCCAAAGGATATCTCGTGGAGCAAAACTTGGCATAGAAGCATAAGAAAGACAGGAGGTAGCATAGAAAATGTTCCTTCTGGTTTTGTGAGAGGAAATTTCAATGTCTCCTATTTGCCTGCTAATGTACTTATCTGGGTATGCAGGGAGAACATTTTTGTAGTTCTTTTATTAAATATGCCTGTAACCTAAATAAATAAAACATTTTTGTGTATATTTAAATGTTTTCTGTTCATATAAATTATTGGAAAAATCTTGTGGTTTTCATGTTTTCAGGGGAAGGGAGATGGAGTGAGCTAAGAAGCTACAAAATTGATTGTGTGCTAGAATATAAATACACACAAAATATAAATAAATTCTGTAATGTTTAGATTAAATTTTACTGTCAACTTCAAAACCATTTCATGCACATCTTCTGTTTATTTTACAGTATAGCTAGAAAAATTTGTAGCTGTTGCATTTTACTCTGACCTCCCCTTGGAGGGAGTGCTATGCAGACTTTCTGAAAGCTGGGATTTCTGCTTATGTTATAATACAAATGTCCACTGGTGATCATATTCAAGGAGTCTAAATCCAGCTTAAGTCTGGCATTCTTTATTGTTTTCATACAGGTGACTGAAGATGTCTAGCCAGAAGGGAACAGTAGGTGCTGGGATTTATGGGAAATTTAAATGGTAAAAAATGACTTGCACTGAAATGTGTTTAGATTCATCCTGGTCTTAAAATATTTTTGAGACATGGTAAGTTGTGGGACGTTGAAAGTACTATGTTATATGTGAAGTACCAAGATCTCTCCCTCCCTTCAGCCTCAGGACTCTCCCTAATAATGCTGGAAGTTAAAATGAATCATTTATGAGCATCAGTAGACACATGGGTGGTGCCTCTTTGTAAACTGGTATTTTGTTGATGCAATATATGTGACAGCCTTTTAGTTCTGAATATAAATGTTACTGAGGGGAAATTAGGTTGGTTCACAGAGGAGATCAGCCAGACCTTGCAGTACATCTTGCTGAGGAGCAGGTATCTCCACCAGTACTGTTCTTCGGAAACTAGTACATGTAGAAGAAAAATGGAAGGTGAGTGTCTTGAAACCTTACTAATACTTGACTCAGTACTGAAAGTGGAAATACTTAGTTCAGGTGTAAGGACAAAAAAAAAAAAAAAAAGACCAACAAAAAAACCCCGCAAAAATACGTTTTGCTGTGTGGAATCAAGTCTAGAAATTACTTCTATGGTTTAGATTTTGTTTGTGGACTTAGTGAGAAAGAAAAGAAAAACAGCTTTGGAAGAAAAGTTTTCTTTTTGTAATGGAAAATGAGAGCTGTGGAAAAGAATTGGTGAAACAACAACAAATTTTGAGAGTAACAGCATGAAAAGGAATGCATTTTATTTCCAGCATAAATGATAAAGTACCAGTTTTCGGTATTCTCATGCTAGAAGCTATTATTTCACGATGGGTACCTGAAGTATTCTCTCTGGAATGAAGGTAAAATGTAAATTTATAGAGAAACCCCAGTGACTGGTATTGAGGGTTGGGTTTCTACCAGAGAGAGAAAGCCAGTAAAAGATATGAAATTGATTGGCCTTTAGTATTTTCTCCAAGATGCCTTTGCTTAAGAAGGTAATTGTTAGCACCTTTGTGATCCAATTGTGATAATTAACTCTGATAAGGAAACTGTGGGCTGACTTTAAAGAAATTCCCTGGGAAACATGTAATATATCAACTCCCTGATGTTCTGGTTCAGCTGGATTAATGAGTGGATGAGGTGTAGTTGTCTTGGTTTGTAAATGCCTCCAGAGAATGGGTGAGAACTTGCCAGGTTTTTTTCAGTGTTCCTTGACCACAGGAATTCATCATGTGTGCTATAACTACTTCTAATCCTTTCTGTTGAACCAGACCATTTTGTGTTATGGTTGAAAATATCTCATTAAGGTATGAGATTTTCAGTTCAGCTCTGTTACTCTTTCTTGTCAGCAGATATGATGCATTCATGAGTAATAATGATGTAATGCACTGCTATATTTTTTTGGTGGTGGTGGTGGTGGTGTGCATGTTTTTAACACGGGTAACGCCCAGAACTGCATTTATCTGCTGATCTTTGCTGAAGAGCTGAATGATCAGTTTGTTAAAATGGTGAGATGAAAACTGAGATTATTTTTGTGCAAGGAAAGAAATCAAAAAAGCTGGGGGGGTGGGGAGGTTTGTGGTTGGGTTTTGTTGGGTTTTATTTTCTGGGTTGGTTTTGTTGTTGGTTGGTTTCTTTTCTCTTATCCACCCTCCCCTCCCAATTCATTTCAACTATGTATTACTTCAGGATGTGATCCTGGGAAACTCTACTGGTTTGTGTTGGAAGTGTCCTGATCCCATGGGCTTAGCTATGACTCTCCTTTTATGTGGATACACCCTTGTTTCTGGTTAGGAAAAATTAGTTTCCACTAAATACCAACTCTATATTCAACTTAGTGCCAATATAGTTAGAGAAGTTGCATTGCTTGATTTTTCTGTAGTCTTTGCAAGGCCAAACTTAACCCTTCAGAATTAAAATAGTATACAAGACTTTGTAGTCCCATAAGGCAAATTTCCAAAACTCCTGAGAATCTGTGGCTCCCATTATCTTCAATTAGAGCAAAGCATTTTTGAAAACAAAATGTTGGATGCAAATAGGTAAAAAATGAGTGTTGCCACCCATCCTTCTGGCACCAGAATCATAATTACTCTATGAAATGACTGATACTGAGGCAGGATGCCCGAGGGCAATCAGCTAAAATTTTTGTTAAGCTAATCCTAGCACTTTGGATAGATTATCAACATTTTTTTATTTTTTTAG
Source organism: Ara ararauna (assembly GCA_028858755.1). Taxonomy (NCBI): domain Eukaryota; kingdom Metazoa; phylum Chordata; class Aves; order Psittaciformes; family Psittacidae; genus Ara; species Ara ararauna. The sequence goes on along the minus strand of CM054377.1, from coordinate 58,631,154 downwards.
TATCTCTTTCTCCATTAAGTTCCTCAAAGATGTCTGCAAGCCTTTTATGACTTAGGGACATGCAGATTGAGACATTTTCATGCATATTTAACAGTACTTACAATTTGGGGGGAGATATCTATTTGTTTCTATTTTTAATAACTCATTTATGCTTTCAAACACCTATTGCTTTAATAAAATCTTTTATTCAATTTATTATTTTATTACTTGTATAAAAAAATCTCAACTGACAGTATGTACAAAACATCTGCTGTCTAGCTGTGGTTGAAAAGTAACTGTAGAGAGTGTGCTTTAATGTGGAAAAAATATTACAGTGCAAAATCAATTTTTCACATAGAGATACTAATATCATCCCTCAGCATCAGGTATTTATTAAGCAAGAAGGTACTATATAAAAGATGTGAAAATTGTGACACAGCTTTATAAATCAAAGCATTATAACAAGTTTCCACCTGCAAGCTAAGGAAGTGGTGAACTTGTAAGGATAATTTTATGGATATATGTGTCAATCTCAGTGTTGCTGAATTTTGAACAAACTCTTGATTTAATTTTTTGAAACAGTTATCTCTTTCATCTTTATCTCCTCTTTCATGTAATCGTGACCTCAGCCAATGATGGGAATTCAACTATCTGGTTTTTCCTTTATGTTCCTTTCTCCATCCTGCAGTCATTGAGCTGGGAGAAGTTGACCTGAACTGTCCTTCAAACTGCCAAATTCATAATACCCAATTCTTTGGAACTGACAGACAGATAATAAGGAGAGGGCAAGCCTTCAATTTTTATGCTCGCTTTCAAAACCGGGAATGGGATGACTCCGTGGACAAGGCCATTTTCACCGTGGAGACAGGTAGTTACTTCCAAACTCAGTGTAGTCTTTCCCAGTCCTTTTCTGGTATGTAATATTCCAAGTGGTCTTCAGTGACAATTGGTATCTGCTCACACATCTTCTGTGCAGAAGCTACCTTTCCCTAGCTCAAGCAATTCTGCTAACTTTTAAAGTTTTCTCACTGCTGCAGAGGTGACAAGTGAAAAAGAAATCCACCCTTTGCTTTACATTGCAAATGATGCCTAAACAAATTACTTGCTTTTTACATGTACTTTGTTTAGTCTGATGAAAGTTGTGTTTATTTTCCTGAAAAGGCCTCAGACCCTGTGAATCAAATGAGACAAAATGTAGCTTCCCAATGGGCAGATGTCTAGATCAAACCTGCTGGAGTTCTTCCTGCAAAATTTATCAGCCAAAATGCATCAATATCAGCGTGTTTCCTCCCTCCAACGCCTGCATTGGCCGTTACATTCTCAATATGCAAATCACATCTTGTGGCCATACATATCAGCGATGCCTTGGAGATTTTTACGTCCTTTTTAACCCCTGGTGTGCAGGTAAGAGCTCTAGTGATGATCAGATTATTTTAAGAAAAATTCTAATGATGTGTAAAAATGTTGAACGTATGTATTACTTAGCTCATAGCTAAGGGATGAAGTCACAGAAACAGGGAGGGACTTTTTTTTGTGTGTTTTCTTTGTTTGTTTGGGCTTTTTTCCTCCAAGTTCAAGACTGTCTCAAGCCAGTGTTTTGATTTGGTTTCTTCATGGGAGTAGATATGTAATATATTCCCCCCTCTCCCTGTCCCCGTCCCCCTTTTACAGTGGTTTGACAGGACAAGAAGCAATTGGCACAAACTGAAGTACAGGAGGTTTCCTCTAAACAGCAGGAAACACTTTTTTAAGGTGAGGGTGACTGAGCACTGGTACAGGTTGCCCAGAGAGGTTATGGAGTCTCCATCCTTGGAGATGCTCTATAGCCACATGGATGTGATCTTGGTTAACCAACGCAGCGTGAACCTGCTTGAGCAGGGAGCTGGACCAGATGACCTCCAGAAGTCTCTTCCCACCTCAAACATACTGTAATTCTCTGAGTTCTGTGGTATCATTATTAAATAATTTAGTATACAAATACAAAATAAATTCCGTAGGTCTGGTTCTGATAGAAAGCAGATCTGAGTCTGTAGGACCTTGCCAAAATCATTATATATTTACATTGTCTGTGCTTTTGATTTGAGAAAAATCAGATGCTGAACTCTAAGTGCCCAGTGATTGACTTATAGAGTAGCTTAGTGTGAAGATAAATTGCAAATTCTGAAATTCAGCATAATATAGCAAGGAGAGACCTAATAAAGATAATACCTAGCTGTAAGTAGAAATGAATTCTCTCTGAATGTTTAAAGAGCCTGTACTCTTGAACATGTTAAAAAATATTAATCAAAAATAGGTAGAAAAAGAAAGAGGGATCCAGTGAAAAAGATACGGAAGTGCTAGAAATGTACATTTGTCTCGCTGATAGCTCTGTATCTTTTCCAGATGACCCTGTATATATGGACAATCAGGCCCATAGAGAAGAATACGTTCTGAATGAACATGGGATACTGTATGAAGGAGTTCACAAGCATATTACCTCTCGACCATGGCACTTTGGACAGGTATATTTTAAAAGCTTCCTCAGAAGTAGATGTCATCCATATATGGATAAGTGAAGTGTTATCCATACCTTTTCAGAAATACATGTTTATATTATGGAGCATGAAAAGTTCTAAGGACCGGTCCAGATTATGCATGCACAAAACAAAATGTTTGAGAATTCCACTGTAGACCAAAGAACTTGAAGGAATTTTTCTGTAGCAAAATTAAGGAAACTGCAGAACCATTGATGCATGTTTTAACTTCTCTTTCTTCAGTTTGAAGACGGAATTCTGGATATCTGCTTGAAGATCCTAGACATAGGTGCAAGTTACCATCATGGCTCTGATCGAGACCATTGTTGGCGCAATGACCCTGTGCATGTCAGCATGGTGGTAAATCACATGGTAAGACCTCTAGTGGTGTATGACCTCTGAATAGGTCAGAACACACTCCATTATATTATAGAAGGACATGTTGAACTGTAATCTAACATAGTATGAGTAACAGGGGAAATCCTTTCTTTTCTCAGATTCACAGAAAAAGCTAACTTGTGACACTAGTATCTAATGATTTTATGATATACTTAGGATTAAAGACATGGTCAACTATTTGAGAAGGTGTTTTTTATTTTCTCTTTCTAGATAAGTAGCCATATCACTAGCAGTATAATGAAGATTCCAGAAAACAATGATTACCTGAAAGGAACAAAACCATTTTCCTGGAATGGAAGTGTCCCCATCCTTCAGCAGTGGTACAATGGCAGATGTAGGCCAGTCAGATATGGGTACTGTGGGTCTCTTGCTTCAGTAATGTGTACAGGTATGATATTTCAGTCTACCCTTACCCAGCTATCCAAAAAAGGAAGAGAGAAAACCAGGATCAGAAATCTCTGACCCTAAAAACTAGTGGAAGGATATTAAGCATTTTACTAAAAAAAAAAAAAAAAAAAAAAAAGAAAAAGGATTTTTCTCTAGCTATAATATGGTATGGCTCTAACATAGCATCTGTTATCCACCTATTGCTTTCCTACGCAGCATGAAGAGCAAGAAGAAAAACAGTCTTTTCTGTGACCTTAATACCATGCAGCTATCAAATCTACAACTTTATTAAAACACAGAGCAATTGCAGCATTGTGGAGCCAAAATATCCTTTGGGTGAAGTTTGAAGGCTGAGAAAAAAAACTAAGATATGAACAGGAAAACCTGTAGCAGTGTCCCCTCCAAAATGTGAAAGCAGACGGCTATTATGTTATTTTACTGCAAAGAATAAGATAATAGTGAATTATACTCTACAGACGAAAAAATTAAGTTCGAACTTTTTGCCATTTATTTACTGAACCTGCTTCTACACATTAAATTGAATTGAATTGATATTGAATTGAAATTGAATTGATATTGCAAAAATGAATCTATCTGTACTACACTGTTTACAACAAAATGACTGCATTTTCTTAATGCAAGATCAGGTTCATGATTCTTGTTTGGGGATTTTGGGGTTTTTCTAGTATAAGCTGGAAGAATACCAAGCCATTTCTTTCTGCTAGGCTCTTTTCAGACTACTTTCAACCACATCAAAGAAGTTTTGAAGACAGAATCAGGGCATCCCAAATATTGCTTTCAATCCATTGTATTTATATAATTGTAAAGTAGAATATAGGAGACTTATTTATAAAATAGGTGAAAGATTTGCTTGATTAAATACCATTTGTATTGACTAATTAATATTTATTTTTTTTCTCTACAGTGATGCGGTGTTTGGGAGTTCCAAGTCGTGTTGTCACAAGCTTCTGTTTTCCAAGCTCAAATGAGAATCCACTTGGTATCAATGAGATTTTTGACTGTACTGGAAAAAACCTATGTGGTAAAGACAAGCTATGGTAAATAAGAAATACACAAGTTCTTTTGGTTTTGATTTTGGTTTTATTTTTTTTTAATTAAATGATAGACATTTCCAAACATGTAGTTACTGAACAGGCAGCCTGCACAAACTACATTTTCAGAAAAGGAAAAGAAAACCACTTGTGAGAAGTTATGCTACCTACTTAGCCTTCTCAGTTAAAAGAACAAGGCCATCTTGTTTGATAATTACATTGTCTTCCTGAGATTTTTTATCAAAAATTGCTTTATTCTTGTAAATCTTTCAATTAATTTTCATACAACGATGACATTATCATTTATCACAATAGAATTTCATGTTGTCACCCTTGGCCTGTGTGTTCATAGTTTCGCTGCACCAGAATTTTTTTTTATCTCATCTGTGAGAGCTCTTAATGAATTTTCTGCCCTTTCATGTGTCAAAAAAATAAGGTCAAACTGAAATATAAGGGAAGGAGTATCTTATTTTAGCACAAATTACTAAAGAGTTTATTCTTTGTTAAGCCATTAAAAAAGAAGACTAAGACAGTATGTGATTTTCCTGTAAAGAACCAGGAGGAAGATATCAGGAAAATAAACTACTTAAAGGAAAGAAAAAGGGCTGTAAGAAGAGTGTTTCGCAATCAGGTCTGCAGGACGAATTTCCGGTCTGAGTGATATAAAGTAAACCTAACAACTCCTGTCCCCAGACATCATTAAAAGTTTTAAGACATAGAAAGTTTTCAGTTGATTAAAATGTTATCTCTGACACGGTTTTCCTCCATTAAGGCATTGAACTTGGTGATCCAAGAGATGTCTTTAATCCTATATACCTGCATCCTACAGGCGATATCACTGCTGGAATGAATCTTGGATGGCTCGCAGAGACCTAAAACAATGCTGCGGTGATTGGCAGTGTCTGGATCCCACACCTTTGGAAACAGGCAGAGGTAACTGTTTACTGTAACTGTAATTGTTTTCTTCTTATGTTGTTGAGTTTTCCTACTACTCAGGTTGCAACCTACTATAACGTTGCTATCTGGCTTAGGTACAGCTTGCAGCGGTCCTACCTGGGTTCGAAGCATCAGAGAAGGGGAGCTGGACTTGGACTATGATGGTCATCATCTGTTTTCTCGAGTAAATTCAAACTATGTTGGCTGGCTTTCCCAAAACAATGCCAAAAGAACAAAATTTTTCTGCGATCCTTGGCCGTGTGGACAACGTCTAATCACCAAGCGTGTTGGCAGTGAACAATTTGAAGATATCACTGGGGCTTACAAGTATGAACTAGGTATGATGCAAAGCCATTAAAGGAGTTAGAGGAAATTTTCAGTGCTAATTATATAAAAATATTAGTGTAATCTGTCCTTTGTTAAAATTAATAGAACAATCTGAAGTTGTATTTTTTGAGAAAGAGGAAGATGCATTTCTGTTCAAACACCTTTATTCTTAACCTTCTAAACACATTTATATGATTAAAATGAAACAGATAACAATTGGACTAATTTAGGATAGGATATTTCAGTTGGAAGGGACCTACAGTGATCCTCTAGTGTAACTGCCTGTAGCACCCTTCTGCCTCAGAGTTGTATTTAACTGAAAGTTAAAGCACATTATTAAGGGCATTGTTCAAATACCTCATTCTAAGGCATTGACAGGCTTGGGATATCAAACACCTCTCTTGGAAACCTGCTCCAGTGGTTGACCATCCTCTTGGTAAAGAAATGCTTCTTCATGTCAAGTCTGAATGTCGCCTGACTCATCTTTGACCCATTCCCTCACATCCTGTCAGTAGACCCCCGGGAGAAGAGCTCAGCACCTCTCTCCACTTCTCCTCCATGGGAAGCTGCAGAGAGCAATGAGGTTGCCCCTCAGCCTTCTTTTCCCAAATTAGACAAGCCCAGAGTCCTTAGCCACTCCTCACAGGACATGCCTTCCAGCCCTTTTAATACCACTATTTCTATGTACATGTTTTCATATCACCTGTACAGTGGTTTAAAATATTAGCAAACTTTAGATAATCTAAAAATAACCCCCTGATTTCTTTTAAACCAGGATTAACTTCTTTCTTGTTACTTCTTGTACCAGATCTGTCAGAAAATCTGCCTGCTTACTGAATTCATGTATTTTTAGGATATTCTTCTGTTCTTACTTTGGACTGCTGATTACTGGCTTTCATCTTCCAGTAGCAGGGAGGAGTTCAACCAGCAAAATTGAATAAAGGAATAATGAGTGGATCACAGTTGATTGTAAAATTCTAATTTTTTGTAAATACTTTACATGTACATTTTTGCAAAGTACTGTGTTTTTTCTTTTTTTTTTTTCCCCCCAAAAGAAACAAAAGACAAAACGATAGCTTCTTTGTTTGAATGGTGCATTTTGGCTTTGAGAGACATGGTAGCATTTCATATTCATCCTAACCCCATTATAATGAGTTATATTTTAATTTTTGCACTAAGTGTAGACTTTGAGGTTTACATGACTATTTTTAAATTTCACTAGTAGAAGTAAAATAAATTTTAAATGTTTTTGATATATTTATTTTCTTCTATGCATTCAGACAACCATACCTTATGTTTCATTATCTGGTGGATTTGTTCTACACCAAGCCATAACATTAGGTTTCAGGAAGGAGGAAGAAGAAATTTACTTATCTATCTTTATTATTTGGGTAGATGTGTCTTCTTGTGCCTCCAGCTGATTCCTTATCGTGTATCTTCTTCAACAGGTTCCGTGAAAAACAAAGAAGCCTATTACCGGGCTTACAGAAGAATTTATCCAGGGTACTGCAATGCTTCCAACTGTCATATTGATAGAGAGTTATTGTCTCTGAAAAACCCATTTTTGAGTGACTCTGGTATTAACATGAGGTTAAAAATGGCTAATTGCCCAATGTATGGTGAAGACGTCCAACTACACTGGCTGCTTGAAAATTTGCGTAATGAAAACAAAACCCTGAAGTTTAATTTGTGTGCACAAATAATAACCTACAGTGGTTGCCCATTGGATCAGTTTTGGAAAGACGGTGTGACTATTACATTGGGTCCAAGGGAAGGTAAGAAGGTGAATTTGTCTAACACCTCTTTGTCTACTGTTCTTTTCAGGAGATAGTTTGTTTTTTAGGACTAGTGGAGACTTCCTAATAGAGGTGGGAGCTGATATGAATACAATGTTAAATATTGACAGCTGAATTCACTTTAGGGTGATGACACAAAAATCAACACAGTGTCAATACTACATGTATAGTGACAGGTAAATTGTAGTCTTTAATTTCCCCAAGACTTAGAGATTCTTAGAATCATTTAAAAATTCATTTCCACTAAAAGTTATGTTCTGGTTTCTATATTCCACAGAAAGATAAAGCTGATTATGAGAAAAGCATTTTTTTTTCCCCTTTGTCCAGAAGATACTAGCCAGTGTAAAACACTTGTTTAGAGCACTAAAGTAATATTTTCTAGATATAACGCTGCTGGCAAGTGCAAGGGTATATCAGAACATGAACAGTTGTTTACAGGGTTAATATCTTTTTCTGGAAGAAAAATGTCACCTTTAATTAAAAAACATCATTATAAGATTAAATTTCATACCTGATATTAACATTCTGGTTTATCACACTTTAATTTTCCTGCCTTTTTAATTTTTGCTTTAAGAATTACATTGGAATGCAATTTTCCAAACTTTGTGTAATAATGATGATAATAATGATCATGATGATAATGCTTATAAAAAAACTACTTGTAAATGCACTGATAGTTATATTAACTGAAAACTATGAATCTGGTTGTTGCAAGTAGCAGTGTGCATAACTAGGTAAGCTAGGAAAAATCATGTCTGTTTTTAAAAATGCTGGGATAAATTAATATTGTAGCCATTGTAACTGCCAGTTAAACTTTAGGAGAAAGGAAAGTGGAAATATTATCCAAAAGTCATAAAAAGTAATTAAAATATTTTTATTTACAGTGAAAACAATTCCAGTGTGTATATCATACAATCAGTATGGACCTTATCTCTGTGATCACAACATTATTAAAGTAGTTGCTGTCTCAGACCCAGAGTGTGGAGAAGTTCTGATGGTGAGCAGGGATATCGTGATCAACAGACCACCTGTTATTGTAAAGGTAAAGAATTTTAATTATGGAATTGGTGATCTAAGGAACAGAGGGACTCTTACTGGCCACTTTCTAGGTACAATGCAAATAAACTTGAAATACTTTTTTTAAAATTGTTTTTCTTATCTTGCCAAGATCAGTGTGAATTTAAATGTGTAACATTTGATTCTAGAGTGATGTATTTGTTTATTTTCTGACTAGCTACTGAACCAGCCAAGGCTGAAAGTACCATGTACTGCAGAGATCTCCTTCTGCAATCCTCTCCAGGAAGATATGAAGAACTGTGTAATGACTTTAGAAGGCTGTGGTTTATTCAAAGAGCCAATGACCATTGAGTAAGATCATCAATTATTTAAATGGGGAAAATATTAGGCTTTGACTAAGGTGTGCTAGATCAGAGCAGGTTTTGAGGAAGACTGATATTTTTGGTGTTCAGGACCTGAACAGGACACTTTGGCTCTTATTGCTTTGAGGATCCATTAAAAGCCTTAGTCCTCTTGAAACTGATGGATCATTTAGAGCTGGCAAGATATGCTGCTGCTTCATTTTTTCTCAAGTTTTACATTAACTGTATGTTTGAAATTTCTCTCTGAAAGGGAACACACTGTTTTCTTCACAAGAAATTCTAGCTATGTTCTCCATCCCTTATAATCTTATTGAGTTTGTAATAGAATTTCTTTAATTATTCATGAACTGGCACCACACACGTGATCAATTAGAAAACAAGAGTGAGAAACAGCAATATGCATTCTGTTCTCACAACATGTTAATCACAGAAAGTGGAGAAATCCAGGATGCTATAACATCCTAGGAAAAATAGTTGTTCATTAATATGCATTGATGTTCTTCATGACAAGGAGAACTGACAAAAGTATGACTAGTTTTGAGTGGAAGCAATTAGGAATTGTTCTTGCTGAATGGTAATGAACTCAATTCCACAAAGCTGTCTGATCCAAATGAGGCTACTGGAAATGGAAAGGAGGAAATACATTTTTGAAGCAGAAGGGTGTTACGTTTTTGAAGAATTCAAGGCAGTGTCATGAATAAGCTTCCAGTTCCAATTGCAGAACCAACTGTGGGAGTTTTACAAATCTTCTCTTGGGACAGAAGTTGTTCCCATCCTTTTCATATGGTGGGTTTGTTTTTTTCTGGAGGAAGGCAAGAAAGACAAAGTTGTTACAACAGCATGTCTCTGAAAACATGTTGTAACAAATCAAGCCTAATTACACGCTCTCACATTGTAGCTCTTCATGTCTCTGAGCTGGCCAGGGTCCTAATCCTTTTCCTTATCTCAATCTAGTTTGGGAACACTGGCATCCAACCAGCAGGCACGGACCATCGTGGAGTTCACACCTTACAGGCTTGGCAGCCACCGGCTCCTGGCTAATCTTGGATGCCACAAGTTTGCCTACTGCAAGGGATGCGCCAAGGCCGAAGTGTGTTGCCTCACAGGCCAGAACAGTACCCTGCCTGTTGCTCAGAACGGTGCCCTGCCTGTCAGCCAGAACGGATCACATCCGGTGTGTGAAAATGGCACTGTCCACATGAACGGCACTGGGCCTGTCCCAGTGGCAGACCCTGCATTCAACTCCATGTGTGAATATGTATGTATCCCAATGTGCAACCCAAATTGCAGTGCAGGGGGCCAGCCTGTGTATGACTTTGTATACCTCCCTGCGGGCCATCCCTTATGCAACTCTATCTGCAACCAAGGCTTCAATCCAAACGTTAATTCTGGTTTTGATGTGGGGGGCGAACCTGGCTTCCGTGTCGTATGTGAGACTGTGCCTTCTGCTACATGTGCCCCAATGCCTCCATCCATGTATGGCTCTATGCCTGCCCCAGCCTCCAACCCTGTGTGCCCCCCTATGCCTCAAGTGGTGTTTGAGACAGGTGCTGCTCCTATGCACCAGCCTGGAGGCGGAGGGGGGCCAGTGTCCTACTCAGTTGCTGTCCCTGCAGATAATGCGGTGAGTGCCCTTCTAACTCACTTCATGGCTGGCTCTGGCCCCACAGTGGCAACCCAGGCAGTCCCTACCCATATATCTGCTCCACCATCCCACCCCATGTACTCTCCAGTAGCTCACACTGTCACCATGCCACCAACAGCTGGTGCCTCCGTCTCGCATGTTGTCGGCGGCTCTGCACCCTCTCCCTCAGCCCAGCCTCCATGTGGCCCAATACCCACCCTGACCTCCCAACCCCTGAGCACCCCGGTAGGCCACGGTGTGTGCACCCCAGCCTCCTGCCCAGCGGCTTCCCCTGCGCCCCACTCTGCTGCCCGTAGTGCCACCCCAGCAGGGCTGCAGATGGGGAGCACCCCCACAGCGCGCACACTGTGCTCCCCAGCCCCACGCCCCGTGGGACCCCCAGCAGCCCACTCACTGTACTCTCCATCCCCGCACCCGGTGGGGGCCCCTGCAGCCCACTCGCTGCGTTCAGCTACCTCCGTGTCTCTGGGGGCTGCGGGTGCCCGTACCACCACCTCACCCCCCGCTCACCGCGAGGACTCATCTGGAGCCTGCTCCCCAGCCCCAGACCCCCTGGCAGCTGCCTCGGGCCACTCCCTCTACGCACCCACCTCTTACTCGGTCTCCCGGGCCGTGGGCACCCTGGGGTCTCGCTCAGTGTGCAGCCCTCAGTGGGCCCCCTCCTGTGACACCACCACTCGCTTGGGCTCTAACCTTACATGGGCTCCCGCCTCCCGCTCAGCATGGAGCTCTGTGGGGCGCTCGGGCTACTCCCCCTTGTCCCGCACTGCCTACAGCACGCTCACTCGCCCTTTGTACAGTGCCTTGTCCCGCTCCTACAACACCTTGTCCCGCTCTGCCTACACCACTCTTCCCCACTCTACCTCTCCCTCTGCCTATGCCACTCTGCCTCGCTCTGGGTCGTGCCCCCCTAGCAGCACCCTACCCCAGGTAGGGTCCCGCACACCCTGGAGCCCCAGGAGGAGCACTTATAATTACTTCAAACGCAAATACCTGTAATGGAGAGTAACCTGGAGAAAAGCCAAAGCCAGTGAATTAGAGGCGCAGGGTGCAGATGCTTTGAAAGAGTTTAAAAATAAGGTGATGGAGCATGGCATGTGTAGTTCTGGGTATTTATCCGCACATTTGAGATATGCCAAGAAAGCAAGCTGCTAGCTGACTTCTGAGGAATGCATTTGATGTAATACTCGTATGTCTTGAGATACAGTATGGTGGAAGTGACAAAATGAATGTGCTCTCCATTGAGCTGTCATGACAATAGTTACACAGTGCAGGTAAAAGGATTTACTTGCTTGGTTAAGCTGTTTTATAAAGGATGTGCTTTGACCCTCTCTTCTCTTGATTTTTTGCAGTGATTACTTCTCAGATCTCCCTGGGCTACAGCACTTGTAGCAAATCTCTCCCCTTGCATGAAATGTGCTGTCCTTGCGATACTGTAAAGAGGTGGCAGTAGACTTGCCTTACATGTTACCTAATATATTGGGTCCCTGAGTCCCAGTATTGTTGTGGCTTGGGTTAGTTCTGCGCACACTCAAATTTCCTTATGGGGCAGTAAAAACTGAGGAGGTCATGGAGTAATTAAATTGTTACAAATCAACTGAAGAGTTTAAAAAAAAAAAAAAGCAGTTGTAATAAATGTAGTATTACTACTCTTGATATATTACAGTGCCATTACTGGGAACCCAAAGGTCAGATTAAAAAGGCAGCAAAACTCAGTGAACAATTAATACCAACTTACTGGTTTACACAGTTGAATACTTCTCCAATCGCATATTCCAAAATATTCTTTGTGTGTATTGCATGCATTTAGGTTCGTGGGAGAAGGTCTAATTCCAAGGCTGTGCTTTTTTGATTCAATATAGCTAGTAAACTTCTATCACCAGACCTGAACTGGAGAAGGAAGTATGATGTTATCCTTTCTTTCCAACACCCAGCCCTCCCAACTCAAACTTTAAGAAGGTGAAGGAAAATGTATTGTGTCTTCTTTAGATAACTGGTATCATTTCAGTGCTAACCCTCTCCCAGTGTTTTAAGAATTGAAATCGTATATTGTCATAATGGAACTGTCCCCTAATTTTGAATTTGCTCAGAAAAATTTTAGATTTACTGACAACACTTCCCATCCCTCCATTATGTTCCCCTAGTGCTCTTTTATTTTTGGTAACAAGTGTTAGTGGGGTTTTGTGTTCAGACAATTTTGCTGGTGCTGCAGAATTTTCAGTTGTGTAGTGATAGTATTTCAGTAGTATCACTTTAGTTGACACTCCTATGGCTCTATGATGAGATTGAGTAACCTTCTGGGGATTTGGGAAAGATGTGGTGTCAGATGGTAACTATGAGTATGTCAACACTATTAACTACATAGTAATTCTGAGTTGGTAGAAGAAATATTTGCCTGGATATTGTAGTGAAGTGGTCATAACTAATGACTTGGTTTTTTATGCAGTTTCAATAGTCTGTGTTAAGTATTTGCTGAGAATTACTTTTCCTGACTGACAATAAAAGTAGAAATTTAAAATCACCTGTAATTCTGTTGCTTTGGGGTTTTGGGGGTGGGAGGGCAATATTTCTTCAAAAGTGGGGAAGGAGTCTCTCCAGATACACTGAAATGTGAAATCTTCTTTCCACTTCATTTATAGAACCATATTTCAATTTCTCTTATATTTCCTCTTCCTTTCCCTAAAATCTGAAACCAAGGCTTCAAAATAAGATTTTAAGTTAGGGGAAATCTATAGATTTCCTACTATAACTGAAATAGTTTGGTATTAGAGGAAATATTCAACCATCTTTTTTGCTCACAGTAAAGCTTTCCGCTTGCAGATGCTGCATGAGGTTTTCTTTTGCCTTCATGGTCTGCAAAACCCACAATCCACAGAAATGCCAAAATGAACAGATCTTTCGGTGGTAGAAAAATACCAACACTGTCCACTTAAGAAAAAATGTGATTTTTCTGAGAAAATGTTAATAGTACATGGTACCTACATCATTACCAAGTAACATTTCAGATTTATTTTTCCGAGTAGTAGTTTGACTTCCCTAATTTTCTTCATTTCTGAGAATGAACCTAGTTCCATATTTCAGAAACTCTAAAGATTTCGTCCCAACCTGTTCATGTCACTGGAGCTGTCCAAAGTGTGCACAAACTTTATTTACTGCTCTTCTTGCCATATGTGTTGAACATATATTGTATTTGAAAACTGAAGCGAGTTCATTATAATTGGAGCCACGGAGAATAGCAGAAATCCTTTAAAGTTCAAAATTATTGTAATGCTAAAAAAATTATCTTGAGTGTGTTGTTGTCACATATATCCTAGTACTAACAAAAGATTGGTTGTTGCAGTCTATTTTATAGTGTCATATTAATTTGGGTTGGGGGGAAGGGGCAGTGGAAGGGGAGAGAATTAAAACAAAACAAAGAAACCCACAAAAACCTAAACTCACTACCACCAAGCCCAACAGGATTGATTTAAATTATTGCCTTCTTAAATATTTAAGTGAAAGACTACAACCTATATTTTATAAGGTAGCTGCTATTACAGAAGGCACGGCTTGAATTTCTACTGGATTTCTCTTCTGTTGTGGGTTGGGTTGATTGTTTGTTGTTTTGGTTTGGTTTTTTTGGTTTAGTTTTATATGTTTGTTCGTTTTCCGCAAACTGATATGCTTGGCTGTCACAAATGCACTTTCCTGAAGAGAAACCCATGAGAAATTCCTTTTTTTTTTTTTTTTTTTGGCTAGTGTAGTTAACATATTGAAGAGTAACCATATTCTGTAATGTAGTGTGATACATAAATAACTCTATTTTAGAGAATGGGAGGGCAACTGAAGTGTGACAGCTATATTCTTCAGATATTGAATACAGTATTATTTTATTTATGTGTTCAGGTATGCATTTCTAATTTTGATCTCAGTTCAGACATGTATTTTATTTAAGTGAGGGAAATACATTAGTTTGTTTCTAGGCCAGTGAAGGTGAAAAAATGTTATTTCTCATACATTATTATAGTTACCCTTTCTATGATTTAGCATAATAAATAGGAGTACTTAAATTTATTTTTGTTGTGACTAAAGTAAGGTTGTATTTATTTTAATGAGGAGGAAGAATCTAGTATGTGATAATTTTCAGTTTTCACCCTTAACATTTCATTAGAATTGTACAAATTTTTTTTTTAGATGAGAAATTATGGAGATTTAGCTGCAGCTTAACCATTTCAAACTTTAAATGCTTAAGGTTTGTGCTGCTTTGGACATTTGCTGGTGACATAATATACAGTGCATGAGTGAAATGTAATTTATTTTTATATATTCCATTGCCTACAAGAAAAACACTGAAATGTGTAACTCAGTGAACCAATTTCTTACCACGCATTAGTTACAGATGAAGTTAAATTTGATATATTGTACCAGGCAAGAAGATTAAATTAGGGAAACACTATATTCATTTTACTTAGTGCTAAAGTCAAACAAAATATTTTGGAGCATGTGCTATGAAGTTTATAAAAATGAAGAAGTTAAATATGCTGAGCAGGAAAACATGAAATATTTAAAATGCAAAAGACACCAGGGATTCCTTTTTCTGTTTTTCAGCAATTTATGTCATCTTCTGTTATATCTGAATTTTCACAAGTCAATTTTTTTATGCTGCATTTGCAGACGTGTTTTCATAAGGGAAGATCTTTATTTGCAGAAGGAAATCCCATTCAAATATTTTACAGACATCCCAGCTCGGTCTTTCTTTTGGTGTCTTAGATGGGAGGAATTTCTTCCTTGCCTTTGTATATTCTTCCTGGATAATCTTGTTGAAGCTTTTAAATTCCTTGTCTTTGAAGTGCAAGGTACATTATGTTATGCGCATGTACACTCATTTCTATTGGGTAATTTTCTGACTCTCTGACTGGCACTGGAATAAAGGTTTTGTGCTGGAGACCAATGCGGGACAGAATACAGATCCTAGTCTAAGGACTAGCTAGAGTGTACATGCACAGCTGAGCCCTCGTTACTATTCTGTTGCGTATTTACAATAAAGATTAAGTCTGATACCACATTAATTTGGATTTTAAATCTGTTTGGTTTAGATATACTAATTGGCCACACCTGTCTAACTTTTCTACTAACCATATTTTTTTTTCATGTTGTTCTCTCCTGAGAAAAGTTGCCACAAATGGTGCTCAGGAGACCATTAGCTATTTGAGCAACTTGAACTTTTTCATATGTTCACTTCCAGCCATCATGCATGTCTGTTTTCTCCATAATTTATCATGGCTACAGGGTTTGAAGAGTATGCAGTGATACAAACAAATTGGTTACAAAAGTTAATAAAATGAAACAATGTCTAGAAAACCAGGAGTTATGTGTAAAGAAGGGAAAATCTTTACAGTATAAAGAAATGTCACCAGTTTACAGTTCCCTTTCAGAAATGTCTTCTGTGATTCTGGTTTTCTCTAATTCCTCTTTTTGTACATAAAACCTCAAATTTTATTGAAGCTATGACATATCAAATTAGGTTTCAATTAATTAGAATTAGAGAAATGTTGATGCTTGAGATAAATGCCACTAAGAATCCTTGCCTTTCCAATATATTAAAATATACCAGTAAACCTAATTCATCAGCTGCAGCAGTTTCTGTGTATAGAGCTCAGAAAATGGATGTTAACCCTGACCTAAAAATGCTCTATAATTCTAGCTGGGCTAAATGTAGCATCTTAATCTTCTAAGTTTTGCTTATCTTTTAATTTAATTCTCACCTTTTTTTGGCCTTCATCTCTTTTCTTCACAGGTGGAACATTCGGAATAGCTAGAGGCTGCTCAAATGCAAATATCACTGAATTGCTACATCAGCCTTTATTAGACATTTCAGAGTCTCTAATAGGGAATTCTGTCTGCAGTGCACAAACCATATAAAATGGAGAGACTACTGAGGTTTTTGCAGTGATCTCATTTCTTTCCTTTAGGTGATCTCAGTCAATTATATAATAGCATGTGTTATTAGGGGTCCCGCCTGCACATTAACAGAATACTAACGTGAGCTTTTCTGCATCACTGACTGAAGCCATTTGCCAAGGACAATATCAATGCCAAAGGAATGATAAACAGGATTAACTGAGATCTGGTCTGTAACTTCACAGTGAAACTTCATATGCTTCTATAAAAGTAGGTATGAAGTTTATCCAAGGACTACAGATCAAAGAGAAACAAGATATAAAAGGGTTATTTGATATATAGGGCAAAAGTTGGGCAGTAAAAGCCCAAAATTAAAATTCTGAAAATTTTATGGTGGGTACTGCTTAATCCTGGCAACATCCAAATCCTGCAGAAGCCTTTCTGTTTCTTTTTAAAATCTTGAGGTGCCTAGGTTTGTGTCCCAATATGTAGAGACTTTCGTCCCAGACAGAGTTGGATTGATCATGGTGTGCTCCTCCTTACTCTTAAGTCACATCAGGGTCTAGAAGTTAGGTATTTCCAGCCTAAATTCCCTTAGGTTAGTCAGAATACATGTAATGTAAGCATATCTACAAAGTTTAGAAATAGCCTTCATCCAACAGTGAAGTAAGAACATTTTAATTCTAAATTACAAGCCTCAGATATTAAAAGAAAGAAAATTAGTTACTGATTCATGATATTGGATTGGCAGAAAATAATTATTTGGCTTTGTTTAAAAGCAATATAGTATTGTACAGTATACAGTATGGCTTGTATTGAGAACTTTTATTGCAAAAATCTGATTGAAATAATTACTAAAGTAAAAAAAAGGTAACATATGCACTTGTGAATTTTTATTGTGTTCTAACTAGAAAACATTCTTTGTGTCGATTCAGAAGTCCAAGAGACTTTGGAGGCAGGATGAAAAAGTATATTTTTGTCTAAAAAATTTTTTTGAAGGATACCACTACAATATTAAAGTATTTAGAGTTTGAATATGAAAGACCTGAAAATTAATCCTCATCAAAACACTGAATTAAACTCTAAGGGATTAAATAATTGACATCCTGCCATGGACATTCTTAATTTTCAAGATTAGAATATAATGGATGCTGAAATAGCCTCTTTTAATGAGGAAATTTTGACATCTACTTTTGAATAGCTGTTAGATTGTACATGCTCTCAAAAGAGTAAAGATTTGGGTTGGAAATGCTTGATTTACCGTCATGAAAATCTTCTTGAGCTTTTTTGCAAATGCAGAAATTGTACTCCAATTTTTGACATTAGCTAAAATCTGTCAATGTTAAAATCCACAGGTTTAAATTTGCTGGATTAAGGATTTTGCATTAAAAATTAGTTTTACTTCATTTTATGTTATTTATTTCCAAGATTATAGAACTGAGCATCAAACTTTTCCTTTGACAGGTGCTCACAGAGAATATTTCTCCTTTTTAAGATTTTAATAAATTTTAATTTGTGTAACATATAAGTATGTTAGTTGTCTGTCCTTTTGTACTTGCTCTGGTATCTGGTCTTTCACTCCGGAAATGTGATTTTATAGTTTGTGACTATATGACTAAAACCCCAAGAAGTAATATCATAAATTTCTAAACCTTCTCACATGCAAATCTCCCCATCCCTCCCCCCCCACCCCCCACTTGTAGGGGCTTGGCCTGGGCTGGGGTCCAGCCTGGTACAGTTGTGTACCTATGAAGCGGACCTTTTATTTCAGACCTAGCATTGTGTAAAATCACTTTGGTGTCCTTCTTCCTTGGTATTCATAGCTAGATATTGGTGTCTGAAGTCCTGCTGGATTTCATGGAGCAAGAAGAATTGTAGGGGTTGTCCTCAGTGCATATGAAGGCAGTATGAAATCTAATAATAATGTTTGAGCACCTGAAAAATTGTATTCTAAGCGTAATATTCATTACCTATATTTCAGCAAGGCTTTCACAATACATTTTTTTAATTATTCATTAGCAATACATCATCTTCCTCATTAGTAATATATCATGTACATAATAGGTATTTATTGCAGTGTCTCTCTGGGCTGAAATTGTCTTCCAGAATGAAAATACAAATGATTTATTGACACAGAAATATACTAATTACTGACAAAAATCCCTGGAAAATTGGGATAACATAAAGCATTGGCAATGAGATGTTAGCATCTCTACCTCAAACAAGTTTTCAGCCTTAGTGTGTGCCTGTGAAGAATAAATATCAGTCACAGCCTCACTGAAAATAAATATTGAGAGAGTAAATATGCCTCAAATTAAAAAATGCGTGTAGAACTTTTGAAAGAATGGACTCAAAATAAGATGACTTTATACTTCAAGAAATCTATACTAGTATTTTCTGTTGAAAAATGCAGTTATCTACTTGAAAGGCAGACGTTTTTAAAGAAATCTTTTTTCCTCTCCCTATGTAACATTATAATAATGATTAAGCTTTTAAATGGAAAATCAGTTGCTGCCTTTATTATTATGACTATAATAACAGTAATTGTTATCATTATTTAGTAACTAGTATTATTAATTACTGTGATCTGACAGCTTAAGCTCCTCAATGTATAGATAATTTACAGAAACCAATAAGAATAAGGACAGACCCTTCCCAGGTAGGCAAACTGCTTCACTGCTGAATTTTTAGTGATCTAATTTCCCAAATGGAATCAAATATCTAAAACAATAATACAAATTCCCACACAATGAACAATGGAAATATTTTCTCTCAAAATTATCCCATCAAACTCAGCATATCCAAAGACTTCAGAATTATCAAGTAGGAAATGCTTGAAGATCAAGTTATGGTGTACTATAGATGACTTACCCTGAGGTACACTATGATTTTACAGTGTAGAAATTAAAGCGAAAGGGCATTTGGTGTTCCTCATCACCGCCTCTAAATTTTACCCAGTAGCTGCAAAAACACATATGAAAGACAAAACCAGAAGACTATTTTGGAGTGGAGAGAGGAAAATAGGGTTTCTCTGTTCCCAGGTTAATATCATAAGCATTTGCTTACTGAGACATGCTCATTGCCACTTTATAGCTCAGAAATTTCATAGCTTTTGCATTTCTTTCAGTTCAGTAGCTGGGTTTCAAAGTGAGAAGTGAAAGGTACGTCACATTAGCAGACTATGATGAAGTCTTATATCAGTCTGCTGGTTAAGGATATTTCCGTCTCCAGTCAGACTGAACTAATCAATAGTCTATGGAATAAAAGAGCCAACATCATCTCCTTCCTCTTACAGGAAAACAGTAGCTGCACTTTATAGGAAGATCAACACTATCAGCACCAAGTGTGCTAAAGAATGCTTAGCTTGCAGATCTTGATCTGGCATTGGCACAGGCCAGCTGCTTACACTACTCAGCTAGAGAGACTGGAATGTGCATACTGCAAAGTTTGGCAAATGTAAAGGAATAAACTATGCACACATAGAATTACAGTGCCTCCAGGATAAAGTCCTTGGAACTTTGCATGTCAATACCTGCATTTGTCAGTACCTCACTTTCAGAATTTAAACCCATTGTGAAATTCACCTTTATTTCAGGAAAGAAATAACTAATGCTAAGGATAATTCTTATGATGGAAGCCACCTGACTCTATTTCCTTACTTATGCAGGAAACAGAAGCTGGATTGCAAAATAACACAGCTAATTTGCCTTTTCATATATGAAATCTTTACTGATTTCTTGCTGCTTCTTTAAACCATAGCCCTATGCTGACATTGGATTTTACCATTCTATATTGCAAGCAGTCTATGTGATGATACGTTTTTGTTTTAAAAAACCCTTCAGATATTATTGGCTTATTTTAAGCCAAGTTGTTTTCTCTTTGAGTAGATTATATTCACTTTAGTTAATAATTCTTTGGAGTGCACAGAATAGGCTGAATAATGATGTCATAATTTTATGCTAGTTTAAATCTGCGTAAGGTGGCACTACTACCTGAAATTCTTGGCAGTTTTTTCTTGTCCAAAACTTCTTGCCTTGTAGGTTCAAAAATAAAATATAATAAAAAAAACCACCAAAATCTGACAGCTGAAGAGGGTTCTTAGAAAAAAACACCCAGGTGGCACAGGAAAGGTTTAAATATCTTTATGTTGTTGGGCTTTGAGATTTTTTTTTTCCAGGTTAATTATCTCAGATTACTTCCTTGAGGTATTTCATTGCACAGCTGTATGACTGCATGTGCCTGCAGTAATGGGTGGAGAAATAAGCACCTGGGAATGAGGGTGTGGTGGATGTCTTTGATGCTTGAGCTGACTTATGTCCTATTAAAGTGGCTATGAAACTGCAGTGTAAAGCTACTCCATTTAAACATACTAGTCAGAGTTTGTTTCTATAATTTATAGAACTCTATAAATTCTATAATTCATGCAACACCAATGAGCAAAAGCAAGAACAATAGAGGAATGCAGTTAAATAAACATAGCTGCCCCTAGAATGATCCCACTATCACTTCTGAATGGATTTTGGTAGAAACAAATGCATGAGAAGAGGAACGAAATGAAGCTTGTCAGGCAAATTATTATACTCTTCTGTCATCTCAGAGTATCTGTGACTTTAATAAAACTTCCAATTCAAACTTAGATTTTTAGGGTTGTTTTTTTTTTTAAAAAGGGTGTTTATAGAGTTAGTAACTGTCCCTCTTCATGAAAATCATTTTGTGAGTAGAGCCTGCTTGTGCTTTGAAGAGTTTCACATGTGTATTTACCACCGTAACATCTATTTGAACATTCTTCTGACTCATTTTCTTTGCTTTTACCTGAACAGTATAGATTAGTTAAAAAAAAAAGAAACACAAAGCCATACTGTCCCTCAAGGAGTTACAAGCAAGAGATTTCATTTCAAATATGAGTGTGTAATTTTAAACTTATACTCCTGTTTTACCATGTAGAATATATAAAAACATCAAAGAATGTTCCTCAAAAATGCTTAATTTTTCTGTGTGCAGACAAGTAGTCAGAATAATCCAAATGCTTTTCCTAATAAAATGTGCAGAGCAAGTGAGTGCAGGAAGTATTTGCAAATGTTTATTTGAATAAGAGGGTCTGAGTCACTTGGATAACATTTGCAAACATTTTTCTTAAACAAATACAGAAAAAAAATATCACCAAACAATGCAAGCCATTTTTAATCCTCAGAATATTTAAGAAAGGATTTGTTTGTGAATGTCTATGCCATTACGAACTTAGTCTAGATGTCTGTGTGTCCATCTTTGAACCTTTCCAGAGTCCTTCTTCTGCTTATAAAAACTGCAGTCATTTGGTACAGGAAAAATGTTATATAATTAAGACTAATGAAGAGTACATATAACAGTAAGTTAAAAATTACTCAAATGAACTGCTCTACTGAAACATGTCCATGTAATTCTGAATTAAAAAAATAAAAAATTAAGCAGCAAGTGATGCTTTGCATTCTTATTCCAGGTAGACCTGCACTGAGGTATCAGGAAATAGGAGCTGCTTTCTAAGAAGTACACTAACCTCCCTTGGTACTGAAGAAGATTCACTGACTGCAGTCTTTATATGGATCAATGATTGTATCCTCAAATGTTCCCCTCAGCTGAAAAAGTATGTCTACGTAGCAGTGCAAGTGAATAGAAGTGAATTTGTAAAGCAGAACAGTTGATCCTGAGGACCCAATATCCCAAGAAAGCGTGCCTCTAGAGTACACATAAGTGGGTGAAACTGAGCTTCCAGGTCAGCTTACCCAAAAGAAATGTTGTTGATGTGTTACGACTATGAAATATCAACCCAAACTCATAACTGAGATTTGAGAGATTAATATTAAAAAGCATGTCTCTGTCCTATAATTCTGGTGTAAGTGTGCCCAAAATGCTGTAAATGTGTATGTATCTTGTACTACAAGGCATTGTATTCACTCTTGTGCAGTGCATTCCCTAAGGCCTCTGCCTGTAGTCAGCTGGACAGTTTTTTTGTCCATGCTTGGTTTCACTATCACCTTCACATCATGTTAAAATATTAGGTGAATGAAATATATCTTTCCATGAATGCTCTCTAGGTTCTTTCTCTGACTGTGAATGCAGAAGCAATTTGTGGCTGCTTGTATAGGTATGATTTTTCCTTATCAATTTTCCACATAGCAGACTGTGTCATGCTGTGTCCTGTCAGTATACCATTGAGAAATGCTACAAACATATTCATTCACCAGCTGGAAACACTACATATGCTGTGCATTGAACTCACACTCCAGTAAGAGAAGATTATTTCAGTCACCTTAAGGGCCTATCAGTCACAATAAATCCTGAGTCACACAAACATGTATGGTTTTAGTCAGGATTAATCCCTTAGTTTGCCTTTTAAGAGAAAGAACCTGAAATAAACTAAGTATTTCATATGTACACAAATTTGCTGCAAACCTGAAGAATAAAAAAAAAAGGCTTACATGTAAACCATGTAAACCTAGCCAATTAGGTCAAGAAACTATTAAGTGTCTGGATTGGATACCTAAGCCACTGGAAACTCCCTGCCAACACATAAAAAAGCCATACCAGAATTCCCTCCCTGCTCCACCAATAAGGCGCAACTGGTTAACATTACTTTCCCAGGCAAGTTTATAAGCATCAGGAAGTACAGGGTGTAACATCACTCTATTTCCATTTTATGGACATGACATCAAAAGAGATCTATTTTGGAATGTAAATACCACTGAGAAGAGGCTAGTAGCTGAGTTGAG
The DNA here is from genome assembly GCA_028858755.1 of Ara ararauna. NCBI lineage: Eukaryota > Metazoa > Chordata > Aves > Psittaciformes > Psittacidae > Ara > Ara ararauna. The sequence goes on along the minus strand of CM054377.1, from coordinate 58,608,115 downwards.
TCATCAAATAGAAGATCAGCAGCAGCTGCAGAGAAAATGAACCTGCTGCATGTCCTGTTTTCAATGTGATGTACTGCCAAGAGAAGGTGAAGGTGGAAGCATGGTGGAAAGAAAAAGTGGTAAACAAATTACTGACTCATTTTTCACTTCTCCATTTACATAGGCAAAAATCTATGTCCTATCCTTTCAAATGGGCTCCACATTAATAACGTTCATCCCTCATTTTCAGTATATTCCAGCCTAAGACCAATGTAGATTTTAAGGAACATTTACACAGACCATTTTGCACAGACAAAATTATATGAGAATGTATTTTGCAGTTAATGGAGTAAAATGGATTTGATATATCTCAAAAATTAAGTAATTTTCTGTGGGTTTTTTCTTCCAGTAAAAAGTATTTCTTAAAATCATAGAATAGAATCATAGAATAGTTAGGGTTGGAAAGGACCTGAAGATCATCTAGTTCCAACCCCCCTGCCATCAGCAGGGACACCTCCCACTAAACCATGCCACCCAAGGCTATGTCCAGTCCAGCCTTGAACACCGCCAGCAATGGAGCATTCACAACCTCCCTGGGCAACCCATTCCAGTGCCTAATCACCCTTATAGTAAAGAATTTCTTCCGCATATCCAATCTAAACTTCTTCTCCATGAAATGAGTGACAAAGTAAAAAGGTGTGGAGACAACAAATGGTTATTAATCCCAGCACACCCAGTGAAACTGAACAGGGATTGGCATAATGATTGTTAAACTGCAAAAGATGTGAGTGCATCTCCTTAAGCTAGTTGCAGCCAAGGTGCTTGGCAGAGCATGGAGAGAGGGTAAAAGGAGAGCAATGAAGCATAAAGCACCAGAGAAGAAAGGAGAGAGGATGACATGACAGCAGGTAGCAACTGGGAAGGGGAAGGAAAACACAAAACAAACAATGTGTATTAAAGCACAAAATGAAAACAAGAATTGTTTCACATTCCCTGTTTCACAGTGGTTTGTTTGGATACCTGGTATTTATCAGAGGGACAGGGACTGGGGAGTGCAGGGTGAGGGACTGAGTCATCAAGGAGGCTGCTAACAAGGTCACCTGAGGGACCTAGCTAGGAGCTCTGAAATCGGCTTCTGTCTTGCAGTACATGAGAAATGGGGTTTACATATCACACAGCACAAGAGCCCCATGCAACCTGTTCCTGTCCATTTTGATGCCGTAAGCTGGTTTCATTTTAAGCATATAAACAGACATTGAAAAGCAACTCCACATAGTAAACACATATAACTTAATATTTCAGTTTACCCAATAATGAAAAAGTGTAAATCTGATTTTAACATAAGGTTAGATGAAAGACATACTGAGTTCCTCAACTGACAGATGCCTCCAAATGCCACCATATAAACATACAGGTTTAAACTATGTAAACTTGAAGTTCCCTCTCCTACAATTTCAGTCCTTAAAATTTACTTTTTCTCGCAGGAAATAATAGAACAAAATTGCTTCTGCAATCCTTGTCTTCTGTGCACTTTGTCTTGGCATGCTGACAAATGCTGCTGTGTGCATAGAAAGGAAAACAGTGGTTGACCTGGGAGAAGGAGTAGATAAGGCATCAGGATAGATGTTTACTAAACATCTGTACCATCTGTGTATGTCTAATTGTTCAACAAGGTGGGAGGACACACTCCTCTTTACACTAGATAGGAACTTTTTGCTGCATATTGGCTTGTATTAACTTAGACACCTAACTTGGGTCAGGTGATATCATCTCTTCCTCTATAATGTCCATATATTTTCCATCTTGCGTGGTTAGTAGTGGAGTTTTTTCCAATTTTTTAGCCACAGCTGCCACACTATTCTTGGCCAAAAAATTTTCACAATTAGACAAATGTACAAATAAATTGTTGCAGATGGGGATAATAAAAAGGATTCCAAGAAATACTAAGTTTTGGATTTGTAATCTGAAAACATATGATTAGGACCAAAAAAAGCAAATCCTCCTGCAGAAATTCTTCAGGCAATTTGTTGTTGTTCTCTAATTCTGACAGCAGACCTACATTGCTCAGGACAGTTCAGGCTCTGATTCCTACAGCTTGTGCCAACTGGCAGGAAGAGATCCTTCATCAGCTGTAGACAGCCTGAATTCCATGCTTTCATCCTTTGATACACTTGCAGCATCACCCATGCATCCCTTGTAATGAGGAGGTCAGATGTGTTATTCTACATCTGTTAAGATTCCCATCTTGCCGGGGGCACTCACAGCTGCCTTAACCATCTGATTTCTAGCCCTGTACAGCTTCAGACTAGTGAAATGCTGCAGAATAAACAAGAACATCTACACAGTTTTTTATTCAATATTTAGTTACGTTTTACAAAGAAAGATAGTCCCAGTGTTCACTGTATTGGGATTTCTGCACATTTTATGTGAGTGGGATGTTTTGGTGGAACATTATAGCTACAAATGGAATTGAAATGGCTGGTTTAGCACATATGACACATGGCAAGTTTATGATACAGTAGTTTGTGGGAGTCTTAATAGATCCTGCAAGTTAGAATTTCTGTCTCTGTTGACTGTGTAATGCAGTACTGTAACCAAGAGTTTTTGTTTTGTACTGAAATACTGAATACTATTGTTTACAATACAACAGTAGCTTATGTTAGTTGTAAAATAATATATGTTATTATGTAAAATTATGCATTTGATATGGAAACCTGAAGTTGGAATATTTGATCCTTTGCTATTCTGTCTTTTCTGCACAGTTTAGTAATCAGCTTAAATGGGGTGAGGAAGCTAACTAACTGCTAAGAGAATAACTGGAGGTCAAAGTTAACTAGATTTTCAAACCTTGTAAGATGGTCAGACTTTTTTTTTAAAGAGGCACAACATTCAAAAGAATGTCTCTTTAATAGTGATGTATTAAAGGTAAAGATGGACATTGCCCTAAACACATTTTAAGATGCTCTAAAAATCTTCTGTTCATCTAAGTTATAGTTTTGGAATTTAAAAAAAAAATACATATATACACACATCACACTGCATATGTGGGATACTGTTATTTGGGCTACTCTGCTTTTTCCCTTTAAAGATGAATTATAATATTCAGTTATAGCAGATGGTCATGTTTGTAGTGTCACTGCTGGTGCCAGTGTATCCCCATGAGTTAAAGGAGTGAGAACAGAGGTAAACGTTTTCCTCAGTAAGTCCTGGATACTGCTCTTGAAGGTCGGGATTGTCACACAGTATAACCTGCAAACAGGGAACCACAAATATGGTGTCTGACTTTTGCAGTCGGCAACACTTGGCCACCTAAGATTGCAGAAAGTAACCTTGTTTTTCTTTTATTTCAGTGACAGTTTTTGAACACCAGATTGATGAAAAACTACAGAAATATCCTTAAGGAATAGACATACTCAAAATAAAATTTTATGAATTTATATGCTGTATTTCAAATTTCAAAGGAGAGCTTTTAAACAACAGGGAGGCATAGTTATGTGTGGGGTTTTATGTTTTGATTTCCCAGGAAGAAGAGAATATGATTAGTTTATCTTATACCTCTGTGTAATTAACCATGCTGATTTGCTTATTATGCCACTGTGAGTTTTTCAGTAGAATCTCATTCCAGAAAATGCTTTTGTGCCCAAAATGCAACACCCTAAGTATTCTAACAGTGTCCACTCTAGAGGGGGTGTCATCTGGCACCTGACTGTACAGAGATCTACTTGTGTCACCAAAGCTCTCACAGCCATTGGTTCATCTCACCTTGTCTGTGCTGTATACATATTGTGACTTTCATCTCCGTCCCCACACTTTCTTGTAAATTTATAAGGTACTACCCAAACTGCCAGGATTATGGAGGCAACGATGGGCTCTATGCCCTAATCGGGCTGCAATGCCTTTATTTGTAATCTGCCCCCCTCCCCTCCTACTCCCTATGGGGTTTGCAGCCTGTGCACAAGTTCTGCTCAGAGGTGCTGCAGCTGTAACCTTGGAGCACCAGATTGCTGTGAAAACACCCACTCTGTGAGAAGGAGCTGTGGGTAACCTCATCTGGTGCCTCTGTGAGAGAGGTCCCTGCCCTGCCAGCCCTGCTGTTATACTTGGCTCCCTTTTCACTATCTTCTGCAGAGCCAACCACCCTTGCTGCTGCTCCCTGGCACTCTATCACTTGACAGAATGACCTTTCTTCTCTAGAGTCATGTTTGTGAGGTTGGAGAGATGGAAACCTACAGTACCTTTAAGGAGGAACAAATGGTATTTAGGCCTGAGGAGCATTCACATGCCCTATTTGGTTTTGTGAGTCAGTGTCCTAGACAGCTGTCTTGAATCCCAGCCTGCAATACATCAGCTGAACCTTGTCCACACTGAGATGAAGTGATTGCTATTGTGCACTTGTGCTGTTTTCCCACTCATCAAATTCTTTCCAAATACTACCAAAACTGCTCTGTCACTCCCCTCCTCAGCTGGACATGGGAGAGAAAATATAACAGAAGGCTCCTTAAGGTAAAGACAAGGAGACACTCACCAATTACCATCACAGGCAAAACAGACTTGACTTGGGGGAATGAATTTCATTTATTACCAATCAAATTGGAGTAGGATAATGAGAAATAAAATAAAATCTGAAAACCACCTTTTCCCCAGCCTTACCTTCATCCCGGGTTTAACTTCATTCTTGATTTCCATATCTCCTTTCCTTTAGTGGTACAGAGGGATAGCAAATGGTGGTCATAGTCAGTTCAACACCTGTTGTCTCTGCTGCTCCTTCCTCCTCAGGGGGAGGACTCCTCACACTCTTCCCCTGCTCCAGAGTGTCTCCCATAGGAGACATTTCTTCATGAACTTGTCCAACATGCATCCATCTCACAGGCTGCAGTTCTGCATGAGCTGCTCCAGTGTGGGTCCCTTTTATGCAGTTCTTCAGGAACAGACTGCTCCAGTGTGGGTCCATTCCACAGGGCTACAGGTCCTGCCAGGAGCCTGCTTCAGCATGGGCTTCCCATGGGGTCACAGCCCACTTTGGGTATCCCCCTGCTTTGGTGTGGGATCCTCCAGAAACTACAGGTGGAGATCTGTTCCACCATGGACCTCCATGGGCTGCAGGGGCACACCCTGCCCTAGCATGGTTTGCATCATGGGCTGCAGGGGAATCTGGCACCTGGATCATCTCCTCCCTTCCCTCTGCACTGACCTGGGTGCCTGCAGAGTTGTTCCTCTCACATATTCTCACTCCTTTCTCTCTGGCTGCAGTTGCTGTTGTGCAGCAACTTATTCTCTTTCTTAAATTTGTTGTCCAAAGATGGTGCCACTGTCACTGATGGGATCAGCTTTGGCTAGCAGCGGATATGTCCTGGAACCAGCTGTCATTTTCTATATTGAACATAGAGTAAGTTTCTAGCAGGTTCTCATAGAAGCCACCCCTACAGTCCACCCACTTTCAGAATCTTGCAACAGAAACCCAGTACATCCATGGAGATGGGTCAGCTCTAGCCTTGCTTCAGGGAACATATATCCTGGAAAGGCACCACTCGTTTCCCCTAATCCAGGATGGCTGTGATGCTGACTGCCTGCAGCCTATAGGGTTAATGTCTGTCAGCTGCTCAGCTCCTCACAGAGACTAATTACCGTCTACTAACTACCCTCTTTCTGACAGTGAGTTTCTCCTGTGAGCAAGAGGGCTCCATTTCAGGACCCCATTGACTGTTTTGCTTCCAGAGGAGGCCTCTTACAGTGCTTGGCTGATGGTCCTTGCCAAGCACTGCTGCTGTCTTGGCAAACAGAAGCTGTTAGTGTCCTGTTCATTAATTTGTGACAATAAAAGCTCACAGCTCTAACTATGTCACTGGCATTCACTGTCAGCATGTTTCAGGCTTTCTTCCCCTTCCTTATCAGGGTCTTCTCAAACAACATTTGAACAGTAACTTTAGCTTGCGTATAAAAATCCTGTGTATGAAAGCATGGTATTATGTGAAAATCTGAAAGACAGAATTTGCTAGGAGTCCAGCCTTTTACACCAGCATTACAAGTTCATTGGGAAGTAAACTACAGCTAACATTATTATAATATGTTGAGTAGTATAGAAATACTATCTTAAATGTAACTCCCATCTAATGACATAAAGACTGTGGAGTCTCATAGACACATAGAAATGTATGCAGCAATGTTCTCAGGACCTATTATGGTTTTTCTGTTATGTTTTCTTTCTTCTTTAGCGCAGTTGTTGAATTCATTCCCCACTGGAATAGGAAAACACTGTAAAAAAAGGCTTTGTACAGAAAAAAACTTTTTATTTGCTGTGATTCTTGCTGTTCTTTATTTGTTGGTAATCTTGCTATGTTTTGAAATTACACATTTTTTTTCAGCTATTTTCAAGACAGGTATTAGCAGAAGCCTTAGTGTAGTAGTCATCATGTTTGTACAGTGATGGCAAAACTCTCAAAGATATTTAACTTTCCAGGACCCAGACCTCATCTATGTACAGAAAAGTTAAAATTCTGAAGGTAATAAAAAGTCTATGCTGCAAGCATATTGAACAAACATAATGTGCTGGCACTAGCCTTGGCAAATTTCCATATTGTATTTGTATATCTGACCATGTAATTTAGACTGCACATCACAAGTGCCTAAGCTCATTCCAATGACTCTTCTGTAAAAGATTCCAATATCCTCTTCAGAAAAAAATACTTGCTTGAGCTGTTGAGTGGCTATTCTTCTTTGGCTGGAAAAGTATTAATTTTGTTTTGTTCTTGTGAGAGTGGTGAGACATTGGAACAGGCTGCCCAGAATTGTGGCTGCCCCATCCCTGGAAGTATTCAACGTCAGGTTGGACAGGGCTTGGACCAACCAGATCTAGCTGTCCCTGCCCATGTGACAGGTCCTTAATGTCCGTTCCAATCTAAACCATTCTGTGATTCTGTGATAGGGTAACTTAAGGAGTAAAAGTGAATCAGGGTGTATTTGACAACTTTGTAGCGAATCCAAGCTGTACCATTATCATTGCAATAATTCCTCTCACTTCTGGAGGGTTTCATTATTTGTTTTACTTGCTTGTGTGCCAAATTGTCTACCGAATTTTGCTTTATCTTCTCACATTGCTTCCTCCTCAGTGTTGCCCTTGACATAATAGTTGATTATGTTCTTTCAAACTTTCTGGTTTTAAGAAAGAATAGGAATTGCCTGCTTCTTTCACCTGATTCATCTTTTACTGCAGAGCGTTTTTTCTTTTTTTTATTTTACATTCCTGTTTAAGATCACCTTTTACTCAGATGTATAACTACATTGATTCTATAATTCTATGATTCTATGAATAAGTAATTCACCTTTTCTATGTATGCTGCTATGATTTTGCTGAAAGACTGAGAAGTAGATGAGGTGTATCACTGAAAGCTTATGATAAGCCAGAAAAGAAAATTTTACCTTTGTGCAACAATTCAGTCGGATGAAGGTCCTCTCTGTCAGGTAGGGAGCAGAAAAACTGCCTTTTTGTACAGAGTACAGTTTTGGAAAATCTCTGGTATTTCATTAATTGCTGCCTTCACTGGTTTTATAAATTTTTTTTAATTTATTTTTTTAGGAGAATAGGCACGAAATTTAAATTGAAAGTTTGGAAATGCATCTGTAAATCACATACTCTACTACCTTTCAAAAGTGGAAAGAAAACTTTTTGTATGCTAGCACAAGTAGGTGGCAGTAGAGACACATACATATAATGATAGAGATGGTAGAGCATTTAGCAATGCTATTTTAGTAGTAAGGTTGCATATTTAGTCATCATGAAACGACTGTTGATAAATCAGTGTAGATCAGCAAATGTCACACCGCTTTTCAGATGAAAACACTTTTAGTTTTTGGTTAGTATTAAAAATGCTTACACCTCCGTTTTCAGCTATTTAGTTTGGATATTGAGGTTGACTCATTTAAACTATATATAGACTTGTTCCAGCACTGGGATCTGTCTTAGCCATTCCTTCCTTGGAAAAGGTAGACCTTGATTCTGAAGCTTTGGATTTGAAATCTAGACCCACTATTTTTCTCTTTTCATAGTGCAAGGCCTGAGTTTTGCTGAGGAACATCAATAACAGAAGTATTAACTGTAAAATACTGGACAAAAGCAAACTCATTATTTTAGAGTTGTTCATTGTAGCTCACTCTTAAAAATGAAGATAAAAGTGTGTGTGGGGGGTTTATTTCTTACAGGTCTATGAAAACTTAGAAGTTTATAAACTTTCCCCATTTTGGAACTTGCCTTGTGCTTCTCAGATATAAAATTATTGTGAGGCGGAATATGAACTTCTTAAAAAACCAACAGGATATCTGAATTCATAATTATTATCTACACATAAGTAAATATTTGCTACATGGAGGAGTTCACGGTTATCATAATACAGTTGCAGAAACACTGTATTTATTTTATTCTTTTATTTTTAGTATTTATTTCAAAACAATGAAGTATTTGTATAGAATAGAGGAATTACATGAACAGTGGCTAGTTTTCTAGAATGAAGTTCCTGCAAGAAAACAAAGAAAAAATAGGAATATGGCAGAAAAAAGTATAGTAGGAGAAACAAATGTAAAACCATCTGCCAGCTGAATTTGCCAAAGTGCCAGATGCTGCCAAAGTGCCAGATGCTGCCTCTAGTAGACTATACTCCATTGCTTTGACATCTGGATGGTCCTTTCTAATGAGGCAAAACTTTGGCAGTTACTGACTTTTGTGACGGAGTGCTTGGTTTAACTCTGATGTTTTTTGCAGAAATCAAGCTTCAACAGAAGACACCACATGCAAAAAAAATACTTTTTTTCAGGGGGAAAACCTTTTGAAAAAGTAAAATACCAACAGATAACAAAAATGTTTTGCATACAGTATTTATAATTTACTTCAGAAGGAGGATTACATAATTTATGTTTCTTCATAGTAAGACCCTGTGGAAGATAAATGTCAACTGCTTTTGTTCCTTAAACAACTGTGTTAAGATAAATAAAATACAGCATACCTTTAAGAAGGCATGCAGATGACAAAAATCAAAGGAATTTTTTATTCTATTTATGTTATTTATAGTTAGTTTTGGAAACAGTTAAAATATTCTGCCTGGGCTGAATAAGAGAAGCCTTAGAAAAATAAGCCATATAACAATATAGAGTTTCACTCAGACTAGTTTTAAAAGCTAGTCAATGAACAGTATGCTAAGCAGAATTTTTTTACTTTAAAATTGGAGAAAGGTCTATGTTCCATGAGTTCCTTTCAGAACTCCGCTGATTCTGCCAATACACAGACTTAGGGGGTATTTGTACCATGATAACAGATAGTAATTCATGATTTTGAAATAAAAAGCTATATTATATTAGGGAAAATAGAGCTGAAATGTAATATCATGTCTAATACCATAAGAAATCTTGGAGCTTGAATTTTAGCAAACCCATCTGGAGTTCCAAATAACTGACTAACTACCTTCAAACAACTTCTGGGAACTTTAAGTTTTTAAGAAGTGTAAAACTATGTTTCCTGTTTCTCAAGCTGATGATCTGTAATCAGTCATTAGTTGCTTGAAAATCTAGATTACAGGGTTTATCACAAGTGTGAATGCACCTATTCTTTCTACCATTAGATGTACTTTTGCTGAAAATCTGAGCTAAGAAAACCTCCCTATATTTAAAAAGTTCCCCAGTACTCTTTGAGAGTAATACAGTAGCTTTAAACTTTACCAGAATTGGTCATAGTGGACTGTGGGCACTTCAGTGAGCAGACATAGAACACAGTATTCCTGTGTGTAATTTTTTTAAATGTTGAAATTTAAAAATATATCACACTTTGTGAAAGCCAGGCGTGCAGGTGCTCAGAAAGAGCCTGAGAAGAGTTTCCCTACTGCCATAAGGATGAGGAATCAGAGTCTAGATTGTTGTTATTGTCTCTGAAAGCACTTACAAAGGCTCTCTGAGAACAGCATGCAGAATCTGAGAGCCTTTCGAATGTTCTTTCCACCTTCAATTTGCAAGACCTTGTACGCCAAATAAAAAGAAGCTGCTCTGCTATTTCTCTCTCAGAATGACTTAAGATGGACAGTCAGCATTGTGCTTTGAAAAAAGCCAGGGGTAATGGGTGGGAACAGGAAGCAGCTGTTATTAAAACTGGGTGTAATTTTGCCTCTGTGTGTGTGTGTATGTGTGATTTGTATTGTTGTTCATCAGTTTTTGGATAATAAATAGCTGGTGCAGAATGTATTCTTCTCACAAAAAAAAAAAAAAATCAAGAGAAGCTCTTCTGATTTGTCTCTTTTTTGTCCTGTTATCAACACTGAAGACTGTGTTTTCAGCTTTGTTATTCACAGTCTAAGTAGAAAAGGAAGTCTGTAACTCATGCAGAAGGGGACATGCTATTATAAATAAGTTGTTACATATGAATATGCAGAACTTGGACTCATTTTAAGGTAGTCAAAGTGACTGTTAAGAATTGGAGGACTGGAACAAACTGGAAGAATGAGGAAATCAATAGGGGCTGTGAGGACTTTCGCTACTGGGTGGCTGCAGATTTTCAAGCAAGGTGATGTGAATTTGCATATCTCTCAGGAGGTGCAGCACACTTCTGTGACATGAATCTGTAGTGTAGGGCAGCCAAGTGGAAGGACAGCTGTTAAGAAATCTGTAATTAAAACATTGCAATTTGTGTCAAGACAATTAAACGGCAACAGCAGCATGTTAGGTTTAAAAAAAAAATTGTTACTGATTTCATCACCTGGTCATTCACCAAATAACCTGGCCATTTAGGAGGCAAGGATGATTAGTACTGTTTGTCAGCGGGATATCATGAACCTTTTAAAATAGTATCTTTTTAAACTCTATGTTCTGTCTATGAGGAAATGTACCTCTAAAAACAGTGCAACAACTCTGGTACTGAAAAGACTACTAATATTAGAAGCTATGTACCAAAAGACAATACCAATATGTTTTTATTACCAAGGTTATGTTTTTATTACCAAGGTTATGTTTTATGCTGGTTATATCCAGCGCTTGTCTGGCTGTGCTCTTGATGGTGTATGTACATGTCAGTTCTTTCATGTTTGGTGTGTGATATTGCGAACAAACTGGTTAAATGCCAATAATTTATGAAACAGGAGTTAAGTGCATCTATACTGTGCTTTAACTAAAAAGCACACTTTGTCCCTTTAAGGCTCAAGTGTTAGTACCATAATATTTCTCTCCTAAATATCTCAAAGTAAATTCAGGAGGGGTAACTTGCTTCAGACAACCAAAGGATGACGCAGCCTTGAAGTTATGCTCATTTTCGATATTGCTTCTCCTTCACCTCCTTTGATCTGGCTTTTATATAATTCCTTCCCCCTCAGATCAGATGACTGTTTCCATGGAAGCCCATCAACATTTTTTGCAAAGAGGTCTATTTCTTCCAAACCCTAGCAATGCCCGATGGCAGCAGGGTGTAGGTTTGTTTGTTTGTTTTTCTACTTTCATGTTACTATTCAGAGATCTTTTATTTTCCTGGATAAGAAAACAAGCATGTACATTACACCAAACTGCATTGCACAGAACAAATTATTAGATTTTTTAATGTTTCCTCAGAAATTACTTTTGCAGAGCACGCTCTTCTCTTTGACCCCTGCCCCCTCTTGTTATATGTGAACCCCTTTTGAAATAAATTCAGAAAGTAAAGAGACAGAAGTTAAACCAATTAAGTGAAATGCAACATTTTACATGAAATCTGGAGAGCACAGCACCCGAACATCTGCTTCCATTAGTTGTCCTGTGGTAGAGGCTGGTTTGAAGCCATTGTGCCACCTGTTTAGGTAACATTTTGTCCCTTTAAAGGCTTTCACTCTCCTGTGTGCTATCAAAACCAAATCTCTATTTCTTCTCAGGGAAAATGCTCTAGTGGACATTGTATTAGCTTCTCCTTTTCAATTATTTAGTAAGTGTATAAATTCAAGTCAATAGTTTGGACATTTTTTTCATAAGTGTATGTTAGATAAACTTCTAATTTCCCATTACTTCAGTAATTGGTCCAAAACCTCTGAGAAATAAATGCTGACGTGAGGGATCTAAACTGTCTTTGAGGTTGTTTGTACCAAGTAGAATTTAATGATGGTGTTTTAATCCCCTAAAACAATACCTCCAGCACTGACATATATGGGCAAAAGTATAATGTTACATTTTAAAAGAAGGAACAGGGAATCCCTTTCACTGTCAACACTGATACAGGTATGCAAACAAGGAAATATTTTCAAGCATACTAGGAAGATTATTTGCTAAGGAGCATAGAGTAGAAGGATTAATTCTAGTTACAGAGGAAAGGTGGGTGCCGAAATCAACCATAATTACTGTAGTTAACTGGCAGGTTAAACATAGGACAGAGGTAGATTGAGACTGCAACAATACATATTTGCTGTTATACAGCAAAACCTGCAATTTAGTCTTACTTTATTGTTGAAATGAATGAGTCTTTCATTGATAACAATTTTTTGGCCTGTAATTAACAGCAGATTGTGTATAGGAATATAGAAGATTTACGGATTTCAAACATAACTGTGAAAAATAAGTATTTTTTTGTAATTACTGCTGGTTTTGAGGGGCCCAGTTAATCATTCTTCTTTGATTTTCTTCCTCATGAATATGGATTCTTGTCTTCAGAAATCAGTTGAATTACATGTGAATGCCTCTGAATGTTAGAATGGTCTGTCCTTGACTAAATTTCCTTGCTATTCTGTGCAGGGATTGAGAGTGAAACAAGCTGCAAAAACAAGGGTAGGTGAGAACAAGGAATGGGGGAGGAGAGGTATTGGACTGAAGTTAGCCTGGGAAAGGTGGACAGAGAGTGTTTCCCTAAGTGCTCGTTTAATTGTTTTTGTTGGAGGCAGGGTTGTTTCTCAATACCCAAATCAGTCATCAACATCAAAAGTTGTTTTTAACTGTCAGTAAAATAAATTAAGAAAAATTTCCTGAGTTGGTGTTGTTTTGTCCATGACAAAAACCTCCTAATAAATTACAAGAAGATAGGGCACAAAGGAGGCCACAAAAGATGCCAGTAATGTCTCCATAAAAATAGCATAGTTAATTTCTCTACTCAGTTTTATCTGCCCCATGCAGTAAAGGAGGATCCAGTGTGCTTTCTGGAAGTACTTTGACCCTCACCAGCCTCTTTTGTGTCACCAAAGACCCCACGGACCCAGACCAGCGCCTCTGACAGAGCCGGATGTCTGCAGCCAACAACTGCTCTGATTAATTCAACAGATGTTTCACTCTCAAGCAAAGGCATGTTGTGCCATAATCCTTTCATTTTGCTACACCTTTCTCACCTTTCAGCAGTTATCTTATTTTGTCTGGCACATCTTACTTTCTGTGGGCTTTATCCTCAATTCTGTAATTGTGTATCTGCGGATTTCTTCCCTTTGATCTGGATCAGCTATAACCCTTCTGTTCCCTTCTTTCTCAATTCTGTCACCAGTTCCTCTCTCTTATCTGCAGAAATAATGCTATTTTTTTTTTCTAAATTACCTTCAATCCTGTCATCTTCTCAGACACCTCAAATACACTTTAGCTGAAAACAGGACAGGTGCACCTCATCACAGCAATTTCTGAACCTGTTCTTAATAATTTGTCCTGCTTCATAGTCCCTCTTATTTCTCCTTTTGCTTTGTCCAGAGGAACTTCTGCTTTTTCTGAGGAAATAAAGGCAGAAATTACATTTTTTCACCTTTGTTACCTATCTGGGATTGACTAGAAGGGTCTTACTATGCAAAATACCAGTCTACCGGTGACATCAGAGGAAAAAAAATGGCATGCAATACAGATCTAGAGGAGGTTCCACAATCTGCCTGGAGAAAATAATCATTTTATCCTTCATTAGTTACTTGGCATGAATATTTGTCTTCTTGGTTGAACTTGTGTTGTTGTGACCAGTTCCTAAGACTCACTAAGTTGCCTCAGGCAGAGGCAGTGTGTGAAGGCTGACACTCTCCAACCAGCAGAACCTGGTTCCTGTGTGCCTGATAATTACCTAGCTGCAACTACAGAGTTTCATTTTGTATTTCCTCAATGATCAGATTTCAGCTTCCTGGTCTTCACTTCTTCTGAGAAGAAATAATAGCCCTGCATATAGTTTTTAAATGCAATTACATGGTTTCCATCTGTCCTGATTGGTTGGCTGGTTGGCTGAGGTTTTTTTCCTGATTAGACAAGTTCAACAAGATTTTGATATTCACAACCTGAATTAACTATACATCCTAGGGGGGAGAAAAACTTGCAGGAATATAGCGCTGCTGCAAAAGCCTCAGTACACTTGTGTCCTAGTAAAGCAAATAAAGCCAGAGGAGAATGCTTCCACACACATAACAACAGTGTCAGGGCAAGAGAAACAGGTGAACACAGGAATCTTACGTGAGGCTGCCCTCATAAAGCAGCTGCTAAAAAAAAGCCTGATTATGCACTTACTTTCCACCAAGTTAGAGGTTTTTGGTGTGAAGGTTCTGAGCTGTCACCTGATGTTGATTGAAAGAGACAGGTGGTTACCCACAAAGTGAAAAATAATGTGGCATTATTCCCTGAGGTATAAACTCTGATAGCAATCAGAAAAGAGACAGAATAGGAGGCTACTGTGTAATGGAGGGAGTGCAGTACTGACAGTGGTGGAGACAAAGTGAAGTTGACAGGAGTTTCATTTTGGAATTGGCTGCACTGATGTGGCTTGGGTAATTCCTGGTCCTCATCTCAACTGTCAGTACCACCAGTTGATCCTTAGCCTGTCACTCTCCTTTCCTCTGCTTCAAGTCCCAATTTACAGTTTATATTAAAATTAGCTCACTAATACTTATTATGTCTTACTTTAAAATGTTGACAAATGGGCTACAAGAATCACCATTATTTCGTGGCCAGGTTTTTTTCCATTAGCTTAAGAAGAATAGTTGCTTTTTTTGCAGGCTACCATTCACTTTTCTGTGTTCCTCTTCTCTCACTCTCTTCCCTTCCTCTTCTCAATCTCCCTATATCTTCCTGTCTCAGTACTTTATAAATTATGAACAACAATACTGTTGTAAGAAAGCCAGTTGCTGTTAGTTTTCTGAGCTGGGATCGAAAAAACTTATACAAAGAAATGCATATGAAGGAAAGGAAAACAGATAAAGTACTGTTAGAAAAAGAGAAAAATTGAAAAACAGGCACCTTAAAAATATTTCTGACTCTGGTCTTCTCCTTACCTCCACTTTGCTACAAATATGTTCTCAGGTAGTTCACTAATGAAGCAAAGTTTTCTGTGACTTACGCTGGACAGAATAGGAATTTTTTGAATGGATGTTTATTACAGTTATATTCAACTACAGACCTTCATGTGCATATTTTAATTGAAAATTTGCTCAAGAATTCCATGAGATTCTATCAGCTGTAGTAATCTCATATCTTGTCATTATCACAGCCATCAACATGCAGACTTGTCTTTCCTTTTGCCAGCGAATAAAAAAGGCCATTATTTTACACGTCAAAGAAAATTAAACAGAGGAAGATTATTTTTCTAACTTTTACTTCAGGATCTTTGTGTATTACCATGATTGTAGAGCTATGCACAGATCCACATAAGGTGGAGATCTCTTATAGATTAATTCTGCAGATTTGAGATTTCCTGTATATGAGAAAGAAGGAACAATATTGCACTTATTTCATATGTCATTCCTATAGACATGCATTGCATTGCTAAAAAGAAACAGTTTTCTTATCATCCTGATGGCAAAAGCTCATTTTATTGTAATTGTATTACATGAAATGCAGATTATTGTTATTTGACCAGGTCAAGAGAGTTATGAAGTAAATTCTGGATTAAAAAGCGGGGGGAGGCATAAACACATGGGATTTTGATGAGGCTGGAGCTACTACCTGCGTCGCAATTTTATGTGGACAATTTATATGTTTTCTCTTTTTATTTTGGAATTGTTTAGCCTGCAAGTTTCACCCAATTGTACAGGTGGGTTAATGGTTTTACATGTTCTCTGTTGTCAGTCATAAAGGAGTGTTACACGAAGGCTAATAATAATAACAATAATAACAATAATAACAATTTTGGCTTTCTGTAGTTCTTCTACACCCTTGAAAGAGTTCAGATTTCCCTTGGCATTCATAGCACTTGAGTTATGTTGAGACTGTGCAACAAAGGGTCATTGTTATTAGCAGCTATAACTTTTGTTACATTTGTTTTGTGCATTTCCTAGGAAAACTTTTTTATCCAGTGTTGCCAAGAAGTGAATTTAACTTGTTTCATAGTCTTTTCACCCATTATAGGCAGAATTGTCATTAAGTGCTTGATATTTTTATTCCTGGAGCATCTCAGTGTTGCTGGAAGCATATCAATTGATAAGAGAACACCTTTAAAATAAATTAAGTATTAAATAAACACCTGTTCATTAAATCTGTAGCTCTCTCTATGCAGTTTGGTAGCAGATGTTGCTGATGATAATGATACAGACTGACAGGAAAGCTAGGTACTAATGAACTGTATTACCAATGAATCTGAATGCTCTAGGAGAGTACATGTCAAAATAAACTCTGCATTTCTCTCCGAAGTAAAACAAACCCTATCTTCATGAAGAACTGAAAAATAATTTTTGGTTTAAACTGATGTTAAGATCCAAACCATTATCTGATATTTGAACCAGGCTGAATTCTCCATGGAATAAAATGGAAGGCCCTTACACAGAGAAGTAAAAGCATAGAAGCCTGTTAAATAAATATAAGAATAAATATTCATATTTTCCAACAGAGATTTACACTGAACCTTTTCAGCATGTTCCTTCATAATTTGGGAAATTATATGAGAAGTAAGGTGAAAAAGTGCTCTAGCAATGTGAAATGTTCAAAGTAAGAAAAACTCTGTGAGAAACTGCAAAAGGACTACCTGAGACAACTGCAGACAAAATGGCAGGAGAAAGTCAATGTACATGACTGTGCAATGATGTACAGAGGACTCCCACCCCCAAACCCTAACTTTACCTATACAGCAATGTAGCTTTAACAGTGATTCATCAGAGATCTTGGAGTTGTAATAGTGTCTGAAAAGAAATATATGACCTCCGTGCACAGCAGCAGTCAGAAACAGACAGGATATTAGAAATTATTAGGAAGAGAAACATGATAAAAATACCCCTATTTGTATATTTAAATTCATGACACACTAAGTTTGGTTTTTTCTCCTAAAAAATACTGCACCTTCAAAGTGTCCAGGGAAGGACAGTAAGAATGATCAAAGGTATGAAATAGCTTCTGGTGGCTGAAGAGCTAATATTTTTCAGTCCTATAATTATACTCTTCCCAAGGCATTTGCTATGGGCTTCTGTTTGAGACAGGATGTTGGGTGATGTGGACCTTTGATGTGGCCCAGTAGGTCAGTGTTTTGGCTTTGCTGCGTCTGTCATGGAAGGAAGAGTATGGCACCAGGACAAACTGACAGTATTAAATTCCAATGAATTCCTTTGAAGAAGTGCTGCTCTCCTTCCATAAGGAAAGCAAAAGAGTGAATAAGACTGTAAAGGTATTCAGATTAAGCACTGCTTCATCCTGAGGAGCTAAAACACACACCTTCCATTTCTAAGGGAATTTCCTCCCTAACAGGCTGGAATTAAACCAATTCTCCAAATAAACATTTAATCTGACTTTTGAGCTGCATTTGGATATGTCTTCATTAGCAAGCTGTACAGCAGAACAGGAGCAGATCTGTAGAGTGATGCAAAAGGAACACAGTTTATGTTCCAGAAATGGCTCCAAGAAGTGAACCACAGCATGGTAAGGGAGACAGTGGAGGGTTTCACTTCACAGCCGTAACTGCATACTAGAGTAGATGTACTCTACTGGTATCCAGTTCTGAGCCCAGTGAATGAGCAGAGTAGACATTAATAGATTGACAACCCTCATGTTCCTTTGGTTGTTTGTTTTTTGGTTTTGGTTTTTTGTTGGTTTTGTTTTGTTTTTTTGCAGTATAGCAAAATTTGAATGAAGGAGGAGTTGTCTGTAACCAAGTGTCTAGGACAGTCACCAGAGGATGATGGTAGATGTTTAAATGCCTTTGCACAGAGAATAGTACTTATCAGGAGAATGCTTGTGAGATATTGTACTATTGCCATCAACCTCTCATCTCAACCTCTTCAGAATGAACGCATAATCCCATCTCTACTGCCAAAAAAGGACATTTTAGAAAGCAACAATTAGGTGCTTACAAATCTTAAAAGGGTGTATGAAACCCTCTCACCTTCATCCTAAAAGGGTGGAATTGAGGGTGCTGTAGTTTTTTTCAGTGTTTTTTAATGTCTAGTTCTACTGCCTGTTAAATCCTTCTTTGAGGACCTTAACTTTTCCTAAAATTACATATGGAGATAATACTTATACTCAGCTTAAGAAACAAAATTGTGATTTTCACCTTTCAGTCGTAGAATAGAGCCTTTTTTGTTTGTAATAAATGGAAATTAATAATAATAAAAAAATGTAACACAAAGTCCTGTTGAGGTTTTTCTCTCATATTTGACATCTTAAGGTCTTCCAAACCCTTGCATTATGCTTCACATTTTTTTTTCAGTTCTATTAAAACCTTAAGTTATTTGCTAGAAAAGCTAGAGTTTTTTCTAAATTATGTGTATGTATGTAAATTATGTGTATTATGTGTATGTAATTATGTGTAACCTTCTGTCTTCACCTATATCTGGCTTTGCTCATCTTGGAGCTCAATGGTGGTGGAATACACACCTGTGGAACCAAGAGCTATTTCAGATTGCTGCAGCTGGAACTTTATTTTTATACTTTCTTAACTGACTTAAATTTTGTCGCAAGATGCTAACGCCAATGAAAAGTAATCCCTCCTGTTATTATTGTTGCAGTGCTTCTACTGTAGTTTAAAGGCTTATTTGGGGTTAAGCACCTAAAGACCCTATTGCCTTCTGAATGGTAATCCCTGACACATTTACAGATGTTCAGAAACGTAGGTCTTGTCTAAATTGGTAGCCATTTCCTGACAAGGACAGTGAAAAAGCTTTAGCCAAAAACATAAGGAATTTCTCAGCATCTCATGTTTTCTGTGTTTTGGGTTTTGTTAGCTTTTTTTGTTTGTTTGTTTGTTTGTTTTGTTCTTGTTGTTGGTTAAATTTGGGGTTGTTATAACTGACAGTAAATTTCAGACTATTTTTCACGACTCGTTTCATTAACTAGCTCGTTTAAAATTATCATTTGAGAGCAATATAAAATATCTTCTAGAATAGTTGCTGCCAGGAATTAGGGTGTTTAAGTACAGCCAAAACATGCTTCAAGTTTCTAACCTATTCACAAGAGTAATGACGGTTTGGTGCACAACACAGTGCCCATTGCATTATGCAAGGAATGCCTCAAAACTTTTCTGAAGGTTTCCTGTGGTAAGCAGCCATCTATCCTGTATTACGATCTCTTTTTTTTTACCTGCTAGTAATTTTTCCTTTGGGAGAGGAAGCTGTCTAGCTGACAAAATAATGCAAGTCTTCTCAGTTTTGATTTCAGTGGAGAAATGAGCTGGCTAATATATTTTCCCATTAATATCTGCTTGAAATAACTCAAAGAATTTTCTTTTAATTGCTCCTAATAATAATTTTGTATGAGCTGTAGATGAAAACGTATTTCTCTCAGGTTTCTCCTTAATTGAGCATTAGCTTTTTCCTCACAGTATAACCACATAAGACAAGGACAAATGCTGGATTCTGCACCTTGAACAGTGTAATCCTGACGCCTGAATGTATGTGGCCAACAAGGTGGAGTTCAGCACTGCAGAAAGGGATCTGAGGATTTTAGTTGATGGTAAATTCAACACAAGCCAACAATGTGCCCTGGTGGCCAAAAAGGCCAACCGTATCCTGAATTGCACTAAGCATAGTATAGCTAACCAGACAAAAGAAGTAACTGTCTCATTTTACCTCAGCATTAGTGTGGACTCAGCTGGAGTCTTGGGCTCCACAATATAAGTAGGATATAAAAATAGAATGTGTCCAAAGATGGACAATAAAAATAGAGAAAGGAGTAGAGGGCATGACTTACAAGAAGTAGGAGAGGATACTGGTTTTATTCAGCTTAAGGGTGATCTCATCACTGTCTACAACTTCCTCATGATGAGGAACAGAGATGGAGGTGCTGATCTCTCTAGTGACTGGTGACAGGACATGAAAGAATGGTTAAAAGCTTCATTGGGGAAGTTGAAATTGGCTATTACAAAAAAGTTTTTTATTGTGTGGACTCAGGAGTTGGGCTCAATAATCCTCATGGGTCCCTTCCAGCTCAGGATATTCTGTAGTTTCGTGGTTCTAATACAATTGTAAACCTATCCTTTAGGCCCTTCAAAAGGGTCTTCACCCTATTCTGAGTATTTTTCTTATGATTTTGCTCCATTGCATAGTTAAAAATAGAAATTATAATTTAAGTAAACCTGAGTTAGCTACAATTTTTTAGTCTTCCTAAAAATGACAACAGTCCACAGGAAAATGTTTAATCAAGAGACACAAATTCACAGCAAAATGCAATAGTCTGAAGATAACTAACATTTACAGTCTCCTGAATATGTATGTATTTTTCTCTACATAGTACAGTTACTGTTTTCTACAAACTATTCTGTACAGTCCCAGGGAATATAAAAGTCTTTTTTTCAAGAGTATAATATCCTATGAAAAGGATATAGCAGTCCTATAGCAAACTCATGGACAAGTAGAAAAACGTCAATTATACCAATTAATGATTGCCTACTGATTTACAGAATTCTGGAAAATTTTAAGTAAATGTATACAGCAAAGCCTCTAAAAATGAATATAAAGCAATACAGAATGCATTTTCCCAACTGTAACTGACGCTCACTTATAAGAAATACTGTTGTGTTTAATACTGCATATAGCATTTTAACATAAATTTAATTTACAGTGAAGATTTTTTCTAGTAATTAACATAAATTTTAAACATACTGAAGAACAAAGTAATCCAATTCAAGTTTGGAATTTAAAAAACATAAATGTTGAGATGATTATTTTATAATTTATAACATTTTGCAAATTAAATTTTTCTCTACTCATTTTAGTAAGAACTTTTAACTGTGTCCTATTTTAAAACAGACTTTTGTGACATGTAAATATTATTATACATATAATTATAGCCACAGATCTCTAAAGTTTGAACAGTTCCACTGAAATTTCTGTAACAGTAAGAGGCTGAGAAACTGGGCCCTTGAAGTCTCTTAAAATTAATCTAAATTGATGAAAATGCCACCAATTAGATCAATCTAAATCAGCTCCTGTTCCATTTCAAAACCAGTTGTTTGTATAACAAAAGATAAAGAAGTATAAATCCTAAAGGTTCAGTGGAAGGCAAATGATGAGATATGTTAATAGTTTATGCATAAAAAGTAGGATTTGTATTACAAGTCAGCATGTAAAGTTCTTTGAAGTCCACAAATTAAGTACTTACAGTGTTGAAGTCAATCTACATTCACTAAGAAATATTTATGTGAATTGTTTTAAATTAGAGAAAGGACAGAGAAAGAGAGGGAAAAGTGACAACTCAAATTATTTTTCAAACTTGTTTTAATTCAGGTGGTTGGCTATGTACATTTAGCTGTGTCCAGATTCTTTTGAGTCTCCAAAGGCAAGAGAAAAAATTGGCCTTTTTGTATGTAATTCATGTTTGCTTGGATAAAGCTGGATATAGTCTGTCTGCTAACACCTGGTTGCTCCAATGCTGAGACAATGGGGCCGACAGTCACAAACTAGAAGGTAGGGAACCTAAGCAACTGGGATCACTTGCTAGGGAATGGGGAATTGACAGTGCAATTGCAAAAGAGAAATGGTCCCTCAGCCTTTGGAGGCAGCTCTTAGCAGCTGTGAAAGAAAGGTTTCCATATAAGGACGATGTTATGACTCATTCAGCCAACTGGACCACACTAGAGAAAGCATCCAGCCTCTGAAGGAATCAGCCGTTGTGGAGATGACCTATTGCAGGCCAGATGCAGGGAATGCATCCTTAGATCCAGAAGAAGTCGAATGTACACGACTCACGTGGCAGAAATTTACATGGAGTGCGCCATCTTCATATGCCCACTCACTGGCAGCGATAACCTGGAATGACATAGTACCACCAACAGTGGATGAGATGATTCACAAACTCCAAGAGCTCGAAGACAGTCTCACCCCTTCCATCATCTCAGCTGCAGAAAAACTGTCCCAGTAGTTCAAACAATTGAGAGATGATCTGTCCGATTTATCCAGCTCCCCACATGTACCAAACCACATCTCAGCTATTAACAAAAGGTGTCCTACTGCTTGAGAGAGAAGATATAGAACATATACACTACGGGCCACCCTATGGTTTTACCTGCGGGATCACGGAAAAGATATGACGAAGTGGGATGGAAAACCTACTTCAGTTTTATAAGAAGGGGTGCTTGAATTGGAGAACAAAGGTCAAGGATGATCATCCCACGAAAGCTGCAGCTTCAGTCTCTGATGAGCAGGTTCCCAGATGGAGTGGAAGAGCTGATTTTACTCCTGCTCCTGTGCTAAAGTAGAATAATCCCTTTCTACAAGATGTAAGCAATCAGTGTTGTGATTACTCTTAGAGTGGCCCTGCCTCCAGCCAGGGGGAGGTAGGGGGCAATCGGATTTACTGGACTGTGTGGATCAGATGGCCTGGCACATCAGTCCCACAGAAGTATAAGGCTCTAGTAGACACTGGAGCACAGTGTACCCTGATGCCATCAAGCTGTCAAAGGGTGGAACCCATTTGTATTTCTGGAGTGACAGAAGGATCCCAAGAGTTGACTGTACTGGAGGCTGAAATCAGCCTGGCTGGGAGAAAATGGCAAAAGCAGTCCATTGTGACTAGCCCAGAGGCTCCATTTATCTTTGGCATAGACTACCTCAGAAGAGGGTACTTCAAAGGCCCAAAAGGGTACTGATGGACTTTTGGTATTGCTGCTTTTGAGGCAGAGTAAGTTGAACAGCTGTCCACCTTGCCTGGTCTTTCAGAGGATCCTTCTGTTGTGGAGCTGCTGAAGGTCGAAGAACAAGTGCCAATCGCGACCACAACAGTGCACCGGTGGCAATAGCACACCAACCGAGACTCCCTGATTCCCATCCATAAGCTGACCCGTAGACCAGAGAGCCAAGGAGTGATCAGTAGGACCCGCTCACCTTGTAATAGCCCCATATGGCCAGTGCGAAATTCTAACAGAGAGTGGAGACTAACGGTAAACTATTGTGGCCTGAATGAAGTTACACCATCCTTGAGTGCTGCCACACTGGACATGCTGGAACTTCAGTATGAACTGGAGTCAAAGGCAGCCAAGTGGTATGGCACGATTGATATTGCCAATGCATTTTTCTCAATTCCTTTGGCAGCAGAGTGCAGGCCACAGTTTGCTTTTACTTGGAGAGGCGTCCAGTACACTTGGAACCGACTGCCCCAGGGGTGGAAACACTGCCCTACCATTAGCCATGGACTGATCTAGACTACAGCGTAGCAGTGGCAAGCTCCAGAACACCTGCAGTACATTGATGACATTATCGTGTGGGGTGACACAGAGGAAGAAGTCTTTGAGAAAGGAAAGAAAATAATCCAAATCCTGCTGAAAGCTGGTTTTGCCATAAAACGGAGTCAGGTCAAGGGACCTGCACAGGAGATTCAATTTTTGGGAATAAAATGGCAAGATGGACGTTGCCAGATCCCCACAGATGTGTTCAACAAGATAACAGCAATGTCTCCACCAACTAATAAGAAAGAAACACAAGCTTTCTTGGGTGCTGTGGGATTCTGGAGAATTCACACCCCAAATTACAGTCTGATTGTAAGCCACCTCTATCATGCGACCCAGAAGAAGAATAATTTTAAATGGGCTCCTGAGCAACAACAAGCCTTTGAACAAATTAAACGAGAGATAGTTCATGCAGTAGCTCTCGGACCAGTCCGGACCGGGCCAGATGTTAAAAATGTACTCTACACCACAGCCAGGAGAATGGTCCTAGCTGGAGCCTCTGGCAGAAAGCTCCAGGGGATACTTGAGGTCGACCCCTCAGCTTTTGGAGTCAGGGACACAGAGGATCTGAGGCCAGCTATACCCCAACTGAAAAAGAGATACTGGCAGCCTACAAAGGGGTTCAAGCTGCTTCGGAAGTGATTGGCACTGAAGCACAGCTCCTCCTGGCACACCGGTTGCCCGTGCTGGGCTGGATGTTCAAAGGCAGGATCTCCTCTACACATCATGCAACTGATGCTACATGGAGTAAGTGGGCTGTGCTAATTACACAACGAGCTCGAATAGGAAATCCCCAGTTGTCCAGGAATACTAGAAGTCATCATGGACTGGCCAGAGGACAAAGATTTTAGAATGTCACCAGAGGAAGAGGAGGTGATGTGTGCTGAATAGGCCCCACCATATAATAAACTGTCAGAAAGTAAAAAACAGTATGCCTTGTTTACTGATGCATCCTGCCGTATTGTGGGAAAGCATCATAGATGGAAGGCAGCCGTATGGAGTCCTCAACAACAAGTTGCAGAAACTGTTGAAGGAGAGGATGAATCGAGTCAGTTTGCCGAGGTGAAAGCCATCCAGCTGGCCTTGGATATTGCTGAATGAGAAAAGTGGCCAGTCCTTTATGTCTATACTGACTCATGGATGGTGGCAAATGCCCTGTGGGGGTGGTTGCAGCAACGGAAGCAGCGTAACTGGCAATGCAGAGATAAATCCATCTGGGCTGCTGCACTGTGGCAAGATATCATTGCCTGGGTGCAGCACCTGGTGGTGAAGGTACACCATGTAGATGCTCATGTACCCAAGAGTCGGGCCACTGAGGAACACCAGAACAACCAACAAGTGGATAAAGCTGCTAAGATTGAAGTGGCTCAGATGGACTTAGATTGGCAACGTAAGGATGAATTATTTTTGGCCTGGTGGACCCATGACACTTCAGGCCATCAGGGCAAAGATGCAGCATACAGATGGGCTCATGATCGAGGGGTGGATTTAACAATGGACACTATTGCCCGTGTTATTCACGAGTGTGAAACATGCTTCAGTTAAGCAAGTCAAGCAGTTAAAGCCTCTTTGGTATGGAGGATGATGGCTGAAGTACAAATATGGGGAAGACCTGGGAGATTGATTATATCGCACTCCCACCAACTTGTCAAGGCAAGCACCATGTGCTTACCATGGTGGAAGCAACCACTGGATGGCTGGAGACATATGCTGTGCCCCACACCATTGCTCGGAACACTATCCTGGGCCTTAAGAAACAGAGTTTGTGCCTACATGGCACTCCAGAGAGAACTGAATCAGACAATGGAACTCATTTCCGGAACAACCTTCTAGACACTTGGGCCAAAGAGTATGGCATTGAGTGAGTGTATCACATTCCCTACCACGCAGCAGCCTCTGGGAAAATCGAATGGTACAATGGGCTGTTAAAAACTACACTGAGAGCAATGGGTGGTGGGACTTTCAAACATTGGGATACACATTTACCAAAAGCCACCTGGTTGGTCAACACCAGAAGATCTGCCAACAGGGCTGGCCCAGCTCAGTTAGAATTTTGACATACTGTAGAAGGGGACAAAGTTCCTGTGGTGCATATAAAAAATTTGCTGGGGAGGACAGTCTGGATTATTCCTGCTTCAGGTAAAGGCAAACCAACTCATGGGATCGCTCTTGCTCAGGAACCCAGATATACCTGGTGGGTAATGCAGGAAGATGGGGAAGTCCGATGTGTACCTCACAGGGATTTGATTTTAGGGGAAAACAGCCAATGAACTCAACTGTACGTTGTTGTCTGCTATATAGCACTCTTAAAGCCCACCAACTAGATGTCTTCAGGTCACCAGTGACTGGCCCTGACTTCCCTCCAACCGTCATCCCAACAAAGAACAAATTTGAAGAAACCAGACTATCTCAACAGTGACTACATGAGTTCCATGGTGTCATCAGCAGGCAACAATCCAACACTGCACACTGTCTCTCCTGCTCTGAAAGTCTTTACAAGAGATGGAGCCTGACATCATGGACCGGATGAACTCAGCAGCTTTATAGGGACTGGTCCATGCACTAAGGAATGATATCTCCCTCTTTGTGTGTGGGTGGAGATATATATATATATATATACATATACACAAAAGACAAGAGTGATGGTATGTTGAAAAATGTGGGATCTGAGCATGACGTGAATGGTATGTAATAAGGGGTGGATACTGTCCTTGGTTCAGCAGTAGCAGTCATTTTTCTCCTTCTTAGTAGCTGGTGTAGTGCTGTGTTTTTGACTTTCAGCCTAGGAACAGAGCTGATAACACCAATGTTTTTAGTTGTTGCTATGTAACGTTTACTCTGACCAAGGACTTTTCTGAGTCTCATGTTCTGCCAGAGAGGAGGGGAAGCTGGAAGGTAGCAGAGACAGGACACCTGACCCAAACTAGGCAAAGAGGTATTCCATACCACAGCACATCATGCTCAGTTTATAAACTGGGGGCAGTTACCCTGAATGGCTAGATCGCTGCTCAGGTCTGGCTGGGTATTGGTTGGTGAGTGGTGAGCAGTTATATTCTCTTCCCTTGTTTTTTCCCTTATCATCATTATTATTGGTGGTTGCGTAGTGGTTTTATGTTATACCTTAGTTACTGGATTTCTCTTATCTCAACCAGTGGGAGTTACATTCTTTGGATTCTCCTCCCCATCCCTGCCAGAGCGGAGGGGAGGAAGTGGGGTGGGTGGGGGAGTGAGCGAGCAGCTGCATGGTTCTGAGTTACCGGCAGGGCTTTAAGCCACGACACTGCTATATAATTTTATTTATTTTTTTTATTATTATTATTTTTAATTCTAAAGAGCCTATTTTCTTTGTTGACAGTTTTTCCCTCTGCAATTGCATGACGGGACTTGGACTGGGGAAGATAAAATACCTCCTGCCTTTGTGTGTCATTTCTTTCTTCTTTCTCACTGTGGTTAACACTTTATCTTGCTTCTGAAGATGAGATATCTTTGCAGTGTGATTTTACCATTTTAGACAGTTTGTTTACTCCCACTAGATATTTTTAAACTTACATCTTTAAAGGAAGGTCTTTCTTTTCACTAAGATCAGGCAGAAGAGACAGTAAAGATACTGAATACTCAAGTCCCTGGTTTCAGCTAAGTGTCTCAGGAAAGGCAGAATTTTTATCTGTTAATCTTAACTTGACTTAGTTTCATTGCTTATCTAGTTATTTAACCACTATATTAATATTTAATATAATTATGCTTTACTTAAGGACTGTTATCTTTTGCCACAGTAGCATTTTGGGACTTCAGCACTTTCCCACTACAGAAGATACACCATTTACTTTCAAGAGCCAATTTTGCTTGAAAGCCAGATAAACTTGCATCAGGTTTTGTTTGCCTGCAGAAAAAAGAGTGAAGATAGTTTTTAATCTGCTGCTCATCTGGACACTGCTCCATCTTAAAACTTTTTGCTTCTTTTTGTCTCTGAATTCCTGACAAATAAAAGAGATTAAAAAAAAAGAAAAATTTGAAGTATTTGCTGATAAATATGCTCCAATTAACTTTGGTTTCAGAGAAAGTGTTCGGTGACATGAAAATTAATTCATAATGTTAGTGGTTTTTAAAAAAATAAGTGGGGTGTTTTAGAGGCCATGCTACAGAGAGCCAAATGATTTCTCATTTTCAATGACAGTATTTTTCAGTTCTGTCTTTTCAGGGAAAACACACGGAATTCACACAGCTGACCCTATTCAGCTTCACATCAGTGATTACAATCACATATAATTGCTTTAAGTAGAAGAGCTCCTCTGAGGATGCTATTCAAGTGCTGCATCTATCTGCGTTATATTTAAGATTAGATATTGCTGTTATATAGCAACAATGGTAATGCACAGAATTTTGGTATTTCTCTGGAGCATTTAAGAGGTTTATGTGAGTAAAGCATGAATAGGAAATCATAAAGAAAAATCAGTGTACTTGGCCTACTATGCAATCTCTGTTATAGTATCCTAACTAATTTCAAATTCTGTAGGGAAATGAATTTCTCAGGGTATCAGTTTTCAAAGACTATTTTAGTTATTGATAGTTAAACATACATTTAGAAAAATTGAATATATTAAACATGAACTTTTATTTTATTCTCTTTTATATGTGTGTGGGAAAAAAACAAAACAAAAAAAGTTTTCATCTGGATGATGTTCTGAGTCAAAACATTTCAATATCTCTCATATACATCTTGGAATGTTATAATGAAACCTGGATGCTCTATATGAATGCAGTCGTTACAGAAAATTTTTGTCTGATGCAATTAAGAAATATTTCTTTTCTACATATTTTTTAATATTGCATGTATGACTCAGAGGTTTAGGAAAACTAATAAACAAAATTATATTCCCTCCCTTTCAATGGTTCATTACCCATCAGACTGACTTCAAATTATTTGCTTCTGATTATGACTGATTTCATTACTTACAGCTCTGGGAGATACTGTTTTATTTCTAATTCAACAATCTGGGAGACAGAACTGCTATAATTCTTTCAGAAATTAGTTTTCTAATATTATGTTTAGTTTGTTGGTTGATATTTTTCTTTTAGATTGATGCTAGTATTATTAGCTATAACAGTAAGTTGTTTACAGAACTAAGTACCGAGCTTATAAGATAGATTTTCTTGTCTCTCTTTTTTGGCTGGAAATTGGGGGTCTTTAAAAATCAAGCAATCTGATGTGTTATTTACCTGTGCTAATATTGCACAAAAGATGTTGACATCTGTTCGATTTTTATTCACTGATTTAAAAATATATTTAAAAGGAGAGCTTTTAATACTTTGGAGTTAAATGTCAAGGACATGAAGGATATGAGATCAGAATGTGTAGTTCAGCAAGCAGAGCTTGTAAAACATACTAAACCCCACAATTTGAATTGAATCTCATTCACTGAATCTCCTGAAGTTTCTCCAGTTATTGCTTGCTTGCAGTTATTTGGAACTGTGTATTTGTTCACAAACATTGAATACTGTGCTGAGAGGGTCTGCGACAGAATGTACAGCTGAACTTTTCCCCTCTGACATTTGAAAGACTGTATTCTTAGAATTGGAGGGATCCCCCACTCTGGTCCTACTAATTTTGATCTACAAGCTGGCACTGATTATTCTTCATTAGTCTAAGATAATGATTACAGATACTCTGAAGATAATGAAGGGATAAACCCACTACCAAACTTTAAGGAAATGTGGTTAGAGAACTAATCTCCCTATGATACCTGTACCCCAAATGGAACAGGAGGAGGAGGTCTTCTAAAACTCGATTCAGTACTTTATAATGGATATCTAGTTCACATAGCTGAAATAAAGAAATGGCATCATAAATTTCAAGAATCCTTTGAAATTTTGTATTACATTGAAAACAATGCTGAAATTTCTTAAGCAGTTAGTAGGCATGAATGCCTTTGAAAGCTTCCAAGAGTACATGCCCAACATGCTTTTAAGTTTCTAAATTAAGGAGCTAATCGCACAGAAGATAATGCTTCTTTCTGACCAATATTAATGAAGAAAACCTAGAAGTGGTTTAAAATGTTCAAAGTCTAGAAGTTTTAAATGTACAAGCCTAAAGAAGTCACCTGATATCTTGTGGAAAAAAATAAGGTGTTCTTGTTGTGTTATAACTTGTGGCCGTTTAGATGTGTTCAGCATCAGAAAGACTAATGGGTTGGGAGAGGGAAGGTCATGTCATCTTTTGGCAAGAGGAAACAATATTTTGAGTGTTGTGAATACCACAGAGCATGTGAGACAATTAAATGAACATTATCTGCCAATAATTATGCAACAGTTGTAACTATGTTTCCATATGTGTGGAATCCTGAGACAGATGATGGCATTTTCTGGGCTGCACGCTGACAAAATTCCTTACAGTGAAACACTACTTCCTGTAGAGAAATGACTGAAAGCCTTAAAACCTGTGACAGTTAGGATGTCTATTATCCATTTTAGAAACTCTAATTTGTATGACACTTTACATATACATATATAATAATAATCATAGAATCATAGAATAGTTAGGATTGGAAAGGACCTTAAGACCACCAATTTCCAACCCCCTTGCCAGGGGCAGGGACACCTCACACTAAACCATGCCACCCAAGGCTATGTCCAACCCGGCCTTGAACACTGCCATGGATGGAGCATTTACAACTTCCCTGGGCAACCCGTTCCAGTACCTCACCACCCTTAAAGTAAGGAGCTTCTTCCTTATATCCAATCTAAACTTTCCCTGTTTAAGTTTGAATACATTACCCCTTGTCTTGTCACTACAGTACCTAATGGAGAGTCCTTCCCCAGCATCCCTATAGGCCCCCTTCAGATACTGGAAGGATGCTATGAGGTCTCCACACAGCCTTCTCTTCTCCAGGCTGAATAGCCCCAACATTCTCAGCCTGTCTTCATATGGGAGGTGCTCCATTCCCCTGATCGTCCTCATGGCCTTCTTCTGGACTTGTTCCAACACTTCCATGTCCTTTTTATGTTGAGAACCCCAGAACTGCACACAATACCCCAAGGGAGGTCTCACAAGAGCAGAGTAGAGAGGCAAGATCACCTCCCTCGACCTGCTGGTCACACTCCTTTTGATGCAACCCAGGATACGGTTGGCTTTCTGGGCTGCGAGCTCACACTGCTGGCTCATGTTCATTTTCTCATGAACCAACACCCCTAAGTCCTTCTCTGCAGGGATGCTCTGAATCTTTTCTCTGCCCAACCTGTAGTTGTGCCTGGGATTGCTCTGACCCGGGTGGAGGACCTTTCACTTGGCATGGTTAAACTTCATCAGGTTGGCATCAGCCCACCTCACAAGCATGTCAAGGTCCTTCTGGATGGCATCCCTTCCCTACAACGCATCAACCGAACCACACAGCTTGGTGTCATCGGCAAACATGCTGAGGGCACACTCAATCCCACTGTCCATGTCACTGACAAAGATGTTGAACAAGACCGGTCCCAACACAGATCCCTGAGGGGCAACACTCGTTACTGGTCTCCAGCTGGACAGTCAGCCATCAACCACACCTCTTTGTGTGTGTCCATCCAGCCAGTTCTTTATCCACCAAGTGGTCTACCTATCAAATTGATGTCTCTCCAACTTAGAGACAAGGATGTCATGTGGGACAGTGTCGAAAGCTTTGCAGAAGTCCTGTTAGGTGACATCCACTGCTCTACCCCTGTCCATCAGTTCTGTAGCTCCACCATAGAAGGCCACCAAATTGGTCAGGCAGGATTTCCCCTTAGGGAAGCCATGCTGGCTGTCACCAACCACCTTCTTGTTTTTCATGTGCCTTAGCATGCCTTCCAGGAGAATCCGCTCCAAGATTTTGCCAGCCACAGAGCTGAGACTGAATGGTATGTAATTGTCAGGTCATCCAATTTCCCCTTCTTGAAAATGGGGGTTATATTTCCCTTTTTCCAGTCGTCGGGAACTTCACATGACTGCCATGATTTTTCACACAAGATGGACAGTGACTTAGCAACTTCATTTCCCAGCTCCTTCAGGACCTGCAGATGGATTTCATCAGGTCCCATGGACTTGTGTATGTTCAGGTTCTTAAGATGGTCTCAAACCAGATGCTCTCCTACAGTGGGCCCAGGGTCTTCATTCTCTCAGTCCTTGCGTCTGCCTTCCAAGACTTGGGTAGTGTGGTCAGAGAGTTTCCCAGGGAAGACTGAGGCAAAGAAGTCATTAAGAACCTCAGCCTTCTCCAAATCCAGGGTAGACAGTTCTCCTGATGGCTTCCGGAGGGGGACCATGTTGTCCTTAGTCTGTCTTTTATTTGTAATATACCTATAGAATCCCTTCCTTTTATCTTTAACATCCCTAGCCAAGTTGAATTCTAAGTGGGCCTTAGCTTTCCTAACCTGGTCTCTGGCTTCCCAGACAACATCCCTGTATTCTTCCCAGTTTTCCTGTCCTTCCTTCCACCTTTTTTAAGCCTCTTTATTTCCTTCAAATTTTCCTCAGCAGCTCCTTACCCATTCAAGGAGATCTCCTAGTCCTCCTATTGCGCTTCCTTCTAGTAGGGATGTATCACTCCTGAGCTTGCAGTAAGTGATCCTTGAATATCAACCAGCAGTCTTGGGGCCTCCTGCCATCTAGCGCTATATCCCATGGAATCTTACTGAGCAGGTTCCTGAAGAGGCCAAAGTCTGCTCTCTTGAAGTCCAGGGCAGTGAGCTTGCTGCATGCTCTTCTCACTCTCCTGAGGAGCTCGAATTCGACCATCTCATATTCGCTGTAATCAAGGCTGCCCTGGAGTGTCACATTTCCAACCAGCCCTTCCCTGTTGGTGAGCATGAGGTCAAGCATGACACCTCTCCTTGTCGGCTCCTCTATTACTTGCAGAAGGAAGTTGTCTTCCACACAATCGAGGAACTTCCTGGATTGCTTGTGCCGGGCCGCACCATCCCTCCAACAGATATCAGGGTGGTTGAAGTCTCCCATGAGAACAAGGGCCTGTGAGCGTGAGGCTGTTCCTATCTGTCTGTAGTGTGCTTCATCCACAGAGGCCTCTTGATCAGGTGGTCTGTAACAGATATCCACAGTAATGTCTGCCATCACAGTTCTCCGTTTAACCCTGACCCACAAACTCTCTGTCAACTGCTCACCTGTCCCCAGACAGAGTTCCATACTCTCCAGCCTATCCCTAACATAAATAGCAACTTCCCCTCCCCACCTGTCGGGCCTGTCTTTCCTAAAGAGCCTGTAATCTTCCATTCCAACACACCAGTCATAGGAGCCATCCCACCATGTTTCTGTGATGCCTATTATATCACACCCCTGGAGACGTTCACACATCTCTAATTCCTCTTGTTTGTTCCCCATGCAACGGGTGTTTGTATAGAGGCATCTGAGCCGAGCTCCAGTTGAAGCCGGCTCATTGGCTGGAGCAGCTGCAATATCTCTACATTGCACTGAATATTTACTATAGGTGCTGGCAACTGACTGGGTGTGTTGGGATGGAATGATGCCACCCTCCACCAACACATCTAGTTTAGAGCATCCTTGACCAGTCTGGCAAGCCTCCTACCAAATCCACTCTTCCCTTTCTTTGTGAGATCAGCTCCACCAGCCCCCAGTAGACCTGGCCTACTAAATTGAGTCCCATGTTCAAGGTACCCAAACCCTGACTATGGCACTACCCTTCTAACCATTTATTAACCTGGACAATCCTCCTAGCTTTTTAAGGTCCTTCCCTTTATCCTGGAGAATTGATGAAAATACTATCTGAGCTCCAGAGCCCCTAACCACCCCTTCCAGAGCTCTGTAGTCCTTCTTTACGTTCTCCTGCTACTGCTATCTATATCAGTAGCACCCACATGGATCACTAGAAGTGGGTAATAGTCAGTGGGACTGACTAGAGCTGGCAGTCTCTCTGCAACATCCCTGATCCCTGCCTGCGGTAGACAACACACCTCCCTCGAGACTGGGTGAGGCCAACAGATGGGTGCTTCTCTTCCTTTCAGAGTAGAGTCCCCTACTACTACAACCTGCCGCTTTTTTCCTGGCAGCACCAGTAGAGATCTTCTTTGCCAGTGCATCAGCCAGTTGTTCATTGTGTGAGTGTGTTTCCTCATCAGCCCCCTGCGGAACTGCAAAGAGGTTCTGGGTGGGGACAACAAATTTAGGAGGAAGTCCCTTGCTTTTAATTATCCTTTTCCTCCTTTTTTTGTTGTTGTTGTTTTGGTTTTTTTTTTTTTTTTTTTTTTTTTTGTTTTGTTTTTTTTTTTGTTACTGTTTCCCAGCTTCCAGGGTTAGCAGCCTCCTTCTTTCCTCCATGAGCTACAGTGGATGCTTGAGGCCCCTGCACAGTTTGGGCCTGGAGTAAGCAGTGCTGCTTCCTCTCAGCTTCTCTGACATCTTTCAGCCTATTAACAGTATCCTGCAGCTCAGCTGGCTGCTGCAGGAGGACCTCCACCAGTGAGCACTGAGTGCAGCCCTGCCCATTGTGCATCCTCGCTTGAGGAGACCAGTACAGGCACTCTCTACACTCTGAGCTCTGAGATGCAGCCCCTCCTCTTGTCGGCTCTATCTGAGTACCTATGCTGGCCACTGCTGGGGCAGCCAGAGCAGAGGTCCAAGACTGGGCCCTGGTCAGATGGCGAGTGCTCACCATTGCCTGCCCCCGGAAACAGCCTAGAACCCGCCCTGGTCGCTGCACTCCCTGGGCAGGTTTTTAACCAGTCAGGCCTAGCGCCGCTCCTCCTGGCGCTGCTCCCTCTGAGACAGCTGCTCGCCTCAGCTGAGCTGCCGGTTCCTGGGCAGGTCCTGTAGAGGACTCGAGGCTCCCTTGGTGGCGCTTGCCACTCTGATTTGAGGCTCCTGAACTCAGAGCTTCCACCCAGTCAGGTGTTGAAGGCGTCCTCTCTCAAGCTACTCACCTCAGCAATTCGATAATAATACTAAACATTTTACGCCGTCTGAAAAACATAAACTTAACCTGTTAAGTCACCTATACAAAGTAAGGGACATTTGAAGATTAGAATTGCTTCAAATATTGTAAATTTGAGTGTTTTCTTCCCTCTCTGGTTATAGCCTCTGCTACTTATATGCATAGGATGAAATAGGTCCAAAAGTGAAAAGAGGCATAGTAGATCACCTAGTCGAAACTCTTCTGAGTTTGAAGTCATATTAGGATGCTCAGGGCCATAGATACACAATAAGTGATTCCAAGGTTATATTTCTTTGATGTGTCTATGAACTAACTAAAAAATTTATAATTTGTTATACACTTTGCAAAAACTGTTTGATATTCTGAAATTATTTCCCTTTTTTTTTCCTTCTCTCTTATTGATTTCACAATCCCACTAAATAAACAAAAGAATTATTGATTTTGAAGACAGAACCAGAATATTAAGACAAAACCAAGAACAATCTTTTCATATCATTATTCTGAAATAAATGATAGATCACATAACAAAGTCTGTAAGAAGTATAGTTCCCCAAGCTGGACCATATTTGGTTAGCTCCGTCTAAAGTACAATAGGAATAGTTCTTATTGTTTTCATCACAGATAAAAAGAATTTTAATTTGGTTAAAATTGGGAGACAGGCATTTCAGTGCAGATATAAAAATAGTAGAATATGCTTTAACCAAAGAATGACATAGAGAAAAAACTACAAGGAATGTAGGTTCAAAGCCTGCCTCTCCACCAACAGAGGCTTTTTATTTCTCTCAAGTGATTTTCACATGGTTGTTTATGTGCAGAATTACATGCAGACTGTTATTTTTTGTCTCCAATACAATCTTTGATCAGCTCCTACCGCAGACCAGACTTTCTATCCTTGTGTCTGGCATCCAAAAAAAAAAAATTTGTTTTCATGCTGTTGCAGTGTGGTTTGAACAGTTCTGGTGGTACACTAAAGCTCCTTTAGATGTTTTCTTCTGCTTCCTGGAATTTATGCTTAATCAGGTATGGTATTCATTTCTGGGAGAAAAAAAAGTTTCTCTGATGTTGTTTAACCTTTGAAATTTTAAATGTTACTTCAAAATCTTATGATTACTGCTTGGTATAAAGATCAACAGAATTTAAAGGATTACCTTGCAAATATTTCAGAATTCATCTGGATGGCTTACCACTCCCTTCATTTTCTTTCACATAATTAACAGGAAAAATGGGTACAGTGAATAGCTCTATTCACTCCACAGAACCGTATGAGACAAAATATTTTAAATTGATAGTCACTCATTTACATTTCAAAGTATTTTGAAATCTAAATCTGGTTTTAGATTTAATTTTCTCTTCTCATCAACCAACAGAGAGAACTATCAATCACTGAGAATGCAAGGATCTTACAAAGTGCTCAAATTTAGATCATCACATAAACAATATCCACTTTTTCTGGAATAATAATTTAAAAGATATTTTCACTTGAAATAATAATTAAATTGCAAGTTTAATGAAACATGAAGGAATAAACTAAGACATCAAACATTTTTCTTTCATGTGACTTAATACTAGGTTGCAATAGTTTTTGATATCTGAAAAAACATGGTATTCTTAAAGAAAGACAGCACAGGATTTTTTTAAAAAAAGTCATCTTATGACTATGGGAACAATATATATAATTTTTAATATTTCAACTTAATTGGGAGAGATAATTCAGTGAATTGCACCTGAACTTGATTTCCCAGAAGTTGGATTTATACCACTGTATCTACAGTAATATGAATGTGCTCATTCTAGAGATACAGTGTCCAGAATCTGCCCTCAGTAACAGACACTTTAATGGATAACACTGGCACTACTGTATTCTTATGTGCGGTCACAGGCTGGCCCATGATTTTCACATCCATGTTACTGACTTGTAATAATTTGTGTTTGAATATCTTAATTCACTTAAATAGTTATACTGAATTAATTGTGCCTTGTGAACAAAATCACGGTGTATACTTCTTTTTCTTCCAAACTGGTTTGTATTTAATATTTTTTCCAATTTAAAGTTAATATTAAACTTTCTAATCTGTCCTGGACTCAGAAGGCTGAGTACGCTCAGATATTCCTTGCAAGGATTTAAACCCTGTCCTTAATGCTGTGACTAACTGTGTATTTTGGTAAAATAAAGGTACATAAATATAGGGTGGATAGGAAGGATTGTGTTTAGGCACTAGTGGGATTGAATTATATTTTCCAGA
The DNA here is from genome assembly GCA_028858755.1 of Ara ararauna. NCBI lineage: Eukaryota > Metazoa > Chordata > Aves > Psittaciformes > Psittacidae > Ara > Ara ararauna. The sequence continues at coordinate 58,571,477 of CM054377.1, read as the reverse complement.
AATCCTGGATAAAAACTGTCAAATGTTGGTCTCAGATTCATGCCACTTGCTCAGTTCTGGGCATTTAAAAACTCAGCTTATTTAGGAACCTTATGCTGTTTTTAAAGCTGATGAAAAATTTCAAATTCTTTCACTGCAGAAATCAAACACTTAGGCTGATGGTTAATATTAACTACAGCATTGTGTTTCAGAGTGTTCAAAGCCAGTATTTCCCATGTAATTGATACAACACTTAGACACTAAAAATGACATGAAAGAAGGATCTAGTCTTCATTTCTGATATTTAAAAAAAAATAACAGGAGCTCTCTGGGTGGGGAATGTTTATTCCTGAAGAGCCTTTCCACGGTCAATTAAAAAATGAACATGAGCTGGCAGTGTGCGCTTGCAGCCCAGAAAGCCAACCGTATCCTGCGTTGCATCAAAAGGAGTGTGACCAGCAGGTCGAGGGAGGTGATCCTGCCTCTCTACTCTGCTCTTGTGAGACCTCCCTTGGAGTATTGTGTGCAGTTCTGGTGTCCTCAATAGAAAAAGGACATGGAAGTGTTGGAACAAGTCCAGAAGAGGGCCAGGAGGATGATCAGGGGACTGGAGCACCTCCCGTATGAAGATAGTCTGAGAAAGTTGGGGCTGTTCAGCCTGGAGAAGTGAAGGCTGCATGGAGACCTCCTAGCAGCCTTCCAGTATCTGAAGGGGCCCTATAGGGATGCTGGGGAGGGACTCTTCCTGAGGAACTGTAGTGAGAGGACAAGGGGTAAAGGGTTCAAACTTAAACAGGGGAAATTTAGATTGGATATAAAGAAGAAATTCTTCACTGTAAGGGCGATGAGGCACTGGAGTGGGTTACCCAGAGAAGTTGTGAATGCTCCATCGCTGGTGGTGTTCAAGGCCATGTAGGACATAGCCTTGGGTGGCATGGTTTAGTGTGAGGTGTCCCTGCTGATGGCAAGGGGGTTGGAACTAGATGATCTTAAGGTCCTTTCCAACCCTAACTATTCTATGATTCTATGATTCCTTTACTCACTTTCACAGGTATAGCAAGGATTTAGAAAGTCAGAAATTAAACAGGGAATTCTGATTCCTAATATTTTATTTTTCCCTGAGACTGCAGGCTTTTGTCAGTTTAATGGATTTAAGCACCAGAAGGGCCAGATTTTATAGGAGCTACCTTCACTTAAACCTTTAATGACTTAAACTATCTTTTCTGTGGTTCTTGCTTGCAAAAGTTGCTTATTACTGTAGGATTTTCATCTACTGAACAAATCAAATTTGTTCTGCTTTCATAACAGTGTATTATGAATACCATGCCATGTCTCTGGGGTTTGTTATTTTGAAAATTAGTTTAGAAATACCTGTGGTGTTTCTTAGTGGAATTGTTGTCAATAAAAGAGTCAGCAATGATGACATTTAGGTATTTGTAAAATCCACTGCTTTTAGATAAGATGAGATTTTAGTCAAAAGAAGCCCCTGTGTATTAAGCACAATGTGCAGCTGATCAGTTATATGCTAAATGTCCCATTATTTTATAATATATCTTCTGTTGGTATGTTTTGTGTTGCAAATCTATGACTAACTGCCAAAACATTTCATTACCTAAATGAACCATGATAGAAAGCAGATGACGTGTGTACTGGTAATCATTTATGTAGTTTGAATCAAGGCATGTTCCTGAATTACCATGTTCTTACGTGACTTTTCCTTAAGACTTCTGGTCATTCTGAAAGCTGTTGAAAAATATAGGACTCTTTATAATAGCCTGATTACTTTCAGCATGTACGATATCAGTTAGGGCTGCACTTCTATTGAGAAGGGGTGGGATGAGCAAGGGGTTCTGTGGGAACTCTACTTAGAGCTTTTTATTTCCTGCTCTGGGGGCTGCATTCAAAAACCGATAAACTCCAAATATGTGAGACACCAAGATGAAGCCTATTTTGGTCTTCCTGAACAGTCAGTCAGAACTGCAATACCCTTAGAGAAAGAATCCGCAGGAAAATGATCAACTGAATAGCAAAGATGATTGGGCATATACATAGCTGTATACACTAAGATTTAGCTAATATTTTGCCATCTTTATGGCACTGCAAAATTTTTCTATTCTTTTATCAGAGTAAAAGTATGTTGCACAATGATGGGCCTTGCTCAGATTTGAGAGATACCATTGCAGTCTATTTTCTTCAGTGTTACTAGATTCTGAGGTGCTGCATTGCTTTCATAAAAAGTGTATATAGACAACATTAAAGTACCACAGAGGCTTTTATCTTCCCCTCTTGGCTGATGTAAAGTGCACAGTTTTAGTAGCTGTTTAATGTGCAAAAATTTTTTATAAAGTTTGCTCTTTGCTGTTGATTGTATTTCTAACTAATGTAACAGGAATCATTCTTGGGTTGATGTTTGTTCATTATATGACAATCTACTATATTTAAGTGTATATGAGTGGTTTAAAGTCTGTATTTATATTTTTTCAGATACTTTCTGTAGATATCTTTTTTCAGTTCCTTACAACTTTTTTAAAGTTCAATCATTTTAGTAGCCATTTTCAAGAAGAGATTTCCGGCATATGCAGAAAATTTTAAGAAATAGTTCAGATTTTTTAAAAAATGACATTTCTGTGTTTATTCTTTTATCCGTGTTAAAAAATATAACTTTACATTGAAAAGATTTTTTAAAAAAACTTTCAATTAGTATTTTAATAGCAGTAATGTGACTACCCAGCTTTAGTCACATTATATAATTTTGTAAGTGTTGGTAAGCTTTTAGAAGACATGCATGTTATTTCCAGGCCTTTTCCTTCCTGACTTTTTCTTCCAGTTATTCCTCTAAGCTCTTTTGGTCCAAATTTGACGGTAAAAGAGCTGAAAAGAGTTGGGAAGAGTCTCTGTCTTCATTTATGATTACATCTGCTGTTGGTAGCTAGTGAGCATAAAGAATAAGAGAAAGTTTGTGACAGGAAACATGAAAGAGGAGTGATGGGCAGATATGGAGGGAACAAGAGGAAAAAGTTGTGAGGAAAAGACTTGTCAGGTAAATGAGGGGAAATGGTGGATCACAGTATAAATCAGGATAAGGCTGAGAACCAACAAGACCAAAAGGCGAAAAGGTTAAGGAGCGTGAGGTGGTATTGCAGAAGGACGTATGTAAGCATATGGTGTAAGGGCAAAGCTAGAGATCAGGGAAAAGGGGCAATGTAGAAGGTTGCAGAATACGCTAAATGATTGTTGATTACTGCAGAAAATTCTGCTTAAAAACCCAGAACAGAATGCAAGACTGTAGATTAAGATTAGATATTAGGAAGAAATTCTTCACTGTGAGGGTGGTGAGACGCCAGTACAGGTTGCCAGAGAAGTTGTGGCAACAGTTAAGGCCAAGTTGGATAGGGCTTTGGGCAACATGGTCTAGTAGGGGACGTCCCTGCCCATGACAAGAGGGTTGGAACGAGATGATCTTTAAGGTCTCTTCCAAATCAAATCATTCTATGTTTTATGATACACTTTCCTTCTGCTGACATATATTTGTGAAGTCTGGTGATGAGATTTATGTCCCACTCCATTTTCCAGAACAGTCAATGAAAAGGCAAAGGCTTTGTAAGTTGATTTTACAAGATGACCTGTGAATGTAGTTTGTTTGAATCAAGCCAATTTGTAAGATCATTTTCTTAACAAAAATGATCAATGTATTTATTTGTTTATTTGTTTGTTTTTACAAAAATCACTGTGTAGTTCAGTTCTAAAAATGAAGTGTTTTGAGACTAAATTCAGGTATGTTGTGAAAGAGGCTATTTTTATGACCTGTGTTCAGTTGTATTAGAAGTATACATTATGTGATATATTGCGTATTATTAAATATACTTTATACAACTGAAGAAACAGAAAGTCTGGTCATCTGGTTAAACTTTTTTACTTCTTTTTTGGTGCAGGTTCCTGTAGGTGGTGACTCAGTTTATGTGAAATAAGTCTTTTGGAATTGGCACTGCCTGTTTCCTGTGTTTTCAACAGGAGATGTCTACGCAAATTTTGTGAACAGATACATTAATGCAGATACATAGAAAATAATATGCAAGTTCCAAGTTCTCTGAAATATCTCTCACAGGTTTTTCCAACTGAGTACTGTGGATTCTGGGGTATTTTAAATTATTTTCTGCTTAATTTCTTTTTTACTCAATTCCTTATTTATAAAGACAGAAAATATAAGCCTTAAAGGGAAATATATTAATGCTTGTAAAATAGTTAGTTCTTATTGTGAGAATACAGGAGAAATATGTGTGAAGAAAATAAAAAATTAATGTTTAACTTAGGGTATAAATACTACAGAGAATTGTAGTATTCAATGTAGTATTCAACTGACTGACCAATTTGGTGGCTTGCTATGATGGGGCTAAGAAACTGTTGGACAGGGGGAGAGCAGTGGATATCATCTACCTGGACTTGTGCAAAGTGTTCAACACTGTGCCGCACAACATCCTTATCTCTAAATTGGAGAGACATGAATTTGATAGGTGGACCACTTGGTGGATAAAGAACTGGCTGGATGGCCGCACACAAAGAGTTGTGGTCAATGGCTCAATGTCTACCTGGAGACCAGTAACGAGTGTTGTCCCTCAGGGATCGGTGTTGGGACCGCTCTTGTTCAACATCTTTGTCGGTGACATGGACAATGGGATTGAGTGGTTGGGCAGAGAAGAAATTCAGGCCATCCCTGCAGAGAAGGACTTGGGGGTGTTGAGCGATGAAAAAATGAACATGAGCTGGCAGTGTGCGCTTGCAGCCCAGAAAGCCAACCATATCCTGGGTTGCATCAAAAGGAGTGTGACCAGCAGGTCGAGGGAGGTGATCCTGCCTCTCTACTCTGCTCTTGTGAGACCTCCCTTGGGGTACTGTGTGCAGTTCTGGTGTCCTCAACATAAAAAGGACATGGAACTATTGGAACAAGTCCAGAAGAGGGCCAGGAGGATGATCAGGGGACTGGAGCACCTCCCGTATGAAGATAGTCTGAGAAAGTTGGGGCTGTTCAGCCTGGAGAAGTGAAGGCTGCATGGAGACCTCCTAGCAGCCTTCCAGTATCTGAAATAGGGATTTCAGATAGGGATATCTGAAATATATCCCTATAGGGATGCTGGGGAGGGACTCTTCCTGAGGAACTGTAGTGAGAGGACAAGGGGTAAAGGGTTCAAACTTAAACTGGGGAAATTTAGATTGGATATAAGGAAGAAATTCTTTACTGTAAGGGTGGTGAGGCACTGGAATGGGTTGCCCAGGCAAGTTGTGAATGCTCTATCCCTGGCTGTGCTCAAGGCCAGAGCCTTGGATGACATAGTTTAGTGTGAGGTGTCCCTGCCCCTGGCAGGGGGGTTGGAAATTGATGGTCTTAAGGTCCTTTCCAACCCTAACTATTCTATGATTCTATGATTGTATTAATTAGTCTGGAGCTGCATACTTAACTAGGGCAAAAATAATGAATTATGGAGGGAAAATAACTAGGGTGAAGAAGAGCATATCAGGCTACAGTTATAAGTGATATGAAAGCACATGATTATAAGAACTCCAGCTACATCAGTTCAGACAATTCTTAGCTAAGTTCTGAATTTTGAACCTTACATTATTTTTTTTTACATTTTTTAGCTATTACTCTTATTATTACTGTAAAATAGAGATTCTTATTTTGACTATTCAGAATCACAGGGGCTGAGATTTCTGTCTCTTGCAGTTCCTATGACAGCACACCCAGATCACTGTTTCTGTCATTTTCTAATCTCACCAGCAGGCCTTTTTTTTTTACTTTTCTGGTTTACCTGTTTCACAGTAAAATCAGTTGACGTGTACAGATGACTAGCAGAGATTGCTCACTTCTTAAACGTAGAACTCACAGTATCTACTAGAAATATTAAATGATGTTGCTGCAACTGTTCATTTCAGGATGTACGAGGATATCAGTGTCAAAATGTTCTTGTATAGAAAATATGCTGCCAGGGTTAATTCCGACCGGTGGAGCATTAGATGCACTGACTCAATGAATACTGTGTTATTTCAGAGGTGTAATGTTATCTGAGTTTGCTATTCTCAATTTGAGACATTAGAAACGATAACAGCTGTTATGATAAAACCATCATTAGTTAAATAACATCATCATGACATAGTCTCTTAGCAACAGAGAAATATATTATCTTTAAAAAATCTCACATATCTGTAGGATCCCTGTAAAGGACTTTTCCAGGGAAGGGGTAAAGATAGTTCATCTATAATCTTTTTACAGCAAAATAATGTTTTCTTTGCAATAAAAATAGCAGTACTGTGTAAAAAAGATTAAATTACTCTATAGCATCCTGGCATGCAGTTCTGAAATCGCTCTCACTTCCTGGGTTTGAGGTATATTTCTATAGTCAGATAAGCTGTGTAACATAATTAACAGATGCTGGCATTTGGTTTTGCAAAAGAAAATATAATGAAAAATGTAAGTGATGCTACATTGTGCTGAATTTTTCTGAATATGGGCAAGAAGAAAGGAGCACTTTCTGCTTAGAAAACTTTGGGTTTAACCATGCTCCCTTTCTCCCCCCAGGAAAAACACAGGATAATCAAACATAAAGAACTCAGGGCTTAGAGATCTACTTCCATTACCATTTTTCTTCCTTTTCTTTCGTTTTGCTGTAGTGGACATGCTACCAATTTGTTTTCCTAGCTAGCTCACAGAATAACCCTTGTGTCTCATGGCAAGTTTTTACATTGAATCATAGAATAGTTAGGGTTGGAAAGGACCTTAAGATCATCTGGTTCCAACCCCCCTGCCATGGGCAGGGCCACCTCCCACGGGCACTTGATGCATCAAGTTTTTATTTTCATTTTTGCGATTGAATTCTGAGAATTCAGAAAACTCTCCTGGAATTTTCTCTGGTTTGGGGAGAAAATGAAAAATGAGTAGTTATTTGCTATCTCCCAGATGGCATCACTGTGTTAGGTATTGCTCTTTGATTGACAAGAGATTAATTACAGGTGTGAAGATAAATGGAAGTTACCTTGTAATCTGAGCTATCTTTTCTGATGCTGTATTCGTAACGTAGTACAGTGCGCTTCCTGCAACCTGAAATTTATTATGGGAGTATCACTCTTTCTTACTTTTAAAAATGCACAACAGTTATCATGTTATATCTTATGTAGGCCAGAGACTACATGTATTACTTTTCCATTTGTAGGAATTTACTTTGTGTTACAAATTACTTCTACATCTACGTTGTAAGATGCTACTACAGTCTTTTTAAAAAAATCTGTGAGTGCTGGTTTGAGAAAACATCTTAATTCCAGTCAGCCTTATAATTTACATATCACACATCCCCTTTTTGTCTATTATTGCCTCATCTGAGTTATTATTAGGCTTTACGACTTTTTCTCAGTAATAGACTAATAGGCTTCAAATGTGTGTTTTCATTATGTCAGTTTCTGAGAAATTAAAATAACATTCGAAAGCTGTTTTGTTTTGCAAAATTAAAAAAACCACAACTAAGTTTTGACTAACTTTTTTCCATATCTGTGTTAATTTCAAAGTCATTATTAACAAAATTATTTATTTAAATATGTCAGGATAATTATCCCCTGCTTTGGCATATTTTTTTACCATTTTTTTAAACTGAATTCTATATAAAGGTATTTAACGTGCTAGAGAATGCATCATAAAAGAGCTCTTACACCTGTTAATATTTAAAAATCTTATTTTACAGCCTTCAGAGTAGTTCCATTTCATGCTTTCTAATATAACCTAGAAATATTGTTTGACTGAGGTCTTTAGCTTGCTGTTTGTATTCTCTTAAATCTTCCTTAGGCACTTGAAGTTGCTGTCTGTAGACATCCTGCAAACAAAGCAAACTCATCTCATTTTAGACACAGTTGCAAATGATTTTATGGTCAGTGTTGGGTTCATCTTATGATGTTGTCATGGGTTCAGCAGCAGCAGTCATTTTTCTGCTTCTTGGTAGCTGGTGTAGCACTTGTGTTTTTGATTTTGTGCCTGGGAACAGTGCTGATAACACCAGTGTTTCGGTTACTGCTTAGTGGTGTTTTGGTCTGGCCAAGGACTTTCTGAGCTTCATGCTCTGCCAGGGAGGAGGGGAGCCGGGAGGAAGCAGAGACAGGACACCTGACCCAAACTGACCAAAGAGGTTATTCCATACCACAGCACGTCATGCCCAAGATAGAGGACGGAGAGGAGAGACCCAGAAGGGTGGGGGGTGCACTGCGTGGTCGGGCTTGGTTTTAGGTGGTGACAATTGTATTCTTTCCTTGTATTTGCCTTGTCATTATTATTATTGGTGGTAGCAGTAGTGATTTGTGTTATACTTTAGTTACTAAACTGTTCTTATCTCAACCTGTGGGAGTTGCATTCTTTTCTATTCTCTTTCCCATCCCTCCAGGAGTGGGGGGCAAGAAAGAGGGGGGAGTAATTGAGAGAGAGTCTGCGTGAGTTAGGCTTAAACCACGACAGATGTCTATGCTCTAGAGGTACCAGTCTTAGTCTTTGATAAAGTCTTTTTGCAGCCATGTCTGTAGGGAGGATAGTTTGGATCTTGAAAAAGTAGTGATTTGAAATAATCTCACATTGGTTCATATACTTGCTATGGACATCAATGGATATCTAGATGGAGAAGCATTTGAAATCTTTCTGCATGTGTTGTTCAGCACAGGTGCACCTTATCACTGTAGAATCTTGCAATTCGTGTATTCTAGTAGCTGGGACAAGCAAGTTCCCTATAGGCATGATTGTGGCTTCCCCACATACAGTTTATGGCTCCTGGATTGATAACAGATGTTTAGATTGGATATAAAGAAGAAATTCTTCACTGTAAGGGCGATGAGGCACTGGAATGGGTTACCCAGGGAAGTTGTGAATGCTCCATCGCTGGCGGTGTTCAAGGCTGGATTGAACATAGCCTTGGGTGGCATGGTTTAGTGTGAGGTGTCCCTGCTGATGGCAGGGGGGTTGGAACTAGATGATCTTCAGGTCCTTTCCAACCCTAACTATTCTATGATTCTATGAGTCTATGATTCTATGTTGTATTTACCTGTTAACAGAACTGGAACAAATATGGAGATAGAAGTTCTATTTTTGATCAGTGTGTGCAGAAATCAGTATCTCAAGGGCTGAATGCGGATGCGCTGTCTGTTTTCTCCACTGAAATGGTTGACTGAGAAGCATACCTCTATCTCACTGGACCTAGAACATAGTTTTCCAACTGAACAGCTTGGGAAAGAGTTTGTTTAAATCAGCATCATATTTATGGTGCAGAATTTGTATCTGATATTATGGCCTTCAAGGACTTATTTTTCTTTCCAATTTGACCTTAGTGGCCCACACTTTATACATATTACTTTGATTTTTTTTTTTTGCCTTTAATGAGATTTATTGTCATTGCATAAAGATAAGCAGCAGTAATAAACCACCAAATCAATATATTCTTTTTGCAGGTGTTTGGAACATAAAATGAGAGAGGTGTTAATGTCTGCAGATTTCACTACTGACAAAGTTTTGCCTTTTTTTTTTTTTTTTAATACTCAGTCTCTCCTGTTAATGTTGTCTCCACCTGTAATGTCAGATTTTTTTATTTACGTCTTCCAAGTGGCGTGAACATCCTGGCACGTCCCAGTAGATGTTTTTTACTCATCCAACAAAACCTAGATTTTTCTTAGTGCTTTAGCATTTGTACAAAGTCTTAGTAACAATAGAATTAAAGAAAACCAACCAGGTTGCAGAAAATCAATTTATATACTCACACAGAAAAATTCTGACAGTAAAATCTGACAATTGTATGACTAGTAGTCTTGTCTTACTGAAATTTAAAAAAAATTGTGCTTTTCTGTTCTGTGCTACCTCTTGTGAAGTCTTCTATAAAATTTAGACATGTACTTCCACCTTTATCTATGCAGTTTTCCACCCTTTCATATACTCAATTACCAAAGGATTTCAAGTGCTGAGATGAGTAATAGATACCAGGGTACTTGTAAAAGTCTGGCTCTAAACACTTTACAGTAGCAAGCCTCTATTTAACAGCAACAAGCACAGATAACCTTGGTCACTACTGTTGCTTGGTGCTAACATTGTAAAGTCATGAATCAGAAATCTCAGATGAGAGTGATATAAATATAGCTTATAGTTTTGTGTCAAGAACCAGGGGGTGAAGGTGTAAATAAAATTCTGGCGGGTGCCCCAGTCAGCAGAATTGGATTACAGCCACCTTCTTACCAAAAGAAAACAAATATTTTTTTTCAATGACCCAAGTACTTCACACTGAAGTTATTGCTGTCAGGTGACGTAATGAGGTCTCTGCTTCTCTGTCTAAGGAGGTAAGTGCTTGTCGTGGTTTAAGCCTAACTCACGCAGACTCTCTCAATCACTCCCCCCTCTTTCTTGCCCCCTACTCCTGGAGGGATGGGAAGGAGAATAGAAAAGAATGCAACTCCCACAGGTTGAGATAAGAACAGTTTAGTAACTAAAGTATAACACAAATCACTACTGCTACCACCAATAATAATAATGACAAGGCAAATACAAGGAAAGAATACAATTTCTCACCACCTAAAACCAAGTCCGACCACACAGTGCACCCCCCACCCTTCTGGGTCTCTCCTCTCCGTCCTCCATCTTGGGCATGACGTGCTGTGGTATGGAATAACCTCTTTGGCCAGTTTGGGTCAGGTGTCCTGTCTCTGCTTCCTCCCGGCTCCCCTCCTCCCTGGCAGAGCATGAAGCTCAGAAAGTCCTTGGCCAGATCAAAACATCACTAAGCAGTAACCGAAACACTGGTGTTATCAGCGCTGTTCCCAGGCCCAAAGTCAAAAAACACAGCGCTACACCAGCTACCAAGGAGGAGAAAAATGACTGCTGCTGATGAACCCATGACAGTGCTTCAACGGGATACGCACACGGCTCTCAAGTATGGAGATGCTGAGTCTAAGTTTATGCATGAATTTCCCACAAGAAATTGGGAGATGTTGAATTATACTGGCATACTTCATGGCCTGCTGACTTTATTTTCAAAATTTCAGGGTATTTGGTATTACAACACCATTTTCACAAATGACAAATTAAAAACAGATAAAAATCAAAAGTATCCATTAGCTTGGGCGAATTTAAATAATCTGAAATCTGTTTTTGAAAATTAACACTTTAAAGCATTTCTCTTCTCAGTGCATCAACATTTTAGGGGCTCAGGTTCAGAATTTTCAGCAATACAGAAGCATACAATTGTCAATCATCCATGGGAAGTTTACTTCCAGGTGTTTGCTTATTTTTTTTTTCCCAATAACACATTGTAGCTCAGTGGCAGCTTTATAGAAAATCATGCAATTTTCCAGGGCAGTATTTAACTTACTAATGTGTAAGACTATGGCTTTTCTTATAATCCCTGCTTCATTTGATATCTTCTTGCCACCTTTGGTGACAAATTATTCTACCCAAAGCACAGTCCAATCTGTGTGTTGAATGAAGCATCGATCACAGCTTCTAGAAAATTTGTTAGCACATAAAAGCTGGAGGAGTATCAGATAGAGTACACCTAACTATGACAGCATAGGAAATGCATTGAGCATACATTTCTAATTGCAAGTTCATTTAAATAGATGCTTTACCAAAATTTCCTCTGAAAAAACACTGTGGCTGAAACAAAGGAATGTGTTTATTATTTGACATTGGTTGTTATGTACAGGAGCTCTCAAATTCAAGTTCACATCTTTTTGTACTCTCCTTGGCACACATGCAGACAAAACCAATTTCTTTGAAAGCATTTAAGAAAAAAATCTTGCATTTGTTCCCCCTGACCGCATCTCCACCTTCCCCTTATTTCTTTAAAGGGTAATTATACTGCTAGACAATATGTTAAATCAGTTTGATTAGCAAAGCAATAGATTTTTACACACCATTCCAAACTAATTGTATAGTCACAACAGAATGAGACACAACAAGCCAAGGGTCTAAGAGGGCTGCTGGTGAACTTACCATAACCTTGTGCTCCTTTCATTAATTTTGTGGAGCATGTCTAAAATGACAACAGCAGCTGCTGCTGAGCGCACCCAGTGGTGTAATTAAATAGAACAAATCACATTAATTGATTAAACATTAATTTTTACTTGCCTAGTATCTCAAGATAATGTTATACTCACTCAATCTGACACTGTCAACTATATATATAACAGATATAAGTGATACTTATTTTTCCTCCTATTTTTGGACAGGACAAAGTTTTGGCAATCAATAATCAAATCTGATATTGATTAATTTGCAATATCTTCATAAAAGCAAAGGGATTGGAATGACCAATTCAATACTGTTTTTCTCTTATATACTTGTTTGAAGAAAATTTTATCTAAATATTCTCTCTGTTTTGGAAATCAGAAGTTTAGAAATTTAGTAAAAATGTATTTCAGTGCGGAATGCATTTACACATGTACTTACTGTCTCATCTACTGAAGGTTCTTTGTTAAGATTTTGTCAGAATATTTTAACCCAAATGAAAATTCAGTTTCCGTCCAAGTGATGAGTGTCGCAATGTGTCATCAGATTAGCTGTTCTAGGTTTATGTGGCGGTGGGTTCCAATCGTGGCTTCTGTAAGAAGATATGTGCAACTGCCCTCATGTGGTGTGGGATAGACTGTTCTAGTCATCTCCAGCTCCAGTGCAGATTTGCTGCTGGCCAAAGCTGAGCTATTTGGTGACATTGGCGGAGCCTCTGTGATATTTTAAAAAGGGTAAAAAATTCTGCACAACAGCAGATGGGAGAGAGCAGTGAGAACATGTGAGAGAAACAGCCCTGCAGACACAGAGGCAAAAGAAGGAGGGGAGGAGGTGCTCCACGTGCTGGAGCAGATTCCCCTGCAAACAGTGCTACAGACCATGGTGGGTCAGGCTGTGTCCCTGCAGCCCATTGAGGTTCACCGTGGAGCAGATACCCACCTGCAGCCCATGGAGGACACCACAGCTAAGCAGAGGGATGCTTGAAGGAGACTGTGGCCCCATGGGAAGCCCACATTGGAGCAGGACCCTGGCAAGACCTGTGGCACCATGAAAAGATGAGCCCACACTGGAGCAGCTGGACATGTCCACATGTTTCTATGTACATTTCCAGGAATGAGTCATCTGCCACATCTGTGGGCAACCTGTTCAAGTGTTTCACCAAGTCTTCCCCAAGGCAAGTCTGTTTTGCCATGACAGTAATTAGTAAGTGATCTTCCTATGCTTCTCTTGACCCACAAGCTTTTCATAGTATTTTCTCCCCGTGCCCTGTAAAGAAAGGGGATTAATTGAGTGGCTTGCTGGGCACCTGGCAGCCATCAAAGGTCAACCCACTGCATAGTAAATATTTCATTAGAAGTATTTTTATTTCTGCAACATAAAAAGTGACAAGTAGGGGAAAGGAATAGGGAGCAATGACCAAAAATTCAGAAGACTGGAGTTTCCTTCTGACTGGTGGAATCTATCAAATGTGCTGATTATTCCATATTTTATCTTTTTTTGCTATTTATAAAATATCTTTTCATCATAGTTATTATTATGAGGAAGCAAATGATTGTTTTGCAAGTGCACACTTTGTAAAGAATCATCGACAACATGTTGAAACTGAGAGATAATTCCACTAAAATTTGCATTAGGAAGAGAAAATCACATTCTTCCTTTAGACTTCACATTGGAATGTGAACTGAACCATAAAGAGTAGCTCCTGCAGTTTGCACCCCAGAATCTTTACTGAAAATTTTAGTATTACAGGTACCACTTGCAAAAGAATTTCCAAGCCCTTGATGTTAGCCAATACATTCAGGACAAGATTTTCCTCTTTCGTTTCATTCATATTTAATAGTCTTAACTTTAAGAAAGAAAGTCTTCCGTGGTTTTAGCAAATGGATTTTGTCCACTAAGGTAATGCAAGGTGGTATTAGCATACTCAACACATAAAATGATAATGACTAGCAGTTTGTCTTACATTTTCTTGTCTTTCATTTCTTTGCCAATGTTATACGTACTATCTTGCAAAACTCAAAAAAAGCAATAGAACTTAGAGGAGATACTTCAATTCTATTTTAATTAAATCATTCCACAAAATGTTTTGCACCCCATATGGTGACCCCTGCTCTTTTTCATACACTATGGGGAGAAACTTGTGTCTTCATTTCCCTATTTTGCAGGCTTAAATTAGCCCCATAGTGTTACATTTGTTTTCCTCAATTTTTTTTCTGTGAGTTTCCTTAAGTATACAAGAGAAGACCAACCTCCTGCTGTTGCGTATTCATCCAATCCACCAAGAGCAGAAGGAATATGCTCACAGTGAGCATTTACTTCATGCTGGTTTGCATTGTGATTTCAACTGGGAAAGATACTACATAAGCAAACCGCTGCTTTTTAAGTGGAAAATAAGTGCATAGCACATTCACTTTTATCTACTGATTATAACGTTGGGTCCTTTAGTTCAGTATCATAGAACTTGGAGTCATATACAATATTTATTTTGTCTTCTATTCACTTCCATCCAAACCCAAACACTCTTTTGATTTTTTTTTTAAATTAAAAACAGGAACAAGAATCATTACATCCTTTCTATAAAGGTTTGTTGAAGTCTGTTTCATGTTGCATTTTACTTGTCAGTATATTTGTGAAGACTGTGAAAAATCACTTGACCAAAAGCCCATGGAATCTGATAGGTAACAATACTGTGTCTTAGAATAAACCTCACAATGTCTATCTAAAATATACTGATAGTGATGTACTGAAAATTTTGTGTCTCAATTCATATGTCTAGGTGTTGACAGGAATTAGTGACAGGTATCATGACACTTAATTGTCTTTCACTAGTATTCTGCATTACAGACACTAACTTAATGTAATTACTTTGTAGGTGATATAATAGCTGCTACGGGTCCAATTAAATCCTGGACTCTGAACTACAGTTATTACCTAAGCATCAGAATGGAAATGACTGTTGACAGACAAAACTCATATCCTGACCAGGTTCTGGCTCTCTGTTGCTCTCCTGGTGTCATGGTGTGCTGGAGCAAGGACATAGGACCAGTGTCAGTAGTGATAGCTGGTTCAATTTAATTGCAGCTGTTGCAGATTAGGGTAAGGACTGAAGAGTTAAGGAAGCACTATGTATTTCCACTGTCTTCTGTTTGGAACACTTTTTGAACATAATTTTTTAATATTCTCTTAAAAAGAGAAAAAAATAGAAGTTGAAAATCTCACTAAGTATGGAAGATGGAAACTGAAACTTGGCTGCTAACTTCTAAATCATTATGTGGCCAGAATTTTATCCTGCAAACCAGTATGGATTTTTCTATGAGGTTGAATGAGCACCTTCTGCTCCATGACTTTTTGAATAGAACAGATAAATCAAAGCATTTACAGAAGGGCTTAAAGGTTGTTCCCAGCTTTCTTGGGATTCTGCAAATAGATAACTTACTTATTAGGGGGAGGTGAGGCAAAGAAATATCCCTTTAAATTCCCAGTTGAATAAGATATGTTTCACACAATACCATGGAAATAATTTCTAAAAGATATTTAAACTTTTTAAATTGCTTTAAATTTGCACTCAGTCTTTACACCGATCTCAGTGAGAGGTTTTGAATGCTCAGCAGGCGTGTAGCTCTGAATTTACTGGTCTGACTTTGAGTGCAAATGTGACATTTTTGTCCTTTATTTTTATCTCAGATTTTGCTCTGCTTGACTCCAATTTTAACACTTTTGTCCTTTTCTTTCATCCATTTATGATCAGTAGCAGCTTTCAAGCCCCCAGATTTAATGAAGAACTTTAAAGACTTGCTAAATGATATTCATAAACATTTTTTCATCTTGTTGTATTTTTCACTCAGAATACACAGCATGAGAATACAAAAATCTATAAGGCAGAAAGAGGCAATAGTATCTAGCTGCAAAAGTGACTTTTGTTTGACAATTTTCCTGAAGACTGGAGGGATATATAAAAATACAGCAGACAAATGGGATCCACGGGGACGCCTTTAAGATCTTTATGAATATTTGAAAGGGCATCTGGATCCATGGCTACGCAGGACAATCAATTGCTATGAATTTTTATTTCCCCAAGCACTCAGAGGGAATGGCATGACAGGTATACATTATCAGCAAGCTTCATGTAAAGAAACATAGGGTTTGTCTTGATAGGACCAAGGGGGAGAAAAAAATCTCATTCATAATAATCTAATTTAAACTGAAGTTGGCAAAGCTGGTTGTTTAATTACTGCAATTATTGTAAAACTGAAT
Source organism: Ara ararauna (assembly GCA_028858755.1). Taxonomy (NCBI): domain Eukaryota; kingdom Metazoa; phylum Chordata; class Aves; order Psittaciformes; family Psittacidae; genus Ara; species Ara ararauna. The sequence continues at coordinate 58,555,237 of CM054377.1, read as the reverse complement.
TCTTCCTATTTTTTTAGATGCTGTATAATCTTTTCTGAATTCTAGAACTGCTTCTTTGAAAATTTGAAAAGTAGTCTCAGGAGCATACAGAAATGAATAATGAAAAAAACTCTCTTTTTTATGAGAATTGAATATCAAAATAGAAATTGGGATTTTGAAGGTGTCCTTTCTTCCTTTCCTTGTAGAAATTACTTTTTGAAAAACACTGATGGAGAAGAGTTTAGACCTTTAAGTTTTGACAGTCACCAACTATTTTAAAATTAAAGATTTTTGATAGAGGTGATTAGAAATGTTATTGTGTCACTGGAAATCCAGTTGTCCCTATCATTTATGAATATCTTTTTTGATATATGTATGTAATTAGCTAAACTACATAAATATTAACACATATTTGTCATAAACCTGTGGAATGAGTCAATATTATATTTATTTTGTCTGAAGAACGTGAGGTTTCTTCTATTTCTTTTTGCCTTTTTTTTCAGATGTCTGGTCAGGTCCAAAATGTTTTTCTTAACGAAGCCCAAGTTCAAATGGTGTAGAAATAGGTACAGTTAGGAGATCAAAAAGGAGTAGATATACTGTAGAGTGGGTAATCAATAATGTATATAACCAGAAATGTGGTGTGTATTCAACTTGCTTCTTTGAGATTTTAAATTCACTCCCACAAATCCAACTATTTAATTGACATGACATTACTGGCTCCAGAAATTATCTGTAGAAGACGCAAGTTGAAGGACTTGACGCAGAAGGTGTCACAGTTATTTTAAGTTACCCTAAGACACATGCTCCTTATTTTGTCATTTTTCAGTTAGCTCAAATTTCAGGAAGACATAATTCAAAACACTTTGCTGGTGAGCAAGTCACATGACATAAAACAATAAGTAAATTTTAAGAAGGCTGTAGGCAGGGATTAATATATGGAATAAAACAGTTTCTTGGTGTTTATTCATGGTCCTCGGGGCATAATATCCCAAATTCAGTTCCTTAGACCTTGCTCTTAGAGAGAATTGTTTTTATTTTACAGTATTTCTTACACAGAGGCCACTGGCCATAAAAATTACTGAATCCATTATAAGCTTGTAGAATTTCTCAAAATCATAGAATCATAGAATACTTAGGGTTGGAAAGGACCTTAAGATCATCTAGTTCGAACCCCCCTGCCATGGGCAGGGACACCTCACCCTAAACCATGTCACCCAAGGCTCTATCCAACCTGGCCTTGGACACCACCAGAGATGGAGCATTCACAACTCCCCTGGACAACCCATTCCAGTGCCTCACCACCCTTACAGTAAAGAATTTCTTCCTTATATCTATATATCTATGTATATCTTATATCTTTATATATCTTATATCATGTCATTGCTTAGTTTCTTACCATTTCCCCATCAATTCCAGAAAGTAATCTTGTTTTGCTTGTTTGCTTGCTTGGTTGTTTTGTTTATTTGTTGGGGTGGCTTTTTTTTTTTTTTTGTTTTGCTTTTCTTTTTTGGGACTTGTTTGTTTTGATTTTTTTTTCCTAAAGCTAAAATATGGAACATATTGACAGGGGATTTTAATTTAACTGGAGATGATGATTTAGCATAGTAGCTATTGTTCTAAATATCATTTACTGAGGTTTCAGTTCAAGCTATTTTGGAGATACAGATAATCATTAAAAGATTGTTGCCATACGTACACATTAAGTCCTTGTTCATTATGTTCAATACTCTAATATATAACTGACCCTAGCCCTCCTGGTTAAATAATAAGTGAACTAAAAAAGCCTCATCATAGAATAGTTCATAGAATCATAGAATAGTTAGGGTTGGAAAGGACCTTAAGATCATCTAGTTCCAACCCCCCTGCCATCAGCAGGGACACCTCACACTAAACCATGCCACCCAAGGCTATGTTCAATCCAGCCTAGGTCACCACCAGCGATGGAGCATTCACAACTTCCTTGGGCAATCCATTCCAGTGCCTCATCACCCCTACAGTAAAGAATTTCTTCCTCATATCCAATCTAAATTTCCCCTGTTTAAGTTTGAGCCCGTTACCCCTTGTCCTATTGCTATAGTCCCTAATGAAGAGTCCCTCCCCAGAATCCCCATAGCCCCCCTTCAGGTACTGGAAGGATGCTATGAGGTCTCCATGCAGCCTTCTCTTCTCCAGGCTCAACAGCCCCAACTTTCTCAGCCTGTCTTCATACGGGAGGTGCTCCAGTCCCCTGATCATCCTCCTGGCCCTCTTCTGGACTTGTTCCAACACTTCCATGTTCTTTTTATGTTGAGGACACCAGAACTGCACACAATACTCCAAGTGAGATCTCACGAGAGCAGAGTAGAGTGGCAGGATCACCTCCTTTGACCTGCTGGTCACGCTAATACGAATTACAGAAACTTTTAAACACCTTTTTTTCCCCAATTAATTTTAATTAAAGTATTGGATTTTTAACTTCACCTTCTTTATTAAAAAAAAAAAAGAATTTAAAATACAGAACATAAGCTGTCTTGTATTTGCATAACAAATGTTCAGTTAAATGCTAGGGTGGTGTTTGTGAATGCTGAAGATTTCAATATTGATACTGGCTAACGTATGTACTGCATAAGAAACATCTGTTTATTTCTGTTTGATGATGGACTAGATACTTTGTGTTCACAGTGTTTATTAGTATTGTCCCATAAGTTTTATGTCACTTGATTTGAGAAGCTGAGTATAAAGTGGCTTAAATAGTCAGGAGAGCCTGTGTATGCTCACTGTTCTCACATCTCATTTTAGCTGTCAAATTTCCTTTTGAGTACATAGCATAAGTAAAATTATGTATGTTTGATATTTACAGTGCTGAATATTCAGCCATGCCAATCTACTGACGTCCCTAGGATCCCAGCCTAACAAAAGCATACAAGATCAGATTTAATTCTAAAGTAAGAATAAGGAAGTTTCTTCCAGAATTTCCTGCATCATTTTAAGAAATCACTTTGCATACTTTAAACAATTACTAAGTCAAATAAGTTATTTTTCTTTTCTGACCTATGTTGAAATACAGTTCTCTCTGAATGGTCCTGAGCTTGAACAAAAGTTATACGTCAGATTCTACTATATAAACATAGGGACTGATTTTCAGGAGATCTAAACAGTAAATACTAGATTCTGAAATTCTATCTTAACACTTAAAAAAAATCAGCATTAACAACAACTGAATACAGGTATATTCATCTGAAAATTATGGCACTTAAATACATATTTTAAAATTGCTACTTGTCTTTCTTCTGCTTGCACATGTTGAAAACCAAAAGATGTGTAAAATCATGAAATCCTGGAAATATTTCCAGTTGGTACTTATCCATTTTTCTCCCAGTTCATTAAAATATTGGTTCTGTTCATATTTGTTACAACACATAGAATCATAGAATAATAGAATAGTTAGGTTTGGAAAGGACCTTAAGATCATCTAGTTCCAACCCCCCTGCCAGGGGCAGGGACACCTCCCACTAAACCATGCCACCCAAGGCTATGTCCAACCTGGCCCTGAACACCGCCAGGGATAGAACATTCACAAGATCCCTGGGCAACCCATTCCAGTGCCTCACCACCCTTACAGTAAAGAATTTCTTCTTTATATCCAATCTAAACTTCCCCTGTTTAAGTTTGAGCCCGTTACCCGTTGTCCTCTCACTACAGTTCCTCAGGAAGAGTCCCTCCCCAGCATCCCTATAGGGCCCCTTCAGATATTGGAAGGCTGCTATGAGGTCTCCAAGCAGCCTTCTATTCTCCAGGCTGAACAGCCCCAACTTTCTCAGCCTGTCTTCATACGGGAGGTGCTCCATTCCCCTGATCATCCTCCTGGCCCTCCTCTGGACTTGTTCCAATAGTTCCATGTCCTTTTTATGTTGAGGACACCAGAACTGCACACAATACTCCAAGTGAGGTCTCACGAGTTTTTTTTCACTGCAGTGAATTTTGTTATGTGTAAAAAATATTTTGATACCAGTTCAGACAAAGGAAGGAAAGTATACTGAATGTTGTTCAATTCCATCCCCGCCCAGCCCCCTAACTATTTCTTTAGTTCTGATATATGGTTTGGTGCACCGCCAACCTTTTTCTCTACCTGGAAGCAGTAGAAAAGTGCTATGGAAACTCTGATCTGCATTCACAAGGGAGTATGATGCATTAAATTGGAGCTGGGAATGCTTTAATCACTTTTATTTTCACTGTATGCCAACACAGTCATTTAAACTGGAACTTTGCAACTAACCTTGTTATTTGAATCGCTATACTCTACTGTAGTTGGCAACAATGTGTATCTTAATCTGTTATTTTCAGGTCCTTGCTTTCTGCTTCCTATTCTACATCTAGCCTGTTATTAGAAATATGTTTAACCCTTCATATTCAATGATGCTGATATATGCCAATGATTTAAATTCCTGTATTGCAATTACCCTGCATGGGCAGAATTTGCCTTTCTAGCTTCAATGACGTCTTATGCTATAAAGCTGAGTAGTGAATTGTGTTCATCTCAGTGTATGCAGGGGACAACAGCAGCTACAAAGATTGGTGCATATTATTCTCTGGAGGCTACATGTATCTAAGATTCAGGCATGAAAGACAGTGTTCTCAGTTAAGGTCACAGAAGGAAAAGGGATTAATAAAACTAACATACACAGAGCTAATAAAAGCAGTGCCAAAATGTCAAACTTTTAAAAAAATTTAAACATTGAATAAAAAAATTGCCAGGGTGGTCCCATCACTTCAAGTGATAAGCATAAAATGTTTCAAGCATAAAATATTTCAAGCATAAAAAGAATTTTCTTCCGTGTAGACCTGATGGCAAGTCTGGAGACTCCTTTCCAGTTTCCTCTTTGACACCATAATTGCTGTAGCCCCTTTGCTCACCCTAGCTTCATGCAAAATGTCTGATTTGTCCCTTTTTCAGTATCCTCAACATTTAGCCACTTTATTGATCCCTTCATTGTTCAGTCTCTTCTCATATAAATTTCCCTAATCCTCTTTTCCAGATGAGAACATTAACAATAAAATACTGCACTAGTCTGGAGGATTTGACTTCAAGGCACCCTGTGATAAAATATACTTGAATATAGGAATATATTTTAAAATATAAAATGCAAATAGAATACAAAACAATGAGGTAAAGTCATTCTGATTAGTAACTTCTGCACAACAAAGAGTGAAATGAATTAACACTTTAGAGACAAGCCGTGCCTGAAGTTTTCCTGCCTCATACTAAACCCTGCAATTAGCAGTTTTCAATAGTTTCTACACAAAACTGTATCAGACTGATAAGCTCAGATCAAAGGAGAGCAACAAGGAGAGAAGAAACCCTAGTGATAGCCAGCTCAAATGAGTGGTCAGTCCTCCCTGTAATTATGATGTCCTAGCTACGGAACATACAGAAAAGTTATGAACTGAATTTTCATACCTGTATGCATGTATACTAATACAAAATTACTGCATGGTCTGGTTCTTCCTAAAAAAAAAAAAATCCTGTTTTGGAATTACAATGTAGCTCCATTTGGTGAAGGTAGTTGTCTAAAAGCCACAATAAAATCCTTGTTGTGGGATTATAATCGTACTGCTTCTTTATTTATGTAAGGAAGACAAAGAATTTCTGTTATCCCCCTGTATAATTAAGGGCATCAAAAAACAAGACCCACCTGTCATAATAACTGGCATTCTAGAAGTAGTTTAGGAGCTGCAAAACAGCCAAGGAGCTCAAAGGAAAGCTTGTAAAAGTAAATAGAGCTGCAATACAGGAAAGATGAAGACTAATAAATTTAGCCTTGTTTTCAGAGAGGAATTCCTCAAAAATGTTTAGGAATGCAGTGTACTTAATAGGTATACAGGTGGGCTGTTTCTTAAACACATTGGTGGATAATGTTGCATGACCTGATGGATACAGTGAGATGTTGTACTGATGTGGCTGTGATACTGTGCTTGTAGTCCTGGCTGGCAGGATCAATATACTCAGACTTCTATACTTGTTTTCAGTCTGGATTTCTTTGCTGCACTTGAATGTTCCTTAGAGCTAGGCTGATTTTTTAAGAACTTGAAAATTCCCCTCCTGGAAATGACATTTTTTTTCATACCATGCAGTGACATGGTTCAGGCATGCTCAGGCTTGAAGATGGTTTTCATTATCCTCTTTTTTTTTTTTTTAAAGTAGTTAATGAGAATCTGTGCTGTAGGTGATCTTATTGTCAGTAACCTTTTTGGAGTACACAGCAAAAAAAGAATTGACTTGCTCTGTTGGGTAGCCGTCTTTTCCTCTGAGCCTGCTCTGTTAAAGTGGACAAGTGCCAAAGCTGAGCAGTTTTCTGCTGTCACCTCTGTGATGTCCTCGTCATTCCCTTATGATTTTTGTCTTAAAAGAAGAGTACAATGCAGCAGAGAAGAAACACACCAAGTGCTGCTCTAGTTCAGGTGCAAACAGGCAGGAAGAATATGTGTCAAACCTTATTTGTAATCTCTGCGCAAATCGTACAGATCGGGAGAGTGTGTGTTTATATATATATATATATATATATATGCATACATGTCATATATATGTATATAAAATAAAGGATGGTGGAAATGAAGACCAAGATACAGGGAAAATCCCTTAGGAACTACATGCAATGGATACAATACATAATTAACCATTTTACTTTTCATATCCCAATAACAGCAGCCAAGTCACTACGATGATAATATGATACTACCCAAACCAGTGAAGTTTTGGATAATCCTTTCAACAAGATACATTTTTTTTGTTTTGTTTTGTGATCCACAGAAGAATGTTATATTTTGGTGTATTTACTATGCTTGTAATTGTGTCAGGGTTACTGTTTGTTTATAACTAGTCTATAATAAATGGTTCAATTTAAAAGGAAATAACCAGCTCTGTTGAAAACCATTAATTTTCACGGACCAAAGTTGACACTTTAATAATTTGCAAGTCTAATTCAAACTATATTTTTTTTCCTGGTTCTGTCTTATTTGCAAGCATCTTGGTTGAATTAATAAAAAAATAATAGCTGGAATGTTTCATTTTAATTAGCATAAAGTGCCATTTGTATAGCAATGTTTAGCAAAGAGATCCAGGGTTCTGTCAAATGGAGGATTAACACTGAAACAAAGATCTGAACAAATGCATGGTATTTCAAACCAAATTCACTAACCACACATGGGATCACATTTTTAGATAAGGCTCTTGCATTTAATATGAGATAGTACAATCCTTCTCTTTGGTCTGTGATAAATTGTTTAGTGTGTGTCTTCTGGGATATAAGACAACAAGATATTCTTAACCCCAGAACTATAACGCCTGATTATTTTCTAAGACTCTTGGCAGCTCTGGGAGTGATAAAGGAAACCTTTGTAGGGAAGAAGGAAGGAAGGAGAACAGGGAAACATTCTGCAGGTGCTTTTCTTGGAATCATTTAGGCTGGAAAAGACCTTTAAGATCATCAACCATTACCCCAGCACTGCCAAGACCACCACTAAGCCATGTCACTAAGCACCACATCTACATGACTTTTAAACACTTCCAGGGATAGTGACTCCGCCACTTCCCTGGGGAGTCTGTTCCAAAGCTTGACAACCCTTTTGGTGAAGAAATTTTTCTTAATATCCAATCTAAACCTCCCCTGTTGCAATTTAAGGTAATTTCCTCTTGTCCTATCACTTGTTACTTGAGAGAAGAGAACAGCCACCTCCTCAATTCATACTCCTTTCAGGTGTTCGTAGAAAGTAATAAGGGCCCCCATGAGTCTTTTCCAGACTAAACAACCCTGGTTCCTTCAGCCATTGCTCATCAGAATTGTACTCCAGGCCCTTCACCAGCTTTATTGCTGTTCTCTGCACATTCCCCAGCACCTCAATGAATCTTTTTAGTAAAAGGCCCGGAACTGGACACGGTATTTGAGGTGTGGCCTCACCAGTGCTAAGTACAGGGGGATGATCACTGCCTTAGTCATGCTGGCCACACTATTGCTGATACAAGCTGGGATGCTGTTGGCCTTCTTGGCTGCCTGGGCACAAGGTGGCTCATGTTCAGCCAGCTGTTAACTAACATCCACAAGTCCTTTTCCACCAAGCAGTTTTCCAGCCACTCTTCTGCAAGCATTACGTAGGGTTATTGTGGCCCAAGTGCAGGACTGGCACTTTGTTTTGTTGAATCTCATACAGATGGCCTCAACCCATCAGACAGAACTGCTGATAAATGACTGAAAGTGGCTCAGTCTACACTTCCCCCAGATCCCTCAGTACTTTGGGTGGACTCCATCTGTCTCCATAGACTTGTGTCTATATGACATATTAGGTCACTGACCATTTCTCCTTGGATTGAGGGGGCTTCATTGTTTTCACTGTCCTTGTCTTCCAGCTCAGGGAGCTGGATACCCAGAGAAGAACTGCTGTACTGTTGAAGACTGAAACAAAGAAAGCATTAAGTACCTCAGCCTTTTCCTCACTCTTTCTCAGTTATGTTTCCCCTTGCATCAAACAAAGGATTTGATTTTCCTTAGCCCTCCTTTTGTTGTCTTTTATGGCAGTAAACAGATTAAGTTCTTGTTGGGCTTTGGCCTTTCTAATCTTCTCCTTCATTAAATCCTTGTTGTCCTCCTGAGTTGCCTGACCCTTCTGCCAAAGGTCATAAACTCTTCTTTTTTTCGTGAGTTCCAGCCAGTGCTCTCTGTTTAGCCAAGAGAGTCTTCTTCCCTGCTGGCTTGTCTTTTGACACATCGTAGGCTGGCTTAGCATGTTTTTATATAATATTGGAGGCTGTTTGCTTGAAACCTTTCTTTTTTTTTTTTTTTTTTTTTTTTTAATCCTGAAACAAACTTAAAGTTGCTGGATTTTCAAATATCCAACCTCCCTGTAAAGAGAATGCCGACATTTTTCCTTAGGTTTTTCTGATCTGATTCCTCATTTGTGTTTATGTCAAGAAAGGTAGCTGCTCTGAGCTTTGTTTGACATCTTTTAGTGTGAGGTGTCCCTGCCCATGGCAGAGGGGTTGAAACTTGATGATGGTAAGGTTCTTTCCAACCCTAACTATTCTATGATTCTATGATTCTATGACATTCTGTGCTATGTGCCAAAGTATATCAGAACTTTAAGTTAAGTTCACTGTTAAGTGAGATTGAATAAGAGCTTAACAGTGCAGCAAGCAGCAAAAGGACCTTCAGAAGTGCGTAGAAAGGAAGGGAAAGGGCTGTTAAGTAGAGTTTTATCAAGTAGGAAAGAAATAAGACTATATGAGTACGGGCACTGGTGACATTCTTTAAAACTAATTGAAAATGAGAAAAAGGGATCTGTAAAATGACTGCCCCATATCCACTGTCACACTGGGAGATAAGAAATATCCAAGTCTAGATTTGATCCTGATAAGCAGTAAGAGTTGTGTTTAAGTTATTTTTTTTAAGTTTTTTGGCCAAATTTGTTTGCCTTTCAGGAAAAACTCACCTTCACCAATTCATTTATTGATTTTCTTGTTACAGTTACCAGTCATAAAAATAAAAGTGTTCCAGTAAAGATTTTTCCTGTCAAAAAATGATACTGTATACTAATCAAATATTTTCAAGATGTTTAATTGCACTGTAGTTGCTAGACATTGGATAAAAGACTTCTAAACTCTAATGCAGCTGTACAATAAAATTAAGCAATATAATTCTCTTTACTGTAGGTCTTCCAAGAAGAAAGAACAATCCAAACTGTTTTTAAACAATATTAAGCATAAGTGAAATAAAATTAATAAACCCAACATGATTTAGAGGAAAACCTGTGGGAGAAAAGTAAAGATGCAGAGAAAATGTTATGATTACCAATTCGTGAATGGGGTCCCAGGTAATATCCCTCGTACTACATCACTGCTCTGGTCTAGGAAAGGTTATCTTATGCGAAAAGGAGTCTGAGCAGCAATACATAACAATAAAAAAGAAGGGGAGCATGAAGAATACAGCCACAGCTGTACATCAGGTAAACATTTTTAAATAATAATATTTCATTAAACTTTAAGAAGGAAATAATCTTTTTTATGCACATATATGTTAGTGTATTCCATGAAATGTTCAATGTAATGCCCTCTCTGCCTCTATTCCTTTTGTACAGAGTTGGTCAGGCTTGATATATGCCTTTAGCTTTGGATAGAAAAACACAGCCTGAAGTGATCATCTACCCTTGCCTCCTACAGCACCCATAATTTTACTAGCTAATTTTCAGCTTTGAAAATTTGCTGCAGCAATAGGATATTTATGAGGAAGATGCACTGAATTTAAGAATTCAAGGAACAAAGAATTCAAAACCCAGCAAAAATTTATGCTCTGTTTTCTAGCTTTGATGGAATCAGATTTAATGAATGTCGAGCTTTAGTTTTTCATCACTTGTAATACTGTTTGTGTGGTGCTTATACAAGTTGACTTAGGCCCCTGCAGGAGTAGACAATCACTAACTACACTCCTATTCCTTTCACTTGGTAGGAGATCTGGCAGTCTGATTATTTTCACAAGAATGTAAGTATTTTTTCAACTTTATTTTAAACAGCTTTGCAACTGAAAAGCTGGGAAGCAGAAAAATACAATTTGACATTACGTTGCTGGCTTTTTTTTCAGGAGGAAAGGCACCATTTGAATTTAATTCTGAGAACTGATATAGGAGATAAGGAATCTCAAAGATTCCCTAACTAACATCTGTAACATATATATATATAGTGTAAAATAAAATTGTTTAAGGGATCTTTGAAAACCATGAATATTATAATTTGTATGATGTTTAAAACACTCTTTAACAATGTTCAGAACACACATATATAAAGATATATATGTCTTCAGGCTAATTTAGATGCAGAAAATATTTATGATGACTAAGGAACTTCTGTGAATTTTGTCTTTATTCATGGTGCATTTTACAGTGAAGGGAGCAAAGGATTCTGTACATCTTTTTTTCGTTGTGCATTTTTTTAACATGGCAGTAATTGCTAAGTATTTTTCTTTCAGATTACAGAAAGCAATATTGATTGAGACACTTGCTTTGCAAAATATTTCCACCTCATCATATTTCTGTATTTCCAAATGCCATACTTTGATAGTACAGTATAACAACCTAGCCAGAAGGGTATTTTGATACTTTTTAGGATGTATAGTCCACTAAGTCAACAGAATAAAATGCAGGGACGGAAAGAAAATTGTCATTTCTATGAAATTTTGCAGTAGTTTGGGTCAGCTGTTGTGTAACTAAACAAAAATGAACAGTATCACCAATACTGAGAGACTGAGTGCTGACCCTGAAGTTCAATTAGTTTCACTTTTTCATTTAAATTTTTTAATATTATTTCATTAGAAACATTTTGCTTAAAAAAAAGAAAAAAATTTCTCAAGCACTTTCGTTTATGTCATACTGATGCACAGGTTCAACAAAGCTGATTTTAATTGCAGCTTTCTGTTTTATAGTTTGCATTCCTCATTGCTCTGGAATGGATTGCAGCATAGATCCTAAGAACACTGGAGACAAATAGAACTCTGGATTGCCAAATTTAGAGTTGCAGGTACGGATCCCACACATTAGTTTCACTTTGACTTAAAGAATTAACAACAATGAGGATATTACAACCCTTAAAAGTTTAGGACTGGGGAACATAAGACAACTGTTATAAACTCTGAAAGCTGGGGGCTGTTTAGAACCAGATTTTTCTTATAGCTTTTTTGAGAGAAGCTCTATTTCTGTTTCTCTATCCTTCTTTCACTCATTTGTTCTTTTGGTTGTTCACGCTTTTGCTCACTTGTTCTTTTCTGCTCTCTTTCCTACTTAGACTCACGCCTACTAATCATTTCTGGTTTCATGGAAGAGTGATGAAAAAGCACCAATTATTTCACTTGTGTACTATATCAGAAGCATTACAGTGTAATGATCTAAAAGTGTTTAAAACTAAAGAAAATATATTTTTTATGTAGTCTAGGGGGGTATTTGTTTCCTTGGAATGTTTTTTTCTTGGTGGGGGGGTGGTGGTTTTCAATTGTTAGTTGATATTTTTTGATATTGCAAATTTTATATTGAGAGGAATTATGTACATACCAAAATAGTTTTAATCAAAATCAGTATAAGACATATGCTTCAGTAAAGGAATAAAACTGAAAAAGGAAAAGCAGGATTTCAATTTTCTTAGAACAGTTACTTGAAGGCCATTGGCATCCACCTTGAATGTATATCTGAATAGAAAAATGAAATGACTGAATAGAAAAAGGAGACGTCTGACTCTTTCAGTGTAATAAAATCTATGACATTTATGAGTGAAGAAAAACATTAAATTATAATGGAAATGCCCAACACTAAAATCAAAATGCCAAGAACTATTAATCAAGGCCATAAGAAATGCAAAGAGGAGAAATTATTTAAATGCAATGGTCAGTTGAGCAATAAACAGGTAGAAAAATTCATATTACCTACATATTAAAATAATTGATCATAATCTACTTGAGCAGGCAAAAATTTGGGGAGAGTCAATTGGAGTGAAAAATGACATTGTGTGTTTCTAGAACGCTGAGAGCTCAGAAGTAAATTATTTTGTTATGGATCTACATCTTAAGAAATTAAACACAAGACATTACTGTAATCTAATAGACAGTACATCTGCTACAGATAATCAAATCCTACTAAAGAAGAAAAGTTATGCCTCTAAGCCCTAATTTATAAAATATAGTGATGGGGAAAAACAATGTTATTTTTGAGATTTCAGTCTGGGTTTCTTGCTTAACGTTCTGCTTACAAGGTCTGTATCACCTGCTGAACTTAGAGATGGCATTTTCCTACCTTTAGAAAGACCTGTATACAGGTAAAAGTAAAATTTGCTTTAGTTTGCATTTTAGAACAATAAATGTGAGCTTGCCACAGAACTATAAAGCTTGCAGTTACTGTCTTGGCTGACAGTGACTTGATGACATACTTTGTGTTCATAGAGAACAAAAGTCCAAGCCAGAACTTAATTTGATGAAAATCAGCTAAGACGAAAAGTTGAAGCTAAGAAATAGTAACAATAATTGAGAAATACATAACACCATTTATTGAAAAAATAGCAGAAAAGGCAATTCCATGTTAAAAGAGCTTCCATACAGGCATGTTGGTTACAAAGCCTCTTGGTTGCATAATTATTGAATCTATTAATTTTGATAATGCTTCATATAATTTACATTTTAGTATTTTAGGCTTACAAAGGTCCAAAGGGAGTTAGATTTTACCTTCTGATAACATACAGTAAGTCCTATACCCCTTCTTCCACATTGAAAATTATAGCTGTCCTTTGTATACAGACATCACACACTCACTTCCTAGTAATGGCTTCTATAGCTAGAAGCTGATTTTGAATACAGGCTAAATGGCAGTAACATGCAATCACTGGAATTGCTTAGACGCTTTGCAAACAATTGACTCATATAAATTCAGCTACTTATTTCTGGTATTCCTTCTTTTTTTATCACATAAGACATCAGTTAGGGACTTATAACTTCATTAACATAAAATGACAGAACATTTACTTGTAAATGCAAAACACATTGTAAATAATAATGCATGTTACTATATGTACAACATTGAAATCTATACATTTTATAATAATTTAGGAGGATAATATATGTTTTCAACATCTGAGAGGTTTCATTTTTGTATCAGCTGTTATGCTGCAGAAGTTTGCATTTTATAAAATATCTTTCAAATTTAGAAGGGTTTATCCTCAGATAACTTTCTGATGGCTGATCATCATTTATCTTTCTAAATAAATGCAACATTACCTTGATATTGTTGATTCTGATGAAACTGGAATAATGCCTTCCTTTGAGCTTCTTGCTAGCAATATTTTTAATGATTTTGCTCCTGCTTTCTGTCTTCCATTGCAAATTTGAAAAGTAGGTTGCCTTCTTTGCGAAAGTTTCTGAACTTTGAAATTTGAAGGGAAAGCTAATCCTAAGGTTGACTTTAAAAGTATGAAAGCACCTGACAAAATGTTGAAGATCAATAAGACAGCTGCAATTTCAAAAGTTAAGCTTTAAAGCTTCAATGTATGTGAAGAAGAAAAAGCTTCCCTTAATCTGTCATAAAAAAACTTTTGTAGTAGCAAGTAATAAGAACAAGACTGAGAACTAAGCATTACCACACAGTATACTTCTACATCTGAGCCACTGAAAATTAGCTGCAATTCAACTGAAAAAACTTGTGTTTGTGCAGCCATACTCTCTGTCGTGGTTTAAGCCTCTATAACTCACGCACTTTTGCTCATTCACTCCCCCTTCTTTCTTCCTCCTGCTCCCGGAGGGATGGGAGAAGAATCGAAAGAATGCAACTCCCACAGGTTGAGATAAGAACAGTTTAGTAACTAAAGTATTACACAAGACCACTACTGCTACCACCAATAATAATAATGACAAGGCAAATACAAGGAAAGAATACAATCGCTCACCACCCGATACCAAGCCCAACCAAGCAGTGCACCCCCACCCTTCCGGGTCTCTGCTCTCCATTTTACATCCTCGGCATGACGTGCTGCGGCATGGAATACCTCTTTGGTCAGTTTGGGTCAGGTGTCCTGTCTCTGCTTCCTCCCGGCTTCCCCTCCTCCCTGGCAGAGCATGAGACTCAGAAAGTCCTTGGTCAGACCAAAACATTACCAAGCAGTAACTGAAAACACTGGTGTTATCGGTGCAGCTCCCAGGCCCAAAATCAAAACCACAGCGCTGCACCAGCTACCAAGAAGCAGAAAAATGACTGCTACTGCTGAACCAATGACACTGTTCAACAGAGGGAAGGGAAAAAAAAAGCAACAAAGAAACCAAAACATGCACATCAAGAAACAAACAAATTTTGTTAAATACAAATTGTGTTTTGGACTGGATTTTTATTCTTACCCATAAAAAATAAAATGTATCAGTACACTTGGTGATAAAAATATTACTTAAAATTTGACCAGATATTAAAAAGAATTATAAATTTTTAGAAGAAAATAGAGAAAAAAAAATTGAAAAGGCAGCACGAAGCTGGAATAACTGGAGTAGGTCTGAATAACATTAAGTTTGAAGGTTTTCTTTACAGTTATAAAGAAGAATAACTATTAAGTACATTAGTGAACACTCAATCATGTAATGAATTAATTAATTTTCAGGTCTGCTTTCAAGTAATTCATAGATACGGAGTCCACTGTTAATACAATTAAATTAATCTTTGAAATGTCCAGCCTGTTGTTCATGTCTAACTGATTGTTTTATATTGTCTTTCCCTTGCTGTGATATAAGGACACAGCACCCACAATGAGCTTCTGAGTCTATAAATAATACTCTAATGAATCTTACTGTATTTGTTGATACCATTGTATGTCATTTTATGCTTAACTTATTAAATAAGATATTAGAACAATTTTGTTTTTATAAATTTAATCAATCTTTCATGTGTACTAGAGTCTACTCATTAAGCTCATGTCTTAGTGTTTTTTCTGTAAACCTCTAGCAATGTTACTTTAATTTTTTGGTAGAACCCTTTGCACATACTGAGACTTTGTGCATTAATAATTCATGTCATGAAGCCATGAGTGAATACCAAAGTCTGAAGCCAAATGGCAAATTGAGTTCTTTATACTTGTTCTAAGACAAGTGAGTGAATGCTTCAGCAGTTAATGTAGGTACGAATTCTTGCTTTGCAAACCTACTTATGGACATTCATGACAGATTTCTTCTACTCATAGCAGGAATACAGACTGTCACAAAACCACCGATTAGTGCACAGGCAAGACTTTGGTGATTTTGCAAAATTAATTTTGCAAGGAGCCTGTAGTGGTGTCATGAACAAAGTGGGTAAGAGTCTCTCAAAAAATGGCAATCAAAGGTAATAAAAAGAGCAGCTTTAATATGATTTATAAAGGCACAACTTAGATTTTGATGGCAAGGTTCACTCTATCACTTATTACATGGATGAACCATACAAATGAAGATCAAGGTAAAATTGATGGTTGATACAGAGGCCAAAGGCACAAAGAGTAAGGGAGACCCTTCTGTTAAGTCATGATATTCAGAATAGACCCCTCCTTGTTCTCTAAACTCATGGTGGAGCCTAGGTGTGGCTGGATCTAGTTTTAGTCTCAGACTTGGTCAACATTTTATGTATAATGGAATGTATAAAGCAAAATCAAGGTAGAATCAAACTAAATTTGTATAAAGTTCAAAAGTCAAAAGTGTAAGGGAGACCCTTACACTGAGGCATGAGGTTCAGATTGGACCCCCTTGACAGTTTTGCCTGACCCTGCCCTCATTGCAGTAAATAGTCAAGTGTATCTTGCTATTGAAACTTGTTAAACCACTGTTGCATTTACTTCTAAACTTTGATAAATTGTTGGTTTACATCAGTAGTCGTATTGTTACTTCTCTTTTACAGATGAAGTGCATCCATTCACCTACATCAGAATGACATGCTCAGAGTCCCCAAAAGTCCAAAGTGCTGCTTATATCTGATTGCGTACTTTTAAGTGAGATTTTTTTTTTTTAATTTTAATTATCCCTTTTGCAAACTGGTTAATGCACAGTTTCAGTGTGACCAGGAAAAGACAAAGGCACAAGTGATTACAAAATTTAAATAGCATTGTTGTAGCAACAAATGAGGAGATAATCTGTTCTGAAGATGTATTAAAGATTTACTGAGTATTTTTGGTTAATATGTTGATAATGTAATAGGTTGTAGCCTCATAATATTAACTGATGATTCTGTTGTGGGATAGGTTGCATTTGATTTGAAGGGCAATGTCAGAACAAAGTGGAACAAAACGAGTTTCTTAGTTATATACCTAATTACCCAATTCCTGTAAGTATCCTACTACAAATGATTTGCTGCCATTGGATAACGGAAGATAAAAATTCCTGTGATTTCTTTATCTAACCACAAAGGAAATTAAAATATTACCCATTTATCAAGTGTGTAGAAATATTTTTATTATAGCATACTTGAGCTAATGGATGAGCAAGTTTGTAAAGATCTATTCTTTCTATTGAATTATAATTATTTTATTAATGATAATTTTAGATACATGTTTAGGTTTCTCCTCCATCGTTAATAATAAATGTCACAGGTATTTGAGTTTAGTAAATCTGTACCTGCTGGCTTCTCTTTCTTCTTTGTCTCCTTAGCTTTGTTGCCATAATGAATTCTTTTTAATATTGTAAATTTCACTGTAGTAAAGCAGATGTTACATTATAGTCACATCTTCATCAGAAACCTCTTTTAAAAATTAATGGGAGTCAATAATCTGATATTTTAGGAAACTTTTTAGTATAAATCATTCGCATGTATATTCATGCACGTTGCTGTGACAAACTGAGAAAAAGGTATAGTCTGAAATAATTTTCTGCAGTCCATAAATTTTAACAATGCTTCAACCTAGTGCCACAGAGAAGATGGAGAATCTATCCAAAAGATATGAGAAAAGCAGCAGTCAGGATGGGTACATTACAGACACAAAGATCAATGAGTGGAAATTGATCATAGAGAATTATTAACCACATAAAATAAAAAAATGATTGGAACACTGCTCCATTTATCATGTTACACCTGTAAGCAGAATTTTGCTAAAAAGCTTGTACTTCTTCTCTGATAAGAGGGTTTAAATTTCAATTCTCTAGTCAATAATTTTGTAGCATTAAATTTACCTTCAGCTAAATTAAACAAGTTTTGCTTTGCATTTTACTTAGAAGGTAAGGATGGAAAGGCTATAGATACAAATGTTGAGAAAATATCTAGAGGCACTGGGGCCCAATTCAAACAGGTTAGCCCCAAAGTGGGTATTTTATTACATTACTCCCAAGAGACAGTGTAGCAAAAGGCACTTTTCTGGTATACGTGAGGAAAGTGAACAGCTCTTTATTCACTTTTTGCCTGTGAATAACACAAATGTATGATACAGTCTACAAAGTCTACAAAGAAAGAAGATATCTGAAAGAGATAAGGGCCAGCAAAAACGTTTTTGATCTTGCAGAGTATGCATGTTACTAAGAACAGTAGAATAACCTTAAGCTAAGGCTTAAGTACAAGAAATCTGGAGAGCAATCTGTCATAACAACCTCTCCTTCTTATACAGTGGTGCTCATAGACATGGATAAGAGAAAAATAACCAGGATTTAGAATCAGTGTCAATTCTTCACTTTTTCCAGGAGCCTTAAGACTTTGAGAAGTATATAGACCAAATTATAGGTCCAGGTATGATGTTTTTGGGAAATACCATTCAACACTTCTATCTATCATGGAGAGTGATGTTGTGGACTTAGCTTTGAAAAAACAGGATTTGTACATTTCAGGGAAAGCCCTCACAGCTTTAGGCATTGTCTTCACCTGATTCATGTGTGTATGTCTGACTTACCATTTAGATAATGAGAATCAACCATTCAAAACCCTCAAAACAGTTTGTGTATTTTGTCAGAACATGGAGCAACAAAGCTAGATGTTTATCTTACTTTCCCCACACAAAGACCTATTGCTTATTACTCTGGTGCTTACTAATGATGGCTGGGTGAAGCTATCTTAACAAAGAGCTTTAGTTAATTAATAACCAATACACAAATAGGATTCAAGTACTGTTGTTTAAATCAGTTGTGCTTTAAATATGAATTTTAGTGATAATCAGGATGGAATAGACAAAAGAAAATTGTTAAGAATTTTCTGGCCAAACCAGGTTTCTGGATCCAAAATA
The DNA here is from genome assembly GCA_028858755.1 of Ara ararauna. Taxonomy (NCBI): domain Eukaryota; kingdom Metazoa; phylum Chordata; class Aves; order Psittaciformes; family Psittacidae; genus Ara; species Ara ararauna. The sequence continues at coordinate 58,536,555 of CM054377.1, read as the reverse complement.
CCCCAATACTATAAAGGGCTTTTTTGCTTTTTTTTTTTTTTTTTTCCCCCCCTACAGTTTTCATCTTTAGATAGTGAAAAGGCTACTGCCTCTCATTATACAGCTGGCCTGGCCTTAGTGATTTAAATATTGCTTTTAACTACAGGATAGTGCAGCAAAGGTGTCAAGATGGATGTTAAGATAGAAGAAAGATTAGTGTCTAAGGTGCTGCTGTTGGTCGTTAAGAGTCTGAAATGGGTGCACAATATTTCAGGTATTTTTTTCCTTAGCATACTTACTTTCAGTGGGTTTAAGAGCAAGCTGTGGAAATGACAAAACAGACAGCTGGTGCAACTTCTTAAACCCCGTGCTGTCTTGCATCCTCTTCAAGGGTTGTTTGTTGCTGCTTAGTTTAGGAGGAGAATGGCAAAAATCATAACAGTAGCAGGCACAAATAAAATGTTGAGTACTTCGTAATAACAATTTCCATGAAACAGCCTTAACATAACTCCCTGATGAGTTACAGAAGCTTAATAGTTACCCTAAATTATCTGCAAATACATAATTGATGCTGAAGTTGATACATTTTTAAACTGGAGAAGGAAGTGTCTTGGAAATTGCTTAGTTTTTTCTAAATACGTAACATCAGTTTGATTTGGATTTTTTTTTTTTTTTCATTATCCTTTAGGAGTGAGGACCTGCCTTCAAGGCACAGATTATTACCTTGGCTCACAAGACCAATTGAGAACTTTCTCTTCTTCTCAATAGCTATACTTTACATAATAGATTTAGAAAAAACTCTCAGATTTCTACTTCCTTATTTTTAAACATAATTATAAACATTCTAAATAATCAGACAATATTACTGTCTTCAGAAGTCATGAATTATATACATGAGTATTTCTGAAATTAACTAATTCCTGAAATTTTAGAGTAAAAAATGCAAAAACATGCTACTGACTTAAGAATTACTGTATGGCAGTATAAGGAGTGAGGTGAGAATTTGAATAAAAATATTTAATTACGACTACACATCCATGATATGACCCCTGCTATGATTTGTTTCATGTCTACTAAATTTTGCAGTGTGCAAGTGTCCTGGGTTCAGCAGTAGCAGTCATTTTTCTCCTTCTTGGTAGCTGATGCAGCGCTGTGTTTTTGACTTTTGGCTTGGGAACAACGCTGATAACACCAATGTTTTTAGTTATAGCTTAGAATGTTTTGGTCTGACCAAGGACTTTCTGAGTCTCATGCTCTGCCAGGGAGGAGGGGAAGCCGGGAGGAAGCAGAGACAAGACATCTGACCCAAACTGACCAAAGAAGTATTCCATGCCACAGCACGTCATGCCCAGGACATGAAAACGGAGGGCAGAGACCCGGAAGGGTGGGGGTGCACTGCGTGGTTGGGCTTGGTATAGGGTGGTGAGAGATTATATTCTTTTCCCTTGTATTTGCCTTGTCATTATTATTATTGGTGGTAGCAGTAGTGGTCTTGTATAATACTTCAGTTACTAAACTGTTCTTATCTCAACCTGTGGGAGTTGCATTCTTTCGATTCTCCTTCCCATCCCTCCGGAAGCAGGGGGAAGAAAGAGGGGGAGTGAGTGAGAGAGCGACTGTGTGAGTTATAGAGGCTTAAACCACGACAGCAAGGCACAAGAAAACTTTTAACTAATTTTTAAAGGGCAATTCTCCTAACAGTACGAAACTTTTTTAGTGCTGCAGCAACAACATTATATTGTATAAACCTCATTTTAACCATTTATCTAAGTTCCAAGGACTGTAAGGGAGGTAGTTTTCACTTGGGAGGTAGTTTTCACTTGCTGCTGGTGTCAGTTCATTTCCTAATACCCGGGCTTGAAATTGCTCCTCAACAGGGAATAATTTGCTGACATTTTCTCTAATTGACACTGAGTTTTGAAAAGTAACATTGTAAAACATCATGCAGCCAGATAATGCTGTTTTGGTGGGTCTCACTGAACTAACACAGCCAGTTGCGAAATCTTTTGCCCTTTTCCTGTTTATGTTGTGTCTGGCATCATGGCTTTGTCACAAAATCTAAATTATTTTTAGTTTCCTGTGGTCATCCAAACTGTACAGGAAAATGGTTTATTGGTGACAGAGAGTTTTAATCCTTTTTTACCTCCTTTAGGCCAAGTAAAATGTGAAAATGAAATAAAACTTTAAATATTGAAGTTCAGATGCATGGTGACATTATCTGGGGAAAATTTTCTTCCATGCCTCACTTAAAGTATTCAGAGTATTGACAATTGCTATTCAGATATCCTGTTATTCTTAAGAGTGTATTTCTACAATTGGTGTAAATGGAGTATATAAATACTGGTATACTAGACAGCAATTATTTGACAATGTTCCAATATATTTAAACAACATGGAATGTTACTTAAACTGTAGACTGTAATGGTCATATGGTACTCAGTTCACATATATTCTAGTAACAGTTTTGTGTTCTTAACCTATTTTTAAACATGGGTGGGCTTCTTTCTTGAATGAGTAATAGTTACATCTCAAAAGCATGTGCAGATTGTATGTCAAATGTAGATCACTGAACCTCCAGTCAAAAAAAGACATAAGTGGAAGTGGTTTGAAACTTGGGCAATATGTAAATTAGTTCAGTTCATTTTATAATATAGATCTAATTGAACAGAGTTTGCAGAAATTAATATGCATCTTGGAAAGACTGAATAGTCATCAAAAAGTCTTTTGCCATGTACCTTTTTCAAAGCTGCAGGGCAAACTGAAGGGACAATGCACAGAATGATGTGAGTTCTCGTTGAATTTCTGATTGGCTAGACACACCCGTGTCAGAGATAAGGAGTATTGTAGGTTCATAAATAAGTTTTATAGGCCAGGTTTATTTTATTAATGGAAAATCTGTTTTAGTTTATTTTAGCGCTTTCATATCTCTCTTTTCCTATATCCTTTGTTTATGTGAGTGAAACGCATTGCTACAAATTTATTTACCTTCAAAGACAAAAGGGGAAAATAATGTTGTTTATTTATTTTTTGAATGTTTTCAAACATATAAATGGGTATCTGTGCACATTAGATATGTTACAGAGCAACAATTTTAGTAAAAACTCAGAAGAGAAATCTATGTTTTATAGATATACATGTGCACAAAACCTTACTATTAATTTAGACCTTCTGATTATTCCATTATATTCAGGAATATCTCACAAATAATCTCATTACCCTTTTGTTTTTCAGTAGCTCTGTCCTGAGAGCAACCAACTTCACTAGTTCAAATCAATGTGCTAAGGAGCATTGTTGTACATAAACGCCATATAAAAGAATCTTAGAAAATATTTTTACTCTTAAACTTGCAAAAAATATTTCTACAAACATAGAAAACATTAAGAATATCAGATTCTTTTCACCTAGTGTCACATTAAAACTGATTTTCCCCACAGTCTTTTATATTTGATGGGTCTGTCAATGTCCCAGGAAAGGCAGGACCCTCGAGTTCAACTAGCCTCTCAGAGCCCATTGCAGAAGCTCTACTGGACAGAACACTTTACCAGAGGGTGATTTGACTGTCCCATTCAGGGATTCATGGTAACACATTCACCCTTATAATCAATCATTCAAGTTTCCAGAAACTCCCACAAAACAGATCTCAGCTGAGATGTCCATATGTGCTGGGTTCAGCAGGAGCAGTCATTTTTCTCCTTCTTAGTAGCTGGTGCACTGCTGTGTTTTTGACTTTCAGCCTGGGAATAGTGCTGATAACTTCGATGTTTTTAGTTGTTGCTGTGCAATGTTTACTCTGACCAAGGACTTTTCTGAGTCTCATGCTCTGCCAGAGAGGAGGGGAAACCAGGAGGAAGCAGAGACAGGACACTTGAACCAAACTAGCCAAAGAGGTATTCCATACCACAGCACCTCATGCTCAGTATATAAACTGTGAGCAGTTACCCAGAAGGGCTAGATCACAGCTAGGGTCGGGCTGGGTATCGGTTGGCAGGTGGTGAGTGGTTGTATTCTCTTCCCTTGTTATTTCCCTTGTCATTATTATTATTGGTGGCAGCAGTAGTGGTTTGTGTTATACTTTAGTTCCTGGACTATTCTTATCACAACCTGTGGGAGTTACATTCTTTCGATTCTCCTCCACATCCCTCTGGGAGTGGGGAGTAGGCAGGAGGGGGGGGAATGAGAGAGCGGTTGCATGGTTCTGGGTTGCTGGCTGGGATTAAACCATGACACGAAGTGTTTTCAAGAAGTGACAGTCTTCTAGGATAGTCTTTTCTGATTAAAGATTTGTTAGCCCTGTTTCCTAGGCCACCTACACAAGACCAAAGCCTCCTCTCCAGCCAACAATTCCCTTCATAATTGTTCTCCTCAGGACAATTAAAAAGTTGTCCCCATTAATGCATGCATGTTCCCAGGTCATCCTGACCTTTTAGGAGGCCCCTGTATCTTTTCAGGCTTATCCATAGCAACACACAGAATCATAGAAGAGTTAGGGTTGGAAAGGACCTTAAGATCATCTAGTTCCAACCCCCCTGCCATGGGAAGGGACACCTCCCACTAAACCGTGCCACACAAGGCTCTGTTCAACCTAGCCTGGAACACTACCAGGGATGGAGCATTCACAACTTCCCTGGGCAGCCCATTCCAGTGCCTCATCACCCTTACAGTGAAAAATTTCTTCTTTATATCCAAACTAAACTTCCCCTGTTTAAGCTTGTACCCGTTACACCTTGTCGGATCACGACAGTTCCGCATGAAGAGTCCCTCCCTAGCATCCCCATAGGCCCCCTTCAGATACTGGAAGGCTGCTAGGAGGTCTCCACACAGCCTTCATTTCTCCATGCTGAATAGCCCCAACTTACTCAGACTATCTTCATACGGGAGATGACCATCCTCGTGGCCCTCCTCTGCACTTGTTCCAACACTTCCATGTCCTTTTTATGTTGAGAACACCAGAACTGCACACAATACTCCAAGGGAGGTCTCACAAGAGCAGAGTAGAGAGGCAGGATCACCTCCCTCAACCTGCTGGTCACTCTCCTTTTGATGTAGCCTAGGATATGGTTGACTTTCTGGGCTGCAAGCGCACACTGCTGGCTCATGTTCATTTTTTCATCTCTCAACACCCCCAAGTCCTTCTCTGCAGGGATGCTCTGAATCTCTTCTCTGCCCAACTTGTAGCTGTGCCTGGGATTGCTTCGACCCAGGTGTAGGACCTTGCACTTGGCATGGTTAAACTTCATCAGGTTGGCATCAGCCCACCTCACAAGCGTGTCAAGGTCCCTCTGGATGGCATCCCTTCCCTACAACACATCAACCGAACCACACAGCTTGGTGTCATCAGCAAACTTGCTGAGGGCACACTCAATCCCTCCGTCTGTGCCACTGACAAAGATGTTGAACAAGACCGGTCCCAACACCGATCCCTGAGGGACACCACTCGTTACTGGTCTCCAGCTGGACATTGAGACACTGAGCACAACTCTTTTCGCGTGGCCATCCAGCCAGGTCTTTATCCACTGAGTGGTCCACCTATCAAATTGATGTCTCTCCAATTTAGAGACAAGGATGTCATGTGAGACAGTGTTGAACGCTTTGCACAAGTCCAGGTAGATGACATCAACTGCTCTACCACTATCCATCAGTTCCTTAGCTCCATCATAGAAGGCCACCAAATTCGTGAGGAAGGATTTCCCCTTAGGGAAGCCATGCTGGCTGTCACCAAGCACCTTCTTGTTATTCATGTGCCTTAGCATGCCTTCCAGGAGAATCCGCTCCAAGATTTTGCCAGCCACAGAGGTGAGGCTGACTGCCTGTAGTTCCCTGGAATATCCGTTTTCCCCTTCTTGAAAGTGGGGGTTATATTTCCCTTTTTCCAGTCATCGGGAACTTCACCTGACTGCCATGATTTTTCACATATGATGGACAGTGGCTTAGCAACTTCATTTCCCAGCTCCTTCAGGACTTGTGGATGGATTTCATCATGTCCCATGGACTTGTGTACGTTCAGGTTCTTAAGATGGTCTCGAACCAGATCCTCTCCTACAGTGGGCCCAGGGTCTTCATTCTCTCAGTCCTTGCGTCTGCCTTCCAAGACTTGGGTGGTGTGGTCAGAGCATTTGCCAGTGAAGACTGAGGCAAAGAGGTCATTGAGAACCTCAGCCTTCTCCAAATCCAGGGTAGCCAGTTCTCACGATAGATTCCGGATGGGGACCATGTTGTCCCTACTCTGTCTTTTATTTGCAATGTACCTATAGAATCCCTTCCTGCCATCCTTAACATCCCTAGCCAAGTTTAATTCTAAGTGGGCCTTAGTTTTCCTAACCTGGTCCCTAGATTCCCAGACAACATCCCTGTATTTTTCCCAGTTTTCCTGTCCTTGCTTGCACCTTTTTTAAGCCTCCTTTTTCCTTCAAATTTTCCTCAGCAGCTCCTTACCCATGCAAGGAGGTCTCCTGGCCCTCCTGCCACACTTCCTTCTAGTAGGTAGGTATCGCTCCTGAGCTTGCAGCAGGTGATCCTTGAATATCAACCAGCAGTTTTGGGGCCCCCCTGCCCTCTGGGGCTATATCCCATGGAACCTTACTGAGCAGGTTCCTGAAGAGGCCAAAGTCTGCTCTCTTGAAGTCCAGGGCAGTGAGCTTGCTGCATGCTCTTCTCACTCTCCTGAGGAGCTTGAATTTGAGCATCTCATGATCGCTGCAATCAAGGCTACCCTGGAGTGTCACATTTCCAACCAGCCCTTCCCTGTTGGTGAGCACAAGGTCAAGCATGGCACCTCTCTTTGTCAGCTCCATTACTCACAGAAGGAAGTTGTCTTCCACACAATTGAGGAACCTCCTGGATTGCTTGTGCCAGGCCGTACCATGCCTCCAACAGATATCAGGGTGGTTGAAGTCTCCCATGAGAACAAGGGCCTGCGAGCGTGAGGATGTTCCTATCTGTCTGTAGAGCGCTTTATCCACTGAGTTCTCTTGGTCAGGTGGTCTGTAACAGATCTCCATAATAATAATGTCTCCCATCGCTGTTCTCCCTTTAACCCTGACCCGCAAACTCTCTGTTGACTGCTCACCTGTCCCCAGACAGAGTTCCATACTCTCCAGCCTACCCCTAACATAAATAGCAACTCCCCCTCCCCACCTGTCGGTCCTGTCTTTCCTAAAGAGCCTGTAACCTTCCATTCTAACACACCAGTCATAGGAGCCGTATATCTCCCATTATTCCCCAAAGCATTTCACAGAATATGTCTCTGAATCCACAGTGACTCTTCTGAGCAATAAATTGCCCTTTAACAGAGTATCAAGCATTGTCAGCATAATATTATGGCAACACATCAAAAATGAGAGTTTGTGGACAGTTTATAGCAAGCAAAATTAAATAAGAAATTAAATCAAGTAGCGTACTTATTATGTTACTCCTTTGCATATATAATTCAATAAGCCTCCTTCATTCTCAATGTCCTGGAACTCATGAAGAATTTTAATCCTCTTTCAGTGACATACAGAACAATGGCTTATGGGCTTACTGCTGACAACTACCAGTCTAACTCATAAAATACACCGTTACGTATTCCAGTTAAGGAACATTTTGCAAAATAAGCAAATTAAATACTTTCAAGCTATATGTAATAAATGGAAAAATATTGCTGTTTAGGGGAGGAGTTAAGGGCTTTTTTCTTTCAGTCTATTTGTAAACATCAGTATTTTTGGAGACCGCACATGTTGACTGGAGAAATATCATTCATTTGAGACACTATTCTGATAGTTTTGTCAGACAAACTAATGTCTCAACATTCTGCATCTTGCATTCAACAGGACTTACAGATCCAAAGGAGTATTTTTGAGTTTCTGTAAGCTTTGTTGCCAATGATTTATTGGAGATTGATGCTGGAAATTCAACTTTTGGATTATAAGGATGGATAAAAATGTTCTTTAAGACTATAAACACAAAATTATTGGAATGTATGTAGATATATGGGCTTCATCTACTAATTCCACGAGGAGGTGAGAGTCCTCATCGGTGAAAAAGGGAATATAAATATAATTCTATCTTCTGTTAAACAATAGTCAAACTGTATCTTCAGAACTGTTTCACAGAGCTGTAGATCTTTCTAGCTATTTCAATGACTATTTATATATTTTATTTGAAAAGGATTTTTTCAAACAAAAGGCTCTGTCTGTGAAGCTGAGTGTGGAAGCGTTTCTTGCTGAGAATGGTCATGGGAGCAATCCAGCCCTTGGCTTAGCCCCTCCCGTCTAGTGAGCAGAAGATACCAGAATCTGCTGAAGGGGCTACTAGAGGACGCCTTTCCAGAAGTTGCCAGAATTTGCTGGAAGGGGATGCCCACTTGCTGACATAAAGAAAGAACTTCAGGAGCTGCCACCAATCGTAAGTCGTTGCTAGGATCTGACTTGGAGGCACTAGCCAATCAACTGTTGTGGAATGTTCTGGAGTTCTGAAACTTTTCTATAAAGGGAGCTGTTTGTGTTCAATAAATCAGCAATGCTTGATCACATTGGTCGTTGCAGCATTGTCCATGATCTCCCGCAGCTGAGTTGAGAGCATTTATGCTCAGTGAACATACTTTTCCATTGCATATATGATAGGGATATCCCTGGAGCAAATTACGTTTATCATGTATTTATTTTCATTTTCATTCTGCACATTAATCCACCTCCTATGGACTTGGAGCTCACCTGCGTTTCCTTGATGTCAATTCTCTCTTTAACTTAGTTGGGTGATTATCTTTGCTAATGGTTTATCAGAATTTTAATTCCTGTACAATTTATCATGAAGAGGAGGACCAATACACTATTGGGTGAGGAGGAGATTGCTCCTTTTTCAAAAATCTGTGGTTGGTTGGTTACTTTGTTTTTTTCTCACAGAAGCCTCAAGAACATTTGTATTTATTTAGATTTTTCATAGCATGCAAAATGTTTCTTTCAGGAAAAATTCATAAAGACAGATGTGTTTCACCCAGAAAAAGCCACATGAAATTAAATTTAAGTCATTATCCAATCTGTGGTTGTTTGGGTTTATTTTTGGTTTGGGTGTACGCCCTTTGATTTAGTGTGGTTTCAGAAGCTAGATTTTAAATTAGATGAATTCTGTCTATTCTTTGCTCTCTTCACATAAGACTGTGAATGGTAAGTTTCTGTGCTCAGGAATACCTCTCCGAAAGGCTTTTTTGAGGCTTGTTAGAAAGTTCACATAGACTAGACATAGTTCTAAGGGTAGGTAGATTAGTGGACAAAGTGAAGGTTAAGAGCCATACATGATGAACACAATTTGTCTCATGGCAATTGTGTCCATAGACGGATATAAGAAAATGTATTCACTGAGCATAATGAAATGCAGTCACCTTTACAACATTACTCACACAATGGCTGTTTGATAGTGCAAAACAACATAGCAGTAATACGCATCCACTTCAGTGACAAAATATTCCCTTTGTTATTAGGAAATTATGCAGAGAGATAATAATAAGGGGCACAATGCAATTAGGAACATCCTATTTAAGTATGTGAAGTGCAGAGCATTCAACTGAAAATGTGCCATGGAGCATATAAGCACCATAATGACCACGACATCAGTTTGTCTGAAAGAGCAGCCCTGAACCACTACTTGGTTTTCTCAGGTAGTGGGAAGTACAATTATAAAGGGTGGAATCAAGAGCACAAACCTCCGCACACACACAAAAAAAAAAGGGTAATACGTTGCATTGTAGAAATGTGAATCTGTCTTTTACTTTTGTATGTGTGCAATTAGAAAAACTTTTCCATCCTGTATTTTTATATGGTATTTTAGTTATATAAAAAGAGCTAGAAGCTCAAAGTCCCAGTTTAAAGCAGCTAAAAATGATCAAAGTATTTGAGGTTATGCAATAGTGCAGTTTGCAAAATTAAGTGGGAGTTTGAACTTTGACAGCTTAAATTTTCAAATCAGCCTAAACTTCAAAGGATTTATTTTCATCTTTCAGAAATACATTTGAAAAAAAAGGGATAAATTGACATCTACTTACTGTCCCCATACTGGAAATTACTTTCTTTTGACATGCCTTGTCTCTGAGGTTTGGATTTACAAGCAACTAAACACTGGCATACAGCAATTTTCAAACCCATAAGACTTCCTTTGAGATGAAACTCGTATGTTAGCCTAAGGTTTGTGCTTTCAAATGGATCTTCACCCTCAGCTGTTCCTTTACATTATTTGAGGGTTATCACTTGACCTTGTTTTTCTGGTATGTGAATAAGGACTATATTGATACAAATTTTTCAAGAGGTAATTGTCAGATTCATAATTAAGAACAGAGTTATAAAATAAAATAAAATTAGTACCCCAAGTTTAAAATAAGTAAGTGTTATCTAGTGTTAAATGTCAATTAGGATGGAAATGGCTTTGTATTTTTATTGCTGTGACAAACCAGGCTTCAGGAAAAAAGTATTGCCATGTAATTCCAGACAGTGTCTTGTAAGCAAGAATAGCTTGAGGGGTGAAAGTTACTTTTGGCAAATGTTAAATAAGAAAGGCTTTTAGCATGCAGAAGGTGTTTAATGAAGCTGTAAATTTACAGAAAAATAAGCAAAAAAGTTCTACTTATAATGCCACCGATTTTATGGCCCTGCTACCTCTTTACTAGGGGTTTAGTTTACCCTTCTAGCAAAAAAAAAATAAAAGAAAGGAAATGAAGCATCAAATGTTTTCAGCCTGGAGAAGAGAAGGCTGCGTGGAGATCTCATAGCAGCCTTCCAGTGTCTGAAGGGGGCCTATAGAGATGCTGGGGAGGGACTCTTCATTAGGGACAGTAGTGAGAGGACAAGGGGTAATGAGTTCAAGCTCAAACAGGGGAAGTTTAGATTGGATGTAAAGAAGAAATTCTTTACTGTAAGGGTGGTGAGGCACTGGAATGGGTTGCCCAGTGAAGTTGTGAATGCTCCATCGCTGGCGGTGTTCAAGGCCAGGTTGGACAGAGCCTTGGGTGACATGGTTTAGTGGGAGGTGCCCCTGCTCATGGCAGGGGGGTTGGAACTAGATGATCTTAAGGTCCTTTCCAACTCTAACTATTTTATGATTCTATGATTCTATGTTTTAATGAAGAAGATATATGTAGAATAAACAAGAAGTAGAGCTTCTATCACTGATACGAGATCATTTTTTCTTAGTTTTTTTTTCTTCATTTGCTCAGCCTTCTTCACAAATATTTTGCTCTCTCAGTGCACCTCTGGGCCTGTTTGCCTGCTTCTCTTTCTCTCCACTTGAGTGATAGCTTATCCTCAGAGGAGAGTACAAAATTCCTCTCTGGTACTGCTTTTTTCTAATAGGCGTTGGAGAACATATTGTATAAGAAACTTGATTTGGGTTTGAGAGATGCAGCTTTCTATTGCAGATTCTGCTGTTGGCTGGAATACTGCTTCAGATAAATCATAGCATGCCTTGCATATAGTCTATCAGATTTTGCCCACAGCCTCTTCTGGTAAGTGCTAGGGATAGTGTGTGATTGTTAACTTGTGTCAACTTTTAGAGAGCACTGTAGTATGAACGAATACTGGAAGGGAAGAGTTGAGAAGAACAGTAATATTAAACTGTATTATTCTACACCGAATATTTTAAGACCGCTGCCTTAATTAGTTCAGAAAGGGCCTACTGATGGAATTACTTTGAAAGTAGCAGTGCAATTCCTACTTTCTTAGATTATCAGCCAGGCTACTTAAACATGGCAATTTTTTTTTTCTCATTGCTAAGTTTATTTGCTGCCTCTATCAATATTTTTTCTCTGGAAGAAAATGGAAAAAGTGAAAGAAAAAAAAATAAAAATTTCATTCAGCATAATCAAATCTACTGATTAGCTGGCATTAAGCATACAATTCAGCATTACGATTAAAACAGTGAGAATCTTTAGTTCACTTTATCATGAATATTGCTTTCTAAGGTGCAAGAGTCAAAGAAAATATAGTCTTATATAACTAAGGGCAAACTTAATCATTCACAGTGAGAAAGACCCCTTATTGGTCACACTGTATCTGGCACAGCTGATCATATCAATATGTAATCGATCCTATTCTCTCACAGTACCTGGAAATTTAGTCAATCAGCATGATACCGTTAGTCAACCTCATAGTGATATTTCTGTTTGCAAATGTTTGCCATTATTGATTAAATAATTTGCACCACCAGCAACCAACCTCTCTCTCTTTTGGCTATAATTTGAAATCTAATGATGATGAGAGATGATAGATTCACAAGTTCATAGTGCAGTTTCTCACTCTGCTACTGATTGATTGAAAAAGATTATTTTAAATTCTGATATTTATGCATGCTTATCACAAAAAATTATATATCGTCATTTACACTCTTCATGAGCTAGTAGGAAAAATAATTTCCTTTTGGTAACAAATTTTTACAGTAAATATTAAATAGTTTCTTCTTTGAAAAAATGAGTCAGATAAATCAGTCCATCTTATACTCAATCATTGTTTTGAAATTCAGGCCTGGATTACATTTTCCAGGTTAGGTTTTGTCCAAATGTTCTTTAAATCTGATAATTAGATATCTTCTCTGGATTGGCTAGTCTTAAAAGGAAATGACAACAACAACAAAAAATAAAACCCAACCCTGAGAAACGTCAGTATATGGCCATGAAAACTGCAAATATAGCACACTGTTGCTCTCAATTCGGAGAGATCAGGAGTAGATATTATAGTTTTATCATTCAAACTTTGTTAATTAGTTCAGACAAATATACTCTGTATTAAAAACCGTTTTCTTCTGTTCTTAAATAATATATATCATTTGCTGACACAAAAAAACTGTTTGACCTATGTCACGTCACATGGAAAGAAGAAATGTCAATGTATATATCAGCTGAATGAAGATAAGTATTTTTCCAACATTACCTCACACTAACATACTTATCCATATACAGCATCTTACTTTGAAATTGAAAATGCGTGTAGTCGAGGGGCATTACATGCGCATTAAGTAGTTAAATCACTTCCTATTTCTTCTGACGGATATTGTCAAAAATAATGTTATGATTTTGTATATTTGTACTTAAAGTCCATTATGTAATCAAAGAGAAATAGCCCACAAGGACATTAACTTTGTCAGAGATGTTACTGTAAGGCTAGCTTTGTTAATGCTTTTTCAGATCATATTTTTGGTGCAAGAAAGATTTATCTGCAGTTTTGGTGTCATTAGAGTGCAGTGTGTATTTTTGAGAGTAAATTGCTTTTGTAGAACACTTAAAAAGATAATATTGGAAACGTGCAGTCATTCTGGTCTTCTTTTCAAGTACACATTGTATTTAGACATCAACCTTCCCTAATTGTACATTTATGCACATTTATAAGCCAGTTCATTGTTAGTTGTAAGAATATTGTGGTTGAGTTCTTGAGTTATGGTGGGTAAGACCTCACGGATTTCATGTCAATGACAATTTTCTTTGAAAAAAGGAACGTACCATTTGTGCTCGTTTTGTTTGGTTTTGTTTGTCTGTTTTGTTTGTTGGTTTTTTTTAATATATATAGTGTAGTATTTATATCTCTTTCCTGTCTCTCCAAACCCTCAAATAAATATTAGGCAAGTAAAATCAGAAAGAACACAAACTTTTAAGGAAAGGTAAGTGCTGAAAACTGATATATCTGCAAGCAAATTAAAGACCATAGAACAAAAAATCTCCAAAACCTGAGTGGAAAATTACATTCTGAGGGTAAGAGTTTCTTATCTGTAGTCAGTGGGTATTATTTTAAAACCAAGATATTTCCCTATATAAATAGGTCTAGGTTATCCAATTGTTATTTTTCTGGTTTGTCTGTTCCTGAAACCATACTGCACACACCATGTGCTGGTTGTGAAATGATGTGTGTTGTATACCAGTTGTGAAAAGGCTTTATTAAACACCAACTAGTCATGCCTGGGTAAAGATATGCATGCAGTAAAAATAATAATGGTCTCACAATAAAGATCCCTATGATCATGCAAATCAGACACCTGAAGTTAAAGAAGCTGCTCATAGAAGAGGGAAAAAAATATCAAGTAAAAACTATGTTATAATAGGTCAGTAATTATACCTCATCTCTCTGATGTGGCTGAGATATTGTTTCAGAATAAAGTAACAAAGTGTCGTATGTGCTGTGGAGTGTAATATGCAGCTGAAAATTAGAAGGGATAAAGAGATATGCAATGAATGTTTAACCTGGAAATGTATGAAAGCAGAGGTTTTAAAGAGAAAAAAATACTGAAACATCTGCTGTCTTTGTAATTTAGTAGATACATTTGTTTCACAGATCATTCAAATTATTTCTGATTATTGTAGTCTTCTGTGATGTATAGCAGTAGCTGAAATAGTGAATATTTGTAAAATGCCATTTTGTTTTCTATTTAAAAGAGTAATCCTTTTACATTTTCTCAGCTGCTGCTGGATTTAATAACTCTACCAGATGTCATATTTAAATTGTATTTTGCTTTTAAGGCTTTGAAAGGCATCAGAGCCCAAAACAGTCTTTAGAACTTCAGTGGCTCTACCGCTGAAATTCTATGGTTAAAAAATGAGGCTTAGATAAAATGTAAATATGCAACTGTATACTAGATAAAACTGTAAGATGTTATTTGTAACAGATATGCAAAGGGATGAATCTAGTTTTCTGAACAAAATTGCCACTTTCTCTGGCATTTTGGTAATAGCAGCAAGGCTAAACACCATTTAAAAAAATGTAAATCTAGTTTAAGGCATTGCTAGTATGCAAAGTGTTCTTATGGAAAGACAACATCACTCTCAGGTCATCGGCAGCTGACTGCAATTCAAACTCCCATTGAATTAAATGGGAAATGGATGAGGACACCACCTTATCCCACAGACCTTTACTGAAAGAAGCACCTGAACTACAAATTCATTAATAAATACCTGGCAAAACTAGACCTCTTGATCTTGTTTTGAGAAATTTTAAGTTGACTTTCTTTTTATTTGGCTAATTGTATACATACATGTGTATGAAAAATGCATGTGCACTCCTGAAATATATCTGTTTTAGTTGTACACCTGATCAACATACTTTTGGATTCTTTTGGTTTTTTATTTGTTTGTGGGTTTAGTTTGTTTGGTCCTAACACTATTGGTGTTAGTATTCTCAGCAATAATAAGCTGCATTTTTCCCCATGTGTCAAACAGTAAGCTCAAAGTAACAAGGTCTTATCTGCTAAGGAGTGACTGAATCCTAAAATCTCTCTGATATTACCATGCATCCATGACTATGTGTTAGTTTTCTCATTGTAACAATGTGGCAAGCAACACCATGAGGTATAAAGATAACTTATTCAACTGCCCAAGATACTAATTTTAAATGAGTAAAGGAAATATTTTTGCTTCATATTGAAATATTTTTGATTAAAGAAAAATGTTTGTAGCCACTTCTTGCTGGGAGGAAATGAAAACTGCATCTAAATTACAAAACAAATTCAGCATCAAGATGAAAATATTTATTAGATATTTTACTTTAAACTCTAGTTTTAGTTGCATATGTCCCTGCAGGAAACACTGTAGAAAAGACTTTAAAGAGGTAGGAAAAAAAATAAGATGAAATCAAATATGTTTCATTTGTCTCCAGAATTTCTAATTCTTCTATTCTTTGTTTGTGCATTCTATTTTGCTTCAAAGTAGCTGTACATTATGGTTGATGGTAATATTTTCCAATGGTGAAAGAAAAGTATGATAGTACTAGAAGTGGGATGTTTATTATGTATTGTATATGCTGCAATGTGTCTTGGTCTCAAGTTTGAAGTTTTCAGTGAGATCTCATTGTGGTAGAAAGATGTTGTTCATTTCTCCCAGCCTGTCTGTCTGTTATCTCCTCTCACACTCTATTTATTGGATGAATGAACAAGTTGAGTATACCAAAGACTATATATAAATAAAAATGGTTTTCATGCATAAATACACATATTTTATATGCTTCTGTGTGTTGGATTTCAGTTGAATATTTAACCTGATCTCATTTACACTGTGACATCACAGACCCCTTTGCTGAAGCAAGGGAGGGTGAGCTGTCTTTCAGATACTGAGTGATCTGAAATCAGTGTTGGCAGAGACTGCACCATAAGGGGAAAGAAGATGACTCAGGCAACAGAAGTGAGAAAAATACTCTCTTTTTCCTTCTCATCATACTGATAAATGTTAAGTTCTTTAATCCTTGTTCTGAATCAGCTAGCTGAAAGACATCTTTGTGGTCTGTGGAAGTCCATTAAATTGGCAAAGTTCTGAATAGATGGCTAGGTTTTTCTAAGCAGTTCTCATTGAAGAATTGAAGTTTAATCATCAAATAATACATCCAAAACAGGAAATTCTGATTACTTTTGAACTGAACTTTAACACTGACAGCAACAAAAGAAATATATCGCTCTGTCCCTCTGTTTTTCAGCTGTCACTTGTTTGATGACAGAAAGAATATTTCAACATGAGACAATATCTTTTTATATTGCAGGGCAGAGGGGACAAGTATCTCTCTGGTAGTCTTGAAAACTAAAACCTTTTGAATTTTACATTGAATTTCAAATTCGGGAAAGAGTAAGTTGTGGAATTCTACCCCTCCAGTTAAATGGATGTCTACCTTCCAGAAGTACAGCTCAGGATCTAGTAATGCAAAATTCGCAGTGATCAGTGACTTTCTATCACTTTTCTATTGAAATTAGTACAGCTTGGAAGCATATAATGCCTCCTTTGTGAGGAAACCTCCCAAAAATTCGATGCTAACATTTCTACTAGCAGTAAACAAATTAAAACCAGTATTTTCCTTACATGCTACTAAATGGAATACATAGCTACTTGCTCATTAGAAGTGGAATATTTATAGTGCTTTCCCAACAAATTTTAGATTTATGAATTTCAGATATGATCCTGAAATTCAGTAATGAGGTAAAGTACATGAATGAAAATTATTTTTTTCAATATTTTATTATAACATAAACACTTTAAAAATGTTAAGTTACAAAGTATGTAAGATTTCACATAGTCTAATATATTCAAAAAACTGTCATAGCTGCCAAAACCTGACTAGCTATGTGTATAGAAGCTCATACATCAGAGTAACTTCAAATTACCCTGCGTGAAGAGGTAGATCCCCAAGGTTGCTGTATCTAATCACTTTTGGAGTATAACTATTTAGGCTTGTTTCGATGTTCTGATTTAGGATGCCACAAACTGTGGATTAGAATCATAGAATCACAGAACAGACAGGGTTGGAAAGGACCTTAAGATCATCTAGTTCCAAACCCCCTGCCATGGGAAGGGACACCTCCCACTAAACCATGTCATCCAAGGCTCTGTCCAACCTGGCCTTGAACACCACCAGCAATGGAGCATTCACAACTTCCCTGGGCAACCCATTCCAGTGCCTCACCACCCTTACAGTAAAGAAGTTCTTCCTCATATCCAATCTAAACTTCCCCTGTTTAAGTTTGAACCTGTTACCCCTTGTCCTCTCACTACAGTTCCTCAGGAAGAGTCCCTCCCCAGCATCCCTATAGGTCCCCTTCAGATATTGGAAGGCTGCTAGGAGGTCTCCACTTAGCCTTCTATTCTCCAGGCTGAACAGCCCCAACTTTCTCAGCCTGTCTTCATACGGGAGGTGCGCCATTCCCCTGATCATCCTCCTGGCCCTCCTCTGGACTTAGAGCACCTCTGCACTTAGGCTCCTCTGACTTGTAATCATAGAATGGTTTGGGTTGGAAATGATCTTAATAATCATCTGGTTCCAACTCCCCTGCCATGGACAGAAACATCTTCCACTAGACCAGGTTGCTCAAAGCCCTGCCCAGCCTGGCCTTGAATACTTTTCTGGGCAACATGTGCCAGTGCCTCACCACCCTCACAGTGAGAAAATTTTTCCTAACATCATGTCAGCTTAAAGCCATTCCCCTTTGTTCTATACTTACATGTCCTTATAGAAAGTCCCTCTCCAGATTTTTTTTTAGGCCCCCTGAAAGTGCTGGAAGGCAGCTCTAAGGTCTCCCTGGAGCCTTCTCTTCTCCAGGTTGAACAACCCCAACTCTCTCAGCCTGTCATAAAAGTAGTTTGCAGGACCAGATCCAAAGCTATACCTCTACAAGGTAGACATCCATTTGACAACATTGTCAACAAAAAACCTGCATCAAACCACAGAAAACTTGTCTTTTTATAAAAATTTTACATTGTCATGCTTTACCTGTACCTTATGCTGCATAATTGTCTGTAATAGAAATTCTGCTTTACGAAAGCTGTTTTTTTTCCCTAGCTATTTTTCTGCTGGTTGAAAGATTCCACTTTCTATATATTCTGAAGACTTTATGATGAATCATAAACCACACTTTGTATTCAAAGTACAAGTCAAGACAAGATGATCTGTTTTCTGCCTGTGTGCGTGGAAAAGTACATATTATTGGAAGCCAAGCTATTGGAGAAAAAGCTGGGAAACTGAATTCTTCCAAAGTGTACTGCACAGAAAGTATGTTAGATGGGCTACCTACTGTGTTTCTGCATGTTCTGCGGTCTTTACAGCATTTCCAGGCCCTTAATAAAAGTTCAACATTACCACCTACATATTCCAACATCTCTGCCTATGCGGAGCATAAATCCGTGAACTACATTTTAATTATTATTGAACTACATTTTAATTATTTTTAAACTACATACTTATCCAAAATTTTATCTCAAAATAAGTTTTTCTAAAGAACCAAAAACCTTAAACCTAAGTGAAATGCAAATTTGTCTCCTATGAGGTCTATATAGGTTTCCATTTAACGATGGAAGCTGTTTGTAAATTACAAAAGCATTTCAGTACTCCATTTATAAAACTACAAGAAAAAAATAGGGGGCAGGAGGGAGAGAATGGAACAAGTGCACACATATACCTTCCCTTGTGACTGTGATTCTTAGTGATGGCATGTTTTAGAGAAACCACCCTGAACACTCACTGATTATTTGTGCTGCATTTTGTTCTTTGTATTTTAACCTGTCTGGCTGCTATTGATCTGGCTAAATTAAATGAATTTGAAATCTGAATAGAAGCAGAGGGAGGCTGTTCCATTTAGAAGGCTTTCAAAAACTTTTCATAATACTCTGAATTTGCTGACATAACCCTATATCTAGCAAGTCTGTGTAATATTTTCATAAAATATTGTCTGCTTGATGTGTATTCATTAGCTTATAACAGTGTTTATTTTGTGGCTGAACATTCCCAGATAATCTCTGAAGTTATAGTTCTTTAATTTTTCAATTTTGAATCAATTTTCTGAAATTTGATTCATGTTTCAGCTGGCATTAATAGCAATTGAAGTTCTATTGCAAGGAAGTAAAACTGTTGTTTAGTAAGAGATATTCTGACACATTATCATCTTTATATTTGATTTTTAAAGACAAATTTTAAAATGTGACTAATATTTAAAAAAAAATCATCTCTCCTCTTGATAAAGCATTTTTTATTTTTTGTAAGTAAATCACCTGGCTATTCCCAGTGCCTTTGAGATAGTTGCTTTGTATTATTGTTTTTAATTAGTATCCAATCTAGTAACATCACTGTAATTTTACGTTGTAATGTTTATTGTTAAGATTAGGGAGTTGTTATATTGCAAATATTCATTTAGATAAATAGGTACAATTACATCTTTACCAGTTGAAAAATATTCTATGGTTTGAGTTCCTGAACTGAAAAAATGAGTTGCATATGCTATGGAATCAGTAGTTTAATTAAAGCTTTTAGTATTAATGGTTCTGTAAGCATAGCAAAGAAATACAATTAGGCTCTTGAGAAGCCTAGTTAAAATCAGTTTATGTCTACTTTAACAAGTAATAAATGGCATCAGCATTTAAGTTATTATGCAAAAAAAAAAAAAAAAATAAACCACAAACCCATCCCTATTTGATACTCTTATATCTGTATCAATAGTAGCTATATTTTGAATTATTTCACCTCTTAAAATCATATTTAATATATAAATAACCATGTTTATATTTAATGGCATTTCAGGGGAAAGGCTTGAACAGGTTTGTTTAGGGGTTTTTGGGGGTGTTGTTTTGTTTTTCCTGCCTGGACCACTCTCTAGGAAAAGCTCCTTCAGAGATTGTTTAGGAATTTGAATGGAGGAATAAAACTTTAATGTAGTGGTCACAGCTAATACTTAGAGTTCAATATATTAATATGCTTGGTTCTTGACTCAAGCAAAGGTGTTTTTTATTTTTGTTTTTTCCCCTGTGAAGATTTCAAGTAATTCTAATAATGAACAAATGGTCCTGTCAGTACTTTCAAGACACCCAAGGTGCAAATCTCCCCTCTATCCTTTTTCTTTCTTACTCTGTGATAGTGAAATAGTGGTTAATGCCTGCCATATATCTCTCACAAGCTTCATTACAAGCTATAAAACACCTTGACAGCTTAATGGATGTTTAAAAAAATGTTAAGATAAAGGTGAAATATTCCAAATATTTGACGCTGTTGTCTTGCTATGACTGGTCAAAAAAAGTATATATAAACACTTTCTGACTGTATTTACTTACCATTTGTTGTCTGTATGCATTCAAATTTGATTGTAAATTCAGCTGTAAACTCAAATTCAGCTTTAAAGCACCATTCCACAAATCTTTCTCACAGAAAACTCGATTACTTGACTGATAATGCTTTGAATTACCCAGTTACTTTATACCTTGAATTAGTTTATTTAATTTGGGTTAATTCCTCCCCTTTGTTTTTTGTCACTTCAATTTCCTCTCCTTCCTTTTCCCAGTTACTAACTGTTATATTCACTTTATTCCAGTGCTCTTCTAACCTCAGAACAAATGCATTATATTGAATGTGCTACAAATTCAGTAAATCCATTGATGGTTCTTGTATATGCTCAAATACAAGGAAAAGACTTTACTGCACCTATTTCAATAATCTGTAGGTTTAAAATTGACGTAAATCAAGCAATAAACTAACAGATTATCTCTCTTTACTAAGGAGAGAAATGTTTTGTCAACTATAGAAAATATCTGTTTCTCCTGATTAAAATTGTATTTAAAAAAACCCCAAACCAACCAATAAAAACTCAACCAACCAGCCAAAAAAAAAAAAAAAAAAACCAAACAAAAACCCACAACAAAACACAAAACCCCAACAAAACCCATACCATCAAATAATAAAGTAAAACTTGTATCATTTTGAAGTAACATAACTGTCAAAAGATTACTGCCATGTGGTGTGTCCTATGGTACAACATGGTTAGTCATAGTTAAGGTCCTTATCTGGACGTTAAAAGAAGCAAAGCAGATGAAAGAATCAAACCACAGTGTGCTTTTCCTGATGGTATCTAGCATCTTGACCTAATCTTATGTTTAGGAGGTATTTCCCACAAATTTGTAAGAAATCTGTATTTGCTTATCTCCCTCTCTCTGGCACACAAACTAAACAATGATGAAACAAGAAGCATTTTTATTGGTTTCTCACACAGATATTACAGCTGTTTCTGTGCTGTGAGCAAAGAAAGCAATTTAAAAACCTTCTGCATTGCCTCTGAGCAATGTGAACAACCTGTAGGAAACTGATGAAAAGAGAAAGGATCCCTGTTTCACTTGCTGTAGTAGCAGCCAGGAATGACAGCTGATAGTTGCACTGTGGCATTTTCAAGGCAGTAGTGCATTTTGTTCTCGTTTGTTTGTTTGTTTGTTTTTTCTTAGTTTTGTTTTTTTTTTGTTTTGTTTTGTTTTTTTCTGCAGTTATAAGGGGGGGAGGTTGTGGGTTGGTTTTCTTGGTGTGTTTTTTTTTGTTTGGTTTTGTGGGGTTTTTTTTTGTTATCTTTTCTTTTTGGTTTTGCTTTTTTTAATTAGAATTTCTTTCAGTTGTGCAAGTTAGAGATATATTTTAGTGGAACACTCACAAATTTAGGTCCCTTTAGTAAGAATCAAATATATACCTAGAATACAGTTTTCATGTTCAAATTATTTATCCTACCATTAGCTGGTTTACAGTTATAGTGACTCTTAGCGTCAAAGCAACAGTTGCTCTTCAGAATATGCTACACATTCTGTGAACTATGAATTTCTTACAACAGATTCACCTTATGTTAGGATTCATTTACAGTCAGTGCTGATCATTCATCCTGCAGTTATCCATCTCATGATCAGAAGCTAAAATCTACTGATATTGTTCTCAGAAAGGCCTTGACCCATGTTTTTACTGCCTCTTTGGATAACATCTGAGACAGCTTTTATGCTATAGATATCTTTCTTTTCTTTTGGCCACACATAGGTCCCTTGATCTTCTTGAATTCAAACAGCAAATGTCCTGCTTCTGTGCTGACGGCTGCAGAAGGGGCAGGTTTCTCTCATTGCAACAAAATTGGAGGTTTCCACCCCCTCTAAGCTGAGTTTGGTAGAATTTATCAGCTAGAGTACCTGCTGAAGAGGCAGACATGCCAAGCATTCACTAAACTGGAAAACATACCTTGCTGTTTGTAAATAAATGTGGAAGGGCATATTGGCATCATTACCCTCAAAATTATGAACTAGAAAGATGCATATGGTCCTAGCAGCTTACTAGGCTTTCTTAAAACATCAGTATTGCTCTTTGGAGGCAAAGCTCTCAGCTGGTGCCAATTTTATGACACAAGCGCAAAAAACAGTCCTGCCCTTCTAATGCAGGCTGCTTTACATTTCTCTGTCCTTACAAACATTTCTGGAGAGCAGGAGATCTTAGCAAAGCTACTGTTTGTGACCGAAGGCTTTGTGCTAACAAGCCTGAAATAAATTTTTAAGAACATGTTTAGATAACATTGCTGGATTTATGCTCGGATGCTTCTTTTCTTTGTGCTTGTCCGTAAACTACTGTTTCTGAACATGCACACCTTGTATTTCACAAGTCAGACATTCTCTTGTGTAACTTCCATGATGATAAAATCATCAGGGTGCTACATTAAGGATGAACTGGATCCAGCATCTCACCCAGCAGAGCAAGAGGAGCCTGCTGAAACTTCATTCTCTAATTCTGTTTTGCTTTCTTCATATGTGCCTTGCTCAGTATGTACTGCTTGTACAGCTCTGTATTTCACAGGTTTTTTTCCATTTGCCCCCTCATATATGAACATGCAGTGAAAACATTTTATGAATATTGAAAAGAAAAAAATATTTCTTTGGATGTTTTTCTAAAACCCACAGAACATGGAAATATGTACATTTCATTGGAAGGGAGCACAGCACAGTAGTAGTCAAATGGTTGTTTGAATCAATCCGAATGTGACAGTACATTATAAGGCTAATTTAACACTGCTGTATGCTAATCAGGATATTGTTAACTGCATTGACTTATTCCAAGTTTGTTTTTAGGTGGGAAGGGCACTGGCTTTATTTTATGTTCTCTACACCAAAAAGAACCCCCATAAACTTCATGAGGAAAAAGAAAATCCATATCAACACTTAAAGCTTTTTCAGATCTCACATTCAATCCACACTGAAAGGTGATACAACAGAGGTGCATATATATATATTATTCTAAAATTCTTTAATGAGGGTATTAATCTTGTCCTTCCAATAGTTGCTTCTCACTCAACCTCTGTTGGAAGGGCTCTGTCAGTACAGATGTCAAGGCCAGGTTGGACAGAGCGTTGGGTGGCATGGTTTAGTATGAGGTGCCCTTGCCCATGGCAGGGGGGTTGGAACTAGATGATCTTAAGGTCCTTTCCAACCCTAATGATTCTATGATTCTAATGTGGAAATATGGGACTGATGGTGTGTGCAAAATTCTTTTTTTATTAGTCTTGTACCATTGCTCTGGTTATAGCTTTAGCTGACATTCAGTGCATATCCTGAGTGTACTCCCTAAGTGGTGACTTATGATATGGGTTAAGCCTGAAGGAAGTGGGTTTGGAGTAATTCTATCAATGCATGTTCATATGGTAGGACCTATGCATATGTGTCTTTTTTCTTGTAGACTGTATTTACACAGTTGTCTTCAGCAGCTTGAGAGTTAAGTGATTACCTAAATGTATTATAAAAACAACTTCTATGCAGCCTCACAGAAGCTGAGTGAAAGATTACAGTCATTCTTAGTCTCCCTCTTAAAGCTCAGTCAAATAAATTCCTTGGGATGGATTGTCTTAACCATTGGTTCTTTTATTTTTGGCTCTATTTGCATTTTGCTTCACTGATAACCCAATATCCAAACTCTGCTTTGGTGTGCTATGCAATCTAGAACTAGTAGGACAGATCCTTCTGCATTTCTGCTAGTCTTCTAAATTGCTGTTTCTGTTTCACAATCTACAACAGGTCCTTCGCTGACACATTTACAGTTCTTTGTCCTTGCATACTTGGTTTTTTTTTCTTTATAGCAGTTATTCTTTACTTGACCACTGTACATGACACTGTATTTAAATTAACTGTTTTACGTAATATTTGTATTAGTTTCTCTTAGTTTTATAAATTGAATGCACCATGTTTCCCTTCTCTTCTCATAGTTAAATAAACTACAATTTCATTTTCAATCATACATATTGAGTCCAGAAATATATTTCCAATGCCTGATAATTGATTTCTGCCTATTTGCCATCTGGCACTTCCATGTTTGAATCCCTCATCTCTAGGAGTATTATAAGTTTTCATTGTCATATTTTACTCAAGAATTGCAACTTCATAACACTATATGGAATTGGCTTGTTAATGCTTTACCTTAGGAACCTTTGAGCACAAATCTTCACAGTTCTATTTAAGTGTCTTATCACTTCCTATTTCTTAGCTTTGTTTGGCCAGATCAGAAAGATTGTTAGCTGTGTCCTAGTGGCTTGAATCAAGTTTGGATTTAGTTTAGTGGTACATTCAGATATAGAGATGGGTGTTAGAAGGCATTCATTTTGCTTATTCTCCTATTTTTTAATGCCAGCAACATGATTGACTTGGGACTAATGTGCTTTCTGTTTGGACCTCTGACTTGAAAAATAAAGGTATTTATCCTGAATAAGGATCTCTTATTTATCAACATCCATAAGACTTCATTAAGCACCTACCTACTCAGCTATCAAAATGCAAAAAATAAGTTATAAAATATCAATAATTTTATGGTCAGTGTTTGATCTTTCTTAGAGGCAATATGCTGCTCCTTAAAATATGTGCTATATTATTCTACTTTTTAGATAACTATCTTCAGCCTACCTCTTGCTAGCATGCTTTACCTAGTAGAAGAGCTTCATTTATTCCTATCTAGTCAAGGGCATATATTTTTTATTACTCTGAGGGGAAGTTATTTGTTCTGTTGGTGGAACAGGTGATACAAATTACTTCAGAAGCTTTCATAACCAGTGTTCCTGACATCCTTTTTTTTTGTGTTCTTTCTTTTCCCAATGTTTGAAGTCAGTGAAGGTTAAGGGGATACCCAGAAAACAATTCTTATATACAGTTGTGTCATTCAAATTTCAATATGTTTTTATATATCTAATAGTGAATGTTAGATATGTAATTTGGCTTCTGAGTGCAGAAGCATTCCTTGTTGAGCAATCCAGCCTTTGATTTAGCCTCACTCCAGTAGTGAGCAGAAGGCTTCATAGGCTGCTGAGGGGGTTAACAAAGGACACCTGCGTCTGCTGAGGGGGTTAACAAAGGACGCCTGTGTGCTGACACGGAGAGGAAGTGTCCTGAGCTGCAACCAATCATTAAGCTGTTGCTAACACTCGACCAAGAGGCGCTAACCAATCAGATGTTATCGAATGTTCTAGTAGCTTGAAACTTTCTAAAAAAGGCGACACTTGTGTTACAATAAATTGTCAATGCTTGATCACATTGGTCCTTGATCTCCCGCATCTGAGTTGTGCGGATTATTGTGGGGTTTGCTACAATATCATAATGAGGGATTGCTGCATGTATGATCTTCTTAACCAAGATCCATGATTGTGAGGTTCATGCAGTTTATAGTGTTCAAATGAATAATTTCTTTAGTTAAACAAAGTTAGGTAATACCATGTTTAAAACTACTGTCATCAACAGATGACTCAGTTTATACATTCTCAAGAATTTGGTCAATGGCTAGAGCCTTATGTAAGCTATCAACTTTTATAAAGTCTACTTATGAGTTTGGGTAGTTAAGTAACCAAAATATAAATACTATATTATTATATAAAAGATAAATTGTTTATATGAAGTGATGGATTAATATAATGTGTCACATAGTTCTGTGGTTACAATGCTTTGTGAACGTGTCTCTTGAATGCATGTTTAATGTCATTAATATTTTAAGCCATCTGAAACCTTGAAACATATATGCAGATAAATCTTTACTTTAAAGTGTGACCTAGATTTATGTTGGCACAAAAAAAACTGAACACCTAGTTTATTCAGTCTTTCTGAGGGTTTGTTTTCAGTTTGTTTCCAGTGTTTGGTTTGGTTTGTTGTTTATTTGTTTTTATTTCTTTCACTCAGCTTTGATGATGTCAGAGATACACACAGATTTTATGACAATTCGAAGAGTGATGCACTACTGATACCAATCAGTTTTTAAGTTACTTTTCATGGCAGCATTTAGTCATGTATTATACAAAACAGTGGAGCAAAGGAACACATGGCTAACAGCAGATGTGGTTATCTGTGTAATGATTGGCATTTGAGATAGAGTGTAAAGGGATTAAAGACTTCCATAAAAGTAGGGAGAAAGTCTACCACTCCCTAGCTTTATGCAAATGAAATAGAGATTGACAGAAACTGGAAAAAGCGAATATTAGAATAGATGGGTTTATGTTGCAGTGCACATTGTGCCTTTGTTTTGCTTTCATATTCATCACGTTTGACCTCTTCTTCTCTTTTGAATATTTTATGTCACAGTTTTTAGAACAGCATATACTTAGTCCTTAACTTGAATGAGAATGTTTTGGTTTAGGGTAGCATTAATAGGAATTGCAACAGAAAACCCAGACTTCCCTGTCTGCTTTTAAATTACAGAAGCTTAGGTTAGTTTCTTGTATTGTTTTAAATTCCACCTTTGTGGAAGGTTTTAAAGGAATCTTGGCATTATTCTTTTATCAAAGCAAATTAGCTTCTAGAGTTATGTCCTCATTCACTTTAGGATTGATGCTCTGAAGTGCTTTGACTGAAAACCATTAGTATACTCATTAAGGCTTTGCTCATATCTGGTATGCTGGTTCAGCAGTGACTAGTGATAGCATAAAAAATGTAAGAGTTCTCAGTGAAAAGACCTTCAAAAAGTAAAGAGCCTCTCAGAACTGTGGTTTTTTGCTTTTTTTGTTTTCTCTGTATGTATATATTTTGTGTATCAGAATAAATTGACCTTTCTCTCCAGAACAATGTGCATATTTTTGCACTTGATGTTAAAATAAAATTAAAAGAGAAGGGGCCTCGAGGAAATTGCCATGGCACTAAAGTTCTATTTAACAGATTTCTCAGAAAGCTAATAATGATAACTTAGGTGCTTCTCCTGTTGTCAAAACTTAGATCTACATATTAGAGGGTATATTTTTCCTCTCCTTGCTTTCTTTTTAAGTCTCTAAGTCTATTTTCATCCGTTTTAGGTATGTGTTGTATGAAGTTGAGAGGTATGGTACTATTGTATTTTTTTGTAAGATTTGGGTTTCATGTTTTATTTTTCTATATTTGATTGAAAGAAAGCTTCAGTACTAAAAATATTGGATTGGAAAGGATTTCTTATGTGCTGAAGTCTAGCCATGGGCTGTCATGTGAACTGCCTGCTGTAATAGAAAACATCGCTTTATCAAGTTCCATTTAAAAGTACAGCTTTTCTTGTACTTCTACCATCTCTGCTGTCTTTTGTAAGATTTTAAGAGGCCTGTTGTCAGCTGAAATTTATTTAAGGTCAATCTATACACATTTGTTTCTGTGCCAGTATTGTTGTTTAGTTAAATAGTTTATCTCCCCTGCAGCCCTTGTGTGTTCTCAGCTGCTAGACTTATAAAAGAGTAATCATATGCCCTCTCATTCATCTTTTTGCTGGAATAAAGAAGAGCTTATCCAGGAAAAAAATCTTTGTCTGGCTTTATCCAGTGATAAAGCAGGTTCCTTATTCTCCTTATCATTGTTAGCCCTTCACTGCTGCTTTTTAAAAATATTTAAATAACCATCAGCAAGGCTTTTTTTTTATTGGCTTTTTTTTTTATTGTACATGTGATAGAGCAATAAAATTGCACAGTATAGTGAACTGTGAAAGTGAAAAGTGCATTTTGATTATAACCATTATGCACACATATTTATCTGGGTGTTTTGGAACAGGACACCTGCATACCTCTTTGCATTTTCCCCCGCCTTGCTTTCTCACAGAGGTTAAACTTAACTTTTGAATGGCATCATGGCACAGTTCTATAAGGATTTCAGCACTGAAATACTCAACCGCCAAATAACACTTTTTTGCACCCCTGTTTTCAGAAACATAATCACTTGTAGAGCACTGGTAAATGCTCACAAAATGCTCTATTTCCCAGCTTCTCAAACGTACTGAAAGCTGTTAATGGAACATGTTGTTGCTCAAAATCATACTGTTAAATCAGTGTAATATTTTGACACAATCTTGTTAATGTTTTTACCCCTAAAAAAGAGGGGTAGGAAGGAGTTAAGATATTTCTTGTTTTGTTGTGTTTGTTTGTTTGTTTTTCTGTGTTTCTTTTGGTTTTGTTTTTTTTCTCTGGCATGTAGTAATGGGAGGCTAAAATAACAGTGAACTATAAACACATTTTATATGAGCTTTTATTTTGAAAAGCACCTTTGCAGTTTTCATAAAAAGTCATAAAACTGCATCTTGGTGGAAAAAAAGAGATTTAGATATAGTGAAGGATCCTAAAGGAAAATTTTATAATTTTAATATGATATCTTATTGGATAATAAATAAGGTGTCCTTGTAGATAAGTATTGCAGTCTGTGCCTTCTGAGACTTGTTTTAATGGTCCCTGCTGGTTTATAATTTATGCAGTCAGAAGTTAATGTGAGAAAATGCTATAATAGCACATTTTGCAAGGAAAGGAGGAAGTTGAGCTGCAAAATATGCATAATAAAGATTATTTTTTTACAACTGTAAGAAAATTTATATTCATGACTAAATTAGATTCTAATGAATTATGCATAGCCTGTATGAAGTTAGTGAAAATATGAACCATATTGCTGTAGATGTTACCACTACCACCTGCTTTGTAACAGTTTCTGCAAACCACTGTATTTTTCTTTTCCCTGATACAGTTAATATAAGCATTTATTTGTATTCTAAAGGTATTCTTTCTTAATTTTAGCTTAATATTTTTAATATCTTACTTAAAATAGTTTCCTTTAATTTTCTTGGTGTTTGTGGGTTTTGTGAGGTTTGTTTGCTTATTTTTGAGAGTACGGCTTTCAAATATTCAAGTTCCAAGATGAATTTTAGTACTTCCTATAACTAAAGTTCATCTTAAAAAAAAAACCCAAAAAAAAACCTAGGTTATATTTTAGTTACTAAAAAAAAATAGAAAAAAGTTGTGGGGGAAGAGGGTCAACATCGCTGTATCCTCTTTCAATATTAGTGGGTTTTTGTTTGTTTGGGGTTTTTTTAAGGTTAAATTGCCTTCTCCAAAGACTTATCTAAGTATTTCTTCATTCATTAGAAACTGGTGTCTATCTTTTAGATGACTAAACTAGACATATCTATCCCCTTTAATTGTCTCAATGGCATTCAAAAACCCAATTACACTCAGCATAGATGTCTTCTGAATAATCCCAAAGTTTTATGGAGAAATAGTCATAGCTTTACCTACTAATGACTTTTCACCTTTGCATGATCACATTTTGAGTGACAAGAGAGACTCCAAGTACTAGTTATTATTTCTTAAAATTTTTAAAGAACTGTTTCTTATGATTTTAGTCATTCTAGCAGCATATTATTTTCCATTACCTAGTCTTTTAAAAAAAATTTATATTATTTTCATAAATCCAGTATTATTAAATTTAATAATTCAGTTTTGAATAGCATGTTTCATCCAAAAGTAAGAGGCTTGGTTTCTTTTGATTTTTTTTTTTGGAGGGGGCATCATGTTTTGGTATTTGTTGTTTTGATTTGATTTTTTTTTTGTTTCTTCTTCAGGTTGCAACTGACAATAATACTGCATTTCAAAAGTGGTTCTTCCACAGGTCATTTAACTGGTTAAATTTGCCAGGACAGAAGCCATTTCATTTTAATTTTGTTTTGGTTGCTGAAACCAAAGACAGAGAATTCTCTCTCTTGCAGCAAAATGGCTCATGCTGACTTGTGGAGATGACATGGATGCATATGGAAGTTATACACAGAAAGCTAGAAAATTATTCTAATAATGACATTAGGCAGTGTCCTCTGTTCTGATTTTCTGCTTGTTTGGGTTATCTTAACAAGTATTGAACTGATGTTCCTAACACCGGGATGTTCCTAACAAAGGGATGATATTCTGAACTCTAATTTCATTATTATTTAAGCCTCACATATGACTTTGCAATAAGATATGTGGTTTTGTCACTGGGGCAAAAAAAGTTTACAATTTTTTGTAATTCTTAAAATATAGTTTAGTCTATATCAGAGAGAAGCACTAACTGAGATACTAAAGTGGGAGGGGTTAGTTCTTCCACCATTGAATGATGAGAATTCATCCTGTACAAATAATTTTGTTTAAAAAACAAATTAAAATCTGAGAAGTATATGGATTCTAGGGGTAAAATTACTGTCTACTCCGAATTTTATATTTAATTAAATTTATTTTGCTGTTGGTATATAATGCACTTTCATTTAAAATACAAATAAATTCTGATTATTCAGTACATCTGTCTTTTTTATGTTTATTTGCATAACTTTGTGTCATGGGTTCAGCAGCAGCAGTCATTTTTCTCCTTCTTAGTAGCTGGTGCAGTGCTGTGTTTTTCAACTTTCGGTCCGGGAACAGTGCTGATAACCCCGATGTTTATAGTTATGGCTTAGAATGTTTTGGCCTGACCAAGGACTTTCTGAGTCTCATGCTCTGCCAAGGAGGAGGGGAAGCCAGGAGGAAGCAGAAACAGGATACCTGACCCAAACTGACCAAAGAGGTTATTCCATGCCACAGCACATCATGCCCAGGATGTAAAACTGGGGGCAGGAACCCGGAAGAGTTCAGTTCACAGCTCGGTCGTCGAGTGGTGAGCAATTGTATCCTCTTTCCTTGTATTTCCTTGGTCATTGTTGTTGATGGTGGTGGCAGTGGTGGTTTGTGTTGTACCTTAGTTACTGGACTGTTTTTATCTCAACCCATGGGAGCTGGGGGGGAAGAAGGAAGGAGAAGTGAGAGAACAGGCTGCGTGATTTATGGCTTAAACCACGACACTTTGGATAAACATTGCTCGGGAAAATAGGTAAAGGGACTTGGGGAGAGGACGAAAAAACTTAGCAAATGGTATTTTCAGGGAATTTTCACCCAATATTTTATGGTTAGAAAAATATCTGTGAAAGGGAGAACATTGTTGGAGAACTGCCAACATCTGTCAATCTGAGGAGACTCTAGAATGTGTACTCTGACTTTTCAGCTCTTTTTCAGCAAGGTTTTAGAACAGAACATTATGCAACGCATCACTGTGTCTTTGTTGTAATGTGGTGGATTTTTGACAATTCCAGTGATAATACTGGTAGCCCAAAATAGCCATACTGCACTGCCTACTCAAACAGCAGTTCCAGTGATTATAGAGCTTTTTTCATATAATGAACAGAAACATGATTTCCCCCAAATATAAGCAAGTAATGTGATTTGTGTGAATATTTTTGGTTGTGCTCTGAGGGTGTCTTTGGAGGTCTGTTTGGGTTTTTTTGGGGTGTTTGCTTTTGTTTATTTTTTCCTTGTTTTTTTCGTTTTGGTGGGGTTTGGTTTTTTTTTTTTTTTTTTTCTTTCTGGCAACTACCTTTTGTTCAAAGAAGATATTCTGTTAAGTTTCATGCTTCTTGTTATTTTCACTCCATTATTTGAAATTACATCACGAAAAGGTGTATAAGATATATCATCCTCAGCAGCTACACAACCAGTGACGCAAAGTCAGTGAGAGCTTAGGAATTCAGGGTTTGGTTTGGAAAGGATAAAATATTCTAATGTAATTTTGGTGGAAGAGGGAAAAGATTTAAGTAGTATCATATAAAATCAACATCAAAATAGTTATGCTAATAAAATGAAGTTAAGAAATAATGTGTTTTAAAAGCACAAGTGAGAGTAAACACCAAAATGTATACAAAATATTTAAAGCAAGATATCTATGAAAATGGGTGTGTTATGGTAAAGGAAACATAATCCTTTTGGAATGAACACTCTCATGTCTGAGTTCAGACAGTATTTGATGTAGGCATGCAAAAAATTACATAACAAAGCTTCATCCTTATTTCTGCTTATTTCTGCTCTTCTCTAATAGCTATGCTTGAACACATAAGAGTGATTTCTGTGAGTGGCATTGTCCATGGGGCTTTTTGGCTTGGTTTTTTTTTTTATTTATTCTTGATGCAGAGATTTTTCTAGTGCATCAACTGGAAAAAAATGCACATGCACATACAAAAAGAAAGAGTAAATGAAGACACTTTCTTACTAGAGTAGTGCACAGAAATTAAGAACTAAAACAGATTTCATGTGTAGAGGAAAAACTAATGCAAATATAAAAACAACATCACAATGGTAAGACAAGTCTTTACCATCATAGCTGGACATTGTTTTATGTGTTGTTGCCTGCCCATGCACTATTTTTTTTCCTTTACCTGTCATAAACAAGGAGGCAGCAGTGTTTAGAAGGAATTTAGTGTTATGGACAGTATAAGGATGAACACCAAATCATAGAATCATTGAATGATTTGGGTTGAAAGGGACCTTTAAGATCACCTTGTTCCAACTCATCTGCCATGGGCCAGGACACCTTCCAATAGGACATAATCCAGCCAGGCACCGGAGATGTCTGCACCCACATATCACTTTAGATACAGAGGATACTGAATACTGCGCTCGACACACAGCTATTATCTCATATTTGCCCTACTGTACATGTCAATGCATGCTGAAATATGCTTTTTCGTAAGAGGAATGATAATTCCTTGTCAGGAGATTAGCTCTAATGTGGGTCAATTATTTCTTACAGAAGTTAGCGTAGTTTGTAGGAAATACAGACTCAAATCTAATTGTGTCATCGGAGTCCTAGGAATGGAAAGTTGACATATTACATAATTTTAAAAAGTGCTTAAGCATTCAAGATTAACTGAATATCTGACTCAGGCCTGATTAAGAAAAATGCCTTCAGAAGCTAAGTAATTAAGTACTTACTGTCTGACTACCTTCACTTCCTTTATTCTCAGTTCCTCAGGTCTCACCTGTGAAATGAATATAACAGCATTAACAAGATATTAGGAGGAAAAAACAGATAAAGATGATGATGCAAGGATTTACTTTTATTTCCTGAAGGACCTTTTGCTATTCTGTTCTGTACTGGCCCTGGGAACTGTCTGAATTAATGCAAAATACACTCCTTATGTAAACTGAAACACTTCTTTCCACCTGTGAGTCTTAAAGCTCATACCCCATTTGCTTAAAATGACTTAATGAAGTACACGAATTGCTAACATGCAGGAGGTGTCGATATGTACAAACTCAGCACACACAACAAAATGAGGCTTTAAGCTGTTGTTCACAGTCTGGATTTTACAAACAAAAGTAATTTATGCTGAAGATAAAAATAAACGGTCACCAGCTGAATCTGGTCTAACTTGATTTAGTTTGTTTGAATTAAATGTAACTTTACTAACAGGTAAAATTACACCAGAATGAAATTCATATTAGGAAGCTCAGGATAGTCAGATAAATATATATGTCTGAGTGGAAAGCTCCATATGCTAACAAATGAAAAGCAGACTCATAAAGGAAAGGGAATGTAGGAGAGAGAATTCCTTTTGACATTGTTTCTTTCTTCTTGTTAATTATAATCATTAATTGGTTATATCTATTAAAAAACACCAAATATTTAAAAAATTATGGTGACTTGAAGTGTATTGTGGATTTGAGGTTTTCTTCTGAGGCGGTGGCATTTGGTAGCTTTGCTATTTCACAGAATGAAGACTGCCTTGTAGTTTTCCTGTCACAGCAAGACTAGTCTCCGAGTTGACCTTCTCTCAGGAGACACTGAGAGAATATAAATTATATAACAGGGATCTTGAAGTGACCCATTATGATGCACCTGATAGATAAATGTAGCTAAACTAAAGCCTGTCACTTAAAACTAACCAAAAATATAGGTAAGAGCAAAACAGTATCTAGGATCAAACGTAGTTAAATGTGATTGTTAGGGAATGTCCTGAGTTCAGCTGTAACAGTTTTCTCCTTCCTAGTAGCTGGTGCAGTGCTGCGTTTTAGCTTTAGCCTGAGAACAGCGCTGATAGCACACCAATGTTTTAGTTATTGCTAAGTAATGCTTACTCTGATCAAGGACTTTTCAGTCTCTCATGCTCTGCCAGTGAGGAGGGGCACAAGAAGCCAGGATGGAGCAGAGACAGGACACCTAACCCAAATTAGGCAATGAGGTATTCCATACCACAGCACATCATGCACAGAATATAAACTGAGGGGGATTAACTGGAAGGCCCAGATAGCTGCTTGCGTCAGGCTGTGTATCGGTCAGTGGGTGGTGAGGAATTGTATTGTGCATCACTTGTGTTTATTGTTTGGTTTTTTTTTCATGTTCCCCTTTTAGTTTTGTATTGTCTCCCCTTGTTATTTCTCTTATCATTATACTGGTAGTAGCAGTATTAGTTTTGTATAGTGTTTTTGTTACTGGACTGTTCTTATCTCAACCTGTGGGGTTTACATTCTTCCAATTGTCCTCCCCATCCCCTTGGGAGCAGGGTGGAGGGAAATGGGGATTGAATGAGTGGCCGCATGGCTCTGAGTGACTGGCTGCGCTTAAACAGTGAATAGCAATTATTAGTGGATTTTCATAATGCTAATAAGAGAATATTTAAATTAGATGACTGTTTATTGTTTGTTATGGTAATTCTCAACCTAACATAGCATTTAACAAGCAGTGAGACATACCACAAGAAGAAAATATTTTTTTTAACTAAAAAAATTGAATTTGTGGCAGAAGTTATGTTGTATTCAACTTTACTAGCTGAATTAATAAACAGTGAAAACGAGCTCAAGATCCCCAAATGATGGCGAATCAGGTGTACTGTTTAAAAAGAATGAACAGGGGAATAATGAATCACTGTGAAATTCTTCAGCATAAAATATAATTAAAACAAGTCTTGATTCACTATACTTAAAGATTTAAGATAATTGAAATGAGCACTTTCAATAAATAATGAGAATCAGTAGCATGGTATTCAATTACTTAAATCATTACAAGCATATCATAGCAACAGGATTTTTCCTTTTTGTTGTGCTAATTGAGCTTCTTAACCATGATACAGTAGCAATAGTAAAAAATGTAAATACTGTGAGTGTGATTAATACCATCACATTTAAATTAAATTTCATATTTCTCAAGTGGGAAAAGGTTTGTTATTCAACTAATAACTATAATTTTTACTTTTACAGTTTCAAGGAGATAGCATCTAAGAACTTGAGTCATGCAATTGCAATTGATTGTGCAATTACACAATGCTTAGACTTAAATAAAAACATCAAGAATTTCCTTATAAAAAGAAAACTGATACAAAATATTAATAATTGAAGAGTTAGAAAATGGTTTTGTTGCATACAACTATGTGTTCTAGTGCTTAGAACTGAATCTTAAACGTAATTCGCACTAGTTTGTATAATAAACACCTCTAATAGAAGATCTCAGTGATAAAATATTAAAAAAAAAAAAAATGAAAGAAACTACAAAAGTACATGAAGAGCCTTGCTGTTAGTATGTAAGAGAGATACTAAATGTTGATGCCAAACTTTAAAGTTAAAAGTATTAATTCAGAAATTTAGTCTTGTTAAATTTTCAATTGAATAAAAAATGGTATTGTAGACAATCTAGGTTTTATCACACACATGCAGAGTGAAATAAAATATCCGGACTAACATAATTTCTGAGTTTCAATGACAATTTATCACTGCTCCCACAAAAAAAAAAAATAGTAATTTCTTTCTTCAAAAGAAATAGTTCCCACAGTTGTGAAGATCTGTATCTGATGTGTTATAAAGAAGACAAAACCAAACTGAGTTAAGTGTTCATGTTTTATCTGAAAGTCACTTAGACTGCCTTTTTATTCACTAAAAATATATAACTCAAAATTATTTCTTAATGCAGTAACCAAAATAACATATTTGGGGATCAAATTGATCCTTGAATACCATAAAATGTAAGGTTTATAATCATCCACAGAAGGAATTAAGTTTGGTGGGTTTTTTTTATATAAGCTGAAAATTTGTTTAACGCTAACTTTTGTGATTAGATTTGGTAGGTACTTGACAAGCAGGAGAAATGCACTCCACTACACTGGAGACTCGATGAGATAGAATGTTTTTCTTTCCCCAAGTTTCATCTGAGTTTTGTACAGCATTTGTAATCTGTCGCAGAGTGCAAGCTCCTTTGGGATTTGCTTTAAATTATGAATGCCTGTCTAAAGACTGATAATGAAACCTTGCAAAGCAGAATGGAAGTGATTGTGGCAAGCCTAATTGTTTTTTCCATTGTGAACAAAATCCTGGAGCATTGTCTCACTTTTGGCATCTGATTTTTGTGGGGTTTTGAAAGACAGGCACTTTC
The DNA here is from genome assembly GCA_028858755.1 of Ara ararauna. Classification (NCBI taxonomy): domain Eukaryota; kingdom Metazoa; phylum Chordata; class Aves; order Psittaciformes; family Psittacidae; genus Ara; species Ara ararauna. Next base: position 58,499,900 of record CM054377.1, on the reverse strand, counting down.
CTTCTTGTATTTCTTCTTTAGGCCCTTCATTATATGATAATGAAGGAACTTCAGGTAATGGAATGACTTTGTGTAAACTCCACAACTTTGTTACTTGGAGATTTTGCCCAAACAGGTAGACTGCTCAATAGTGTGATTCTGGAAAATTTTATTTTCCATGTAAACTGTGAGTTACCGGCATTACACTGCACGAGTGCTATAAAACTTCTTGCTGAGAACTTAATTGCAAGGCTATGAAATAGAATGACAATTGCAACCTTATCTGAAATGCTAGAAGGATCTTAAAACAGCATGCTTACTAATGATAGATAGAACACTAGGAGCAGAAAAATGTAGCAAAAAGTATTATTATTTATAGTATATTACAAGGTTGTGATACATGTGTCTTCTAGTACTGTTATATTTTTTTCTGCCATTCTCAGTACAATCAACTGAGGAGTATAATTTCCCTTGCAGTCTGTATTGGATTGACCCCAAACAGAAGACAAGCTGTGCTCGTCCCGTCCCCCCGTCCCCCCCCCCGCCTCCCAAATCTGCACTCATTTTCCCCAGGAGCAGGATGGAAAAGAGAATACGAAGCAAGAAAATTAGTGGGTCAATGTAAGGACTGCCTAATAAAAGAAGGAAAGAGGAAAAAATACTCAACAAATGCAAAGGCAGTCCCTCCCCATCACCCACAAGCAGACCCATGCCCAGCCAGTCTCTGCGCAGCAGCTGCTTTGGAAGTCAGCTCCTGCTCCATCATTTTTTTTTAATTGCTGAGTATGATGCTTTATGGTGTGAAATGTGCAGTTCAGACCAGCTGTCCTGTCTGTGGTCCCTCCCAGTTGTTGCCCACCAGCAGCCTTACTTGCTGGGGAAGAGGAAGGTGTAAGAAAACAAGAAAGGCTTAATGTTGTGCAAGCACCATTCAGCAGTAGCTAGCATTGGCGTGTGTTGTCAACACTCTTTAAGCCATAAATCCAAAACATAGCGCCATACAGGCTGCCATGAAGAAAGTTAATGCTGTCCCAGTCACACCCAATAGACAGTTTCAGAACCCAAGTGTTTGAATGTTGTTGATGGACAGGTCCTATCCACAGACACCCTTCTTTTGGACAATAAACATTTTCCAAATAATGCACACCAACTTTTGTAATTATAAATAAAGCATCTGAAAACACTATTGCAATTGTTCTGTCTTCAAAAAAACTGAGAAACAAAGTGGAAGAAGACAATGCTTCTGGGTAAAGGTGGAAGGGTGGTACTTCTTTTTGGAGAAATTGACTTTTATGAAGTCAAAATCTTTATAGAAATACTTTCTCTCATGAAATCATGACTAAGTTTGCAGGAAAATAACCTCCAGGGTCTTATACCTTTTCTCTAAGTAAAGTACAGAATTGTTTGGGGAAAGTGAGAATCTGTGCATTGGATTCTAAGATAAATGGCAAATTCTCCCAGTAGCTGGAGAGGAAAGTGGTATCTGACATAAAGGAAATAAATATGTATAGCCCTGTAATGCAGGCTGATATGCAACATGACTGCTGTTTTACAAATACTTTTCCCTAGATGCACTTTTTTTAAATTACTCATACTTTGCTTTCAGGAAGCTGAAAGACTGTGGTTATCTGTCTTTTACCGAGGAGGTGGGTTGCCTTTTCAGTACCTCCTGAAGTAGTGGTGTCTCTTCCATATAAGACCACTCATGTGAAGTGAAGAAAGGCTGACGAAGGGCTTAATCGTAGCAATGAATATTTCACAAGATGTATGTAGAAACATGACAATACTTCAAGCCAGAACAGACTGTCTGAAGGGACTGAGAATGCTAATTTATGATGACTGTCTGATCTTTCACTAAATAATTTAAAAATTATCATGTTCTGAATGTAACATATATTTATCTCTGAAAATAGTATATTCAGCTGCTAATATTTTTAAACCACTCCAGATCAAAGAGAAAGGCTTGAATAGTGTTCAGTAGTGGTTTAAGCTCAGTTTGCCTTAAAGTAGCTTCTACAGAATTGTGCTCAGGTTTGTTTCTGATGGATTTACCATATGAATTGTGAGTCAGTTGCCTTCATTCTGTCTTCATTGCCTAGATTAGGAAAGAAGGATACAGATTATGTCATACCAATTGGGAATGAATTTACCAATGACTGTTCTGGAAAGCGTTTGAGTTTGCAGTCAATTTGCTGAGTTGACCACTCTTTTTCTATCTTTGCTTTATCTAAAAAACAAAACAAACCAAAACAAAAGAAAAAAAAAAAAAAAAGAGTAACTCATTTTTTGGACCATTTAAAAAGGCTTAGTATCAAGAATACTCAACCATTCTAGGTGAAGCCTGACCTAGGCTAGATGTCCCAGCACACTACCCAGCCAAGTCTTAAAGTTGTCTAGTGTTGGGGAAATCCACCACTTCCCTGAGGAGATTATTCGCTTGGCTGATTGTTCTCATGGTGAAAAATTTTTCTCTTGTGGCCAGCTGGAACCTCCCCAGCAGTAACCTGTGCCCATTATTGCTTGCTTTCTTATTACTCAAAGATATATTTTCAAATATGAAGTAACTTTTGCTTATTTCCATCCTTGTATTTTCATTTGGACATTTTTTTTCAGTGTTTAGAAATGTCATTTTTCTTTGTGCTGCTTTAGTTTAATTATTTAAAAGCTAAATTTTAATCCAAGTATTAGAAGTCTTCAGAGGCTGGATTTTCAGCTAATAGCATGTTTTGTAGTAATCGGGTAGTGGTGGAGAATCAATTTTGAGTTTCATTAAATATTCTATTCTTGTTTGCACCCTATTGCTCCTTTTGAGATAGCCATAATTTAAATAATTGATTCAATGAAAAAAAAATCCAGCAGTGTAAAGCTGAACAGTCTATTCCAAAAAGGTCAGATACCAATTACTGTAACTTTGCATAAAATGAAATAAGAAAGCCTGCCCCTTTCACTCCCAGCAAAAAAAAATTAGGATAATCAGAATTCTCATGGAGCTTTTTCAATCAATAAATGTTTCAGTGAATGATTGCAGTACCAAAATTGCAATGCATTGCTCTTGCTAGTGCAATTATATTAATAAACCTTAATCTGATAGGGAGGGGAGGGGTGAAAATAGAGATGGTCAGTACAAGACAGGGAGAAAGAATGGTTTATCTGACTTACCCCTAAATAGTACTGGGGTTTTGTGTTGTCAACAATGCTAATGAACAATTTTTTTTTTTAACATTGCATTTGTCATGGGTTCAGCAGCAGCAGTCATTTTTCTCCTTCTTGGTAGCTGGTGTAGCGCTGTGTTTTTGATTTTGGGACTGGGAACAGCGCTGATAACACCAATGTTTCAGTTACTGCTTAGTGATGTTTTGGTCTGGCCAACGACTTTCTGAGTTTCATGCTCTGCCAGGGAGGAGGGGAGTCGGGAGGAAGCAGAGACAGGACACCTGACCCAAACTGACCAAAGAGGTTATACCATACCACAGCACATCATGCCCAAGATGGAGGACGGAGAGGAGAGACCCAGAAGGGTGGGGGGTGCACTGCGTGGTCGGACTTGGTTTTAGGTGGTGAGAAATTGTATTCTTTCCTTGTATTTGCCTTGTCATTATTATTATTGGTGGTAGCAGTAGTGATTTGTGTTATACTTTAGTTACTAAACTGTTCTTATCTCAACCTGTGGGAGTTGCATTCTTTTCAATTCTCCTTCCCATCCCTCCGGGAGCGGGGGGCAAGAAAGAGGGGGGAGTGAGTGAGCAAAACTGCGTGAGTTATAGAGGCTTAAACCACGACAGCATTAAAGCTGCTTTGTGCCTTTTTTTTAGTTCTTTTCTGTGATTTGTATTTGTGGTTTCACTTTTTCAAAATATTTTTATATGGTTTGACAGGCGATGTGTACCTAATTCTTGTGCCTGAAACGCAAACAGCAGACATGTTTCGTAAATTTAATTCTAAACCTTCACGCCATTCAAGTTCAACTACACATTACCAGGCAGTGCCATCTGGAGATAGTAGAGCAAGCTCTGAGCCAAGTCATTTCAGTGTCAGTAGTCTAGTCATGCTAGTGTGGCATTCTGCCTGGGTTCGTTAGCCTGCTGAGTAGTTGAGTATGTTATTCAGCTAGAGTGCTGTGCCAATATAACTACACTACTTTCAGCATCCAAAGTGTTTTCAGCATCTCTGTACAGGGCAGGATTATGGCATTGAACATGCTCTGTGTGGATCCCTTTGGTCATGAGTGCCACCATCAACTCATATCATAAAGCTTGACCTCTGGCAATGTTCTGATCTAGAAATCTGGTCTAGTGGAAGGTGTCCCTGCCCATGGTGGAGGGGTTGGAACTAGATGACCGTTCCATGATTCTATACTCTTTCAGTTTGGTTCATTCAGAGAATCTGGAATTTATCTGGTTCCTGCAGGCTTCCAGCACAAGTTTACTTGTGGCCTTCCCGTTGTTCCTTCTTCCTGAATGCCATCTCCTTTGTTTCCACTCTCTTTCTAGAAACCTGAACAAAGTTTGGGTATTTAATGCACAGGTATATTGTCTTTGCAAATAAGTGTTGCTAGACAGATTTGTCAGAAAGAGGTAAATAAAATATAGTTAAAGGGATATGCCATATGTGGTTTTGGGCTGAGTATAATGTAAACATCTAAAGAAAGAATCCTCTTTGTCCAACCTGTTCTGCCTACTCGCCTTTGAATGCTGTTTTTCAAGTTGGTCTTTTTGATTGTCCTACATGCTGCATAGTATTTGTTGCAGAGACCTACTAGGACCTATGGCACTAGCATGCAAAAGTGAGTGAAAACATTTTGTAGGCAGTTTGTTTTCAACTGTAGGTTGCATAGCAAATACATGAGCACTTAAGTAAAAGCTCTCTGTAAGGACAAAAAATTCCTGTCAATAGCTAGTACATTGCAAAACAGTTTGCTCAGATGCACTACAGTGCAATTCATACAGTGCCTTATGAAAATAGTAATTTTCTTTCTCTTCTACCCTTCAAAATATGTGACCTGTCAACCCTTTCTCTCTCTCTGAAACTTTTTTTAAAGGGAAACTGTTACAGAGATCACAGAATACCTCAAGTTGGACAGTACCCAAACAGGTCATTGAGGCCATCTCCCTGCTTCTCACAGGACTACTTAAACTAAACCATATGTCTAAGAGCACTGCTCCCTGGGAAGCCTGTTCCAGTGACCAACCACCCTCTCAGTGAAAAACTTTTTCTTGATGTCCAGTCTCAACTTGCCCCAATGAAGCTTTATTCCATTTCCTCCTGTCCTGTCAATCCTGCTGTAATAAAATTTGATTCTAAACAAAGTGGTGATTATATTTTTTTTTTCCTTGCTAGTGGCTATACCACTTGGTGTTATGAAATATGTTCAACACAGCATGTCATGTCTTAAAAACCATGACTTAATTGCAATTCCTTTGATCTCAAATGAACTACTGAAAGTTATCTGGAACCATCTGATCATTGGTGTCTTCTAATTATTTTATATGGGCTTTTTTTCTGTTTTGACAGTTGTTTCCTTTAAGTGTTTACTTATCATCATCTCAGCTTTGCTCTTCAGATTTTCTTTCTCGATTTACTGGGATACAGTTCTGAAAGATAAATAAGGGGAAAGTTGCTGACCAAACAGCTCTAGTGTAGCTCATTGAATGTACAGATTCTTATGGGTCCATCAGTAAAACTTCTAATTTATGTATATTTTCTAATTTACATGAAAAGCTTTCTGTAGTCTATTCAGTCAACTATTTTTGGTCATTTTTAATAACATATTTTTTTCATTTTTTTGTTATCCCTGTTCTGTTGTATTGATATATTTCTTCTGTAATGCTTAGTTAAAACACATTTCCTTTTTCATTATTTCTAATAATAGCTAATATCACTGCTTAAAAAAAGCCCAAACCCAAACAACCCAAAAGCAGAATTGGATTGCCTGACAATAACTATTATTAGTGATCCACTGGTCTCAGGAAGTGTTATGGAAACCAGTGGGCAATACTCATTTCCACTAGCTGTGCTTCATTAAACTTATTTAACATGGACTTACTATTCGCTTCTTTATTTGTGAAATCATAGAACTGTCACTGGTAGGAGATTATGAAAGGTGTTTTTTGTTAATAATTTTCAGACTGGGAAAAATTTGGAATTCTGAAAGCAGAACAAAATTATATTAGGTATAGTGTCAAAAGTACTTTTCCTTCAGAGCTCTGCATTTTCTGAAAAAAAATTAACTCTTGACCTTGAGCCATTGGATGCAGAGTTGAAATTGGTAACGTGGCCTCATTTAATCAAACAAATGTTCATATTGCTGACCGCCAGGGGCATACATTTATTTGCAAGTAGTTTTGCTGAAAGGTTCTTATGTGTGTGTGTGTGTGTGTGTGTTTTTCCTTAACTTACAGCATCACTGGTCAGAGTTTAGTTCAGCTGCCTTTCCCTCACCCCTTGCCTGCTTGTACCTAGATTTTGAAAAATTTTGTGGTATGCTTAGTTTCAGCGTTGATACACACTTCACTATTTGTTGCAGTAAGAAACCCTTCCTGCAGTTAACAGCTTCCTACCCTGCCGAATATGCAGAGCTGATAAACTCCTTATCAGCCTCCTTATAACCTGATAAGACTCCTTATTTTAGCAGGAGCAGAACTATTTTGTCTTTTAAGGAATAGAGCAGCAATAAGTTATATTACAAAGCAATCAAGAAATTTCTAGGAAACAAAGTTATGGGCTCAATCAAAGACCAGCTCAATGCTCTGAACCAATTTGTCTTTTTGCTGAATTCTGAATTGTGTCATAATATCTTACTGAAGTTACAAATTAATCCCTGAAACCTGATTCTTTGAAATGTTAATCTTCTCTCACAATTCTCTTTCAAGAAGGAGATCAGGGTGTTGCAGAAACTTCAAATAAGAGGGCAAGGTGGTGGGGTTGAAATATTTGCTACTCAGAAATGTGCTAAAATTGCACAATTAAAATCTGACAAACTCTGCAAAACTCAGTGGTTTCATGACTGCATAAGTATTAAATAGTGTGTGTCATCAAAAGGTTCCATAGGGTCTAGTTTATTTTATTGGTCTCATTCTGTTCTTAAAGACTGAGCTCCAAGGTAATGGAATGGTCTAAATGCGCCCTTTGTTCCAAGTGAGACTATCAAAACCCTCCTGCCAGTACTAGCTAGAATTAGCTAGCCAGAATATTTCTGAAGATCAAACTTCGCATCTAACATCTTTTACACAAATACAGGGTAAGGGATGGTCAAATTGTGCTGCATATCAAGGTTCACCTTTGATTAGATACAAAATGTGCATTCCTTCATTCTCTCTAGAATCCACCTAAAGACTGAATGTTGTCTATATATACCTTTGTTTTTGAAGGCTACAAGAAAGAAGAACAACTGCATAATTTGATTTTTCATGCAGAACGTGCACTAAAAGTTCAGTAATAAAAAAAAAAAAAAAAAAAAAAAAAAGCCAGAATTGAAGGTATTCTATTTGAAGAAAACCAAATGAGGAGGGGACCCCAAAACAACTCCCCTTAAAAAACAGCCATGAAAAAAAAAAAGTCCCCAAAAACACATCCTTGAATCTTTTTAAAGTGATTTTTTTCTTATTTTCCAATATTTTGTACTCTAATTCTCTAACAAAAAATAAAAAAATCTTAAAGCCCATAAAAATCAACTGAAACAGTGACAGATTTTCCTTTCTTCATGATCTGGTGACCTCTCAGTATCAAAATCCATAAATTTATTTGCTCGGATGGTGTATGTTTCTCACCTTCAGATATCAGCTTAATGATATTTAAATAAATGTTTAAGTTTTCTATGAACAATCCAGTTCCAATGCCGCTGTTTTCTGCAGTGATGCATTTCATGTAAATGTACTCAAATATTCACTATTAGTAACTTTGGAAATCTGTTTTAATGAAGTACAGCCGCAAAAGTCTTTGCAGTTGTTGTTTCAAAGTGCAATGGCAGTAATGACTGAGCTTCCCTGCGAGTACCAATAATGACTTCCTACCATAGACATATGTCTAGTCATTTGCTAAACTTGAGGATACAATTTGTTGCCCTTTGTAAAGGAAAGGAACCTCCTTTATCATTTCCAGACCTCCCATGAAGAAAGACTCTTTAGAAAATAACCTTTCATGAAGAAGGCATATTTCTCTTTGCTTAGAGCAACTTTTTTTTTTTTTCTTTTCTTGTCTATTTGATGTGTGGTATTGCTCTGGTTTAACCCCATCTGGCAACTAAGTCACGTGCAGCTGCTTTCTCACTCGCCCTACAACAGGATCTGGAAGTGAATTGGAAGAGTAAAAGTGAGAGAACTCATATGCTGAGATAAAGACAGGTAAAGCAAAAGCTGTACACATAAGCAAAGCAAAACAAGGAATTCATTCACCACTTCCCATAAACTCAGGCAGGTGTTCAACCATCTCCAAGAAAGCACGGCTCCATCAGATGTAACTTGGGAAGACAAGTGCAATTACTCCAAACATCTCCCACTTCTTTCTTATTCTCCCAGCTTTACATACTGTGCATGATGTCATATAGTGTGGGATACACCTTTGGTCTGTTGGTCTCAGCTGCCCTAGCTGTGTTCTATCCCAACTCCTTGTGTACCCCCAGCCTGCTCACTGGTCCAGCGGTGTGAGGAGCAGAAAAGGCCTTGGCTCTGTGTACGCACTGCTCAGCATTAACAGGAACATCCCTGTGTTATCAACACTGTTTCCAGTTCTAATCTAAACCATATCCCTATACAAGCTACTATGAAGAAAATTAACTACTCCAGCCCAAACCAGCACAGGTATTTTTAAGGATGAAGGAAGTATGACTTGCAGAATGGAGTTTTTTTTCAACCAAAGGCAGGAAAAACTTCTAGGCTTAATGATTTACCAAATATCTCAGTGCTAATTAAACCTGTTTTCCTTACAATTGTTAAGGAAAACCTTTTAATTTACTGTCATTGAAATAGACTTTTTTTATTTGCATCATTCTGGAATCTATTTGCAAATTTGCCTTCAATAGGTGGTATCATTGCAATAGCATATGATGGTGCTATTACAAATGCATCAATTTTGACAGGAAACAAACAGTACTAGGGAGCCTTTTGTCTGAAAAACAAATTATGAACAAATATTTATTTGTGAAAAAGCCAGAAGTAAGAAGAGTGCTCTTTCACAATAAGAAAGTATTTTAAAACTTTTTGCAGAGACTCATTGCTGGAGGCCACAGAAAATCAGCTGCAAATTTTTATTGTCAGTTTTGGAACTTCAAGTCCTCCCACTTCACCAGTCTTTTCAGTCACTAGCCCTGCAAGAATTTAAGAGGACAGGATAGTCAGATGAAATACATTCTTTCTTAACCTTCATTATAAATTCAAAGTGCTAGTTCTGCTCTTTATTTTTTTTACTTTTAGGGATTTGACTTATTGGAGGACTCCTCAGGATGCACAGGGCTAGCAATGATTCATGCCAGCTAGACTTGACTGTGTTATCGTAGTTGGTGACTTTTCTGAAAACATAATACTCAGTAACCTGCTTTCTGAGGCCATAATACTCAGTAACCTGCTTTCTGAGGCCATTTTCTGGTGTGCATTTAGGATGAAAATGATCTGGAAGTGCTGAACTGATAAGCCAGCAGAAATTATTTGGCAGAAACAAGTTTCTGCCTTAGTTTGGGACAGAGATGTGTTGTCTCTGTGATCATGTGGCCTGTATAACCTGTGGAAATGTTATGCTCATGGTAAGTAATTCTGCTAAATAATAAATTCTTTAATTTTTTGTACCATCTTAATAGCACTATTATAATCCTATGAGGACCTAAAATAGCACATTTACTTGGTGTTATGTGCTAACATACAGGGTGCCTATGGCTGCCTTGGGGATCACTTCTTTGTATTTCAGTGATAGGGAGGCATATCTCAGGACAGCAAGTTGTGAAGACCACTACTGTTACAAGTTTTAGGTGTTGAGTATATTTAGGAGCTAGGCTTTTGTGATTTTGAAAATTTTATGCAATACTGCAGAAAGTTTTGATGACATACACTGCAACTTTGCAGGATGTTGTTGCTGTCCTTTGATTTCTTAAATTTGCTTTGTCTAAAAGTTTATCACTTATCATAAGGTTGTACATATTATTTCCCCTACTCTACCCCCCCAAAAAAAAAAAATGCAGACCAGGCAGAGATGCCCTGCTGAATTCTGAGATTTCATAAGAGATGAAATCCTGCTCTGGCTTACACAGATGGGCAGGGATAAAAGCTATTCTGCATAATCTACAGAGCTAGCTATCTTTAGAGGCATTTCCTTTCTGACATCCAGAAAATTTCTAGTTACAATGTTAGGAAATGTGTTGCCAGATAATTGATGTCACAATATGTGATGCATTGCAGCCATATGTGTTGTACGGGTTGGGGTTATGATTTTCCCAAAATCACAAAGCATGCTGCTTCTCCAAAAAATAGCTGTAAAAGCTTCCTGCAGTGCAGCTGCAGGTGAGCTGCCAGGTAAAATTCTACCTGCTACAAAAGTAAAAGTGGTTTTGTTTAGTTTCTTGGTTTTTTGTCCTAGAAATGCCTTTTCGAATGTTGGCCCCTATCCACAGTGTAGTCACTCCCAGACAGGTTATACAGGTTTATACACTATAACTGATGCAATTATCCAGGAAAACAGAATCATCAAATGGGATATTTGTTCATTTGTAGGAAGTAACACCATTTTATTTCATTTTTGCATTCAGGATAAGAGATTCTGCATCTGGTTATTTACATTCCTAATTTTTGCATATATGAAGCTTCTATTTTTACTTACATGTAAGAAGGATAGCATATAGCACGCAGAGTCCTGTTTGTAATTAACTGTAAAAATGTCTTTTTGCTTCTTTTGAACATTTGAAATCTGAAAGAAAAAGTATCAAAGTATTCCTTAATCCTCTGGTTTTGTAGTTTGAAAGGAACACAAGAGAACTGTGAACTCACTTCTATTTCTAAATAGAAATCAGCACTTTCAGTGAAAATGAATAGACTTTAGTCCTCTGACAATATTGGATGTTCAGGATTCTAAGCTCTTTACCTTTTGTGATTCAGCAGAACCTGCAGAATCATGATGGATGGCTGAAGCACTGTCTACTCTTTCCTCCATATGTCTTGTTTGATTGCACTGAGGTTCAGTTAGCACAGTCAGGAGACGAGATATATAATACACTAGCACACAGCTGAACACATAGCTAAGATGATGAATAGTATTTTTTAACTTCCCTTAATAAGACAAATGAGTGAAATCTTCCTGGCTTGTACCTATTAGTTGACACTTACTGATCCAGTACAAAAGACTACATTGCATGTGGTCTTTCAACAACAGTCTGATTTTTTTCTTATTGTTCAGAAAAGTGATACAGTGAACTCCTATAATGCAGAAGAATTACTGGCCAAAATGAACTGTATTTGCACAGTCAATGCAAATATTGATATATGGATAGAATGATATCCAGGTACTATAAGAGCTGTAGTCTTCAGTTTAAATTAAAAAAAAGAAAAATAAGTAGTAACAAAGCTCTGCTGCTTAAGTTGTAATTCTTTTTTCTTAATCCGAATAGTCCAATCTAACAAAAGCATCGTTCATGGTGGCAATTTGAGGCAGTCACTCAACACCATATTTTTTAACATCTCAATTTTATATGAGAAATTATAATTTGCAACTTTTTTTTTCTTTCTTTCTTCTTAATTCAACTATAGTAAAACTCAGGAACTTAATTCATGACCCACACTAAACACCCACAGTTCTGTCCATTGGATTGACTGTGGATGCATCAATGTCTGCTTATCTGCAAGCTGTAGATTTGTCAGCTGAATAAGCCTTAAATTATTTTTCATGGCTGCTTCTTGTGAACAGCTACTAATCCTTGGCCTTGTCTGTGAGCTAGAGAGGTCAGAGCCTCTTATCTTTTCTGGTTTAGTCATATCTGGCTCTCTGTGAGTAAAAGGAAACACAAAATACACCAAAAATATGTGGGAGAGATCCTGTTGACTGAGGTGGGGGAAAGGGTGGAGGAGAAGAGAACAAAAAGATTTCTTTCCTTCCCAACTCCTAGCATTCTGAAGTCAAGGACTATACTCCTGTGTAAATGGGGTATTAGCATTAACTACTCAGCTGTTGTGTCTTAGCTGTTCCTTTTCCCTGAGTGACACTTGTGCTTTTTTTCTACACAGTATCTTGGTTTCCACAGGGACAATGGAGCTTGATTCTTACTGTTGGGAAAGACATGAAAACTTTCTGAAGTAAAAAAGTTTGAAACAGACCTGATCACCTCTGGGATAAATGTTCTGGCAAGTAAGTCCAGTCCTGCAAGTTTTCATGAACTACATTTAGAAGAGGAAAAAAATTGAAAATTTGCTAAGAAAAATGCAAAGCTCAAAAGATCTGATGTTGTAGGCAGTTCATCCTGCCTCTGTGTAAATAACAAATAATGAGGTGATTTAAAACAAACAAAACCTGCCAAAACGAAAAGACTTTTTTCTATTTAAACTTTACTGTATAACTCCTTAAATGAGGAGGAAAATATTTTTTTACAACTGATTAAAAAAAAATATTACCTCTATATTGTCCCTATATGAGACATCCCTCATTATTATTTCATAATATATTCTTTAGTGGTTTCAATATCAGTCTGAAATTGAAATGCACGCAAATTCTTAGGTATGAAAATTGGAAAGACAAACATGTTCTGGTTGTATTTGGATTTTTGGTTAGTTGATTTGTTTGTTTTCTGATCCTTGCTCCTGAAACAACATATATTTCCTTTTTTTTTTTTTTTTTTCTCAAGCGGATAAAATACTTTCTTTCATTAGCGTACTAAACCTATGAAATAGAACACTTACTAGGTGTTTTCAAAAACCAGAAGTGACTAAATTCACAACTGGAAAGCAATTTAACTAAGGACTACAGGCTGAAGACCTGGAGTTGTTTTATATAACTGTTGAGCCTGGAAGTCCTTAGTTTTGTTTTCTTCTGTGTGTTAGGGGCCTAGCCCCAGTCCCACTGGAGTGTGAAATACTCTCCACTTAGGAAGGTGCGACAGTTCCGCAATTTGTGTCTGTATCCTCCTAAAACACTCTGAAAGATAGAGGCTTAATCCAAAGATTACGTCAATCCTACATATATTCCTCTGTATATTTCTAACCACACGATATAATAATTTGTAAAATTATTATAATTTTTTTTTCTAATGCGTGCTGTGCAAAAACATTAAAAAACTGCAACTTCTGGAACTTGTTCTTTCAATAGTAGGTGAAGTTTTGTATTAAGTAAGAGATGTTAGTTCAGTGAAATACATATACTAAGCCATCACCATATTGTAAAACTGGATTTATAATCAATCGCTTTCAGGTAAATTAGGCTTAATTATGATTTTATTTTAGCAAATTTAGCTCAAATTTGCTGAAACAATATTGCTTTTTAAAAGGTTTTTTTTATTATAATGCTGCTCTGGTTTTTTTTGGGTTTGGTATTTTTTTGATTAATTGTACATGATGGGTTCCATTTGAATCACTTTAATAGTTACAGACTGCATGTTAGTGTGAAGGATTCAGATTCTGGTTTTACGGTGAAAATAGAGATTTGCTCTGAAATGGTGCTCAATTAATTTGAAGATGTGCTTCTTACTTTTTTAATTACACTGTAATTGAAAAATGTATTTTCCTGATACTTTTAGTGAAGGGAATCATGTTATTTAAGCTCATTGAAACAGTCTGGTAAATTTATATTAGGAATATTTTCTGTGAAGATGAGAATTCTAAAGCCACAATGAATTTCAAAGTGTTTGTGAAAGTTAGTGTTAAATATTAGTATTAAATTCTACCACTTTCATACAAAATCTTATCCAAACATTAAATAACTGGAGCAGACAGACCTTTATGGGTTCAAATGTTGTGGGGTTTTGTTCTTTTTTTTTGATTGCATCTGGGATATTTTTTGGATCTATAATTTGTGAGTGCATAGTTTATTACCCCAAAAGATACCTGCACAACAAACTAGCTAAGTAATATTCAGTTTCAGCTAGGAGGGGGAAGGTTATGTTGTCAGGAGTGTGTAGAAATCACATGTGTTGAATCAACTTATTCTGAAATTTTTCAAAAGCCTTTTCTAATTTGTATGTCAGATTCAGAAAGGCTAGGAGGATTGGCCAGGTTAATAAATGGTTAGAAGGGTGGCGCTATAGTCAGGGGTTTCGGTACCTTGAACACAGGGCTCAATTTAGGAGGCCAGGTCTACTGGGGGCTGGTGGAGCTGGTCTGACAAAGAAAGGGAAGAGTGAATTTGGTAGGAGGCTTGCCAGACTGGTCAAGGATGCTTTAAACTAGATGTGTTGGGGGAGGGGGGCATTATTCCATCCCAACACACCCCATCACTGGCCAGCACCTATAATAAATGTTCAGAGCAATGCAGGGATATTCCAGCTGCTCTAGCCAATGAGCCAGCTTCGATCGGAGCTCAGCTCAGATGCCTCTATACAAACTCCCATAGCATGGGAAACAACCAAGAGGAATTAGAGATATGCGCACTTCTATGGGGGTATGATATAATAGGCATCACAGAAACATGGTGGGATGGCTCCTATGACTGGAGTGTTGGAACAGAAAGTTACAGGCTCTTTAGAAAAGACAGGCCCAGCAGACTGGGAGAGGGGGTTGCTATTTATGTTAGGGATAGGCTGGAGAGTATGGGACTGTGCCTGGGGACAGGTGAGCAGTCGACAGAGAGTTTGTGGGTCAGGGTTAAAGGGAGAGCAGGGATGGGAGACATTATTGTGGGAATCTGTTACAGACCGCCTGATCAAGAGGACTCTGTGGATGAAGCACTCGATAGACAGATAGGAATAGCCTCACGCTCACAGGCCCTTGTTCTCATGGGGGAACTTCAAGAGCCCTGATATCTGTTGGAAGGGTGGTACTGCCCAGCACAAGCAATCCAGGAAGTTCCTTGATTGTGTGGAAGACAACTTTCTTCTGGAAGTGATAGAGGAGCCGACAAGGAGAGGTGTCACGCTTGACCTCATGCTCACCAACAGGGAAGGGCTGGTTGGAAATGTGACACTCCAGGGCAGCCTTGGTTGTAGCGATCATGAGATGGTCAAATTCGAGATCCTCAGGACATTGAGAAGAGCGTACAGCAAGTTCGCTCCCCTGGACTTCAAGAGAGCAGACTTTGGCCTCTTCAGGATCCTGCTTAGTAAGGTTCCATAGCTCTAGAGGGCAGTGGGGCCCAAGACTGTTGGTTCATATTCAAGGCTCACCTGCTGCAAGCTCAGGAGTGATACCTCCCAACTAGAAGGAAGTGCAGCAGTAGGGTCCAGAGACCTCCTTGGATGGATAAGGAGCTGCTGAGGAAAATTCAAAGGAAAAAAGAGGCTTATAAAAGGTGGAAGCAAGGACAGGTAGCCTGGGAAAAATACAGGGATGTGGGAAGCTAGGGACCAGGCTAGGAAAGCTAAGGCCCACTTAGAATTCAACTTGCCTAAAGATGTTAAAGATAACAGGAAGGGATTCTATAGGTACACTGCCAGTAAAAGACAGACTAGGGACAACGTGGTCCCCCTCCGGAAGCTATGGGGAGAACTGGCTACACTGGATTTGGAGAAGGCTGAGGTTCTCAATGACTTCTTTGTCTCAGTCTTCACCGGAAAATGCTCTGACCACACCACCCAAGTCTTGGAAGACAGGTGCAGGGACAGTGAGAATTAAGACCTTGGGCCCACTGTAGGAGAGGATGTGGTTCGAGACCATCTTAAGAACCTGAACGTATACAAGTCCATGGGACCTGATGAAATCCATGCGTGGGTCCTGAAGGAGCTGGCAAATGAAGTTGCTAAGCCACTGTCCATCATATTTGAAAAATCATGGCAGTCAGGTGAAGTTCCCAATGGCTGGAAAAAGGGAAATATAACCCCCATTTTCAAGAAGGGGAAAATGGATGAGCCAGGGAACTACAGACCAGTCAGCCTCACCTCTGTGCCTGGCAAAATCTTGGAGTGGATTCTTCTGGAAGGCATCCTAAGACACATGAAAAACAAGAAGGTGCTTGGTGACAGCCAACATGGCTTCACTAAGGGGAATTCCTGTCTGATCAATCTGGTGGCCTTCTATAATAATGGAGCTACGGAACTGATGGACAGGGGTAGAGCAGTTGATGTCATCTATCTGGACTTGTGAAAAGCATTTGACACTGTCCCACATGGCATCCTTGTCTCTAAGGTGGAGAGACATCAATTTGATAGGTGGACCACTCAGTGGATAAAGAACTGTCTGGATGGCCGCACGCAAAGAGTTGTGCTCAATGGTTCGCTGTCCAGCTGGAGAACAGTAACGAGTGGTGTTCCTCAGGGATTGGTGTTGGGACCAATCCTGTTCAACATCTTTGTCGGTGGCATGGACAGTGGGAATGAGTGCGCCCTCAGCAAGTTTGCCCATGACACCAAGCTGTGTGGTTTGGTTGATGCATTGTAAGGAAGGAATGCCATCCAGTGGGACCTTGTCACACTTGTGCGGTGGGCTGATGCCAACCTGATGAAGTTTAACCATGCCAAGTGCAAGGTCCTACACCTGGGTCGGAGCAATCCGAGGCACAACTACAGGTTGGGCAGAGAAGAGATACAGAGCAGTCCTGCAGAGAAGGACTTGGGGGTTTTGCTTGATGAGAAAATGAGCATGAGCCAGCAGTGTGCGCTTGTAGCCCAGAAAGCCAACCGTATCCTGGGCTTCATCAGAAGGAGTGTGACCAGCAGGTCGAGGGAGGTGATCCTGCCCTCTCCTCTGCTCTTGTGAGACCTCACCTGGAGTATTGTGTGCAGTTCTGGTGTTCTCAACATAAAAACGACATGGAACTGTTGGAACAAGTGCAGAGGAGGGCCACGAGGATGATCAGGGGACTGGAGCACCTCCCGTATGAAAATACAATGAGAAAGTTGGGGCTGTTGAGGCTGGAGAAGAGAAGGCTGTGTGGAGACCTCCTAGCAGCCTTCCAGTATCTGAAGGGGTCCTATAGGGATGCTGGGGAGGGACTCTTCATGAGGAACTGTAGTGAGAGAACAAGGGGTAACCGGTTCAAACTTAAACAGGGGAAGTTTAGACTAGATATGAGGAAGAAATTCTTCACTGTGAGGGTGGTGAGGCCCTGGAATAAGTTGCCCAGGGATGTTGTGAATTCTCCATCACTGGCGGTGTTCAAGGCTGGATTGGACAGAGCCTTGGGTGGCATGGTTTAGTGCGAGGTGTCCCTGCTGATGGCAGGAGGGTTGGAACTAGATGATCTTTATGTCCTTTCCAATCCTAACTATTCTATGATTCTATGATTCTTCCCAATTTGAATTTATAGTTTTGACAAAGGAAGACTTGAATCATACTGGCATGATCATTGGAGCAGCTCATACACTGTAATATGCCATCATCTTACATTTCTGTACATTGTCTGCGAGCTTTTTGTGAGGAGAAAAGCAAATGAGAAAAAAATCTGTTATTTTTTCTTCTTTTTTGAGTGGCAGGGGCATCTTAGTGTAGAGTGTTTATAACAGTGTGGTCTAAATCACCGTGATTACAGTAATATATATCGTACTTTGCATTAGCAGTATGGAATATAAAATGGAATTTACACCAGGGTGTGGTTATTATTACTTATTGAAAGAGACCTTGGTAGCAGACAATATAAATATCTGAGAGAAGTTTATATTTACTAATATTATTTTGATTGTATTTGGAACTTAAATGTTTTCCAAAGCAGTTTTGAACACTTGGCCTTCAACAGTTAATACTGATTCAATTTACGGTATCCTCGTTGCCCTTCCTAATTTTCCCTTGTATAAATTTCTTCATTACATTTTGTAACTGTAACATGAAATAAAAACAAACAAACAAAAAAACCCCACCAAACAACCCCCCCAACAAACGAAATAAAAAATGAAAAAAAGACTCAAAATAAAAATTGAAACAAAACAAAAAGCCTGAAACACCTGCCCCAAATCACCTTGAAACAAGGATTTTGAAGCATTTGGAGTGCGAATTATTAAAAACTTCTGATAGCATATAATATATTTATGCAGATTAAACCAGTTCTCAGAGGGATTATTGCAAGTTAGGAGACATGTAGAGATAAAATTTAAAAGGCTTCCCAGTCTGTTTCAAATTAAATTTGAATTGCTTTCAAAGTATTAAACCCGCTCCTTTGTTTCATTTTTTAGAAGCCTAGTTATCTCATACGCTATCTAAATTGCATGCTTTTCCTTCAAGATATACTACATTAGAAATTAAACTTTCTTGGGTGAAATGACCTTCAGATTTGCATTGCCTAACAAAGCAAAAGACCTTTGCTACTTGCTTTCATCTACTCATTGTAACCACAGTATTGTGGGGTATTCAACCTATTAATGTTGTAGATCTCTCTCTCACTTTCCATACTAATCTAATTATATGGCAGGAGGCCTACTCTTCTGTAAAATATTGAAATAAAGTATTACTGTTTCTGTAGCAAAAAGGGGCAAGGTTTTGACTTTGACTGCCCAAAGAGAAATAGAGAGCAGAAATCAGTTTTTGAGACTTGATTTTATATAAATATTTGTTGTAAACTGAGGAAAAAAATAACCACAACTTTTATATAACAAGTTTATTCTGAAGTGTTGAGTTTTCTTAGTGGAAGGGGGTAGGAACTAGATGATCTTTAAGGTCCCTTCCAACCCAAGGAATTCTATGTTTCTATAAATGGTTAGGAACTTATTTCATTTTTTGCCACTGGAGATGTGATAGCAAGATTGGAACTTGAAATGGTGACAGATACAGGATATTTTGCCTCTTTAGTAATATTTTAATAGATTCTTCAAACATTAATTTCCTGGGTAGGTTTATCCACTTATATGAATATAGTCACTGGGAGATGGGAACTCAGATGTGTGACAGAACTTTGGTTTTATTCTCCCAGAGACAGAGATTATGTAGCTGACAAGAGTCAACTTTTTTTCAGTCTGGAGGAAAACCAAATATAGTTGTGATGAAGAATCCCTGCACAGAAGTACTCTCTGCAAGTGAAGGATTTGACTGAAGAAGTGAAATCTCTGGAACACAATCTGGATGATAGAATCATAGAATAGTTGGGGTTGGAAAGGACCTCAATATCATCTAGTTCCAACTCCCCTGCCATCAGCAGGGACACCTCCCGCTAAACCATGCCACCCAAGGCTCTGTCCAACTCAGCCTTGAACACCGACAGCAATGAAGGATTCACAACTTCCCTGGGGAACCCATTCCAGTGCCTCACCACCCTTACAGTAAAGAATTTCTTCCTCATATCCAATCTAAACTTCCCCTGTTTAAGTTTGAGCCCGTTGCCCCTTGTCCTGTCACTCCAGTCCCTCATGAAGAGTCCCTCCCCAGCATCCCTATAGGACCCCTTCAGATACCAGAAGGCTGCTAGGAGGTCTCCATGCAGCCTTCTCTTCTCCAGACTGAACAGGCCCAACTTTCTCATTGTATTTTCATACGGGAGGTACTCCAGTCCGCTAATGATCCTCGTGGCCCTCCTTTGGACTTGTTCCAACAGTTCCATGTCGTTTTTATGTTGAGAACACCAGAACTGCACACAATACTCCAAGTGAGGTCTCACGAGAGCAGTTTTAAACTTCCCAGAGATTAATTTTTTGAAGTTTGATCAGGAACTTTTAGGAAAAATTATTCCTGCTGTTATAAAGAGAATGACAAAACCAAAGATCTTTATTCTGAAAGAAAAATACATTTCCAAATCAACTAATACCATATTTGTAATGTTAAATCAGAATATTATATTAACTTGAAATAATTTCCATTCTTATCCAGATAGTTGTGCATAACAATGAGGGAGGAAAACACGGAAAACATGATAATTTGAAGTTGCTGTTCAATTTGCTTGACAAAGAATAACAGATTTTCTTGAATGTTTGATGATTTAAAGAGAAATATTTGACCTTTCATTGTGTGGTCAGATGATGTTAAATTTAATGTGGTATAATTCTCTCCAGCCTGAGGTTTTAATGCTTTTTTTGAGCTACATTTAAAAAATGGCAAAAAATATCATCGATTTTCTAAATACTAGAATTTCCCATTATCTGTATCTAGAATTTCCCATTGAAATTGATTAATTTCAGGATTTTTTTTATTCTGCATCAAAAGGAAGAGTTTTTCTTAGTCACATGCATTTTACAATTGTTACCTTTACTAATGTGCTTTATAATGCTCATTATTATACAATTGAATGGACTAAATGTATCAGAGATGTAAGCATCTGCAGAACATTAATTGCTAACTTTGTAAAAATTATAATAAAGTCTTCCTATCAGCCACTCAAAGGTATCTATCCATGCACAGTCAGACCTTGCATAATATTGTATTATACTATATATATTTTTTCCTTTTTATTATCAGTGAGTAGGATGTAACTAGCATCTGCTACATGTCACAATTAGATAATGAGAGGAGAGTGAATTCTCTTTTCTTTCCCACACACACCCACTCACCTAACTGGAATTTGTCTATGTTCTGCAGTTTCAGAATTTCAACAATATTAAATTATCTTTATTTTAGTGTTTTGGGTTTGTTTGGGTTTTGGGTTTTGATTTGTTTGGTTGTTTGGTTTTTTTTTTATGACATCAGTTATTTAAAGATATCACCACCTCCTCAAAAAGAAAAAAAAACCCAAACAACTCAAAAATGGTTACAAAATTAGCTGATGGTTGTCTGAGATTATTAACCATCTTCAGGACTAAAGTATCTGGTTCTGCACCACATTAAATTGCTTTGACTCTTCTAAGAAATAAAATCAGCAGCCCAAATAGCATCTTAAGTAGTTATAATCAAAAAGAAAAGAAAGGGAAAAGTCAATCCATTAGACTACACATACCCCCGTCAACAAGAATAAAATAATTAAACAATAGGTTTATATTAAATTATCTGAGAGTCCAATGTGCTCTTGTATTCCAGCTTCTCCATCTAGACATGTAAAATAAAGTTTGGATGCGTGGAACTAAAAGA
The DNA here is from genome assembly GCA_028858755.1 of Ara ararauna. Taxonomy (NCBI): domain Eukaryota; kingdom Metazoa; phylum Chordata; class Aves; order Psittaciformes; family Psittacidae; genus Ara; species Ara ararauna. Next base: position 58,478,889 of record CM054377.1, on the reverse strand, counting down.
TACTTTACTACTTGCAAAAAGAACCTTGTAGAGATTACATGTGATGGAGGCTTTATTACAACAGGTTTCTTTTGTAAGTACACTGACTGTCAACAAAGTAAACATAAGGGCTATGGGATGACTAATATCAGTTTAATACCCGTCATATTTCTTGATTATCACATTATACATAGGACCAGGATATCCTTGCAGCTGCAGAAGACAAAATGCATTCTTCAGAGCTTCCACTTCCATTTCAAAAGATAGTTTTGAAAAGGAAGAGTAAGGAAAGCCTGCTAGGGAAAAGACATTCCTTACTATGAATTCCAGATGTAAGCATTTGACTTAAAAGTTTTGCTTGACTAGGATGTTGTTCATTCTGTTTCTGCTTGCTGTTTTCTGGGGTAGTGCTGAGGTCACCTCACTGGAATAACTCTTAGACTTAGGCTTGCTGATTGGTACAATCATGTACTATCTATTGTAATTATTAATCATTTTTTTGTGTGTGTGAATTGTTCGTTGCCTTTTTTCTTTTTTTGGATGAAGCACATGGTAAAAATTTTAGGCAGCTGAAAGAGATGTGCAGAATAATAGATACTAATGTGAAAAATGAGCTTACTGCACTGAGAATCTAACCAGGAAAAAAGAAAAAGTACTGACCTTTGATTCTTAATCTGTATCTTTCAGAAATAAGGAAAGAAGTAAATTCTTAACCTAAGGTCTTGCGTTTGTCCAATTCTGATTATTTTTAAAGCTTTCTTTTTACCTGTTCCTTATACTCTCTTTATTCAGCTCAGTGCTAATTTGACATTACTCAGTCTTGGCGAGTTCGCCCACACCCTTCTTAACCCCTTAAACTCTTTCAGATTCATATAGATTGCATATATGAGAGACTTTTGTGTGCAAGACCTTGCCTACTTTTATCATGGAATTGAAATGAGTTGCTTTGAAAAGAAGAGTAGGCATTGAATTGATGATTCTCTTGGCTTCAACTTCATACATCATCTGCAATAACCCACTGTGAGATGTGTTTAGTTCTGTTAGGGAGAATACAAAGCATATCTCCTGCCTCAGAAGACATGCTAAAAACATGTAAAAACTGTATTCTGCTATGCTTCAGTTTAGAGCATATATTATACTTCTGTTAAACTATGATGTCATTTCCTCTTCAAGAAGAAAAAAGAAAAAGAAAATCCCTATACTGTATTCCTTTGCTGTGAAGCACTGCTCAAAGATTGTGTGTATGTATGTGTCAATGTATTTTATATAGCTGTACTCATTCTTTTTGGAAATAATGTAGAAGTTTCCATATGAGAAGGGTATAATTTCCTACCCTTTCTAAAATGAGTGAGAAGTTGCCATGCATTTTTTTACTGTATTCTTTATGCTTTAGGGCAGGATTTGAGAAATATAAGTGGATAAAAGCCTTGGAGAGCTATGCTCTAGTTAAAGTTATAACTAGAGGACAAATAATATAACACACCAAACAAATGGCAAACCAACTGTGTCTAAGGTCATATTCGCAAGCCAGTAGATCAGATAGCTCAAGGTGATTTGTATTAGCTGAGAATCTAGCTTCTTTGTCCCTGAATTAATTTACTTTGACTGTATTTTGAGAGCATATTTTTCCTGTTTATATGCATAATGCTTGCATGGATGAGCATATATATATCTGTTTCTTTGACTATGGAAAAGATATAAATATGTGCAAAGAACTCTAAAATATTTAAAAAGTAGCTGGTCTTAAAGTTTTTGTAATAACATGTTATCACTATTGCTTTCAAGGGTGGCGCACAAATATGGCAATTATTGTAATTCTTCAGTCATGGTTCCATAAGAGTTGGGATAATTATCAGTCAACCAACCTGAAATGCATTAACTGAACAAAGTTTGTATGGGGTAACCAGAACCAGTGCTACACCACAGGAGAGCTGTCAAATGGAGTATTAAGAGCCATCAGGAATCAGATGGTTGAAATAGGATTTTGTATATACTGAACCCTGCAGAGAAAGAACATTAATATTATCACAGGTAACTCTCTGTTGCAGTAAACTCTTTGTTTATCCTTACCCTGGCCCATCTTCTAAAATATCCAATTGAATGTCATACCAGCTTTATGTATTGTCATTCAAGATGCTAAAAATCATCTATAGTCCATGACTTTAGTCATTAATTACTGGCAGCATATTTCTACATATGAGAATTTAAAATATTTTCCCTTGAACATTTCTTGAGCCTTTAAAGTCTTCAATAGGACTTCCAGTTACCTAAAAGTTCTGTCCAATTACATAATTCCATCGATTTCAGTGCTTAAATCAATATGAAGTTGTATTGGACCTCACAGATACTGACATTGACTTTACTTAGTGTGTAACTTTTAGCCCAGTGAAGCATAACATTTAATAATGAATTTGCCCCTGTGGTGTATTGATAAAATTTATGAGCATTTTTGGTTAGACAAATGGAAAAAATCTCTTCCTACTTCCTGGATCTTATCTTGGAAAATCTGGGAGATGTAAAAGTGAATAGTTAGTTATTCATGGAAAAAAAGGTGTAGAATATTTTTACTTTTCATCCACTCTGCAAAGAAGTCTGAACGTAAACCTGCATGGACAAATTTAATTTTTAGAAACATTATCACACTACAATGGCAAGATTCAGGCAGTCTGTTTCTACAGGTCTAGGTCAAGGAGAAGAGAGACTATCCACAGCATAAACTGATCTGTTTGGCCAGTCTCCAGGAAGTGAAAATCCACTTCTCCTTAGAATCAGTAACAGAACTGTGACCTGATTTCATTTATTGCATTGCGTGCATCTTCACTCTCTCTCTCTCTCTGATCAAGCACGTCAGCCCTTTGCTCATGCAACTGAAAAAGAGTTTTCAATGCTCCAGCTTCCTGAGATGATGTCATGGGCTCAGCAGTAGCAGTCATTTTTCTCCTTCTTGGCAGCTGGTGCAGCGCTGTGTTTTTGACTTTTGGCCTGAGAGCGGTGCTGATAAAACCAATGTTTTCAGTTACTGCTCAGATGTTTAGTCTCGCTGAGGACTTTCTGAGTCTCATGCTCTGCCAGGGAGGAGGGGAAGCGGGGACGTAGCAGAGACAGGACACCTGACCCAAACTAACTGTCATGGTTTAAGCTGTAAATCACACATCCTGCTCACTCCCTCCTTCCTGTTTCTTCCCCCCCCACACTCGGGGGGGGGGGGGGGGGGGGGGAATGGGGAGAAGAATCAAAAGAATGTAACTCCCACTGGTTGAGATAAGAACAGTCCAGTAACTAAGATATAACACAAACCACTGCTGCTACCATCAATAATAATAATGACAAGGGAAAAACAAGGGAAGAGGATACAACTGCTCACCACCTGACAACTGAGCCATGAACTGAACTCTTCTGGGTTCCTGCCCCCACTTTTTACATCCTGGGCATGACGTGCTGTGGCATGGAATACCTCTTTGATCAGTTTGGGTCAGGTATCCTGTCTCTGCTTCCTCCCGGCTTCCCTTCCTCCCTGGCAGATCATGAGACTCCGAAATTCCTTGGTCAGACCAAAACATTACCAAGCAGTAACTGAAAACACTGGTGTTATCAGCATTATTCCCAGGCCGAAAGTCGAAAACACAGCACTGCAAAAGTTACTATGAAGGAGAAAAATGACTGCTGCTGCTGAACCCGTGACAGTATCCACCCCTTATTCCATACCATTCACGTCATGCTCAGATCCCACATTTTCAATATACCATCACATATATATATATATACATACACGCACACACACAGAGGGAGAGAGATCATCCCTCAGTGCATGGACCAATCCCTACAAAGCTGCTGAGTCCATTCGGTCTGTGACATCAAGCTCCATCTCCTGTAACAGTCCTTCAGAGCAGGGGAGGCCGTGTGCAGTGTTGGATCGTTGCCTGCTGATGCTGATCGTTCCTTTACTGCAGAACTCGTCCGGTTTCATTAAAGTTCATTCTTTGTTGGGATGATGGTCAGAGGGCCAGTCGCTGATGACTTGAAGACATCTAGTTGGTGGGCTATAAAAGTATTACATAGCAGGCAACAGCATACAATTGAGTTCATTGGCTGTTTTCCCCTCAAATCAAATCTCCTTGAGGTACACATCAGACTTCCTCATCTTCCCACTTTACCCACCAAGTATATGCGGGTCCCTGCCCAAAGCAATCCCACAAGTTGGTTTACCTTTACCTGAAGCTGGAATAATCCAGACTGTCTTCCCCAGCATATGCACCACAGGAACTTTGTGCCCCTCTACAGTATGCAGAAGTTCTGACTGGCCTGGACCACCTTGTTGGCAGATCCTCTGGTGTTGACCAACCAAGTGGCCTTTGGTAAATGTGTATCCCAGTGTCCGAAAGTCCCACCACTCACTGCTCTCAGTGTAGTTTTTAATAGCCCATTGTACCGTTTGATTTTCCCAGAGGCTGGTGCATGGTAGGGGATGTGATATACCCACTCATTGCCATGGTCTTTGGCCCAAGAGTCTATGAGGTTGTTCCGAAAATGAGTCCCATTGTCTGACTCAGTTCTCTCTGGGGTGCTGTGTTGCCACAAAGTCTGTTTCTCAAGTCTCAGGATAGTGCTCCGGGCAGTGGCGTGGGGCACAGCATATGTCTCCAGCCATCCAGTGGTTGCTTCCACCATGGTAAGCACATGGTGCTTGCCTTGACAAGTTGGTGGGAGTGTGATATAATCAGTCTGCCAGGCCTCCCCATATTTGTACTTCAGCCATCGTCCTCCATACCAATGATGTTTTAACCATTTAGCTTGCTTAATTGCAGCACATGTTTCACAGACATGAATAACCTGGGCAATAGTGTCCATTGTTAAATCCACCCCTCGATCATGAGCCCATCTGTATGTTGCATCTCTGCCCTGATGGCCTGAAGTGTCATGGGCCCACCAGGCCAAAAATACTTCACCCTTATGTTGCCAATCTAAGTCCATCTGAGCCACTTCAATCTTAGCAGCTTTATCCACTTGTTGGTTGTTCTGGTGTTCCTCAGTGGCCCGACTCTTAGGTGCATGAGCATCTATGTGGCATACCTTGACCACTAGGTTTTGCACCTGGACAGTGATATCTTGCCACAGTGCAGCAGCCCAGATGGGTTTATCTCTGCATTGCCAGTTGCTCTGCTTGCATCGCTGCAACCACCCCCACAGGGCATTTGCCACCATCCATGAGTCAGTATAGAGGTAAAGGACTGGCCACTTTTCTCATTCAGCAATATCCAAGGCCAGCTGGATGGCTTTCACCTCGGCAAACTGACTCGATTCATCCTCTCCTTCAACAGTTTCTGCAACTTGTTGTTGAGGACTCCATACGGCTGCCTTCCGTCTACAATGCTTTCCCACAATGTGACAGGACCCATCAGTAAACAAGGCATACTGTTTTTCACTTTCTGACAGTTTATTATATGGTGGGGCCTATTCCGCACGCTTCACTTCCTCCTCCTCTGGTGACATTCCAAAATCTTTGCCCTCTGGCCAGTCCATGATGATTTCTAGAATTCCTGGATGACTGGGATTTCCTATTCCAGCTCATTGTGCAATTAGTGCAGCCCACTTACTCCATGTAACATCGGTTGCATGATGTGTAGAGGAGACCCTGCCTTTGAACATCCTGCCCAGCACAAGCAACCGGTGTGCCAGGAGGATCTGTGCTTCAGTGCCAATCACTTCCAAAGCAGCTTGAACCCCTCTGTAGGCTGCCAGTATCTCTTTTTCAGTTGGGGTATAGCTGGCCTCAGATCCTCTGTATCCCTGACTCCAAAAGCCGAGGGGTGGACCTCAAGTATCCCCTGGAGCTTTCTGTCAAAAGCTCCAGCTAGGACCATTCTCCCCGGCTGCGGTGTGCAGTACATTTTTAACATCTGGCCCGGTCCGGACTGGTCCGAGGGCTACTGCATGAACTATCTCTCGTTTAATTTGCTCAAAGGCTTATTGTTGTTCAGGGCCCCATTTAAAATTATTCTTCTTCTGGGTCGCATGATAGAGAGGGCTTACAATCAAACTGTAATTCAGGATATTCATTCTCCAGAACCCCACAACATCCAAAAAATCTTGTGTTTCTTTCTTATTAGTTGGTGGAGACATTGCTGTTATCTTGTTGAACACATCTGTGGGGATCTGGCAACGTCCATCTTGCCATTTATTCCCAAAAATTGAATCTCCTGTGCAGGTCCCTTGACCTGACTCCGTTTTATGGCAAAACCAGCTTTCAGCAGGATTTGGATTATTTTCCTCCCTTTCTCAAAGACTTCTTCTGCTGTATCAACCCACACAATAATGTCATCAATGTATTGCAGGTGTTCTGGAGCTTGCCCTTGTTCCAGTGCAGTCTGGATCAGTCCATGGCTAATGGTAGGGCAGTGCTTCCACCCCTGGGGCAGTCAGTTCCAAGTGTACTGGACGCCCCTCCAAGTAAAAGCAAACTGTGGCCTGCACTCTGCTGCCAAAGGAATTGAGAAAAATGCATTGGCAATATCAATCGTGCCATACCACTTGGCTGCCTTTGACTCCAGTTCATACTGAAGTTCCAGCATGTCTGGCACGGCAGCGCTCAGGGATGGTGTAACTTCATTCAGGCCACGATAGTCTACTGTTAGTCTCCACTCTCCGTTAGACTTTCGCACTGGCCATAGGGGGCTATTAAGGGGTGAGTGGGTCCTACTGATCACTCCTTGACTCTCCAATCTACAGATCAGCTTATGGATGGGAATCGAGGAGTCTCGGTTGGTGTGTAATATTGCCGCTGGTACACTGTTGTGGTCACGATTGGCATTTGTTGTTCTTCGACCTTCAGCAACCCCACAACAGAAGGATCCTCTGAAAGACCAGGCAAGGTGGACAGCTGCTCAATTTCCTCTGTCTCCAAAGCAGCAATACCAAAAGCCCATCAGTACCCTTTTGGGTCTTTGAAGTACCCTCTCCTGAGGTGGTCTATGCCAAGGATGCATGGAGCCTTTGGACCGGTCACAATGGGGTGTTTTTGTCATTCCCTCCCAGTCAGGCTGATTTCAGCCTCCAGTACAGTCAACTCTTGGGATCCTCCTGTCACTCCAGAAATATAAATGGGTTCCACCCCTTGACAGCTTGATGGCATCAGGGTACACTGTGCACCGGTATCTACTAGAGCCTTATACTTCTGTGGAACTGATGTGCCAGGCCATTTGATCCACACAGTCCAGTAAATCCGATTGTTCCTTACCTCCACCTGGCTGGAGATGGGGCCCCTCTAATAGTCATCACATTGGTCACCCGCGTCTTGTTGACAGGAATTATTCCTTATCAGAGAAGCTGAAGTAAATTTGGCTCTTCCACTCCATCTGGGAACCTGCTCACCAGAGACTGAAGCCGCAGCCTTCATGGGGTGATCATCCTTGACCTTTGTTCTTTTCAATTCACGCACCCGTTCCTCCAAAACTGAAGTATGCTTTCCATCCCACTTCGTCCTATCTTCTCTGCGATCCTGCAGGTAAAACCATAGGGTGGCCCGTGGTATATACATTCTATATCTTCTCTCTCGAACAGTAGAATGCCTTTTGTTAATAGCTGAGACATGTGTTGGCACATGTGAGGAGCTGGATAGATCATCTCTCAATTGTTTGAGGTCCTGTGATATTTTTTCCACAGCTGAGATGATAGAGGGGGTGAGATTGTCTTCAAACTCTCGGAGTTTATGAATCATTTCATCCACTGTTGGTGGTATTATGATTCCAGGTTACTGTTGCCAATGAGTAGGCATATGATAGGGGTGCATTCCGTGCAAATTTCCGCCACATGAGTCGTGTACATTTGACTTCATCTGGATCTATGGGTATATCCCCATTATTCGGCTTGATATTATAGATCATCTCTACAGTGGCTGATTCCCTCAGAGACTGGATGCCTTTTTCCAGAATAGTCCACTTAGCCAAATGACTCATGACATCGTCCTTGTATGGAAACCTTTCTTTCATAGTTGCAAAGAGCCGCCTCCAAAGGCTGAGGGACCGTTTCTCTCTTGCACTTGCTTTGTCAATTCACCCTTCCCTAGGAAGTGATCCCAGCTGTTTGGCTTCACTACCTTCTAGTTCATGACCATCGGCCCCATTGTCCCAGCATCGGAGCAGCCAGGTGATAATGTGCTCCCTTGGCTGACGGGTAAAGTCCTTGCGCATATTCCGTAGCTCGGTTGAGGTCCGAGATCGGGAAGTCACCTCTTCTTCTTCTTCTTCACGTGATGATGACTCCTGGTCCGATGCTGTCCCAGGTGGTGAGTACATTGTTTCTTCATCTTGCTTTACCTTTCTTGCCTCTTTTTTACTTTTCCTTTTGCGTACAGGGGCAACCAATATTGGTAGAGTTGGTCTTCTGGTTTAGCTGCGGTGATTATCACTGTGGTTTGGGTAGCTGCTGTGCCTGTCACTGGGGTTTAAGTAGTGGCTGTACTTGTAGCTGGTGGTGGTGTAGCTGCTGTACTTGGAGCTGGAGTAGCTGTGCTGCCCATTACTGTTGAAATTTGAGTAGTGGCTGTACTTGTCCCTGGGGTGGTGTAGCTGCTGTGCTTGGAGCTGGAGTAGCTGCGCTGTCCATTACTCTGCCCTCAGATCCAGGGACATTTTTTTCCTTTTGAAGGTGCTGGACGGTGTTGAACAGGGCTCTGTAAACATAGGCCAAGCCCCAGCATGTTGCCATGATTTGTCCACCTCTGGTGTGACCAGAATGACAACACATCTCCTTTAAGTGTTTTACTAATTTTTATGGATTTTGCATTTGTTCATTGGTGAAGTTCCAAAGCACTGGAGGGGTCCACTGGCCTAGATACTTGCCCATACTGTCCCACACCCCCTGCCACTCATGACTATCCAGCCTCGGGGAAAAACTCTTGGACCTCCTATATCATCGTTTAACCCTAGACAAGGCCCAAACCTGACTCTGCATAACTTTCAGGACCAGACGAAATGGTCATGAGTAAAACACACTCGGTATGCGCGCCAACATGGCGATCCTCATCACAACCAGCAGGCAGGTCTCAAGGGTATCTAAAGACCATTCAAAACCTCCAAAATTCTCAAACGATGCTGTAAACGGTCTGGTGGGGGGGCTGGGAGCATAAAAGAATGTCTCCTTCACAGGTTGACCACCCGAGAAGGTGAAAAAAGATGTGTAATTATTAAACACTTCTATTATATACCTCCCAAAGTATAGAGTTGGTGACCACATTAGGAACAAAAGCCGGGTCAGTTTCGTGATCGCTGAGTCTATTGTATTAAAAATCAGTGCAATAAAGTACGATGTAACAAAAACCTTAACCCAAAGCCCATGTCTGAAAAATGTTAAGATAAGAAATACCGGCTGTAAGTAAAGTATCATACGCTGAACCTGTGAGAACCAGAGCAACAACTTTGAGAGCCAATAAATCGTCGTGACAAGTGGCTATTAATCCTGTCATTATCTCAACCCTTTGAGCCCCACGTTGATTGCCAAAAAGAACTGTCATGGTTTAAGCTGTAAATCACACATCCTGCTCACTCCCTCCCTCCTGTTTCTTCCCCCCACACTCGGGGGGGGGGGGGAATGGGGAGAAGAATCAAAAGAATGCTAACTCCCACTGGTTGAGATAAGAACAGTCCAGTAACTAAGGTATAACACAAGCCACTGCTGCTACCACCAATAATAATAATGACAAGGGAAAAACAAGGGAAGAGGATACAACTGCTCACTCCCTGACGACTGAGCCATGAACTGAACTCTTCTGGGTTCCTGCCCCCACTTTTTACATCCTGGGCATGACGTGCTGTGGCATGGAATACCTCTTTGATCAGTTTGGGTCAGGTATCCTGTTTCTGCTTCCTCCCGGCTTCCCTTCCTCCCTGGCAGATCATGAGACTCAGAAAGTCCTTGGTCAGACCAAAACATTACCAAGCAGTAACTGAAAACACTGGTGTTATCAGCATTATTCCCAGGCCAAAAGTTGAAAACACAGCACTGCAAAAGTTACTATGAAGGAGAAAAATGACTGCTGCTGCTGAACCCATGACACTAACCAAAGAGGTATTCCATGCCACAGCACGTCATGCCCAGGATTTGAAAACTGGGGGCAGGAACCTGGAAGAGTTGGTTCACAGCTCAGTAGTTGGGTGGTGAGCGATTTTATTCTCTTACCTTGTTATTTCCCTTGTCATTATTGTTATTGGTGGTAGCAGTAGTGGTTTGTGTTATACCTGAGTTACTGGACTGTTCTTATCTCAATCCGTGGGTGTTACATTCTTTCAGTTTTCCTCCCAGTCCCTTCAGGAGCAGGGGGGAGGAAGGGGAGGGGAGACTCCCGAGACTGTGTGGTTTTTCTGAGTTACAGCTGGGCTTAAACCACGACAGATGAGTTCTTTTGGTCACTATTTTTTTATCAAAAGAAAAAGAATGCTTTAAAGAACAGTTTGGTATTGTTTTATTTGGTTGATTTTGTTTGTTGGGTTTTTTGTGGTGTTTTCCTGGTTTTGGGGTTTTTGGGTTTTCTTTAGGTTTTGAGATAAAGCTCGCATTGTTGAACCTACAGCAATTGTAAGCAACCATGGCTTTTTTGACACTGAACAAGTGTTTAGTAAAGGAAGAATATGAAGAAAAGGGAAATAGCCAAGCCACAATAGATGAGTAGTCATTTACCTGATTCTTTGTACAGTTTGTTGATTTACAGTTTTGCCTCCTATTGAGTCCTTGCAAGAAGCGTGAGAAAAGTATTAACACCTTTTCAGGGTACAGCATATACTGTCAAAGCACTCCCAGAAACATCTAGTTCCCAGCACTAAGTTTTCAATTTGAAATTACTGATCACATTTAAGAATTGCTTTATGACATACTGCATATGACTTTCTCTAGAGAATCCTCCATTCTGAATCAATAGCAACACGCTGGCTGAAACTGCAATAGTGATGATAAGAGTAGCAACTGCTGGTGTAGAGTTGTAGCAGACAGAAACCTAGCCCCTATTATGCTATGCACTATCAAAAAAGCAACATAGCAAAAAAGACCCCTGTTTCTGTCAAAGCAAGTCCAGTTGGATGTGTGCTGGTAAAATAATGTGTGGATGTGCATGCACACAGTAGTGATAGAAGCAGAGGAGGAAACTGGGCAGTGACAAATGAATTTAATTTCCTTTCCTGAGAATAAGAAGGATTTATGGATTAAAGACTGATGATACAGAATATTTTTACTCAGGTGCTTGACACTCAGTCTTGCTTTTCTCATGAGCCAGTGACAGGAAATATAGTCTAGAAAAAGAAGTCTTACAAAATAAAAACACAACCAGTTGGAAAATTACCAGGAGAGAAGTAATGATTGATTTGCTGTCTGGCAGTATATAACCACTTGTGATTCTGCAGGGGTCTTGTCTGACTTTTTCTTTTTTTTTTTTTTTTTTTTTCTTCTCTCTTTTTTTTTTAAATTATTGGTATTTTTAAGGATTATATGTTCTCTGGATAAATAGCAACTGCTGTGTCTAAATTTTTGACACAGGTAAAGAGGGACATCAACCATGCTGGCTCATAAGCATATTGAATAACTGATTACTGGACTTGACAGATTATAGGGATAATTGTACGGTTCTGCATACAATGTAGGAATAAATTCCATGCATTTTTATCTTTCATAATGTTTAGGATTAAGGTACCCTACTTCAATGTGGGTTCAGCTTTGACGTTTAGGGAGAAATTACTGTTTTTCCTTTTGCTATCTAAAAATACCTTTCCTTTCCAAAACTTAATCACTTTTAACATGTTTTTTTCATTGTTGATGTTCATACTGTAGTGTTAACTCTTACTTAAAGGGTAGTATCATAGCTGTGTTATTGATCAGGTTTGGTTTTTTTTTTATTCTGTTATATATTGAGAATGTTGTCACATCTAATGTGAATTTTTACTTTTTCTGGCTTAAATAGAAACATGTCTTTGCTCATTAAATTCATTACACTTTGCTCAACACTGGGCTAACTTTATATGGTTTTGAATGCATTTTGCCATAATTTCTTCCATTCACTTGGATGTGCATTTATCATAAATGATTAGATTACACATGAGAAGGGTCAGAGCTCAATGTCTATACAGATTGCAAAACAGTTTTTCATAGAACCAAAGAACTTCACTTTTTCTTTTTTCTTTTTCAAACTGCTACGTAAGAGCTGTTATTTTCTGTTCTAGCACTACGATATTGAATCTCTTCATTCTGTTTGCTTCATTAACTGAAGCAAATGATCAGTGTTTGCAAATGAAAATACTAATTCTCTATTTGCCTTGTGTTTATTGATTTACCTTATGGATATTCTACCAGAAAGCAGGTCAGACATATGAACTTATGACCAATCCTTCTCATCCTCTTATTTCTTCTTGTGTCTCTGTAATCAGGCACCTGCAATAGCCCAGTGGAGATAAGGAAAGCACAATTCCTTTTTTTGGTTTATTTGAGTTCGAAAACGCATTCTTCACATTATATTAAGCTTGGCAGTTTCTAATAAGGCATAAAATGACATGTTTATAATTAATGCTTTACTTGAAAATAGCCAGCTCCAAAACCAAACTCTTTTATGGCCAAGGTAGTCTAGTTAGGAATATAAGGCTTTTGGTATAAGTCATGTTCTCTGCTGCAGATATCAAGAGGATGAGAAGTGGGCTGATAAAAGGTTTGTGTCATAGAAACATAGAATCATAGAATACTTAGGGTTGGAAAGGACCTTAAGATCATCTAGTTCCAACCCCCCTGCCATGGGAAGGGACATCTCCCACTAGACCATGCCACCCAACATTATGTCCAACCCTGCCTTGAACACCGCCAGCGATGGAGCATTCACAACTTCCCTGGGCAACCCATTCCAGTGCCTCACCACCCTTACAGTAAAGAACTTCTTCCTTATATCCAGTCTAAACTTCCTCTCTTTAAGTTGGAACCCATTCCACCTTGTCCTATCACTACAGTCCCCAATGAGGAGTCCCTCCCCAGCATCATTATAAGCCCCCTGCAGATACTGGAAGGCTGCTATATATCGCAGCAGTGTTGGTATATAACTAGTACTGCTTCAAGTAGCAATGAAACCAAATACTTTCAAAATAATCATACTGTGAAATGTGATGGTCTTCTTATGTAAACATCTAAAATTAATGATTTTGTTAATTTGCATTAAATTTCTACTTAATAATACGGAATAAAGAGTTTGAGGTGAAAACTGGTCAATCTCCATTTATTTTATCATTTTAAATTTTTAATAAAAATATGTATCTTTTTTTAGAATGAAGCCTTGCAAGAAATGTCAAATAGCAGCAGTTTTTCTAATTAGGTATTATACATTTGCGAATATATTAAAGTATTTCCAAGGTCATTCAACTCTATATTTAGGATAATCCAGTTTGTGATGGAATGACAGAACTCACCTGTGATTTGTACACCTGCAAAAGGGGTAAGGTATGTATTTAATTTATTTTGATGCTTATGCAATTAGTTTACGCAATTCCTAACTAGAAGTACACAGAACTCTCTAAGCTTGACTTATTTGCCTTTTTTGTCCTTTTTCTTATTCTAATATAATTATTTTTATTATTATTTTGACTAAAAAACTGTGTCTAGCTTAATGGAAATGCACCCTTGTACTTTTTAGAATGACTGTTTTTACTTCCGTGCTTCAGCTATAGAAATTTATTCTATAAAAAGTAATACCTCTCCATTAAGCATAAGTCATGATAAGTGTATTTACGCTTTTCATTTTTTCTATATATATTGTGCTGGCACACTCAAAAATCATATAATTTCTTTAAACTTCTTAATCTTTTCCCAAATACTGTGAAGTTTCTGGTCTTCCATTCTTTACCTTTCTTGTGAAGTCTGTCTTTTTTTGTATCACTTTCAGTTCTCACAATTTAAGACTGCTGTCCAGACTTTAACTTTATTCTTGATAGTTATTTATATAGCATAACTCTTGTATTGATTGGCTTAGGTTTTTTTCAGATCTGCCTCCAAATACATTGTTCTAGATACTCATCTAGAACTGATCTGATCTTATCTGATTTTTAATATGCATATTTATTTTATAATCTTATTATAAAAAATCATTAATACACTTCTTTCTATGTAGTGTGGTATTCCTCAAGTTGCTGTAATAATTTCCAGTAGTAAAAATAAGATCATAAACTTCAATTATGATCTTATTCAATCAGTTTCAATCTTATTTGATCAATATAATTTCTTTCTTTTTGAAAGTTCTATAATACATCTTTGAAGTGTTTCTATAGCATGTTGCCATCATGAGCCTGTTTAGACCACTGATGTTTTCACCCTTGAACTTCACTGCCTGGATAATTAAATATTGTTGAATGTCACATACACAAGTTTATTTCTGACAACAGAATAGTATACTCCTTTTCTTCCAGCAAAAGTTTGGTCATTTTTATGTAATTGGGTGGATTGTTATTTTTTGTTGTTTTTTTTTTGTTTGTTGGACTTTTTTTTTTTTTTTTTGGGGGGGGAGGGGTATTTATTTTATTTGATTTGGACCTGAGTTTTTCCCTTTAGTTTTCAGTTGCATTTTAGATTTACCATACATCTGTAATTTTGCCAGCATCACTTCCTCTTCGGCTTCATTGAGCTCATATTCTCTGGATAGATGTGCTTATTGACTGCATTTTAGGAAGCATGTTGTGTTCTATCTCTGCTATTTTATTTTTAAGCTTATTTTTTACTTCAAAGCAAATTTGCTTTCTGGGCTGACTTGCTGCTGCCAAACATTGTAGTCTTGTTTCGTTCACTGAATTCTCTGAGACTGCAATGTGGTGTTTCTGTATTTACATCTCAGTAGAAGGTCTTTTGCTAGTAGTTTGTTGAATCATTTTCCAGGAACTTTATGCAACGAAATCTTTGATAGTGAGCTGGCGTGTTTTTGAGAATAACCTCACTCTTGCTTCTGAATCTGCTTTCAAAGAAGAAAATTCTGCAGGGTTTTGTGGTGTTATCGCAAAACTGGTAACCCTAACCCTAACCCTATCTTACCCTTTACTGCTTTGTTTTTTTTGAAAGTATGAGTTTCCTAACCACTTCACCATTACAAGTAATATATCCAAAATAAGGGGATATAGAGTTGTGCTGATTGATTCAGTATTATGTGTGATATTTTGCTTTTATATAAGGCTTTCTATCATAGTTTCTTACTGACTAGACAGAATTTGTGACTATTAGTGGTAAAAATTTCACTAAAATGTTACCAATTTACTGTGTTCATGAACATACAGTATTTTCTCTTGTATAGTATCAAATAATCTATAGCTCATCACTGATTAACATTCAGTATATGCATATTCAACATTTACTTTTCTTGTGTATGAAAATAATGGTTTGAAATTTGAATATTATATATTCATTATTAAATTGCAGTCATAACCTGCTTTATTTAAGGCTTTCTCAGGCATTTATGTCTTTCACAGTTTTTTTTCTTTAAGGCAGTCTATCAAAGAGAAGAAGACATTGTATAAAAATAAGTGAAAAAAGTCCTAATTTCTTTGGTGAAACATGCAATTATTAATTTTAGATAACTCTAAGTCTACTTTTTTTCTTTTTCCTTTAAAGAAATTCCTCCAACAGGACTTCTTTCTCTCCCTTACCCTTGAATAAAAGATGTAATCACCAAGTTGTTATCAAATATGTGAATCAGATGCTTATGTACCTACATGATTTAAAGAACAGTTTTCTCAACTACTGGTGGCTGAAACTTTTCCTCTGTTAGTGAGACATCTGCTGAGATGGTGTGATGGATCCAGCTCCAACAAGGATTAAGTAGTTGTTTGCCTGTCTTCCAGCTCAATATCCTTGGCTATGAGGTCTGGTCTCAGGTTGCAAAAAGAAGTGCAGCGGACTCTAGGCTTCTACCAGGCCTAACACTGAAATGGTGAGTTAAAGATACAGGCAAATACAGAATTTTTGGTTACCAACAACATAATTCAGTTCAATTGTGTTCCCTACTTTTCTACATTTTATGTTTATGCTTTCATTTGAGAGTAAGTATAAAATGAATCTATATAAGCTCACATTACAAAAACAGTGTCTGAGTCCTGAATCATTCTTCTGCTGTGATGCGAAAATATATGCAGGTTTTCTTATACTTTCATTGGGTGAGGCGAAATGAGATATATACACTTGAATGCTCAGAGAGCTTTCGTATGCTAATAAGGATGAATTGCAGAAAACAGCTTCTTTCTCAGCTAAGTACTTCCTATGACCAAAAATATTATAGAGGGAAGAAGTGGAAACTGTGTTGTAGGCAGTTTTCACATATCTTTATGGGAACTGATGATACTGTAATACCTAGCTGATGCAATGTCGTCTGTTGATGCTACATGATACTCGGATCTGGCTGCAGTTTCTGCTGGTATTTTCCTTCTGATGTGGAGTGTTAATCACAGTTGCACTTGAAGTATAAAACCACTATGCACCCATCTCTTGGCATGAAAAAGAAAGGGAAAAGAAGGTCAAAATCCAGATTCTGTACCTCTCAAGTGCTGTATATAAGCCCTATAGAAAGGTGGATACCACCCATGACTGTGATATTTGAAAGCATTGTTGCTTCTGTAAACCCGTGTTGCTTCCCACCCTAGGTTGCAAAAGTAAAGCTATTTATTTCCTCCGTATGTGTATGTGCAGGTAGCTCTGTATTTCTAGGGGTTAGTAAGGAGACAGATCTAAAATCAGACAAAAAAAACCCAACATTTTTTTCTTTTAATCTAAAATGCAGACGTTTTGACAGGCGTCAAAGTGGGATGCTTTAACTGAGACAGCTGATGGAATTTGCACATGACTTTTGAATGACTTATAAATCCACTCTATGAGGTCTCCACGCAGCCTTCTCTTCTCCAGGCTGAACAGCCCCAACTTTCTCAACCATATGAAGATAGGCTGAGAAAGTTGGGGCTGTTCAGCCTGGAGAAGAGAAGGCTGCGTGAAGACCTCATAGCAGCCTTCCAGTATTTGAAGGGGGGCTATAGGGATACTGGTGAGGGACTCCTTGTTAGGCATTGTAGTGATATGACAACGGGTAACAGGTTCACACTTAAACAGGGGAAGCTTAGATTGGATATAAGGAAGAAATTCTTTACTGTAACGGTAGTGAGGCGCTGGAATGTGTTGCCCAGGGAAGTTGTGAATGCTCCATTGCTGGCTGTATTCAAGGCCATGTTGGACAGAGTCTTGGGTGACATGGTTTAGTGTGAGGTGTCCCTGCCTGTTGCAAGGAGGATGGAACTAAATGATCTTAAGGTCCTTTCCAACCCTAACTATTCTATGATTCTATGATTCTATGAAAATATCTTCCTTCAGAAAGTCTAAAATCAAATGCCATTTCCAGTAATACATTTTTTGAATAGTTGTCTGAGCCCTATGTATTTTTTCAAGTAAAAATCAATTGTTTTGATCCTGTAATCAATCTGAAGAAGTTATATAAAGGCATAAATGCAATTTGGGAGTTTAAAGCAAGCAGAAGAAATGCTCATGTTTCATCACTAGGTCCCTATTTTTTAATGTAGATCTGTTAGTCTTAAAATGGTAGTTCTGCAGATTGCTGTCTATTACACACTGTGATTTTATTTACCCTTTTGTAGTAAGTTATTATTGCGGTTATTGGTTTCACATGGCAAGATTTTGGTAGTGGGGTTGTTGTTATAGGGGTAGCTTCTGTGAGAAGACACCAGGAGCTGTCCTCATACTCTGTCAGTTCCAGTCAGCTCCAAAATGGACCTGCCACTGCAAGTATTGAGTGCATTAGCATTGTTGGTGGCACCTTTGTGATAACATTTAAGAAGGGGGAAAAAGTACTACAAAGCAGTCGTATGAGAGAGGAGTGAGAAAAATGTGTGGTAAACAGCCCTGCAGCCCTGAGGTGGAAAAGAAGGACAAGGAGGAAACAGAGATCCCCCTTCAGCCAGGGTTAAAGTCCACATTGAGGTAGATTGTTCCTCTGCAGCCCACTGAGATCTACCTTGAAGCAAATATCCACCTGCAGCCTGTGAAGCCACTCATGATGGAGCAACTGGGTGCACCCTAAATTAAGCACCTTTTGGAGAGTGCTTGCCAGAGCAGGATCCAGTGAGTGTGGCCCCATGGAGAGGAGCCTGCGCTGGAGCAGGTTTGCTGCAGAACTTGTGACCCCACAGGGGACCCACACTGGAGCAGTCTGTTCCTGAAGGGCTGCACCCCATGGAAGGGACCCATGCTGGAGCAGTTCATGGAGAACTGCAGCTCGTGGGAAGGACTCACATTGGTGAAGTTCAAGGAGGACTGTCTCTTGTGAGAGGCACCCCATGCTGGAGCAAAGAAGAGCTGGAAGAAACAGTAGTGTCAGGGACAAAGCACTATGGACTAACCACATCCTCTATTCCCATTCCATCAACCCATTTGTAGAAAGGAAGTAGAAGAATTGGGAGTGAAGCTGAGCCTGGAAAGAAGGGAGTGGTGTGTGGGAGGTGTTTTATTTCTTGCTATCCTGCTCTGTTATTAATTGGTGATAAATTCAAGTAATTTTCCCCAAGCTGAAGTTATTTTGGCCACAACAGTAAGTGATCTCCTTGTCTTTATCTTGACTCATGAGCTCTTCCATTTTATTTTCTCTCTCAGTCCCATAGAGGAGGGGCAGTGGCTTGTGGGCACCTTTTGGCCAGTCAAGGTCAACCTAACACACTGGCTAACTATGCTAAATACAACTAGCTTGTCACCACTCCTCATTCACTATCACATAAATATCAGTAGGAACATGTGCAGGAGGAAACATGCTAAGTGATTTTATATAACATAGAGCAGATCTGATGGAGTGCTGTAGCAATGATCCTGTGCCCAGGATGTGGGGATCAGAAGGTGCAGAGCACTTCATGTGAAGGGAAATGATAAAGGTGATGTTTTCCCCCCTTACTGCCATGTGGTCAGGGGAAAACCTGAAGAGAGAAACCCCTGTAATGAAAGCAAGTTGGTAAATCAGGGACCTGTGAACATATAGGGTACCGTGTGAGTAAATTAAGCAGAATTGTACAACAGTAGAATTGTTTAATATAGGGCCAACTTGCACTGTTCCAGGCAGTTGTTTAGCCTTGCTCAGGAGGAGCTGACGTGCTCTGGTGGTTGATTATTTTATTTCTGATATTTAATTTGCTCTCAACATCAACCTCAGCTTCACACCTACCTACGTATCTTTCTGTTGCTTTACTTTTCACTCTTCTTTTCCTGTATATGCTGTGCCACCCCCTTTCATGTACCTTGTCTCTCAAATATTTCAGTATATTTTTGAAGTAGCTTCAGAAAATGAATAAACATGAGTTAACATTATATTTGATGTTCTAACATTGTCATGCGTAATGTCTCTTCACCTTCTGTTATACAGCTTGTAAACTGTGAAAGTCTGTGTTTGCATAATGGGACTTCAGTCTTGTCTGAAGGCACCTGTGTAATAAATGTGATTAATATAGTGCTTGATTGTTAACTGCTAATTATGCACAATAATATTAAAGGTCCTTTTTGCAAGGCCACATTCTGTTGCTGGATGTGTTTAAATTTAGTAAGCATTATAAAAGCTGCAAAGTGTTCCTGATTTGCATTTCAGAATGGTGAGAAAGCATAATAATGGGGTTTTAGAAGTGCAAATTTCTTTAATGTCTTCTTTTATCAGGGGTTGATCTTGGATTACAGAATCAAACTTGATTCACCCAAGAAATAACACAGAACCCAGAGCAATTTACGTCCTTACATGAGTCTTAGGTTATATGAGGAAAGAAAAATTTTATTTTTTGTTAACCACCATTCAAGTGCAATATTACAAACCTATTTTGTCTTTCATTTTAATGAAATACCTCAGGACTTTTAAGCTGTATTTAATGCCAGAAAGATCTAACCTATATCATGCTGCATATACATCCATTAAGTATTATATTCATATAACCTAAGGCTATGTATGTATTATAAAAAATAATATGTTTTGCTATATTTTATTTCTACTTTTGTAACTGTACTTGTCCATTCTTATTAACATTATATATCAAAGCTAGGGTTTTTTTAAAGGCTGAAATGAAAGTATGGGGGCTTTTTCCTACCTGGTCTGAATTTATTCTTTTGAAAAAAAAAAAAACCAAAAAACAATCAAACAAAAAAAGCCAACCCAAAAACTAAAACCAAAATCCATGTGGCTACTTCATGAAATTATTTGAAATTATGGATTCTAAATGAGGTGCTACTGACCTTGACAGATGACAAAATATTTTTTATCTGTGCTAAAGTTTTAAAAAAAAAAAATAAAACATTTTATAGATTTTTTTTTTTAATTTGTCCTTTGATCTCTCTTTTTTTCATTTTTATTTTTTACCTGAAGATTTAAACTTTCTTAATGGGCCATAACAGTTTTATTCTTGATTCTGCCACCATTAGCTGAGCCAGTGTGTCAAAGTTGACCACATACTATTTCAATGGAGAATAAGCACTCTTTGAGAGATTGTTTCTAAATTAACTTGTGATATCAGGAAAAAAAATAAGATTGCTTTTACATCCACAAAAATTCTTTTCTATTAAATAGAATACAGTTAATTTTCTTCAATTTTAAATTTTCTAAATATTAAATTTCACTACTAAGTCAGAAATAAACTCTCAAATGGGTGTTGTCTCTTTCTAGAGCAGACCTTGGACACGTCTGCAATCTAATATCTCATTCCCGTTTCATTAGAAATCGGTTTTTAGACAAAAAAAACCTCATTCATTGCTGATAGCATGCAGTACAACTAAATTGCTCAAGACTGAATTCATATTAATTTTATATCCCAGACTGAAGCTAAACCTTTTGGTAAAATTCTGAGTGTGTGGCTTGAACATGATGGCTGCTGTGATATTTGCAGGGTTCTAATTTAAATTTATGAATTATATAGTGATGAGACAAGTGGAGTTTAAGGAAATAAATACCTCTCCTTTTTCTAATTTGAAGTAGAAGCATTTAGTTGTCATTTATATCTTATGAAATAATGCAAATAGGTTATTGATGTAAAACCGGTAGGTACCTTCATACAGTATTTTTCATGCCACTTCTGTCCCTTTTTTAAGAGCTTCACTTTGTATGATATAGCAAAATCTACAGAAACCCTGAATATTTTCAGATCCCATTGTATTTAACTTCAGAAATAGTATCTTGAGCGGTGAGAACAAGGATACCTGTATGTTAAAATTACTATAACCAGATCAATATTAGTATGAGCTGTCACACAGTAAACAGCTTCAGCTGAATTCCACAAAAAATTTTGAGCATTAGATATAAAGGAAGTCTGAAACATCAGTCCATTTTTGCTATGGTATTTTTGTGTTACATTTTTTTCTGATGGGCCTTTCCCTTTTTACAGTTTGACTAAGATCTGTTGTTAACAGAATACTCGCACTGAGGCATTCTACAGATGAGAAGTTGCTTATATTTGTTCTTTAGTGCTTCTATATTTTTTTTCCTATTTACTTGCCAAAAACTAATAGCTTTTGTTATTGTTTAATTTAAGTGCAACACTGGTTTAGAAGTTTGTTCATCAATACTTTATTATTAATCACTAACAGGGTTTTGCAGGACTGAAAACAAATTTGTTTTTGTAAGATCAAAAGCACTTCTGCATAGATATATATCAGATTGAGACAGATAGATTTAGTATGGTAATTAAACTAATTAAGACACAGCCAATTAAGAAATTTTCATTTTTATTTGAGCAAATCAGCCTTTTTTTGCTTTACCTTTTATAAACGTCATTACATAAAAACATAATAAATGGTCTGATTATAGGGCAATTATTTTGATTGAAATCCTGTTGTCAGAAATCCCTATCTTGAGGCAAAGCAACTGTAAATCAGAGCATAACTTCATTAAACAGAGCAGAGCCTTAGTAGAATTCTGAAGACCTGTAACACATATGTGCCATAAACAGGAAGAGACCAGTGTCAGCTGTCTGCTCAGACGACAATTGTAATTTTCTATCATTGACTGCTTGAACAGTTTAATAGTTTTATAGTGTAAGGCAAAATTAGTTTCCAGAATTTGTCAGGTATCTTGCGTATCTGATCAAGAGCTGATGGTAATGAGTTCATTGCAAAAGGACATGGAACAGAGCAGTGTTTCTTCCGCTAGAACCTGACCCATTTGACATTTAATTCTATGAGAGTGTCTGCATTTCTTCATTATAACTGAAATGGCTCATTCTCCCTCTTCTCCATTCTCCTTCAGTCTGTCTACCAGAAATCTGTAAGATCGTGCTGTTCTTTATGCATTGAGAGCTGAAGAATAGTAATTGTAGTTGTAGTTCAGTGTTCATCTGTGACAAATTGTAAACTTTGTTATTCCTGGTTATTGTGATAGGTGAGTTGTGTTTTAAATGCGTAGAACCACAGAATAATTTATCTCTCAAAAGAAAAGGACAGAGGCATTTTACAACATGTGCTTTATTCTCAGTGATAAACACGTCTTCTTTCTTCCATAGCCTTATTAGCTACTACTCTACAGAGTCAAGCTGGTTTTCTCCTGTTTGCAAATCAATCCTGAGAATATCCTCTTTGTGAGTCATTTCCTGAATTTGCAAACTTGAGTGCTGTCTGTCCACAAACGGTAATGCATACGGTTACTTATGCAGAAATAAGAGTACAAGGAGTAGCGTGCTACAAATAAATTCTCTTCATTGTAGTTACAGCCACTGCGTTAATGAACTCATATCTATATTATTTCGTACATTTGGAAGACTGTAAGAGTGGGCTATACTTCCTTATTTATCTTTGTAATGAAATTGTTCTGCACTTCACTTAGTCCATTTCTAGAGAATCACTGCAGCAGAATAATGACTCACATAATTCAGAAGATGGAGTCAAACTGGATGACAGTTAGAATGTTGCAGAAAGGTAAGTCATACTTCCTTCATTCACATTCATATTTGTCTTTGGAAATGATGTTATATTTGTTTTTCATTATTTCCCTCAGGATGTTATACAACATAACACTAAGAATAAGTCTGAAGGTAGCACTTGCCGAGTTAAGTTTGGGATGATGAACCTGACTATTTTACTTCCTGCAATTTTAGCTGACATTGTCCTACTGATTACTGTTAAAAAAAAATAAATATTCTTCAGCCACTCCTAAGATAAGTATGCTACAGTGTTGTAGTTATTTTTACAATAAGAAAACTCACAATACTTCCTTCACCTAGTGTAATGCGGGTAATTAAATGTCACTTGTACAATAGTATCTTTCAGCAACACTGAGGGTATGCATCATGATGTAGGAAATAGATATTACTTGAATTTGCTCAGAAATAGTCAGTTCTGTCAGAAATCTCAAGAGAACACCCCAGCAACACTTCCTCTTTTAGAATGTTTCTGGTCATCTTCAGTTCTATCAGCTCTTGCTATTCTGGCATGTACCAAATTAACACCAATTTAAAGACTCCTTAGTTGGCAGTGCAAAAATTAGTGACACCAGAATAGGTAAAGTAGCTGTTTATGGACTTGGTTACTGTTAGTATCGGTATAAGGGCAATTTGAGACATGCAATTTTGAATTTTTTGCAGAAATAGAATGAATTTAAAATCACACAAAATGTCTTCTTGGGGCGTATTTTTCCTAGATTGAAAAGAGATGGAAAAATTATTGAATTACAGTTTGGGAAAAGAACCTTTCAGAAAAATAAATAAGATGATAAACAGCTGGGCTTGTTGAATAAACATATTTGTTGGGTTCTGTTGCCAAGAAACAATTATAGGAAAATGTTGTTTCAAAGCAAGCAAAATTTTCACTGAAAAGATTATTGAGATTACTAAAATGTAGCAACATATGTGGGAAGAACATTACTGTTCAAAGGTTCAAATGAACTTTTTCAAACTTGTTTAAATGTCTTACAAAAAAAAATTTGTAACAAAAGGAAAAGCAAGATGTGAGCTCCAAAAAAATTGTCTTACACAGCTGTTGTCTTGCTACTTGTATTGCTATATACTGAAAATAAAATTAAGACTAAAATTTAATTTTGTGAGTTTAGGAATTGTGTAGCCTCAAGATCATTGTCTGGAATTCTGGGTAATAAAATAAGATAGGGAAGATATCATTACTATAATCATACAAGTTAGAGGGTATAATTCTGACATTCTGATTTCTGAACTCTTCATCTTTTAACTTCCTTTTTACCTTAACTTTATCATTGTGGTAAAGAAATTACTTTTAGATGCTAATAATTTCCAGGTGTTTATACTGTATCTGTCGGTATGTTCAGTGAGTGCTGACATGTAATTTGGCCTCAAGTCCCTTTTTTCTTAAGTACTTATTTAAAGTGTGAATTTTATTTTCTTAAAATTTGTCTTACATTAATTGTTATTTAATATGCTTTTGGTAAAGGAAGTGAATTTAGGTGTTACCTTAGGGCAATCATGTTTCAGAATCAAAAAAAGTATGTTTCTAAAAGAAATCAGAATGTTGAGAGAATTACTGTATGGCCAGATTATGTTGACAAATTTGTTCCCATATGCATCTGTCAACTTAAAACTTAAGTTTAGCAAAACCCAGATGTTCTTCATCCATTTCTTATTAAGGTTTAGGAAAAAACTACAACTGTTGTTTAGATCAGAGGTGAGACAGATAGAGACAGATGGAAAATATCCATGAACTCTTGGCATTTGCAACTTTAGCATCACAGAGTCATTGAGCATTTAGCGAATGATATGGAAGTTGCCACTATCCAGAACTGTGTAACTGAGTAAAAAGTGAGACTACTCATCCAGAACTTCTGGTACTAATGTGAACAGATTTCTTTTTTTTTATTTTTTTTTTTCTAGATTCTTTTGAAATTTTGAGGGGGGTTTGCCAACATTTTCTTTCATACATGTGCAGTGTAACATAGTATAAACCTGTTCTAGATGGTGCAGTGGCTTTTAACTTTTGATGAGTCCTCTCTGTACTTCTATGGTAATGCTGGAAAAGTACTGCCATTAGTTTACTAGTAAACTATACATGCATGGTCCTTTGGTCACTGATAGTGTTTATTTTTAGTAATGTCACTAACATAGTTTTCACATATTCTAGCTACCATTATTCTAGATGATTACCAGGCATGGTTTGGGATT
The DNA here is from genome assembly GCA_028858755.1 of Ara ararauna. NCBI lineage: Eukaryota > Metazoa > Chordata > Aves > Psittaciformes > Psittacidae > Ara > Ara ararauna. The sequence continues at coordinate 58,453,786 of CM054377.1, read as the reverse complement.
TGCAGAAGTCAAGGCAGGGTAGTATGATAAAACCACCTTGTTTTGAAGGGGAAAATTCACCTTAATGCTTTATATATAATAAGTTTACCTCCCTCTGATGGCTTCAGTCGTGTTTTATGGTTAAGTTGGCAGAAGTGCAGTGTGTCTATCCGTACATTTGTACAAATCAGCCATCCTGTTTGTGATGTTGAGTAGGAACTACTCACACATGCTCTAACAAACTCACCCTAGCCTCTTTTTTAGGAAGGGGGACTTTAGCATCATGGCTCAAAGCCTTCTTACAGGTGCATTCTGTGTGAGCATAACTTCTATGTGTATATGTATGTGTATATACATCTTAGAACCACATTTGATCCCTGCATGCATTTTTTCATGGTGAAACACATTTTTTGTAGTATTTAAGTGATTAATATTCTTCATATGAAGCAGGAATTACATTTCAAATTTTAATCAAAACCAAGGCAAAAATACTGGTTTGTAACAATTGTTAATAAATGTTTTTATATAATTGTGTACATATATAGTTACTTTTTGTATGTATCTTTGAAACAGAAGACTGAAACCATGACCCATCTGAAATCAGTAAAAAAACGCCATGAGTACACCTTTATTATCCAATAGACTTTGAGTATATTCCTCTAACAATATGACAAAGCGGATTTTCTCTTTCATTAAGTAACTCTTGTTTCTGCACAAATAATTTCATTTTGGTACTATATGACAAAAAGAAGGATATTTAAACCTTTTATTTGGTTAGGAGGGGGATTATTTCTTTTTTTTTTTTTTTCCCAGAAGCAATATAACCTGGAATTTTTGAGCAGGAGCAGCGTTGTTTGCCTACTCAGTTGCTTATCAGAAAATACAGAATTAACTTTGAGGGAAATATATCAAAAGTTCTATCTGAATAACTTTGTACTGTCAGTTTACATCACAATACCTATGGATATAGTAAGCTTCTGACTTATATTCTTAGATTTTAAGACTCAGATTTTTATTATGGTGCTGAATTAATGAGAACATTTAGGAGGATAATCCCTGAGGCTTTCATGAATCCTTCTTTTGTCTTTTTAAGGAGCAGATTGTGCCATGCCAGGCAATTGCAGAGCTGCATTAGCACAGTAGCACAGCTATAGGCAATGCCGCATCTCCACTGAAGGATACAAATGCAGTCTTTGTATCTAAGCAACAATCCTACCTGACACTGAAGGAGGACATCAACTCTTATTCCTAACTATTCCTTTAATCTGAATGAACCCCTGAAGGCACTTGGATGAAAACTTGTCTGTGCTCAGGGACTGCCATACTGCACAGTTTCGAATATAGTGCCTTATTTCCTTAGTTTAACACAATTCTCCAAACAATCACAAAATAATTGAACCAGCTCAATAAACAACTGTATTCTCATCACCTATTTAGACTAATAATATGTCAGACCATACTTCAGTCAAAACAGTTGGGAATTCTTCTGAAGTCAGTGATAACCATAATATAACCATGATAACCAAGTATAGTTACTGCCATGTGACGCTCTCTGCTGAGAACCGAAACTGGCTCAGTCTCATAGAGATGACCCTGCAGCTCTGCAGATGTTGAAAGGCTAATGCAGTGGATTCTTCCCCAACATCAATACTAAATATTTTGATAAATTATTGAGAATTCTTCAGGAAGAGTAGCAATAGAATTATACCACTGAGAATGCGAAGTCATTTTTGTAATGTTTCCTTCTTTTTAAAACTTTGAAGAGCAAGAAGATGGTTCATCAGTGCATCTTCTAACCAGCATTTTCACTGATCCTATGAGCTTGAGATGGAAAAAATATTGTTCTTTGTTACATAAGAATCATGGAATGGAGATAAAACTGTTCAAGACAGGCTAGAAGTATTGTCAGGGACTCATAAACGGATGCTTTTGAAAAATGAAGTGGAAACTTAAAAATTGAACACACCATTGTGTTATGTGGATCTGTGCATTGACGGAATGCTCTCTGAGATTAAAGTGCTTTTAATCATATAAGCGGTAGTCATTGTGTTCTTGCATGTTGACTTTTCAAATTTATAAAAGCCTACTTTGGAAATGAAATTTTGTGTTAAAAGTCCAAGTTCTTTTTAGATTATAAGCAGACTGCAAATTACAGAAACTTGCACTCATGTTGCTCACTGAGGAAAGAGAGAGACTTACTAGCACAAATAGGGAAAAATGTTCTCACTGGTAAACCTAGTTTTAATCTGGGCCCTTGGCATCTCTGCAGGGTTTATATGAGAATTTAATTGATAGCGTAGGCAAATGCTTACCATTTTCCTTCTTTGAGTTTTGAGAGGATAAAGTACTAGAATTTTTCGTTCTCATGGTTACCCTGCCTATGCATTATGTCACGTTCAAGTTTTGCTAATTCCTAGAATGTAGATTTATCTATTTTTACTTTAATATCTGAAGAATATATTGCTGTTATAACTCTCTGTAAATAATCACATTCTGTGTTATGTTCTTTAAGTGAGAAATATATCTGCATCCAAACCATTGTCTGAAATGAGAAGAGCTAAGAAGCAGATGTCTTATTTGTATATCCATTTCCGCAGCAACAAGTTGTATGTAAAACTGTTAATTAAGCCATAAATGTCTGTCACTTTCTAAGAGCTAATGGATCTATTTTTACAAGATATATAATCAGGGATAAAATCAAGATCTGAAAGATGTACTAATTTTTCTTTCATTTTTCTACTATAGTAATATCTCTGGGGAAAGCAGCAGCCACGAAAGACAAGTCTGAAAGACAAGAAGTCAGTTTGCTTTCTGTGTCTGTGACTGTTGAGCCAGTCTGCTCTGCTCTTGTGCAATTTCTCTGCATGCAGTTTCGAATAGTGTTTAATGATTACCCATGGCATTTGTAATAAAAACTGAATAAAAGCTCCATACAGAGAAAATAAATGTATCTCTAGCGAGCAACCCTGAGTGTTGACTGGAGAAATAGAAGAAAACAGAGTTCTTCAATATTAAATAAGACTTTCTTACTGAACTAGACAATTGATCTTCAGTTTGGTGGCCAAAGAAGAAATATGGGGAAATCTGTTTTTATTTTGCTGGGACTGGCAAAAGAAATCTAATTCAAGACTGAACAGCAGCCATACCAAAACAAACCAAATAAACAAAGTCTTTCTCAGGAGTGCATTTGGCAAAAAAGACTGCATCATGTTCTTCTGTATATGGACCTTGCATAGGTTATCTGGGCTTTGTGGTCCTTGGGCTCTAAAGTCACAACAGCCAGGCTTAAAAAACAGCGGAGTTCTGACCTGAAGAGTCCAAGTGGAGAAGTACCAGCGAAGGCAGGGTAACCTGCTCACCTTGTGCCAGGTTGTGCACCTGTGTAAAATGGAATGTTTCTGCTGATTTCAATACAGCAATGCCATTCACACCATTGAGACCTTTTGCTGTATTTGTCAGTCAGTTGCTGTAATCAATTTGAAGTTTTTTGTTTGATCTTGATGTTTACTTCACAATCACTTGAGAAACTGGATTAAATTTTGTTCACAGTGGATCGCCTTGAATAGCAACAGATCAGCACTAGGGAGTATTTTACCAGTAAGCAGTTCAGGGGTGTTCAGGTTACTGTTGCGCTACAATTCTCTTCAAAATCATTTAGCTCATTGAGTTTGACTGTCTTAGTTTCGTATCACAAAACACTTGCCTAGATATCTCATAAATATTTAAATTGCTTAGATGTGGTTTGAGCAAAATATTTTTAAATCTAAACATCTTATGTTCCATAGTTAAAACCAGTTTACTTTCTAAATTTGAAAGCTATGATAATACTATGCTACCAGTATTTAGATATTAAGTTCTAACTGTAAGCTGATGATACAATAGATGTGAAAGGAAACTCCATTCCTGTATCAAATTCAATTAAATGATATCTGAAAGCTTTAAACATCTTAATTTCTTTAGTAAAAGAATCTGATTTGTTTTTTTCCTTTAGTCAGCTTTTGCTGAACACAATTTTTGTCTTAGTAAAAGGACTATCTTCAAACAAGCATGTTTGATTTTTGCTGATGACCTTTATAAGGCACCCTCCACAACAACAAAACAAACACTGAAAGATTTAGTTCATAGTAGAAAACTACGGTTGTTATAAATCTCTGCTGGGTCTGGCAATATATATTTCAAATCCCATTAATTAAATGCCTTCAGCAAAAGCAATTTGCCTTGTTGGAGTTTCTGCTAGTCTATCTTAAATGTCATCAACATGCAGAAAAGACCTCTGGGCTTTTTTGTTCTGCTGCAGGACGCAGATTGTGCAGTGTACCGTGGAAGGGCACTGTCTCACCGCAGTACCATCTGTTTTAAAGTGCAAAGGGAAATGCTGAACACTTTCATGCCGTAAAAACTGTGAATAGGAGCTCATTAGCCTACAGCAGCTCCCATTGTAATCACATTATATTCATGCAGAGAAAATTGCCTGCCTGAACAGTAAGTCCTTCATATTGTTTAACACTGGTTGGATGCTTCCTGCCATTTCTGCAACACACATCTCCTCAATTGTTTTTACTAGAATAGAAATGTTTTGTGGATTTTTGACTCAAGCAACATTCTGCAATAGCTAATGGAAGTTAGCACTTAGAGAAATTGTCTAAATTAGAATAAAGTTTCTTTGCTTTCTCACATTACCACATTTTGTTTTACTGAAATAATTTTCTTCAATGAAAAGATAAATCATCTTGGTGAAAAGAAAAAGCACAGTAGTTCAGATATCAAAAATCTTAACTTGTGTAAGGGGCAATTAAGTAGATTACAAACTCTGAAAATCTGAATCAGTACATTTTTTCCCTTGGGTTGCATAATCCTTGCAATTTAAAAATTTGTTTGGTTTTGATAATTTGTGTAAAAAGTGGTAAGCAAATTGTGGTCTACAACATTTGAGTTTCATCCTGATGAAGACTAAACAGAAGTGATGGATGGACAGAACCTTTTATACTTTGAAGTGGTACCTATCCACTGTTGTTCATAGAGCTCTGCTGGTTTGTTCAACTTGTAAGTTTCAAACAGAATTATGTTACTGCTTGTATAGGATTAGGTTAGAGAGGCATCCCAGCCTATTTATCTACTAGCAGCAAATGCCAATGAGTAAGAAGTTAAAACAGACTAATATAAAAACATTGTTCCATTTTTTCTCATTAAAAGCTTAGCATTTCTTTTGCTGTTCTGTGTGTGAGCTAAGGATAGGCATTAGGTTGGACAGGGCTCTGAGTGACCTGGTTTAGTGAAAGGTGTCCCTGGTCATGGCAGGCGGGTTGGAAATAGATGATATGTTGCGGGGGATATGGAACAACGCAACAACGATCAATGTGATCAAACACTGAACAATTTATTGTGCACGAGCATCTCTTTTATAGAAAAGTTTCAGAACACTAGAACATTCCACAACAGTTGATTGGCTCTGCCTCCAAGTCAGATCCTAGCAACGGCTTGTGATTGGTGGCAGCTCCTGGAGCTTCTCTTCATGTCAGCAAGTGGGCGTCCCCTTCCAGCAACTTCTGGCATCTTCTAGAAAGGCGTCCTTTAGTACCCCCTCCAGCAGCCTCTGGTACCCTCTGCTCACTAGACGGGTGGGGCTAAGCCAAGGGCTGGATTGCTCACATGACCATTCTCAGTGAGAAATGCCTCCACAATATGTAAGGTCCCTTCAGACTCAAACCATTCTGTGATTCTACGATTGGGAAGCACAGTTTGCTGTATTGTGTTCAGCTGCATATACACTAATATGTTGCAGGGAGATAAATTTGGTTTCGGATTTCTTACATGTCAGTTATTCCATGTTAACGCTCCTTCTGAACACTCTTTTGTAAATTCGGCTAGTAAAAAAAGTGGCTTTTGTACATTTTGTCTGAGGTCATCAAGAGGCAATTATGTAGGATGCTTCACAGCCTCTGAGATCTTTCATATTTGTCATGAAAAATAATTACCATGCAACCTGCATTCAGGGTTACCAAATAGAAAGGTTAAAATTTTTCATTGTTTCTTTCTTTTTTTTACTCCCTTTTTGTATTTCATTTATGACTAAGCTGAGACACAAGAAAGCTCTTTTGTAACCTTGCAGAATCAAATGTAGTGATGGTGTTATCAAAGTTGGTGTTTGTGATGATGATATATAATAAAGAATAAGCGCTTTCATTTTGTTTCCTGATATGTTCATCCTCAACATCATGCTCAGGAATGTTAAACATCAGTCTGCTTGAAAGGGTTTTTATTTTATTTCTATGCTTTATCAGTAAAAACAGTTACACAGAGAGAATTTCTGGCCTTTACATGAGTGAAAGAGTTTTTATAGTTTTTCTTTTGAGACAGAGATTGAATGTCAATAATATGAACATTATGCAACTTTGCATTTTGTTCCAGAGTTCGAGGATTCCGGGTGAGAGAAATGAGACACTAACAAGGAACTCTCAACTAGTTTGTTAATATAGGAAAATATAGAGAATCTAACAGATACAGTAAACGATATTTCTGAAGAGTGTACATCTTACCAACTCCAAGGACCCTGTGAAGATGATCAGGAAACCAGCTCCAAGAATCATCATCGCAGTGCAAGAAGGCAGGCTCTACCTTAGCAGGCATCCCCGCAAAGAAAACATTGACCTGGGTGGTATGAGGGTCTACCTCCACACATCACATGAGGCTCAGGCTTTTATACTAACGAAAATGCAATGCTCATTCTGATGCAAGGGGCCAGCCTACGTCAGAAGAACTGGCCAACCATATCTAGAAAGGTCTCCAAGGGCTGGGACTTTTCTGGGGAGTTCTAAAACAGAACTTTCTGGGAAGGAACCAAAGCTGGACTTTCTGGGGAGCAGTCAAAGCAGGACTCTCTGATGAGGAGCCAAAGTGGACAAACAGTACTTTTCTATCTTTGTGTGTTTCACCACGAACCATTATCTATTGTCACTGACACACACATTTATTTTTTTTTGTATAACCTAAAGAAATATGGACAGGTAGAAAATATTTAGAACAGTCTTTGGGCTAGATGTTGTACTTCATCTGAGCTGCAGGTGAACCAAAAGTTTATCCTTTTCTTGTGGTGTCATGAGAAACAAAGGGAACCCTTTCCTCTTTGTAATTTTTGTTTTTGGCTTTGTGCCTTAATTTGCTGTCTTTGCCCTGCTTTCCTAGCATTTTCCTTTGAGTCCATGCTATATTCATCCAGTTCCTCCTGACAAACATTTCAGATTGGCTGGAAGGAACCTTGGAACTTTCTTTTTCATTCGGAAAAACTCTCCCTCACCTGGACACCTGGTGCATCTAGGGATCCTGTACATCTCTGGATGCATTCTGGAGCACTGGGGCAGAGCAAACATGGAAAACCTTTTATTTCCATTGAAAGCTACCATGATGGGTTTGGTTTTTGTTTGGGTTTCTTTTTTTTTATTTCAAGTAAAACCAAATTAAACTCATCTTCTTGAATCTGAACTTTATGTGAAACTTTTCTAAGGTACAAGTTTAATGGAAAGACCTGTTCTCTTCTTAAACCACCAAATTTATTACACGTTAAGAAAGTGAGCCTAGTTTTTTACTTTATGTTTTCTGTGGGAAAAACTCTTAGAAATTCCTCAATATATTGAGATTTTTTTAAAAGCTTTTTAAAATCTGTTTTATCTCTGTGATTAAACCATGAAGCCAAAATTCATGTTTTTCCAGCTTATATTTGAAAGCACAATTCTGGACTGTAATTTTTGAGTAATTCTAGCTGTTAACAAATGCTTTTATTACTTGCTTTCTTATTAATTTTCAAGGAAAATAATAGCAGACATGGGTTACATAAACGATCTAACTGATTATCATAACAAAGTAAAGTTAAAGAATGTACTGTAATTCCTAAGTGCTCATTCCCTGCCATCAGATATGCTGCTTTTCCCTGCACTTTGTGCATCCCAATTGCTTATAGTCCCTAGATTGGTTAATTATAATATAAAATGTTATTGGTTGTAGGTAAGGACAGAGAAATCTACAAATAGTTAAATGCTAGGAATAAATAAACCAATTTCTTTAATGCTTAAACACTTCTAATATCTATCTTCATTAAATCTGTGAAATTGCTGTAGTCATCATTTGTGGGCATAGTGTTAATCTTGATTTTAAAATAAATGGGGATGTGTTTTTTTAATTATCATATAATTAAGGAAACAATCATAATCTCAGGAAAGATAGTAAATACAAATTAAACTGTTAAAGTCTTAATTGTAAGTGCTAATAGACTGAAATGTGATTTAAGCTGACCCAGAAAAAAACTGAAGTTTTCTGAGACGATATTTTTGAAGGTGGAGAGTTTTCCTGATATAGACTCAATGCAACTTACTTCTTCGGGTATTCAACAAGCACTAAGCCAATTTCTTCCCATGTTTTTCTGGTGTTCAGTGGACTTTTGAGGGAAATCTGAGGAACAGATATATTCAGGGAGATTAAATGTATGAAAAGAACATTCTTAGTTGAGAAAAATCTCATAATTCATCATCATCATAGAACCATTAGGGTTGGAAGGGACCTTTGGAGATCATTTGGTCCAACCTGCCTGCCAAGGCAGGGCCACTTAGAGCAGGTTGCTATCTGACAAAAATAAACAAATGTCTTATCAAAAGGGAGAGGACACCTAGTCCCTCCAAAACACTGCAAACTGTGTAAGCTGTCTTTTTATTTTCCCAATAATTTTCCATGCAGACTTCTGCCAGAAGTTTGTGTTTGTAAGAATACATGGAAAGATTGCTCTCAAGATCTTTAATATTTATTCACCATAGAAGTCTGCGATTACTTCATGATGACTTTTGAGATATCACCATTTTGTCAACAAGATTTTAAGATCTGCTCTCATTCACCACACTGCTTTCGCTTCTTTTTAGTTAGTGTACTAAAAAAAAACCTTTCAGAATGTATTCCTTATTCTGCCACTTGCACATATCAACATGTGAGACAGCATTGGAACTGGTGCTGCTTAAGCTGATCTTCTGCAGACCTCTCTTGGAATGGCAGCCTAGTTGACAACTAATGATTGCTAATTACCTTTAGAGGGGTTTGATTTGGTTTGGATTTTGGTTTTCTTTTTTTAAATATCTTTACATATTTGTTGTGATATATAGCTAGATGCATCTTTACTAAATACCTTTTGAGCATGCTACTGACACAGTGTGGAAGTATTATAGAAAATAAATAAGAAGAAAGGTACATGAAGATACTGACTGGTAGGATCTTTCATTGTAGCTAGATCTTGGTATATTTTCCTGCAAGAATTTTGAATTGCAAATGTACTGTCTTTTTCCTTAATTATCAGCTTATCAGATTACTGTTCACTTTGATTTTTGGCTTGTTTTTTTCTTGTCTATTGAAATGCTAATTTGGAATTTGAAAAGTGATCTTTTTACTTAATTTTCTTAATTCTTTTATCTTTTCAAGCACTCTCATTCAGGGTTTTTTCTGTTTGTTTTATTTTACATAACAAAAATTTATTTGCTATAAGCAAGTCAGTTCGCAGAAGACTGAAACCTTTTTCTGCCTCTAGAAAGGAATTAGTATTGCACAGCCATCTCTACATTGAAGTAGATTGCAGGTGGTCTTCTTATCTGTATTCTTTAGAGAGATGAAAACCCCAGGGTTCAAAGTACTGACTGACCTCTGCAACTTTAATTTTTTTGTTCTGCTTTGTTTTAAAGCAATTTATTTGTCAGTTCTAATGTCCAGGGTTTTATCCATGAAGCTTTTAAGCTTATTAGGAAACTGCCATCTGGAACAGAATATTAGCAAAAACTTCTCAGAGGAATCTGTTATAATTATAAAGTATTTGTTAGATGTGTGTACTTAAAATATATTTATTCTCATCAATGTTCAGAAGTCAACTGAAATTGATCTTTCAGTAAAACATGAATATATAGCAAATAAAGATTTGAGGGGGTAGGATGCATAATCTAAATGAGAACAGGTGATACATTTGGAGGGCAAATGTTGATCTTGAATTTTATGGTGTACATGGACAGATAGCAAAATACAAGCCCATCAAGTCTCACCATTTACTATTCTGTAAATGACATACTTCACATTGCTACAATATATATTTCAAACCAACTTCTTTTAATGATACAGCCATTTTAATAATATCAGCAATTTTCTAAATTAAGAAAAAGTACAAACAATTTTTTTATTAATTCTTTAAATGAAGTATGCTGGTTTACAGTTCAAAATGCATTTATTAAACCAGTTACATTACAAGTGGTACACACACTGGAATAAGGTTATTAAAATGAAGTGGTAAATTGAGTTAATTTGAGTTATTTTATTACTTGAAATCAGTGAAAATCCTTCTTTTTTTTTTTTTTTTTGTTCCTAGTAATTATGGTTTTTTTATTTATGATATCAACATTTCTCACAAGATGGTAAAAGTATGTCTCATCCATGAATGGTATTTGGCGCAGAATTGAACCTGAGAGGCAGTGATTTTTCAGTAAGTCTGTTTGCAACTTCCTTCCACATGATACAATACCCCAATTTGCTTGGAGCAACACTGGTACACTTATATATCCTAGATCTGCACTGCTCTTATATGATAACCCCACATCCTAGAAACCAAGTAACTGTATTAATGTGGAATTGGACACAGATATGTTGACACTGATTTTTCTGGCCCTGGAATGACTTTGAAATGCTTTGTACTATGCAAAGCAGACATATAATTTATGTCTTCAAATTACTTTATCCCAGATCAGTGACAAAGGGAGTCACCTGGGGTTGGTGTGGCCTGTTGATCTTTCTCTCCTAAGTCTGTCCACAGCTTAGCCCTGAGGACATTGATTCTGGGCTGCTGGGAGTCTTCCGTGTTAAACCCTTGCATTTTCAAATCCATGTTGTCATCACAACTGGAGCATTTTAAAACTCACAGATCTTATTATTGGCTTCATGTTATGTTTATGTCTAACTATTTTATCAAAGGCTCAGCTTTGCTGTTACAAGAAAAATAAAATCATCTAGTCATATGCAGCCCATGAGAAATAAAAAGCAGCTAAGAAAAACCTTTTTATATCCCAGCTCAATTTATAAGTTAATTATTTCAAACATCATCTTAATCTTTAGTGATATTGTGAGTTAAGCAGGAATTTAATCATTATTTCAGTATTGTCTGTGTGATTTATTTATAAAAGCATTTTGGGAATATTCTATTAATCATTTTTATATCTTGGTTTGTGAATGCTAAATATCCCATATTTATCTTTTAATAATTGGCTATTGCCGTGTTATGGAGTAGAGATACCTGTTTCTTGAATAATAATTACATTATTTTCTGTTGGGAACTTTGTTTTCAAACCCCTCCTTTTAGTAGTTTCTCAACACAAACTGATCGGTGGTATTCTGCATGCATGACAGATTTGATAAAAATCGGATTTTTTCAAACGCCAGGGGTCCACTTTTTTTGGTCTGGCTGGAAAGTTGTGAGTATAAATTTTGAGGATCATGAGGTGGTTGGAAGCTAGTTTCTAGTGACCGCTGAAGTAGCTCCCGAATTTATTTGACTTATGTTAAAGATAGCTTCTAGAAATTCTTCCAGGTTCTGGCAAACTTGGAAGCTCCTGCCAACTCTCTCTAGATAACATAAGAGAGAGATTAGGAACTACAACACTGAGCTCTGTGCTACTGCAGGATTTCTGAATCCTTGAGGAAGTATGCACAGGAAAACTGAGTATAACTGATTCCTGCATTCCAGAGGATGAAAGCCATGGCATTCAGTTCTTCAGATTATGAAGGTGATTACCACCTACACATAGACGTAAGTGATACTAAAACATCTATAATATATTAAAAGAAAAACCTACATTTTCTTTTTAAAGATAAACTATGAAATTAAGGTGGATTTTTTTTCTCATCTCAGGATCCTTTATTCAGAATTTATTGGAGAGTCCAAATTGTTCAGTAAGCGGTCAGCTGAAAAGAGGTAAGGGCTTGAGCAATTGAAGTCAGACAGAATACTCCCATGAAATAAAAAAAAAGTATTACAAAGTAGAGGAAGCATGTGAAAGTCATTTTTCAGGCTCAGAAACGTATATTTTCTTATGATCATGAGTTTGGGAAAACTATATGAACTCTATTGAGAAAGTATATTTCTTTCTGTATGAAGATTCCTAGTTTGAATCTAGTGTATTGTGTGTATAACATGTGAATGTTCATCTTCTTTCTTAACTGTTTCTAGGGTCTTCTTTTTAAGTGTTAATCTATTGAATTGTGTTTGTAACTTAAATATTTAGAAAAAATGGGGAGGGGAGTCTTTTCTTGTAGTTTTCCCCAAATTTGACATGATTTGAGTGAACCCACTTCACATGAGTTACAAGAATGGAACAATAAGAATTGAGACCTTGAATTATGGTGTGGGACTACAGCATTTTTGATCCTTTATTGTAAAGTTTAGGGCAAAGAAGAAGCATGAGGTCATGCTGGTATGACCCTTAGTGTTCACCTACAGCCAAACTGGACTATGCCTTTAATATTTTATGTCATAAAATTTTTGTTTGATGAGGAATCTGTCACTCCCCTTGGCACTGATTCCAGTGACTAAACATTGTTATTGTTAATACAAACCCCTAAGTATTTACTGGAAAGAGAAATGCATAGCAGTTTCTATCAATTCTACAAAAGGAAATGGAATTTATTTCTAGGTTTGCTAGGAAAAAAACCCTTGAAATAAACCCAAAAATGTTTATTAGAACACTATTAAGCCAGGAGTGCTCCAGCTTGGCATTATCCTCTTACTAAGTTTTTTTAGTTTAATTTTTAAGCACACAGTTCTCAGGAGCATGTCTTGTCTTAAAAGTTTCACTGTTCACTTTTAATCCTTGTCATTTACTTTGAATTAGTACTTCACAGGAAATCCTGAAAGTGATCTTAAAACTTTGATGACTGCCATAATTCTTCTTAGATCATAATTGTTTATGTTCAATGTCACTAAGTTCTGAATGATCAACAATCCTAAAACAAAAATACAGAAATCCTAATACAAAAATATAGAAATCCTAATACAAAAATAATGTTACTAATTCTTCCTTATGCACCATTTCACTAATTGTAGCTTTACAAATGGGTCATACTGATGATATTAAAATTGTACTATGCAATCTAACTGTGAACAATTTCCTTCTATAATTTTCCTTGAGAAAATTACCTTTTTTATTTTTTTCTTTTTTTGGCAAGCAGTCTTCCTGTTGTTATTTTTATTTGCCCTGTTCATGTTTTCTTTGGCTTTCTGAACTATTAATCTCCTTCTGAAACAGCCTCACAATATCTTGTACTGAATGAAATTTCGCTGTATAAATTCTCACACATGCTAACAAGTCCTTTGTCATATATAATCCATTCAGTGCTCTGGTTATTAAATTTTTGGTATTATTTCATTAAATCCTCAGAGCTTTTTGGAAACAAGTCCAGCAGCACTCATAATAATCACAGTGACTGTGATATCCTATAAAAATATGAAAAAAAAATCAAATATGAAGTTGAAACTGTTTGGACTAGATGTAGTTATAGCAATTAGAAGTATCTGCTCCCATTCCCTTGAATTTAGCTAACTTTAAAGCACAGGGAGTCACTGTTTTTAAGTTTGTTCTTTTAAGACAGATTATTTAGCACCTGGCAATGTTTTTATTCAAAATGTTAGTCAGCTACAATGATGAAATTGAATTACTCTGTTGGATAAAAAATGTCTGTCGTACAGTATATGAAATTTACAGGAACTGTTGTTCTGTTTAAAAATGTTTTGCAAGCTACATGCATATTACTGATATCCAGTTCATGTATAATAGAGAGTAGTATCATCAATGCTCTCAGCCAGCTCCACAAATCAAGCAATCTCTTCTTATACAAAATTATCCAGCTGCAATTTTCACCTTTAGTAGTATGATAGTTGCCAGAAGTACAGAAAGGTTTTCACACTGATAACAAATACAATTCTTCTAGTTATTACCATATGGCACAATTCAGAAAATGTTCTCCAACATTCTGGTGAAATCAGCTTTATTTATATATTTTTTTAATTCAGAGGTGGCTATCAGTTGCAAATTTAAGGCAGATGAGATAAAATTTAATTAAATTCAGTTGTTCATTCTGTGAAGCCTGCCATCTGATTTATATTTTTTCTGGACCCATTTTCAGAGAAATTGTTTGTGCCAAGTGAATCTTCTTGAGAGAGAATCTGCAATTACATGGTTTTATCCCTACTGTCACAATGAAGGTTTTTCCACTAACTTCACTGAAACTAAATGATTTTTTTCACACAGAGAAGATGGACCAAAGATCTCTCTTCATCTAGACGTTAAACATCTGCCAGTGACCAACTTCATTAGCCTCAGCAGTCTTAAAGTCTCTTTTAGTGTTTTAAAGGTTATGTTTTCTAGTACCATAACACATAACGCCTTAAAGGTTTAGATATCTGTAACATATAAATTCATACATTTATAAATAACGTATATATCTTATATGATATAAATATTATATAGTATATAATGATAACATGATATATGCTATTTACAAATATACACACGCATGCACACACATGTATCATTGCTATGTATCAGTATTTATATTTCTACAGTTGGAACATTATTTATGGTAGTGAAAAAATCAGACACCTATGCATTATATGCAGACACTCTGGATTACAGAAGATGAAAGAAAAATGAGGATCAATGTGTGTGTCTTGATAACTCATGATCAGTCTGTTTCAAAAGAGGATGGCTTAAACGGCCTTACAGCAACGCAGAGCATATAAATATGCATACGAGAAAAGGGTCACAAACGTTATTATTTGAACTCACTAATAATGACACTCAGCCAAGGCCATAGCAAAAGTTCATGTCCTCTCCAGTCAGCAACTTTGTTTTCCTTTTACTTGTTCTTCCTTGTTATAAGTAAGTTACTTTCCTTCCAGGTTAGAGTGATTTTTGCTCTATTTAATTTGCTAAGTCCAGTTTTCTTGTCAAAGTACAGCTAAAGGTAGCATCTATGTTTATGGACAAAGAAGAGGGAAGGGAGGAAAATCTCTTACCTCTCTCTTGTTCCTGGCACGCTTCTTGTAGTGAACAGTATACATCATTACGTTATTCCACTACTTACTAACAACTGTATTAGCAAAAGTTTCAAGGTCTGAGCTGTTGTGCAGGGGCTTGCTTCAAAGGTCTTTGGATAGCACAGCAACAGTACACTAACCTTGTGAGATTAGCAGCATAGAGACAAACTTTTACATTTAAACTCTAGGAGTTCTAACTCTTGAAGTTTTTAACTTAAAAATTCCAGTATGCACCTTACGTCTCTAATGTGTTATGTAGTATAATGCAATATTGTTACATAGACATTATCTAGATCAGCACACTATGTGTCATCAGGAGGATTTTTAAGCTAAAATTCTGCAATAGAAGGCTACTGACTTGATTAGAGCTTTCTGCCAAAAAAACCTATGGCAATGATCAATGCTACCTCCAACAGAGAGAAAGCTAAGTGAATCCCATGAGCTTCGAAGGGGGGTGTGATTCCAGCAAAGCAGTTACACTGAACACCAATTTGTGCCTTTTTAGTGATTCTCTTGCTATTTAAGTTCAGATAGAAACCATTGGAGGCATCCAACCAGCTGGGAAGACTATTTTTGGCCGGCTGGACAGATATACACATACAGCAGCGAACTGTGAAGGCTGTAAAGGGAAGACCTGAAGGGCTTCTGCCCTTAGGCTTTAGGGTAAGGCTCACATTCCTACATGTAAACATAGCATGTCTGATTCCCTCATCACATGAGGTAGGAGCACAAGTGGAAATCGAAAACACAAAAAGACTGGGTTACCTTGTCAGACAAACACTACTTGATCTTTTTTTTGCGCAATTATGCTATCAATCGTCTTTAACTACATTATTCAAGGACCTTTTGGAACTATGCTTTTCGAGAGCTTGATTTCATATTTTTTAAAATTGCACATCAGGTCTAATAAAGAGCAGTTACATTTGCCTATTTTTGGTTGGATCCAGAAGTAACTACAAAATATGTGTTTCTTTATATTGACTAGGTACGGGGGGATTTAGCGTTCTATCTGTGTTTATGAACAAAATTTCAAAGCTTGGATTATCTGCTGTCTTGGGACAGCTTATGATCTGGAAATAAGTCCAACCTCAAAGCTCTACTGAATAAATAAAAACCATAATGCTAATAACAATAATATCAAAGCTCTCAGGTCAGCAAAAAATTATAGTGTAGCTTATATTTTTGATGGAAGAGAAATAAAAATTACATACAAAACCAAAACAGCTTAATACCTCTTGCTTTTAATGGGCTATGAAATTTAAATCATGTATATTTGAAGGCATTGTCCCCCATTATACTGACAATAACATAAACATTGAGATGACTATCCATTTATTCTAACAGTTAAAATTTCAGATTCACCATTTTTTTCGAACATCTTGTTCAATAACAATGTTTCTTTTTCCTCAATGAATTATGGTGATTTTATGTGTCTTACTTTTCTGGGAAGAACAACTGTTCACTATAGACTTGAGCTCAAAAAAGTACATTTAATTTAGGACTGTAGGTTTCACTTGAATAAGATTGGTGTAGCACAATGTCCACTAGATATGAACTGAAGGAACAAAACCTATATTCTTTGGAAGTATTAGGAATGCACTTGGAAGCACTAGACACAGGACTGTAAGCCATATCCTACTGCAACAGGTAATATTCCCTAGCAGAAGGGAAAGTACAGAAGCTGTCCTACCATATGTACAAATATATTCTCTATAGCAGCACATTCATAAGTTGCAGCTCAGTTTGAAAATTCAGTTTACCATGTTTCTGAAGGCACTAATTGCCTTCAGAAAATGTCTATTTTTGTCCCTTAGAAATAATTGTGCTAAAGATGAGGTATTAGTGAAAAGCTTGTCTTGAATAGCCTGCAAAGCTTAAGATGCATCTTCCAAATCAAGCATGTGAGAGGTTCTATTTGGAAATAATTCCTCTAGTTGGGGACTTCCTTGTCAAATAGGTATCGGTCACTGCTAAAGTCAGCTGAGCACAGATCATACAGTTATTTCTATCTGAAATGTCTGTGGCAAGCACATTTCCTCTCTGCAGAAGTCAGGGAAGGGAAGAAAAGGTGGAACACACCATTTTGAAGCTTTGGTATGGAAAGAGAAAACCATGGGAGAGCCTGTTATGATATAAAAGCTAAGTTTTACATGTCTGTTTGTTGTATATGTTCATATTCACAATCCTTCATGCTTTGACTCAATACTACTCCAGGAATAAAGCTATAGTTGAAGTAAATGCAAGTATTTTTAGGTATCTGGGGTGATCTTAAGAAATTTCAGCTTAATTTGCCGCAGGACATTGATGTAAACCGAAGGATATTGGTTTTGGTTGGAAAGAATTATTCTAAGTACAAATTTTGATATGTTTTGGAGTTCATGTAAAGAAAAGTGTAATCAATGAGAGCACTAACAACAGCCCTGTAAGTAATCAGTACAGAACTGGATGTTTAGAACTTATTTTCAACTGGATTCAGAAGATGAAAAATGATGGCAGTTCAGAATTTCATACTTGAATTTAACTAGTGTATCTTGAAAGAGACTGCTTTTGATAAGAAGCACAATATAGAAGAATTGTTTCAAGCATTTTAGAAGCTTTTATAAATACATGTAATTAAAACCAGATACGTAATATTTTTTTTTCAGTTGTTGAGTTTTTGGATAATATAGGGGTAACAATGCTGAACACTGCGATTTATATTTAAGGACTATTAAAAAGAAAGTGGAGGGTGCTTTACACGGCTAACCCTTCAGGTGAGTTAATATGGATCCCAATTTGAGGGAAAATTGTTCTCCAGACCAGAATAAATCATAAACATCTTAGAATCATAAAATCATAGAATATTTAGGGTTGGAAAGGACCTTAAGATTGTCTTCATTTACTTTGATTCATACCATCTCTTTGTCAGGCATGTCTGCTACCTGGCTTAGTGTGGTACTGTCTGAAGCTGTAAAGTCCTCCTACACACTGCATACAGTTTCTATGCCCCTTTGGGAAGCTACTACAAATTGGAGACTGCATGCTTGAGGGCATGCTGAAGTCCCTTCAGTTACTCATAGAAGTCAGTAGCCCAGCCTTCAGATTCAGTATGCTCTGTAGAAGTCCTTCCTGCGTCAGAGCTGAGACTTCGTGTTCCCCTGCATCCCCTTTTCCCCAAGATAGCTGTGGCTCCATGCTGCCAGCTGCCAGCTTGGCAGGGTTGTGATAAGATGCTATAAGGCTTAATATAACAGCCTTTTTCCTGTACCAAGTTCTGTGTGTCTAGCCTCTTCTAGCCATTTCAGTTTGCAAATTAAACAAGCAGGCATTGATGTCAGCAGTAAATCCGGACCCATGTGCATATCCCCACCTTGTAATGAATCTAAGATTTGTAAAATATTTTTAAGTTTCTTTAAAGAAGATGTATGTACTGAATGGCTTTCCAAGTATTTTACACCCACTTAATTAGTCAGGTTGTTTCGTTGTTTTGATTTTCAGTCTCATATTGTATCTGGCTGGTTTTCTCAGAGACCAGCTGCTAGCAGCTTTCACTGCAGTCTGATGGTGCTGCCGTTTTAGCCAGCTGATGTTCCAAATAGAAGAATCTTGGAAAAAAACCTCATATTCTCTTCATAAATGTGCTCTTAATTTTGACTTCTGAGAATGTTCCCCTGGAGGCTTTGGCACTGCTGCTTTCTGCATGAACCTGTTGGCTTGGATACAAATTCTCCCATTCTCTGGCCAGTATGATCTGACAAATAGCATTTTCATCATCCTGTCTGCCTTTATCTGTGTGTAATAACTTGGGTGTTGTAGTTTTCCCCAGTCAGCTTACGGGACACATGATTGTGGCATTGCTGTGATGTGAACACTTTTATGGATTTTCAGTTGCTATGAGTTTTTGAGGTAAATTGTCAGTGCAAAATACTGTTTTTTCATGTTTGTGCTTGATGCTCTTTTCTTCTGCATGCAACAGTATATTATTACCTAAGCATTACTTTGTCAGGCTTTCAACATTTCCAATTTGATATATAAGACAGACAAGTATATTGTTATAACTTTGCAGATTAAACTCTCTTTTTTAATGAAATAGCTTGGTCTGGGAGTTAATAACTCTTCTGTAAATACTGAAATAAGTTATGACCTACTTATTGAGAGTGGTTAATGAGCTTTATGGCCTCTCATATCTTATTATCTGAGTCTCATTTTAGATGCACTTTACACCACATGCTGAACTTTTCAAACACTGATTTGATTTTTTTTTCTATTAACCAAAAAGCAGCTGTGTCTTCTCAGCTTCTTTTAAACAAAAATAACTACAAGGGAAAAACCTGTGCAACCTCTAGCTCATTTTAATTTATCTAACTTTCTCTGAAAACTGATCTAAGCTGTTTGTTGTGATACATAATGTCTCTCTTGCTCAGTTAAAACATTCTTGGTATAGTGTATTTCAGTGCTTTTTAATTATTTTTTTGTGAACTAATTCAGATATGGAACAGCATCTTAGGGCTACTCTTATATAATGATGACACACATCTGACATTTGATTTTTGCACAGGCATCTCTCATGACATGGGATCGGTTGGCATCACACATTAAGTCTATGTTTGAGCCAAGAAACCAAGCACCCTAGTCTTACATTATTCTTCCTGTATCTTCAAAGCATGTTAGTCCCATTTATTAGTTTATTGCTATTGAGGAGGTTGAACTGAACTTCATAGTCTACAGCAGATTCACTTTCAGGTTATCCTAGCTTAGTGGACATAGCAAATGAATATCCCATTTAGTCTGACTACAAAAATAAATACCAAACAAACAAACAAACAAAAAAACCTTATTAGACACATAAGTGTTTTGTACTTACTGATGACTTTAGTAGGTTTGATTCAAAGTATTTCCTGGAGCTGAAGTGTCTTTCCTGAAAAGGCTCTCCAGATCCCTCTCCATCACAGAACTGCAAGAGGGTAGACAAGAAAATGCTGTATTTCCAAGCTTTCCAAAGCAGGATTAAGCATAGCCAACTATGTCTAGCAAATGTTCGTTGAACTTCATCAGACAATTAAAGCCATTTAATCAAATCATTAAACCTTTCTACATCCACATCAAGTAACATATGTTACTATTCCAGCAGTATGAAAAATCTTTTTCTTCCAGTTTGTCAAATCCTTTTCTTTAAGTTTCTATCTGACTGTAGTCTTTTCAAAAAGGATTTTGCAAAGATTAAACAATACTTATTATTTGTATAGAGGCAGATTGTGTTTCCCAAACTCAGAGACTTAGGGGTTTCAACAGTGTTTTCTGTACAAGATGCTCCAACAGAGAGCTGAAAGGGGCTGTGATAGGTTCTAAGTGCACAAGATAAATGAGATTTTCATTTATTAAATTGTTACTGTATTTTTTTTTATTAAGCCTAAAGCAGTTGCTGTTGTTCAAGAGGAAAGATGTAAAGAATAATTTTGTAATTTGTAAGTGTATGTATGGAAATGAATCACCATTTTTTATAGCATATTTCTGGAGTAATAGATTTTATCTAAGAATTAAGGGCCATTTCCCATACATGCTATTTCAGATACTGTTTATTTATACTATATCTGCTGTCTTACTATTTACCAATATATATTGTCTTTATCAGTGTCTGAATATAGTGTTCAACCTATAAATGTTACCATTTTTTTGAAGAAAGCTCAGATGTTCAATTTCTACTTTTGGAAAGACGTAGATAGTAATACTATTGGAATCAAATCTGCTTTATAAGAATTTTCTAAATTACCTGATTCAAAGGGACATAGAGTCTTCAGTCTATCTGTGACAATGTTGGCTTGGCGTCCACTTGCATTATAGTCTCTTTTCTGACGGAGATTAACATGGTTGAATCTGATTATAATATTATTCCACTTATAACTGGTGTTCTATGAAAATTCAATTGTATAACATGCAGATGCTAAAAATTTCAAACCTATAGACAACATTCCTAGTTCCTAATTTCCCTGAGTTGAGTCTGTCTTGCCCATGATAGTAAATGTTGATTAGTTTCTCCCTGTCCTTCTTTCAACCCACGATTATTTCATTGCATCTTCTCTCTCCTGTCCAGCTAAGGAGGGACAGCTTTGTGGGCACCTGGTGTCCAGACAAGGTCAACCCCATGCAGTAATGCTCTGAGAAAGAGCTAAATCCTTCAGAGTGTTGTCCAGTCTGCTCAGAAATGCCATGTAGTGAATTTAAGAAGCTCTTGTGGCCATGACAGCAGATCACTGCCTGGCTTCTGTGGCTGCAAATTTAATGTGTGGTGCTAGGAAAATTACATAAACAAAGCGTCTGCAGCAAGTAAGTGATGTCTTCCACACATCTGTCTTGGAACTTGGGGCCTGGAGTGCGTGAATAATTAAACTATTTTAGGATCTGTGCTATGAACATTAAAAGTATCTTACGTTATTCAGAACTTTAAAAAAATCAGATCACTGAAATGCAAAGACATGTTCAACAATTTAGCATTAAATGGCTAATGGGTTTTGGGTTAAGATTCTTGTTTCATTGTGCTTTATTGCAACGGCTTGTAATATGGGCGGGCTCCAGAAGCAGAGGGGGGCCGACGTGGACTTGTACCTGGCAGTTCGGCTGCTCTTCACCGTCCTGGCCCTCGTCTTAGCCTCTGTCTTCGTGAGGCTGTGGGAAGCAGAGGGGGGGCAGCCTTGGGAGCCGCCGGCAGCCGAAACGCCCGGGGTGCACGGCTCCGCCGACCAGGAGCTGAACCGCGCTGCCGAGCCCAGACCCGCGGTGGCCGAGAGCATTCCCCAGCAGCTGCCCGCAGGGCCCCGTGAACCCGAGCCCCAGCAGGATGCAGGAGACCACGCAGCACTTCCCAGCAAGGCAGAGGAGGAAGATCTGGACACAGACAAAGAGCAGCTGGTGGTGAGAGAGCCGGCAAGCACAGCAGCTACACCAGCCCCAGTGACAAGTACAGCAGCCTCATTTGAGAGTTCTGACGGTTTTGAATGGCCTTTGGGTACCCTTGAGACCTGCCTGCTGATTGTGATGGGGATCAGCATGTTGACATGCATACACAGTGTGTTTTACCCACAACCATTTTGTCTGGTCCCGAAAGTTAAGCAGAGTGGGGTGTGGGCCTTGTCTGGGGTTAGTCTGCAATCTAGGATGACCAAGAGATTTTCCCTGAGGACGGACAGTCATGAGTGGCAGGGTGTGTGGGACGGTATGGGTGAGTATCTAGTCCACAGGGCCCCTCCAGTGCTTTGGAAGACAGCTGTATGGAGTCCCCAGTGACAAGCTGCAGAAACTGCTGGAGGGGTGGATGAATTATTTTGAGCCTGGTGTGCCCATGACACCTCAGGCCATCAGGGCAGAGATGCAGCATACAGATGGACTCATGATCGAGGGGTGGACTTAGCAATGGACACTATTGCCCAGGTTATTCACAAGTGTGAACACTGCACACAGCCTCTCCTGCTCTGAAAGACTGTTACAAAAGATGGAGCCTGAAATCATGGACTGGATGGACTCAGCAGCTTTATAGGGATTGGTCCATGCACTAAGGGATGATCTCTCTCCCTCTGTGTGTGTGTGTATGTATACATATACATGTGATGGTATATTGAAAATGTGGGCTCTGAGCATGATGTGAATGGTATGGAATAAGGGGTGGATAATGTCATGGGTTCAGCAGTAGCAGTCATTTTTCTCCTTCTTGGTAGCTGGTGCAGCACTGTGTTTTTGATTTTGGGCCTGGGAGCTGCACCGATAACACCAGTGTTTTTAGTTATGGCTTAGAATGTTTAGGCTGACCAAGGACTTTCTGAGCCTCATGCTCTGCCAGGGAGGAGGGGAAGCCGGGAAGAACAGAGACAGGTCACCTGACCCAAACTGACCAAAAAGGTTATTCCATACCACAGCACGTCATGCCCAGGATGTAAAAAACAGAGAGCAGGGACCTGGAAGGGTGGGGGTGCACGGCTTGGTCAGGCTGGGTATAGGTGGTGAGCAATTGTATTCTTTCCTTGTATTTTCTCTTGTATGATTATTGGCGGTAGCAGTAGTGATTTGTGTTATACTTTAGTTACTAAACTGTTCTTATCTCAACCTGTGGGAGTTGCATTCTTTTGATTCTCCTTCCCATCCCTCTGGGAGCGGGGGGAAGAAAGAGGGGCGAGTGAGTGGGCAAAACTGTGAGTTATAGAGGCTTAAACCATGACACCCTGTCAGCTCCTGATACACTAAATAAGGCTTATAATAATCACAAGTAATTTTTGCCTCAGATGGGAATTTTGGTGATAAATGCAGTGGTGAGTCAACCAGAAAAAAACCCATGACAAAATTAATAACTCTGTATTCCGTACAGAGTTTGGAAAATGTGCAGTAAATAATGCATGGATTCACACAGTGAACTACTGAAAAAAACCCAACCCTCTAACAAAAACCTGAAAACCCAATACTGAATAGCTCCACAGTC
This sequence comes from Ara ararauna, assembly GCA_028858755.1. Classification (NCBI taxonomy): domain Eukaryota; kingdom Metazoa; phylum Chordata; class Aves; order Psittaciformes; family Psittacidae; genus Ara; species Ara ararauna. The sequence goes on along the minus strand of CM054377.1, from coordinate 58,430,267 downwards.
AGTGAATACCATCCATCTCAGGAAATGAATTAATTAGGGGCAAAATGTTGGTGACAGTATACAGTTGTTGAAGTGAAACTTGCACCATGAAGCATAAAGCACTAGAAGGTAGACCATGACACAGGTATTTTCTGGCTTTTGAATTTTCAGAGTTAATTATGATATTTAGCACAGTTTTTTGTGTGTATACAAAAAGATCGTCATGTTCTAGTTATATTCAATTATATATTTGGTAATAAGAGTACATTACTTGCAGTAACTAAACATGCATTCCAGTCCTCAAAAGATATTCTACAGTACGTTTTTAATTCAGTAGATAAAACTAATGTCATGGCAAGTCTTTCTGAATAGATTTATAGTTAAGAAAATGAGGTGAGGCATCAAGATACTCTGAGTCATTACATGTGATTTATGATTCAGTATTCCTATTCTCAGACATTGCTCTGAATCAATGAAACCTTCTTTCAAAGGATACAACAAAGCAGTACTTTGGGATTTTTATTTTAAACAATAGCTCACTTAGCAAGCACATTTTCATCTACAAAGACATTAGGCAAGATTTCATATAACTAGATGGCAGGCTTTTGTGTGTGTGAAAATGTTCACTTTGTGTGGAAATATATTAAGATACAGAGTAATGCATGTGAAGAACATTAAGTACATTCACTTACCATTTGATTGCTTTACATTCTAAGATGTGCAAGAGTTTGGTTTCTAGCTGTGGTCTATATCGAAAGTCTTAATCATAAAACTGAATTCTTTTAATCAATTTGTCCTTACCATATCATAGAATCATAGAATCTTAGAATAGTTAGGGTTGGAAAGGACCTGAAGATCATCTAGCTCCAACCCCCCTGCCATCAGCAGGGACACCTCCCACTAAACCATGCCACCCAAGGCTACGTCCAACCCAGCCTTGAACACCGACAGCAATGGAGCATTGACAACTTCCCTGGGCAACCCATTCCAGGGTCTCATCACCCTTACAGTAAAGAATTTCTTCCTCATATCCAGTCTAAATTTCCCCTGTTTGAGTTTGAACCCGTTACCCCTTGTCCTCACACTACAGTGCCTTAATGAAAAGTTCCCCCCCCCGGCATCCCTATAGGCACCATTCAGATACTGAAAGGCTGCTCTGCGGTCTCCACACAGCCTTCTCTTCTCCAGTCTGAACAGTCCCAACTTTTTCAGCCTATCTTCATACAGGAGGTGCTCCAGTCCCCTCATCATCCTCATGGCCCTCCTCTTGACTTGCTCCAGCAGTTTCATGTCCTTTTTATGTTGAGGACACCACAACTGCACGCAATACTCCAAGTGAGGTCTCACAAGAGCAGAGGAGAGGGTCAGGATCACCTCCCTCGACCTGCTGGTCACTCTCCTCTTGATGCAGCCCAGGGTACGGTTGGCTTTCTGGGCTGCGAGCGCACACTGCTGGCTCATGCTCATTTTCTCATGAACCAACACCCCAAGTCCTTCTCTGCAGGACTGCTCTGAATATCTTCTCTGCCCAACCTGTAGCTGTGCCTCGGATTGCTCCAACCCAGGTGCAGGACCTTGCACTTGGTGTGGTTAAACTTCATCAGGTTGGCATCGGCCCACTTCACAAGCATGTCAAGGTCCTTCTGGATGGCATTCCTTCCCTCCAACGTATCAACGGAACCACACAGTTTGGTGTCATCGGCAAACTTGCTGAGGGCGCACTCAATCCCATTGCCCATGTCACCCACAAAGATGCTGGAGAAGACTGGTGCCAGCACCAATCCCTGAGGGACACCACTCGTTACTGGTCTCCAGCTGGACATTGAGCCATTGACCACAACTCTTTGCGTGTGGCCATCCAGACAGTTCTTTATCCACTGAGTGGTTCTCCTGTCAAATTGATGTCTCTCCAACTTAGAGACAAGGTTGTCATGCTAGACAGTGTCAAACGCTTTGCACAAGTCCAGGTTGATGACGTCCACTGCTCTACCCCTGTCCATCAGTTCCGTAGCTCCATCATAGTAGGCCACCAGATTGGTCTGGCAGGATTTCTCCTTATTGTATCATCTCTTTTCATCTCATATCAAGGACATTACATTAATTATCCTGTATATATTATATTCATTATATTATCAGATTATTTTAAATTTTTTTTGAAAGTAATTGATTTAGATTATTTTCTTAAGTTCTGTACTATGTGGAAGATAAAATATAGATAATAATTTATTACAGAGTAACATACTAGTTAATTTATTGTACTATTCTATAAAGAACAGGCTAGTTTTTCAAGTGTGGGTTAGGTGAAAGTTCCATTGCCCTTTTCCAATATTAATATTGATTTTTTTTTGCATGAAGAGATATTCAGGAAGTATATATTTAGGGCTTCACTTCTACTGATTCTTGAATGTTTTGCATCATCCAAGATCCCCCAAAATAGGGATCTGTTAATGAAGGAATCTTTCAAAACCTGAATGTGAATGGAAGGGAAATGAAGTTTGTGAGGCTAGTCATCGGCTTCCTCTGGAGCTGGTGGAGCATTGGAAAGCAGAAAATGAATTTTAATAAAAATGTGACTGTGTCCAGGAAAGCTTGGTGCAGGTCCAAGCCTGACATACTGCCTGTCAACAATTGCCTTTGGCAACCACTACCTATGCTAGTAGACTGTGCCTGGCATATAGCATGTTACAACTGTAACTACCTCTGTGATAGTTTAGATATTTTGGAGGTGTTTGTTTTGCCTAAGCAGTTTTGAGATACAGGCGTAACATACAGACGTGTCTCTATGTCAGCCCTTTCAAACACAAGTAAAAATTTTCAAGTAGATTCCTGACATTGTTAAATGCTTGTGTTTTTTTTTTCCCTGCTACAGCTAAAAATTCCATTCATGTGGAATTACTTTAAATTTGCTGCATATATTTTGGATATTATGACTATTACGTGTACTGTATTTCCTATCCTACATGGGATGCTAATGGTTATTCCTGTATTTTAATTATTTTTTAAATGACAGGGCATTTAAATGGCATGAGGAATGTTGCAGATATTTTAAATACAAATTATATATTTGGATATGGTTTGGGCTTAGGGCATTCTTTTCCCTATGGGTAGTATTTTTAAAGAATAGCAAGGCTTTTTCAATGCATATAAATTGATGAATTACATTTTTGACATTTCTAATTTACAGCAGTCCAGGTATAAAGACAGAGAATTTGAATGTCTCTTTCTTCTTACTCTTGAATCTGCATAGAGATTAATCTCTTACCTAAGAAATGCTAAGTTATCAATCACTCTTGCTGCTAGATGTCAGAAACAAAGAATACACTGTGCAGTAAGACTGAACTAATTTTAAAGAAAAGAAATATTCTATTTCTCAAAGAGAATAGAAAAATATTTTAATTGTTCTAATCATATTTATTTGAAAAATGCTAAGGATGGAAATTTCCCTAGAGAGTTAAAATCCATGTTGTATTGCTGAAAAAAGCTGATTTTAAGAACAACTGAACATATTTCAGTTGTATTCTTATCTTGATGAAAACAGCCTGCTGCCTAATGAGAGAACGGCATTAAAATAGGAGACTGCTCAGAGTGATGACTCAAAGAGGCTGTCAGTGAGATAACAGATGAAGAGGCAGAAGGGTGTAAGGCCAGTGGATAAAATGCTTCAAGGTTTCTTTAGCTGTAACACATTCAAAGATGTAGGAAACTTTCATTCCCCTTTTCCACTTCCCTCTCCTCACTCTGCTGTGCCTGGTTAATGCAGTTTATATTGTGGTCAATGTTTAAAATAAATGCTCTCAGGCACTTGCACTTCCTGTTGGCCAGGAGGTGAGATCTGAGCTAGTGGAAACATTATTATCTGAGTTGTATACAGAACTGAGATGAGAAGGAAGAATAACAAAAGCATAATGCTTTCTTAGTACCACTGAGAAAATACTGCTATTTCTGTTTTAGTTTGGATATTTTCTGTTGTGTTTTGCAGGGTTTTTTTTTTTCCTCCATCTGCTGTGTCTTGTTACCGCTAAAACCTCTCTGCAAGAGAGCTCAGAATAACAGGAAAATGCTCTCAAGTGTGGAAAATTCAGGTAATATTATGATCCCTCTGTGGCTTGCCTATGATCAGATGCTTTCCTACTTCAGAGCTAACAGAACAATGTCTTCCTTTAGCCCCCAAAGTATTTAGCAGTAATAACATTAAAATTTTGAATCTGACTGAAACGTTCAAAATACTTTTTTGTCCTAAATGGTCTGGTCTTTTTGTTTGTGTGTGTCTGTCTGGCATGATAAAGCTTTTTCTTGCAGTGCTTGGAGATATTCCTTGTTTTGATATCGTTCTCTTTACTATATTCCTCAAAGTTTGAGTGCCTCTGAAATACAAGGCATGATGTGGCCATGTCATGAGAAAAATTATTCCTTTTTTCAAAATGGGTAATACTTTAACATTGCTTACTGTGAGAGTCGGAAGACAGTTTCTTCTGTTTGCTCTTTAGTCACTTCCCATTATCTTTAACCCTAAAAAGCAAGTGAATGCAGCTTTCAGGTTTTTGAAATAAAGTTGACATTTCTATTACCTTGAATGAATGAGGCTTGGGACTGGAACAAGAAGCTAAATTTGAGGGATTGTTGCGGGTACTAAAGATTTTAAGCCTTTTTAACAGCCCTAACTTGTTAGATTGTATACAGTGAGAGAAGCTACGTATAAAATGCATAGTAGATGTATGTTTTTCCCAAATGTTCATCACTGGTTGGCATATTTTCAAATTTTGTTTGGAGTGGCAAATAGTATGTTTTTAATGTGTTTTGGATCTATGGATCTTTTCTTTCCCCCAGAAAACAGGAAGGAGGAGAGACAAAAGGAGGAGAGAGTTGAATGAAGACCCTAGGCCCACTGTACGAGAGGATCTGGTTCGAGATCATCTTAAGAACCTGAATGTATATAAGTCCATGGGACCTGATGAAATCCATCCGCAGGTCCTGAAGGAGCTGGCAAATGAAGTTGCTAAGCCACTGTCCATCATATTTGAAAAATCATGGCAGTCAGGTGAAGTTCCAGACGACTGGAAAAAGGGAAATATAACCCCCATTTTCCAGAAGGGGAAAATGGATGAGCCAGGGAACTACAGACCAGCCAGCCTCACCTCTGTGCCTGGCAAAATCTTGGAGCGGATTCTCCTGGAAGGCATCCTAAGGCACATGAAAAACAAGAAGGTGATTGGTGTCAGCCAGCATGGCTTCACTAAGGGGAAATCCTGCCTGACCAATCTGGTGGCCTTCTATGATGGGGCTACGGAACTGATGGACAGGGGTAGAGCAGTGGACGTCATCAACCTGGACTTGTGCAAAGCGTTTGACACTGTCCCACATGACATCCTTGTCTCTAAGTTGGAGAGACATCAATTTGAAAAGTGGACCACTCAGTGGATAAAGAACTGTCTGGATGGCCACACGCAAAGAGTTGTGGTCAATGGCTCAATGTCCAGCTGGAGACCAGTAACGAGTGGTGTCCCTCAGGGATCGGTGCTGGGACCGGTCTTGTTCAACATCTTTGTGGGGGACATGGACAGTGGGATTGAGTGTGCCCTCAGCAAGTTTGCCGATGACGCCAAACTGTGTGGTTCGGTTGATACACTGGAGGGAAGGAATGTCATCCAGAGGGACCTTGACCCTCTTGTGAGGTGGGCTGATGCCAACCTGATGAAGTTTAACCACACCAAGTGCAAGGTCCTGCACCTGGGTTGGAGCAATCCGAGGCACAGCTACAGGTTGGGCAGAGAAGAAATTCAGGCCATCCCTGCAGAGAAGGACTTGGGGGTGTTGAGCGATGAAAAAATGAACATGAGCTGGCAGTGTGCGCTTGCAGCCCAGAAAGCCAACCATATCCTGGGTTGCATCAAAAGGAGTGTGACCAGCAGGTTGAAGGAGGTGATCCTGACCCTCTCCTCTGCTCTCGTGAGACCTCACTTGGAGTATTGTATGCAGTTGTGGTGTCCTCAACAGAAAAAGGACATGAAACTGTTGGAACAAGTGCAGAGGAGGGCCACGAGGATGATGAGGGGACTGGAGCACCTCCTGTATGAAGATAGGCGGAAAAAGTTGGGACTGTTCAGACTGGAGAAGAGAAGGCTGTGTGGAGACCTCATAGCATCCTTGCAGTATCTGAAGAGGGCCTATAGGGATGCCGGGGAGAGACTTTTCATGAGGAACTGTAGTGATAGGACAAGGGGTAATGGGTTCAAACTTAAACAGGGGAAGTTTAGACTGGATATGAAGAAGAAATTCTTTACTGTAAGGGTGGTGAGGCACTGGAATGGGTTACCCAGGGATGTTGTGAATGGTCCATTGCTGTCGGTGTTCAAGGCTGGGTTGGACATACCCTTGGGTGGCATGGTTTAGTGGGAGGTGTCCCTGCTGATGGCAGGGGGGTTGGAACTAGATGATCTTCAGGTCCTTTCCAACCCTAACTATTCTATGATTCTATGAGTCTATGAGTTGTCTTTCGTTACTTAATGGTACTGGTGCTAGCTGCAAGTCAGAAGCAGGTTTTAGAGGACTCTGTTGTTATTATAAATAAGGAAAAGGCTAAACATTTCAGAAAGTCAGAATTCTATGTTCTCATTCTGAAACTAATTTTATGTAGCGGAATGCAGTAATCAGAAAACATATTAGTCACTGTCTGCAATACATGCTTCGTCTTCATAAAAAGCAGAAATGAAGGTGCAGCCGTATGTTCTTTTACTTTCAGGAAGATAAAACTTTTTACCTTAATTCTTACACGAATATCAAAGCGCATCCTAGAATTAATTTTTGCTGGAAGCGTACCTTATTCTGCAGAAAGTACATCTTAACACTAATATTCTCTAAATTCAAACTTCTTGACTGTGTTGGGCATGTTAGGAACAGCAATTTTTTATCCATCAAAATGAATATATCTGTGTTTAGTGATGAAGCTCAGCTGGCATGTACATACACACACACACACACACACACACACACACACTCTCTCTCTCCATGTTCACAAGCAAACACACACTTACATATCCCTCCAGTATTAGCACGTCCCTGCTTTCTGCCCTGCACTGCTGCCCGGATCCCAACCCCCTTTACCTGCTTCATCGGTCCCCAGCTAGTACATTATTGATGCTTGTTGGCAAAATTGCAGCACTCACACACTCATCCCTTGTGCACCCCACATTCACAAGACCTCCAGTGCCCACCCTGGCCCAGACCTGAGGATCTCCTACTTGCCATTGAGTCCAGCTTAAAGTTTGAAAGCAAATTACACTCACACAGGTGCACACACGTCTGGTTTGGGGAAGATACAGACACTCATAAGCTCCCAGCAGCCGGCACCAGGCACACAAGCTGTGATCCATTGTCCTGCTCTACCTGTAGAGACACTCACTAGTGTCATTCACCCCAGTTACCCCTATAGTTGGTTTTGGGAATACACATTGCTTTAGCCCCTATGGCTGGAAGTTAAAGACTACCAACTCACTTCTGCAGCTGATGCTGAGACCCCACTTACTCCAGTAGCTGACATCACAGGCCAGGGCTACCTGCACACTCCAGCCGGACTCCAGTAGCTGGCACTGAGTCCCCACAGCACACACACATGGAGAATTCACATGTAATTATGAAATTACACAGAGAGAGAGTTGAGGATAGATTTAATGAGATGATAGAACAGGCTAGAGATCAAGCACAGGGCTCTGCTAGACAAGTGTATTGACCAGCTCCATTTTACATGTGACTGGCCCCTTTTATACACTTTTGTGTCTTCCCTGTCTCCCAGATCCCCTTCCCTTGCACATTGCCTCATCCGATGGCATAATTTCCCTGCCCCCCCTCAACACCCTGGGCCCTCAAGTCTGCATCCTTATGAGTTGTGAAATCATGATTTGCCTGCAGTTTCTTGGTAGTCCATCAGTTAATGTGATTGATCAGTTTTGTTTCTGGGTCTTGTCTTCGTTATGGTTAATTGGTCAGGCTTTATTTTTCTCTGTGCTTGTCTCCCTCCTTTTGCACCAATTTGGTCATTAGTCAGGTAATCTTACTGAACTAAAACAAAACCTTCTCATGCTCCACCCATCCTTACCAATTAGTGTGACTGACTGGGTTTCTTCTTACCACTGCTTTTCTCATTAGTTATCAGTCAGGTTTGCCTCTGTATGCTCTTGTTTATGGCTCCTTTGACCAGATACCCTAAAAAAAGCAGATGGTCTCCTTCCACATACCCTTGCAAAGTATTTTTTTAATTAGTAAAATTATTTTAGATATAAATGTTCATTTACTGCAAGCTTTTATGGCAATGGGGTAGCAACGTCTGAACAGCTTTCCCTTTGGATTCTCAAGATTGGTTTGTTCAGTACATGCAGTGAGAAGAGAAATTAACCTTGAGATACCATATTCTTTGCAACCTTTGTGGGTATATATCTAGGCGTATAATTAATTTGAAATACTGTCAGTAACTCTGTCTTATATTTTCCTTCTTGCCATGGGATAAATCTAGAATTCTGTTTTGTGGTATTACTGCATATTTATCAGATGCTTGTGGAACAAGACTGTGTGCAGTGTTTTTACCATAATCCCTGGAAATTGTAAACTTCAAAAATTTTTACTTCATTTACAAAACAAAGAAACTTTATACTCTCATGCTTAAACCGGAAGTTGTATCCTACAAGACTGATGGGTGCAGAAATGCTGTGGGAGACTATTCAGCATCCATACTGTGGGCTACGAGAAAGAGGAATAGCACTGAGTGAGAAGATAAAAAGATCACTTATACTGGCAATGCTAAATTTAATTCCAGCTTTTGAAGAATATCAGAAATATTGTCAGACTAAGAAGGTTGAGTGACAATGCAATCATTGATACCTAAAGAACAAAGATGAATTTTATGTCTGTGGCTCAAGAAACTATTTGCAATTAGAAAAGCGTTTATCTTGCTGAGGTAACAAAAGAGACTTGGACAAGATCAGAGCAAAAGCTTAGTTAAAAAAACCAAAACCAAAGTAAAATAACAAAGCTCCCTAAAAAAGACACATACTCCCAGAAAAAAAGACCACAAAACCAGAAGTTTAAAGAATAAGTTTAGAACTTGTAGAAGCAAAGACTGATAATGGTGTATTCCTTATTCCTCTTTCATCAGAAGTAAAATGCAAAATCATTGCTTTCTTTAGGCTTTTATTTCCCTTTATTTGAATTTAGACTCTTTTCATCCTGTTCAAAAAGTAGAGAAAGTAGGTAAAAAGAAGCACAGACACCTCTTAACATGCTGTGAAGTCTTCCTGCTTTGTTTGCCCTGCACATATCTTTGTTCTGGTCCATGATCTCTGTGAGACTGAATGGTGTGTTTTTTGTGTCTGTCCAGTGTCTTGATGATGTCTCTGCCTGATGTATGCAAAGGCAGCATCTGATGACCACTATGTAAGACGTGGACAGGAACTGCCTGCTTATATTCAGAAAGTTCTGCTTACTTGCCGAGTATATTATATGTGCTCTTTCCTTTCTCTGACTTTTCTATTTATGATACTAGCAGAATTCTCTTCCAGACCAAGATAACAAGGGCCTTTAGATAATAATCTAATTTTCTGTGTCTAAGTAAAATCTAGGCCTAAATCCCTTGGCCCCATGTGCCCCACAGTCAGTTGTTTTAGACCTTGGATTACAGCTCACAACAGGTAATTTACTTGCTGGAATCCTGACGCGTTGCATATGGAGCTTCATGATCATCTGTTTTTCTGGCTGCATACGACAACATGTAATACGTTCTAATGTTTTGTTGCTCCACTGTGAGATAAGAGGGAAAAAGCCCTCTGTGAATATGATCTTAAAAGTTGTTTACCTTGACTTTAGGAAGGCTTTAGACATGGTCTCCCACAGCCATCTGTATTGGGAAGTAACAATCTGGAGGGGAGGATGAGAATGAATGAAAAAGAAAGGTCACACAGTCAGGTCAGTGGTCATGGTTAGTGGCTGGTGTTCTGCCTGGAGAACAGCAACAAGTGGAGCACCTCTCCTTGGAGTTGGCCTGTTTCTAACCTTTGTCAGTGACCTGCAGATGGAAGCAGAAGATACCCTTTCCAAGTCTAAGGATGACAACAAAGTACAGGTAGCAGCTGGGAAGCTTGGGTTCAGGGCTGCTGTGTAGAAGGTCGTGGACAGGCAGGAGAAATGGGCTGACAGAGACCATCTAAGTTGAGCAAGAACAAGTGTCAGGTGCTGTCTCTGGGACAGAGGAGCCCCTGCGATGCCACAGGCTGGGGACAGACAAGCTGGGAGAAGCCCTGAGGGAAAGGTCCTGGGGCCTGATGAGCAGTGAGCTGAGTCCCAGGCAGCACAGGTAGACAAGAGCTCCCGGGGCTGGAGCATGGTCAGCCAATCTGGTGGGAGCAATTATCCCTTTCTGCTCAGAGCTCATCAGACCATATATGGAGTACTGTGCCCAGCCTTGGTCTCCTCTGTGCAAGTAAACTATGGAGGAACGACAAGGGTTGGGTGCACATTCCCCATGAGGGGAAGCTGAGAGGACAGGGCTTGTTCTGCCTGGAGGTGTATACATATACAGATGAGAGAATGTTGTCAGGAGGACAGAGTCAGGTTCTTTCTTGTGGGCACTTGAATGAGTCACAGTTCCCATAAAATGAAACAGGGCAGGTTCCAGCTGGATAAAAGGATAAACCTCCCAACCCTGCAGAGAGCCCAGCAGCGGGACAGTCTGCTCAGGGAGGCTGTGTGGCCTCTGTCCATCAGTTTATAAGACCAAGCTGAACAGATAAATTGTAAAATTTCCATTGTCTACAATAGGGCAGGAATTTATTTCTGTGGTTGTCTTTTTTTTTTTTTTTTAATGCAGCGATAAATGTCACCTACATTAAAATTATCACCTTCCTTTTTCTGTCATGTATATCACAACAAATCTTGAGACCTGTGAGGATTTATACCCATAGTTTTCACTGTTCATTTTTCTTCATATGTCTTATATTTCTTATGTTGCCCATTGACATCAATTGAAGAATGAGAAAGAGTTATTTTTTATAATTTAAAATAAGACCTTACAAGTAGAGGTATTTTAACTAGGTAGGGGTGTTTCATGACAAGGTACTTGTGTCTTTTATCTTGAAAAGACCAACAGTTCTCACTAGTGATGTCAAAAATATGATTCATTTCTGACAAAAGACAAAAAATGACCTGTAACATTATGCATGACTCATTACAACGAGTTTTCCTTTGAACTAGATCTTCTTTAATATAAATGAGAACTGTTCTGCTAAAGCTTTACGATAATAACTCTAATTAGGTTTCATTTGAATTTTTAGTGCCCACAGTTTGAATGATTAAGTACATGAATGAAATATATTTTTAAAGGGTGCAAACATGTGTGTATGTGTGTGACCAGAAAAAGAACAACGCTTTTTATTTTCTTTGTTTAATGTCTGGTTTTATATTTATTTTTAAGTGGTTTAGGTTAGCTTGAAAGGATTTAAATGTTCCTCCACCTTAAGAATTTCAGAAGTATACTTATAGTGCTAGCTCTATAAAGCAACTGCCATAAAAAAAATAAAAAGACAAAACAGAAGTCAAAGGTAGAAAACCATGAATTATGTGAGACTGAGTATTGGTGCACACGCCGCTTAAAACTGATCATGAAACTAGAACAGAAGATGTACTGGTCTGTTCTGACCCCTATTTAACTACTTCTGAAATTTATTCAAATGTTAGATGCCCATCTCTCTCCACAGATTGTGATTCAAGTATGTGGGTGCTTCAGTTCACTGTAGAAAATTATGTAAGTATGTGCTCATCTTCTTCATTATTTCCTCTTGAAGAAACAAAATGAGGCAGCTTTAGGATATGCAATAGCTTGTGTTTATTGAAAATTTTCAAACAATTTAAAAATTATATTTGCAGTGACCATTTTCAAAGGTTAGTTTATCAAAGTACTGAATTTATAAGTACATTGTGATGACAGTCTTGTTCTCTTATCCAGAGAGAAAAGCAGCTGAAAAATCCAGTGTTTCCACTATGTAATTCTTAGAAGCCTTGTACCTTGCTCTGCATTTTCATGATTGGCATATGCTAATATGCTTGCTCACCCTTGTGTTCTCACTCCTTTCTCCCTCTCCTTTTTCTCTGTGCCCATCTCTCTCTTTCAGGTATCGGTTCACATATTCCTGTGTCACCTCTAGCAGTTGTGTGGCCATCTAATTGTTGATTTGACAGGAGTGAATATTTTCTGGTGCCACTAGGGCTACAGGGGAAGTATGACAGTAGAGTTTTAGCAAGGCTTGCAGCATCCATGGACTTTCTTCAGCATGACATGAGATGTAGGATTGGTTAAAGAACGAAAAGGGTAATGGAATAACTGAAGGGACTTTTTTTTTTTTCAGTCCAGATATTGTCCTCTGTCAAAAAAACAAATGAAGCCGACATACACACAAGAAAACAGTACTAGATATGGCAGTACTCACCGTAAAATGTTTACCATGCTCTGGGTTAGTGTGAGTACTGCTCTCTCATTTAGATCTTAACATGAATCTCAGTAAAACAGTGTAACTTATTTACAAAGCCTCATGGTGCAAGAATCTGCCTTTACCTGGGGGGATATTGTCAGTTTACATCAATGTGCATTTATTAGGAGAATATACTTCAGATTGAGTGTCTTAGTTAATGTTGCCGCATGTTGAGTAGTCATCGTTGACTGCAAAGACACGATTTTGCATCATCCATGTAAACAACTCCTGTTCCTATTGAAACACCCTTTATCTAAAAATAGGATAGTAAAAAACCCACAAAAAAAAACAAACAAATCTGATGAGCTGTAACTGCAACACAAACCAATTTAATTAAATTATAATCCTCTTTTCTTTGTTTTTAATCTAATATTGTTAACATCTCCCACTTCATTTCTGATGATTTTAAGTAGTCAATTTTTTTTTATTTTCTTTGTCCCTTTTTCTATACTCCTACCAGTTTGAAGCTTTTTTCCTAAATATTGAGGATTTTTTTTTTTGGTAAATGCTACATTGCTGGAAAACTGTTCCAACTGGTCTAATTAGTGTCCAGTGTACTGCAATAAAATTTAATTTTCAATTAGTCATCAGGGTCAGACACTGTCCTCTGGAGTGTGTAGAATAAAAATTCAATACTTTAATCTCCTTATTAAAAGATTCTCTTGGGTTACAAAAGCAGATTAAAAATTGTGCTATCAAAGATGATGAGTCTGCCAAATGTGCCTTTGTAACTAACCAAAAAGCTGGGAATATTTTCAATATGTTAGGGAATAAAATGAAAGGGAGAGAGTATCATCATTAGAAAACTCTATGATCTGACATTATTGCAAATGGAAATAATCAGCATTTCCTTCTAGAAAGAGCCCTTTGTAAATAAAATTTGCTTTCAGTGTATTTCTTTTTTAATGCTCTTGTAAGAATTGTTTGTTCTGCTCACATCTGGTCCTTAAAACATATTCATTAGGCACATGTTTTGATACGTATTAAAGAACAAATATCATTGTATTCATTATCTGGCATCAAAATACATGACTGTCACATTAGGATGCTCTTCCTTTGGAGCTAGCGCTATGTAGGAAAAACGTGATTGCAGCACTACTTCCCTTACCCAGTATATTTACCTTTCAATGTAAAACTGTGCCTCCAATTTTGTTTCTTTATTTTAATATTCTGCACTAGAGCTTTGTGTGTAATTATTTTCTTCTTCCTTTTTACTTCTTTTCCTTTGGTTGATTTCTTGGGTTATTTTTTTTTCCCAACCAGATCTATGGGTATGGCAAGTCAAAACTTTTATGTTAGATATGTGGTAAATAGCATTTTAGCAGAGAAGCAAGTATGGTTTTGTCTATAGCTTTCAAAATCTAACAGCTATGGGCATCCAGTTTCTCCAGATGTTGCCAATCATCTAGTCTTTAGGTGTATGGGTGAATTAATGCAGGCCTAGGATAAGAAACTGTAGGACTTGTAAAATATCCCTAATTTGTGCACAACTGTAATGTAAAAATAGTTTATTTTAGTTATACATACATTAATGTTTGCATGCATATATTTAAATGTCTTATTACATTAAACTGTATACAGATTTTATAATTAAAATTAAGTAAGCATTTTTTTATTTTTTGAAAATATACTTTATTTTTTAATGAGTGTACAATATTACTTGCAGTGAAGTGAGCAAAATCTTTATTTGTCATAACTGTGCTTGTATAAGGGTCCTAATCCTATGTTTTTATAGTTAGGTCTCTAAGGAGTGAAGACCTGCGTCCTTTTCTTTCTCACGTATAGAGTCACTGGTGGAAAAGGCAGGAAATCCTTGGGAATGGGAATATTGTGGGTTATCCTAGAGAGGGAAAAATCACTGTTGAATAAATCTTTCATTTCTGTTTAGTCATAGGCATAGCAATGTTATCTTCTGAAACGACTGGGGGATCCTCCTGTTTGAGAGAGAGTAGTTATAGCTCCACCTAAAATAATATTCAGTTAGTAATATATTTTGTCTCCACAGTCACATATAAGATTTCACAACCAATATAGACTGCACAAAGAACTGTGAGGGGTAATTTTTATTTTGTGCTCCTATAGGTTTATCTTTCTCTTTTTTCCCAAAGGGGGTATTAAGTTTTTCTTATCATTGCCTGTAGATATTATAAAATAAAATTATGTCCTTCATGAGAAAGAGTGGTAGTGGTGAGATACTATATGATACGTACATACTATTTATGTGTAATTAATAAATGAATAAATCATGCATCCGTGACTTTTTCGTAAATTAGAAGAAGACCATGTGTCAGGAAGAGCTTTTCATATGGCATATATTATGCTGAAAAATACCTTGTAGAATCTGTTGTCAGGAAGTTCTAGAAAAAGTTTAATAACATTTAAAATTTGTGAATATATTTAATAATTTTTTTTTCATATGATACTGACAGATATAGAAAGATTCATTATGTGAATTGTTTGGTTTAGAAGTTTAGAGATTTATGGCAATGTTTTTTTAAAATCAGGTTGTTATTATAGTGCATATATTCACATTTGAATTTTTTTTCCTGCTATCAACGGGTACTACATCCTACAACAAGACAATACAAGTACCTCTTGCTGATCATTTTTGTTGGATGTGATTTCATGCTTATTTTAAAGTAGAAAGTGTAAGCTGTAGATGTGTTGTTGGTTTTTTGTTTGGGTTTTTTTTGCTTCTGCCCAGTATGCAGATTTTTTTAAGTCTTGGATCTTGGCACGGAGGTCAAACGAGAAAATACGAAACTCTTGTGCCACAGTAGAATATGGAATACCATTACAACTTGTTGTCTTTCTTTGTATAACCTTTTTGCTCCCTGAATATGTTATTTCTTTTTAGTTTTGTACTGTAGAATTATTTGCTATCACAGAAAAAATTTGCCTTCAAATATGCGCAGCCTCATTCACATGAAAGCTAGTTCCTCTCTATCTTTGTGGTAACATCTAGGTCCTCATTTTTGAGAAAGAAAATAGTGAAATGTAACATAATGAAAGGTACTGCCTGTACCATACTTTATCTTATAATTAACACTTATTAATTAATAATTATTAACACTTATTAATTAAAATAATGAATTAAATAAAATACTTATTAATTAAAATTTATTAATACTTATTAAGTATTCATTGCACTTACTCAAGTGCTCTCAGCTATTTCCTGTTGCTTAACCATATCTTGATTATTGGAACATATTTACCAGAAAATTATTTCATTCCAGGTGAAATTATGGCATTCTGTTATTTCTCCACTTCCATCATTTTTTATGGAAAAGATGCCACTGAATAGTTACATACATTGTCAAATGATTCTCATAGGTGTTTCCTTTGCTAATACCATTCTACTTACAATAGTTTAAGACACATTGTTGAGATTTATCTCAGGAAAGATTAATGATTGAATATACTTAAGGAATATA
Source organism: Ara ararauna (assembly GCA_028858755.1). Taxonomy (NCBI): domain Eukaryota; kingdom Metazoa; phylum Chordata; class Aves; order Psittaciformes; family Psittacidae; genus Ara; species Ara ararauna. Next base: position 58,414,345 of record CM054377.1, on the reverse strand, counting down.
GAAAAAATACAGATATAATTAAGGAGAACAATGGGCAGCTTCCACAACTCTCGTGATATTTTTATCATTTTCATGTGTGCTCAACTGAAAATTTTGCTTTGTAAATAAGGGAGTTTTCATTTTTTTTTTAAGGGGAGGTGAAAGATACACATTTAGGGAAAATAAACTAGCAGTGAAAGATAAGAGTTTTTGGAAGCCTGTGAAAATAATGCAGTGTGCCACTTCCACAGATGGTGGAACAAAAAAGGCAGATTTCAAATTGCATTCTGCTTATCTGCAAATCTTATCTCCCCAATATCCCTATTAACTTAAAGCTGGATTAGAATAGTGTAATCATAACAGAAATTTCAATTTTACTATCATACAGTTACAGTCACAAGAAGATAGTGAGATTTGTGAAATACAAAGCTACCAAGAAATCATTTGTCACAAATTCCACCTGCAGCTGACACCTTATCTGTGCTTTGAGAATGTTTACTGACAATATCAGTTATTCCATCATATTGGTTTTTTTTTCTCTCTGTGGCTGCATATACTATGCAATATTTAGAAATATATGAAACTGTATGAAGTTACTCTATGAAATGGGATTCTTTTGGTGAAAAGCCAGCTGGTGGAAACAAGACACATAAGTAAGCAGAAGAGAAAATTACAAGTAATGGGAATTCTCAATGAATTTCTGTGACATCATTGTCCCACTCAGATCACACTGGATTGATGAGGAACAAGAAGTGCACCAACATTTCCTTTTGCCTTCTGCTACCTCAAACCATGCTAATGTCTAAATAAGGGGTGGATAATGTCATGGGTTCAGCAGCAGCAGTCATTTTTCTCCTTCTTGGTAGCTGGTGCAGCACTGTGTTTTTGATTTTGGGCCTGGGAACAGCGCTGTTAACACCAGTGTTTCGGTTACTGCTTAGTGATGTTTTGGTCTGACCAAGGACTTTCTGAGTTTCATGCTCTGCCAGGGAGGAGGGGAGCCGGGAGGAAGCAGACACAGGACACCTGACCCAAACTGACCAAAAGAGGTTATTCCATACCACAGCACGTCATGTCCAGGATGGAGAGCAGAAAGCAGAGCCCCGGAAGGGTGGGGGGACACTGCGTGGTCGGGCTTGGTATTAGGTGGTGAGAATTGTATTCTTTCCTTGTATTCCTCTTGTCATTATTATTATTGGTGGTAGCAGTAGTGATTTGTGTTATACTTTAGTTACTAAACTGTTCTTATCTCAACCGGTGGGAGTTGCATTCTTTTTGATTCTCCTTCCCATCCCTCTGGGAGAGGGGGGAAGAAAGAGGGGGGAGTGAGAGAGCGAAACTGTGTGGCTGACTGGACTTAAACCACGACAGTTCTTTTTGGCGCCCAACGTGGGGCACGAAGGGTTGCGATAACGACAGGATTAATGGCCACTCGTCACAATGCTGATTTATTGGCTCTCAAAGTTGTTGCTTTTGATTCTCTTGAGTTCATGGTTTCAGCCTGTTGTACCTTGCTTACAGCCGGTATTTGTTATCTTAGCATTTTTCGGATATGGGTTTTGGGTTAAGGTTCTTGTTTCATTGTACTTTATTGGAATGGCTTGTAATACGGGCGGGCTCCAGAAGCAGAGGGGGGCGGACGTGGACTTGTGCCTGGCAGTTTGGCTGCTCTTCACCATCCTGGCCCTCGTCCTCGCCTCCATCTTTGCGAGGCTGTGGGGAGCCAAGGGGGGGGGGGGGGTCCGGGAGCCGCCGGCGGCCGAAACGTCCCAGGGGAGCGGCCCCGGGGAGCAGGAGCCGAGCCCCCCCACCGAGCCCAGCCCGACGGCTGCTGAGCAGTGGGAGGAGACGATGGAGGAGCCGAGCCCTGTAGCCAAGCCCAGCTCCGCAGTGCCCGAGAGCATTCCCCAGCAGCCGCCCGCAGGGCCCCGTGAGCCCGAGCCCCAGCAGGATGCAGGAGACCACGCAGCACTTCCCAGCAAGGCAGAGGAGGAAGATCTGGACTCAGACAAAGAGCAGCTGGTGGTGAGAGAGCCGGCAAGCACAGCAGCTGCACCAGCCCCAGTGACAAGTACAGCAGCCTCATTTGAGAGTTCTGACGGTTTTGAATGGCCTTTGGGTACCCTTGAGACCTGCCTGCTGATTGTGATGGGGATCAGCATGTTGACATGCATACACAGTGTGTTTTACCCACAACCATTTTGTCTGGTCCCGAAAGTTAAGCAGAGTGGGGTGTGGGCCTTGTCTGGGGTTAGTCTGCAATCTAGGATGACTAAAAGATTTTCCCTGAGGATGGACAGCCATGAGTGGCAGGGTGTGTTGGACGGTATGGGCAAGTATCTTGTCCACAGGGCCCCTCCAGTGCTTTGGAAGCATTGGAGATGGAAGACAACTGTATGGAGCCCCCACCGACAAGCTGCAGAAACTGCTGGAGGGGTGGATGAATTATTTTGAGCCTGGTGTGCCCATGACACCTCAGGCCATCAGGGCAGAGATGTAGCACACAGATGGACTTATGATCGAGGGGTGGACTTAGCAATGGACACTGTTGCCCAGGTTATTCATGAGTGTGAACACTGCACACAGCCTCTCCTGCTCTGAAAGGCGGTTACAAGAGATGGATCCCAATATCATGGACTGAATGGACTCAGCAGCTTTATAGGGATTGGTTCACGCACTAAGGGATGATCTCTCTCCCTTTCTATGTGTGTGTGGATGCATACATATACATGTGATGGTATATAGAAAATGTGGGATCTGTGCATGACGTGAATGGTATGGAATAAGGGGTGGATAATGTCATGGGTTCAGCAGTAGCAGTCATTTTTTCTCCTTCTTGGGAGCTGGTGCAGCACTGTGTTTTTGATTTTGGGCCTGGGAACAGCACTGATAACACCAGTGTTTCGGTTACTGCTTAGTGATGTTTTGGTCTGACCAAGGACTTTCTGAGTTTCATGCTCTGCCAGGGAGGAGGGGAGCCGGGAGGAAGCAGACACAGGACACCTGACCCAAACTGACCAAAAGAGGTTATTCCATACCACAGCACGTCATGTCCAGGATGGAGAGCAGAGAGCAGAGCCCCGGAAGGGTGGGGGGACACTGCGTGGTCGGGCTTGGTATTAGATGGTGAGAATTGTATTCTGTCCTTGTATTTCTCTTGTCCTTATTATTATTGGTGGTAGCAGTAGTGGTTTGTGTTATACTTTAGTTACTAAACTGTTCTTATCTCAACTTGTGGGAGTTGCATTCTTTTCGATTCTCCTTCCCATTCCTCCGGGAGCGGGGGGAAGAAAGAGGGGGGAGTGAGAGAGCGAAACTGTGTGGCTGACTGGACTTAAACCACGACAATGTTAGTTAATCCTTCATCAATAAATGATAATTCAGAACAGCCTTTAGAATCCCTCACTGATGAAAATAAAAAACATGTTGCTTTGTGTATTAGTGTAATTCTTAGTATTACAATTGGACCATCATACTGAATTTGTTTGCATATGTTAACAGATACTATTTTTTACCAATATCCATGTATGTCTGTGGTCATGTGTTTGACACAGCTTGAGTTTTTGGCTTTTGTTGTTTTTTTTTCCCCCATTTCTTTATTTTGATATCAGTTTTTAATCGTAAGATGCATTCAGGATAATGGGATTTTTTTCCTTGAATCACTCTCTTATACTAAATAACCTTACAGATATTTTCCAGCCTAGGATTTTATTTTTCACTTACCTTAGAAAACAGGAAAACAGGTCTACCATTAGTAAAATATCCTGACATTCTGTAATGCATGCCATGTGGTACTGTTATTATGAAAGGATAAGCATTATGGTCTACTAGACATTCAGATGAGGTATTAGAGAGCACAGCAATACACTTGCTGGTATTTTTGCTTCTTGACTACTGATCTTGTAAAATTTTCCAATTCCATCATAGCTACAACTGTAGTATGTATATATATAATGGCTTCTGGTGTTCTTTGATCATTTAGATCTCACTACTTTTCTAACAGAAAAACTCCTAAAAGTACGTTTGATACTCCAGAATGCAGGTTAGTATCTGCAAGTTGTAAAAGCATTATAAAATGAAAAATGAAATAAAAAAAAACCCAAACCTGAACAGCAGGTCAATTAAAGTCATACTGAAAGGTGTACCAATGGCACTCTCAAATACGGTGATGAGATCAGAAGCTGATGTAGACAAATTTCTGTTATTGCTAATACAAAAAATCATTCTTTGCATTTTGCATTTCTAAATGTAGCTGCCTGATTATATGTACTTTTTTATTGTTTTCTTTTTTTATAAAGCTACTATAGGTTTTTTCTATGAGTGTGATCTTTCAATTTGGATCTAACTTCGAAATAGATTCTGCTTTGATTACAAAATTAGGTCAAATGACCTCCAGAGACTTTTTTCACCCTAAATTATTTTGTAATTCTATTTAACTTAGTGATATGCCATTCTTCTTCTTCTTCCTTGTCCTCAACTTCCTCTTTCTCCTCCTCATACTTTTCTTATTATGTCTTCTCATCATGTTCTTCATATAATCTCGCAGTCTCTAAAATAGGGCAAGTGCAACTTGATCTATTTGTTTTCCGAAGAAATTGAAACCTTGGAAAGCAATGCATACATGGTATCTGTCCTAAAAAAAGATCAAAATTGGTCATAACTTCATAGTGAATTTATTGTTTTAACTTGTTGCTTTCAGTGCAGAATTATGGAAGTTTTCATAATTTAGCTTAGCTAATAGACCATAATTACAATAGCACAGGTTGGAAGGGACCTTGAAATTCTCATGAACATTTCTGGATCAAAACCAAGGAGCACAGTTAGTCTGATTAGTTATGCCCTGTGATCCACTGGGCTTCTACTCCTGAAGCAAACAGGCTTTTAGACACTTTATGATTGCCTCTACTTCTGTAAAATGGAGGTAGTACACTTCGAGTCTCATAGTGTTGTGCACCTGATGGTGTTTGTAAAACAATATGCAAACTTCACTGAAATCACCACTGAGATTACCTAAGAAGTAATATTTTTTTTCGATACTTGGTTTGAGTGATATATATTTTTTGAGACAAAACAGGGAAATGATAAAAGATACCAAGAAGATAAATTTAAGTATTTAAGATGGGACTTCACTGGAAAAGTAATAGATTGAGAATGCAATTGTAATGAAGATAAACAAGAGATAAGAGTTACAGTACACAAGAAATTCTGGACAGGATCTGTAGGTCATGTAAACTAGGTTACATGAGTTAATAGCAACTTAGAATTATTAATGGCCAGTAGGTGTGAAACAAGTCTTAACATTATACAGCTTTGTCAGTAGGCTAATGAAAATGGTGACTTGGTTTGTACATAGCTAGCTATGACTCTTTTTTTTTTTAATTTGTATTCTAATCTGCAAATAACTGGCAAAAGGTAGCCTAGCACTTTATTAAGTCATTGAACGTATTACTCATCCAGATGCACCTCAGAATGTGTGTTTTCACACTATCATCCTTGCACTGTAAGAAAATAAGGGACACAATGGTTTGTGTTGGAAGGGACCTTACAGATCATGTAGTTTCAACTGCCCTGCCATGACCAGGGCACACCTTTCACTAGACTAGGTTGCTTGAAACCCCAGCCAAACTGGCCATGAACACTTCCAGGGATGGGGCAGCCACAGCTTCTTCAGGCAACCTGTTCCACTGCCTCACCACCCTCACAGTAAAGAATTTCTTCCTAATAGCTAATCTAAACCGACCCTCTTTATAAAGCCATTCCCCCTTGTTTTGTCCCTACATATCCCTGTAAAATGCCCTCTCCGGCATCTTGTAGGCACACTTTGGGTATTGGAAGGCTGCAGTAAAGTCTCCCTGAGCCTTCTTTCTCCAGGCTGAACAACCCCATCTCTCTCCTAAGTAACATAAGTAAGCTACATGTGTGCATTTAGAAAAACTCTAAATGGGGAAATCCAAGCATCTCCATGGAATAAACCTGGCTAGGTGTCCAGGCTTAAGGGGATAAGAGTCTTGAATAACAGTGAGTGACAGAAAAACTTTAAGACCTTCTATTTATTTCATAATGAAAGGTAAGGGGAGCATGTAATATTTGAAAGAAAATATTAATTTACTTATTCTTTTAGAATTTGAGAGCATAAATAGAAAGCTGCCTACCTTCTCTCCACAGAATGGAGAAGATGTTTTATCTTCATTTTCATTTCCATTCCAGCTCTGAGAGTAGTATTGATGTATGTGTCTTGGTTCCTGTAGAATAAATATAAATTTATGGACAATTAAATAAAATTCCTAAAGTGGTTTCACATTGTCTGTGTTGTCCAAATATTATTAAGAATTGACTTTTATACTGACTGCAGTAACCATGCATCAATGAAATATTTCCTGCTTATAATTAGTTGCACTCCATACTTGCATAGTATATCCATTTATCAAAAAATAATAAAGCAGCTTTCCTTCTTCCTCTATTTACTGTACAAACACATGCTTAGTGGATATCAGGTCTTTTTCTGGAAATATATTCTTCATCTAATTTCTCTCTTAATGAGTGGGAACCTTTTTCTGTAGGCCCAGATAAATATAAAAGATGTTCATTTGAAAATGGATGGCACGGGGAATTACAGGCCTGTCAGTCTCACCTCTGTGCCTGGCAAAATCTTGGAGCAGATTCTCCTAGAAGAAATGCTGAGGCACATGAAAAACAAGGTGATTGGTGACAGCCAGAATGACTTCACTAAGGGGAAATCCTGCCTGACCAATCTGGTGGCCTTCTATGTTGGGGCTATGGAACTGATGGACAGGGGTAGAGCAGTTGATGCCATCTACCTGGACTTGTGCAAAGCGTTTGACACTGTCCCACATGACATCCTTGTCTCTAAGTTGGAGAGACATCAATTTGAAAAGTGGACCACTCAGTGGATAAAGAACTGTCTAAATGGCCACACGCAGAGTTGTGGTCAATGACTCACTGTCCAGGTGGAGACCAGTAACGAGTGGTGTCCTTCAGGGATCGGTGTTGGGACCGATCCTGTTCAACGTCTTTGTTGGCGACATGGACAGTGGGATTGAGTGTGCCCTCAGCAAGCTTGCCGATGGCACCAAGCTGTGTGGTTCGGTTGATTCGCTGGAGGGAAGGAATGCCATTCCAAGGGACCTTGACACACTTGTGAGGTGGGCAGATGCCAACCTGATGAAGTTTAACCACACCAAGTGCAAGGTCCTACAGCTGGGTCAGAGCAATCTCAGGCACAGCTCCAGGTTAGGGAGAGAAGAGATTCAGAGCAGCCCTGTGGAGAAGGACTTGGGGTGTTGGTTGATGAGAAAATGAACATGAGCAAGCAGTGTGTGCTTGCAGCCCTGAAAGCCAACCGTATCCTGGGCTGCATCAGGAGTGTGACCAGCAGGTCGAGGGAGGTGATCCTGCCCCTCTCCTCTGCTCTCGTGAGACCTCACTTGGAGTATTGTGTGCAGTTGTGGTGTCCTCAACATAAAAAGGACATGGAACTGTTGGAACAAGTCCAGAAGAGGGTCACGAGGATGATCAGGGGACTGCAGCACCTCCCATATGAAGATAGGCTGAGAAAGTTGGGGCTGTTGAGCCTGGAGAAGAGAAGGCTGCGTGGCAACTGCAGAGCAGCCTTCCAGTATCTGAAGAGGGCCTCTAGGGATGCTGGGGAGGGAGTCTTCATGAGGAACTGTAGCGACAGGACAAGGGGTAACGGGCTCAAACTTAAACAGGGGAAGTTTAGATTGGATATGAGGAAGAAATTCTTTACTGTAAGGGTGGTGAGGTCCTGGAATGGTTTGCCCAGGGAAGTTGTGAATGTGCCATTGCTGTCTGTGTTCAAAGCTGGATTGGACATAGCCTTGGGTGGCATGGTTCAGTGGGAGGTGTCCCTGCTGATGGCAGGGGGGTTGGAACTAGATGACCTTAAGGTCCTTTCCAACCCTGATTATTCTATGATTCTATGATTCTATGAAAGGTTATGGGGACAAATAAAAAAGCATGTTGGGGTGGTGGTTTATCATCCGGTGCAGGAACATGCAAGCAGCACCGTCCATGAAGAGGCTGGCTCCAGTGCTTTCTAGGTAAACCTATGCTTGAGCCTAGGGCAGCTTTAGGATACCAACAGCAGCTAGTGGTTAAAAGTAGGGCTTAGTGTGATGGAACAGTCAGTAGGCGAAGTCAGATGTCTTTGAATCGCTTTGAATGAACAACATTGAGGGATTGATATCAGCTTGTCTAATATTTAGATGGGGACAGATTGCTATGACTGAGGTTGTAATTCCAGGCAAAATGATGATTTTGCTTCATTTGAAATGTGTTTGATTGCATTTGCTCTATTTGAACTATGCATAAATCTTTCATAACAGAGTAAAGATGCATGTAAAGACCCTGAAGGAATTATGTGTGGAAAATGAACTGAAGACCTTTGGATCATAAAGTGTAAGGTTTTTCTGATTAAACCACCACATAGGTCAGGGTAGCATGTCTGCTATTACCATCATATACAGAGGCTATCTGCTAGTGGGAGATTACAAAGCTACTTGGTTTTTTTTGGAGCACACAGTTGACCTCTCGCATATGGTCTTCTGCCAGCATTCAAGGAAGCTCTGATTGATGGATAATTAGAAACTTTGTGATGAAGTCTCTGCTCTTTAGGCAAAATAATCATAAAAGTGGTGAATTAACTGCAGCAGCAGAACATCTGGATAAAGGAAATATTCAGTTTTCTGAAACAGTCTATTCTGCATTAACGAGAGTGTTAACAGTGAAGTAATACATTATTTGATAAAGAAAACAGTAATGCTACAATATATCATGCACGGACAAGTATAAATGTGCATCTTTGAAAAGCAAGAATTCTGCTCTTATTGAGGTGATAATGTCTGAAAAAAGTTGGCACCAGCAGTGCCAAGTAGACAGAGGCATTCCAAGTTTGTTTGTGATGAATGGTTTGTGAAATATTTGCTGTTGTTGATGGGATTGATTTCAGAGTCTTAAATCTTAAGCATATGTATTTATTTCTCCTCCTCTTTAAAGAAAAGGAGGCTGAGAGTAAAACCATCATTGCTTAATGTGAATGACTGCTTCTGTTAAGCTACGATACTGCTCTTCCCATCAATACTGTAATCTTGCTCTGATGAATTCTATGCACTGCTTATAACTGAGCTTACTGCTGTTTTCTAATGAAAACTATTGTCTTCAGTGTAACTGTCATGAGAAAGAGCAAAATGTTGCCAAGGTGTCTCCTAATAAGAATTATCTCCTCTTTGCTGAAGAGGAGAAAATTGGAATTTGTCAAACATTTGCCTTTCTGCAGATGTATTTCTTGCAGTTTCAGCTTGAATTTGCTTCTTAAACAGCAGAAATTTTATGAAGATGAAATTCTGAATACACCACTTGCAATTAGCTGGCATCCATCACATCTCTGGTAGCAGTGTATACCACCTTTTTGGCTGAGTCTGGTGTAAATGAAGCATTTGTCTGCACATGATGGTTACACCTGGGCTTGTATATGAGGTACTTGGCTGTCATTGCCAACATTACTCCCGCAAACTGCTTGAATGCAAAAAGGAATGAAAATCACTTGTCTTGAAAAACACGGTGTTAGAAAAAGCGAAATCTTAAGAGATGGGTGTGGGAGTGGATACTGTAAGAGAAACCTTAACGGAATGTCATGGTTTAAGCCCAGCCGTAATTCAGAACCACGCAGCCGCTCTCTCACTTCCCTTTTCTTCCCCTCCGCCACCGGAGGGATGGGGTTGAGAACTGAAAGAATATAACTCCCACAGGTTGAGATAACAACAGTTCAGTAACTGAGGTTTAACACAAAACCACTACTGCTACCACCAATGATAATAATGACAAGGGAAATAACAAGGGTAGAGAATACAACTGCTCACCACCCACCAACCAACACCCAGCCCGACCCAGCAGTGGTCCAACCCCTCCGGGTTACTGCCCCCAGTTTATAGACTGGGCATGACATGCTGTGGTATGGAATACCTCTTTGGTTACTTTTGATCGGGTGCCCTGTCTCTGCTTGCTCCCAGCTTCCCCTCCTCCCTGGCAGAGCATGAGACTCAAAAAGTCCTTGGTCAGAGTAAACATTACTGAGCAGCAACTAGAAACGTCAGTTTTATCAGCGCTGTTCCCAGGTTGAAAGTCAAAAACACAGCACTGCACCAGCTACTAAGAAGGAGAAAAATGACTGCTACTGCTGAACCCAGGACACAATCTGAAAGTGAACAGAGAATGATGAGGAAAAAATCTGCCCTTGCTGCTTTTAATAAACATCTCCTCACTCACTAAGGGATAGTTAACTGCTGAACAATTGGGAGAACAGTAAAAGTGACTTTGATGCTATGCTAATAAATGTAAAGAGAAAGACCATAAGAAAGCTGTCAAGTGTTTATTGGACGTTGAATAAATAAGTCCTTGCCTACTTTTTAAATAGCTGCTTATTAAATGAATTTTGCACATTTTATGACTTAAGCAAATTGGGATTCCTGCTGGCAGGAAGAGGAGAACTAGTGCATTTAATTATGTAGTTTGAGGAATAGGTCTTGTCTCCATACTGGCATATTTTAAGTGCTGGATTTGAAATGTTGCCACAGCTCCTGTGGAGAAAAAGTAAAAAACTTGAAACTCAGAAAAAGATAGGACAGGAATTATAATTTGTGTTCACAGTAAAAGATTTTGTTTAAATTTTTATAGTCCGATTGTTTAGGAAACCTCACTTTTGTGCCACTTCTGCTCCTGTCATATTAAGTGAGACAGCTCAACAATAATGGTCTTCATATAGCATCCAATATAAACATCGTTATTTCTCTATAAAAATGTTTTATAATGATTCCTGGTAGGATGCAAGTTTCTCCTTAGATTTTATTAAATACTCACTGATTTCAACCATTCCTAGTATGATCCATCTTACAATGCAATTTCCTGAGTGCTTGCATGTGTAATCTGAGAAAAAAGTGGCATATTTAAAACAGAGTTTAAAATTTAAACATTCACTGAAATGTTGCACAACTCTGCAAAAAAAACATAGCAAGGAATATATTGGTGCTTTTTAAGACAGCCTCCCTGGCTTCAAATGCAGAAATCAAGACCTCAGAAGTCAGGGAGAAATACTGAAGCAAGGAAAGTGTATCTTTGGCAGAAAAGAATCAGGCAGGGAACATGTAGGAAAACGACACACACAAATTCATGGGACCTTCTGGGATGTACCCAGAAGTGGTGAGGGAGCTGGATGATGTCATCATGAGGCCCCTCTTGATTATTGTTGATAAATCATGGTGACCGTGAGAGGAGCCTGAAGGCTATAGGAAAGCAAAGACCACTTCTATTTACACGAAGAGCCAGAAGGAGGACCTAGGGAATTACAGACTGGTCAGCCTCGCCTGATTCACTGGGAAGGAGATGGAGCAGGTAATCCTGGAAACTATTTCCAGGCACATAAAGATCAAGGTCATCAGTAGCAGTCAGCATGGATTCACTCGCCAGTGGGAAGTCAGGTTTCACCAACTGGATATACTCTGACAAAGTGACTGGCTTGGTAGAATAGGGGAGAGCAGTGGATACTGTCTACCAGTTCACAGTATTATTTCCACTAATTCATGTCTCTACTGCTTAAAAGTTATTAGATGAGAGCAAGCTGAATTCTAGCCATTCTTAAAAATCCACTCAACTACCCAAAATCAGCAACAGAAAGTTACAGAATCATAGAATCATAGAATGGTTTGGGTTGGAATGGACGTGGGCAGGGACAGCTTCCACTAGACCAGGTTGCTCAAAGCCCTGTCCAACCTGGCCGTGAATGCTTCCAGGGATGGGGCAACCACAATTTCTCCAGGCAACATGTTCCAGCATCTCACCACTTTCACAGTAAACTATTAAGTTAAACTGTTAAGAAATATGATCTATGAAGATTTAGAAATATGCAGTGAATCAGGCACACATAAGTGGGGTCTCTAGGAAGCAATTGATCAGCAACTCACTATCAATGAATTGCTCATGGAGGCAGATGTTGCCAGCCGTCTGGTCCACTCTTCTCATAAGCCCGATGGATTCTGAATATTATGGATTCTCGAAAGCTGGCCTCAAGTGCAGCCTCTGTAAATCCCTATCTTGCATTTTACTCTGTTGCTCTACCACAGGTACTTAAAGGCTGAGTAAGAATTTCTGGTGAACGGCTTTGAGTGAGAAGCAATTGGCAGCATTTCCAAACCATGCAGGTGGTGCCAGGCAGAACTCATCAAATTTATAAAGAGCTGTACTTGGCGGGAGCAGGTGCTGAGCTGGCAGGGACTCTATGTAGCATTTAATTTACTGGATGATCTGGCTCGGCAAATATTCAGCATGGATTCTTGTTCCTGCTTAATGTTAAGTAGCTAAGTAAATTCAGTAAAAGATCCCCACAAGTGTTAAATAGCTACTGAAAAATACCATGTTCTTGAAATATTCAAATGCAGGACAAATATTTTCACTCATGCCAATGTGTCTAATCTGTACATGCTGTCAAACCATCATTCTTTCTGCATTACTCTAGAGACTGAAAATTTCTTAAACGCCTTTTCATATATACCAAAAAAGTCAGGATTAAAGTAATGTTTATTGGGAAAAAAAAAAAGATAAAATAATCATAGCTGCACTTATAAAGCCACACCAGCAATCTTCAAATATCCTGTCAGTCAGTCTTGTATAGTTTAAATTTATCTCCATGCAAGCTGTTATGAATGTATTGTATAAATAACTTAAATATTTAGGTTTATTCTATACTAGCATGGAATCAAAGACTTCTTACAGTTTGCTACTTTTCAGGTATTTTGTCTTACTGAAAAATCTGCTCATAAATGGTCTATAAGTTTTTTTTTAATTTTCTTTAAAAGTTGTCTAATTTTTTAATATTTCCCTGGAATATAACAACTTAAAATTAGGTTGTTTTTTTGGTTTTTTTGTAAAATAGATCCTCAGTATGTTGACTACAACATTAATCTAATTTTTACCAGCAGCACAACATGTTTGGTCCTATTATCTATTACACATCTATTGACAATTAAGATAGTCCCAGTCAAGTATAACTGGGAGAATTATTTCTGTTGTATTCTTCATATTCATGATCCTGATGGTTGCTAATAAATGGAAGTTGAAATTCTAAGTCAAGTTACCAGCTTTTCCTGTGCATACGAAATGATTATACAAATTGTACTAAGAAAAGAACCTAACCTTTAGAATAATTTTAAGTTTACCTGCAGCATTAACAAGTAAAACATAGCTCTAAGACACTAAAAAATTAAAATCAAATTTACTTTGCGTGTACATGTCATTTTGTGTCATGTTTAGGGTTTTTTCACTATTACATAAGACACTGAACTGAACTAAAACATAGCTCTAAGGCATTAAAAAATTTAAAGCCTCAAATTTACTTTGCATGTCCATGTAATTTCATGTTCAGGGATTTTTTCACTGTTATGTAAGGTGCGGAACTGTTGCAGACTTTTTCTTTGTCAGGAGTTTCACTGGATAACTATTTAGAATTGCATTCTAAGTAATGACAGAACTCTTTTTTGAATCAGTTTCCAAAATGCTGGTTTATGTGTGTTGTCTTGTTTCGTCTCCTTTGTTGTTTGTTTTAATTTGCTTTGGAAAAAGCACTTGGAACATGTAAGATTGGCTACTTGGAAAAATCTTGCATTTGGCCTTCAGTTGAAGAATTAATCTGTGTCATTATGAGAAATAAATATGAGCATGTTTTGCATTAATTCCTTACTAGAATATGTGTTGGTCAGTGATGGGTAACTACCATGTCTGTTTTCCGTAAGTAACTCTTACAGGCTCAGAGTTACTAGACATAAAAGTTGCTTCCGAAATCCTTCCATTGGGCATTGCCTCAGTTTTAAATGCAATATCAATCAGTTAAGTTTGTCATTTCATGAAAATATGATTGTGCTGGACTAGCACAGGGAGGAAGCTGTCATTGGTTGGAGGTATTGGTGAGGTTGGTTTAGAAGGTTAGGGGGCACACATGATCAAGAAGATGTTAAAATTCACTGTAGAAAACCTAGGTGTATATTTCTGCCTACATGCAAAACAGTCAAAAGTCCACAAGGATTATCAGGGGACTGCAGCACCTCCCGTATGAAGACAGACTAAAAGTGCTGGGCTGTTCAGCCTAGAAAAGAGAAGGCTCCAGAGAGATCTTATAGCAGTTTCCAGTACCTGATGGGGAGCTACAAGACAGATGGGGACAAGATTTTTAGCAGGGCCTATTGTAATATGGCAAGGGGAATAGTTTTAAACTAAGAGCAGGTGGATTTTGGGGGTTGGACTAGATGACCTTTGAAGGCCCCTTCCAACCCAAACTATTCTGTGATTCTATAATTAAGATTCAATCTGAGGAAGAAATTTTTTTACAGTGAGTGAAACACTGGAACAGGTTGTCCAGAGACGTGATAGATGCACCATCTCTGGAAACATTCAAGGTTGGGTTGGATGAGGCTCTGAGCAACCTGATCTACTTGAAGATGTCCCTGTTTATAGCGGGAGGACAGAGAGGAGTGGATTAGATGACTTTTAAAGGTCCCTTCCAACCTGAACAAATCTATGATTCTGTAATGCGTATAGTATTTCAAGTTTAAAACTATATTCATCTTACATTGCAATTAAGATGCAAAGAAACATAGAAATATTAATACAGTAGCTGTAAAATCTTAAACTTTGCTCTTCTGAGTCTTGAACCAAATATTTCATCAGATAATTATTTAGATTAACTTTTGGGATAATTGAGTTAGCCAGATGTAATTGTCGATAGCTTATTCTAGCCTCGGGTTTCTTGCAACGGGACTTGAGAATGAAGGGCATTTAGTAATGTGGGTTCTTATTATAAATATATAAAAGTAAAACCATCTAAGGATGCACTCTGATGGACCAGTAGGTATAATTTATCTCAATAGGTCTGAATCAGCTATACAGACATAACGTGGCAGAATTGACCAAGAGATCATTTACAGTGACGATATTATAACAGTCTTTATTGTTAAATCTACTTAGAAAAAAAAGAAGATTGATCTCTGGTCTCATATTCAGCCAGTGTCTTGCTTTGTTCCTTATAATTACTATATCATTCTATAGTTTCATAGCTTCTGTTGCTATTTCCTTTTTTCAGGAATTCTACTTTCACAACATGCTGTACAAAAATTGTAGCTTGTTAGCAGCAAGTTATGCATGAATAACATCCAGAAGTTATTTTAAAAAACCTGAAAAACTGAAGATCTTGCTTTTACTAGGTAAGCATTTACAAACATTCTGTTTGAAAGGTTTTTTAGCCTATGGTTCCTTCTTTATCACACAGCTTGAGAGTCTTCCCTGAGGAAATTGACTTCCAGTAAATTGTCAATATGCTGCAGATATTCTTATACATGAATACATATGCTCCATGGAGACTTATTTTTAGAGATTAAATTCTTTAAAATGTGGTCTAAAATGTCAGAAGGATAAATAATCACAGAAAGCAAAGTCTTGCCTTGAGATGATGGAGTATTTGGTCATATTTTGGGGTTTGTTTATTAAACTTTCTATATCATCTAAAATGTTCTCACATGGTTATATTAACAGTCTGTGACAGCAAAGAATGCTAGTTTAAAAAAAATATTAGAGACTGCTGTATGAACCTAAGAGACCAAAGTCTGTGATACTTGGTAATTAATTTATTACTGCTACATGTTATTAACACCTGAATGTGTTTGATGTTAAACTGTATTGAAAATAATTCGCTTGTTTGTATTAAATCTCTACTATAAGAGATCCAGTCAACATTATGAAGTAATGGAAGGAGGTGATAACTGATCAAAACTCTTTCTGGTTTTCAACTTACTAGCTTCTACAAAATCTTTCATGTCTACTACTTCACAGACTGTTTCCATTTTCTTAAAGGGAAGATGTTAGAGTAGGTGTAAGACAAAAAGATGCATCCTTTCTCCAGTGCCTTCCTCTTCTTTTGAACTGCAGAAGTTGAAGGGAGAAGCTCTCACACTCTCTGTGATGGAAATGTTTTATAGAGCCGTGGAGTAGCATCTTTTCCACTGTTTAGGAACATCGTGAGGAAGTCAGCTGGAAAGGCAAAGCTTTGGATATCTGTCGAGGTGTTTCCAGAGGAGCCTGGGCTGTCAGTGGGAAGAGTTCAGCATGAGGAACTATTCACTGTGGTCCTGATTTACAAGTCATATTTTATCTACAAGAAGTGTAGCAGTAGGGACCTGTGGATGTGTCTTTCTCAGCCTTGTTACACTGCAAAAGCTGGCTTTCAAGTCTTTCCACAGACTATGACATTATGTAGTTATTCTCAGATGTGAGTTATTGTTGGAGATAGTCTGTTTTGTTTCTTATAGATTTATCAGCTCTTTCTGACTATGTGTCTACCTGGTTCTTTTCAGGGGGAGAAATGTCATAAATTAATCTCTGTCCTTTTCCAAATCACTTCAAACTGCAAAGCAGCTTTTGGACAGACATCACACATACATACAGATGTACATAGTTGCATTAAATAAAAAAAAAAATTAAAAGTTTTTTTTGGTCAAACAAACAAAAGCCAACTCATGATCTTAATTAATGGCAACTTCTAGCAACATGTGTTGAATTCTCAGATTGTATTCCTTGATTCATGTGGTCTAAGTTTTATTGAAAGTTCAAATGAAAGTAAATTTTAAACTTTAGTTTTTAAAGATACTTTTTTCTTTACTTTTAAGCAGTTCCCAGTGACAGTATCCCTCTGACAAAATGTAGTTAAGTAGAAAATTTCCATCTCAGGGGTTTGTTTATTTCTGCAGGTTTTCCAAAAATAAATGCAGTTGAAGAGAGTCTCCAAAAAGAAATAGTTAACCAATTAATTTGCTTGGGAAAATTCTTAAGAAACTTTATTTGAATTTCTGTCTTGAGCAACACATCTATGAAGACCATTGCTGTTTCATCAGATATGACAAGTAAAGGTCTATTTGAATTTGTCCCTAATCAGCAACTTAAAAGAGGAGAAACCCCTCCAAAATGATTTCTCACACAATTTTCTTTCTGCCATACAATAATATACCAAATCTTCCAAGATAAGGTCTTACTAAAACGCCAAAGCAAGATCTTAAAGAAAGTGGGGAACATCTTAGTATCTTAGATAAGAGATTTTTGATCTCTAGATATGCAGCATATCAGTGACAAAGATTAGAATAAAAAGTAGCAGTTAGAAAGTTGGTTTAGTTTATTTAGTTATTTTTTTCTTGCTGTAAAGACTATTTTCAGTTGAAAGGTGAAGATCCAAGAACATGTAATGTAAGTAATTTAATCTTTTTTTATTAAAGTAAGAAACAAGGTGAAAAAGTAAGAGAAAAATATCAAGATGTCCTAGGAGGAGCATGTCAGGGTGGATGTCAGGAGGAACCATCATCATTACAAGCATCAGTAACTCTGGCATACATGCCTTCAGTGAACATTTGATCTGGGAAGGAAGACTTGAAACTAGTATTTTATATTCTTCTTTCTTTTTTGTCTCTTTTTTTTTCTTCTGTTTTCTCATTACCCGTGCTTATCCGACATTAACAGCTTATGTCATTGCTAGGAGATAACAAGTTTCTACTGGAACCAAACTTGGACTCTCACAAACCACTGCCCTAGCTGTTTGTGCTTTATACACAAGACAAAATAGACTCAACCTTTGCTGTTTACCAAATATAAAGCTGCTAAGTACTTACAAAGCAGAGCAAGTTGTAATTAACATTATTTACAAAAATCAGGCTCGTTTCAGCTCATGGATTTGTTTTGAGTTGTGTTATTGACATTATTTTTTGCACAGCTGTACTTCGAATTTCTAATTGACTCCCATTTTCAAAAAGCAATCACTTATGCTAAAAGAGATAATCCTTGGTTTTATAAAAACGTTCTGTTAGTAGAGGTGACTTCCTGAATATAACATATAAAGTAATTCTACTGTCTTTAATAACTGGTCTTACTGGTCTTCCATGGTCCTATGGGAAATAATTGCATTGACACATGAAATGCAAAGAAAGTGTCCTAGTTGAAAAAGGAAAATGGCAAGACATGCTAACCTTGGGATGGAGTTCGCAAATAGCAAATAGAGCACTAACCTAAGTAGCCTGGTTTAATTTTCAGTTTGGGCACATTTTTCTCATCTTTTTTCACTGCTCACTTGTGTAAACTTCAAGTTCCTGGGATGATGTAATGCTTATCACTTAGAGTAATGCATACAACATTTTTAGCAAGAACCTTTGAATACTAGCACAGTTGAATGCCTCTTTTTCCCCTTCTATGTTAATAAATAATAAAAAAAAGTCTTAAGAAATATCTTCTGTAACTAAATATTAGTGTTCCCTATTTTAGGAGATAACTAATTATTTTCGTTATTTTGATTCATTAAGTTCATCACCTGGTCCTTTTGCATATATTCTACAAATACATGCATAGACTCTATAAATGCAGAGTGTGTAATTTTTTAAGATATTCTTTGTGTGGAAAATGTACTGATTTTCTGATAGATTTTGGCAGTAGGAAAACCATGACAAAGAACCTGTCATCTTCATAGATTGAATCTAAAGTACAGCTACTACATGAAAACAAGGTGCAAGTGTATAACAGTTAATATGAGCTGAAAAACAAGCGCTGACAGTGTCAGTAGTAGAATTGCTGTTCAAGAACAGAATTCTTATAGTACCTCAATACCATCTCCAGGTTTTGGACCCTGATATAAGAATGACATCAGTAAAATGTAGTGAGATTAGTAGAGAGCTCCCAGGATGGTACAAGGCTGGAGCACTTGCCCAGTAGGGAGAGGCTGAGGGCTAGTTCACCTGGGATTAAAGCATGGCATCGAAGGCACCTAATAGCAGCCCCCAGTGACTGCAAAGACATTATTGAGGAGATGTTGCCAGCATCTTCACGGTTGAGCCTAGTAGCAGGAAGAGGGGCAATGAGCATAAACTGAGACAGGAGATGTTCAGGTTGGAAGCAGGGAAAAGCCTTTCCCCCGTGAGGCAGCACAGCAGTGGGACAGGCTGCCCAGAAGGGCTGTGCTTCACTGAAATAAAAAACCTCCCTCATAGGAGGTTTTCAAGACCCAGCTGGACAATACCCTGAGCAACTGCAGATGTGACCTCAGAAGTGTTCCTGCTGTAAACAGAAGGTTGGCCTGGAGACTTCCTGAGCTCCCTTCTCACCTGAGTTACTGTTCAGCTCTAAACTATATTCCACATATTCTCCATGTCACTGTCTAGCAGATAATGTTAAGCTCTGACATCTATTGTCCATCTCAAATTGCACAATTTACAGAACAGAGTCATCTGTTCAACATGAATTATTCAGCAATGGTCTCTTTTTCAAGCAAACAAGAAAATAATCATAGCTAAATAGCATTAAAAACTACAAATATTAAGATATTTTCAAATAGCCATGAAACACTGGACCACAGTCCTCAATTCTGCATTGTAATTTGACAAGTGCATTGCAATTTTTCAGATTGTTTTTTTTAATGCATCAAATGATGTTCCAATTTCTTTAGAAAGGCCACTGATACTAAGAATTAGCTCTGTCCTTATAATTTGGTAGAATGCACTGTAATGAAGGCAAACAGGCACATTTCATAGCTGAGCAGTTTTGGCTTGTTAGAGAAATAAAACTGGATAGAGGGATGGAACTACTCTGGACACTCAGTTGTTACAGTTATTTGCAATATATCCCTTAGATATTGTCTACACAATATTCTGGTGTTGCAATATTTCTTTATTGAGACAAGAATGTTTATAAAACCCTAGAAAAATACAGACACTTCTTCTTCTTCCCATGCTCTGTGACATGTTCAACTACATGTAGGTCTTTTCTGACAAAAACAGTAAGGTTAATTAATGGGGTATTTAATTTTTTGTGCTGCCATCCTCGTTCCTATCAAAGTTAAGTGCTGCCACTGATGTCCAAGATGAATATGGAGGACTGTCCTGTGTCTTCTTCCTTTTTGCAAAAATGGCATCTATGTTATGGCTTACCTCTGTCATGTCTCAGCTTCAGCTCTGTCTCCCTTTTACACTACCGTATTTATCACCCTACTCATTCTAGATGTTCTCTTGTTTGAGAGTTGGTCAACATGATTTTTTAGGGCAACACTAAAACTAGGTGAGGTGCTTGAAATGAGCATATGAAGGTCTGCCAAGAACAAGAGTTACATATAACTTTTACGGGCAATACTTCTATATGCACATACATACATGCTAAATATGTGTGTGTGTATATATAGAATCATAGAATAGTTAGGGTTGGAATATATGTATATATATTTTTAAATATATACATATAAATATATGTCTTTATATTGATATAGATAGGTATCTGCAAGCTTATGTGGCTGTGTTTCATAATTTCTGTATGGTTTTATGCAAGCACTGCAACCTTCCCATGACTCCTTACAGAGTACTTTCAAGTATTGGGGATTAAATCAAATTACCACAAGAGCTGTAGGAACCTCTAAACTTTACAGGCCATCATAAAAAAGGATCTACCTGCAATTCTCTCCAAACACTGAAGGGTTAAGAGGTGCTTCAAAGTCTGGTAAATTACACATTACCCCTGCACTTCCTGGGTATCTGTCAGTCTGGCTTAAGTATAGGTACACAAAGAAATGAGCACTATTAAATAGAAAATTTGGAACCAGTCTCAGCCTCAGGAAGAAATACTGAGTTTAGAAAATGATAACTGTCTTTTTCCTATTGTTGTTCATGTAGATACATGAACTTTTATATTTATTCAATTATATATGTTTATAAACACAAAATATGAGTTTTGAATTAATATGTGATACATTTAGGAATTTTATCAGTGTTGATTATTCTGGTCAAATAAATGCGATCCATTGTGAAAATTATAGTAGTGTCCAGAGAAATAGTTTATTATACTATTAGATATTAAATTTGACAGTTTTATTTATAATTACTCTATGGATTGTCTTCCAGTGCTTTCTGTTCCTCAGTGTGCGAGCTGAATATTCATAGGTTGGTTGTTTTTTTCTACTGATTTCACCTTGATGGACCATGACTTTCATATTTAACAAGTTTGAACAGTTTACTGGATGAATTTTTCCAGAGGAAAAAAGAAGTTGAAGGATTTTAGAAGATGCTTTAAATTTTATTCAGGACAGGGGGATCTTCTAAAATCCTCATAGATTCTAAAAGCCTTATCTAAAATCCTTGACAGCGCCTCTTCTTGACAATAGGGGACTTTCCACGGTCTTTGGAGGAGAATTAGGCTATTTTAAAAAGAAGCATCTGGATGAAGAATTTAAAACTTGTTTGAAATGCCAAGAGAAAAAAAGAAAACAAACAAACAAACAAACAAAAAAAAAGAAACAAACCAAAACAGAAAAACCACGAACAGCTGTTTCTACATAGTGCTGGTAGACCAAATGTCAAAGTGTAAACAGATTTCTTTCAGAATTTGTTTTTTCAGGCCAGGTATTCATCTGTGGCCTTTTGAAGAAATCTTACCTCTACAGAATATTAATTACAGTCCCAAACACAAGGAAGAGACTCTTTGTGTGTATTGCTTTTCCTGAATTTACATTTTTATACCATGAATATCACAAATGTCTTGTCGCAATGAAAGTTGGTTTGTATAAGGCCATATCACTATCTGTTCCAGTTAAGGTGCTCAGAAAGGTTTTGGGAATCTGTTCTCTTATTGTGAAAGAAAAAAAAAATCCTTTTTACTTAATTTAAATTGTATGTGCCACTGCAGGCACTGTTTGTTCAGTAGGAAGTACACCAGTCAACAGCTAAGAACCTCTGTGTTTCCCACCCCAAATAACTTTGATCAAATGGGTAAATCAGAAGCACAGTTTGAGTATCTCAAATCATGTTATTTCTCTGTGAATACACTTCATATACTATAAGCCTGTTTATAAACATTGCATTCAGCTATGAAAACTGAAGAGTGTGATCTGTAATTTCATTTTTAGTCATACTTCTGAACAAGACCTTATGACATAAATACTCAAAGAAATTGATCATTAATTTGCCATAAATGTGCTTCAGAGAAATCATTTTTAAATTCCTACAAACCCAACAAGAAGAGCAGACCTACTTCAAGTTTCTCAGTTTTGCAGTGAATTTGAAACACAAAATCTTTTATGTGCAATCTCTATTGCCTTACTTTATTTCATACAGTGTTTCAGTCTCAAACACTATTTAAAATCCTGTTAAAAAATACTAGTTAAAATTCTTAGATCATAGAATGCCTTCATAAAATATGATGTTGATGTATTTTTGGATTACACTGGAGAATGGTAAGACAATGGCTACATCATTTTGCGCTTTGATATTGTCGTGGTTTAAGCCTCTATAACTCACGCAGTTTTGCTCACTGACGCCCCCCTCTTTCTTCCCCCTGCTCCCGGGGGTATGAGGAAGGAGAATCGAAAGAATGTTACTCCCACAGGTTGAGATAAAAATAGTCCAGTAACTAAAGTATAACACAAATCACTACTGCTACCACCAATTATAATAATGACAAGAGAAATACAAGGAAAGAATACAATTGCTTACCACCTATACCCAGACCGACCAAGCAGTGTACCCTCCCCTTCCGGGTTCCTGCCCCCAGTTTTTACATCCTGGGCATGACGTCCTGTGGTATGGAATACCTCTTTGGCCAGTTTGGGTCAGGTGTCCTGTCTCTGCTTCCTCCCGGCTTCCCCTCCTCCCTGGCAGATCATGAGACTCAGAAAGTCCTTGGTCAAACCAAAACATTACCAAGCAGCAACTGAAAACATCGGTGTTATCAGCGCTGTTCCCAGGCCGAAAATCAAAAACACAGCACTGCACCAGCTACCAAGAAGGAGAAAAATGACTGCTACTGCTGAATCCATGACAGATATCTGAACCCACAGTTATAAAAGCATTTCTGTAAAGTTTCTTTATTTTCCAATTCACTGTTTACTAAGGTGACTTCTCTATGAGAATTCTACTGTTCTTACCAATGAGATTTTCTTCTTCCTAACCTTAAGGCAGATGTGCTAAAAAAAAAAAAAAAAAATCTCTTTGAAAGTTACTGCTAGCTGCCAACAGCCATGAAATAACTCACAATCCTCCAGAAAACTATTGCAGTGTATTTTTCCTCTAATTTGAAGAAGAAAGGATTAGGTATAATTCTCTGTGCTGTGTGTAACCTAAGAAAGATTATGCCATTCTTTGTGTGTGTTTCCTATCATGCTAAAGTACCTTGGGGCTAAACTCACCTCCTGA
Organism: Ara ararauna; assembly: GCA_028858755.1. Classification (NCBI taxonomy): domain Eukaryota; kingdom Metazoa; phylum Chordata; class Aves; order Psittaciformes; family Psittacidae; genus Ara; species Ara ararauna. The sequence goes on along the minus strand of CM054377.1, from coordinate 58,391,087 downwards.
GCTGGAGTTGCAGACTTGAAGACCTGCTTAATTAGTCATATTAAATAGCCAGATATATGTATAGATGTAAGAGATTTTTATCAGACAAATATATACCAAGAGTTCGTAAACCATCGCTATCAATAATTGAAAGTTGTTAACTGAAAAGAAGGCACTACATCTGTTTGATATGAAAGAACAGGGCTAAGCAGCTTTTATGCAGCATGTACTATAGAATGTGTGAAGGACTTTGGCAGTGTTTGTGAGAACCAGACTTGTTTTTCAGTATGTACTTCACATTTTAGGACTTCATTTATCAAAGTAATTTATAGGAAAGGAAATAATTCAAACTGTTAATAATCTGAAAAAAAAACCAACCTTACCTTTGAGACCAGAGACACAAGAATTCCCAAACTCACAGGTTTACATTCTTCCATTTTATCTCATTTATTTGCTTGTTATGCTTGTTCAAATCTTTGAAAGACAGTTGTTTCCACTAAGTATCTTACATCATTTTATTCCCTTGTTTGGTGCTAATGTGCAAGACTTTTTTTTTCAACTTCATTAAAGAAGCCATGTTTAATGATATCTACTGGTGCATTTATACAGTACACAGGCTTATAACAGGCTTAATTTTCATGTTGTTCACGATAAATAGAAGTAAAAACCTGTGGTGGCTTGACTCAGGCTGGGTGTTAGATGTCCACCAAAGATGCTCTATTATGAATTATATATTAACATTCCAGTTAGACATTTGTTGCTGATGTAAAGACTCTTCTTTACAATTCTTCTTCGTGATACAGTGATATATAAAGTTTTAGAATGACTGATAGCTCCAGTTTTCTGTTAATTTGATTTGGTGTGTTTAGGGATCATTATATGGTAGGTATGAGTAGGCATAACAAATTGATTTATTCTTATATCACAGAATTATAGAATCATAGAGTCATAGAATAGTTAGGGAAAGAAAGGACCTTCAGATCACCTAGTTCCAACCCCCCTGCCATCGGCAGGGACACCTCCCACTAAACCATGCCACCCAAGGCTATGTCCAACCCAGCCTTGAACACTGCCAGGGAGGGAGCATTCACAGCTTCCTTGGGCAACCCATTCCAGTGCCTCACCACCCTTTCAGTGAAGAACTGCTTCCTTATACCCAATCTAAACTTCCCCTGTTTAAGTTCGAGCCTGTTACCCCTTGTCCTATCACTACAGTCCCTAATGAATAGTCCATCCCCAGCATCCCTAGAGGTCCCCTTGAGTTAGTGGAAGGCTTCTCTGAGGTCTCCATGCAACCTTCGCTTCTCCAGGCAGAAGAGCCCCAACTTTCTCAGCCTGTCTTCATATGGGAGATGCTCCAGTCCCCTCATCATCCTCATGGCCCTCCTCTGGACTTGTTCCAACAGTTCCATGTCCTTTTTCTGTTGAGGACACCACAACTGCACACAATATTCCAAGTGAGGTCTCACGAGAGCAGAGTAGAGGGGCAGGATCACCTCCCTCGACCTGCTGGTCACGCTCCTTTTGATGCAACCCAGCATATGGTTATCCCCTGAGGGACAGCATTCGTTACTGGTCTCCAGCTGGACATTGAGCCATAGACCACAACACATTGCATGCAGCCATCCAGCCAGTTCTTTATCCACCGAGTGGTCCACCTATCAAATTGATGTCTCTCCAATTTAGAGACAAGTACATAATGCGGGAAAGTGTCGAACGTCTTGCACAAGTCCAGGTAGATGACATCAGCTGCTCTACCCCTGTCCATCAGTTCTGTAGCTCCATCATAGAAGGCTGCCAACTTGGTCTGGCAGAATTTCCCCTTAGTGAAGCCATGCTGGCTGCCACCAATCACCTTTTTTTCATGTGCCTTAGCATGCCTTCCAAGAGAATCTGCTCCAAGATTTTGCCAGGCACAGAGGTGAGACTGACTGGTCTGTAATTCCCCTGGTCATCCACTTTCCCCTTCTTGAAAATGGGGTTTATATTTCCCTTTTTCCAGTTGCCGGAAACTTCACCTGTCTGCCATGAGTTTTCAAATATGACGGACAGTGGCTTAGCAACTTCATTTGTCAGCTCCTTCAGGACCTGTGGATGGATTTCATCACGTCCCATGGACTTGTATATGTTCAGGTTCCTAAGATGGTCTCAAACCAGGTACTGTCCTACAGTGGGCCAAAGGTCTTCATTCTCACTGTCCCTGCACCTGTCTTCCAAGACTTGGGTGGTGTGGTCAGAGCATTTGCCAGTGAAGACTGAGGCAAAGAAGTCATTAAGAACCTCAGCCTTCTCCAAATCCAAGGTAGCAGGTTCTCCTGATAGCTTCTGGAAGGGGCCTATGTTGTCCCTATTCTGTCTTTTATACGAAAGGTACCTATAGAATTCCTTCCTGTTATCCTTAACATCCCTAGCCAAGTTTAATTCCAAGTGGGCCTTAGCTTTCCTAGCCTGCTCTCTTGCTTCCCAGGCAACATACCTGTATTTTTCTCAGGCCGCCTGTCCTTGCTTCCACCTTTTATAAGCCTCTTTTTTCTTCAAATTTTCCTCAGCAGCTCCTTACCCATCCAAGGAGGTCTCCTGGGAGGTCTCATCTAGTTGGGACACAGTGCTCCTGAGCTTGTAGTAGGTGATCCTTGAATATGAACCAACAGTCTTTGGGCCCCGCTGCCCTCTAGGGCTATATCTCATGGAACCTTACTCAGAGGTTCCTGAAGAGGCCAAAATCTGCTCTCTTGAAGTCCATGGCAGTGAGCTTGCTGCAAACTCTTCTCATTGTCCTGGGGATCTCAAATTTGACCATCTCATGATCGCTGCTATCAAGGCTGCCCTGGAGTGTCACATTTCCAACCAGTCCTTCCCTGTTGGTGAGGATGAGGTCTAGCATGGTACTTCTTGTTGGCTCCTCTACTACTTGCAGAATGAAGTTGTCTTCCACACAATCAAGGAACTTCCTGGATTGCTTGCGCCGGGCCGTACCATCCCTCCAACAGATATCAGGGTTGTTGAAGTCTCCCATGAGAACAAGGGCCTGTGAGCATGAGGCTATTCCTATCTGTCTATAGAGTGCTTCATCTACCAACTCCTCTTGATCAGGCGGTCTGTAACAGATATCCACAGTAATGTCTCCCATCCCTGTTATCCCTTTAATACTGACCCACAAACTCTCTGTTGACTGCTCACCTGTCCCCAGACAGAGTTTCATACTCTCCAGCCTATCCCTAACATAAATAGCAACTCCCTCTCCTAGTCTGCTCGGCCTGCCTTTTCTAAAGAACCTGTAACCTTCCGTTCCAACACTCCAGTCATAGGAGCCATCTCACCATGTTTCTGTGATGCCTATTATATCATACCCCCGTAGAAGTGCATATATCTCTAATTCCTCTCGTTTGTTCCCCATGCTATGGGCGTTTGTATAGAGGCATCTGAGCTGAGCTCCAAATAAAGCTGGCTCATTGGCTGGAGCAGCTAGAATATCTCTACATTGCTCCGAGCATTTATAATAGGTGCTGGCAAGTGACTGGGTGTGTTGGGATGGAATGGTGCCCCCCTCCCCCAACACATCTGGTTTAAAGCATCCTTGACCAGTCTGGGAAGCCTCCTACCAAATCCACTCTTCTCCTTCTTTGTCAGACCATCTCCAACAGCCCCCAGTAGATCTGGTTTACTAAATAGAGTCCCCTGTTCTAGATACCGAAACCCCTGACTATAGCACCACCCTTCTAAGCATTTACTAACCTGACCAATCCTCCTATCCTTTTTAAAGTCCTCCTCTGTACCCTGGAGAATTGATGAAAGAACAGTCTGAGCTCCAGAGCCCCTAACAACCTCTCCCAGAGGTCTGCAGTCCTTCTTTATGTTCTCCAGGCTTCTGCTATCTATATCACTAGCACCCACATAGATCTCTAGAAGTGGGTAATAGTCAGTGAGACTAACTAGAGCAGGCAGCCTCTCTGCAACATCCCTGACCTGTGCCCCTGGTAGGCAACACACTTCCCTCGAGGCTGGATCAGGCCGACAGATGGGTGCTTCTCTTCCTTTCAGAGTAGAGTCCCCTATCACTACAACCTGCCACTTTTTCCGGGCAGCACCAGTAGTGATCTTCTTTAGCAGTGCATCAGCTAGTTGTTTCTGGCGCAAGTGTGTTTCCACATTAGCCCCCTGCAGGACAGCAAAGCGGTTCTGGTTGGGGACAACAGATTTAGGAGGAAGCCCCTTGCTTTTAATTGTCCTCTTCCTCCTTTTTTTGTAGGTTTTTGTTTTTGGTTTTTTTTTTTTTTTTGTTACTGTTTCCCAGCTTCCAGGGTTAGCAGCCTCCTTCTTTCCTCCATGAGCTACAGTGGATGCGTGAGGCCCCTGCCCAGTTTGGGCCTGGAGCAAACTGATATGCACTGCTCTGTTTCTAAGATGGGAAGTTCAAACTCTATTAAAGATCAGAGAAAGATTTTAAGAATTTTGTCTGCTTTGTGAGTAATCTCTGTGGGTCATCAATTACTTTGCTGAAGTACTTCTTGTTTTCTGTTAGGTAGAAACATAAGTATTCAATGGTCCTTTCACCTGAATGCATTTGGTGTATCCTTAAGTGGTTGTAATCAAGCACAGATGTAGTGCCTCAAGCTTCTGAGAGTTGTGGCTTGGGTAACAATCCTTATTTCTAGAGCTGCTTAACTGCTGTGTAAATCACAGAATCATATTTCAAAATAGCTTTATTTACTTCTAATCTGCTTTGTTTTATAAGTGTTAGCTATAGAAAGCATGAGTGTATAACTTTCTCAAAGAGACAGTGGAGGTGCTCGTCTTTTTTGACATCTATTGACAGAATATCTTCTCAGAAGCTAATAATTTGGGCATCAGTTAAAAACAAACAAAAAAACAAACAATGAAATTAGCAAAAGGAATTTGCTACCTTACAAGAATTGCTTAGGATTGAAATACCTAGAGCTTTTAGTACATTTAGTCCATAAGCATCAATTAGTTGTCAAGCACACCTAATGACACATATTTGGACAGCAACTGCTCTGATGCTCTTTTCAGCTGGTGGAGATTTTCTTCCCTGCTACTGCTGATATGAATACTAATAAATCAGGCAATAGAAGTATTGTGTCAAGGAAAAAGACAATAACACTGAATTTCTAAACCAATGTGTTTTCATTCTTCCAAGGGGAAACTATTTTCCTTCTGCGCCCCTTTTTGTGATGGCTTATTTAATTTCATGGTTTTTGCTCTTAAATGTCTATGTTTTGAGGAGTGGATCTACAGAGACAACTTGATTTTTAATAGATGAGCTGGTGATGTTTCTATTGTTGTTTCTAGCTGCTGTTAGAAATATCTTCTTGCTTACAGTTCATGGAAAGATGGTACTCGAAACCTTGACTCCATTCTAAATCTGATGTCACACTCTCCAGCTCCTATTCATTGCTTTTCTTACTAACTAGATAAGATAAGGACACAAGCTGGAGGCACAGTATTTTCCGCAAGATTTTTCCCTCTGGATATAATTTACTAAGTTTAATAAAAGCTAAATGTGAGAACAAATTCCTGTATGTTTTTCTGTTACTGGGTTATCAGAAGTTTCTTGGAATTTGGCTTTTCCCCATTGTGTGCTTTATACATACTTTTTGAAAAATTCTGTTCTCTCTTCATGATGCAGAGTGGATCTGAACAGAACAGTGAAACTGTGGAGATGGACCTGAAAGCTTCCCTTGAGGGATGTCAGCAATGGGTGGTAAGACTTTCAGCGCATCCCAGTGTTGCAAAGGAACTGCATAACACCTGTTTGTGCAGGAGGTTGATGCATGTGTATGGCACTTCACAGAGAGGGAAGAACTTCCCCGCTCTACGCAGGATGCTGTGAACAAACTGAAGCATTGTGAATTTAACTTGTGTAGGGATTAAGTAAATCTCTGATGTGTAGTATCGCTCTTCTCCAAGGGGACACTCTGCCAGGAACACATGGAGCAAATATCACCAAGCTCCTTCTACTTGTTACCTTTTGCATTGCTCCTACCAACCAAATTTTCCTAAGCTGCTTCCCAGTGACAGCTTGAAAGTCTGATTAGAAAGATACTGCCTGGGGTTGTGCTTTGAACTGGTGCAGTCCAAAAACCATCTTCTTCCTCATTTTCTCATCTTCAAAAGTGAATGTGGGCCACCTCACACACAACTTGCAAAAAGTACCTTCATATGAAAAGTTTACTTGAAAATATCATAAGCAGCTTAATGTCTGGATATTGATCTCTCTTTGTGTTAGTCTCATAATACCTGTATATCTATCCGGATATCTATCAGAAAAATCCTGCTGCCATGTGCATGCGCATCTTTGTCAAGACTACCTTTTCTACCTTTCAGTAAAGACTGGAGACCCATGAAGAGTCTCTGTAGTAATTAGGAATCTTTCTATTTCACAGCCCCAGGTAGTCTCAGCACAATTGGCACAAGTACATGAACAGCAGGAGGGTTTTGTTTGTTTTCGCTTTAGAGGGCACCTGTGCTTCTTCTCTAACATGGTCTTTTTTTACATCTGTCAATATCATAACAAAATGCACCCTTTCTTTGGGAGGATTTTTGCTCAAATGCTGTGAAAACATGACTTTTCCAACTTGAAACTTCTGTGATACTTCTGTGACAAAAAACCTTCAAAGAAGTTGCATATTTTATTTATACCAAGCACTTTATTATCTTTTTCTATATTCAAATCTGATGGAAAGACTAGTCTTTTGTGTTCCTGGTTTTATTAGATAGCTATTTAAATCTTTTTTTTCTTATTTACTGCTGTGTTATATTTGCAACATTTATTTTTCTGGCTCTTAAGTGAAAACTTTTTGTGCTAGTAGCCCAGGACTAGTAGATTTTGGGAAAGGAGAAAACCTTTTGAAGAAGTCTTTAGAAACCAGATGGTAAATATTTTTTATAAACTGAACAATTTTGAAACTAAAAATAGGTTTTTAAGACTCACTGTTTCTGATGGAAAGCTGATGCAAAAACTCCCTTGTCTCTTATTAGTAACTGAACTTGCTCATGCTTATTTGTGCCAATCCTACCTTCAAGTATAGTTAAGTGTTTAATACCGTCATTTCCTGTCTCCTGATCTTCTTCATAAGGAATAAGCATATCTTTGTTAAGCTCTTAGTTTATCTCCATGTGAGAAATGCAGCTGTGTGTGAGAGCTAGCTTGATGCCAGAGACCTGCACAAATTACCTCTATCAGAGGGGATTTCTAGCCCGACCGTGAGAGAAGTTAATGCAAACTTACAGCTTCCAGTACTGCAGAGCCTATACAGCAGTATCTAAGAGCATATGGCACATCTTTCTGCTAGCTGGATGTCCCCTCAGACTGTAGTTTCAGTCATTTTCAGCTGGCAGCATCTCTAATTCCTGACTACAATCCTGTTGCTGACGGCTCATTCCCCGTCTGTGTCAGCAGAAGAGTTCATATGGACATTTCTTGCTCTCATGTGTTCAATGGCCTCATTAATTCTTATACCTCATCAAAAGAAGTGAGAACAAAAAAGAAGGGAGAAGGGATCACAGGAAGAGTCTATTTGGCCTCATTGCCAGTTTCTGCCAGGTTAAATTGACTGTAACACTATGACAGTAAGACTGAAATCAGCTGAGACAGCTAAGCTGGTCTGATAGCAACCTGCTGCCATTTTTTTTTTCTTTTTTTTTTCTTTTTGCACAGCCATCCAATTTGCACCAGAGCTTTGGCCTTCATCACTCTTCCTGCCTTTGTAAAAGAAGTTTCTGAACCCAATATTAAATTTTTCCATTGGGCAATAGTGGCAAGGGTGGCTCATTGTAACCTTCTAAACAAGAAGTATGTATTTGTTGTTTTTCTTTGTTTTTTCCAGGTAGAAAAATAAAATTTTCAGGCAATTATATGTATCATATTTTACATGTCAGTTCATTGTTTTCTTTGCTAGAAGTGAAAATGTATAGCACAGAATCTTGTCAACCTTCTTTTAAACCAGGTTTCTATATCATGTTGCTAGGGGTTTCAGGCCCAGATGAGCCTAAAATCAATAAAAATAATCTGGATCAGGAAAATAGGATTGAAACACTACTTTTGAAATAAATTCTGGTTTATTTTATTTCACTAGTCAGATGTTTTTCTGTTTAATTTCTGCTTGCGTTAGAATAAACTTAAAAAAAATAATGTATTTCAGTCTGAGCTGTATAAAAGCTGACTGAAATGTCTTGCTTTTTTTTTTTTTTTTTTGACTATGAGTTCTGAACAGTACTAAATATATAGAATAGAAGGCAAAATTAGAGATAGGTCAGGACACTACCGGTCTGAAAGTTTTGTTGCACACTTTCTGCAAGACCCTGTCACTGTTTTTTACCTTAGTTTTCTACCTGGTATTTTACATTAAGACTTTTTACTGCAATTTCTCACTCAGGATTGCCTTTCCAAAGAACTGTAGTTCTAAAGTTCTGAGTCTCACAACTCATGAAGTGTGAAAAATCGGTTAGGAAAACTCCATGTGAAAATAGGATAGCTCATTCAGTCCCTATATGCCCGTCCAGCAGAGAAATGAAAAATCAAATTCCTTATCAAATACTTAAAACACTGGTTACCACATAATTTCTCAGGTTTGTGAAATTTTATAGCTGTCTTGATTTGACAAGGAGAAAAAAAAGTTATATAATTCTGATTGGAGCTAAACTTGCCACTACCATGAAGAGGTTGTTTGTTTGCTGCAGTCATCTGTCTCAATAAAATTACATTGCTTCTTTCCTTCATATCGGAAAGAGGGTTGAATTTTACAAGTAAAAAAAATGTTGGTTTGGGTTTCTTTTTTCTTTTTTCAAGCCTATTGCAAAATATTCCTTCTCAAATGAAAAATAAAATCAAAAGGACTTTATAGATAATTTTTCTCCTCTTTTCCACAAGATAAAAAGACTTTGTGTTGCTACTTTCCATTAAGATGACAATCAGTATAATTTGTTTACTTAACGAGATTCAAGAGAAGGAAGAAGATTTTATTTCCTGCAGAACATTAAGAAGATTGTGAAAATTGATGAAAGTGAGGCTAGTGAATTATATAAATTAGATGGGTTCATTTAAACTGTTTTGAAGTGACAGTTTATTATTTTTATGGTTATTCAGATATTCAGATTGTTCTCTGTTTTCTTTATGTCCATTGCACCTTCATATAAAATTTGGCATGATGATCATTTCTACATTCATACTGCTGCCTTAGTAGTATATTTTTCTGTGTAACTGCTCTATCACAATAAAGTAAGACAGCTATGTCATAAATTAATATATTTAAACATTAGAATATAATCTTGGGCAGTAGGTTGTCTTTGCTATTATACTACAAACTTGATTACAGTTACAGGCATTACTAAAATTTTCAACACAATATAGAGGTTGATAATGAAATGTAATGATAACATAATAATAATATTAGTTGACTTTATAGTCCTTCACAGCATGAAGGCATTAGTAATTATAGGGGAAATTGCCTGTCTTTATAGAATAACTAGTAAAGTGGAAACTTAAAGAAACTGAGTAATTAAATACCACAACTACCTATGTGTATTCAGTTTAGGTTTCATTTTCAAGATAAAATTTAAAACTACCAGCTTTTTTACAAATATACATACTTATAATAAATACAGTAATTTTAAAAACACAACTCAACAAAAAGGAAAACAACCCATAACACCAAAACCTGAACTGCCAGCTGAACTACTGTCCTCATGCTGCAAGGCATGCCCACAATACTGTGCCGGCATGTCTTCTCATGAAGCATAAGTTACTCATTTAAGAAGGTGAAGATTTAGTTGTGTTTATGTTTTGGCCAGATTATTTGTTCAAAAGACCTGAACATCTCACCACATGTATGTCAATTTTCCTCTAAGATGGGGGGACTATAGTGCCATTATGTTTAACCCTTCTTAAGCTATACTGCAAGTGCAGTTTCACTGTGAAATACAAAACAAAGTCCACCCAAGAAAATTACTAATGATAGATACAGTTCTAGCATTCTCACTCACGAAAATATGTTCTGTGAAAAAGAAACAGGAAATGCCAAGTGAGAAGCTGAGAAATGGTTAACTAAATAACAATGGTTAATATCATTACTTTTCTCATGTAGATATTGCTTCAATGGAATCAACAATATCTCAGTTTCTGAACTTGTCATATCTACGTAAATAATGTAAGAAAATTTCAGGCAGAAAAATAAACATATGTTTTAAAGTTTGAAGGAGAATTATACGGACTAATGTTTTCATTCTATGATATCTATATAACTTGTTTGAGCAGCTTTTGAACACCTAAAATAAATAGTTTTAAGCAAGAAAACACTTTCCTAGTGATAAGAGAAATTTCTCAGTTATTTTTATAGTACCAATTTGATGTGTAAAGTACTTGCACAGAATTAAGATTTCTGAGAAGTTTCATAGTTTTGCAAGAGTAGCAGTCACCCAGAAGCATTTGGGGTAAAATTTTCAGATGGAAGTTTCCCATTGTGTCTAACACCTTGCAATACATAACAGAATATATTTGATCTGGATATCTTCTGATGTGTGATTCAGGTACAGTATGCATATCCAGGTCATACTTTTAAGGGTGGTTTTGTCCTGCCTGTGCCACTCCTGGGGTAACACGTATTGACTTGCTAGACAAACCCATTCCTTTTCAGAAAGGTTTTATGCAGCACATTAAAATTTATCTTTAATCCAGGATAGCTCCATAGTAACATTAATAACATACATTTATGCATACAGGTATGTACACATGTGCACAACCACTTTGGTATGATTCCTTTGTTTATTTTGAGGCTCCTTGGCCACATTTTCTTTGTACATTATAACCTGGTGAAGTCAGAATTTGCTGTCTACATGCTTTTGTATGGAAATACAACTAATCAGATAGACTCATGTCTGCAGGTATCTTTACTACATTTTCTTTTCTTTCTCCATTTTATCAACAACTGGAAGTAAGGATGAGTGCCAGTTCAGCTTTCTTTAGTTTTTGCTACTTTTTTTACCTTTCATCAGAAAAATAGGAAATTATATGTCTGTGGTCTGAAACAAATAGGACTAGATTCTATTGTTCTATCTGTCTTTTAGCTTCTTCATATACTGTTTTATTCAGTAATTGAAACTATATCATTGTAATGTGTTGTTGTTTCAAAATGCGGCTGTAAGATGGGGGTAGTCAATCAATACTACATGTCAATTGTGAAATACAGTTATTCTTAACACAAATAAATTTATTTTGTTCACTGTAACTTGCCAAAGGAAGAATATTGTGATTTGCAGAAACTATGAGTTGAGATGGCACATTAAAAGCTATGATTTTACAGTGCAATTGTGTGTGACTTTTTAATTACAAAGGTTTTTTTTCCTATTTGCCTGTATTATTTCAGTAAAATCATTTTTTCCCCTTGTTCTGTTAACTTAATGTTGCATTTATGATACATTTTGTTGGGACTGTTTAAGAACTGAAGTCCAATTTCTCCCTTGTAACTATGGGTACCTGGTAGCACTTCGAGATTTTGGAGGATTCATCACTCAAAAAACAGACTATGTCTCTGCAACACCACATGGCTTTTGTGGGAACCATGGCTCTAAACTTGCTACTTTTCAGGATTAGTAGTAGATCACATTCAAAACCACTAACTTTCTGCAGTAGCTTGATTTTCTTTTAATGCAAAGGGAAGTAATGAGGAAATAAGCTGCACTTGTTTGTTTTTTTATTTAATGGCATTTGTTGGAATACCTCATTAGCAGTGTGTGTTCTCATCTGTCATAGTATGTTCTGCCCTTGAGCATTTGAGAGGTGAAGCTGGAAGAAGTAAAGCAGCTGGCAGAAAGCAGAGTTAGGAGGTAGAGTATCTGGGGAAAACACAAAGAAAAAACTTGGAGTTGAAAAAAATCCAAAAAAGTCATCTAACTTACTTTTTTTCTCTGAAGCAGTTAAAATATGCATAGAACATGAATAGTAAGGCTTTTTCAGTGTAATGTGTTATAATGTTTTTATTTTCCAAAGGTTCAAATATTTTTTTTGTATAATCTAATTTAAACTGCTCTCATGTTTAATTAAATGTGATCTCATTGGTCTTTTCCTTCTACTTTCTCTTTGTAGCAACTTTATTTGAAGGGTTTATTTGACCTGTGTACCACCTCTATCTTTTTTGGGGTGTTTTCCCTAGAAAAAAATCAGAGGTAGTTTTGGTAATCTTTTTCACAAGATTTCTTTTCAAAACTGCTTACAACTCTAACTACTCTTTCCCCCAGCTGTATACTTATTGAAATGTAGTGCTTCAAACTGGACACAGATATTTGCTGAAAACTTGTGTTTCATGAGGGGTTGGAACTAGATGATCTTAAGGTCCTTTCCAACCCTAACTATTCTATGATTCTATGAGTAAAGAGATCAATTTTTTCCTATATACATGAATGGCAGTTCTGAAAATCAGTATCAACAACTGTCTTGCAAATTTATTCTATTATATTAATAGCTGTCATTTAGTACTCTTTTCCTACTCTACAGTTACACATTTGCTTTTCAACTTCCTCTCTTGATTTTATATGCATATGAAGAGCTTGATTTTATATGCATACTGTTGTGTTGCTTGCTAGCTTGTTCTGTTCTGGCCATATTTATTTCAGCAGATCAGCATGAAGAACTGAACCAGGCAGGACTGAACTCCTTTGAGGTGAGGTTTCTCTCCACCAGAATCCTATACACCTTTGTTAAAATCTTCCTTTGCCCTTCTGTCTCAATAGCAAAATGGAGTGGTGACATAATGCAGAGCTAACATGTTGTAGAATTGTTCTGTGGAATGGTTTTCCATAGCTTTTTTTTTTTATTATTATTATTTGCTTGCTTTTATAATGCATTTGTTACTATTTACAAATTTTTAGTTGTGGTCTTCTTCAACTGAGAATCCTTAAGAGTTGTTACTGCAATCAGAAGACTGATTATGATTTTAAAACCAACCTGGCCAAAATAATTATTTTTAATCCCAGTCAGCTCACTGTGCAGTCTTACACCTAGGTCTGAAACACAAATGAAAGAGCAACACAGACTGAAGCAAGAAAACAGGATTTTTTAATTGCTGAAATGAAAATTGGAATGAAGAATTTTTTCTGAAACCCATACATTTTCAAGATCTTCCCTGTTCTGGTCATTCTTCAGAGGAATCTGTCTTTCAAAGTCCTGTATTAGGAAAAGCCAAGCTCTGTTCTGCTTTTTATTATTTCACTGCATTGTCTTTAATTTAATAAACAGTATAGTTTGTAGTTTCTTGATTAGTAATTCCCTTCAGTATGGATTAATGGAGCTGCAAGAGCAGCTTTCCATTAGCAGATTGTCCTGGGTTCAGCAGTCACAATCATTTTTCTCCTTTTTAGTAGCTGGTGCAGTGCTGTGTTTTTGACTTTCAGCCTAGGAACAGCATTGATAAAACTGACATTTCTAGTTGCTGCTCAGTAATGTTTACTCTGACCAAGGACTTTTTGAGTCTCATGCTCTGCCAGGGAGGAGGGGAAGCCGGGAGGAAGCAGAGACAGGACACCTGTTCCAAACTAACCAATGAGGTATTCCATGCCACAGCACGTCATGCTCAGTATGTAAACTGGGGGGAGTAGCCCGGAAGGGCTAGATCACTGCTCGGTCAGGCTGGGTATTGGTTGGTGGGTGGTGAGTGGTTGTATTCTTGTCCCTTGTTTTCCTTGTCATTATTATTATTGGTGGTAGCAGCAGTGGTTTGGTTATACCTTAGTTACTGGACTGTTATTACCTCAACCTGTGGGAGTTACATTCTTTGGATTCTCCCCCCCCATCCCTCCAAGAGTGGGAGGAGGAAAGGGTGGGGGATGATCTAATGACAGCATGGCAGATTTACAGCTGGGATTAAAGCACGACACAGATGAAAGGAAAAAAATGTTCTTCTTCATATCAATCCTCTATTAGACACTGTTAGAAAAGGGGTTCAGTAAGTCTTTGTTGCTATTTAAACCTTTATCAGGAAAAAATATACAAGTCTTGCTGAAATGACGTTTTCAGAGTGACCTATCAGGGTTAAGTTAGTGCTAAAAGAGCATGGACATATTTATATCAATCATGGATAGTGTGAAAAAGGAGGGAGAGTGCCCCACTTGCAGCTTACAATACACCTGTGAAAGTTTTGTTGCAAAATTTATGGATTGGCTAGCTTCTGAAAATTAGTTAATTATTTAGCAGTTAGTAGTTCTGAAAACTAATTATATTGCAATGCAATCATGGCTGACTCTTTCCTGAGACTAAATAGGAATTTCTCTTTCAAAATTATCTATGTAACAAAGATGGCAGACTATGAAGTATTCCTTCCAAAAAATATCTCCACTTTAAACAAGCATTGTAAAATCTAATTAGAATTTGGGAAGGGAAGGTAAATGAATGGAGAAAAGGAGGGTAAATGAATGTTCAAACACTAGTATTTGCCCGTGGTAAATTGTAGCAATTAAGAGGCGCTAGGCAGCAGCAAGAGATACAAAATGTTAATTTTAAATACTCAAAGATTGTCTTCTACAAAGTCTTGTTTGCTGTTTATGTGTGACTTTAAGAGGAGCACACCCCAAATTTTGATGCTGGCCAAGAGCTGGGTTGTTTTCTCATGTGGGTTTGTTGGCGTATTTGTTAGTGTTTCATCCATTTAATTTTCTTAATTGTAGACCAGACATCCCAGAGGATTGCTCAGAGGATAATGGGTGCTGTTGACCCTAGGCTGTTGGATCAGATGTGCTGAAGGTCAGTAGAAGAATGGCATATAGTAGTTAGTTCTGACCTGGTGACATCTTAGTAAATTGTACTGAATACATTGATAAATGTCCTTGTAGCAGGCAGGTATTAAGATATTAAGAGTTAATAATCACATGATTTGTAATATCAGCCAAAAAAAAGTATTATGGATCTGTGGAAGGAAGTGAAATGACCTCTTACTTGGTCTCTTTTTTTTGAACCCTGGATATATGACTGACGGTAAAACCATGAGTCGAACTTGAGTTGTGATAAGTCAGAAGTATCTATTTATAATAATTTTTTCTTTATTTCTTATGAACAGATAAGAACTTTCATTTGTATCCAACTAGTATTTATTGTAGAAACTAATGAATTAAATTTTTTGGTTTCATGTCTGTTTTCTGGTTTAAAGGATAACATTTTATGATGAGGATTTTATGATTTATGATTTTATGATATGAAGTGCAGAAGGAGGGGAGGAGGTGATCCAGGCACCAAAACAGAGATTCCCCTGCAGTCTTTGGGGTAGGCTGTGCCCCCGCAGCCCACGGAGGTCCATGGTGGAGCAGATCTCCACCTGCAGCCCATGGAGGACCCCATGCTGAGCAGGGGGATACCTGAAGGGAGCTGTGACCCTGTAGGAAGCCCACATTGGAGCAGGCTCCTGGGAAGACCTGTGGCCCTGTGGAGAGAGAAGACTGTGCTGGAGCAAGTTTGCTACAGGACTTGTGACTCTGCAGGGGACCCACACTGGAGCAGGCTGTTCCTGAAGGACTGCACCATGATTTCCACAAATTGCGCCTTTTCGCCTCTCTTGGTAAATGGTGAGCTATCTCTCCCTGTCCTTTTCTTGATCCACAAGCATTTCCTCATATTTTCTCTCCCCAGTCCAGCTGAGGAGGGGAGTGACAGAGTAACATTGGTGGGCAGCTGGTATCCAGCCAGGATCAATCCACCAGGACTAGCTCATTAAAGTTAAAAACAGAGCAGGTAATATGTGAAGAAGTGTTAATTACTTTTTCTACAGTGGCCCATGTGAGAAAGAACGATAATTTGTTGAGTAGGAATTGAAGTTTTTTTATTGCTCACTGCCATGGACTTCAGGAGAGCAGACTTTTGCCTCTTTAGGAACCTGCTCAGTAAGGTTCCATGGAATACAGCCCTAGAGGGCAGGGGGCCCAAGACTGTTGGTTCATATTCAAGGATCACCTGCTGCAAGCTCAGGAGCAATACATCACAACTAGAAGGAAGTGCTGCAGGAGGGCCAGGAGATAAGACCATGCTGGATGGATAAGAACATGCTGAGGAAAATCCGAAGGAACAAAGAGGCTTATAAAAGGTGGAAGCAAGGACAGATGGCCTGGGAAGAATACAGGGATGTTGTCCAGAAAACTAGGGACCAGGTTAGGAAAGCTAAGGCCCACTTGGAATTAAACTTGGCTAGGGATGTTAAAGGTAACAGAAAGGGATTCTATAGGTATGTAGCAAATAAAAGACAGACTAGGGACAATGTAAGCCCTCTCTGGAAGCTGTCGGGAGAACTGGCTACCCTGGATTTGGAGAAAGCTGAGGTTCTCAGTGACTTCTTTGCCTCAGTCTTCACTGGCAAATGCTCTGACCACACCACCCAAGTCTCGGAAGACAGGTGCAGGGACTGTGAGAATAAAGACCCTGGGCCCACTGTAAGAGAGGATCTGGTCCAAGACCATCTTAAGAACCTCAACATTCACAAGTCCATGGGACCTGATGAAATCCATGTGCAGGTCCTGAAGGAGCTGGCAAATGAAGTTGCCAAGCCACTGTCCATCATATTTGAACAATCATGGCAGACAAGTGAAGTTGCCGATGACTGCAAAAAGGGAAATATAACCCCCATTTTCAAGAAAGGGAAAATGGATGAGTTGGGGAACTACAGACCAGACAGTCTCACCTCTGTGGCTGGCAAAATCTTGGAGCAGATTCTCCTGGAAGGCATGCTAAAGCACACAAAAAAAAAAAGAAGGTGCTTGGTGACAGTCAGCATGGCTTCACTAAGGGGAAATCATAGAATCATAGAATAGTTAGGGTTGGAAAGGACCTGAAGATCATCTAGTTCTAATCTCCCCTGCCAGGGGCAGGGACACCTTCCACTAAACCGTGCCACTCAAGGCTATGTCCAATCCAGCCTTGAACACCGCCAGCAATGGAGCATTCACAACTTCCCTGGGCAACTCATTCCAGTGCCTCACCACCCTTACAGTAAAGAATTTCTTCCTCATATCCAATCTAAACTTCCCCTGTTTAAGTCTGAACCCGTTACCCCTTGCCCTCTCACTACAGTTCCTCATGAAGTGTCCCTCCCCAGCATCCCTAGAGGCCCCCTTCAGATACTGGAAGGCTGCTCTGAGGTCTCCGCGCAGCCTCCTCTTCTCCAGGCTCAACAGCCCCAACTTTCTCACCCTATCTCCATACGGGAGGTGCTCCAGTCCCCTGATCAACCTTGTGGCCCTCCTTTGGACTTGTTCCAACACTTCCATGTCCTTTTTATGTTGAGGACACCAGAACTACACGCAATACTCCAAGGGAGGTCTCACAAGAGCAGAGGAGAGGGGCAGGATCACCTCCCTCAACCTGCTGGTCACGCTCCTCTTGATGCAGCCCAGGATACGGTTGGCTTTCTGGGCTGTGAGCGCACACTGCCGGCTCATGTTCATTATTTCATCGACCAACACCCCCAAGTCCTTCTCTCCAGGACTGCTCTGAATCTCTTCTCTGTCCAACCTGTAGCTTTGCCTGGGATTGCTCCGACCCAGGTGTAGGACTTTGCACTTGTCATGGTTAAACTTCATCAGGTTGGCATCAGCCCACCTCACAAGCGTGTCAAGGTCCCTCTGGATGGCATTCCTTCCCTCCAAAGTATCAACCGAACCACACAGCTTGGTGTCATTGGCTGAGACACAGCTTGTGTCATTGGCACCTCCTGTATGAAGATAGGCTGAGAAAGTTGGGGCTGTTCAGCCTGGAGAAGAGAAGGCTGTGTGGAGACCGCAGAGCAGCCTTCAAGTATATCTGAAGAGGGCCTATAGGGATGCTGGGGAGGGACTCTTCATTAGGGACTGTCGGGATAGGACAAAGGGTAATGGATTCTTAAACAGGGGAAGTTTAGATTGGATATGAGGAAGAAGTTCCTTACTATAAGGGTGGTGAGGCACTGGAATGAGTTGCCCAGGGAAGTTGTGAATGCTCCATCGCTGTCGGTGTTCAAGGCTGGGCTGGACATAGCCTTGGGTGACATGGTTTAGTGTGATGTGTCCCTGCGATGGCAGGGGAGTTGGAATTAAATGATCTTCAGATCCTTTCCAACCCTAACTATTCTATGAGTTTATGATTCTATTTTCTGCGTATTCTAACAACATTGAAGGTGGAAGATAGACTAAAGAAGCACAAGCCACGTTGGAGGATTTGAATAGACATATGGAAAGAGCAATTGCACAAAACATGCATTGATTAGAGTTCTTTTCAGAAAAGATGAATTCTAAATGAACACTGTATGTATACAGTAATTTATGCCTCATCCCCATAGAAATCCTTCCACAAAAATATTTTACAAAACAGCCTTTTTTTTTTTCACTCTCAAAGAAATCCACATTCTGTTATAATGTTTTAAATTAGATTTTTTGCTATTTTCAAATTAACATACAGAAATTTTTTTTTTTTGCATTTTCTTAGTCACAAGTCGTTTGGATTTGGGTAGGAATTTACCTTTCGTGGCTTAAATTTATGTCAAATATTTGCTGTCACTTTGCCTGGCATACTCTGCTTTATCTATGATGCATGTTAGTGAGTGAGGAAATGGATTACATTTTGCAAGGAAGAGGGAAAAAGAGAAATACATTTCTGTTCAAGTCTTCTAAACATTTAAGTTTGTCTTTCCATCAGGCATGGCTTCTAAGGCCTTTTAAAGGCAGAACTTACATTTCACTCTCTCTATATATATATGTATTACATATAAAAAGGGAAAAAATAATCAGTGCAAAAAACATGGTCAAATATAAACACATCCACTTTGTACAAGAGAGAGAGGCCAAAAGCCTTTTTAATAAATGTTTGCTTGTCATAGTGACTATGTATCTTTTTCTTTTAAAGCTAGATATAAATGTACCCCTTGGCTAGACAGTGTTAATACAAATAGAAAAGATTTCCATTTATATATTCAAATACACAATGAAAGTGTATATTAAATTACTTAAGTATTCATAAGATTTATTTATTGTGGTAATCATTATTTTCTTTATTAAATAATCACTTCTATTAAAACATAATTAAAAGTCCAGTTATTAGTAATTAATGATAAAATTTGCATCATTCTATCACACTGTTTTTTTGTAAGCTTCCTCATTCTTAGTTGTGACCTTAATAATTAAGTGATGCTTTCAAAACATAACCATTACAAGTGAATTATAAAGTAGAAGGAACTGAAAAATCATGTTTTGTGATAATCTTTTTAATATTTCCTTTCTAATTGGTCTCCTCTTTTAATTAAGTATCATCTAAACACTTTTTGCCAGGTATAGATAATCTTTTGCACTACTTTGGTTTTGCAACATCTTTTTCTTAGTTTCTGGTTTACAGATGTAATAAATGTAAACTATGAATTTGCTGATTATGAAAAATTGCTAATTGTTAATTCACTAATAATTGATTGCTAATTGTTAACTCGCTTATTGAACAAGGCTGGTATAAGATGCTTGAGCGATCCTGAAACAAGTAGTAATTTGTAAATGTCAAATCACAGTATCCTGTTTCACCGATAAAGAATAGACAGCATCCGGGAGGACTAGTACGAACCAGTACAGAAATGATGAGATCAAAAAGAAATGAACTGAGCATGCGCCAATCCCACTGAGGTGAAAAGTGCAGCAACGAGGAAGACCCTTACTTCATCCCGAGACCCCTGCCCAAGACCACCAGGAGGCAGTGTGCATGCGGAGCAGTGTTGCGAAACTAATTGTAATACAAAGCAAAGGAAAATTAACATGTTGCGACACCTGAATGAATATGCATACCTTGGTACAATAAATATAGTACATTGTCACTTCCCTGGCATGCGTGTTGGTGGAGCAGTGACTCCCCGCGCACCCAGCGCTGCTTTGCTTATTACCTCTTTATATTAAATTGCAATAAATTACCTTTGATTTTATAATTGGACTTCGATCATTTATAACACAGAAAAATAAAGGAGAGTGTTTTCTCTTTGCTTTAACCATGTATTTCTCTTCTGTGGAGAATGGCCTTGAAAAGGGATGTCTTTTTTACCAATGCATTATAGATTACAGTATCAGGATTCTCTAAAAACCTCATGTGCAGAACCATGTGGACAGCATTGACAGCTCTAGTATGTTACTGGGCTGCCAGCTGCTCTTCGTGCCTTTCTTGCTGGCATGTTGTTTTACTCTCAGCAGGAAAGGACTTGAAGCAAGAAGCAAAGAAGTGTTTCAACCATGTTTTCTGAATTCATTCTAATTGGTTTTTTTGTTCCTCATGTTAGATTTTTTTCTAACTCACTTCTGGCAGAACATTATAGTTGCAAGTGTCTTCTGACTTCGTTCATCCTGCTGATGATACATCTTTTTTCTTTTTTTTTTTTTTTTAAATAGCCTAGCTATTAAGCTAAGCTCTATAAGTTGGCAGTGTGTTAGGGTACAAATGAGCCTTGAAAAGATAATTGTGATTTCATTGACTTTAAACTTCTTTATAGGATAGTCATTGATGGCATTTATTGATAAACAAAGGGAGTTTGTTTTCCCTCTTTCTGCTCATTTTTGTTGCAGGTAAATCTGGGATTTTATCATAAAGAATATTAATATGACCATACCAAAGCCTGGAAACTTCAAAATTGGGGGTTTTGGTTTTGTTTTTTTGTAGGTTTCTTTTCATTTGTTTTTGTTTTGTTGTGGGTTTTTTTTTTCTTTTGTTTAGTTTTTTCCAAAGTGACCATTCTGATGTAGAATTTCACATACAATTCAGTTGTTTTGGGTTTTGTAGCTTCATCTATAAATTGAGATATACTTGTATGAAAAAAGTAAAAGGTCATGTCATCCTTATGTCCCAAGAAAGACTTTGTCCAATATTAATTTGTTATCACCTTACATGGGAGAACAGATTTACAGTGACTAATAACTGTGCCACAGCAAGAGAGGAAAAATCAGACAAGTATTATACAATTTCTAAAGCTGCGTAGTTAAAAAATGAACACTAACAATAATTACACCCAAAACAACAAAAAACTGAAGACCCACCCCTCCCCCAAACACCCCTTCCCCCAACAAACATTAAAAACAACCAAGAACAAAACTGACCAACCAACCAAAAAGAAGAAAACCCATTTTTTGTGGGAAGAAGGAAGAATCCCAAGAGATTCTGATGCAAAATTCTTACTATAATTAGAAGAGTATTAAGCATAGGTATGCATGAAGACTAAAAACTCCTTGTTAGCTACTTATGAGTGCATGTATTCTGGCAACATTGTATCTGTCTTCTTTAAGATTCAGAAGCACAGAATAGTTTTAAAAGAGAGGAAAATGTGACTAAAAAGTAAGAAATTGCTCACAAGTGACAAAACCATTTTAGTATTTTATTCTCCTCCCCTTGACATCTATGGAGTCCCTTTCTGTCATGGTAATGAGTCAGCTGTGCAAGTCTGACTTGCAAATTTGGATTTGTACTTCTGAATCCCAAAGAAATGTTACAGAGATCCCCATATAACATCACTTATTGCAAAGCTGAGTGCCAGATCTTCCCAGTACTGTATGAGCTGGCTCAGGCCAAGTCAGAGATCATGCCTTTTGTGCCAAAGCACATAGCTCAATGTTGATGCAGGAGAATAGAAGACACCTGCTGCAGCTGAGCTACTTACTTCTGCTCATTTGACATTTCAGAGCACACTTGAAGCAGCATGATGAGATTTGTAGTGGTGCATTGTAGTGGTGGCTGAAATATAAGGTTGTTTTTTCTGGGCTCCCTATACAGTCAGCAGAAAACACAGAATGTGTAATGTTTGTGATGTGAAAATCTTTCTATCTCTGTATTTGTTTTGATATGGACTTTCTTTTTTCACATGAAACTCAGGGCAAATGTTTATTAAATATTCTGACAGTTTATAATAACAGTGGGCCTTTGCCAAGCGTTTTAGGCATAGAGTTCAGAGAAATAATTAAACAGAGTAAAGCAAGCCTGAAAGTATAGAGAATAAGGAAGGATAGATAAGTGCCTTTAAAATGTGTAGTTTATATGTTGGTAAGATTGATTGTTTTTGAAAAAACTTACCAAATTCGACTACTTTGTATTTTTATTGATGGCTCTCTGGAAAAATAAATCAGAGTACATTCATATTTTTGTATTGGAAATAAGATTCTCTTGCATAACCGAAGAGCACCAACAGGACTAGTGTATAACTATGGACTTGATGGACAGTCTTTGGAGAAGGGTAACGTTTGTCTTGTATGCAAAATATAAGCTGATTTGGGTTTTTGTTTTTTTTTTTGTTTTGTGGTGATTTTTCATTTGTTTGTTTAAAGCAATGTCTTTAAACCTGAAAAGCTTTTATTTTCTCCTTCTTAATCTCTAATGGGTATGCATATAACTCTGACTCTGAAACATAGGCTTACCTTAAGGTTTAAAATTATTATGAATTGCAGTTAAATTATTTTGTGCTCATGTGAATAATGATTACAGTGATTAGAAGTAAAATATTTATCTCACATTCAGTATGTAACTACTCGGGAAAAAAAAAGTTGGAAACCTTTTTGCAATCTTTTTCAAAATATGTGGAAGCCACAGTTTCTGAATATTGACCAGATAGATATTTCTGAAGTTATTACCAAAATTAGGCCATACAGGCAGCTTTGTACAGGAGTTTAGTTGACTGCATACCCGAATTTTGCAGTTCAGCCCTCCCAAGGTGAAAGTAATTCTGAGTACATAGCAATACATGTTGAAGAATCATGCAAGAATTTTGATGGTTAACTGATAAAGGAGTGAGCTGAGCTCACTTTAAGCTAGGTCATTACCTGTTGTCTTCTATTTGCTCTTTCAGTATGTATTGTGTTGGGGCTGCTCACTGCAGCTCACCACTGACATGCTTGTATTTAAAGGCCATAATACTACTCATTTTAGCCTTCAAGCTTTAAAGTATGAAGTGATCTATATTAATATACAGTATTTTTGTCATATGAAACTTACTGTAATATGATATATCCACGTACATATATATTGTAAGGAATTTATATTAGAAGGAAATTTTTGCAAATAATGTGTCATAAGAACATGAGGAAAAAATAATGTGGAAGATGTGAGGGTTTAGGAGAAGGCAAAGAGAGAAAAGATCAAAACTGAATTGCCCTGTGAGCAGCTATAGTCCACTGTAGATGTTGTGGACTAGGTTTCATTGCTTCTATATGTGACTACTTTTCATCCTTCTTGACCTTTTTGTTTGCATGCTGTAAATGATATCTAGATGTCTATGCTAAGAAATACATGACCTTGGAAAATCAGTTTTCTCTTATCCCTGTCTAGCAGGTGGCATTAATTTGGCTCCTGAAGAGAAATTTGAGATATCTGAAGTACTTTGTTTTCAAATTGAATTGGCTTTATTATGGCATGGCTTCCTCCAGCAAATGGAAGCGGGTGGCTGCAAGAGAATTATTTACTGTCAATTACAAAGTCAGAGTAGCATTACTGGGTAAGCCACACAACTAGTGAAGTCCCTGAAGTAGGAGAACATTATATTAAAATTGGCATCTGTGTGCACTGGATTTGTTCTGTTCTAACCTTCACATTAAAAATACAAAAACATAGATGAATCCAATGCATTAAAAATAAGCTGCTCATTTGGAGTCAGAATAAAAATCCAGTAGGTAATAAATTTCAATAATAAGTAGATGAAATGTTGTTCCAGTTTAAAACCTAAGAAAAAAAACCTCATGTTTATGTTTATATGACATCTTAATTCTAGCTGTTGTTGGATTAATCTACAAAGCACTTTCTTAGAGAGAAAACAAAAAACCTATTTATGCAAACACTTTTACTTTTCATTTTTTCACTTACAATTTTAGTTGTGTCAGTGGTATTTCCATAATGAGTGATTTGTCATCAGCAATGGAAACTTATGCATAAAAAATCTGACTGTCAGCTACAGGAATGAAACACATCATTTGATAGTTGTAAGTATTTTTTTGTAGATTTGGGTTAATTTTTATTTACAAATTTCAGCAGCCAATAAAATGGGAATGGTGCTATTTTTCTCCCCCTGAAAAAAAAAAAAAAACAAAAAAAAAAACACAACCCCAAAACCTATCACCCAAAGAAAATCCCACAAAATAAAGCAAATAACCAAACCCCAGAGTCTGCTTTGATTTCTAAGGTCAAAACAGTGGTAGTTCCACTTATGTTTTTTATTTTCGCTGTTCCTAAGAGACAAAGAAATGAAACTGTTAGATAAGGAGATACAGTCAAAAGGGTTATAGTCAGCTTGCTAGTCCATAGGCTATAATTTGTTGAGTTGTTTTCTTGACAGAGGAAAATACACAGCACTCAACACAACTATCAGTCCAGATCAAGTAGGAGCAAGCTGTGTCTCTAATAATTTAACGGATAGTCTTGTCAGTATTGTTAAACCGTTCTGCATAGTTTTGTCAGATGTTATGTTTCTGGGGCTTAAGCACATATTAGATCATTAAGATAAAATGGAAAGATAGTACCACAGTAGAATATTCTAAGAATAAAAACTATTGAAAATTAGATTGTACTTGAAGGAATAGTGCTTACAGTTCCAAAACTGCTCTGGCTTTGTTTTCCTCTTTTTTTTTTTTTTTTTTTTTTTACCTAGCTGTTGAGTATAAAGCAGGGTAAAGACTAAACTTTGTGTGTAAACTGAACTAAAAAATCAGGACCAATTTTTAAAACAGGAGGAATCCTACAGGTTTATATGATTGCTTCTGTGTTACCCCATCTGAAAGCTGAATGCAATCTGCGATCAGATGTGGACCACAATAATTGCATTTGAAAGACTCAGTGGGAACTGAAAGCTAGACTGAAATATGTAACTCAATGAATGGGGAAGCATGGTTGATTCTTTACTCTTTTTAATTAAGACTGATTTAAAAGATATTATTATTCAAAAAAAAAGCTGTGCAAAATCACCACGGGCTTCATAGCTATAGATAGTCCAGATTATTATAACAGCCCCTTCTGGCTTCTGTGCTTATGAACAAAGAAAAGAATTTTCAAAGCTACAAGACTCAGTTATTGTCATTTAACTGTATAAAAATGACAAAGGGATTCATTGAGGGTAAGAATTTAAATTAAAATTTGAAAAAGAGATTTAACATTTATATGGATTTCAGAAACATCAAGAATTATACTGAAAGTTAAGAATAGGAAGGAAATATTAAGCCTTAGAAACACATTTACGTCTTGAAATGCAATTCTCTGAGCTCAGAATAAGAATAAATTTAGGCAACTTAATGTATTTATCCTTTACCTTGAAAACTAGCCCAAGAACAGTGACTGGTGAGCTCTAGGAACATATATATGCATATATATTTTCATGGAAGAAGACAGTAGTTGACATTGCAAAATTTTAAGATATTTCCTTCCTTTCTCTTCCCTTCTCTTTCCTTTTCATGGCTATAGAGCTAGACAATGTCAATTACAAGATCCTGGATTTGATTAGCCTTTGGATATTTTCCAGCCAATTGATATTTTCTTATGACAACGTTGTTTCACTCATCAGAGTATAAATAAAGCTACTGTTGCCTAACTCAACTCCTATGATTTTAGTCAAAGTGATTAGAGTCTAACAATAAATCAGTCTGATAGAGTGAAATATTTAATTGGCAAAAACACACATTTATTTAATAAAGGTTGTGAACTACTTTGGCCTAACTTATATGACCATGTATTTAAAGCATTAAATAAAAGAATGAAGAAGTTGATATTAAAAAAGGAATAAAAAGCCTAAACAAACAAAAAAAAAAAAAAAAAGAAAAAAAACAAACCCATGTATTTACAGTTATTTACGCTCTTGTTTCTAACACAACCTATAGCAAATAAAAACCCAATCTTAAATCTTACATGTGAAAGCAGTTCAAACATGTTTACTTGAAAAAACCACCAATGAAAAACAAGTGAAAAGCTCTAAAAAGTTCTACAGCAAAGTGAGTCAGAGCATTGACATATGTCTACCTCTTTGAGGGTACATCTTTTTCTCTTGTGAAATGGAGAACAGTAACCTTTAGGAAAAGTGGAATTGAAACAAAAATACTTCAGGCCACATCTATTTACTTTATAACATGTTCCTCCAGTGGGGTATTTCCATCATTTTTGCTGTCACTCCATCAAGTTTTATTGGCCTTTTGGGTTATAATACACTTTACACAGCTACTCTGGAAATGGTCTTTTTACAGAAGACCCCATAGGCTTTGATAAGGCTGCTCTGGAAAGCAGGCTGGACAAAATGGTGAAGCAGCCATCCTCTTACCACTTTTTGGGACCCAGCCTGCAGTTTCACATGGCAAACAGGTTGCAGAAAACAAGACTGGCAAACATTTGTCTCAGTCACACATACTACATGGAAGGGAAGCACTGGTATTTC
Organism: Ara ararauna; assembly: GCA_028858755.1. NCBI lineage: Eukaryota > Metazoa > Chordata > Aves > Psittaciformes > Psittacidae > Ara > Ara ararauna. Next base: position 58,364,736 of record CM054377.1, on the reverse strand, counting down.
TTGTTTTCATTCCTCGGTTCCTTAATATTGACTGATTTAGCAGATCAATGTCTTTAGATTATTGTCCTGCTCAGTTTGCAATTGGGAAGCCCTACATTCAGAAGCAGTGCACTTGTGGACTGAAACAAAGAATTAATTTATCTGGACATTGGCGGTTTACATTGAAGGTAGAAACACTGCGAATGATGACTAACTTTCTTCATACATATCTACAATGTAGATCTAGGCCATTGGCTAACACTGTGAAGTGTAACATTAAAGACTGCCAATACAGTTTTGTGGTTGTTTTTTTTCCCCAAAAAAATTAAAATGACTTGGACCAAACATTTTCTCTTATGTCTTTTATGGCAAAACACTGTGGAAGTCATGTCCTCCGGAGCAGCAATTGCTACATCTTTCTCCTGCTTATGCTGTGGTAATGGCTGACTCAGTAGTGACAAGTGGCTGCCATGCTTCCCTTTGCCCTGTTCCACCACAGAAGCCTACCTGCATATAGCAGGTGTAGGAAACAATAGTGCTTTTGGTCTGAGAAAACAGAAGGCATGAGTGGGAGGACTAGAGCATTCCTGTTAAAGCAAAGGAGAGTTGGGTATTGGATTTGGGCTTGAGTGGGACCAGGAGTAAGATTAAGGATCTTGGTCTAGGCCCTTCTGAAGGCCACTTTCAGATGAGGTTGGGATCCCTTTGGTCTCTTCTCTGACTGCAAGAAACAAGAAAGAAATCAAAATTTCCAATGCAACGTGTTACTTCTAATGCAAAGTAGCATTATTGAAACATTAAGGGAGATATGCCTTTCTTGCAGCAACTCTTGATTCTGCCTCCCTGTGCAAAAATATTTAACTGGATAAGGCACAACCTTACCTTTAGGAAAAAAGAACTGAAGGTGGTGGGTAGTTCACAAATCAGTGAGGCAGTTGCTGGGCTCTTTGATGCTAAAAATACTGCAATAAAATACTGTGTGTGGAGTCTGACTTGGTAGGCATGATACTAGAAAGTATTGCCTTGCAGGTAGAAGAACACCTGGTTTATGATTCCCCCTAGGGCATAAGGACCTTGCTGCTTCTCAGATATGACGTCTTTTGCGTTCAGATGCTCAGAAAGCTGACATGTAAAACTGCTTAGGCTTCTTTCCAATACTGTGAAGGAAAACAGGTTTGTTTCTTGAAAGAATTCAGAATCCATTTAAAATCTTCGTTATGACTTATTAAATTAGTTTGTTCATTGATATTGAATGATTAGTATTCAATAAAGCAGCAAAACATATCCAACTCACTACGCTGCAGTATATTTTATCAAGAAGCTGATATGTATGCTTCTGGATACAGCAAACCTTTGTATCTGGGACACCAGGCAGGTAAAACTCCCTAAATCTTGATACATTCACTAGTACCATAGAGGAAATAAAAAACCACCAAACTATTTTAAAAGAAACTTCAACAATTACTAGAAATTGTTAAACCCTAACATTGCAAAAATGAGATACATACAAATAGGGAAATATTTTATGACTTTTTAGTAAGTATAAATAAAATAAGTTTTTCAATTACATAGTGGCTAAGATAACAATACAAGAAAACAGCCTGCAGCAGTTTTTACAACAAAAATTAGTTTATATGCAGTGTTTTAACTCTTAATTTCTTTGCAATTAAAAAATTTAATAGTTTTGAAACCAAGATATTTATGATTTGTCACAATTTAAAATTGTTTGATTCATTTTATTGGGTAAAAAAATTGCTCCTTTTATGCACATCTTTCTTAAGACTTCCACAGATTCATTTTTATTTCAAATGAATTACAGTGGCTGCGACTGAGCTACATTTTCATGAAGTAGACAGCACTCTGAAAAGGTTATTTTTGGGATGGTTATGCTTAGTACTGTAAAATGTGCATATGCTTATTGCTCATGCTTATTCTAAAAATTAGTAGCTCACAGGGTGGGAAGAGTACAAGTAGCAAGCAGATTAACATTTCTGGGAATTGTGGTTGAGTAAAGCAGATGGAGGGAGGCCATGAGGGCAGCAGTGTAGAAGCATATTAACACATCAGGCTTTGACCATAGCCTCCGCTCCCTCCCATATTTAACTTTTGTTAACTGAATAGTAACTTATTAAGTGTTTAAATATACTGCTTAATTGGTCTGACATTTACATTTGTTGATGATGTATTTACATAGGTGACAGCTTCTTATAAGTTATTTTTGAGTTTAGGCTTCTCTGAGTTATGCCATTTCTATTGTAGCTGTGATGGTATAAGAATGTAGAAATAGCGGTAATGATTGTGTAGAATTTATAGAACAAGATACTCCAGCTGTACTGTGGAATAACTCAGCTTCCAAATTTTCCCCAAGATGTACAGCTTTCCATGTGAGTTTGTCCATCTTGTTTACCCAAGATAATACAATGAATGAAGGGGAGTTGATAAAAATAAACAGCAAGTTTTATTTTTGCAGGAATGTTTCTATTATGGTAATGAAAAAAATAAAATGCTTTTTGGCCCTTGGTTTCTGCTTAATAATCCCATGAGTGTGGTGATGTTTCATAAGCACTTCAGCTGTTTATTCAATCCCACTGTGACCAGCTCAGGAAGCTACACAGCAAAAGAAAACCGAAATAAAAAAGTGAATAATTTTCTGTTGCAGCAGACTTTTTAACAGCAGTCAGATATGCACCAGTGCAAAAAGGAGGATGAGGCCATATGTTTTCCACAGTAATTATGATGCGACTGTTCCGTCACACATAGCTAAAGTAACAAGCATTAAATGGACCTTAGTGTAGATTCTTAGTAAAGCAAAAGGAAATCTAGTGTAAGAATAAAAAAATCTTTAGGAGAGAGATGGTTTGGGTGAAAAGTACAAAACTCAATATTGAAAACTTATTCAACTGCAAAGTTTTATTTCAACGACATCAAGTCAGCTACTAAAAGAAAAAAACTTGCTAGGTTTTCTGTTTTCCTTGTTTGATATTCCTTCAATATAAGAACTTAAAATGAATTTTAGCTTAATGACTTTCTTGTGTGTTTGGACTTTAAAATTACAAATTTTAAAAATCCTCTCAGAATTAAAACCTATTAAATTAACTGGCTACTGAACTTAAAATGATCCCGATTTAGGTTTTATAAAACAAACTGGACATATATGATTGTGTGTTAGAGCCTACTTCTTAGTGATGCATTATCTCAAGTGGAAGGACTCTGCTTTGTATTAGATGAAATTATGTTGACCTTGAAATTACATACATATTGGCCATCCACTGTTGAAGGCTCACTGGCTTAGATATATTTGGTCCAGCAGAATGATGACAGTCTGCTTCAGAATTCCATTTATTTTACATACAGAACATAAGAGTAAATTAAACTCATCCATATAATTATTCTTAAAACAAACAAGCAAGAAAAAAAAAAGAAAGAAAAAAAAGGCACCTCTGTATTTTTTAAAAAAGTAGTGTAACAGAATTTCAATTTACTGCTACATATGCCACTGCAGAATTGCAAGATAATTATCAGAATACTGAGTGCCAACTGAAGTTCATTCCTGCAGTAATTTGATGGTGAGGATAAAAGACTAGTTATTCAATCCTAGGTCACACATATTGTCAGGATATGGGCATAATTTAGGAAGAATCAGGACAAAAAAGAGATTTAAAAAAATAATCACAGCTTTCTGCAGTAGTTTCACTTAAAAAAGATAGATCTGTCATCTGTCAGAGATGACAGCAATTAAGATCCCTCAGTCATTTTAGCTTGAAACAGTTTTATTTCCCACTTAGCATTCTCCCTGCCCTCACAGATAAACATATAAATAAATAAATATAAATATGGAAAGGCTGATAATGTTATTACATAAGTAATTATTTCTTATTACAGATAATTTTTCCTAGCAGATGTTTTTTAAGGGGAATTTTGTACCCAGTATCTGAAAGTCTCTTTGGATTAGCAACGGTTATGGAGGAGATTTAATAAAGATTATACTTGTTTAAAGTACCACCACAACCTATCAGGATATCAACTGGAATACTAAAAAGAGAGATGATGTAAAAGATGACCCAGATGCATTCTTTTCTTTACATAAAAAAACATTCTATCCCATCCAACTTGTTTGTGCTTGACTATGGAATGAGCAGCATAGTTTTCCTGGTTTTCAGCAATGTAAGTACAAAGTGTATCTTTTAAATTAGAGGCAGACTGGTAGATTCAAGATCCCTACATTATTTCAGTATGTGCAAGTGAACTGTGTGAAATTTTTCACTATTGCATATGTAATTGAGGAAATCCTCCATATCCAGGAATTTGGAACTGCACTAAGATTCTGGAGGGTGTCATCTGAAATAATTTATATATGCTCACTTAGTTTACTTCTATTTCCTGGAAGTAGCAAAGGATTTCCATCCTTCAGTGTGTTACTTGAGTCAATACAAATTACTTATATTCCGTTATTACAGGTATCTTAACATAGTACCAAAGAAATAAATAGCAAAACTGAGACATTTGTGTATCCCTCATCTCTATTCCATTCCTGTAGAGAAGAATATGTCTCAGCCAGAACGCAAGTTTGCAAATCAGTAGCACATTGTGTGACTGCTATGAGAAGCACCTTTCCTGGACAACAGCAATATTTTAATGTCCTCTTCAGTAGCTTTCCTTTTGACATAGATTTACAGGGTTTTTTATTTCATCTCTCTACAATATTTTTGAGTCACTCAGCTCTTTTTTGTCTTTTAGAGACTTTTACCATGCCTTAAAGTATAACTAGTTGTATTGTTGGAACACTTCAGACTTCCTTTCCTCTTCATATAATTTATAAATGCAATAAATTGCCATAAATAAAGACCTTAGAGGCTATAAATGTTACAACTTCATTAAGACGCATTTTTGAAGTTGGGAAAAACTAGTAGATAATAAACAGAAAATTCTGTTTCCTGTGGCATCTGTAAAGCCCATCAAAAGCTTTGAAAACCAAATGGAAGGGTAAAGTTTTGTTTCATAAAGCTCTATTTTCTCCATCTTTCTTTCATGTATTCTTAATTCCCAACAGCACTAAATACAAGGGTTTGGGTTGGTTTGGTTTTTTTTTCCTCTGGACAGGGCAATATTTGAACAGTTTTCTTCAAAAGCTTTGCACAAGTAATTTTCTAGATATAAAGTTTGTAGAATATTCTGGCTATCATTAATTAAACATATGTATGTCTGTCTCTCTGTACAAATACATATGTAAGCTTACTGTCACCATGTGCTGGTCTTACCTTATTCCAGATTCTTTTTTAGCCACTTATTTACCAGTTCCAGCTGGGACAGTTACATGCTTTTAATCTGTTTTTTGTTGCTTACTAAGGCACATTGTTTAACTGTAATGTTCCTTTAATTGTGTATTTTACTACTTCATAAAGTAAAATGACACTGAAATAAAATAGAAGATTCTTGTTATTGCTCAGATATGGATTTGCAATGTTCCTAAATGTGGAGCTGTTCTGAACTGCATCCTTTATTTGAGGTTTTATTTTTATTTATCTTCAATTGCAAACAAATTCTGAGGATAGAAGCAATTAACATAAAACCAGTAGAATAAATGTATTTGATTGAAAATAGTGTTGAAAGCACATCATGCTAGTTTCGCATAGTATTTTAAATGTCTACTTAGAATAATAGAATCATAGAAAAGTTAGGGTTGGAAAGGGCCATAAGGCCATCAAGTTCCAAACCCCCCGCTAAGGGCAGGGACACCTCAGAATAAACCATGTCACCCAAGACTCTGTTCAACTTGGCCTTGAACGCTGCTAGGGATGGAGCATTCGCAACTTCCCTGGGCAACCCACTCCAGTGCCTCACCACCCTTACAGTAAAGAACTTCTTCCTCATATCCAATCCAAACTTCCCCTGTTTAAGTTCCAACCTGTTACTCCTTGTCCTACCACTACACTCCCTTGATGAAAAGTCCCTCCCCAGCATCCTTATAAGCCTCTTTCAGATGCTGTACTTCTTACACAGTACTCCACACACACTATCAAAAACAAGTCTTCAGGTGAGGTCTATTGTTCTTAGCTTTCAGTGATTAAAATATTTAAACTAGAAAATGCTAGTGTTAAATGCATAGATGGTTTTCTGCTTAAATTATAATTTCTAGGAAAAACAAGGAAAATATATATAGTGCCTAAACTGACACTCATTTTACACACTAGAATTAATACTGTGTTTGTAATTGAGTGTATATGCATTTCTGCTGCATGAAGTCATAATATTCATACTTTGCTTATCTAAGACAAGGACAAGATATTTGGACTTTACAGATTTGCAAAAAATTTGCAAGTCTTATATACATAATCTTTTCTACATGACTTCTGACAGAGGTTTCTGCTACTGGGATTGTGTGTTCACAGGATGTACGTGACAGCAAAAGGAAAAAGATGGTTACCAATTCACATATAAAAATATCTGGAAGTTTAGAGCATCCTTAACCTCAAATGCTGTTTTTTTGTTGTTTGTGTTAATTTTTTTTTTTAATTGCTAATATGCTGCTAAGTAAGGTAGACAATGAGTTTGATGGGAACAAAAGAGAAAATGTAACGTGCCTGACATTTTAAGGGCAAGTTATCATGCAGAGCACTACATCATTTTCATTTTAAGATCTTCTGCTAGAGGAATATTAGTCTTGACAGGGTTTTCACTTCTATCTCATTAGAGACAGAGCAAACCTGCTGAGATACAGGGATTCACATCTTATAATTCTCTCCTACAGGGTGGGAATGAAAAGGAACTCATCAAAATGAAGATCCCCTGAAAATCAGTTCTGTGAAACTGGTCTCCCTGCGGTTAACGGGCAGTGCTAGCAGCAATGCCCTGCTACTATATTTGCTTTTCTTTAAATGAAAAGCTGCTTGCATTCTCCAGGGAGGCAGCAGTGTTGGAAAGCTCCACTTGCCCCAATGATTCTCAGACTACTCTGCTATCAGCATAGAGATACAACCTTCTCTGTCTGCAGGCCTGCTGTCCCTCTCCTCCCCCTCCCTCTGTTTTAGTCTATTCCTTCATCTACTTTTATTAAGTGCCTGCAGCTTAAGTCTGTTCTTGCTGGACACATGGCATTTATCCCAATTAAAAATTAAATATGTTGGAACCAGCGTTTTCTTGGCCATTTCCTAGACACTAGAGCAATATTTGCTGATGCTGAGAAATTCTCATTAATGTCTAAGGTCAGGGCATGCCCTGAATGTTCTTCATAAAACTTGGTTTCCACAACCACAAGAGAAATTAGAATTTTAAGTGAATCTTCTGTATGAGCTGCATATTCTGATCTCTTGCTCCAGAAGGTAGCTGAACCTTTTGTCTAAGGGTGGCAGAGCAAAGAGTGAACACTTTAATATATATATACAAGTGTGTATATATATTTATATGTATATGTATGTATGTGTATATACATGTAAAAGTAAATAAAAAAAAAGTTGAAGGAAAAAAATTAATCTTGAAGTTTAGGGTGAAAAAAGTGATGTTTAGCTCAGCAGGAAAAACTGTAAGATCAGTTTCTTATCCCTTTTCCTTCAACACACTGTTTTTCTAATGTTCCATTTTGCATTCAAATGTCCGTGTCTAGATTTCAAATGATATTACAGGGAGAGGCAGATTGTTTTAAGGATCCTTGGTAGAGTGACGACTGGCCACACGGTCGTGGTTATAATTAGAACTTTATTATTACATAAAAGCATAAAAAATCAGTACAGATTTTTGATATCTAATATTCCTAGCAGTCAGTGTAGCTTACTGTTACACACAACTTTTAGCAGTTATCATAGCTTTCAGTTAAACAGAACTTCTAATAAATAGAAAAACTTTCTTATAATCTAGAGTCATGTGGACCCTCTGCAGATGGGGTCAGATTCTTAATAATCAGAACGTGATACAATAATCACTATCTAAATTCAAAATTTACCTAAAAGAATACGAGTCAGTTCTCAGAGGTTCCCAGATTGGCACCAGACTACTGAGTGAATTTAGGGTTATGAGATTTGCTGTGGGAAGCCAGGAAGATTTCCTTGAAAAGGAGGTTTTGTAACATGTTGCCACGGAATTTTGTGAGTCCCTCAGGTGAATGGCTTCCAGCAAATTATCATGTTCTCTTGGACCCAGCGTGACTAGCACATTAAAATTCTGCAGCCTTTCCGTATACAAGCATCTGAATTCTCATAAACGCTGTTTTTTTTTTTGTTTGTTTGTTTTTTTTTTTTTTTTGTAGTAGCTGTTAGTGGTATTCAGTAAGTGGTAATACATGAGGTGTTTCTGGATCACTTTACTTTATAAGCATGTAATTTTTTTGTTGTGCTTCTCGGATGCTAAGTTTGTATTTGAACAATTTAAATACATCTTTTATAGAGATGTTTCAAAATGTGTCTTTTGTCTTTAGATTAGATTTCTCATGACAAACAGAGGATAAAAATAAAAAGATTGTTTCCAGAAAAATTAGTGTTTGTGTCAATGAATCATATCATCTTCAAATATATTCTGGATTGTGTTCATATTCTGAACTATTATTAGCTATATGCATTTTTTCTCCCTGATGCATTAAGTTGGAATTCTTTCCATTTTAATTCATATTGCTTTCTGTAGACTAAGACAATGGAGATTAGATTTTTTAAAAAATATTTTAAGGGAACAGCTATCATTTATCAATCTGGAAAATATCAGTATATATTTTTCATAATTTTATATATTTTTACCTTTTCCTCCTAGCATTTTGTTTCATTCCATTCTGTAGGATTTTTTTCTCAAACAGAGAAACAATACAGCAGCAGGCAAAAAAAAAAAAAAAAAGTTCAGAAAATTTGGAGTTCCTATATGGAGCTTTGTAATTATTTGAATTATTCTGCCTTTGGAAATTGGGGAGTTAGTGTTACTAGAAAATGCCTGCACACATCAGGTCTAACTAACAGAGTGGCCAAAGAGTAGCAAAGTTACCTGGTGTAGTAGAAGGAAAGGAACAAATGTTCAAATGACAGTGCAGTGGAGACAATACATAGCATCAGGTTTTTGAAATGTCTCTTGAAGCGGCCTTAATGTTAAATTTAGCCTCTGTTTCTACAGTGTGAACTGCATAAACACAACCTTTATTTTTCAAGATCCAGGAACCTCACAGGACTAAGTAATGATAATTAGTGTTGAGTTTATTTGTTTATGGAAGATTTCAAGCAAATGTACTATTCCTGCATAATTATGCCTGTATTGTTATTGAGTTGTTTTTGATAGGACTTTGTATTCTATTAGCAACCACATTTATTGTGCTTTCAGTAAACTAATCCATATTTTTAGACATTCAAACTGGTGTTGCAATTGTCTGTCTCTCTATGGTGCAGAATCCAGAAAATTTCCTAGGATTAAAAGTATCCTTACTATTTTGTAATTGATGCTTACTTGAAACCTTTCATTGTTATAATTTTTATAAAGGTTCAGTGTTTATAATTATGAGAAGATCAATACAAAACTGAGTTAAAAAAAAACATTTTTAGGTTTAATAAACAGAATAAATTGCTTTTTATTTACAAGAAATTTCTTATCCATGCTTTTTTAAGTATATAATCATAGCTTTTGGACACAATGGAGTATTATGTTTGTTTTTTCCTGCTACTATCAGTGTAGTAATTAGTGTTCCTGTGCAAGGCAGCAGCTTTTAGTCGCAACCTATTTACTATGAATACATGATAGTACTAGAATGTATTTTGATTTTACCTCTAATATGTACTATTCTAATGTCTGAAATTCCTGAACTAAATTCTTCCCGCCAGTGTGACTGTGATGATTATCTGGAGCATTGATTGCTATTGAAAAAAAATTGTCTTACTAGTTTCTTCATGTAAATGCAATCATGCTTCTGAAAATAGTTTTTCTCCTAAATCAGGAGCATTGATGCAATATCAGGGATGTTGCCTGGACCATGCTTTTGTCGAAAAAAAAATAGCATAACAGCTATAGATTAATGTTTATATTAAAGTCGGATTTTTTCTGGTTTTGTTACAATAATATAATTACCAAAAGTAAAGGTCTGAAAGTTTTAATTTATTCTAAAATTGGCAAAATTAAAATCTTCTTTCTCTGTTCATTCAATTTCACCCATTTCCACTGGAGAATATTTGAAGTGATTCAGGTTGTAAAGCTTATGGTGAGAGAACAGCTGAATCCTATCAGAAAACTGACAAGCTGTTTGTCTGGACAGGATGCCTGTCAACCCAACTTTATCTAATCACTGACATTTGGGCAGGGGAATGTGATGGGAAATGATCCATGCGTGATCTCCACATTCACTTCTCATTCTGACTGGTGAGTCAACAACTTGCCAGTGTGAGAAAATAAGCATGTTATAGGATAATATGATGGTACCACAGACAAACAGGAAAGATTGGGCTGTCACCTGTGGCAAATTTAGTCTTTAGGTAGGTAAGTGGGATATTCACAGTTGGCAGAATTTGCTGCATATTTCAAGCTAGAAACAGACCCTTCTAAGAGAAAAACTTACTTCATCTTATATTAACAGTTACCTTCCTTTTCAGCAATAAATTTCTTAAAGTAATTTAGAACTCTGGATACGTGAGAAATGAGCTGAATTAGAAAGGCTTTAAAGAAAATTATATGAATAGCTATATTAACTGAGTTTGACTCTGGAATTTGTATTTGAAAACCTTTAATCCAGAGAGTTTGCTAGCAGAGGCTGCTATTTTGAAGGACAGGTATAAGCAAAACTAGTGAGAAAAACTGGATGGTGAAGCAGCATACTTTTCAGTTCGTGTACATTTTGTAAAAATAATGTGAAGTATAAACATAATATTTCAGCATCTGAATGTATATTTTAAGAAGATCTCTCCCGCCATAAGATTAGCTTAAGCCTATGTGGACTGAGAGGTTTTTAAGTAGTCTTTCAACTTCTTTGTAAGGCCAGGCATGATTACCAGAATTGCTGCCATTTAAAAAATACCAGTTCCTACTGAAAGGGATTTTCTAGCTTGCAGAACAAACACTACTAAATGGAGGCTTGTCAATAGCTTTAGTAATAGATACTTTGATAATAAAGTATGTTGCTCCATACTACAGTATATCAATAAATTAAACTCTTCCTTTAAGTTGTGGATGAAAAAGGGACACACTATGTTTGGCTAGGAGAGCATCAGATGGCACACATTGCTGCTATTATGACATGTCACTTTGGACCATCCAAATATATTTCAAATATTCATGATCTATAAATACCTGCAAAGTAGGTATTACTTTTCAGTGATGTAAATGAAATCAAAGACTCATCTTTTTGTCCAAAATCATGCACTTATGATGTTGAATGTTGACCAGAAGGGCACCCAGAAATATTGGTCATTAATCTCCTATATAATCTGTTTGAATGTCACTGTATTTTATTGAAAATATTACCTGTATTTAAATACACTTAATCAACATTTAACAGTTGATGAAATAGTATTTTTTAAAAATTACTGTTTTTTAGAAGAACATGAAACATCTGAAATTTGTTGTAGTTAGTATGTATGAGTCTCTTTCTTCCTCATCAGGTAAAGGTCTACACTAAGGAAAAATCAGATTAACTTTCATTGTTGCCCTACTATAAATGTACAAATTCTGGTTACGGTTACAATGGTTTCCTGGATGACTCCAGAAGCGTGAGAATGAAGACAAATGACTAAGACTACTTGTTTATTTTAGCATCACAGGTAACACTGAATCAGCTTTCTGGACTGCCACTCCAGTTCTTTGATCACTGCACAAAGCAATTTTAAGCCTTCCATCTGGAAATGTTAATTTCATTTGCTGACCCTCAGCTCTTGCTTTGAAGAAAGTGGATTTATAATTTTACAGGCTTTTTTCAATATAAAGATTAAAGATGGTTGTTAAGAACTGATGACCCTTGGACCCAATTATCTGCCCTCTAATGGAGTGGATTCTTGCCATTTTTCTTTATAAATTTTTGAAATAATACTTAACTTTCTGGAAACAGAACTTTAAATCTAAAAATTTAAAACCCCACAACTGTTTCCGAAGGGAAAATATATGTTAGGCACTTAAAACAATAAAGGAAAGTAAGAAAAAAATGTAGAATAATTCTAAAAGCATACATGGTTAGTACAGAATGGAGTTTGTTAAGGGATAACTATGGAAGAAACATCAGAAATACGATTTCTGTAAGGATACATTAAAATGCCTGAATTCAGTGTCTGGAGACCAGAAGAATGTATGTTGCTTGTTGTGGTTTAAGATTCTCAAGCGGTTCGTTCACTCACTCCCCCCCTTTCTTCCCCCAGTCCCGGAGGGATGGGGAGGAGAATAAAAAGAATGTAACTCCCACAGGTTGAGATAAGAACAGTTTAGTAACTAAGTTATAACACAAATCACTACTGCTACCACCAATAGTAATAATGACAAGGCAAATACAAGGAAAGAATACAATTGCTCAATACTGATACCCAGCCTGACCAATTAGTGTCCCCCCCCCACCCTTCCGAGTCTCTGCTCTCTGTTTTCACATCCTGGGCATGATGTGTTGTGGCATGGAATAGCTCTTTGGTTAGTTTGGGTTAGGCATCCTGTTTCTGCTTCCTCCCGGCTTCCCCTTCTCCCTGGCAGAGTATGAGACTCAGAGTCCTTGGTCAGACCAATACATTCTAAGCCGTAACTATAAACATCGGTGTTATCAGTGCTATTCCCAGGCCGAAAGTCGAAAACACAGTGTTGCACCAGCTACTACAAAGGAGAAAAATGAATGCTGCTGCTGAATGCATGATATTGCTAAAATTCTATCCCTGAGAAAATATATATACAAGTCTTTTGCAACCTATCGAAGCAATTAATTCTCAGGTTTTTCTTTTTTCTTTATCCTTACTGCAGTCTGCTTCTGAAAAGATGCACATTGTAACATGTAACACAAAATATTTTTAATCATTGGAATAATTATGCAAAGCCTGACTTCTTAAAAGAATTCATGAACAAGGATTTCTTAATTCAAACTGTTACTTATCCCACCTGTTAAGTGACAAGAGGAAGTAGTTTCTTTTCTGCCTCCCAACCAAAAAAAAAAAATAAAATAAATTTTTGCTGCACTCAGTCATTCATTTTCTTAAGTAGCGCATGCTGAGTGCAAGATTCTATTGAAAATAAACTTTCATAGCTGCTTTGTTTTGAGGATTTAAATACCAACAAAATGCATAGCACACTTCTTTTTTATTTCTTCATAGTTTTGGTACAGCCGAATCCTTGTAATGACATTAGCAAAACTCCCACTGCCTTTTTTGAAAGCAACATCTATCAGTAGTCAGTAAGAATTCCATGATGATTGCACTGATGGTTCTTTGACCTTTATCTGCAGTCAAAGACTAAGAGATGAGGTGACACTTAAAGTCCAAGATGCAGGCGTGTTGTGTTAATCTCTGAGGAACAGAGGACAGGTGGAATAGGATGAAATAAGCTTAGGGAGAATGCACCTAGAAGACTCATTTCTCACAAGTGATAGTACCACCTTTTCAAGGCAGGTGAGAAAAGTCTGAAATATGGTGCTGCGATTACTGATTGGCTATTTCAGAGTTCAATGAAACTTAATTTCCCAAAACTAACTATATAATCACACTATTTTATTGAAACTTAATATTATATGCACCATTGCAACCAAGGAGTTTACTTTAGGAAACAAAATTTTCTTGAATTCATGTTTTAAGATAAGGATGTGCCTGAGAGAAGCACAGCACCAAACCTTGTTATATAAGTACTTGAATCTTGTTTGCTCCAGATAAAAGAAAGCTGGTTTTGTCTAATCTTTAGTAAAAATTATCAGAAAAGCAGGGTCTAAACACGTAAAATTAAATTAATGTCTAAGGTGCAATACTTTATTATGAAACCACAAAATTTTAAGGATGCTTCAATCCAGTATACCCAGTAGAGGATAAATACAAAACTTTTTACTTTATGTACATCCAAAAATGCATACCAATACAATATATATTTTGAAATTTTATTTAATAAGATATTAAATATATGATCCTGGAGAGATGAAGCAAGTACATTTCATACTAAGATATCTTATTTTTTATTTGTTCTAAACGCACCACTTGTAGTTCTTCAAGACAAAGAGCTTTGCAATGACAAAACTGTTGTGTGAGTAACATCCAAATTTGCATGAATGTTGCATGCAAACGTATATAATGGTTTAATGGAAATGTTTGGCATAATATTCAGCTGAAAACTTCTAATTTGACATTGTCGTGGTTTAAGCCAGCCAGTAACTCACACTGTTTGCCCACTCACTCCTCCCTCTTTCTTCCCCCCCAATCTCGGGGGAATGGGGAGGAGAATCCAAAGAATCTAACTCCCATGGGTTGAGATAAGAACAGTCCAGTAACTAAGGTTTAACACAAACCACTGTTGCTACCACCAATAATAATAATGACAAGGGAAACAACAAGGGAAAAGAATACAGTCGCTCACACCCTGCCAACTGATAACCAGCCTGACCCAGCAGTGATGCCGCACTTTTGGGTCCCTGCACCTAGTTTTTACATCCTAGTCATGACGTGCTGTGGTATGGAATACCTCTTTGGTTAGTTTGGGTCAGGTGTCCTGTTTCCACTTTCTCCCAGCTTCCCTTCCTCCCTGGCAGAGCATGAGACTCAGAGAGTCCTTGGTCAGACTAAACATTTAAGCAGCAACTAAAACCATCGGTGTTATCAGTGCTGTTCCCAGGCCAAAAGTCAAAAACACAGCACTTCACAAGCTACCAAGAAGGAGAAAAAATGACTGATACTGCTGACCCAGGACAGAAAAATTTTTCATAGGAGCTGAAAAAGGAAGACTAGAATGGTTCTCTCACTCCCACTGCCACCTTTTTTTGCCAGGAGACATAGGACATGCCAAGAACAGCTAAAGGATATGCAGCTTGATTTTTCACACAACTACTGAAAGGAAAATGTCTAAGTCAGTTTTCAGAATCAAAATAAAATTGATCCAGAAGTTGAGGAATATACTGAGCTGGAAGGTACCTGCGAGGCTCATCGAGTCCAACTCTTGACTTTAATCAGGGTATATATATGTAAGAGCATTGTTCAAAAATTCTTTTTGAACACTGACATGGGCCATGACCAGTTCCCTGGCAGTGTGCTCCAGTGCTTGACCATCCTCTCAGGAAAGACTTTTTTCTAATATCCAGTCTGAACTTCCTTGATGCAGTTTTAAGCCATTTTCTTGTGTCCTACTTCTAGACACCAGAGAGATCAGCACTTCCCCCTCTGCTCCCCTTCATGAGGAAGCTGTAGACAGCAATGAGGTCACCCGTCAGTCTTTTCTGTAATCTGAGCAAACTTAATATCCTCAGCCACTCCTCATAAATCTTGCACTCTGCTCTTTTCACGATCTGTGTTGCACATTTTAGACATATTCTAACATTTTTATATCCTGCTTATATTGTGGAGCCCAACACTACACAGTACTCATGGTTGGGCCAAGTCCTGTGTGCAAAATTAAAACTGATGAAGAGCTTGAAGGAAAATGCAAAGAAGAATCGCTCCCCCAACATTAAATTATGCTCACTCTGTTAGCATTCTTTTCATATTAAAGTTAAGTATATTTTCAAAAACCTATGTGTTTTGAAGACATTTCTTTGAATTTTATTTTGATGAGTACTTGTAATTGTACTACTTCATATGTTTGGCATTTGACAGTTTTTCTTTCCAGATCTTTCAACTTAAAAAGTATATCAGCCTTAAAACCTTCCTTTTATTTAAGCCCAGAAAGTTACTTACTTTCTCCCAGTATTTGCCTTTAAGTAGAACAGTATAAAATGCTTGATTGAAAACTCAAAAAGTTTATGCTTTTTCTTTTTTTTTTTTTTTTTTTTTTTGTCTTTCAACTTTATCTGTTTTCCATAAAGCATTTTACAACCTTTGTTGCCAGCTGGCAAAGACACTGGAAATTCAAAGGCTGTTCTTCATACTTGTGGTAGGATGAATTCTTGAACTAGTATTTCTCGTTTTGCTACTTCTTAACAGAACTATAGGTCAGAAGAGGTGATGATGTCACCTGATGTGCTTCCTGGAACTGGTGCCTCTGCTTGACAAAGCCTATTTGGCTAAACTTGAATGCAAGAGAGAACCTGTCTCGTTGCTAGTGTGAAAGGTCAGCACAGACGTCTTCTCTGCTCACTAGCAGGAGCCTCTACTTTCCAGGCACCTTGTTAAGCTGTCTAGCTCAGGATGTTTCTCATTCTTTGTTAGCTCAAAAAATATTTTTGTAGCACTTGAAATTAATTTAATTTGCAATGTCTGAGGCTCACATTTTTTAAAGTTATATAAAGAAGGCTCCTGAGAAGCTTTCAAGGCTCTGATTTAGTGTTTGTGTTCCCTGGCAGATAATTCCCTTCAGGCAGCAAATATGCTACCTTGACAAGGCTGTCTCCAACTTGCCCCTTTTCCTAATGCTTTGTGAAATATTGCTAAACAGTAAACTCATATAAGATGGTTCTCTGACAACACTAGATTCTTGCCAATAGCACAGCACTTCTTCATCAGAACAGTTCCAAATTTGATAGCAAATGCCAATACATCCTTATCCAGAGGAACTAAAAATGATGGAGGGAACTGTGTTAAAAAAAAAAAGAGTTTTGCCCACATTTGTTAATGATTCACTCATTTCTCCTCCAGTACTAACTTGTCGGCCTTTTAATGCCTTGACTTTTTTATGTTGTATTTTATGGGTGGGATGATTTATGTTAAAAAATATCATTTGAAAATGTGATTGTCTCCCGTATTTCCCTTTTTATGTCCATTCCTCAATTTGGGTTCAAGACTGTGGGAGAATTGCCTTGCATCAGCCTAATGTGAGGAGAGATATTAGTCCAGAATCTTTAAAAGTGGTTCTGTCATTTGGAACCTTTTACACAAACCGAAATATTTATGAATTGATCTTGAACAAGATGCTTCAGTCCCATCTGTCACCACTTCATGCCTCTGGGATCATGCAGATTGGTCTTAAGGCTTCCACACTGAAACTGGTATTTAGGGCAGTGAGCTGTTTGAAGTAACTGGCAGTGAGTCAGTTGAACTGAAATATAACATTCACCATTTGATTTTTCTGACAAAATGATTTGGAAGTATTCATTTCAGCTAGCACAACTTTGAACAGGTCAATTGCTGCTGTATCATAGAATCGTAGAATCATATAATAGTTAGGGTTGGAAAGGACCTTAAAATCATCTAGTTCCAACCCCCCTGCCATCGGCAGGGACACCTCACACTAAACCATGTCACCCAAGGCTATGTCCAACTGGCCTTGAACACAGCCAGGGATGGAAAAAGGGAAATATAACCCCCATTTTCCAGAAGGGGAAAATGGATGAGCTGGGGAACTACAGACCAGTCAGCCTCACCTCTGTGCCTGGCAAAATCTTGGAGCAGATTCTCCTGGAAGGCATGCTGAGGTACATGAAAAACAAGAAGGTGGTTGGAGACAGCCAGCATGGCTTCACTAAGGGGAAATCCTGCCTGACCAATCTGGTGGCCTTCTATGATGGGGCTACAGAACTGATGGACAAGGACAGAGCAGTTGATGTCATCTAGCTGGACTTGTGCAAAGCATTTGACACTATCCCACATGACATCCTTGTCTCTAAGTTGGAGAGACATCAATTTGATAGGTGGACCACTTGGTGGATAAAGACCTGGCTGGATGGCCACATGCAAAGAGTTGTGCTCAATGGCTCACTGTCCAGCTGGAGACCAGTAACGAGTGGTGTCCCTCAGGGATCGGTGCTGGGACTGGTCTTGTTCAACATCTTTGTGGGTGACATGGACAGTGGGAATGAGTGTGCCCTCAGCAAGTTTGCCGATGACACCAAGCTGTGTGGTTCGTTTGATAAGCTGGAGGGAAAGAATGCCATTCAGAGCGATCTTGACCCTTTTGTGCGGTGGGCTGATGCCAACCTGATGAAGTTTAACCATGCCAAGTGCAAGGTCCTACACCTGTGTCGGAGCAATCCGAGGCAAAGCTACAGGTTGGGCAAGAAGAGATTCAGGGCATCCCTGCAGAGAAGGACTTGGGGGTGTTGGTTGATGAAATAATGAATATGAGCCAGCAGTGTGTGCTTGCAGCCCAGAACGCCAACCGTATCCTGGGCTTCATCAAGAGGAACATGACCAGCAGATCAAGGGATGTGATCCTGCCCCTCTACTCTGCTCTTGTGAGACCTCACTTGGAGTATGGTGTGCAGTTCTGGTGTCCTCAACAGAAAAAGGACATGAAACTGTTGGAACAAGTCCAGAGGAGGGCCACTTGGATGACTGAGAGGACTGGAGCACCTCCCGTATGAAGATAGGCTGAGAAAGTTGGGGCTGTTGAGCCTGGAGAAGAGAAGACTGTGTGGAGACCTCAGTGCATCCTTGCAGTATGTGAAGGGGGCCTATAGGAATATTAGGGAGGGAGTCTTCATGAGGAACTGTAGTGACAGGACAAGGGGTAACGGGCTCAAACTTAAACAGGGGAAGTTTAGACTGGATATGAGGAAGAAATTTTTTACTGTTAGGTGGGTGAGGCACTGGAATGGGTTACCCAGGGAAGCTGTGAATGCTCCATCGCTGGCTGTGTTCAAGGCTGGATTGGACATAGCCTTGGGCAGCATGGTTTAGTGTGAGGTGGCCCTGCCCCTGGCAGGGGGGTTGGAACTAGATGATCTTAAGATCCTTTCCAACTCTAACTATTCTATGATTCTATGATTCACAACTTTGCTGGGCAACCCATTCCAGTGCCTCACCACCCTTACAGTAAAGAATTTCTTCCTCATGTCCAATCTAAACTTCCCCTCTTTAAGTTTGAACTCCTTGCCCTTTGTCTTATCACTACAGTCCCTAATGAGGAGTCCAGCCCCAGCATCCCTATAGGACCCCTTCAGATACTGCAAGGGCGCACTGAGGTCTCCACGTAGCCTTCCCTTCTCCAGGCTCAACAGCCCCAACTTTCTCAGCCTATCTTCATACGGAAGGTGCTCCAGTCCCCTTATCAACCTCGTGGCCCTCCTTTGGACTTGTTCCAACAGTTTCATGTCCTTTTTCTGTTGAGGACACCAGAACTGTGCATAGTATTCCAAGTAAGGTCTCACAAGAGCAGAGTAGAGTGGCAGGATCACCTTCTTCGACCTGCTGGTCATGCTCTTTTTGATGCAGCCCAGGATACAGTTGGCTTTCTGGACTGCAAGCACGCACTGGTGGCTTATGTTCATTTTCTCATCAGCCAAAGATATCTACCACGGCATCTACCCTTGCTTGGCTTCTCTTACTCCCTGCCAAACAGTAGGAGACAGAAGTGCATGAGTTTCTCAGAAAGTCTGATTAGAATTTGTTTTCAGCCCTTGAAATGCTTGTGAATTGTTATTTTGCATTCATGGTTTAATCAGAAAATTACTCATGAATAAAGTCTCTCTGCAGTGAGGTCCAGTGTCTACTCTTAGCATATTTTCCTACATTTGTTGGATTTGAACGGAAGTGCCAATATTCATAAAACTAATACATGTTTACTGAGTCTGCAGGTAAATGAGCATTATTTTGACCAATGCAACGAAAGGCTTTAATGATTTTACTAGAATGAATGTGTTCTGTAGAAAAGGCTGTGGTTTTGATTATTTGTAAATTAATTCGTGGAAGTTCTCACTATGTATGGAAATATTCTGTAGTAGTAATATGTGTGACTAGTGTGACTAGAAAGCTTTTTAATTATAAAATAAAAACCCTAGTAACTGAAATAGTAAATGAATTAATATAGGTTAGACATATAACTTAGTAAGGATAACCTTATTTTATAATTAAAAAGCTTTCTAGTCATATTACTAATGCATAACATTTCTATAATTAATGCAATACTCATAACTAGATCTACTAGTATGCTGCCAAAATAATTTGTTGCATAAGCCAAACTCTGCAATATATAACAACAAGGTCAGATTCTTTTTTCTTGTAGTGTATTTTTCAACATCGAAAGAAATAGTGTTAAGTGTCATAATATTATAATGCGTTGTTTGTTTATATATATATATATATATATTTAATGGTAAAGTTGCAACCAAACCCATAGTTGTCTGTTTCCTTTAGCAATCTAAATGCTGTTTAGACTATACTGGAAAGACGAATCTGGGACTACAGCAGAACTTAAACTGCAATTCACTCTGTTAAGACTGGAATACTAAAGACCTACTTTTTCACGGATAAAAGCAAGACTGGTTTATCAGTGTGGCAGTCATCCCTCTAGTAAGTAATTCCCAGAAATGTACATTAACATTCTAGCACTTTGCCCTCTCTCCCAATGAGGTAATCAAGCTCACTTTCTCCAGTAGGCTAGGTAAAAGAAAACCATATACTTGCAAATAATAGGAATGTGCTTGGAGTGCTACTGCTGTATGCATAACCAAGCACCAAGTATTTGCCAGAAAGACCTTGACTATAAATTTCTCATTAGGATTGTGTGGAATGCTTGTTCTGATTTATTGGTGTAATACACATTTATAGCTGTATGACCACATGGAGACTTCAATACCTGGAGCACAGAGAATGTCAGTATTGTCAGACTAAATGTGGAGAAGTGCTTATCAAGAGAAGCTAGGGTCTAGATGGCAGGCAATGGCAGTGAAGAGGGAGAAAAGATTAGGTCTCAAATTTGGCAGTTATGGCTACATTCTACTACTCACTGGTCCTGGTAGACTGAGAAAGATTTCTTTCTCTTAGATAACAAACTTGAAATATTTTGTTTCCTGGTCTAGCACCTAATTTTAAAGTGTTATTCATGTTCAACACAATGAGAAAAGACTATTGAAAACCGTTTCTGGTCCCCTCTGAATCCAAGTGTGTATGGACTCTCCAGTCTTTCCTCCTGCATCTGGGAAAGGTTTATGTTGATAATTGCTCCACCATGGGGTTCCTTTCACAAGAAATAGTCTTTCACGAACATCTCCAATATGAGTTCTTCTCATGTGATGCAGTTCTTCAAGAACTGCTCCAGCAAGGGTCCTTTCCATCGGGTGTAGTCCTTCAGGAACTGATCAAGAACTTAAGCTCACAGCTTGAGAGACATAAACTTCTGTCCTCATTCTCTATTCACCTTGGAATATCTTGGTGGGCTTTTTGGAAGAATCACAAAGTGTAATGGATTTTGGCCATGCAGGTTTTGGCATAATTGCACATACAGCTCCATGCTTTGCATCTGGGTAGTTCACCCAAGGATTTAATTTTATTACAAAAAAAACCCTTAAAGAAAGAGAGAGGTGTTGACAGCTGAGCAAACACTTTCTTGTATATGCCTTGTAGTGTGAACCAGAAGAGGAGAGGCATCAGCAAGCAAATCCTTTTTTCATTTGAAGGGACCAAAAAAGCATTCCACTTCTCGACATTTTACAAATGGAGGAGTCACTCCAGTGATCATTAACATAGCTATTTAAATGAGTTTCTCTTTACTACAAAGTTTGGAGTTTTCAAAATGCTTACTGATAGGGATTATAATTTGAATCATTTACAGTAGTAATGCTTCTTATCTCACATAAAAATATCATGTTAATAATAAACTTATTTCATGATGTAACAGTATTCTGGTAGGGCAGTATGGAGGTAGGACAGAGATCTCCTTTCTGGTCCACTCTGGTAGTAATATTTCAGGATAGGGCTCTGCAGCAATGGAATGGAGTTCACAGCAAGATGTGTTGTAGACAGGAAAGTAGAGCATATTAGCATCTAGTAATTTGGTGGTATGACTGCTTGAAGTTATGATATTACGCATTAGTAGTATGTAAGTACCCACTGCTCTGCAGACTCTGCTGTGATGGGAGTATCTCATTCTAGGCAGGATAAAGCTTTTCAGTGCTTGAAAGGAAGGGATGGAGGAAACATGAAAACAAAACTGGTCCACAGATACTACTTAACAAAAGAAATTTGTGGTTTTGCCTTGTAGACATTGCTGACAGTCTCATATCTATTAATTGCAATCGTGAGGTGCTTTGCTGTGGACTGCTGTGAGAGGACGTACACAACAAGAAAACTGCTAGTTCTTGTCTTGGGGGAGCAGCTTACATCACTTCCTTTGAAAAACTCTTTCATGCAACTGCTAACGTGCTAAATGCATGGGTAGAAATGTCACTATAAACAAGACAAAAAGCTCTGTATGAATAATCATTATTATACACTGGAGAAAGAAAACTTATATGAACACAGGACCAACTTCCTAGTAAAACTGATAATAATTTCTTTGGAAAAAAAACCCCCAAATTATTCAAAATAGCATAGCCAGCTACCAAGTTTTCACTACACAAAACAATTCCTATGCTCCATAACTCTTTTTTCTATTTTTCTCATGAGGGTGCACAATAAAACTGAAATACTGTCTGTGTACAGTCTCCTAATATTAAAATATGTGAAGAGAAAATGTGATAGTATTTTGCTGTAAGAAGCACAAGATTCCTACTGTGTTATATTGGAGATTTTTTGAGTTTGCTGGTTTTATCTGTCTTTTTTAACTTTGGGACAAATTTCTCTTTCATATTGTAAGTATCTCAAACTTAACAGAAATAAATTCAAAGTCAATTCACAAACATATTTTTGGAAAATATATGTATATATCTCTAATTGACAAGATTGATAACTTTTCTTTTTCATGTGTACTGTCTTTCAGATTTGACTAATTGTGCTGAAAAAATTGCCAGCCAGGTTTTTTTTTTTTTAAATAAAAATATTACTTAGGAAAGGTATGCATAAATGTGCTTTAAAAATGTTGAGCTTTTCAGTAGCAGACTTGCAGCAATTGACTTATGGTTTTGTTCATTGCAAATACAATGGTCTGTATAAAGTTAACTGACTGGAATAGCTGCTTCAGCTAGCACTTTTCAAATGAGAACTATTTTGTTAATCTGTGGAAATTAGGTCATGTGACTGTGTAAACCTGTTTTGCTGTTTATTCATAAAACAGGATTTTTAGGTTTTTTTTGGTGAGTGACAAATATAGGTCATCTTGCTGCCAGATCTTTATGAAAAGGGTAGAAATGACTTCTCATAAACGTTTGTGGTTCTGCAGTACCAATAGCTTCCAGTTCCCAGATCAAGAATCCTGTATGAGCTCATCCTTACATGATTGTCATCTAATGACCTCAGTCCAAAAAAAAAAAAAAAAAAAGATGGATCTCAACTCTCAAACCACGAAGCAGCATACTGTTACTAAGGAGTAGTTGCACTGAGGTCATGCTTGAAATGCAACATTCCTCATCTCAGCAACATTTTTCACTCCACTGAGAAAGATATATGAAGTTCAATCCATGCATGAGGAAAATATATATATATATATTTTTTTTTTCCATAGCAAAAACAGTTTACCACTCAATCGTTTTCAATAAACTCTGCAGAATCTGGCACTGAGTTGTAACTCCTTTAAAAACAGTGTCAAATGCTGGAAAAAGAGAGCTAATAAAAACAAACATTTATCAATTAACAAAAAAAACCAAAAGCCACCAAAACAAAACCAGAATTCATAACTATGCACATCTATATATATGCACTGTCTAAACCACAACATGAATGCCATGTTAAAAAGCTATGAAATGAATATGCTCCTGAGGCAGGAAAGAAAAATATTAGAGAAAATGCTGAAGGTGAAATCCTGTCAGAATTTGCCTTAAACAGACAATCATGTGCTCAGATTGCACTTTGAAATACTTTGCATACATTATTGAAGATATGTTTAGGTTGCTATGTTTCAGTTAGGGAGGATGTCAATCACAGTGTCTGACCTTTTTCCTGGTCAAATAAAAATTACCTCTGTAATTGGTTTAATGTTTTATGTTACATTGACTACATTTTTCCTGGTTATCTGAGACAGAGTGAAAAATAACTTCTCACTTCTTGTCTTTCTTTTAGTGCTTCAAGAGAATAAAATACAAAGCACAATAACAATACCTACCTTTTGACAAAATACACATCAGAAAGGGAAAAAGTTGCAGATAAATCAAAGATGGTGGAAGCCAATAGTCAGTAAGCATTATGCTGGGGCTAGGTTACTGTGTGCTCCAATATGCAGTCTTTTTTTTACTATAAAGTAGCAAATTTGCCCTCAAATTACACATACAGAGAACATGTCCATCTAGCTTCTTGAAATAGTAGTTATGCCCTTGCTGGTTCTGAGATGTTTGCTTTTATATATGAACAAATTTCAATGAGATAAATTAGTTAATTTACTTCTTAACTTAAAATTTCTAACATCCACAGTGAAATTTTAGGTAGCATCCATGAGATGATTTACTGAAGACAGTTAAGCTTTTACATGTCTACAAATTAGCTTCCTGATGTTGAATTTGTACATCCCATAGCTAGTTTCCTCAAGAGCTGTTCTTGCTTCCAGTGAGCAAGAACAAGAGGGACAAATAGGAGGAATAGATGACCTGTCAGTTCAGTGACACAGTTTCAAGGTGTAGTCTTGTGTTTGTTATTGCATCTAGAATGAACCTTTATAGCAAAAATTATATGAATACACGGACCTTGTTTTTTTGCAAAAGGAAAACAGATTTTCACTAAGCCACACACCTCTGACTGATTTAAGGAGCTGTTGTCAGATCTTGTAGCAGATCAAGTAACTAGACCTTCTAGGGACACATGAAGCTGTAGTTGTAGCTACAGTCGCACATTCCAGATCCTGTGCTTTCACTAGTGCTATAATCTTAATTTTTCAGGATTATATATGAGCTGCCTTTCACAAGCATACTGCTCATTTTCATAATTAAAATCAGAGAAATAACATTTCAAAATAAAAAATGTGTTTTCCTTTTCATATCAGTATAAATCAGGCTTACTGCAACTAAGGTCAATACAGTTGTAGTTGCAATAGGATTGACCTCCATGAAAGCATGGTCAGGTCTCTATTTTAATTTGTCTGCTGGATGATAATGTGTAGAGCCTTAATCTCTGGATTTGATTTAGTTAATGAGTAATATAAGGTCAACCTTAACTTAAATACTTTACCTTCAGATATAACTGAATAATGGTAAAGTAATTCATAAAGTACTTGTCATAATTATTAAAATATATAAGGTAAATTTTGATAGGATTTTATACTAGGAAGAAGTCTGGTGCATTTCTTTCTCCTCCAAAAGAGAAAGCCCGAAAAATCACTAAGCTAAGCAACCAGTACCACATTACTTTTTATGTCAGAAATTCTAAATTCTGTCTCCACTGAAAAAAAAAGCAGCCCAGCTTTCTCAAATATTACATGCTGTACATCCTTAAGCAATGATTTCTGACAGATAACGGTTTTGGTTTCCCACTGTAATAGTCCAAAGGACTGTTAATAATGATTTTTTTTATCTACCCTTTAACGAGTTATATTTATCTCTGATTGGACTCTGACAAAATTGGTTCTGTGGTTGCAATATGAATTAAGTTTTCCCAAAATGACATCAACTTCTTACCCTAACAAAATCAGGAATAGTTTGTTATTAATTTCTTTATATAATGAAGGGCAGTATAATCAGCTGAATGAGGCAAAAATAAATTTAGACACTTAGAATTATTTAGGTAGGAAAAAACCTTTAAGATCATCAACCTAGCATTGCCAAGTCCATTACTAACTCATGTCACTATGTGCCACATCTACATGTTTTTTAAATACCTCCAGGGATGGCAACTCAGCCATTTCACTGATCGGCCTGTTCCAATGTTTGACAACCCTGTTGGTGAAGAAATTTTTCTTAATATCCAATCTAAACTTCCCCTGGAACACCCTGAGATAATTTTCTCTTGTCCTCTCACTCGTGCCTGGGAGAGGAGACCACCTCACTACAATGTCCTTTCGGGTAGTTGTAGAGAGCAATGAGGTCTCCCCTAAGCCTCCTTTTCTCCAGACTAAACAGTCCCAGTTCTCTCATCTGCTTCTCATAAGACTTGTGCTTCAGACCTCTTACCAGCTTTGTTACTCTTTGGACACATTTCAACAACTCAATATCTTCTTGTAGTGAGGGGCCTAAAACTGAACCCAGTGTTACAGGTGTGGCCTCACCAGTGTCAATTACAGGGAGATGATCACTTCCCTAGTCCTACTGGCCACACTATTTCTGATACAAGATGGGATGATATTGGGATTCTTGGCTGCTTGGACACACTGCAGGTTGATGCGCAGCAGCTGTCAATCAGCATCCCCACGTCCTTTTTCACCGAGCAGCTTTCCAGCCCCTCTTTCCCAAGCCTGTACTGTTGCATGGGGTTGTTATGGTCTAAGTTAGCACTTTGTCTTGCTGAACCTCAAACCGTTGGCCACAGCCCATTGATCCAGCCTGTCCAGACCCCTTTGTAGAGCCTTTTTACCCAGAAGCAGATAGCAACCACCGAACTTGGTGTCGTCTGCAAATTTACTGAAGATGCATTTAATCCTCTCATCCAGGTCATTGATAAAGATATGAACCAAATACATTTGGTTTTCTTACATAACATCTGGTAAAAAAATTGTCTTAAAATATCTACTCGTAAGAATGGGTTCTGGTATTTTTAAAGCGTTAAGTTCTAGGACCATGATTCTTCCCTCCTTTTTTTTTTTTAGATGAATATTTTACTATTTATTCCTCCTAATGTCTATTTACCTTACAAGCATATGCACAGTATGAAGCAGACACCTTCAAATGATGTTGCTATTCTAAATTCAAAATTATATTTTCAGCTTATAAAGAATAAACAATTTAATGTGAATATCAGGTAGAGACTTTGTTTTCCATATGCATTTCCTTGATTGACAGGCTCATTCCTCTTAAAAGTTCTTTGAGCAGAATCTGGATGTTTCTTTGTGAACCTAAAACACACTACTTCAGTCTACAGACAGACAGATTGACATTTGCTGAGGAGCAGAGCCTTGGTTTTGTACTTTGGACCTGAAAGGTCAAATGGCACAGGGAGAAGAAAATGAGTAATGTCATGGGTAGGAGTGGCAGGTTTCAGGAGTATTGTTTTTCTTTTAAATGTGTGAACTAGAAAGAGATGTTCATAGACTATGAGGCAGTAGTCAAAGTGACCTGAAAAATGGAGGAAACAAAATAGGTTATGGGATGCCAAAACTGTTGCATGTACATTGTTCTTGAGTGGCTACCTTCACAAGTTTCTTATGAATGAAATATTGACAGGTAGAGTTGATGGAGAAATAGATCTGAAAAATACAAAGGCACCAAGGAGAGAAGTCAGAAAAGGTTTCTAACATGATGGGAAGATTAGTTATTTGTCCAATCTCTGCTTTTAAAATTTACTGGGAAAGAGATGCTAGAGGGCAAACTGTTAAGAAACGGTGATGCACTGAAGAATGAAGTCACATGAATAAGTCAGGGGGAAAAAAGGCAAATAGAGGTGGGAAAATTTACAAAAGAAGAAGAGAGACTTCTCTGAAGAGTGGGTAGACAAAATTGTCAATCAGAAAGTGGAGGACTAAGGAGCAACACTACATTAGCTAGATCAATGGGAAGATGATGACAGTAACAGCAGACTGTGAAAGAAGAGGGGACAATACCCAAGAGGTTTCAAAAAAAGTCACTTAAGATTCTTCTTAGACCAGAAAAGATTTGACAGCCTTTTATTAGCCCTGAGAGATGCAGCTGTAATTGAGGTTTCACCCAGGAGTCTAAGAAACAAAAAGCGTTCACCACCAAGACGAGACACACAAAATATAGAATTTGGGTTGGAAATATAAATGGATGCCAAATGGGATTACTCATATGAGCTGTAAAACCTTTTCTGAAGTAATGGAAAACCAGTAATGAACATAGCACAAGGTATAACACAGAAGGGACTGAAATACAAATACAATGAATAGGGTAATGGCATACATTGTTAAAACAAATGATTCAATGAAAAACCAAGCAAACAAACAAGGAGAAGCAAGAAAAACAGAAGCTAAAACAAAACAAAGAAGCCACAGTACAATAGAAGTAGATTGATACAAGTCAAATTATTCAAATTATTTTGATGAAAAATGTTAAAAATATTACAACAAGATTATATAAAGATTCTATTAAAAGGCTTCAGACTCAGACCAGGATATGAACAGAGATCTTTCGATATTATCTGACTTTTCTAGGAAGTAAAAATGAGACAAAATTGACTAATGGAAAAATCATAATAGCACAATTCAGTGATCTTGAATGTAAAACCTAGTGTTGTTTTTAAAAAAAATCTTAAAATACTTTTTTTGAATGACATAACATATAAAAATGGTCTGTGTTTTTTTTCAGTATAGTGCATCTATCTTCTTCTTCATGCTAAAGGTCATTCTGCAGAAATATTACCATTCTTAATGGGCTGTGTAGGATGTTTGTTGACCCACATGATCTGTTTTCCTTGTAAGTTTAAGTGCAACATCTTTTTTAACCAACCTCTCATTCTGAATACTTATATTCTTGCAAATTATGCGAACTGTAAGATTCAGTGTTTCAGCACTGTCATCCTAATATCTGATTTTCAGGTTTTAGTATTTGTGTTATGGAGATTTGAAAGTGGGAAAGGCAAGGACTTTTATGCCTTTTATGTTTCCTTCTTCTCACTGTTACGCATTTTCATGACATCAGATTTTATATTAGTTAGAACTAAGGATTATCTTCACTGTGAAAGGTTTTTGTGCCCTTTCATTTGATTGGTTTGTACAGAAATCACCAAGGAGCTGCAGTGAATCACACTGACTCATTACCTTCTAGTAATAGGTTAGACTTTTTGCAATTTTATCTGGCTGCAAATGTGATTTGAACCTTTTTTATGTAATATTATAAACACAAATTGCAAAGAGTTTAAAATCAGAATAAGTATCATAGAATCATACAATAGTTAGGATTGGAAAGGACATAAAGATCATCTAGTTCCAACCCCCCTGCCAGGGACAGGGACACCTTCCACTAAACCATGCCACCCAAGGCTCTGTCCAACATGGCCTTGAACACCACCAGCGATGGAGCACTCACAACTTCCCTGGGTAACCTATTCCAGTGCCTCACCACCCTAACAGTAAAGAATTTCTTCCTCATATCCAATCTAAACTTCCCCTGTTTAAATTTGAACCCATTACCCCTTGTCCTATCACTACAGTTCCTCATGAAGAGTCCCTCCCCAGCATCCCTATAAGCCCCCTTCAGGTATTGGAAGGCTGCTACGAGGTCTCCACACAGCCTTCACTTCTCCAGGCTCAACAGCCCCAACTTTCTCAGCCTATCTTCATACGGGAGTTGTTCCAGTCGCCTGATCATCCTCGTGGCCCTCCTCTGCACTTGTTCCAACAGTTTCATGTCCTTTTTCTGTTGAGGACACCAGAACTGCACACAATACTCCAAGTGAGGTCTCACAAGAGCAAAGTACAGGGGCAGGATCACTTTCTTCGATCTGCTGGTCATGTTCCTCTTGATGCAGCCCAGGATATGGTTGGTTTTCTGGGATGCAAGCACACACTGCCGGCTCATGTTCATTTTCTCATCAACCAACACCCCCAACTCCTTCTTTGCAGGGCTGCTCTCAAATCTCTTCTCTGCCCAACCTGTAGCTGTGCCTGGGACTGCTCTGACCCAGGTGTAGGACCTTGCACTTGTTAAACTTCATCAGGTTGGCATTAGCCCTCCTCATAAGCTTGTCAAGGTCCTTCTGGATGGCATCCCTTCCCTACAACACATCAACCGAACCACACAGCTTGGTGTCATCAGCAAACATGCTGAGGGTGCATTCAATCCCACTGTCCATGTCACTGATAAAGATGTTGAACACGATCGGTCCCAACACTGATCCCTGAGAGATACCACTCGTCACTGTTCTTCAGCTGGACAGCGAACCGTTGAGCACAACTGTTTGTGTGCTGCCATCCAGCCAGTTCTTTATCCACCAAATGGTCTACCTATCAGATTGATGTCTCTACAACTTAGAGACAAGGATGTCATGTGAGACAGTGTCGAAAGCTTTGCACAAGTCCAGGTAGATGACATCAACTGCTCTACCCCTGTCCATCAGTTCCGTAGCCCCATCATAGAAGGCCACCAGACTGGTCAGGCAGGATTTCTTCTTAGTGAAGCCATGCTGGCTGTCTCAAACCACCTTCTTGTTTTTCATGTGCCTTAGCATGCCTTCCAGGAGAATCTGCTCCAAGATTTTGCCAGGCACAGAGGTGAGGCTGACTGGTCTGTAGTTCCCCAGCTCATCCGTTTTCCCCTTCTTGAACATGGGGGCTATATTTCCCTTTTTCCAGTTGTTGGGATCTTCACCTGACCGCCATGATTTTTCAAATATGATGAAAAGCAGCTCAGCAACTTCATTTGCCAGCTCTTTCAGGACCTGAGGACTTGCGTACAATCAGGTTCTTAAGGTGGCCTCAAACCAGATCCTCCCCTACAGTGGGCCTGAGGTCTTCACTCTCACAGTCCCTGTGTCTGCCTTCCAAGACATGAGTGCTGTGGTCAGAGCATTTGCCAGTGAAGACCAAGTCAAAGATGTTATTAAGTACCCCAGCCTTCTCCAAATCCAGGGTAGCCAGTTCTCCTGGTAGCTTCTGGAGAGGTTCCACGTTGTCCCTACTCTGTCTTTTATATGAAATGTACCTCTACAATCCTTTCCTGTTATCTTTAACATCCCTAGCCATGTTTAATTCTAAGTGGGCCTTAGGTTTCCTGACCTGGTCCCTAGCTTCCCAGACAACATCCCTGTATTCTTCCCAGGCTGCCTGCCCTTGTTTCCACCTTTTATAAACCTCTTTTTTCCTTTGAATTTTCCTCAGCAGCTCCTGAACCATCCAAGGAGGTCTCTTGGCCCTCCTGCTGCACTTCCTTCTAGTTGGAACACAACATTCCTGAGCTGGTAGCACGTTATCCATGAATATCAATCAGTAGTCTTGAGCCCCTCTTCCCTCTAGTGCTATGTCCCATGGAACCTTATTCAGAGGTCCTGAAGGGGCCAAAGTCTGCTCTCTTGAAGTCCAGAGCAGTCAGCTTGTTGCACGCTCACCTCACTGTCCTGAGGATCTCGAACTCAACTATCTCATGATCGCTACAACCAAGGTTGCTCTGGAGTGTCACATTTCCAACCAGCCCTTCCCTGTTGGTGAGGACGAGGTCAAGCATGGCACCGCTCCTTGTCATCTCCTCTGTTACTTGCAGAAGGAAGTTGTCTTCCACACAATTGAGGAACTTCCTGGATTGCTTGTGCCAGGCTGTACCATCCCTCCAACAGATATCAGGGTGGTTGAAGTCCCCCACGGGAACAAGGCCTGCAAGTGTATGGTTTTTCCAATCTGTCTGTAGAGTGCTTCATCCACAGAGTCCTCTTTATCAATTGGTCTGTAACAGATCCCCACAATAACGTCTGCCGTCGCTGTTCTCCCTTTTAACCCTGACCCACAAACTCTCTGTTAGCTGATCTCCTGTCCCCAGGCAGAGTTCCATACTCTCCAGCCTATCCCTATCATAAATAGCAACTCCCCCTCCCAACCTGCCGGGTCTGTCTTTTCTAGAGAGCCTGTAACCTTCTGTTCCAACACAACAGTCTTAGGAGCCTTCCCACCATGTTTCTGTTATGCCTATTATGTCATACCTCTGTCGACATGCACACATCTCCAGTTCCTCTTGTTTGTTCCCCCATACTACGGAAGTATGTAGAGAGGTATCTGAGCCGAGCTCCAAAT
This sequence comes from Ara ararauna, assembly GCA_028858755.1. NCBI lineage: Eukaryota > Metazoa > Chordata > Aves > Psittaciformes > Psittacidae > Ara > Ara ararauna. The sequence continues at coordinate 58,333,095 of CM054377.1, read as the reverse complement.
GAAGCTGGCTCAGTGGCTGGAGCTCCTGAAATATCTCTACATTCCTCTGAGCATTTATTATAGGTGTGGGCAATTTATTGGGAGTGTTAGGATGGAATGATGCCCCTCTCCCCCAACACATCTAGGTTAAAGCTTTCTTGACCATCCTGGCAATCCTCCTACCAAAACCGCTCTTCCTCTTCTTTGTCAGACCATCTCCACCAGCCTCCAGTAGACATGGCCTCCCAAATCAAGTCCAATTACTATTAGTAGTTTCTCAAATTTCTTTCAAGAATCAGCATTAGAAGACTGAAAGGCTGTACCAGAAGATTTTCAAACACCGTGATTTTTAAGCACTCTAGTTTCATTTTTAGTTGATTATCAATAACATTGAAGAGGTGGTTGAATAGCAAATGGTATTTCCTGCTGAAAATGTTGCAAACACCATGAATGGTCTCATGGTATTTTCAGATCCAAGCGCTGTGAATGGTATAGGAGAAAATACTAAATTTATGTTAGTGCCTGTAGTTACCAAAGTGACAGAAGCAGCAACTAAGTGAAGTAAATTCATAGTGGAATAAAAGTAGAACAAAATTAGGAAGAAATCCCCTCTGTCCCAATGGAATTAGTGACCTGACTGTATATAAATGCTTATCTGGAAAAAATGAGAGAGGTTTTACTGCAAATGATTCCCACTTGAAGACTGAACATATACTCAGATAATGGAATTTTCTTATAAGAATATGCTGTAGACTAGCATATCATAAAGGCTTCATATGAACAAATGGAGAAAGCAGCAAGCATTAGACATGTCTAAGTGCAAAGATAGGCTAATATCGTTGGTGAGTGAATAGTACTTCAGAGTATTGACAGGGCTATATATTCAGTATAGTGAAGACACATGGCACTTAAAAAAAATAAATCAGAGAACTTAAATCCATCTGCCTTTTTTTTTTTCATTTCTGTCATACAGATTTCTTATATAATGATGTCATAATTGAAAATTTCTAAAGACATTCAATGTCTTAATTTCCTACCTGTGACATAGGGATACTACTTACCTGCAGGCACAGAGTGATCAAACATTGCTGTGGAACACATTTGGATAAAAACTACATCTCCATGAGTTAGTTCAATATCCTAGACACCATACTGTCCGCAGTGTATGTATTTAAGTATACTCCCTTATTCTCAAAATTTCTTTCTTTACCCTTAAGCCTTCCTAACAAATGTTTAGCTGAAACTGATCGATCCTGGCAAACATGCTGTTTGATAAATCATCATTTCCCTCAAAAAAACCTTTCCTCCAGAGTTCCTTTGATGCACATAATGAGATGTATCAAAAACCATGTATTGATCAAAATATGAAATGTAGCCCAATATAAGTGCTAAAATTTCCCATCGGTATTTTCTACACAGAAATAACCTAACCTACAGCACTTCTGCCACTGCTGTATGAGTTTTATTCTGAATCAGGATAGATAGTTGTAATAAAACAGGCCACAGTTTTGTGATATGCACAAACATGCCAAATGGACAAGTTTCAGACAACCAAATAAATTTTAACTTCTGAAATGTCAGGTATCATTCTGTATTGCCTCACAGGTGAAAAATCAGAGTAGTAAGCCACTGTACCATCTTGCACTCAGGACATGAGATTTTAAATAACAGTGTAAAAAATAAAGTGAATAAAATACGAGAATTTGCTCTTGCTTATTGTTTTCCACAGTTTTCAGATTCTGATGCATAGCAGATTCACAGAGGAATGGTAAATTTACAGTTCCTCCAGCACATATGAACGAGACTTTTAAGTACAAGTATTCTTATTTTCAAATAATTAAGTGACATGCTGAAGCTGAATATTTTGTAATGCAGCAATTCCAAGATGATTATTTAATGTCATGCAAATTGATGGGCAATTTCCAAGGTTTCTGTGAGAGAGTAATATCTCTGAAGCAGATGGGACAAAAAAAAGCATTGCTGCCAGGACAGGTTGATGGGATGCCTTCCATTCAGTTTTAGACAATGCACCTCAGTACCAATATTCAATCCTTCTGTGGAGGAAGAGATAAATTTAATGTCTACATTGGTTATGTCTGAAACAATGTTTACCTAAGTTGTTGACATAAATAAATTTTCCAGACAAAACAGACTGAGGACTGATTTAGGCTTTATATTTTCAATGGGTTAAATAGTTATTCCTAAAACCAAAACAAACCAAACTGATTTTCTATCAGAAAGCTTGTATGTTTGGATATGATTATTAAACCTTAGATAGCCTCGTAAGGTTTTCTCATTTTGCTTCATGAAGCCCATTCTGATCACATGAAAAGTAAACATTTTTCATACCAGCTTTGTAACACAGCCCATTCACAAGACGTCTTCAGTCATAAAAATAAAAAACAAACCCAAACAAAAAAACCCACAAAAAACCCTCATGTTTACTGTTCTAGAATGTATTTCTTTTTCTAGGCACATCTTTTATACCCAAAATGACAGCTCCTAATCCCACCCCAGCCTGTTAGTTTGACCTGCTGATTCCGGCTCAATTTTGCAGAAATAGTTGATTGAAGATTCAATTTGCCTTTTCATCTGCAAAAGAAACCTTGTTTATAGTAAAATCAATATGATAATGAAGAGGCTCCTTTACAGTCTGGCATTCAGAAATCTACTTATTTACATTGCTTATTGAGGTACACACTTGTCTTCACTATTTTAAAGTGTTAAACTGCTGATGATATCTTAATCAATCATATCTGTTAAGCAGGAGATTCTCTGATTTAACAGCTACAAATACTGAAGAAAAAGAGTCCTTCAGGGGAACAAATATATGTTTGGAATTCATGGATAACCTGTGAAAAGGTGACAGAAGATCTATTCATTTATTTATTTTTCCAGGTATCTGTGCTCTTTCCCAACAAGTTTTTTCTAGATATCACCTGATCAAATCCAATGATCTGTTGTCTGAACTCCATGCTTGCAATATTTCTGTAACTGAGGAGACTAAAAATTAGTCTAAGAGGAATGAACTTTGTATCTCAATGATGAAATGAAAATAATTTCAAATAAACAGTTTTTGAGGGCATTGGCATCTGTAATTCACTCACATGACCGCAGCTTTCATTTTAGATTATTTTTCTACACTGCCAGGTGGCTGGGCTGGATGTATGTTATTCTTCAAGAAGTGACCTGAAAAGTAAATGAACCCAATATCCAGGTAGGATGAAGTAAGAATGGTTACCTCTCTGCTGCAATATAGATTAAGAAAGCAAGATATTTGTTGTTCTGTAAAATAGTATGCAGTAGGAGAAAAGTCCCACATAATAGATTTGCATTCGTTTACTGGGACCCGAGGTTCATTCACTTAATTCTGTTTCCCACTCTCTTTGAATATATCTAGATAAAATAAACATGAAGATTTAAGAGTATATATATGAAAGTGTTATTTGTTATTCATTTCAATAGTTGTTTATTTTGCTAATAAAAGCGAACTCAACAAGAATTGAAATGCATTTTTTTTCAGCAAAATGTTCCCTTTCTCTTTTAAGCAAGAAAAGAAATTGGATTCACAAGCAGGACATGTTTTTCCCAGCATAACCCAATGGGTTCTACTTTGCCTTAGGTTGCAAGGAAGTCATGCAGGTTATAACGCGAGTTCTGAAAGTATTTTCCTACCTCTTTATATGATTGTTTCAAAAAGGAAGGTAAAAACTCAAAGAGAAGACCTGTTCTGTACAGTAAGACCACAAAATTGAGAGAATTGTGTCAAATATCTAGTTGTCGACCAGCCATTAGTGGTGTCCCCCAGGTCTTGGTATTAGAGTCAGTGTTGTTTAATACCTTTTATCAATTATCTGGTGCGGGGGATATGGAACAACGCAAACGCCGATTAATGTAATCGAACGCTGAACAATTTATTCTGCGCAAGCACACCTTTTATAGGAAAAAATTACAGAATACCAGAACATTCCACAATAGATGATTGGCTCTGACTCCATGTCAGGTCCTAGCAACGGCTTGTGATTGGAGGCTTAAATTCATGTCAGCAAGTGGGTGTCCCCTTCTGGCAACTTCCAGCACCCCCTGGCAACTTCCAGAAGCTGCTGGCAACTGCCAGCAGCTTCTAGTGGCTTCCGGTGAGGTGCCCTATAGCAACCCCCCTGCAGCCTCTGATGACTTCCACTTTCCAGAGAATTGGAGTTCAGCCAAGGGCTGGATGCCTCTCATGCCTTCTGCTCACTGGACAGTTGGAGCCAGGCCAAAGGCTGGATTGCTCACAAAACCACTCTCAGTGAGAAACGCTTCTACAATACCCTCTTCTTGTTTTTGAGCAATCCAGACCTGAGCCAGTACCCTGTTTACAAATCTCTTCATTATAGCGAGTACAATGGTGCATGCGAGGAAAACTAGTAACACAATACCTAATATCTTCAGAGCAACAATCATCCAACTACGAATTCGAGCCCCTATTCCCCATCTCGAAAAAATATTATGGAGCCAGTCATCCAATGGATTTATATCTTGCTGGATCTTTTGGGAGTGCTCCCTTAGATAGGTTAATTGCCTGTGAATGCTCTCGCTGTGATCCGATAAGTTCATACAGCACATACCTTCAAAATCCTCACAGCCATGACCCTGTGCCAACAGCAAAAAATCAATGGCTGCGCGGTTTTGCAGTAGGGAGTGTCGCATGCTATTTTGGTCCATTAACAATTCTTCGAGAACGGCCGTAGTTGCATTAGCCTGCTTCTCCGCCCAGCAAGCCAGCTGGGCTACTGTTCTTAGGGCGTTTCCTGCAGCCGCTCCAGGAATAAACACTGACAGGGCTACCCAAGCAGCTCGGCTCAGTAATTGAACATTGTCATTGCAGCCAGGGGTAAGCCCTATGGATCGTTTAAATCTAGAGCGGAGAATATGACTAAGATTACGCAATTCTGAAAATTTTGGCGCAAAAATAGTCAATGAGCCCAAATAGCATGGTCCACCAACAATATCTTTTGGTATTCCTTGCCATGCCCTATCCCCACAGATTAAAAAGACATCTGGTGGTAGGGCCTTGGCAGAGTTATTATTCCACAGGAGGGGCACTGACCCGGGCCGGTGAGTGACCCCATATGCTCCAAAGGCTGTTACCTTTTCAGCCATATCGTTCATCCCACAATATTCACCATCAAAATAATAGGCTCTGTCTTTGGGTGAAACATTGGGTGAGTCTGCCGGGTACGGCCAGGCTGCATATTTAGATCCAAACATTACGCAGGTCTGTGTCCAGTTCTGTGAGCTGTTCCCAATTGCTTGCAATGCCATTAAGTTCAGTTCTTGTGGATCCCAAGGAAGCATCTTATTCAACCCGGATATCAATTTCGCTGAGCAATCCGCAACATTTTTTGACTCACTGCAGTTGCTGGTCGAAAATGTCTTAAAACTGTTCTCATTATACCCAGCTATCCCTATTAAGCATGTTTGAAATGGATCTGTGGCCGATGCCATAGCAAGACAGAATTCTGACACCCCACTCTCATCAGCCCATGTCACCCACAAGTTTTTTCTAGGATTAATTTCATGTAACAAAGATGCAGAACTATATACAAATAACAGAGTTAACAGTTTAGCTACTAGCAGGCTCCTGATCATTGCTGACATCCTCCGGCGCAGATGAGATGCCCTCTGCTGAGTCTCGCCAGGGCCGTATCCAGCGGGCTGGTACCCACCGAACACCTTAATCTGTAATCAAACACATATAGCCTCTTCCTGTTAACTTAACTTCTGCAGGTCCTTTCAATTGGCCCGTGACCAGGTCTTTATATTGTACCAAAATTTTTTGGTTAGGTTTTTCTGATAATCCTGATTGCATTGCCAAACTATGAATGACCATAGGTGGGTCAGCTCTGTTTCCTGTTAATCGTAAATAATTAGCCATATATATTGCTTTTGCCAATCGTTCTGCCAGAGGGAGTGCTTCTCCCCCCTTTTGTTTTAAAAGAAGGCTTTTTATAATTTGTTTGCAACGAATCATCAACAGTATCAGTAATCACGTGTTTCTCCCACCGTTGGTGGTTTTGCCAGACACAAGCGTCTAATTTAGAATGCTTGCCAGCATCTGTAAAACACTAAGAATTCAGTATGAGATGAAATTACAGCAAGCACAGTTATAAAACATAAACTAAATAGACACTTTGAGAGAACAGTAAAATACATTTTCTTGGAATGGTTAGGATTTACCTCACTATAAGCTGCCAACGACTTCAGTATTTTAAAGATTATCATCAATACAGAAATTAAAGGAAGTATGTTCAAATACAGGTATTTCTTACATACTTTCAACTAAAGTACAAATTCCAAATTGTCAAAGAAAAATTCACAACTAGGATGATAAGCAGGAGAACTCCAGGTAGAGGCAACGCTTTCTCCAGCCACAAATTCTGATTTTTGTAGATATACTCATTTTTCAGCCTCTCTATGCTAGTGCCTGGTGTTGTGGTAGTGTATTGTTTGTGTAACATCTGCTTGAGCGTTGACTGAGACAGGATACTCCTGGGGGACAAAGCTGTCTTCCTCTATAGCGTCCCTTATCACCCTGATTTAGCAAAAGTAAAGGTTATTGTTTGGTCTGTCTTTGAGATGCACATCCTGCTTTATCTTGCAAACTCTCTGCTTTGTTTTGCTAACCAATCTTCACCCTTCACTGTTGTCTTTACAGTTCTCACGGCTTAGGCCTGCCCAGGGCATTAACACCTGTTGTTTTCTTTGCTGTTCCCAGGGCTGAAGCCAGACCAGGGTGATAGTGCCTGAATCCATTTTGTTAATTATTTCTATCCCTGCACCCACATCAAAAGACAGTTTTTATAGATTTATGATCTACCTTTGCCAAAGTTTCTAGATTCTCCATTAGCTATTATAGCAAACAAGGCACACAGATTAGAATATGATTGAAATGACAAAATGATTAAGATAAAGTAAAGCCATCCTGTAATGCTTAAGCCAGAAAACACTTTGTTCAACCAATTCAGTCCATCATCTTCCTGAAGGTGTGCTGTTCTTGTTATTAAGATCAGAATGCTTTGTTGATTCGTGTACTTGGGGTCTCCCCTATCATTCCCCCTTTTTGCTTTAGTAGCATATTTTTTACAATTTGCCATGTTCACTCTATCTGAAGTCACTTGAACCTTTGTAACATGTGGCATATCAACGATTCTTACACACCATGTAGTTGGTCAGAATAATAGTGGGTTTAGACTAGATCACACCTGCAAAATATGCCAACTACAGGCTTCTTGGCTTGCCTTTCTCTCTTATATAGCGCTCTGATAACAGGGGAGGCCATCTCTCACATCAAGGTCTGGCATGGCATGTGTCCCCACCACTCAACGCCTGCTGGGTTGCAACCAACAGCGGAGCTAAAAGTTCTTCTTGATGGCAAACACAGAGGCCAACCCAGTCTTGCCCTTGACTGTGGTAAGAGGCATTTGGTCAACCTCAGTCCTGGCACCTTGTTGCCAATGCAGAGTTTCACCTGCTTCATCCAGTAACAAGTTACCACTACGGCAAAGCACATACAGATTTACAATAGCAGTATGTATACTACAGGGTGCAGCAGCATGCTGAAGATGCTTGTGGCAGTGAGTGACCAGCCAAAGAAATGTCTTATCAGTGGAGTTCTCTCACCTTCTTAATTTGTTCCATTGTGTGCTCTATAATGCTATCATTGTATTAAAATCTTTCTCACTTTTGCCTTAGCATTTTCTAGCAGCTGCTGCAAATTTGCATGCTCCAACATCTGTTTTACAATTGACAAATCCATACAATACAAGGTGTAGTTTCTTATTAGCAACTGGCTAGTAAGTACAGGTGGTGTTATACACAAAATCACAGCCTCTAATAAGAGCTACCTTACAAGGACACATATTGCTGTTACTCTTCAGTTGCTCCCAAGTGATGTTTTACAGTCATTTGTTTCTCTCTTCCTCTATCCCGTTCTGCTCAGGATATTCACGGTCAGCTCCTGTAGCTCAGGCATTGGGGTTTTCCACTCGTCTGTCCAGCTTATGGTGAGGCTTGAGAAACTTTGCAGGCAGCTGTGGGTGGGGGGGGTGGGGGCGGGGGGGGGTGGCACAAATATATCCCTTCCCCAGGGTTATCAGTTCTTGAGAAGCAAGACAAGTTAAAGTGTCTCCTTAAAGAAAAGGCATTCTGATGAAACAGGAATGTGAAGCAGCTGCAGAAGTAAACTGCACGGTGTTAACAGTCAAGGAGTTTGCTGTGTCATCGCCCGTTCCTTTTTTTTCTTTCTCTGCCACCCTGATGCTGTTTGGGTGGCGGCTGGTAAAGCTTGTGGTTGCACTACCCTTCTCACTTTTTCGGTTAGCAGTTCTTATTTTAACCAATTGGTTCTTCCAAGTCTTGAATTTACCCCCAGGTTACTTAAAACACACTAAACAGGACTTCTCCTCTGTGTCCAGTGTGCTGCAGGCCTCTTTAAGCCTTATCTGTGGTGTCTCTACAAACTGCTCCGAAACACTGGTGTTATCAGCGCTGCTCCCAGGCCCAAAATCAAAAACACAGCGCTGCACCAGCCACCAAGAAGCAGAAAAATGACTGCCACTGTTGAACCCGTGACAATATCCACTTCTTATTCCATACCATTCATGTCATGCTCAGATCTTACATTTTCAATATACCATCACATGTATATATATATACACAGAGAGAGAGAGAGAGAGAGAAATCATCCCTCAGTGCCGCTTTGTGCGGCTACAAACGCCGGCCTGCTCAACAGCAGCTACAGCTGGCAGTCTGCCGAGCAGCAACCATAAATACCTGTCAGCAACAGCACTTCTGTATTAACCCTTTCTTGTCTGAAATGTTAATCTGTTACACATTTAAAACTTTTACATAAACCCAATAACAAAAAAAAAATACACAGAACAGTATCTGCCCTCAACACACATACGCACACATACATACACATGCATACACATGGGATCCCATAAACAGACTTCACACAAATACAAAATTTAAAACACAAAATGTGGTGCAATGACCCTGTGAAGACAATCAAGAAACCAGCTCCAAACAGCGTCATTGCAATGTAAGGTGGCAGGCTCAATCTCAGCGGGCGTCCCCGCAGAGGCTCTGCCTCCCTCACATTGCATGAGGCTTGGGCTTCTAAACTGATCAAAATGCACACTCGTTCCGATGCAGGTGGCCAGCCTACATGGGAAGAAGTGGCCAGCAATATCTATAAAGGTCTGCAAGGGTCGATAGAAACATGAACATACTTATATTTGTTAACTTTTAGTGCATGAATATCACAGAGAGACTATAAGCACACAATACATCTGCATCCCCCACCCATCTTACTTTTCCCTTTACAGCTGGCAATTTATCATGAGGATCGCATTCTTTCTCCCTGAGTCACTGCCGGGAGTTTCTGTAAAACTTTCTGCAACAGTTCTTTAGTCGGGTCGTTTAATTCTTTCGGCTGCTCTGTTTCTTCCGAGGTAGAAATGTTAGAGTTAGTGGGGGAATGGTTTGGGGTGGAGATAAGGGAATACTCGGTCGCACCGGGTCTGTAGCCCGTGGATGCCTTCCCCCCGCTGCAAGGTTCGGGATCCTCAGGATTAGTAACAGTATCAGATTTCAATCTTTCCCCGCTGGGCACAGACTGAAAGCCCATCTTCACTGTCTTCGCAATTTTCGGGTGCATTCTCTCCCCGATACTATGTTCAAAGGGATTCCAATTGGGGCTCTTTGCACCCGTAATCGGGTGCTTTTCGGGTGATTGGGAGGCGGGTGGGGCTGGAGGTTCAGGCGGAGGCAGGGATAGCATCTCCGGAGACAGGGCTTTAGCTGCCGAGGCAGGTGCAGCTCTCTCTGATTTCACATCCCGCAAAGTCTCTCGGATAAGCTTCCATAGCGTGGAATATTTTTGAGCCTCACGCGCTGCCTTCCCCCCATCAGTTATAGTGTCCCAAAGCTGGGTGCCTATCGCCTCCCACGTAGATATTTCAAATGCCGTTCCAACCCCGCTGAACAGCCCCTTTTCTTTACTCCACTGGAGTAACCCCTTAAGAACATCTTCTTCATATTTAATCCCTCTCTTTGAGAGGACGTGTTGGAGGAGATTGAGGACAGCCGCCTCTTCCTTTGTCTGAGCCGCCCCCATTCCTCCCCGACCGCCACTTGCCTTTTTTCGGAGTGGACTCTCTAATCGCAGATACACCTTTGTTCTGCGGGACGTGCACGTCCTCCTTCTACATCAGCAGGGCTACTGCTGGCTCCTTTTCGGTCGGCTTCCCACCCATCAGGTCTGCACTGATCTTCACCACCGAAGCAGCTCTCAGGAGGCAAATCTGAGGGTCCCTGTTCGGGCACCAGTTGCGGGGGATATGGAACAACGCAAACGCCGATTAATGTAATCGAACGCTGAACAATTTATTCTGCGCAAGCACACCTTTTATAGGAAAAAATTACAGAATACCAGAACATTCCACAATAGATGATTGGCTCTGACTCCATGTCAGGTCCTAGCAACGGCTTGTGATTGGAGGCTTAAATTCATGTCAGCAAGTGGGTGTCCCCTTCTGGCAACTTCCAGCACCCCCTGGCAACTTCCAGAAGCTGCTGGCAACTGCCAGCAGCTTCTAGTGGCTTCCGGTGAGGTGCCCTATAGCAACCCCCCTGCAGCCTCTGATGACTTCCGCTTACCAGAGAACTGGAGTTCAGCCAAGGGCTGGATGCCTCTCATGCCTTCTGCTCACTAGACAGTTGGAGCCAGGCCAAAGGCTGGATTGCTCACAAAACCACTCTCAGTGAGAAACGCTTCTACAATCTGGATGAGGGGGTTGAGTGTACCCTTGGTAAATTTGCAGATAACATTGAGTTGGCTGGGAGTTTTGACCTGATGGAGTGTAGGAAGGCTTTGTAGGGGAATCTGGACAGGCTAGATTGATAGGCTGTGGACAATGGTATGAGGTTCAACAAGACAAAGTGCCAAGTCCTGTACTTAGACCACAACAACCCCATGCAACAGTACAGGCTTGGAGAAGAGTGGCTGAAAAACTTCTTGGCAAAAACGTACCTGGGGGTGCTGATTGACAGCTGCTGAACCTGAGCAGCTTGTGCCCAAGCAGCCAAAAATACCAAGGGCATCTTGGCCTCTATCAGCAATAGTGTGGTCAGCAGGGCCAGGGCAGTGATCATCCCCTTGTACTCAGAACTGGTGAGAACCCACCTTGAATCCTGTGTTCAGTTCTCGGCCCCTCACTACAAGAGAGTTATTGAGCTGCTAGATCTGGTCCAGAGAAGGGCAATGAAGCTGGTGAAAGGACAGAAGAACAAGTCTTATGAGGAACAGCTGAGGGAACTGGGATTATTTAGTCTGGAGAAGAGAAGGCTCAGAGGGGATCTTATTGCTTTATACAAATACCTGGAAGGAGGTTGTAGTAAGGTGAGGATTGGTCTCTTCTCCCAAATAACAAGTAGTAGGACAAGAGGTAACAGCCTTAACCTGGGCCAGGGGAAGTTTAGATTGGATATTAGAAAAGAATTCTTCCAGAGAGAGTGATCAGGCATTGTAACAGGCTGCCCAGGGAAGCTGTGGAATCACCATCCCTGGAAGTGTTAAAAAACCCTGTAGATGAGGCCCACAGTGACATGGCTTAGTGGTGGACTTGGCAGTCCTGGGATAAAGGTTTGACTTGATAATCTTAAAGGTCTTTTCAAAACTAGTTGATTCTATGAACTAAATGAAAGAAAAATCTAAAATTCCTTCCATTTGTCAGTTTTTTCTGTAAGAACAGCTTTTACTAGAATAACAACTACGGAAGTTTGCAAGTTCATATACTAATGTATGACATTTCTGCAAGAGGGCAGAATTTTGATTGCATTTATTTTGTCTGGATAATCCAGTGCTAGACAAGTCTACTTTCCATAGGCAGATATTGCAGTGATTTTTAAATAATGCAGACACATTTTGAAACATTCTCAACAAACTGGAACCAGCAATACCCTTCCTTTACTTTAAAAGAATGAGATTGGTACTGAATTAAGTCTAGATCCCCTCCAGTTTATTTATTACAGAAAGTGGAGAATGGAGGACGATTTTTGCCTTTTCTGTCAACTCCTTGCTGAATAAGAGAGGAAATTCTAAACAGCTTGGAAAACAGACTGTCTTCCTTTTTGTTTATAATTTCTTCTAATCAAAAATAGCAGTAATGCATCTTCAACCTGGATAATATAAGCTCTGGGACTTTAATCTTCTTAGGTTAATTTGCATGATGATCCTTATGGACTGTAACAGCAAACCAATTTTTCATCTGTTGTTTTTATGAATAATAAAAAATTTTAAAAAGAGGAAGAAGAAAACTATTTTCCTTAAATAATATTCAGCTATTTCCCTGGAGATAAAAAGTGCATGAGGCAAAACAACAAAGAAAATGTAATACTGTTTTCTCTTAGCTTTTAAATTTATAATGTTGCTTTAGTATGTTATAATCATACCTCAAAGATGTCTAATGAAGGCCTTTCTCTCCCTCCTCCCCGCCACGTCTACAAAAAGAAAAGGTCATTTGAATTTCTCCTATGAATAAAATAATGGCACCAATCTTGGGATGGAATTTTCATAAGCTTTTTAGCTTAAATGTCACCACACTCTTTTTAGGGAGCTTACCTAGTCTGGAACAAGAAGGAAATAAAGACTGAATTTACCTTAGTAACTTCACTTTGTTGCCTAGCTTGAGAGAGAAAGTAGTATTTGAACAACGGAGAAAAAGAACACTCGTTTTTGTATCCCTCATTTAATTTAGCAGGATCTGACCTCATCTTCATCAATAAAGATATGCCTTGGGTTTATGTTATCACCTGTAGGACTGTCTTGGTTGTCACATCAGATCCACTATTCCATCTAAATGGAAATCCACCACATTCCAGAGAAAAAAGAAAAAAAAAAAAAAACCAACAAACCAAAATCAACTTAAAATAAAAAGCATCTCTCAGAGTACCATCCATGGAGAAAAAAAAAATAAGGCTTTGTTCTCTTTAGCGACGAACCCTTTCTTTGAAATATGAGCTTTGTTGCCACAATGAGTTGTACAGTTATCAGAGAGGTTAAACCAGGCTCAGAATCTGGACTAACTTCTCCATTACCAAAAGTGATGCAACTGGAGTGTTTCAAGAGTGCAATGCAGGAGTACTAGGAGTGAGGAGTGCATTTCTTGTCCCAGGAAAATGACAGTAGAATATTCTATTGCGATTAAAGTCTATGATGTTAATAGATCTTATTTTCATCTACTTCTCTCCAATATTCCAGCTACTGCTATTGGCTCTGTCACATCCAACTTTATTCTGACTTTGGGCTGCTGTATTAACCACCTTACCATAGGGGAAAATTGGAGCAAAAAGCACAGGCACACAAGCTGCATTTTAAAATCCTAATTTACTTAAGCTGTCAGTGTTGTAAGAAATAATACTTTGCATATGATTCCTTAGTTTTGGTAGCAAAATATGGTCAATGATATATCAAAAAGTGGTGCTCTGAGGGAGAAGTTACTGCAGATACGTGGTTGTGGTAGTGAAGTATATTGTCATTAAAAGTAGAAGAAATTACACTCTGTGGTGTTCATTTGCTCACATTTTGTAAAGGCTGTGAATGTTTTTATACCTTCTTGTTTTTTCCCTCATATATTTACCATCTGAGTTGTTTTGCTTATACTGTAATGGTCTGTTATGCCCTGAAACTGCCGTGGTTTAAGCTCAGTCAGCCACGCAGCCTCTCTCTCACTCTCCCCCTCTCCTCCCCCACAGTCCCGGAGGGATGGGGAGGAGAATCGAAAGAATGTAACTCCCATGGGTTGAAATAAGAACAGTCCAGTAACTAAGGTATAACAGAAACCACTGCTGCTACCACCAATAATAATAATGACAAGGGAAATAACAAGGATAGAGAATACAACTGCTCACCACCTGCCAACTGATACCCAGCCCGACCCAGCAGTGGTCCAACCCTTCTGGGTAACTGCCCCCAGTTTATAGACTGGGCATGACGTGCTGTGGTATGGAATGCCTCTTTGGTTACTTTGGGACAGGTGTCCTGTCTCTGCTTCCTCCCGGCTTCCCCTCCTCCCTGGCACAGCATGAGACTCAGAAAGTCCTTGATCAGAATAAACATTAATGAGCAGCAACTAAAACCATTGGTGTTATCAGTGCTGTTCCCAGGCTGAAAGTCAGAAACACAGCACTGTACCAACTAAGAAGGAGAAAAATGACTGCTACTGCTGAACCCAGGACATAAACCAACTTTATCTGACTCTGAAGGTAGAGAAGATTTTCTGTGTGATTTGTGTTTATATCAGTAGGGCCTATGGAGTCATCTTGTGACTGTGTTCTCAGGGCCTCTGCTACCATTCTATGCTTGCATTCCTTGTTACAGTTCTGATGGGTGCTAACTTTTGAAGCTGTGTGACCTGCCTTTCCAGTCTTTCCTGAATTATAATCTTTGTGTTGTCTGCATGCTATGATCTAGTGTCTTGGAAATGTCTCAATCTGCACACTTGATGCTTGTGCCTTTCTACTGATTCCTCCTTCGAACACCTGCATCACACATAGTTTTCTAGAGGTGCGCATGTTATGTCCTCTTTGTCTGAAAGGCCTTTCCTGACTTATGCTCTGGTCATCTAATTTACAATATATTTAGCTAAAATACGTTATGCGCTATGACCAAACAAATCAAACTGTTTTGTCATTAATCATAATAGGAAAAGATTGCATGAGTGACAGGTTGGAGGCTGAGGTGCTTTTATTTGTTGAAGGATTTTTTTGTCAAAAATGTGGTTTGTTCATACTGAATAAGTGCATCCTGCTGTCTGTTTGCCATGGTTTAACTTTAATTAAAAATTTCCTGAGGTTATATCCTTGCTATCTTGGTCAGGAAAGTTTTTGCTGAGTGTATGATATGTAAATTAACTTTCTGATACTCTGAGCAATTTTTTTTTTTTAGTAAAGGGGAAGATCGCAAAATCCACACAACTAACTCATTTTCGAGGAAAAGCAATTCCTGAAACTGTTGTTGGGTCCTATTCCTCTCATGAAGATCAAAATAGCTGGAGTTACTAAATGTGTTCCAGTCTCTGGTATTATAGTCTCTGATGGATTTGGTTTGTTCATTCCTTGTTTCCACAGTTTATCTGGATCCTGCTGTGTTGAATATTTATCTGCACATTTATCTAGACAAGGCTGGTAGTAATGTGGAAGTTAAATGTTGTTGCTGTATAGATTGTCCAGTCTCATGAAATGAGAAAAAACAGTGCAAAAACTTTTATTTAATTTTTTCTTAGTTTTTAAAATAAGGGAAAATACTTTAAAATAAGGGTAGATGTTTGTATATGACAGCAACAAAATTCAGAGATAAGGGAGCACTTTATGACTTCTCTAGCTGTATGTAGGCACATGATAAGAGCTGTACTAAGGTAGTCTTAGGTTTTAAAGTACTAAAGGAAGGAAAATAATATGCCCGCTTGGAGATAAAGGAAGTAGTTAAAGTAGAAGTGGTTAACTGCCTTTGCAAAATATCGTTCGTAGAGTTAAACTAGAGACCCTAAATTTTATTGTGGTTTTTCATCAACTTTCCTCAAAAACCTTAATTACTTTTGTATTGGAGGAGTCATTGGGTGAGTCAGGATAAGCAGTTTAGATGCACTGAGCACAAAATATTTCCATAAAACCTGCAGTTGACATCAAGTTATAGTTTTGAACTACTTTCTATGCATAGTATTAGTCTCCATAGCTAAAATTTGGAAGCTATGCATATAAAATCTTGAGAGATATAATTCTATGATAATTGCCTAAAGTCTCTCACCTGCACTTATCAAGAACTTAATAATTTTTATAATTCTAGGGAACTGTCAGTTTTCTTTGTTCTCTTCTCATTTTCTAGGACGATTTTTTTGTGGGTTTTCTTCATCCAACTTGTTTTTTAATTTTTTTTTTTTATTCTTCCTTCTCTTTTTACTTTTTTTACAAAGTACTCTTTATTGTTATTGACTATTATTAATATTATATTAATATTAACATTATTATAATCAACATCATCACCATCATTACCATCATCATCATTGATATTTTTATTCTTATCTATTAGACCTTCAGTTCTCTCACCCATTTCATTCCTTGAGTTTCCTTTTCTTTTTAATACCATTTTTTTTTCTGCCTACCAGAGGCCTGGATATACGAGGAAAACAAATGCACTTCACATTTATAGCCATATATTTAAAATATTTTCTTTAGCTTTTTATAGATGGATGCTTTTCTTACTATGATCTTATTAAAACCTGAAATTAAATGGGACATTCTGGAAGAAAGGATTGGAGCTGAGTAGTTCAGGATGAACATCATCACATACCAAAAGCTGTCTGGTTCACCAAACTTCATTTGTTATAAAAACTATTTTTCTGTTGTAGCTGAGAAATATTTGAAGATAAATATTTGCTTTAAGATAGAAGTTGTGAACCTTCACAGGTATTTTCTCACTCTTTTTCAGGTTGTGGGAGGCACAAGTTCAGAGTTTGCTTCATTTTTCAGATTTGAAAAGTCCTTTTTCTTCCCCTAAGCTTTAGCAGAAAAATTCTTCCTTAGTTCTGTCTTGTCACAAAGTCAAAAAAAAAAAAAAAAAAAAAAAAAAAAAAAAAAAAAAAAAAATGGGGCTAGCTTTCTTCTTCTGCTTTTGAGTTTTTCCACAGCAAGCTTCCAGGTTGTTGCTATATATCATCACTTTTGATAGATATGAGTTCAAGTCTGGGTCAAATATTCTTTCAATAGGATTTCAAAAAATACTAATAGAACATGCTGGGAGAATGTGTTAGTGCTTATGCATATTTCATTGCTAATCTTTCTTCTTGTACTGCTTTTATAAAAAAAAGTGAAGTAAATATTTTTCCTTTCAAGTGTTATATTTAAAAAAAATCATATTTGCAGAGCTGTGCATTTCGAAATTGTGAGGATAAATCAGCTTAGACATTATGATTAATTCCAGTGTCGTATAAAACTCTGTAGTGGAATTACTAAAATTCATGTAAATGTCCCCCGTTCCTTTTCTTGGTTTTTTTTCATGGGGAGTAAGAATAAGCATTTCAACATTTCAAATTGATCTTTTAATCCCAAGCCACATGATCCAACAAGGCTTTCTTTTTTTCTTTTTTTTGTTAATTATTAGTCGTAGTAGTATTTTAAAAATTGTTGCTTTAAGTTTCCAATTGCAAAGAAATACAAGCACTTGGAGTCGCTATATATTTTATGTTCATTTATTCATATTTAAGATTGATGTAGCCATATAGTGTAAGGGTAAAAAATAATTTTACACTTGTTTGAGCTACTGGTAATACATATAGCCCTCCATATCATTACATAAAATCATAAATGACACATCTTCTCAAACACTAGTGAGATCGTTTGCTTCTTTCTTAAGGAATCAGTGCCAACTAACATCTTGTATGTCAAGAATTTTTTAGAAGGGCCAGAGGTGCTAATGTATTAGGAACCAACAGGGAAACAACTGTGAAATGCCTCAAAGGAATTAGACTATGTAACTATAAAAAGGTGACACAGTCAATAGCCCAGCTGAGGTGCCTCTATACCAATGCCTGCAACATGGGTAACAGGAGGAGCTGGAAGCTATTGTGCAGTTAAAAAGTTACAATATTAAGCGCAGTGGGATGAAGTGGATGACTAGAACATTGCAATTGATGGCTATAAACTGTTCAGAAGAGACAGGAGTGGAAGGAGAGGTGGGGATGTTGCCCTCTATGTAAAAGAATGGATTGACTGCACAGAGCTGTCCTTGAAAAACAGCAATGAATAGGTTGAGAGCTTATGGGTAAAAATTAGGGGTCAAGCCAATAAAGAAAACTCAGTGGTCTTTGTTTATTACAGGTCACCTGACCAAGAGGAGGATATTGACAAAACATTAGTACTCCAACTACAGGAAATAAAATGTTTACAGGCTCTGATCCTGCTGGGGAACCACCCAGCTATCTGCTGGAAAAGTGGCACATAAAGGGCTCTTGGAGAGAGTCAAGGATAATTTTTTAATGCAGCCTGACCAGAGGAGTGTCACTAGGTCTGATGCCCACCAAAAATGAATAACTAATTATGGATGTCAAGGTTGGTGGCAGCCTTGGCTGCAGTGATGATGCTTTGGTAGAATTCACATCTTGAGGAATATGGGCCAGCTGAAGAGTAGAATCATAGAATAGCTAGGGTTGGAAAGGACCTTAAGATCATCTAGTTCCAACCCCCCTGCCATGGGCAGGTGTGCCTCACACTAGACAAAGTCGCCCAAGGCTCTGCCCAACCTGGCCTTGAACACTGCCATTGATGGAGCATTTACCGCTGCTGTGGTCAACATGTTCCAGTGCCTCATCACCCTCACAGTAAAGAACTTCTTCCTTATATCCAGCCTGAACTTCCCCTGCTTAATCTGAACCTGTTACCCATTGTCCTGTCACTACAGTCCCTGATGAAGTGTCTCTCTTCAGCATCTAGTAGAGTCAGGACGCTGAATTCTAGGACTGCCAACTGTCAGTTGTTTAACGAATTAGTTGATGAGACCTCCTAGGAAACTACTTGCAGGGACAAAGGAGCTGAAGAGAGCTGGCAGCTCTTTCAGAACATTTTTCTTAGGGCACAAGAGCCCTCCATTCCCACGTGTAATAATTAGGGCAAAGGAGCATAGGTCAGTAAGGACCCCCTGGTCAAAATAAAGTAGAAGAAAAAAAATGCACAAGCAGTGGAACCAGGGATGTGTGCCTTGGGAAAAATATAGGAATGCTGCCCAGATGTGTGGGGATGGGATTAGGAAGGCTAAGGTTTAGCTAGAGAAGAGAAGGCTAAGGAGAGACCTTATTGTGGCCTTTCACTGTATAAAGGGGACTTACACAACAGATGGATAAAGACTTTTTACCACAGAATCTAGTGACAGTGTGTGGCGAAACAATTTTAAACAAAAAGAGCATAAATTTACACTGCATATGAGGAAGAAAGTTTTTATGGTAAAACATTGGAGCAGATTGCCCAGATTAGCTGTGGATGCTCCGTCCCTGTAAGTGTTCAAGACCCGCTTTGATGGGGCTTTGAGCAACCTGGTCTAATTAAAGGAGTCCCTGCCCATGGCAGTGTGGTTAGAACTAGATGATCTTTAAAAGTGCCTCCAACCCAAACCATTCTATGTTTCTGTGATTTATTTCTCCTTATACTTTTTTTTGGTGGGTCACTCAGCCAATTTGGAGGGAAGAAAAGAGAGGGAGGAGATCTATATCTGAGAAAGGATTGTGTTGTATGTTTCCCGAGACGTGACATTGTGGTTAAATGGCTTGGTGATTTCACAAGAAAAGTTTCTGTGTCTTTATGTTCTAAGTCTAACACTTCAGGCTAAACATGCGCACAAAAATGCAATTTCTTTCTGATATTTTTAATTATTATTTGTGATAAAAGCGCAAGAGTTTATTTTTATGTGGTTTAGAGTTTCATCATGGAAATTATCTAACAGAGTTGCTCTCACCTTGACCTGTTCTCAAATCTCCTGTAGAAATCTGTAAAATTATGCATATGCCCACACAAAAGTTAATAGCATATGGAAGACAGAGGAATCTATTGCGTTTCATGTGGAACATACTTTTTGAGGACATTTAAAAAATCAAAAGCTTAAAATATTTGAATAATTTTTTTTTCTGTGATTCATCTTATCAACTTAATTTATCACCCAGTAAAGAATGGTCTATATTCAGGACATACAAATATCCTGTTAACCAAAATTGCTTTCAGTGTCTCTTATATGTAATTGACAATAATTGAGGTAATTGAGAAAATTTATATGACAGAGAAAAAAAGAAACTGCAATATGACAGAGGAAGAAATGAAATATTATCTAGAATACCTATTTCATTATTGAAATAGAAAACTAGGTAGAAAAATATGCACTCTGACATAAAATATTATTACTGTAAAATATTGGCGTGCTCCACTACCTGAACTAAAGAATGCATCAACTGCCATCTAAAAAAAAAAAAAGAAAATCACAATTTTTTAAGCACATCTCACAAAAAAAATTATTTGTATGATCAGTTTGTATCACTTTCTGATTTTTTGGCAGATATATGCATCATAGCTCAGCAGCTGCTGGGGGTTTATGCTGGCATTTTAATGGCAGCCACAAAATGTACTGTATTCAAAGCCCCTGTGAGAATGGGTGGGGAGAGAATTATATTTGTAGAGCAGTGGCTGAGATGCTAAATTGCTTGTTTGATTGAGAAAGAGAAAATAACTGTTTCTTGGGGTCTAAAAAAGTATTTATGGATCAGTGTGTTCTGGCCAGAAAAAAAAAAAAAAAAAAAAGATTCTTTTTCCTTGGCAATTAAAAAGAGAAAAGAAAAAAGAAATGGGCTTATTTCACAGTGTACAAACCATTTCACAGAGTGCTACTCAGTAAGCAATTATTTTCCAATCTCTGCAGCTTAAATCCCCACTCCATGTAGGTTTATATTTCTGGTAAGCTGCCAGTCTGTTCTGCAGTCTACATAGTCTTTGATGTCTGAAATTAGCCTATTGCCTTTACTCTTTCATATGAGCTCTTTCAGCATGTTTTCCGTATGTGCTCTCTATTGCTCTTCTCTAAGTAGGTGCTTGGGGTACTCAAGGATTTTAAAATTTATGTCCATCTCTAATTCCCAGATCCAGTATGCAGCCCCACAAAACTTGCAACTGCAGATAAAACTAATTTTGATTCAGCAGTGAAGCACAAGATAGGAAATTTCTCAGTGCCTGTAACAAACATAGCTTGGGGGTTGAAGACATAGAATTATGAGACAGTAGAAAAGAGCATACTGCCTGCAACGTCTGACTACTTTCAGACAGTCTTTGACCATGTTTACCTTCCTCAATTGTTATAAAATTTTTAAATATTTTTACAATGTGAATCACTATTAAATGACTATTCTTTCCAGTAGAATGAAGCATAGAAAGTATTATGTTTATTTGCATTAAAGATCCTAATTAATAAAAAAGGAGAAGGAAAGATTTCTGGAGACTTTGTACTATCTCACTCCCCTATTGGGCAACTTGAAGCGTTTTAAATTCAATCCAATATATGGTAAAGCAACAGGCTTTGAATTATTCCCTGTTATTCCTCATTTCTGTTTTCTCTCTACCTTAATGACTGCAATCAATGTTGGACTTCGTAAGGCAGAAAAATCAGATGCAGGGAAGTTTAAATTTAATAGAGGTGGGACAGCTTTATAAGAAGCAATCTAAAGGGGTTTTGTTTTCATGGTATCTCTCAGTATGTCTCATGCTACATGATTACAACTAGATCAGTAGCATCAGCATTTCCACATGCAGAAGCCTACCTTCTTCCTTTGTACCGTTAAGCAGATTTCAGGAACCTAATGATTTTTTTTGTCCATTTGCTTGGATAGTAAAACTAAACCAGCCAGCTGGTTTATAATTTATAAATTGTTGGTTTAGACTAAAAAAGTTTACATTTCAGTCCCTCATCTCCTTCTACTAATGAAAAGATTTAATTCTTTTATTAGCTGGAAAGCATACAAACTTTTACTTACACACAAAATTTTATTTCATAAACTTTTCACATAAGGAAGTATAGACACAGTTAAATTGAGTTTGAGGATTACTATCCTTCCACAAAGATATTTCAGGCTATATTTGTGTGGGAGACACTTCAAGAAAAATCCCTGAAGATACTGAGATACATCTTCTGTTTTGGGGTTTTGTTGCTTTTTTTTAAAGCCGGTGATTTATTTCTAGGTCCTGACATGGGAATTTCTTCTCTGTGCAATCAGTCATTGTCACTAATGAGGGTATTTGATTTGCCTTCCTCTTTTTTTTTTTTTTTTCAGCTGTGTAACATCATCATTTGTGTTTTTTAAAATAAGAAACAAACCCAAACCACCCAGTTATGGCAACTCAGCTCATAGTTTTGAGACAATGATTTCTAGGAACCCTTTAAGAACTTTGAAATCCAACACCATTTGTTGCATTTCATAGGATAACATTAATAAAAATCTAATTTTTGCCTTTTTTTTAATGCAAGTTGTTCTAAAATATTCTCGTGCTTCCTATTGCATCTACATGTAATATCTGGTGAGAATAGGGAATATCTACATTAGTTTTTTGAGACATTAATTTTTTGAAACAGCAATAAATTGCACAGCTGGTAAAAATGCATATACAGAAAAATGTTTCCATTCTGGAATTTCAATAAAATAACTCCTTAAGATTGTAATCTGAAGATTTTGTGCCCCTATTTTTTATGTCCTGGCTTACTTATCTTGGTCATGTCTCCAAGGGACGCAACACTTAGGTAGCTTTCCTACTAAATGTTATTTCCACTTACCAAAAAGCTTAGGTAATGCTGCATTTTAGGCAAGATCATGCAATTAAGTACCACAGCCTGTAAATGAGAAAAGTATCTAGAATTTAAATGTTCAGCAATAAAAGTCCCAGAAGTTGCATTTGAAATAATTGGTTGTGGATAAGGGGGAGGAGAGGATGAAGAGAAAATAAAAATATTGTAAAGGAAAGGAAGACACAGTCCAAAAGTATATTTGACTGAGCAAATAGTTTTATTTATTAAAATAAACACAGAATTTTTCACAAGGCCTAGTGTTTACCTATTTTGAGAAGGTATATTTAAATATCTAGGAAACATTTTCGAATAGGAGTTAGCAATTTTTCTTTCTTTTACGTTGCAGTGGTTTAAGCCCCTCACGCAGTTTGTTCACCCACTCCCCCCTCTTTCTTCCCCCAGTCCAGAGGGGATGGGGAGGAGAATCGAAAAGAATGCAACTCCCACAGGTTGAGATAAGAACAGTTTAGTAACTAAAGTATAACACAAATCACTACTGCTACCACCAATAATAATAATGACAAGGCAAATACAAGGAAAGAATACAGTTTCTCACCACCTAAAACCAAGCCCGACCACGCAGTGCACCCCCACCCTTCCAGGTCTCCGCTCTCTGCTTTCCATCCTGGGCATGATGTGTTGTGGTATGGCATAACCTCTTTGGTCAGTTTGTGTCAGGTGTCCTGTGTCTGCTTCCTCCCGGCTTCCCCTCCTCCCTGGCAGAGCATGAAACTCAGAAAGCCCCTGGTCAGACCAAAACATTACCAAGCAGTAACTGAAAACACTGGTGTTATCAGCGCAGTTCCCAGGCCCAAAATCAAAAACACAGCGCTGTACTAACTACTAAGAAGGAGAAAAATGACTGCTACTGCTGAACCCATGACATAGGTGATATCTTTAATCAGTTTATGAATCATACCATGAAATCCTGTGAAGCCCAGTACATTGCCAAGGACATATCTTTAAGAAAACTGTATTTTTATGACCATGTACCAAAACAGGAAATGGGTATTAAAACAAATTTTCTTGAAAGAGTATGTTATTTTAAAAGCATTTAATTTCCGTCTAAAATGATCTTTCCCATTGCTCTGCTTCAATAGTTGACATCAACCACAGTGCACTAAAACTCTCAAACTAGGCCTTTTATAGGGTGGGTCGTCATCTTTTGCCATTGAATACAATAGCTATCCATGCAGATGCAAGAGCCGGCAGGATGAGGAAGCACTGTCAAAGGCACAACAGTTGGGCAGAGGTACATCAGACTAGGTCTGAATGCAGTGTCATTGTGTTCATACAATTTGGTGCCTGTGCCTTTGGAGTTGGAGTTCATGGGCTGCGTCTAGCAGACTAAGTGTTCAAGAGGCTTCCAGGCTGTGCTGGAAACAAAACTTGATCACCTTTGCTCCATCCTTTATGCTACAGTGCCAAAAACACGTGCCTGAACACATCTTAGCTTAGGAAAACACTTAGGTGTAGCTGGATGGCCTCTGTAATTATGAAAGGGCATAGGAAACCTGGGCTTGTGAGAAGTTTAAATGCTAACCTAATACTTCCCCGGACTTCTGTTACTATATCTGTAATGTTAAAACTTCCCATTTAAATTGAAAAATTGGAAATTGTATATACTCAGTAGGATCTGAATTAGGAAGATCTAATATATTTTCACAGAATTATGCATTCAATTGAATTCTAAATAGGTTTCTTTTCAGCATGGTATATTGCAATTTACATTTTCTTTACCTATTTTGTTGAAAATAACAAGAAGGAAAACAAAAGGTTTCTTTAAAGAAGGTGATCTCGCAGCCCAGAAAGCCAACCGTATCCTGGGCTGCATCAAAAGGAGCGTGACCAGCAGGTCAAAGGAGGTGATCCTGCCACTCTACTCTGCTCTCATGAGATCTCACTTGAAGCATTGTGTACAGCTCTGGTGTCCTCAACATGAAAAAAAAACATGGAACTGTTGAAATGAGTCCAGAGGAGGGCCACGAGGATGATCAGGGGACTGGAGCACCTCCCGTATGAAGATAGGCTGAGAAAGTTGGTGCTGTTGAGCCTGGAGAAGAGAAGGCTGCTTGGAGACCTCCTAGCAGCCTTCCAGTATCTGAAGGGGGCTTATAAGGTTGCTAGGGAGGGACTCTTCATGAGGAACTGTAGTGAGAGGACAAGGGTTAACGGGCTAAAATTTAAACAGGGGAAGCTTAGACTGGATATAAGGAAGAAGTTCTTTACTGTAAGGGTGATGAGGCACTGGAATGAGTTGCCCAAGGAAGTTGTGAATGCTCTGTCCCTGGCTGTGTTCAAGGCCAGGCTGGACAGAGCCTTGGGTGGCATGGTTTAGTGGGAGGTGTCCCTGCCCATGGCAGGGGGGTTGGGACTAGATGATCTTAGGGTCCTTTCCAACCCTAACTATTCTATGATTCTATGATTCTACGCTATGCCTGAACTGACTAGTTTTTGGTTTAACATAAACACAGCTGAACAACTCCTGGGGCTCCTGTGACTGCAATGACTAAAGTCTGGCAAACCTCATGTAGTACCCTAACAGCTGTTGCTTGCTTTCTAACATGATGCTGATATATTACAGAGAGAAGGGTTATGAATGTAAACCAAGAATGACTACATGTATGCTCAGACAATCGCAGGGGATCCTCCTTTAAAAGTTTGTATATCTTTTTTATCATATTACCATGCAAACTCTGGTCATCTGTGTCAGGTTTTTGGGACTGTGCTGATTGAGTTGCTCTGTACTGTAGAGAAGCTCTGTTCGCTTTTACTGGGAATTAGAGCAAGTACTATGGAAGATGTTGAAAAAATATATTTTGGTTGCTTTTACCTCAAACACCCAAATTCAGCCATCTAAGATGATTGGCTACCATTGTATTCCCTGGTAAATAAAGGCTGCAACCACTACAGTCTTATGCCTTCTCCAAGAGACTTTTTCTTTGCTGCCAGATTATATTCAGAAAATAATATATTATTTTTTCCCCCAGTGAATCATTTTATTTTCTAGAACATAGGGGGAGAGGAGTGTTGACACTTAAAACCAAACCAAAACATATGTCTATAAAAAAAGTTAATCAAAATATACCAAGGAAATCTTCATTAACAATGCTTAGTTTTTTATTTTTTCCAAAAATACCAGTTTGCAAAATGGCAGTATTCCCTGTTTCAATCAACAGATCTTTGTCTGAAACATCAAGGGATATGGGCTGCAGGTTTTGTATTCCTTCGCTTGAATGTAAATTTCTCATATTTGGAAGAATTCTCTAACTACTACTATTGTATAACATTTAATTTACAGAATGTCTATGCTGTTGACATGGCATGATTTTAAGTTTCCTTAAATGCTGTTTGTGCGAAATAACTTATCCTAGTGTTTAGGAGACTCTCGTGACCATTCGAGAGCTCACTTTGTTTAAGCAGTGAGTAGAGATGCAATATTTTATCTCCTTATAAAGAGGACAGTTTGTTATCTGATCTTTGCACATTCTAAATAGCAGGAGCAGCACAGCTCACAATCCAGCAAGGCAAAATTTAAAATTTCCATTTCTCCTCTCTGTATTTCTACAGATTTACTGCATTATACTTTTCTTCAATTTTTTTCCTCAGAATTCCTCATTCAAGCAGTCTTTCTAGAAGTTACTCTATTGTTTCCTAAAGTTTTGGCAGCTGTACCTTCCTCCTTATCCCATCTGTCTCCTCCCAGATGCTCTCTTCTATACAATTCTGGTTTAGGTATTTAAAACACAAAATTAAATATCTTTGCCAAATTTCCTAATGATGATTCTGGTCCCATCTGCTCCTCTGTTCTCACCAGATGCCCAGTCCTATCCTTTTGCTTGCTTTCTGAGCTGTCTCCTTCCGTAAACTAAGAACTCCATTTTGAATTGTCATGGGTTCAGCAGCAGCAGTCATTTTTCTCCTTCTTAGTAGTTAGTACAGCGCTGTGTTTTTGATTTTGGGCCTGGGAACAGTGCTGATAACACCAGTGTTTCTGTTACTGCTTAGTGATGTTTTGGTCTGGCCAAGGACTTTCTGAGTTTCATGCCTTGCCAGCGAGGAGAGGAGCCGGGAGGAAGCAGACACAGGACACCTGACACAAACTGACCAAAGAGGTTATTCCATACCACAGCACGTCATGCCCAGGATGGAAAGCAGAGAGCAGAGACCCGGAAGGGTGGGGGTGCACTGCGTGGTCGGGCTTGGTTTTAGGTGGTGAGAAACTGTATTCTTTCCTTGTATTTGCCTTGTCATTATTATTATTGGTGGTAGCAGTAGTGATTTGTGTTATACTTTAGTTACTAAACTGTTCTTATCTCAACCTGTGGGAGTTGCATTCTTTTCGATTCTCCTTCCCATCCCTCCGGGAGCAGGGGGAAGAAAGAGGGGGAAGTGGGTGAGAGAGTGAAACTACATGGCTGACTGGATTTAAACCACGACATGAATGAATACCCATTGTGACAGAGTTTCAGTAATCTGGTTTCTTTTCAGTATCAAGATAAATAGTAAAAGCCTAAGAGAACTTGTTCCTTCTCTCAGCTCTATGGGGGAAATGGTGGCTAAGATACCTGAAAATAAAGGAAATGGAATAGTGGATCTTGTATGTTTTTCCCAAAATACTCTTCTATGATTTTCTTAAAATACTCTTTTCTGATTGCTGCCTGATGTCAGTTCATATCTTACCTGGCATACATGTGCGCAGCGAGCAGAAAGCCTGACTTTGCAATCCAGATAACAAAGCTAAAGATTTGTAGTCATCTAGCTATTCTAACGCATAAGATGTAAAAATTAGTCATGGAAGACTGAGTTCCTATTGTTATTTTATGTAAAAGTGTAATAAGTACACTTAAGAATGTAGGACTAGTAGTTCTAAGCCATTAACTATTTGTAAACATTTAGCAAATAGAAAGATGAAGCAATGTGTTTCTTTTAATGTTCTGATCTGAGCACAGATATTTCTTAAAAGTCCATGGATACTCTTTCAATGTTTCTTACAGGGGTAAAAGACAGGAGAAGGCATGAAGACAGGTATCTCCTAGATGCATAGTCGTGTTCTTCCTTTTCTACTGCAGAAAGGTTTCAAATGTTGAGAGCAGAGATCATCTGTAAACATTTACTTCAGAACAAGGATAGGATCAGCTAATTAGATGCACTTCTGGACACTTTATTATTCCTCCTTTTTTATAAGATTATTAAAAATGCAATTTAGCAATCATTTTGGAAAATGTTTGGAAGTGTACCAGTGTAAGTTACTTAAAATAACCTTGTGTCTCGAAAAAAGTAAAACCTTTATCAAAAAAAGTAAAACCTTTACTTCATCCTTCCCTCCCGGTCCTCCTCCAACAGGACATACTCCTACTGATGTTTCTGCTGCTGTTCTGTTTGGCACACTTTACTAAATCCAGGGAATCACACTATCAATCACAGACTGAAAAACTTAACAGTGACACAACACACTGTTATGGTTTAAAAGTAAAATACAAATGCATTTTATGGTAATATATTGGAGAGCTTTTGTGGGAACGATGGCATTTCATGCATTATTTTTCTGCTGTAACAGACTATCCCAGCAGAGAACAGTTGGCACATCTTCGTTATTTGTATTGTTGGATCTCATGAGAACAGCAATAAAGAAAGTTGCTGTAATGGCTATTTACATTAATATATAGGCACTGGATTTCTGCCAAGCAAGCTTTTTCTCTTAGATGTCTAATTACAAAAGGGGTTTTTGTTGTTGTTTTTTTCTCAGCCATTCCAGCAACCATTCTAGAATGCTAATCCTTACTATTAGCTGCCAAATGCTGAAGGTCTTACACATATTTGACAAACAAGTCAGATTTAATATCATCAGTGAAACGATGCAAGCAATTTTCTCATTTATGAAGGCTATTTAGAGGCATTGTGTCTTGATCGTATCACTAGCTAGAAATATTATTTGATGTCAGAAATGTTGAAGAGCTGTTATAAATTATTACTTACATTAATGTGTTGTCATCACTTTGTATTATCTTAAAGTCTGTACTTTGCCACAGCTACAAAAAATTGTTACTATATATTAGAAGTTTCTCTTAAGTCCAAGGTCCTTGGTAAAAATTCATAATGATGCTTCTTATGATATTCATAAACAGATCAGAATAAGTCTTTCACAGATGTGCTAGTAGCTGCCTCTGTACTTATTATTTCTCCTCAGCCCAGCAATTCAACTTCTGAATAATTTTCAGCTACCAGGCCAGGGCCAGCTGTGTCAGGCTTAGTCCTGAGTGGAACTTTGGTGCCAGCTTCCTTGCATGTGATAGCTTGCCAATCAATTCCCACAGCAGCAGTAGAGGTCTTGCTGCAAGTACAGGGCTTCAACCTAGGCTGTCATAAGAGGTTAGGGCAAATAGATCTGGAGAAATAAACATGTCATAAAAGGGATGCTAAACAAGGCTGGAGATATTGTTTGGAATCTTAATATTCACAGGGCATAACCAGTTCTATCTGCTTTGCTGGTGATAACCTTACAAGATAATGGAATACCAGTCATTTGGCAGTAATATTTAGATGCCAACATTCACTAAAATACACCACTTCTGAAAAATATTCCTATTTTGTACATAAAATGAATGTGCTACATATTGTATGCAGCAAAGTAATACTAAAGTAGAATGTCTTTTCAGTTAGTTTTATAGTAAAACTCAGTTGCAGTGGTCATCCTATACAAAGAATATTACCATATTCTTGAAATCTATACTTACAAAGTAGCATGATAGCCTACTATAAGAAACACTTTTTCTCCCTGTGGTTTTGATATGACTATTTCATTCACTAGTTTAGGTGACAAAATTACTGCCTGATAACCTAAACAAGTTCTTCACCTACTTTTTATGAAATCCACATGTAGCAGTGCTAGTTTACGGATCTAGTCTGAGCCTTATATTGACCTGTGTCTGTAATGGCAAAAGGAAGTTAGAATGAGGTCTGCTTACAAGTTAATGAATAAGAATGTCTGACATGGGCTGAAACAAAGGGTATCAACTGCCCTGGCAATACTCATGAGATACAGCTTGGGAAAAACTTACAGGAAAACTCAAAGCTCCAGAGCATTAGAAAATTCTGAGATGTGTTAAAAATGAGGTGCAAATGGAAAGCAGAGGTTATTTGGACAAAGCGTTGGGTGACTTGCTTTAGTAGGAGGTGTCCCTGCCCAAGGCAGGGAGGTTAGAACTAGATGATCTTAAGGTACTTTCCATCCCTAACTATTCTATGATTCTCTGATTCTATGATTTACATGTGGACATTAGTTGCTCATAGAGAGCTGGATGGGAATACATGGCAGGGTCCTAAATACCATTATTTCTTTTCAAACCAGGAACTAATGCCAGGAACTAAGAATCTGTGGTAGTGAAAGATCTCATGTCTGGAGGCAAAGACCACAAGACTTTGGATTAAATTTGAACTTCGTGTTTTGATAGAGAAGAGTAAACCCCAAATGGTCCAAAAAGAAAGGCCATGGATTTGGTCACAAAGGGATAATTTGATGGTTGGCTAAGTTTTGAACAGAAGTCTCATATAAAATGATCAGTATTGGCATATGATGCAATATAAGAATTTGGTATAAAAGTGTCTTCTAGTGCTTCGTAGAAAGCAACGGTGCAACTTTTGATATTGTTTGATCATTATTAGTGAGTGCCAAACAAGGAATTAATAGAAACTTGGCATGCTTATTAGATATTCCTCTTGGCATAAAATAATCTTCTTTGCTGTACACCAAAAGTAAAGCAGTACTCTAAGAAGTTAAAGCTAATTCCTTAGGCAAATATTATTAATGCAATTTATTTCATAGAGTCATAGAATATCAGGCTGGAAGGGATCTCAAGGATCATCTGATCCAACCTATCTCAGACACTAGATATCCCAGCACCCAGTACAGCGGAATCTTAAAAAACATCCAATGTTGGGGAATCCACCACTTCCCTGGAGAGCTTATTACAATGGCTAATGGTTCTCATTCTGAAAAATTTTCCTCTTGTGTCTAATCAGAATCTCCCTAGGGGTAACTTACACCCCATTATTTGTAGCAGTAATTTGAATATTATGCAATCTATAATAACAGTAAATTATTCACTGAATTATTTGAAAAACATAACTTTTTCTTTGTGACAAGAAGCATAGAAGGAATTATGCATTGTAATTTATTTATTTGAGTGTTAACCTTAGTTTGTCAAATAATATATCTTTAATTTCTAACTAAAACAATAGGTCTACAATGCCTCATTGATAATCTAAGGAGATACTTTCACAGTATCCACACACTGTGAAAACTGAATTAATTTCCAGACTAATGTTAAACGAGTTTTACTTTTGTCCTAGAATTGCATGACTGTAGCTCAGCGTGGACTAATTGAGGCACTGTGTTGCTTTTGTACCTGACATATCTACCAAACTACCTAGAAATAATTTGTCATAGACTATGTTTAATGAGTAGAAATTTCACTTTTTATGCATCAAACACCTGTAAATCTAGAATTGTTGATTTTGCCCTGTGAATGATAATACAGCTCTTAAAACCTTTCATGAAAACCCTACCTGTCAACAGCCTTTATCTCTTCGTCCTATTTTGAACTATAGTATTTCGAACTATGCTGGTTTTGTCTTAAACCTCTGGTCTACCTCTTTTTGGAGAAAAATGAAATAAGAGAGAAACAGAGAGCTACAAGGTAAGAACACATGAGAAAATTGTATAGACGAATGGTTGAAATAGCTATTTTTTAGAGAGAAGGAAAGAATAGAATTGGTCTTTTTCCTTTTCTGAGAATAAATTTGGGTCTCTTTGATGGCACCCCCTGCTCTTCTACAGAGGAAAATGAATGCATTTTGGATTCTGTGATGAAATATTATTTAAGAACAAATCTTATTCTTGAATATCCCCATAAAACCCCTGAATCACTTGTGTATGAAGTAGACAAAATTTATCTCATACATTTGTCATCTGTAAATACATTTTGAATGGTGTTGTGTACTGATATGTTCAGAGGTTGAGAGGGTTTTAGGACAGTGAAAGTTCTATATATCTCTTCCATTTGAGAACTACAGCTAATGTTGATGATGTTTCTATTTTCCAAAAAAGAAATCTGATCCGTCAATAGGCCTAAAACAATTAAACCAAAAGAGAGATATAAGACAGTTGTAACTGACTTGTTAATGTTAAATTTAATTACAGATTTAAATTAGTAATGTTGATGTTAAAATTTAATTTCAGATTCAAATTAGTAAAATCCATATGCTCTTATGGGACTATCTGGTCCGTATGGGACCAGATAGTCCCATAAGAGCAACAGTGCCAGTTAACAACTGGGCCCTACCACCACACTATAATGCAAAATTGTATATTCAATATTCTTGTCTGTGGATCACATGGGGTGCTCTGTTTACCACAAAAGGAAGAAAAATAGAACAGTCTGGATTTATGATTGTATTTCTAACAAGTATTTTATCTCACTTGATATAAAGGAAATTTTCCCAGCAACAGCTGGTGTTTATAAGTAATTAAAAATATTACAGAATATTCTAGTGTGTTTGCTTACTGTGCTTTATGAACTTTGCCTAAAAGGAGCAATAAGTTACAATTAAAGATTTAAATAATGTTTTAGAAAATAGTCACTCAGCTTCTTTTAGATGGATAGTAAGTACTACAGATATTTCAGTCAGTTCATAGCTGAATCACTGCTGCTCAGTGGAACAACAGGGAGGAATACTATATCTTCCTTCAGCTCTTAGTCCTTGAGTACATGTGGGTTCACCTGAGATATAATTAATCAGTTACATAAGCATTTTTCAACTCTAACATTTCTTACCTTGACATCAAAGGCAATTTCCATTAATGTCTCTCATTTTTCAAAGTTTAGTAGTGTCCAGGAATTAGCATCTTGAGCTTTCCTTCCTTTGAACACGGTGAGTTGCTGATTTAATCCTACATCTCTGAGTAAAAAATGAAATAATGAGTATTTGACTTGCTGAGAAATAGAGCAAAGCTGAAGCACGATACCTTAGAATGCTAAATTTTATATTCTTCAGCCATAGCTCAGCATAAAAACCACTTAAATCTCTTCCCAGAAAATCTTGTAATAACTTGTGGCCTATAGTAACTTGTATTATGCTATGTTATATATAGAAAAGTAGCAATAGAGAGCTGATAATAGAATTATAGAATCACATAATCACTGGGTTTGGAAGGTACTTCTGGCGATCACTTAGTCCAATCCCCTGCCAAGGCAGGGCCACCTAGAGCAGGTTACAGAGGAATGAACCCAGGCGGATTTTGAATATCTCCAGAGGAGACTCCACAACCTCCCTGTACAGCCTATTCCAGTGTTCTGCCACCCTCAACATAAAGAAGTTCCTCCTCATGTTGAGGATCACTGCCTGTGTTCTCTTGTGTTCTAGTTTATGGACACTGCTCCTCATCTTCTTGCTGGGCACCACTGAAAAGAATCTAGAACCATCCTTCATTGCACTGTCCCATGAGATATTTGAATGCATTAATAAGATCCCCTCTCAGTTACTATTATGGTTCTGTTCACAAACGCTCTTCGCTCACATTAAGACAGTGGCTTAGGTTGCTTTAAAAAATGCTTTGTATATTTGTATTCATCTTTTTGCCACATTTTATTAGTGGCTTAGTTTTAAATTTTGAAATTTTTACTATTACATGTGACACATAGTACTTTATTTTTTAATATTACTGTTAGTAGCTCTTGAAATGTCAATTGTATTAGACAATACAATTTTTCAAGTTCAAACCTGGAAAACTTACTTGGCATAGAAATAAAAGATGCAGTATTATTGAAGGTATATTTTTGTCTAAATGAACCACTTACAATTTCTGGCAAAGAAATCAAACAAGTTCTATCTAGCTTCTTTGTTTGAACGCATATCAAAACAAATCCTATCATTTGAATAAATATATTAGCTTTGTTTCCAGTATGTAAGCAAAGCTTTGTCTTGCCTATCTCTTCCTTCACTGTGTGCAAATACATACATAAAAAATAAAGCTAATAATAGCCATACTTTGCCTTGAAGCATTCTCTAATTTATCATTTATCACTTATTATTTTTCTTTTTTTATTATTATTATTTATCATTTGTGGAATGGTTATGAGAATAACAAAGCAATGAAATGTGTGATATTTCTTCTAAAACATTTACTACTCAGGCAATTATTTATGGGCATTATTATGCCCTTTCTGATGTTGGCATTATTTACAACGCAATTGCTCGTAACACAGTCCTTACCTTTTACCTGTAAGTGCTATAGAAGTAAAAAATCTAATGGACAATCAGGCTTCAACTTTCAAAAACGTTGGCTATTCACCAGAAAGACAGATTTTTCAAACAAATTTAAGTAACTGGATCTCTAGAATAGCACTCATGCAAATGACATTTAAGATCAGCTCTTTCATATATGATAATGGTACTGCTGAGGTCATATATAAAAGTTGTAATGGTGTAGTCTTCCCAAGGGTCCAAACAGAGAAGCTTTTGAAAGGTGATAGTCTCCTGGCTTGTTACACCAATATTTGTATTTTTTTTTTTTCTGAGGGGGGAGGGTTGTTTGGTTTTTTACTGTTGTTGTTGGTTTTGGTTGGTTGGTTGGTTGGTTTTTGGGTTTTCTTTTTTTTTTTTTTTTTGTATGGTAAAATATTAGGTTAGTGTCGTGGTTTAAGTCGTAAATCACGCAGTTTGCTCACTCGCTCCCCCCTCTTTCTTCCCCACACTCCGAGGGGGGGGGGGGGGAATAGGGAGAAGAATAGAAAGAATGTAACTCCCACGAGTTGAGATAAGAACAGTCCAGTAACTAAGGTATAACACAAATCACTACTGCTACCACCAATAACAATAATGACCTGGGAAATGCAAGGGAAGAGGATACAACTG
The DNA here is from genome assembly GCA_028858755.1 of Ara ararauna. NCBI lineage: Eukaryota > Metazoa > Chordata > Aves > Psittaciformes > Psittacidae > Ara > Ara ararauna. Next base: position 58,298,789 of record CM054377.1, on the reverse strand, counting down.
CTCACCACCCGATGACCAAGCCATGAACTCAACTGTTCCTAGTTCCTGCCCCCAGTTTTTCTATCCTGGGTATGACATGCTGTGGCATGGAATACCTCTTTGGTCAGTTTGGGTCAGGTGTCCTGTTTCTGCTTCCTCCCAGCTTCCCCTCCTCCCTGGCAGAGCATGAGACTCAGAAAGTCCTTGGTCAAACCAAACATTCTAAGCTGTAACTGTAAACATTGGTGTTATTAGCGCTGTTCCCAGGCCAAAAGTCGAAAACACAGCCCTGCACCAACTACTGAGAAGGAGAAAAATGACTATTACTGCTGAACCCATGGCAGTTAGATTTTGGAAAGAAAGAGGAAAATAATCATCTGCAGAGAAAATTTAATCCAGGAAAATATGAAAAATATGGAAACCAATGAAAAATCATTAGACTAATATCACAGAATCATAGAATGGTTTGGTTTGGAAGAGACCTTAAAGATCATCTAATTCCACTCCCCCCTGCCATAAGTGGTGACACCTTCCACTAGACCATGTCATCCAAGGCCCATCCAGCCTGGTCTTGAGCACTGACAGGAATGGGGCACCAACAGCTTCTCTAGGCATCCTGTTCCAGTGTCTCATCACTCTTATAGTGAAGAACTTCTTCCTTTTATCTAGTCTAAATCTCCCTTCTGTCAGCTTAAAGCCATCGCCCCTTGTCATGTCACTACAGGCCCTTGTAAAAAGTCCCTCCCCAGATTTCCTGTAGACCCCTATTGGAAGGCTTCTATGAGGTCTCCGCGCAGCCTTCTTTTCTGCAGGCTGAACAGCCCCAACTTTCTCAGCCTGCTTTCATTCGGGATGTGCTCCAGCCCCCTGACCATCCTCATGGCCGTCTTCTGTACTCGCTTGAGCAGGTCCATGTTTTTCTTCTGTTGGGGGCCCCAAAGCTGAATGCGGTGCTCCAGGTGGGGTCTCTTGGGAGCAAAGTAGAGGGGGGAAATCACCTCCCTCAACCTGCTGATGTTCCTTTTGATACAGCCCTACGTACAGTTGGTTTTCTGGGCTGTGAGTGCACACTGTCAGGTCATGCTGACTTTCTTGTCAATCAGCACCCTGAAGTCTGTCTCTGCATATCTGCATCATATAATGATTTTCAGTTGGTAGATGGGCTTTCTTTCCATTTTGTAATCACCATTACTCTTCTGGTTTTAGATTTTCTTTCAGGGTCTCAAAAGCTCAGGTAGTATAGCAAGATTGTTTTTTACCTGCCATTGCTGAGGAAAATTTCTGGATTTTGGTACACTTCTGTAGTATGCAAATTAAACCATCTTTCTAAGACAATTACCTGGTTTTATTCTGTGCGTGTATTTTTCATTGTTCCTGTCATCTGTGCAGGAAAAAATAAAAAAAGGGTCCAATGGAAAAACTAGTCAACACATCATTAGAAGACAAAAACAAATTATGAGAGACATTAAGGTCCTTTCCAACCTTAACTATTTTATGATTCTATGATTAAAATGTGCCTTTAGCAGGAACAGGCCTGATAATAATACAAAGCCCTCAAAGGAGCCTCCAAAAGTATTATGAATCACTTTGTATACCCCAAATTGCTCCAAATGATCCAAAATGGTCAGTAAAATAGAGAGAGAGAGTCATAGAAAATGAATGAAACCTGGCAAGTCTATGAACATAATTCTATCTAGTTTCTTAACAGCATTTTGAATATACCCAGTCATAATCCATCATGTAAAACAAATGTTTTACAATTCTGGAGAAGATTCTCCTAGGTATTTTATACAGGACAGAGGTGAAAGTAAATTTTTCCTAATACTGAAGACAGATGTGCACTCTATACAGAAACTCCTGAAGGTGAGTGAGAATCAATATGTGTCTCTTTAGTGGAGAATCAGAAACTGAAGTAGACTCTGCATGTCTACATGTCCTCCTTACACTGCCATCTCTACTTTTCTAACCTTGTATTCTATAAAAAAGATCTAGCAACTCTACCAGGTTTCTGTGCTTAAAGTGAATGATGCTGATGGGCTTGCCTAACAGGTAGAATCAAGTTATAAAACTTGGCTTGCAATGCCATGTACCCCACAACTTGAATTTGCTTCTCCATAAACAGAAAGCGAGAGAGAATTTTGTTTTACTGTTGTTACACCTGTAGAAAGGGTGGAAGAAAACTGCCCATAAATATAAAAAAACCCACCTTTTCTTTGTGTTCTTAACTTTCAATAGCAAGAAAGTCCTCTGGTGTGTGTATAACTTGTATTCAGTAAAAAGTGAAAGAGGAAGCAGGTATAGATTGTGACACCACTTGGCAGATTAATCCTTGAGTGATGTATTCAAATCATGGATTTGTCTTCATAAAACATAGTCTCATGCTTTTGAAAACAGTGGTAAGAATCAGGAAGACTTTTGGTTAATTTTGTAGTTGAACATTGCCATTCTTTTTGGTAGGGCAACAAGGAGAGAAAGGCTGCATTTGAAATCTCTTCAGTATTCATCAGGAGCTGCTGTCTTTACAGAGACAGAAGTCATCTTGAAAGATCTGCTTCTATGCATTTTTTTTGTTTTGATTCCTTGACCTAAATACCTGGGATCATTCAAAGAGTGTAGGTCCATGTCAAAACCTTAGAACTGAACAAACACTCCTGAAAGAATGTTTGTTATACCAGGAATAGACAGACCTGATGAAGGCATTTCTCTGTTATACTGTGATTTTTGCTTGGAGCAATCTCTTATATCTTTGCTAAATCTGTCCAGTGCACTGCACTCAATAAGTAAAATTTTAATTTCATTTAGATGCGAAGAGAATGTGTTTAACTTCTACATACAAACTAAGAAACAGGACTCTCATCTGTTAAAGCCTTGCATGGTGAGTGTAGGATTTGCTGCTGTGGTTTCCACTGTCACATATTTGGTGCAACGCATGTAAGTCATTGACAAAGGAGTGTTGGGCATTTTGAGCAACTGTGTGCGTGCACATGTGTGTGTATTTATTCCAGTTTAGGTGCATCCACAGTTCACTGTTTCTCCCTGTGCTATGTGGAAGCAGACTGACCAGCGGTACCTGGCATATGCTACCTTATAGCAGAAAAGAAATGGCAGAACTGCTCACATGCAATCTTCGTAATACTGTGCTGCAACATGGGGGTATTTTACATTGTAAGCTTCATAAGTAGGGCCTGTGGCAACTTCACATTATATGTTTTTTCTTCTAATTAAAAGAAAGTGACTGAAGGAACATCAGCTATAAGCTGGTCCTTCCTCCACCTGACAATTCATGCACCGTTAAGCACTAGAATTCAAATCAAGACCTCTTTGAAAAATAATTACTTTAAGGAGCAACATCTTATTAATTTTGAGAAAATGTCACAAGACAATTTTATTATGGAGATGGGGAGAAGCTTCATATGTTGGCCTAGTTTGGTGAAACTTAGTAACAACCCTGATTTAATGGAAAAAAAGATTTTTCAGAAATTGTTTATTTGTGTGTGTTCTCGCTTGGTTGAGAAAATTTCTGAAACAAACATTAATGGAAATAATCAGTCTTCTAAATATAGCTCTTTGAGAAGGGTTTCTTTAAGAGGAAGAGGCAATAAGATGCTACAACCTAAAGGTTAAAACCTATTCTGAATTTCATCACGTTTTTACTGCTCACTTCAGGAATAAACATTTCATAAAACTTAGGGTAAGAAATGGCAATGAAAATTTGCTTTTTCAATGTTACACATGAAGGATCATAAGCAAATTGCTCATGTTAATGTTGTGATGAATAATAACAGTTACTGCAGCCCTTGCCTTTTATTACAGATATATGTTTATTAAAATGTAGTTATAAAATATTGTGGCAGCCACACTAATTTTGTCTTTGTTAAAAGAACAGCTGACCAAACCGAAAATATTTTAAATCCTGAACATAAAATAAATTATACGGCATATAGTCAGGTTGATTAACCCCCTGCAAGATAATACCTCTTTTAATTTATTACTTGATATTTAGCCTAATAAAGCACAACCACATGTTTGCTGCTATAAATTATGTGAACTTATGTTTTGTACTGAATGACCTTGTAGGTCATTTCCTGCAGCTCTGACTGATAACCAGTCTGTATTTTAAGACACCAAGGACAAACAAAGTGCATGAAAAAGGTTCGTGATGGCAATGTAATTTATAAACATGCTGCATAAGTAATGTGGGGTGCATGAGTAATGTGGTGTACATGCACAATGATGGCACAGTAATATCTGCTTATGGGACATATTTAACAAATCATTGTGAGTTCCATTGCCTTTAGTTTCATGTGAGTTGATGGAAAAAGTGCTGACATTGCAGATGGGCAGCTTAAGGAGGAATTAATGGAATATGGCATTCAAAGACAGTTCAACAAAGTAGTGAGTGAAAGTCATAATGCCCTGCAAGTTATTTGCTTGCCTACACAGAGAAACTTAGTGCAGTGTACTGAGGTTTAATAAACTAATCTAGTCAAGACTAATATTAAAGAGACATCTCATCTATACCCTACCATTATTTTTGAAAACAGCTAATGATCTAATTCATTTCTTGTCACTATTTGCATGTGTATTATTTTAAGAAAGCATATTGGTTTGCTTGTCATCACTTCCGTATTCTGATCCCTTTCTACCATCACTGCAGAGCTGTCTAAGGGAAAGGGAAATGTTTTGGAATTTTTGGGCTTTTTGTCCCCCAACTTTTTTTTTTTTTTTTTTTTCAGGAAAAAAACCCCACCAACCAAAACCTTTTGGGATTCAGACTGTTTCAGGGCTGAAACTGTTCCTTGTGCTTAACAAGCTGAAGTGAAATCAAAAGGTGTTGTTTACTGAACATACGGGCTAGGTGAGCTCATACTGAGATCTGTAAATGTATGTTTTTCTGCACACATGTATAAGGGTTTTTGGACACAAAGGTAAACATGGAGCTCAGTCTTGCCTGCAGTTGTCATTATGTCCTTAGAAGCATATGTGCATGGGGGAAAGGACTGATTTAAGAGGGCAGTTTACTTCAGAGTTTGCATCACTACTTTACATGTTGAAATTGTGCTTGTCAAGATAAAAATACTAGGACTTATCGGCATTACCAAATCTGATTTTTTTTTTCATTTGTGTGTTGTGGTTTTATTGTTTAGCAAGTTCTTATAGTAATTACTTGAGACTATTTAGTGGTTTTGTTCTTATTTTTAAGAAGTTAAAAGCTTCTGAGTTGCATGAATTTCCTCTGCCTAGCAAATCGTTCCTGAAAGTCATCCCGTCGACTCATGCTGTCTTTCTCCTAGAAATTATTTGATCTGTGAGGATAAGACCCTGAAGACCTTTCTTGAAGTAATATACAAATGTAGTGCTACTCACAAACAACCATATCACTTGGGAATCCCACTTATGGACTCTGTTTTAAGTGGTTTTGTTTTTTTTTTTTTCTTTAATTATTTTTAAATGTAATGTCCTACGTTTTAGAGCAGGACTTTTTAAATAAGTCCCATTCTTAATAGCCTAAGTCTTCGCCCTCACCAAAAAAAAACAAAACCCTACTATTATTGCTTTGCATCTCAAATGCAGATTATGCAAAATCTGTTTTTTTTTCATGTTATATGTACTCTTTTATTCTTTTTACTTCATTCTGCTGGAGTTTATAGAAGTTTTTTGTTGTGTTTCAGACTGTATTACACTCCTTTTAGTATAGTTCAGTCAGCAATATATGTATTTGAATATTCAGAAAAATATGGGCTACTTTTTGATTTCTTGCTCTGAGATTTCAGAAGGACAGATATATATATGTGTATGGTAAATCCAGAGACTGCATAATCAAATTCCTCCAATAAATTTTCTGAAATAATTAGGTCTATTTCAACCTAAAATATACAGAGGAATTATGAAATATTATTACAAAGGAAAGTCCTCATCAAGAGCATACTTTTTCTGTAATAGATAGACTAGTTTAGGCAAAGAGGCCTGAGCAATATACAGCTCAGGAGTTGAAGAGAACTAAATTATCTATTACTGTATTATTACAATTATTAAGTTAATTTATTTATTAAGTTAATTTATCTAATCAAGTTAAATTATCTATTCCTGTAGCTGATGATTTCTGAGTCTTGTAATCCTGAGTGTTTCACTGTGCCCCAAATAGCTTCAGGATTACTCCAAGATAATTATACTTCTGTGGATTAAAGAGCCTGGAGATACCTTGGATAAACCAGTAGTAAAAAAAATTATGAATGGGAGATGCTATTATTTAAATGTATAACTAATGATCATATACAGTTGGTTTTATTAATTATTAGTTTGAATGAATTTGCACACTTTCTTTCTGTTCTACGGGAAGAATGTTGATATCTGATATCTTTTCCTCTCCAGAAAATTTAGTGAAAATAAATACTGAAGTATATTATGAAATATTCCCAGTGGGTGGGGGAGAGCAAGAGCTTCTTTTACACTGTTAAGAAAGACAGCTTAAAGTATGTGTATTTAATAAACAATATGCTGATTTTATAGGAAACTACTTGAGATCTAGCAAGGCTTTTTAAGAAAACAAGCAAAACAAACAAAAAAACGAAACAAACTCAAAACCTAAGCCATTTATTCTAAGAAAAAAAAATGTAGAGGAAGAAAGAATCTGTATGGGTTATAGTGTCAAGATCTTGTGAAACCTTTTCACACCCATTCTATGTTTTCTAGAAATTTTAGCTGAAGACCTCAATGAATAATAAAGTTTATAAATTTGATTTAATTCAAAAGATGTAGAAAAGATTTTAAGGAATGTTTTGTTTCCTACTTACTTACAAACTAATGTGCTAAATGTAAAAACCCTAAGATTTAATTCCCAAATAACTAATGTTTATGGAGGTGGTATTATTCTTTAAGGTCTCTTAATTTTTGACTAAGAGGAATGAACGATATAGCCACATTATCTCTCCAACATCAAGGGCCACAGTGGACCTTCTAAGTGCTCACCCCCTCACAGCAAGAAGATTCACTGATGTTGAAAAAACAAAATATAAAGCATTGTATGCAGGAAAATTTTAGCTGCCTTCCCAATTCTGAAGACTGCAACACTATGAAATAATAAGAGCTCTTATATTAACTTATCTATATCCTCTAACTGTAAATTTAACCATTGCCAGGATATGATTATATATGAATTTTTTAAAAATACTATAAAAAATTAAACAGCTATTATAATAGCTCCCTTCTTAATACTGAAAAACTCCTCAGCAATCAGTTTTGCTTCCTCTGCTCATATTCACTAGCAACTAACACTCCACCACCACCCCCCTTTCTCTATAATTATTTGGAAATAAAAAACAAAGAGCAAAAACCAAATAAACCAACAAATCATTGGACACAAATGATGAGAAGATTAGAGCTCCCTTGATATTAAGACACAGGATTCTGTTAATATAGTCAGGAGAGATTTAAATAATTGAGCCTGGAAAACTATTTTAGTGGAACAGCTCATAAGTGCTTACTTTAAAGTAGACACCCTATATTGACATTAACTGTTTTGCCAGTTTCTTTCAGTATGACAGCACAAATAACATGAATACTTGTAGAAACTTTTATATAGTTGCCAATTCTCTCCTAGTCATAGAGTTCTGAAATATGTAACAAAACCCCTGGTAATCCTTTAAAATTTTAATCTCTAATCCTCTCCTCATGCTTAATGGGCAGCTGTGTGTAGCCAAAAAAAAAAATGGGGATCATTCGCAATCAAAATCAAGTAGTTTTTTACTGAGGTGGTCTTCTGAGTTCAGCCACATGCTGGCATTCTCTGTCTTTAGCTTTATATACATATATCCTTGTGTGTTTCAAGCTGTAGTTCTAATCCGGTCATTAAACACTGTGAAGACCATATCCTTACAGCTGTAATCCTTACAGTAAATTGCCACTAAAACACTGGACTTTGCTGAGAACAGTTATACACCAACTGTCTTCAAGTTTGCCAAACTGTGCTCTAAATTAAGCTACAAAAGGAGGAAAAATCCTGAGATAAAAAGCCTGAGAAGACAAATTCCTGCTTCATACTACGTAGGATCAGATGATAGTCATGGTGTGCCTGGCGTGCTCATGAGTATGTGCTCATACACCAGGCATACCATGTTGCACTAGACACATCATGTCATACCAGGCACACCAGGCACACCAGTCTGACAGCAACAGGCACGTGAATATATGCTCATGCACTTTTCAGAGGGAGCCAAGCTGGGGCAAAGCATCTCCCTGCTGGCTTTCTGAAAGAGACCATGCAGTGGCAGGCTATGTAGAATGTATGAACTGTGTCTGAGTATTGCAGGGAGCTAGCTGAATTGATCCAAAAGCAAGACCAATCATGTGCATTTTCACTGTGGGTACTCCAGGACAATGTCCATTGAACAAAGCAAGAACAAGCTTAGCTGACTATTTAGAGATAGCTACAACACAGATCAGGTGGAACAAGGACTTCTGCTCTTGCTGGTGCTTCTGATTGAAATCCATTTTATACCTTCTGAAATGCAAGAAATTAAAGTAAGATGAAAATAGAATTACAAACTCATAGCACATTGATAAATAGAACATTACATATGTAATTCAAAATAAAGTGGTTTTCCCCACATTATTTAAACATATTTGTATTTGAGCATATTGCACTGTACTGAACATAACTCTTTCATAAACCTTTTCCCTTCTCTGTTTTCATAATGATGAATATCTCATATTTGTAGCCTTCCAGGGACTTTGTTTTATTCACTGAACTCTGTAGTGTGATTGCCACTGGCTTACAAATATCTCATGTTTTCAACTATGAAAGAAGTTCTTTTTACTCCTAGAGGTTTATTTGTTTTTGGTTTTATAGTTTAATTTATTAGCTTTGCCTTACTAAACCTGCAGCTAGAAAGGATAGTATCTTACTGCTACTTTCAAATGGTATGCTGTTAGTATCCATCTCCTGATCTTATTCATAAGGAATTTATATAGTTAAACCACATATAAATACTGAGATTTTAAATTATTACAGATGGACCAAGAAAGCTTCATTACTCCAAACCTACAAGAGTAAACTAAAATTGAATCTAAAAATAATTTTATTGTGTCTACTTTATGTAAGATACATAATACGAAAACTCTTATTTGCAGATTTAAGATATCACCTCCTAGCTCCACTTGTTAAGAAAGTATAATTAATGTTTGGAAGAAAACTAGCACATGAGCTGGACAGATCCACACTTGACATCAGTAGCAGGAAACCCATGTTTTTGAACATTTACATTGGATGTATCTTTGTGATCCTAAAATAAATTGGGTTAGTCCTTACTTACAAAGCATTTAAGCGTATGCTTAATCTAAATAAAAAGTCATTATTATAATTCAGGCAGGTACTTATCTTCTTTGCTGAATTATGAGTTTATTATCCAATGTCTTCATTTTCACTAAATCACAGAATTATTAGGGTTGAAGGGACCTCTAGAGATCATATAGTCCAACCCTGCTGCCAAGACAGGGACACCTAGCACAGGTTACACTGAAGTACATCCAGGCAGTTTTGAATGTCTCCAGAGAGACTTTGGTGTGCCACCTGTAGCTTGTCTAATTGCTAACTGCAAATTAGACCTTCAGTGACAAAACTGTTTGGACAGACCTTGGGCTATGTAGAACCAGATGAAAAACAGCATTAATTTAAAAGCAACTGAGGGGTAAGCAAATGTAGCTATGTTTTACAGGAATTTTAACTAAAGATGGGAAGGGTTTTGTTTTGGCTTTTTTTTCTTTCAGAAAGCTAACAGTATCTGCTATTCATCTTAGCTACAACAGGCACAGTAAAGCATATCTAGAAACCCTCACTGCCTTACTCAGAGAGATTCTGCTATTTGTAAGTAGCAAGACACTTAGATTTAGCGTATTAGATATTAGTGTATGAGACATTTAGTGCATTAGGTGTGCATTAGGTATTCATACATGGGCTTGTTGTGAAAATCAGTTACCTAACAGGCATTTGGTGCCATCACAGTGACCAGGGGTATTCCTTCCCCACTTCTAGCTCCAGATAGACACAGACGTTCTGCCAGTTTTGTGTTGCATCTTGCAACCCTGGCAGATTCATCACCAGCTCAGCTGGCAGACTGGATCTGTTAGATCTATATAGACTACAGTCAAATTAAAAACTCCTAATTCTGAACTGAATCCTGTGCTCTGTAAGATAGAGTATTACGTTTAGTGTTTGCAAAAAAATTTTAATAAGGAGCTGATGGATGCTTTAAGTATCCTCCAGCTTGACACAATTGAAAACCAAGACTTCCTATTTAGTAGAACAGTTAATGCAACTGATTTGGTTAATTCTAGTCCTAAATTATTGTGTTAAAATTGTAGCAAACATAAAGATTCCTTTGATAATTTGATATTTGACTGAAACTGAAGCTCTTGAAGACAGAAGGGAGGAAGGGAAAGTTATTAAACTCAAGCTCTGGTAAAATACATTGGAAATGCAAAACAGTTTCTGCTATTGAAAAAACTTATATTCTTTCTGTTATTCTGTCCTTTCCTGACATTAAGATATGCTAAGACTCTTTTAAGTAAAATCAAACTATTTTGAAGAGATATGGCTTCATATGATATATGATAAATTGTTGTTGTTGTATTGGACATCTTTCTTGGGTTTTGTGGGTAATTTTGCTATTTTAATTATTTACTAAAAAACAAAACAAAAGAAAACAACCAAAAAACCAAAAAAGCAATCTGCATTTTGTCACTTTCAATGACCATAAACCAGAAGGGACAAAGCATCACCACACATCCCTCACTTTCACAAAAGCAAAGATGGTTGGTCAAACATTGGTTTGACAACTGGAAAAAGGAAATATAAGCCCCATTTTCAAGAAAGGGAAAATAGATATTCCAGGGAACTACAGATCAGTCAGTCTCACCTCTGTGCCTGGCAAAATCTTGGAGCAGATTCTCCTGGAAGACATGCTGAGGCACATAACAAATAAAGTGCTTGGTGAAAGCCAGCATGGCTTCCCTAAGGGGAAATCCTGCCTGACCAATCTGGTGGCCTTCTATGATGGGGCTACGGAACTGATGGACAGGGGTAGAGCAGTTGATGTCATTTACCTGGACTTGTGCAAAGCGTTCGATACTGTCCTACATGACATCCTTATCTCTAAATTGGAGAGACATCAATTTGATAGGTGGACCACTTGGTGGATAAAGGACTGGCTGGATGGCCACATGCAAAAAGTTGTGCTCAATGGCTCAATGTCCAGCTGGAGACCAGTAACAAGTGGTGTCCCTCAGGGATGGGTGCTGGGACCGGTCTTGTTTAACATCTTTGTTGGTGACACAGACAGTGGGATTGAGTGTGCCCTCAGCAAGTCTGCCGATGGCACCAAGCTGTGTGGTTCGGTTGATACGCTGGAGGGAAAGAATGCCATTCAGAGGGACCTTGATATGCTTGTGAGGTGGGCTGATGCCAACCTGATGAAGTTTAACCGTGACAAGTGCAAGGTCCTACACCTGGGTCGGAGCAATCAGAGGCACAGCTACAGGTTGGGCAGAGAAGAGATTCAGAGCAGCCCTGCGCAGAAAGACTTGGGGGTGTTGGTTGATGAGAAAATGAACACAAGCCATCAGTGTCCGCTTGCAACCCAGAAAGCCAACTGTATCCTGGGCTGCATCAAGAGGAACGTGACCAGCAGGTCAAGGGAGGTGATCCTGCCACTCTACTCTGCTTTTGTGAGACCTCACTTGAAATATTGTGTGCAGTTCTGGTGTCCTCAACATAAAAAGGACATGGAACTGTTGGAACAAGTGCAGAGGAGGGCCACGAGGATGATCAGGGGACTGGAGCACCTCCCGTATGAAGGTAAGCTGAGAAAGTTGGGGCTGTTGAGCCTGGAGAAAAGAAGTCTGCATGGCGACTGCAGAGAAGCCTTCCAGTATCTGAAGGGGGACTATAGGATGCTGGGGAGGGACTCTTCGTGAGGAACTGTAGTGATATGACAAGGGGCAACGGGTTCAAACTTAAACAGGGGAAGTTTAGACTGGATATGAGGAAGAAATTCATTACTGTAAGGGTGGTGAGGCACTGAAATGGGTTTCCCAGGGATGTTGTGCATGCTCTGTCCCTGGCTTTGTTCAAGGCCAGGTTGTACAAAGCCTTGGGTAGCATGTCTTAGTGGGAGGTGTACCTTCCCATGGCAGGGGGGTTGGAACTAGATGATGTTAAGGTCCTTTCCAACCCTAACTCTTCTATGATTCTGTGAAAGGAAATTATCATGTCTGTCAGTTTCTGAAAGTTGTCATTCTGTTTCAGATGTTAAATTAGATATAATTTCCGACACAAAGAATCATTTTTATATAAAAATATCTTGATGCATTTTATCAATTTGACAACTTGTGGTTTTGGATTTTGTTTATATGGGGTTTTTTTTGTTATTCATTTATAATCATAGATTCATAGAATCATAGCTTCTGATTATCTTAAGTTCCTCTGAATAAAGCTCTGTCTATGCCCACTGTTAGCTCTCATCTACTATAGCAAAGCCAGTGACATGTCAGAATGATAGTCTATTAAAATACCCAGGTCATTAAAATTCAGGGGAAATTCCCATCTATTTTACATGTGTTATAAACCTTATTATTATCAAAGTGGCATTATTAATTTCTTATCACAATAACTATATACTTGGAGTGTACAGCTTGTGATTAAAAATGACAGATAGAGCAGCAGATATCACTTAAATTTTACTTTGTGTGATTCTAAGATAGATGTGCAGAGGATTTTCAAATAGTCTGTTAATAATAAAGGATTACTTTCTCCCATGATAGAGCTACAGAAAACTACGAGACATTGAAGGTCAACATGACGTTGACAATCATTATAAATTAAAGTCTGCTGAAATAAAATATAACATGATGGTGGGATTAACTAAAAATTCTTGATTCAGAAGCCTTGTACAGGAGTGGAGAGGATTAATGATTACAGTCTTTATCGTTTACTGAGGAAATCTCTTTGTGACACATTTGTTATTTACAACAAATCCAGAAAAAAAAGATGTAGACACTTCTACATTAGTAGAAAGTTGAAAAAAAATAGACTGGATATGAGGAAGAAATTCTCTACTGTAAGGGTGGTGAGGCACTGGAATGGGCTGCCCAGGGAAGTTGTGAATGCTCCATTGCTGGCTGTGTTCAAGGCTGGATTGGACAAAGCCTTGGGTGGCATGGTTTAGTGGGAGTTGTCCCTGCCCCTGGCAGGGGGGTTGGAACTAGATGATCTTAAGGTCCTTTCCAACCCTAACTATTCTATGGTTCTATGATTCTGTAATCAAGCATATCTAAAAATGCACACTGTGATTCATAACTAGGAAAGAAACCACCTGTAAGCCCGTTTTTAAAAAAAAAAAAAAAAAAAAGAAACCCATAAAAACAACATGTAGAAGATTATTCTTTCTGTTAAGAAGGAAAAATAGTTTCCCCTAGTCTTAACTGAAGTGTTGCAAGAAGCTCTAGTATATAGTATGTCACACTCAACCAGAATGAAAAAGATTGTCTATCTCTTAGGAAAAGAGATTATATGTGTCAAGAAAATGTTACTACTTGTGATTCTACTGAAATCAGTAAGCTTGTGTTTGCTTTCATCTTGGTAGCTATTTGATCAAGTATTATTTGTATTATTCATCCATTTAGAGTATTTAGATGAAAATTTTATCAAAATTGTTTCCTTTGTCCACATTATTTGATTTTTTTTTTCAACATCATTATAAAAAAACAGATAGATATACTGGTGCTAGTGGTGCTGTGGTTTAGACCGAGCTGGTAACTCAGAACCATGCAGCTGTTCTTTCACCCCCACTTCCCTTCTCCAAGAGGGATGGGGAGGAGAATCAAAAGAATGTAAATCCCACAGATTGAGATAAGAACAGTCCAGTAACTAAAGCATGATATAATACTACTACTTCTAATAACAATAATACTGGTAAGTGCAAATAACAAGGAGAAAGAATATAAATCTAAAAGTGAAAAGGGAAAAACAAACAATAAAATCAAGTGATGCACACCAGTTTGTTGTTCACCAAGCACTGACCGATACCCTGCCCAACATGAGCAGTGATCCATCCCTGCTGGGTAACTGCCCCCAGTTTATGTACTGGGCGTGACATGCTGTGGTATGGAATGCCCTTTTGGCTAGTTTGGGTCATGTGTCCTGTCTCTGCTCCCTCTCGGCTTCTTGTGCTCCTCCTCACTGGCAAAACATGAGAGACTGAAAAGTCCTTAATCAGGGTAAGCACTACTTAGCAAAAACTAAAGCATTGATGTGTTATTAACAGTGTTCTCAGACTAAAGCCAAAACACGGCACTGCACCAGCTACAAGGACGGAAACCCAAACCCAAAACTGTTATAGCTGTAACCAGGACATAGTGGTTTCAGGACAATATTGCCCACAGATGGTTTGGTGACGTGCTTCTGAAGTCAGAATGCCAATCGGTGGTCAGGATTAAAGTCCTCCTGAATGGCTGCATGAGCTATAGAATAGGGAAAATAAAAGCACAGCCTGCTGTGAGTAATATTGGCTAGATGTTGCCTACAGAGCACAAAACACAGTTACCAAAGATACTTTGAAAGACTGATGTGAAATTGTTGTCTTTCACAGTACTTCTAATATGCACAAGCACCTAATGGTGGAAATTTCTGTTTTCCATGTGACTATGGTCTTATTTGACTAATTGAATGGCCTGGATAACAGAGGAAACCAACTGCATATACTTGTTTAAAGATTTCTACTATCTTGTTACTTTATTATACACTTAAAGCTTAAAGCCTTCTTTAGAGAAGAATCAAGCAATTAATTAGATTTAAGCCAAGCTATATCTGTCAATTAATCTCCAGTCTTATTTTTCTGTAGGATATCATATATTCAGAATCTGTCAGTGACTTTTTCCCTTATAAGTCTGAAAGTCTATGTTAAATTGAAACTGATACGCAAACATCAAATTCTGACTGCTAGGCTATTGAAGAAGAGAAAAATAAATTCTCAACATTTTTAAATTTTAAAGCATAACATCTTTCCTTATTTGCTAATGGTAGTAATGAAACAGTTAAGACAAAATTCGGGGATTCTCTAGTCAAATACAAGAAAGTTTATCTGTTTTTCTTTCTTCTTTACTTCAGAGCTTTCATTAGTAGTACTAAATTTGAGTAAAGTTTCATGCCTTCTCATGCAGCAATACATAGGATATTAAGTAATGAGCTTTCTCCTCACTAATGAAAGGAGTGACAGTGTTTGACATTGCATAGGGACACAATCACCTCATAGGTAGAAGCAGTACAAATATTGTATAAATAATTGCTTTTCCTTATATAGAATCAAATTATGGTATTTGTTTCATTGAGAGATTTTATGTACTCTTTTTTTTTTAACTCTGTGACATATTAATGTAAATAATAGAGATGCTGTACACTGTCATATAGATGCTTCATAAATACTATTTTGTAGGTTTACTTCACTTTACTAGAGATTTATCTTCTTTTTTAAGATCTAGAATTATGACAACAAAAGAGAGGGTCCTTTGAAAACTTTTTTTGCTTGCATTTGATTGCTACTGGCTTCTGTTGGCTCTCTATGTGGTATAAACTGACTTGTGTGTTAAAATTCCCACTTGCATGTTCAAATACTTGTAAAAATATAAGGATGTTGAGTTTGGGCTCCTACTGTGGCTACTAACTATAATAGAATATAAGGTATGATACTATTTTCTGAAAGTAGATTAGAAACATCAAGGAGCATGATTAAAACAAAGCCATTGAGTATTGTGTGCATTTCTGGTTTCCTCAACATAAAAAGGACATGGAACTGTTGGAACAAGTCCAGAGGAGGGCCACAAGGATGATCAGGGGACTGGAGCACCTCCTGTATGAAGATAGTATGAGAAAGTTGGGGCTGTTCAGCTTGGAGAAGAGAAAGCTGCGTGGAGACTTCATAGCATCCTTCCAGTATCTGAAGGGGGCCTATAGGGATGCTGGGGAGGGACTCTTCATGAGGAACTGTAGTGATAGGACAAGGGGTAAAGGGTTCAAACTTAAACAGGGGAAGTTTAGATTGGATATGAGGAAGAAATTCTTTACTGTTAGGTTGATGAGGCACTGGAATGGGCTGCCCAGGGAAGTTGTGAATGCTCCATCGCTGGCGGTGTTCAAGGCTGGATTGGACATAGCCTTGGGTGGCATGGTTTAGTGGGAGGTGTCCCTGCCCATGGCAGGGGGGTTGGAACTAGATGATCTTAAGGTACTTTCCAACCCTAACTATTCTATGATTCTATGATTCTATATTTCAGGTGATCTTTAAGCATATAATTCATGATTTTGCTCTTCTTTGGGAGTTCTAAGGAAAGAGACTGCAAAACTTGTGAAGTATTACTTACCTTAGCTTCTCTTTTTAAAATCATCTAAAATTTAATGTTCTTCAAACTTCTTATATGTCAGAGCTGAAAATGACAAGTAGAATGGTAATTCAA
Source organism: Ara ararauna (assembly GCA_028858755.1). Lineage (NCBI taxonomy): Eukaryota > Metazoa > Chordata > Aves > Psittaciformes > Psittacidae > Ara > Ara ararauna. Next base: position 58,282,307 of record CM054377.1, on the reverse strand, counting down.
TGTGATAGCACTATCCAAAAGCAAACTAAGCTGACACAGTGATTAGCTGCTCAAAGATCTGAGGGTCAGCTTGTTGACAGTCTTGTTCCAGCAGACAAGGAAGGGAGTAAGCAAGAAAAAGCTCTGAACCTGCTGCAGTCGTCAATTTAAGGAACATAAAGCAAGAAAAAGTGGTTAGACATGAGAGTAATTTGGATTGTTGGAGTGCAGTGGAATTGTCAAGAAAACCTTGACACTAACCACATACAGAAATAGCCTGGGCTGTTGTATTTACAGCACTGTAATTCTAGTCACAGGCAGCATAACTTTAGGCAAGTCTGCATCCCATGCTCCTCAGAGGAAAGTTTTGAAAGATAGCCAGCCAAGACTGAGTCATCCAGACAAATGGGGAGAAAACTGCAAATTAATGCAAGAAGCTGATGAGTCCTTTGGGTTGCTACTTCCAGATCTCAACAAAGCTATTTGCACGAATGTAAGATTTACAGAAGGATATTAGGGGCATAGTTTGGAGTGGTCAGAAAAACCTCTCAAAAAATAAATACTTGTTAATAGGCATTTAACAGAAAACTTGTTTAGCTCTGATTCTTTGCTTAATTGCATTAACTATATGATTTTGCATGCCATTTAATAGGTTCAGTAAAAACGTAGTGGTATTGAATGTGATTATGTAATTCCTCAGTTACAAATCAAGGGCAAGCTTATTAAGAAAAATTATGAATTATGGGGCTCCATTATCTTTCCAGAATTTTTGCTTGACCTATTTCTTCTAAAAGATAAAAGAAAGGTTGCTTAGAGAAAACCAGAAAGAAAGCATTGTAAGAATTTTTATTTTGAAAGAGATCAAAATCACCAGCATCTGGACTTTTCCAAATACTATCAATGATTCCTCTGATCACCCCTCCATATACCACAGTGAGAAACAACCATTAGAATGTAGTTTGAAAAGACTGATAATTTTGTCAGTATGCTATCTGGTAGACTACATCTGAGATTTCTAACCTGCCATCAGCTGTGCTGATTTATCTATATAGCACAGATTGCTTTCCGTGCAATCTTAATTCCAGAAATTAATAAAAAGTCCTGGAAGACTATAATTTCAATGGTTCTTGAAGAACAGGTAAACATTGGTGTAAATACATCTTTCATGGACATATAGCTGATCTTCAAATAATTCCTATTTACCAAGGAAAGGATGCTTATTGCATTGTTATTGATGCACTGAGAATTAAATTAAGCTCTAGGCACTACATCAGCTATTAGAAGGTAATAATAGAACATCAACCAATGGATTACAATTTATATCGACATTCATGCAGGAAATGAAGCTTAAAAATGAAAGATATATCATAAAAAAAACCATTTTTGCCTCTTTTTAAAAGAAGATACATGAAGTCAATGCAAGTATGTAGATATGCAAATTTTTATGTTGGTGAATTTTGTGCCTGCTTTTTAGTGAAAGTATTACTACTAATCAAAACAACTGGCATATTTTTTTATACAGTAAGCTTGCATTCACGTGGTAATGCACATGATTTATGTTTTTTTGTGGATCTTACTAGTGAAACTGATCATGTTGAGAAAGCATGAGCTCTAGAAGCATTTTAATTCTACCAGAAAACAGCATGAACTAAAAGATGAAAATAGGAATAAAGACAGCAAAAAAAAAAAAAAGAAACAACCACAAACAACCTTTGGCTAGGAAGTGCTGTGAAATTTAAAAGTGTCCTGCTAATGAGAGTGAAAAAGTCTGAAACATCTCAATAGGAAAAATAAGCTTTGTGTCATTCCCTAATATCAAGAGAAAAGTACAAAAAAATCAGATCTGTCCAGGACTAAATTTGACAGGGAGAGTGAAATGTTATTTTTTGTACCAGTTACTTCTGTCTCTGTCTTTATGAGCATTCATGAACATACATTTTTCTCTCTCTCGCTTTCATCATAACCCCTCAACAATTTCAAAGAGAGATGATAATTTGTAATGCTTGCAAATGCGATGATCTTGTGATTGCACTGCTAACAGCTGCGCTATGCTAATTTCTGAGCTGTCTATGGAGCAACTGATGCACAAGTTCAACTTGTAGTTACTTAACAAGTTTCTTGTGTATATGCCCTCTCAGGATTCTTCAGATGTATCTTACACTTACTGCACGTGATGCAATTTTACTGAATTCTGAATTGCCACTGATTCAGGGAACCAACTGAAAAGGTTTTTAAAAAGATGTTTAGCAACATTCTAGGGGTAGGATATGGTTGAATATGGTGAGTTTTGAGGATAGTGAACAGGTGTATGACAACTTCCATTACACATGCTAAGAATTTCCATTAGTGTGATGTTTTGTTTCATTAAATGGATTAAAGAGAGCATAAAAAACAAGCAGCATTCCATGAAACATTGACACATTGCATCCACCTACAAGGTAGAATAGTTGATTTATACTGTGGCTTGCTAGCAGAAAAAAAATGTATCATCATTAAACCCTGGTCTTTCAAATGCCAGCCACATCCCCAGGAAATAACTGAGAATTTGCAGCCAGTAAGATTTAGTGATTTTAGTGAAAACTGTAGTGATTTTATAGTGAAGATTAAAAAAAATAATAAGTAAAAATAAAATGCAGTTAACAACAAAAACATATAAAAAGCTTAGAAAGCACAAATTCTTACTGTTCTCGGGAGTTAGTAATAATAGTCATGGAAGGCTGAGCATGACATCAGAACAAAAATGGTTCCAGCAATACCAGAGAAACAGATACTCATGACACATTTAGAATAAGAGTGCGAGAAACCTGTGTTTTAACTTCACCCACCAGACTGCTTACATGGGAAGGGTCTAGGAATGTCACAGACTGCTGAAAAGATGTCTTTACAGGGCATATATATCATTTTGCTTCCCTTCTAAAGCCACAGAAATCTAGGTCAGTCTTTGTATCAAATTTCTTAGTCAGATAGATACTTGTGGCTGGAATCTCATTGATTTTAGTTGCTGCTTTATTGTGCTTGGGCCTTCTCATTGATACTGTGTGACTTGCTAAATTCTCTTCAGCTTTTGTATCTCAGGACTTGTAAAGTACATTCTTGCGTAGCTCCGGTCATCAAGTAACATATGTTTTCCCTGGCATTTGTCCTGATATTGTGCCTGTTCCAGAAAAATATCACTCCTGCTTTGAAGAAAATTTGTTTAAAAAAACGGATTTCATAGTACTTCCCAGGTAGGTTTTTTTTCCATAGATTAATTACTTTGTTTAAAAGAAATGTACATGCACATTTATTTCCTATTTGAGTTTGTCTAGTTTTATCTTCCAGTCATTGGCTCTTGCTATACCTTGTCCTGCTAGACTTTCTCCTATTTATGAAGCCGTTTATAAGTTGTGATGAAGTCACCTCTCACTTTTTTTTTTTTTCCATAAACTAAATCTACTGAGCACTTATGAAAAGAAAAAGAAATGATCCTAAAGCAGATATTCAAGCTGGTATATTTCAGTTTTGATGTTACCAACAACATGAAACAGCTTCTTCTAATGGGAAATGTCAAACTACTTTATCAGTTCTACTTATAATTTGACAAATAGCAAAGTACAATTGATGTCCTCTAGAAATGAGTTTTCCATACATGATGACAAGTGACCTGGGTTAATACTGAACTTGTATACTGGAGTTTAATTTCCTGATTTTCATGCATATAATTTCTGAAGCAATTGTGATTGGTTATATACTTCTTTTTGTATATGCCTTTTCATTCTAGCACCAAAAAATAAGTTTTATAACAAAATATAAACAAACCTATGAATGCTGGAGTAGCAACATATATCTATTGTGCCCATTTGAAGGGTTGTTAATATAATGAGGGGAAGATTGCAAATCTTATTAAAGACTCAAAAATGCTGCAGTAAAATGTTCTGTAACAGAAGTAACTGCATGCCTGAGGTGTATTCACATAACTTACAGCGATAAAAATACAGCATTTTGCAGAGGTGGTTACAATCACAACATAAATAATAGTAGGGAAGGAATGGATTACTATTGCGTCATGCTGTCAGGCGAATGCTTCATAGTATTTCTGGATGTAAGTCAGAAAAGTTTAGGGCCTGTGTTCTGATAACTCCAAATCTCCATATCCTACCAGAAAGTAGGACATGAATGTTATCATCAGAACTAATTTGGTCCCTTGTTCTGCAGATATGGATATATTCCATTTATTCTTTATACAACTACATACATTCAAAGATAATTGTCATGTTTCACCATTACAAGAAAAAACCAAAAAACCCAACCTCAGTATATACCTTTTCCACATTGCTATTAATCGCAAACTGAAAGTTGTTTCCACATTCTTTTGGTTTATTTTGTTTTCAGTTGTGGTACTTGCACCTATGTAAGAATCCAGGCCTTAATATTCTAGTTTATAATTACAAATCATGACTCTTGCACAATTGCTACATCAAATACATGTTTTTGAAATAAATGAAGCAAAACTCACCCAGAATGAATATGGTATTTGTTACATCTATTAGTCACAAAGTGAATGAGTTGATTGAGTAGATCTTAGAAATGCTTAAAATTATACCTACAGGCAGACAGCAGACCACCTACATACTGTGGTTCATTCACGTAGCTCACTTTAAATTTCTGCAAAGCTCTGGGGACAATATGTCTTTCAGAATGGTCTTACAGTTATTTAATTGGGCCAGGCAGATTCCAAGTGACTAGAAAAAAGAACTGATTATGGTATTTCTCAAAGGTTATTGTCCTGATTTAACCCCAGCCAGCAACTAAGCTGCACACAGCTGCTCACTGATGACTGCCAGTGAGTGGGAAAGAGAATCAGAAGAGTTAAAATGAGAAAACTCACAGGTTGAGATAAAGACAGTTTAATAGATAAATCAAAAGCTGCGCACATAAGCAAAGTAAAAGAAGGAATTAAAATATTACTTCCCATTGCCAGGCAAATTTTCAGACATCACCAGGAAAGCAGGGCTCCATCACGTGCAAGGTTATTTGGAAAGACAAAACCCCTTAACTCTGAGAAGCTCCCTCTTCCTTCTTAGAGTCATAGAATCATAGAATAGTTACGGTTGGAAAGGACCTTAAGATCATCTAGTTCCAACCCCCCTGCCAGGGGCAGGGACACTTCCCACTAAACCATGTCACCCAAGGCTCTGTCCAACCTGGCCTTGAACACCACCAGGGATGGAGCATTTACAACTTCCCTGGGCAACCCATTCCAGTGCCTCACCACTCTAACAGTAAAGAACTTCCTCCTAATACACAAACTAAACTTCCCCTGTTTAAGTTTGAACCCCTTACCTCCTGTCCTGTCACTACGGTCCCTAAAGAAGAGTCTCTCCCCAGCATCCTTATAGACTCCCTTCAGATACTGGAAGGCTGCTCTGGGGTCTCCACGCAGCCTTCTCTTCTCCAGGCTAAATAGCCCAAACTTTCTCAGCCTATTTTCATATGGGATCGTGATCGAGGGGTGGACTTAACAATGGACATTATTGACCAGGTTATTCTGGAGTGTGAGCACTGCACACAGCCTCCCTTGCTCTGAAAGACTGTTACAAAAGATGGAGCCTGATATCACGGTCTGGATGGACTCAGAAGCTTTACAGGGATTGGTCCATGCACTAGGGGATGATCTCTCTCCCTCTGTGTGTGTGTGTGTGTGTGTGTGTGTGTGTGTGTGTGTGTGTATATATATATACACATGTGATGGTATATTGAAAATGTGGGATCTGAGCATGACGTGAATGGTATGGAATAAGGGGTGGATGGTGTCCTGGGTTCAGCAGTAGCAGTCATTTTTCTCCTTCTTGGTAGCTGGTGCAGTGCTGTGGTTTTGACTTTCAGCCTGGGAACAGCGCTAAAAACACCAGTGTTTTCAGTTAATGCTTGGTAATATTTTGGTCTGACCAAGGACTTTCTGAGTCTCATGCTCTGCCAGGGAGGAGGGGAAGCTGGGAGGAAGCAGAGACAGGACACCTGACTCAAACTGACCAAAGAGGTATTCCATACCCCAGCACATCATGCCCAGGATGCAAAAACAGAGGGCAGAGACCCAAAAAGGTGGGGGTGCACTGCTGGTACAGGCATGGTATCGGTGATGAGTGATTGTATTTTTTTCCATTGTATTTCTCTTATTATTATTATTGGGGGTAGCAGCAGTGATATGTGTTATACCTTAGTTACTAAACTGTTCTTATCTCAAACTGTGGGAGTTGCATTCTTTCGATTCTCCTTCCTATCCCCCGGGGAGCTGGGGGGAAAGAAGTGGGAGGAGTGAGTGAGCGAACTGGGTGAGTTATAGTGGCTTAAACCATGACAGAGGTGCTCCAGCCCCCCGATCATCCTCGTGGCCCTCCTCTGGACTTGTTCCAATAGTTCAAATGTCCTTTTTACATTGAGAACACCAGAACTACACACAATACTCCAAGGGAGGTCTCACAAGAGAAGAGTAGAGGGGCAGGATCACCTCCCTTGACCTGCTGGTCATGCTCCTTTTGATGCACACCAGGATACGGTTGGCTTTCTGGGTTGCAAGCAGACACTGCTGCCTCATGTTCATTTTCTCATCGACCAACACCCCCAAGTCCTTCTCTGCAGGGCTGCCCTGAACCTCTTCTATGCCCAGCCTGTAGCTTTGCCTGGGGTTGCTCCGACCCTGGTGGAGGACCTTGCACTTGTCATGGTTAAACTTCATCAGGTTGGCATCAGCCCACCTCACAAGCGTGTCAAGGTCCCTCTGGATGGCATTCCTTCTCTCCAGCATATCAACCGAACCACACAGCTTGGTGCCATCGGCAGACTTGCTGAGGGCACACTCAATTCCCCTGTCCATGTCACCCACAAAGATGTTAAACAAGACCAGTCCCAACACCAATCCCTGAGGGACACCACTCGTTACTGGTCCCCAGCTGGACACTGAGCCATTGAGCACAGCTCTTTGCGTGTGGCCATCCAGCCAGTTCTTTATCTACCAAGTGGTCCACCTATCAAATTGATGTCTCTCCAACTTAGAGACAAGGATGTCATGTGAGACAGCGTTGAACGCTTTGCACAAGTCCAGGCAGATGACATCAACTGCTCTACCCCTGTCCATCGGTTCCATAGTCCCTTCATAGAAGGCCACCAGATTGGTCAGGCAGGATTTCCCCTTAGTGGAGCCATGCTGGCTGTCACCAACCACCTTGTTGTTTTTCATGTGCCTCAGCATGTCTTCCAGGAGAATCTGCTCCAAGATTTTGCCAGGCACAGAGGTGAGACTGACTGATATGTAATTCCCCTGGTCGTCCATTTTCCTCTTCTTGAAACTGGGGGTTAAATTTCCCTTTTCCAGTCGTCGGGAACTTCACATGACAGCCATAGTTTTTCAAATATGATGGACAGTGACTTAGCAACTTCATTTGCCAGTTCCTTCAGGACCTGCACATGGATTTCATCATGTCCCATGGACCTGTGCATGTTCAGGTTCTTAAGATGGTCTTGAACAGGATCCTCTCCTACAGTGGGCCTGAGGTCTTAATTCTCACAGTCCCTGGGCCTACCTTCCAAGACTTGGGTGGTGTGGTCAGAGCATTTGCCAGTGAAGACTGAGGCAAAGAAATCATTAAGAACCTCAGCCTTCTCCAAATCCAGGGCAGCCAGTTCTCCCAAAAGCTTCTGGAGGGAGCCCATGTTGCTACTATTCTGTCTTTTATGCGCTATGTACCTACAGAATCCCTTCCTTTTATCCTTAACATCCCTAGCCAAGTTGAATTCTAAGTGGGCCTTAGCTTTCCTAACCTGGTCCCTAGCTTCCCAGACAACATCCCTGTATTCTTCCCAGGCCGCCTGCCTTTGCTTCCACCTTTTATAAGCCAATTTTTTTCTTTGAATTTTCCTCAGCATATTCTTATCCATCCAAGGAGGTCTCCTGGCACTCCTGCAGCACTTCCTTCTAGTTCGGATGCAACACTCCTGAGCTTGCAGCAGGCGATCTTTGAATATCAACCAACAGACTTGGGCCCCTTGCCCTCTAGGGCTATATCCCATGGAACCTTACTGAGCAGGTTCCTGAATAGGCCAAAGTCTGCTCTCTTGAAGTCCAGGGCAGTGAGCTTGCTGCACACTCTTCTTACTGTCCTGAGGATCTTGAATTCAACCATCTCATGATCACTACAACCAAGGCTGCCCTGGAGTGTCACATTTCCAACCAGCCCTTCCCTGTTGGTGGGGACAAGGTCAAGCATGGCATCTCTCCTTGTCCGCTCCTCTATTACTTGCAGAAGGAAGCTGTCTTCCACACAATTGAGGAACTTCCTGGATTGCTTGTGCCAGGCTGTATCATTCCTCCAACAGATATCATGGTGGTTCAAGTCCCCCATAAGAACAAGGGCCTGCGAGCATGAGGCTGTTCCTATACGTCTATAGAGTGCTTCATCCACAGAGTCCTCTTGGTCATGTGGTCTGTAACAGATATCCACAGTAATGTCTCCTATCACTGTTCTCCCTTTAACACTGACCCACAAACTCTCTATTGACTGCTCACCTGTCCCCAGACAGAGTTCCATACTCTCCAGCCTGTCTCTAAGATAAATAACAACTCCCTCCCCCTGCCTGCTGGGCGTGTCTTTTCTAAAGAGTCTGTAACCTTCCGTTCCAATACTCCAGTCATAGGAGCCATCCCACCATGTTTCTGTGATGCCTATTATATCATACCTCCGTAGACATGCACACATCTCTAATTCCTCTTGTTTGTTCCCCATGCTGCGAGCATTTCTATAGAGGCATCTGAGCCGAGCTCCAACTGAAGCCAGCTCATTGGCTGGAGCTGCTGGAATATCTCTACATTGCTCCGAGCATTTATTATAGGTGCTGGCAAGTGACTGGGTGTGTTGGGATGGAATGATGCTTCCCTTCCCCAACACATCTAGTTTAAAGCATCCTTGACCAGCCTGGCAATCCTCCTACCAAAACCTCTCTTCCACTTCTTTTTCAGACCAGCCCCCACTAGACCTGGCCTACAAAATTGAGTCTTGTATTCAAGATACCCAAACCCCTGACTATGGCACCACCCTTCTAACCATTTATTATCCTGGCCTTCTTCACTTACATTTTTTGCTGAGCATGATGTCACATGGTATGGAATATCCATTTGGTCAGTTGACAGTCAGATAGTTTTATAATTCTCATTTGTGTATGGTTTATGCTTAATCCTATTAAGTCTTTAATAGGTATTTTTAATGTGACTGGCAATTAGCAAGCACAGTTTACAGTTTTGTGTCATAAAAACAGGTAATGGGGAGTTAATATTGTGTTACTTGTGAAGTCAAATTTTCTATTTAGTGCTGCATGACTTGCCAAGTGATTTTGCAACAGCAAGTCAGACTTCATTATAATGGGGCATTGCTGGTTTTTGGCATTTGGGGTTTGACCATGTTTTGTTTCAAAGTCCTATGAAATAGGGATGTGCAAGCCCTGTCATGACCCTTTATAGCATGTCAGAGCTTCAAGTGAGGAATCAGTAAATACGTGTTATCAAGTCAGTGCTCGAAATCTATTGTCCTGGTAAGCTTTGTCCCTCAATTTCCTGCAGTACTCCAGCCCTTTCTGACTTAGAATGACACTTTCCAGGAAATTATATGGGAAGTTCCTCTCCTTTGGTCTCATCCTGCTAAGTGCTCCAAGTGAAAGAGGGCAATTATTCTCAGAGGATTGCCCTTCACAGTATCTTTCACTTATATGTAATTAATAAGTCAGCCTATTTTCCCTGGTATTTACTGTTTGCTTTTAATTTTGTTCAGCTGCTCGTACTAGCTATCATGGAACAGGGCTTTTTGCAATACCCATTTAACTGTTTTAAAATGTAGTGCAGGTTTTCTTCATTGTGTCATGTTCTGGTCTGTGGCTTTAGTGAGACCTGCATTTTTTTTAAATGGGCCGGGAAAGAAACCTTCCTAAAGCAGCCTGGCTTAAAGATTTATTTTTGCTGTCATCAGTGCAGGAGGCACCAGGTTATTAAGTATTTCTCTGGCTTGTGCCTTCTGATTGATATGATTGTGTCAGGTTTAAAATTCCATCCTGTCAAGTCTTGTAATGCTTGCTGCAGCCAGCCACCTGCTTGTGTAGAGTTTAGATATGTCGCTTGTTCCTTTTGTTATATTGCTGAAAACATCATTTAAAAAAAAAAAAGTGTGCTGGAGTAACACTTTAAAGGTGAAATCCTGTTGAAGTCAATATGAATCCCATTTTCAATGAGGTCTAAGTCTTCTACCTTGTATATTGACATATTTAGTGATATTTTAAGATATTTTTCTTGGTCACATGCATATTATTGTTCTTTTTATTTTCATTGTTATTTTAAATCTGTCTTTTCTAATATGTAGCTGTGCAATTATTTACTGTGAAGTCTGTGCATCATTTACTGATCTTGTATACATAATTTACATAACTAATCCTCTGTACAAGCCACCTCTATATAGGTGGCTGTGCTTCCAGTTGAAGTGCAGTAAGCTTGCCATTTTCAGGCTTATTTGTGAGAAAAATTATTTGTGCCATCCTTCCATGATCTTTTCCTTTATCTGTTGTATACAAGACTCTCAAAGAATGCATTCAATATTTGAGGGGGGAAAAAAGTTATTTAACAACCACCAGCATAATCGCTTTTCTGAATCAGAGAATAAAAATCTAGCATCTAAATTCCAATTCTCTTGACTTTTTGTTAGCAGAATGTACAGAAGAATCTGTTCATCTAGCCAAGTAACTCCTATGTGCAGAGAATTTTATTCTTGGAAATGTTATAGAAATTATATCATATATCAGATCTATTTTTTCTTTCTTTATCAAAGTAATGTTGGTCTCTATAAAGGTAAAATAAATAGAGAATACTTGGAGGAATAATTGAGTTGAGGACTATAAATCATGTTCTACTTCTAAAGGTCAGAGCATGTGTTAAGAGCTCCAAACCTCATTTTAGTTGGAAAATCTTCCTGTTTCCACACTAAAAAGTCCTAGAATATAATGGCCATAAGAATAGTCTAGATACAGCATGTACTAATGGCATAGCTTTTGCAATTGCTCATAGGCATATACAAAATGTAGATATAACTGGAAACTTCTTAAACATTCAGCCCCAGGGCCTTGGGAAGCAAGAGGAAGACAGCATGGCATCTCAAACCAGATGTTGCAACTACTTGTTCATTTTCCTGTTCTTACAGCTTATGATTGCCTAGCAAAATTCTTTGTACCAGGTTTGTGTAGAAATCATTTCCAATAGCTTTGCAAAAGGCCTTCATAAAACATTTTGTTAACTTTGTGCTGCTAATAATCCCACTGTATTGAATTGAAGCTTCCATCTGAAAACAAACAAACAAAAACCTAACAACAAAACAAGTGACAAACCTTCCACCTTATTCATTGGATATTACAGATCAGTGAAGATAACAATTCATAATAAATCTCTCTTTATAAAGTTTCAAAAAAGTGGTCATTTTTATCAAGATATGCAGCCGTAATATTGAATATTCACAAAGTACAATCATAAAATTACAGAAGAGTTGAAGTTGCAAGGGATCTCTGGAGATTGTCTAGTTCAGTTCTCCTGCTCAGAAATGATCAATAAGACTGAGTTGTCCAGGGCTGTGTCCAGTCAGGTTTGGATATCTCCAAGGCTAGTGATGCTACAACTTCACAGGAGCAGTTCCACTATCTAATCACCCTCTGTCGTGGTTTAAGCCTAACTCACGCAGACTCTCTCTCACTCACTCCCCTCTCTTTCTTCCCCCCTGCTCCTGGAGGGATGGGAAGGAGAATCAAAAGAATGCAACTCCCACAGGTTGAGATAAGAACAGTTTAGTAACTAAAGTATAACACAAATCACTACTGCTACCACCAATAATAATAATGACAAGGCAAATACAAGGAAAGAATACAATTTCTCACCACCTAAAACCAAGCCCGACCACGCAGTGCACCCCCACCCTTCCGGGTCTCTGCTCTCTGCTCTCCATCCTGGGCATGACGTGCTGTGGTATGGAATAACCTCTTTGGTCAGTTTGAGTCAGGTGTCCCGTGTCTGCTTCCTCCTGGCTCCCCTCCTCCCTGGCAGAGCATGAAACTCAGAAAGTCCTTGGCCAGACCAAAACATCACTAAGCAGTAACCGAAACACTGGTGTTATCAGCTCTGTTCCCAGGCGCAAAATCAAAAAACATAGCGCTACACCAGCTACCAAGGAGGAGAAAAAATGACTGCTGCTGCTGAACCCATGACACCCTCAAAGTGAGAAAATTGTTTATTTTGTTGAAATGAAATTTCCTGTGTTTCAGTTTGTTCTCCTTGCCTCTTGTCCTGTTTCTGGATACCACTGAGAGGCTCTCAGCCTCTCCTTCTATGGAAGATGCTCCAGACCCTTCATACTCTTCATGGCACTTTGCTGGACCTGCTCCATCATGTCCATGTTTTCTGTACCATGTAGCCAAGAACTGGACCCATCATTCCAGACATGTTTGATCCTGAGTAGATACTGAGTAGGCAGAGCAGAAGGATCAGCTCCTTCAATCTAATGGCAATGATCTTCCTAATGCAGTCTAGAACATTGCTGGTTTTCAAGGCTGCAAGGCTATGTTGAAATCACATTAAATTTGGTTCCCATCAGGACCCCTAGGCCGATTTCTGCCAAGGTGTTTTACAGTTGTTTGGCCTCCAGTCTGTCCTGGTTCACAGGGTTGTCCCTGTCTGGGGGCACGACTTGACATTTATATTTATTGAACTTCATGAGATTCTTCTCTGCACATTTTCCCAGCCTATTGAGGTATCTTTGAAGAGTTCTATAAATATCTGGTCTATCAACCCTATTGTCTTGTTTTGTATCATCTACAAACTAGACTCTGTCTCATTTTCTAGGTCATTAATGAATACAATAAGTAGTATTGGCACCAGTATTGACTCATGGAGTATACCACTAGTGACTCTACTCCAGCTAGGCTTTGTGCTGCTGATCACAATCCTCTGAGCCTGGCTTTTCAGGCTGGTTTTGATCCATTTGTCTACTCAATTTTTTATTAGTTTGTCTAGTGATCCAGTAATCTATAATTTTGAAGAAATCTCTGTTAATGAAAAGCAAATTATTCCAGCTAGGTTATCAAGTAATGCAAAAGCAGATCAAGGTTTAAGCGTATTATATGCATATAAAATTATATAGAGGTATATATATATATATATGTATGTACTAATGCAGAACATGAGTTTTTAGACTGCCAAGCTGCATTAAGCAGTCGCTCTCTGCTGAATAATTTGCAAAGCCTAGACACAGAAGACACATTCAGTCCCAGAAATGACAAAACCAAACCAGACTGAGGTGATGATCTTCCACGTAACATTATATGCAGTCACAAGACAGTTCTTTTCCGTGAGGTCTTGAATAGAAGTTTTCAGAGCTTTTGTTCTTCAGGTAAATTAGTGATGTCACCAACACAGAGATTATTAAGTCATTTCAACATTCACAGACTCTGCAGAGTTCTTTCCTTTTCTGCAGCATAACATTTTGTGAAGTCACTGAACTAGTTTTTGCAAACAAAATGTAAGTCCTCTTAGAGATTTACCTAATAGCAGGTGTTGTTGTTACTAGTTTATGGTTCCTTTTCTTTCCCCTTAAAATTGAATGGTCAAACATAAAAAATAAAAGGAGAAAGGAAAAGATTTTTTTAACTCCATAATCTGTTGATACCAGGCTTATTATAAAAGAGGATTTTGTACAGAAATAAAGACTATACACTTGGAAGCCCCATTTTGCAACTCTCCAGCACTGACAGGAAATTAGTTTAAGAAAACAATTCTAAAATAACCTACACAGCAACATTTTTGTTGTTGGTTTGCCATATAATTTGTTATAGCCTAAAATAACTTAAAGGTCATTCTGCAAGGAAGATAATTATGATTTTGCTTTGGTCATAAACACTTTAATTGTTTTGACCTTTTAGAGTAGATAGCCATAAATATTCCTTCCCTCTTCTCTCTCTTGCAAGAATATTATTTAAGCAGATAATTTGTTGTCTTAATACAATTGTTTTGGAGTTATTACCATGTAGCTCATGGTAACAAGCTCACTTAAAACTGGAACAGTCTCAGCCAAAGAGTTGCTTTAGAGTGCACCCAAACAGAGGACATTGCATTGGAATAGCGCATGAAATCTCATCTTTCTCCATTCTTTCTCAACAATTTATACTGCAGCATACTTAGAAAATATTTACTGTGCTCACTTGTGGAAATAATTGCAGTGAAAAGGGAAGGGTGCTTTAGGCCTGCCTTAATTCTCATCTGCTCTTTCATCCCACAGTGTCAACACAGTCTTCATTCTTCACAGTGGAAACGCAAGCTATGCTAGAGGGATGACAGAAACCTAAGAGCTAAGACCTAAATCCTACCTCTGTAGCAAGTGCCCAGCTCCTTTGTGCATAAGGGACTATCTGTAGTTGGAATAGCCCTGCGGTGGCTTCACTTGCAATGAGGAGTTTGGCAGCTGAGGTACTGGGTTTGCTGGAATGAACCAGGATAAACTCTTACTGCTTAAGAAAATATATGCGCTTCCTATCAATTACTTTCAATTGAGGAGAGAATGCTCAGTCTTCACATTTGCATTAATGTTGCATCAGTCCTTAACTAGTCTGTCATGTTAGGATAAGTGGAGGGAGGAAAATATTTACATACGGCCTCCCTGTTTCACCTAACAGTCTGTTATGAAGGTGTAGCTGCTCTGATGTAACTGGATTCCATCCTTTTAAAGTGGGTTATAAAACAGAAGTCTGAATTACAAGTGAGGAGGGACTCACAGGTATACACTGCTGTGCAGAGAGTGTTGAGAATCATGATCAAATTCACCACAGCTGGATTTCTTTTGCAGTATGGTTTTGTTTACTTCCCTGCCACTACCACCACTACAAAGGAACGCTGTATGGAAATTTTTGGCTTATGAAAAGGTGCATATTTGTCCAAAGTGAAGGTATGAGATTAAAAACCCCACATTATTCTGCAGTCTGTTGCTGGAATGGTAGTAGTTTAGCTAGAGAAAACTGAGCATATAAATCTGCAACTATATGAAACCATCTGGTTTGCATTATTTTCTTCAGTAAAAAAGAAACCCAGCTGTGTTTAAAACCCATGGAGGTAAAAATACTTCCTTCAGAAAATGGAAATCCAGTCATCATAAAGCAGATAGTGACTAAAGAAAAAAAAAAAGGAAGGTAAGATCTGTAGTGGAATGCTCTCAAGTGAGAAACATATTCAACACCTCCAAGACAGAGAAGAGAACTGAATCTCAAGGAGAGGTCTGAATGGAGTCGGTGAATGAACAGAACAGCAAACTCTGTTCTTTCAGAAGAAAGTGGTCATTACTGCAGCGTTTTGCACAGATGTAAAACTAATTGGTATGATTTGAGACTGCTAACCAGAGCATGGCTGTACAAGAATGCAGAGAAATAGCAAAGGCTAATCCACAGCCTCAAGAAAAATGTGGCACTGCCAGCACTGCCAGATCTTTTGCATACTTTGTAGTGAATGTCTGGAGACATTTTGTGTGGAAAAAGTGTGGTGCCTATAAGCTTGAATTAGGATTCAACAGGAGAGACAAATACCCTTTTAAATTGTGTTCGAAAGTATCATTAAACTACATTTTAAACATTTTTTTCTGATTAAGCATAAGTTAAATCAGCAATAAAGATGCTATTTTAGATTAAACTTTAACTGAAATAACTTGTGAGGTCAGTTAGTGGTGTTCAATAGTAAATACTGATTTAATACTCTTTCTAATGTCTCAAAGTCTCTAGCAGAGAAGAAAGCAAAGGGACTGTTGATGGCTTATGACCGACGTTTCAGTAAAACTGCAAATTATTTTTGGTTTCCTTTCTAATGCTGTATTGAGCAATTTATGTGGCTTAAATAATAAATATTAATGTGAATTTCTATATATTGGGAATTTCTGTGGAAGAAACTTTTTATAAGTTTTTTATATCAGTGCAATAATCTTTGTAATAACAATACAGGTTATGTGTTTGTGAATCCAGTTGCTAAAACACATTTTATTCAATAGTGAATGGGACTTTAAGCTTGACTGAAAATCTTTTGTAGAGTGGCAATCACAATGACACCATCCATTTTTACCATGACAGAGTAATATTCTATCTTATTCAGATCATTATCTAAGCTTTGAATAATATAGTGGGACTCAGCCTGCAGTGTAGGAAGGGTTTCTTCAGAAACACATACACAATAAGGGCAAGGTTTCTGTAAAACGTGCTGACTTTATTCATATCTTTTTAAAGAAAATAAATTATTGTGGATGTATTTAGATGGCTGGTGAATTAGTATTAGCCTTGACCTGAAATCTTATCTGAAAGCCACTGAATTTCTTTGCAGGTTAATATCTAGGTGTGGAATAATTAGGAAATTTGGGATAATTGGAAATTAAATCTATATTCGAAATGCAGCATTGTCCACACGTAAGAGAGAAACGGACTTTCAAGGCCTCTCGGGCTAAGATGCAGCCGTACCTGGTATGCCAGGAATGTGCACTCCACAGCGGTTCCCGTAACAGGCGGAGGATAGAGCGAGGTGGAGATCTTGCGGTTATGTTCTGTCCTAACTTCAGCAGATAAAACGGGAACTAGGTGGTACAAGAAACTGATAAGCTGCATACTTGCTACCCTGAGCCAGCGGCCTGTCATCTTTTTGACAAAATACCGTCCTAGTGTGAACTTTGCTTCATTATAATACTAAAATACACACCCCTCTCCAGTGCGACCCCCCCTCCGAAATAAGACCACCTCTCTCTGAGCATGCCCTCTGAATTTTTAGTCTCATATACCTTTAAATCGAGGCGAGAGAAATTTTCACCAATGGTAATAAAGGTATGTATGACTAGAGTCACTCAAGCTCCACCTTGAAGGTAAAAATAATATAAAATAGCCCAAGAGAAAGGGGGATTTTGGGGAAGATACCATCGCGGACGAGTCACGGAAGATAACATCAACCGACTCCTGGGACCGGTCGACGGGCTGGACCTCTCTTCCCCCCCCATAGGGACGCCTGTGGGTAAGACTTACACTGTATCCAGTGCTTTCCTAGGAAAAGTTAGAATCTCTATAGAGTCACTCTTATTGTCACCTGTATATTCTAGAGCTATGCTGTGTCAACTTTATCAAGCGCTTGTATTTATGTAACTATTATATGCACGTGCTTTTGCAGACAGTATTTATCACCAGCAATCCATAAGAACCTGTACCTGTTGCATTAATAAATTCAGCATAACTGTGAGCATAGTGTGGTGCATTATCAGTGAATCCGATACCAGTCGCGCTCGGACTGACAATTATTGTCAGTGAATCCGATACCAGTCGCGCTCGGACTGACAGTTGCATATAGGAGCTGTCCCTATGGTGAATTATCAGTGAATCCGATATCAGACGTGCTCGGACTGACGGTTATTGTCAGTGAATCCGATACCAGACACGCTCGGACTGATAGTTGTATATTGGGGCTGTTTCTGGCTCTCTTTATAAATTTAGGGGTTTGTTTCCCCCTCTACATTTAACGCAACACTAGGACCCCAGATTTTCTGATTAAAATATATGCTCTTGACTGGTTGTCATGGGTTCAGCAGCAGCAGTCATTTTTTCTCCTTCTTGGTAGCTGGTGTAGTGCTGTGTTTTTGATTTTGGGCCTGGGAGCAGCGCTGATAAAACCAGTGTTTCGGTTACTGCTTAGTGATGTTTTGGTCTGGCCAAGGACTTTCTGAGTTTCATGCTCTGCCAGGGAGGAGGGGAGCCGGGAGGAGGCAGAGACAGGACACCTGACCCAAACTGACCAAGGAGCTATTCCATGCCACAGCACGTCATGCCCAAGATGGAGGACGGAGAGGAGAGACCCAGAAGGGTGGGGGGTGCACTGCGTGGTCGGGCTGGGTATAGGTGGTGAGAAATTGTATTCTTTCCTTGTATTTGCCTTGTCATTATTATTATTGGTGGTAGCAGTAGTGATTTGTGTTATACTTTAGTTACTAAACTGTTCTTATCTCAACCTGTGGGAGTTGCATTCTTTTTGATTCTCCTACCCATCCCTCCAGGAGCGGGGGGAAGAAAGAGGGGGAAAGTGAGGGAGAGAACGGGCTGCATGGTTAGAGGGGCTTAAACCACGACAGTTCTTTTTTGGCGCCCAACGTGGGGCACGAAGGGTTGAGGTAACGACAGGATTAATAGCCACTCGTCACAATGCTGATTTATTGGCTCTTAAAGTTGTTGCTTTTGGTGCTCTTGCGTTCACGGTTTCAGCCTGTTGTACCTTACTTACAGCCGGAATTTTTATCTTAGCATGTTTCAGATATGGGTTTTGGTTTAAGGTTCTTGTTTTATTGTACTTTATTGGAATGGCTTGTGATACGGGCAGGCTCCAGAAGCCGTGGGGGGCGGACGTGGACTTGTACCTGGCAGTTCGGCTGCTCTTCACCGTCCTGGCGAGGCTGTGGGGAGCCGAGGGGGGGCGGCCCCGGGAGCAGCCGGCCACCGAAACGGCCCGGGGGAGCGGACCCGGGGAGCAGGAGCCGAGCCCCCCCACCGAGCCCAGCCCTACGGCTGCCAAGCAGAGGAAGGAGGTAGCAGAAGGGGTGAGCCCCCCCACTGAGCCCAGCCCGGCAGCTGCTTAGCAGCGGGAGGAGACGACAGTGGATAAGCCGAGCCCTGTAGCCGAGCCCAGCCCCGCGGCGGCTGAGAGCATTCCCCGGCAGCCACCCGCAGAGCCCCGCGAGCCCAAGTCCCAGCAGGAGAACGCAGGAGACCACGCAGCACTTCCCAGCAAGGCAGAGGAGGAAGACCTGGACTCAGACAAAGAGCAGCTGGTGGTGAGAGAGCTGGCAAGCACAGCAGCTACACCAGCCCCAGTGGCAAGTACAGCAGCCTCATTTGAGAGTTCTGAAGGGTTTGAGTGGCCTTTGGGTACCCTTGAGACCTGCCTGCTGATTGTGATGGGGATCAGCATGTTGGCATGCATACAGAGTGTGTTTTACCCACAACCATTTTGTCTGGTCCCCAGAGTTAAGCAGAGTGGGGAGTGGGCCTTGTCTGGGGTTAGTCTGCAATGCAGGATGACCCAGAGATTTTCTCTGCAGCTGGACAGTCATGAGTGGCAGGGTGTGTGGGACAGTATGGGCGAGTATCTAGTCCACTGGGCCCCTCCAGTGCTTTGGAAGCATCACAGATGGAAGGCAGCTGTATGGAGTCCCCAACGACAAGCTGCAGAAACTGCTGGAGGGGTGGATGAATTATTTTGAGCCTGATGGGCCCATGACACCTCAGGCCATCAGGGCAGAGATGCAGCATACAGATGGACTCATGATCGAGGGGTGGACTTAGCAATGGACACTATTGCCCAGGTTATTCACGAGTGTGAACACTGCACACAGCCTCTCCTGCTCTGAAAGGCTGTTACAAGAGATGGAGCTTGACATCATGGCCTGGATGGACTCTGCAGCTTTGTAGGGATAGGTCTATGCACTGAGGGATGATCTCTCTCCCTCTGTGTGTATGTGCGTGTAGATGTATATATATACATGTGATGGTATATTGAAAATGTGGGATCTGAGCATGACGTGAATGGTATGGAATAAGGGGTGGATAATGTCATGGGTTCAGCAGCAGCAGTCATTTTTCTCCTTCTTGGTAGCTGGTGTAGTGCTGTGTTTTTGATTTTGGGCCTGGGAGCAGCGCTGATAACACCAGTGTTTCGGTTACTGCTTAGTGATGTTTTGGTCTGGCCAAGGACTTTCTGAGTTTCATGCTCTGCCAGGGAGGAGGGGAGCCGGGAGGAAGCAGAGACAGGACACCTGACCCAAACTGACCAAGGAGCTATTCCATGCCACAGCACGTCATGCCCAAGATGGAGGACGGAGAGGAGAGACCCAGAAGGGTGGGGGGTGCACTGCGTGGTCGGGCTTGGTTTTAGGTGGTGAGAAATTGTATTCTTTCCTTGTATTTGCCTTGTCATTATTATTATTGATGGTAGCAGTAGTGATTTGTGTTATACTTTAGTTACTAAACTGTTCTTATCTCAACCTGTGGGAGTTGCATTCTTTTTGATTCTCCTACCCATCCCTCCAGGAGCGGGGGGAAGAAAGAGGGGGAAAGTGAGGGAGAGAACGGGCTGCATGGTTAGAGGGGCTTAAACCACGACAGTTCTTTTTTGGCGCCCAACGTGGGGCACGAATGGTTGAGGTAACGACAGGATTAATAGCCACTCGTCACAATGCTGATTTATTGGCTCTTAAAGTTGTTGCTTTTGGTGCTCTTGCGTTCACGGTTTCAGCCTGTTGTACCTTACTTACAGCCGGAATTTTTATCTTAGCATGTTTCAGATATGGGTTTTGGTTTAAGGTTCTTGTTTTATTGTACTTTATTGGAATGGCTTGTGATACGGGCAGGCTCCAGAAGCCGTGGGGGGCGGACGTGGACTTGTACCTGGCAGTTCGGCTGCTCTTCACCGTCCTGGCGAGGCTGTGGGGAGCCGAGGGGGGGCGGCCCCGGGAGCAGCCGGCCACCGAAACGGCCCGGGGGAGCGGACCCGGGGAGCAGGAGCCGAGCCCCCCCACCGAGCCCAGCCCTACGGCTGCCAAGCAGAGGAAGGAGGTAGCAGAAGGGGTGAGCCCCCCCACTGAGCCCAGCCCGGCAGCTGCTTAGCAGCGGGAGGAGACGACAGTGGATAAGCCGAGCCCTGTAGCCGAGCCCAGCCCCGCGGCGGCTGAGAGCATTCCCCGGCAGCCACCCGCAGAGCCCCGCGAGCCCAAGTCCCAGCAGGAGAACGCAGGAGACCACGCAGCACTTCCCAGCAAGGCAGAGGAGGAAGACCTGGACTCAGACAAAGAGCAGCTGGTGGTGAGAGAGCTGGCAAGCACAGCAGCTACACCAGCCCCAGTGGCAAGTACAGCAGCCTCATTTGAGAGTTCTGAAGGGTTTGAGTGGCCTTTGGGTACCCTTGAGACCTGCCTGCTGATTGTGATGGGGATCAGCATGTTGGCATGCATACAGAGTGTGTTTTACCCACAACCATTTTGTCTGGTCCCCAGAGTTAAGCAGAGTGGGGAGTGGGCCTTGTCTGGGGTTAGTCTGCAATGCAGGATGACCCAGAGATTTTCTCTGCAGCTGGACAGTCATGAGTGGCAGGGTGTGTGGGACAGTATGGGCGAGTATCTAGTCCACTGGGCCCCTCCAGTGCTTTGGAAGCATCACAGATGGAAGGCAGCTGTATGGAGTCCCCAACGACAAGCTGCAGAAACTGCTGGAGGGGTGGATGAATTATTTTGAGCCTGATGGGCCCATGACACCTCAGGCCATCAGGGCAGAGACGCAGCATACAGATGGACTCATGATCGAGGGGTGGACTTAGCAATGGACACTATTGCCCAGGTTATTCACGAGTGTGAACACTGCACACAGCCTCTCCTGCTCTGAAAGGCTGTTACAAGAGATGGAGCTTGACATCATGGCCTGGATGGACTCTGCAGCTTTGTAGGGATAGGTCTATGCACTGAGGGATGATCTCTCTCCCTCTGTGTGTATGTGTGTGTAGATGTATATATATACATGTGATGGTATATTGAAAATGTGGGATCTGAGCATGACGTGAATGGTATGGAATAAGGGGTGGATAATGTCATGGGTTCAGCAGCAGCAGTCATTTTTCTCCTTCTTGGTAGCTGGTGTAGTGCTGTGTTTTTGATTTTGGGCCTGGGAGCAGCGCTGATAACACCAGTGTTTCGGTTACTGCTTAGTGATGTTTTGGTCTGGCCAAGGACTTTCTGAGTTTCATGCTCTGCCAGGGAGGAGGGGAGCCGGGAGGAAGCAGAGACAGGACACCTGACCCAAACTGACCAAGGAGCTATTCCATGCCACAGCACGTCATGCCCAAGATGGAGGACAGAGAGGAGAGACCCAGAAGGGTGGGGGGTGCACTGCGTGGTCGGGCTTGGTTTTAGGTGGTGAGAAATTGTATTCTTTCCTTGTATTTGCCTTGTCATTATTATTATTGATGGTAGCAGTAGTGATTTGTGTTATACTTTAGTTACTAAACTGTTCTTATCTCAACCTGTGGGAGTTGCATTCTTTTCGATTCTCCTTCCCATCCCTCCGGGAGCGGGGGGAAGAAAGAGGGGGAAAGTGAGGGAGAGAACGGGCTGCATGGTTAGAGAGGCTTAAACCACGACACTGGTATATTATTCTAAAGCTGTGTTTCTCTGCTGGAGCCATTAAAGGACTATTTCCTGAATCTCCAGTTCTTCTGCCTTTCTGCAGTGCTAAATTGCTGTTAAATCTGCGATTTTTATTTCTGAAACACTGCATGTCCTTTTCAAATGAATGAGATTAGTCTGCCCATATTTGGTCTTAAGTGTATTCCTTGGCAAAACAATTCTCAAATGTTTTGTTTCACTGTAGTGGGTCCAGTGCAGACTGATCTTGAGCCAGGAGCGAAGGAGGGAGTGGAGGAATAAAATAAGTAATTCTTGTTTTTTTTCCTGCAGGCATAGGGAGTGGGAGATACAGCAAAGCTATTAAACTCAGAGATGTACTACAATCAAGGGCCTGTACATCAGTAGCTTTCCGTTATAAGGGAGTATTCCCCACACCACTTGCACACACGTAGTAATGCCTACCACCCCACTCCTGTAGGGGAAAACACAGTCTACTTATAGAAAGTGCTGAACCCGATTAAGGCAATCTGGCCTTCCAGGTAACTTTCCCCAGTTTATATACTGGGCATGATGTTCTTTGGTATAGAATATCCCTTTGGCTACTTTGGGTCTGGTGTCCTGTCTCTACTTCCATTTGGCTTCTTGTGCCCCTCCTCACTGGCAGAGCATGAGACTGAAAAGTCCTTGCTCAGGGTTAGCGTTAATGAGCAACAACTAAAAACGCCAGTGTGTTATCAGCATGTTCTCAGACAAAGCTGAAACACAGCACTGCACCAGCTACTAGGAATTAAAATAACTGTTACAGATTAAACAAGGACAGGCATCCATAGCTTCTCTGGACAATCTGTTCCACTGCCTCACCACCCTCTGTCATAGCTAATACTTAAAACCATGACAATATGCTATGTCAAAACCCACTCTGACTTTCAAAAGCCATTGCCTGGCCTAGGGATAGATATTCACCCTCCCTGAAGATCCTGCCCTATAATGTATCAATGATCCCAGTTTTTACTTTCTCAGTCAGTAGGCCCCTGTGGAAATCATTGCAGTAACACTACTGAAAATCAGAACTAAGGAAGAAATCCACTCAGTCGCCTTTATTTTTTTGTCATACACCATGATTCTCTTTTCTTCCAAGTCTGTTTCAGCCTTTGCAGAACCAGAACTGAGTCTGTTATATCTACAGGACACTTCCTCATTCCCATCCACAGCATCACCTCAAACACTAATTGTTTATGCAGAATTTAGATTTCTTCCAAACAGAGCTCTGCAGGTGGACAACAAGAGCAGAATATTCAAGAGGCCTGTAATGCAGATCAGATTAAAAAAATATAGTTACCTACTGAGTTAATTAAAATTTTGCGCCTGCAAAAATTTTTGTAAGAAAAAAAAAAAAAACAAGAATTTGGCTGTACAATTTTTTTAATGAAAAGGAATTACATACCTGGATGACTTGCACAGAGTTAGGATTATACCCCATATGCTATTGGTCATGCAGGTTTGGCCCAGAAACAGTTCACTGAAGCTAGATTAATATCTTACCTGTGATACTCTCTCTATCTATCATGAACTGAAAGAAAGGCAAGAGCATCTAGAGAGAGTGATTCAACTCTCAGAACTTTTTAAGTCTCCATGCATGTAAAGTAATCCTTAACATGGTCAATCCAACCCATGACTATGTTGCAATATATCACTGAGGAACTACTGTGAATCACAGCTGATTTCTTCATGTTGGAGGAAATCTGCTGTCCCATGTAAACTTGATGGACTGTATGAAAGGTTTATAGTATAGTTTGATAGATTTGATTGTACTTTTCCCATTGAGGAGAAGGTTAAAATACCTTAAAAAGCATAATGTCAATTGCTTATTTTAAATTAATATGTAAGGACACTATGAAACAAAGTGTAAATTGTTATCTCTATGGTAAGATATGAACACACTGGATAAAATTTCACATATCAGAAGTAACAAATGAAAAATAAGAATTGAGTGATACCATATGGAATCAGATTTTTTTTCTTTCAAACTATTTTTATTCTTTTCCACTTTTAAATTTAGAAACTTATCAAAACCATCAAACTAATTTTTAACAAATTAATATTTATAGTGGAAAATATGTTAATTATACAATTTCTAATTATCCCTGTTTGTTTTCACCTCATTAGCTGCCAGCAGATTACTTTGTTGCTTGAGGGGAAAGAGAACCTTGACAAAATGAAATGAAGGCTGGAGCAATTCCATAACTAAGTGTTTGTGCTCACATATAAATCTATTTGTTCTGGTATGATTTGCTTGCTTTCCTTTAAAGTATGTCAGATAAACAAAAAGATCCTACTTTTTAATTAATTACTGTGAAAATTGAGCTTTATTTAAATTCTAAAACAACTCTTTAGCATTAGTTTTCAGCTACAGAAATACATTTTCATTAACTAAACTGAATGAAAAATTAATGTAATTCCAATTTACTGCATGCAGCCTGATTTCCTAGATCCATCCTGGAAACAGAATATTGTTAAATGGTTTAAGAGGAATCCATTAATAAGCATTTCAATAAAAAGAGACATATCAGACTTCTTCCTAGATTTTACTTTGGACATCTGAACAAGAAAAATAATGGTTGCTTAGACTTGGGAGACAAATTCTTGTCTTAAAGATGTTTCTGTTTTAAAAAAATTTGTTTACAATTAGAGATGCATTTGGGATAAAATGAGACCTACTCAAAGACATGCTGGCTTATATCTAGCAAAAGATATTGAAAGACATGCGAAGGTCCTTGAATTGTATAAAGTAAGTTAGGAAACTGTTGCTATGCTGTAAGAGTAGATTGGACAGTAGAGCTACAGTAAATACAGAAAGCCCCAGCATGTGCATGGGGCTGTTCTTACTCAAGCGCAGGACTTTTCACTTTTCCTTATTGAACTTCATGAGGTTCCAGTAATATCATTTCTCCAGCCTGTGGAAGCCCCTCTGGATGGCAGCAAGATTCTCTGCTATATCAGCTACTCCCCCCCCCCCAGTTTTGTGCCATCTGCAAACTTGCTGAGGGTACATTTTGCCCCATCATTCCCATCGTTACTGAAGATGTTGAACAGGACTGGACACAGTATTGACCACTGGGGTACATCACTAGCTATGGGACCCCTGCTATACTTTGTTCTACCGATCACCATCCTCTGAGCCCAGTAATTCAGACAGTTTTCAATCCACCTCACTAATTTCTCATACAGTCCATATTTCATTATGTTCTTTATGAAGATCTTATAAAAACTTAGTGGAAAATTGTCAAGTGGAAGTTTGTTGGCTGAGCTTGATTAAACAATGATTTGGTACATTTGTGTGAATGAAGATAATTTACAAAATTTCCATTTCTCTGTATTTGAAGTATGTCTTTTGATCAAATAATGTTTTTACAAGTTTTCAGCTAGTTTGAACTATCATCACATAAAACATGGAAATATATTCACCTGGGAGCACACAGCACATGTTGAACCTTGCCTTAGTCACATAGATGCACAGTTAAGAAAGTTGGGAATTAATCCCATAGGTATGGTAATGTGCTTTTTTGACAACTGTTATTAACTCTAACAAGGTATTTAAATTGCAGATATCCTGCTGACTGAATATTCTAAGGGTAATTGACAGCCAATCGCCAGTGTCCCAGATGCATTTTCCTGTTCTAAGTGTATCCTGTGTCTTTATCTTCAGGATAGTTCATTCAATCTTTAAAGCCTTGGTGTCACAGATATTTTAACTCTTTACAGTACCATTTTGTTTTCACTGTCTTCAATTCAGTATTTGCATCAGGGAAAAAATTTTCACTAGCTAACCTTTTTTTATAGATTAGTGTTGAAAGTTATACATCTCAGCATAGATTCCTTTGGGACTGTTAGTAACACATGTTGACCACTTATACAGTAAACAGAAATACATATTCTTACTTCTTAATTAGTTTACAATCCACAAAATAACCTTTATAAGACAGCTAAGGGTGTTTTAAGATACATTGATGCGAAAGATTATTAAAAGTTGCTTAAAAATACAAATACACTTGCAGCTACCCTTAGCTACCTAAGTGACTGTCAAAGACTGCTACGTTGGTGGGGAAGTATTAACCTTTACATAACCAGTATAGACACTTGCCCATTAGATAATATATGTGTGTCTAATATTTTTGGAAGGTGGTTCTTGGTTATTTCATTTAAAATATATTTTCATCTAATTTGCTTGATGATACTGAAATCTGACACACACACACACACACACACGCACACACACACAGAGTTTGTGGCTGCTTGAATTCTTCCTGAATCTCTTTTTGACAGCTATTAACACACATACCATCTTTCATTTTTAAAGCAGTATTTCATTTCAGTGACAGTTGGTCAATAGTCTGTACCTGAGTTTGTAGTTCAAAATATTTGAAATTAAAATTTCTTTGGAACTTGTTGCTATATAGTGGCTGGTTCTTTGTTTTGTTTGGTTTGTCTTTGGAACAGGTTGGGGGTGTCTTAGCTTGTTGTCTTTGTGTACTGCTACCTACTTAAACAGTCTCTGATACTTTAAAATCACTGAAGTCTTGTGAATCTTTCTAGACAGGTATCCTGATTTTTCTTTTCATAGGAATAGATCTTGTCAGGTCTGTGCTAGGTTTGCTAGGTCACCCCTTTTAGGAACTTATGTAGATAAATAAGGCGAGAACAAATGCCTAGTAGTTATGTGTGTGTCTATAGAGAAGAACTAATGAGTTTGCAACCTGAGATCTCCCTTGGTAATTTGTTTATCCTAGGTGAAAAGAACAAAAGAAGACTGAGGAAGGACTGGGACTTTTTTGGGGAGCCAGCAGTGATTTACCAATTATGTAGTGAGACCTCTCCATTGCAGCACTGAAACTCTAAACATGGTGTGAAGGAAATACACGGGCTTAATATTCACTCTACTATTGAGATTATTTTAGTTAGGGCCTATCTCTGAAGTCCACCTTTATAGATGACTTTTAACTGCGTGTTGGAGGGGAATTCACTTTGAAAAATAACCTTTCTATTTATTTAAAATGTAGTGATATGTTTATTCCTAGGTAATTATAATATAGTCTCGGCAAGTGGAGAAGTATTAAAGGTAGTAAAAAACTATTTGTAAGTGAAATGTTATAAATGGGATGCAGAGGGAGGGGGTGATAGCTACTGTTTTTGTTTTTTGTCTTAAAACAGAAACATCCCTTTATGATCTTCTTTGGCTTGTTCTCCTTTTTGAAACCTAAAGAGAAGTCTCTGACTTGGGTTTGCCTAATACTTAAGAGTATTTTTCTTGTGTGTAGCCACAGACTGACTTTTTATTTAAAATTTCTTTTAACCTTTTTTTTTCTGTGTCCTGGTATAGAAAATTAGAATGCAATATATGAAATATGACTTACAAAATGTTATTAGAAACTGGAAGTGTTTGTCACCAGCAGAAATTTTTTCCTTTTTTTTTTTTTAATTGTGGAAATGTTAACAGTTATTATTATACCATGTGAGCTATATGACTATTGTATGCAGTCTCACAGATCTTGCTTAAGTGAATTTAATCAATGATATTAAAACAATGAATATCGTACACTGTACATCTTCCCCAACATAAAAATCTTGTTCAAGCTTGATGTTTTTTGTATTTACTAAGAGTGCAAAATCACTCATACAGTTTCTGTTACAGACCTTTCTTCAGAGAATAAAGGAGAATTAGCATGTCAATGCCACCTGAAGTTCATTTTAAATGTCTTAAATTAGTATGTCACACTGTCACATATGAGAACTTAGGGACCAAGTGAAACTGCTTTGCAGCTCACTGTATAGAAAACCAGACACTGAACTTTAAATAAATTTCACACATACAGAGGAGTTTGATAGAATGATGAATAATAGCAAATACATAGGAAACAGATACTAAATTTTCAGTTATTTGGCCTCTACATTGTTAGTCGTGCCAGTATGAACACTGAAAAATCATAGAATCAAATCCAAATCATGTTAAAATCTACCATGGTCAAGTTCAGGATATTAAGCAGTTGACCTATATAGATCAAACTCCTTAGTTTCAAATGAGCGTGATGTTTGTATATGGCTGTGCACTACTGAGGTCACAAATGGTTGTATATGAACTGCTAGAGCTGTTTATGTATATAACGAAAGCAAGAGATATGTGAAAAGTTAGGCTCAAATGAGAGGTTGATATTTACTGACCCAAACCTCTTTGGTCTTCTAGTAAGGGTATCCATTTAATTGTAGCTCAACTTTTCTTGCCACCCACTTGAAATCCCATTCTGAAAATATTTTCCGACTGGATCCCTAAATTAACCTGGAAAAGAGGTGAATGTTTTCACTACTCTTGCAGAGCAACTACTGCCCAAAGCTACCAGACGTTCCTATTTCTCTGTATGAATATTCATTACTGAGCTGAACTACAGAGAGATGAAACCCAGTTGCTGGCAACTTCACTGAACTGGTTGAACTCTAACATTGATGATAGGTGACCCTGTAGCAAAATTCCTGCCAAAACCCATGCATTTTATTGGTCTTCATCTTGTTAATTTGTAGGAGGAAGAAAGCTGTTGAAACCAAGCCATGGTTAATGTAGCCTTGTTAATTCTTCTATAAATACTGTAGCTTCTGAATTATTTGGGAGGCATACTTGATTGTCATTCCAATAAACTGGTACTCTGCTGCATGATTACCTTCTCAGGGAAAAGACGGAAAAGAAATTATTAGGCCATTTTACCAGAGGAAGAATATTGCTTGTTTTCTTACAGAAATGGCCAGCATACAGAAACATCCCTAATCCACATTGTATACCCATAATCTGGGGGAAGATATGAAGTGAAGGAACATCAAAACATTACACCCCATATCACTGATCCTCTTTTGAAATCTAGAAGGATGTAGAGAGGTCAAGAAAAAGTTTTTTTGCAACAGCTGAAATTTTTCTTTTCACCCCAAGCCTGGACAAAGCTTTCCTGTCCTTCAGTTTACTGCAAATAGCAATGTGGTTGTTGCAATATATAAGAATTGGTAGCAATGTTCATTTAAATAAACATCAGCACTGCTATGCCTCCATTTCTTTCCAGTGTTTTAAATACATGGGCCATCAAAGTGAGCTCTTTCTGCATTCATCGTATAGAACTGCCAAGTAATACTTTATGTCAAATAGGTCTATCAGGAGTGGAATACTTGAAGAAGTCATTCTGATGGACCACCCAGCAATTATGGAGAACCTTGCTGAGCCATCCTTTAGGTGAATGCTTGTACCTATTCTCCACTGAATGGGAACTGTTATAAGTCATAAACTTTTGGTCATATAAATCACAAATTGTTAATATATGGTGTTTGAACTGTTAAGACAGAGCAATAATATACAGTGTAAAAGCACTGCATTATTGTCGTGGTTTAAGCCTCTCTCACTCCCCCCTCTTTCTTCCCCCTGCTCCTGGAGGGATGGGTAGGAGAATCAAAAAGAATGCACCTCCCACAGGTTGAGATAAGAACAGTTTCGTAACTAAGGTATAACACAAATCACTACTGCTACCACCAATAATAATAATGACAAGGCAAATACAAGGAAAGAATACAATTCTCACCACCTCAAACCAAGCCCGACCACGCAGTGCACCCCCCACCCTTCTGGGTCTCTCCTCTCCGTCTTCCATCTTGGGCATGACGTGCTGTGGTATGGAATAACCTCTTTGGTCAGTTTGGGTCAGGTGTCCTGTCTCTGCTTCCTCCCGGCTCCTCTCCTCCCTGGCACAGCGTGAAACTCAGAAAGTCCTTGGCCAGACCAAAACATCACTAAGCAGTAACCAAAACACTGGTGTTATCAGTGCTGCTCCCAGGCCCAAAATCAAAAACACAGCGCTACACCAGCTACCAAGAAGGAGAAAAATGACTGCTGCTGCTGAACCCATGACATTATCCACCCCTTATTCCATACCATTCATGTCACGCTCAGATCCCACATTTTCAATATACCATCACATGTATATATATACATCTACACACACACAGAGAGAGGGAGAGAGATCATCCCTCAGTGCATAGACCTATCCCTACGAAGCTGCAGAGTCCATCCAGGCCATGACGCCAAGCTCCTTCTCTTGTAACAGCCTTTCAGAGCAGGAGAGGCTGTGTACAGAGTTCACGCTCATGAATAACCTGGCCCACAGTGTCCATTGCTAAGTCCACCCCTTGATCAATTGCTAAGTCCACCCCCTGATCATGAGTCCATCTGTATGCTGCATCTCTGCCCTGATGGCCTGAGGTGTCATGGGCACACCAGGCTCAAAGTAATTCATCCACCCCTCCAGCAGTTTCTGCAGCTTGTTGCTGGGGACTCCATACAGCTGCCTTCCATCTGTGATGCTTCCAAAGCACTGGAGGGGCCCAGTGGACTAGATACTTGCCCATACTGTCCCACATACCCTGCCACTCATGACTGTCCAGCTGCAGGGAAAATCTCTTGGTCATCCTAGATTGCAGACTAACCCCAGACAAGGCCCACACCCCACTCTGCTTAGCTCTGGGGACCAGACAAAATGGTTGTGGGTAAAACACACTGTGTATGCATGCTACCATGCTGATCCCCATCACAATCAGCAGGCAGGTCTCAAGGGTACCCAAAGGCCACTCAAACCCTTCAGAACTCTCAAATGAGGCTGCTGTACTTGTCACTGGGGCTGGTGTAGCTGCTGTGTTTGCCGGCTCTCTCACCACCAGCTGCTCTTTGTCTGAGTCCAGATCTTCCTCCTCTACCTTGCTGGGAAGTGTCGCGCAGTCACCTGCGTTCTCCTGCTGGGGCTCGGGCTCACGGAGCCCTGCGGGTGGCTGCTGGGGAATGCTCTCGGCCGCTGCGGGGCTGGGCTCGGCTACGGGGCTCACCCCTTCTGCTACCTCCTTCCTCTGCTCGGCAGCCATAGGGCTGGTCTCGGTGGGGGGGCTCGGCTCCTGCTCCCCGGGTCCGCTCCCCCGGGCCGTTTCAGCAGCCGGCGGCTCCCGAGGCAGCCCCCCCTCGGCTCTCCACAGCCTCGCCAGGACGGTGAAGAGCAGCCGAACTGCCAAGTACACATCCGCCCCCCACGGCTTCTGGAGCCTGCCCGTATTACAAGCCATTCCAATAA
The DNA here is from genome assembly GCA_028858755.1 of Ara ararauna. Lineage (NCBI taxonomy): Eukaryota > Metazoa > Chordata > Aves > Psittaciformes > Psittacidae > Ara > Ara ararauna. The sequence continues at coordinate 58,250,971 of CM054377.1, read as the reverse complement.
AGTACAATGAAACAAGAACCTTAACCCAAAACCCATGTCTGACAAATGCTAAGAAAACAAATACTGGCTGTAAGTAAGGTACAACAGGCTGAAACCATGAACGCAAGAGAACCAAAAGCAACAACTTTGAGAGCCAATAAATCAGCATTGTGACGAGTGGCTATTAATCCTGTCGTTATCTCAACCCTTCGAGCCCCACTTTGGGCTCCAAAAAGAACTGTTGTGGTTTAAGTCCAGTCAGCCACACAGTTTTCGCTCTCTCACTCCCCCCTCTTTCTTCCCCCCACTCCTGGAGGGATGGGTAGGAGAATCGAAAAGAATGCAACTCCCACAGGTTGAGATAAGAACAGTTTCGTAACTAAGGTATAACACAAATCACTACTGCTACCACCAATAATAATAATGACAAGGCAAATACAAGGAAAGAATACAATTTCTCACCACCTAAAACCAAGCCCGACCACGCAGTGCACCCCCCACCCTTCTGGGTCTCTCCTCTCCGTCCTCCATCTTGGGCATGACGTGCTGTGGTATGGAATAGCTCCTTGGTCAGTTTGGGTCAGGTGTCCTGTCTCTGCCTCCTCCCGGCTCCTCTCCTCCCTGGCAGAGCATGAAACTCAGAAAGTCCTTGGCCAGACCAAAACATCACTAAGCAGTAACCAAAACACTGGTGATATCAGCGCTGCTCCCAGGCGCAAAATCAAAAACACAGCGCTACACCAGCTACCAAGAAGGAGAAAAATGACTGCTGCTACTGAACCCATGACAATTATGTATATATGTATATAAATGTCAGTGCATTATAATATGGAGTAACATTTTTGTTTTGTTTTGCTTTGTTTCTAGCCCAGAATCAGTTAAGTATGCTCCCTAAAATAATAAAGTTCCTGTGAACATGATAAAAAGGATTTGGGTATATTGTCACATTGCAGTGACTCTGCAATTGCATCTGCATGTTTGTAATAATGAGGTCAGAGTTATATAGTTCTTCAACAGAAAAACCTTTCATCCCTCACAAAACTAAAAATTAGAAGAAAAAAAAAAAAAAGAGTGGCTTCAAAACTGGTATTTCTATGAGGGTATCCTGAAGTTGTTTGTGTGATCTTGTGTACATATAGCCGTAACTCAAAACTCTGTTATTTTCAAGTTTGAGAAAAATAGTAATTTTTCTGGTTTTATAAATAATTTATTTGTTTTAAATTACAATGGTCCCTAAGCCTATTTTTTTCTGTCCTCAGTTTCTGTGTGCATAACGTAAGTATTTCCAATTAAATTTTGTCTATATATATATGTTGCATATTTTTAATTTAACATAATTTACCAAATAGACCATTGTGTTTATTTTGTGCTTGTGGTTCACTGCCCTCATGTATCATGACAGAAAGATAAGTCTCTAACTGACATCTCTGTTCCGTTTGAATGACTCACAGATACAGACTTTTCATAAGCTCATTCTTGCTCTTTAATTTGCGGTCTTAGAGTTGACTAACTAATCTGTTTTCTTGACCAAAAACCCTACAGGTTATTTTTTTTTTTTTTTTTTTTTTCATAAATATAGCAACTACTATTTCAGACGGCAATTGGACAACCTGAAAGAACACAATTTTTATCTGTTAACATAATTTTCAAAAGGACAATTGCTGTCTCCTTTATAATCTTACAAAACTGTTTTACAAATTTTAGCTTTAAGTGTTCCTTACTTTCCTTAGGGAAAACAAAAAAAAAAAAAGAAGAACATGTTTCATGGAAGTTTGTACTCATAACACATGATACAGAAGCAATGCAAGGATTTCATTCTGCCTCATAATGACCCAGAAACTTTTGTTTTGTATACTATAGCCATGATGTACCATTATTTCAGACTTCATGTCTGACTGCTTTGAAAGAAGAACCACTAACCTGCAGAGGTTCAGTTGTTTTTATATATTTGAACAAGCCAAGCAATTTGTGCTGTTGCAATAAGCTAAAATTATGTTTTAAGGTTGTTTGCTATTTACTTTTAAACAGTATATACACAATGATTTATTTCTTTCATGTTGGTCATTTTTTTGTGTTGGCAAATATCATAGACCTTAGACATTTCACTTGATAGCTGGAGTACCAGGCTACTATGTGAGATACCTAGGAAAGAGCTCAGTCAGATGGCCAGGCTTAGAAAAAATTCCTTTCTTTGAGAATTTTGAGGCAGTCTTATATAAAATTCTTCTACACTCACTTTTCTAATGTCCTTAGCTAAAGTTTAAGACAAAATAACCCCGAGTTCTGTCTTCAAAATGTTTCTGAAATCCGTGAAGATTAATCATTGACATAAACCCTAATGTCAGAGCAGTTCACAATCGACTTCAGCTACTGTGAACTTCCTCAGCCAACATTTAACATATAATCAAATAAATTTCCATAGTATAAGGTATTCCAACACTGTAAACTGTTGATCAAAATCTGTTAGGCAGTAAATCTTTTGGGGCTTACTATATTTTGATTAAAATTTTAATTTTGATTCTAACATGACATTCAATCTGCTGTATTTTCAATCTTCACAATTTTGGTAACTGGAATTCCTCAAAACTTGCAAAGCAAGTCAGCTTTAGGTTTGGCTTTCATGTGTTTGACAGATTTGCTCTTTATCTAAATTCTCTGGATAATTAATCCTCAGTTACTGATAAGCAGAAGTACTCACACTTGGGAACAAAATGATGTTTATTTAAATAGGGATATAAAAATATGTAGTCTTGGAATTTTTTTTGAGTAAATGTCTATATTATCTCTTTAATTAGGGTACCATTGACTTTTATGCAGGTTTGCCTAGGAGTTGGTTGCATGTTCCTCTCTGGAAAAACTCTCTACGTAGGTTTCCTTAGTAGAGTATGCAAGACAATTTAAGTATTAAGATTCTCTTCTTGCATCCCTGAAATTTTTCAGACCAAAAGTCACATAAATGTCTTCAAAGGCTCTGTTTACAGCCCGTTTCCGAATACAATTCTGATACAATTCTCAAATGTTGAAAATGGTAAGGCTTGCAAACTTCTTGCCTGCAATGAAAATTGTCTCTAATATTGAAGTGTTAGAGGTAAAGAGAAAAGCAGTAACTTTCAGATCTATTTTGAGAATAGTATCATGTCTCATTTGCATGCATAAAGAGAATAAATTTAATTTAAAATTTGTTTCTTGTTCCTGTTTTCAATCAAATATGAAAAAACCAAATAGTATTCACTAAAACCTTGGCACTTCATACCAAGTAGTAATGAGAAAGTAACATCTTTGATAACAATTGGAAAAATAACATTAACACTGTAGGAAGGTTTGCTTTTTAAACTGAATTTTTCTGTTGGTTTAGTGTTTGTTTCTTTGTTCGTTTTTTTGTAAACCAAGTAAAAGCTGTCCTTGGAGACCACATGTGCTATTATGTAAACTACAAGTTGATCACCAGAGTATCAACTGATAAGGTGGAAGACCAGTAAAGATGACTTTTTTGAGGAAACACCATAACCTGTAGCATGGTAGGTCTATGGCATGATTGGTTTATTCATCTTACAAAAAGAATATAAAAGATAAAATTCCTAATAAAATAGTAAGATTGCATGTGGAAGCATAGTGTCCTGGGTTCAACTGTAGCAGTTATTTTTCTCCTTAGTAGCTGGTGCAGTGTTATGTTTTGAATTTAGTCTGAAAATAGTGCTGATAACACACTGATGTTTTCAGTTGCTGCTAAGTAATGCTTACTCCAATCAAGGACTTTTCAGTATCTCATGCTCTGCCAGTGAGGAGGGGCACAAGAAGCAGGGATGGAACAGAGAAAAGACAGGTGACCCAAACTAGCCAAAGGGGTATTCCATTCCACAGCACATAATGCCCAGTATATAAACTGGGGGAGTTACCCGGAAGGCCCAGCTCAGTGGTCGGGTTGGGCTGGGTATTGGTCAGAGGGTGGCAAGCAATTGTATTGTACATCACTTTCATTTATTGTTGGCTTTTAATTTTCCTTCCCCTTTTAGTTTTATATTTTCTTCCCTTGTTATTTCCCTTATCACTATTATTGGTGGTAGCAATAGTAGTTTTGTATTATACCTACTGGACTGTTTTTATCGCAGTTCACGGGGTTTACATTCTTTCAATTCTCCTCTGCATCTCTTTGGGAGCAGGAGGGGAAGAAGAGAGGGGAGTGAGCGAGCAGCTGTGTGGTTCTGAGTTACTGGCTGGACTTAAACCATGATATGTTGAAAAATATTTGCTTAAACATATGCTTGAAGTACTTGATAGGGTCAAGTAATACATAAAGAAGGTTACCCACTGACTTAATTCTCCCTCTCTGGGGACATTCAAAACCTGCCCGTACATATTCTTGTGTGACCTGCTCTAGGTGGTCCTGCCTTGGCAAGGGGGGTTGGACTAGATGATCTGCAGAAGTCCCTTCCAACCCTAATGATTCTGTCATTCTGGATTATCATGGGTTATAAATGCATTAAGTAAAAGCTAAAAGAAAATATTCTTGCTCCTAGAAACCTTGAATGCAGTACATTTTAAATGAGGTAAAATTCACCTTGGAGAAATGGAAACATTATTTTTTCTCCTGTATTTTTTCAGAGACTGATAATGAAAGTGATATTTTTGGTTGTATAGAGGGGAATGGAATGGAAGTCTGCTTCTAGGGAACGGCCAGTTATAAAAAAAGATGTAGCTGGTTATCCTAGGCATGTCTGGACATTCTCAGTCCACATATTAAAGGGCTATACCATTGACTCATCTACAATCAATATTTGAGGCCAGGGAAACAGATATTGTTTTTTATTATCAGGGAACCAGGTTCCTTTGATGAAGTTAATGCTAGTTTATGCTGCCATATTGATTTTTTTTCTAATGTAAGTTGAAACCAAGAGAAAACCAGGCTTTTCTGCACTCCAATCTAACCTTTTCTCTCATTAAATGAAAAAGGAAAGCATTCCAAGAGTTAAGATTTTTTTGGAAGACAAGAGCTGTGTTTAATTTAGGGCTCTTTTCAACAGAATATGTCTCAGTTGTCAGTCCTTGAAATGTCCTGCTACGTACGGCAACATAGTTCTAGTGTACACTCCCGGAATTTCTAGACTTCCTGTTTCCCACTGCTGTTCTCTAAAATAATTGTTCCCACTGGGACACAATTTGCTGAACCCATTCTTTTCCGGCTGTACTAACTTTATGACCTATGTATTTTTGACATATAGCTGGAGAAAGGGCAGATGTAGATGTAACAATGCAAAAAAATTGAGAACTGTAGGAGAAGGGGTAGGATTAGTATATTTTCTTACATCCAAGAGAATACTGATTTATCCTGGGCTTCTGTGTTATGATATCTTTGTGACAAAAAGGACAGACCTATGGCAGAGTATAACATCATGAACTGGTATAGCTTTGCTTAATAATTACACAGTTGTTTTCTACTAAGTGTTGCATTTCCTGCATTGTTTAATTTGCAAACATGAACTCACCTGAAGTGTCACTCTGAGAAGATAATTTTTAATGAGAATTTCATTATGACATAACAAAATGACATAACAGCCAGCATTAGCTGTGATGTCACTCAAAATGCTAATTTGAATTTGAAATGTTATACTTCTCCAGTTTCTCATTCAGCTGTTTAAACTAGCTCTGCTAGCTAAAAGATTCTTAAATCTGTTTTGCATCAGATTGCTTTATGGGGTCGAAGTTATATGAGTGCATTAAACCCATTCAGCATAATATTCTTTGCATTCACATTCAATAAAGTATAATCACAGATATACAGAAGGTAGGAGCCCATACAGTCTTGACAAGAATTTAAAGAGAGGCAGACTGAGAGGAAAAGGTCATTGGAAAAGAAAATGGAGAGAGTATTTTTATCACCTGATTTAAGATCTAATCCTCTCTCACATACCAAGGCTAAATAAATGCTCCTGCTACCTCATTGCTTAGGAGTGACTGCATCCTCTGTGGTTGTTACTTCTGTATACTATGGCCTTGTGATATAAGTTAACTTTTCTTCTTAGCTGCTCCTATAATAAGTTGTATAACTCTCTGAGCCTTTTATTGTCCAAATAGCAATAAAACATTTTTTTTCTATGAATTCTGCTTTGTCATAATTGGGGCTGTTGAAAAGATGACATTCTTAGCTTGTCCAAATTATTAAGAATAATCTGTATACTAGAAATATTCCTTCCTTGGAACATACAAAGCAAGAAGACAAACCTTAAATCCAGAAACAGAGGAACTATGACAGATCAGTGAAATTCCTTCAGTAATTTCGTTTGAAATGTTTGCACTGGAGTCTTCATAAAAAATTAAAAAGAGCATGAACACAGTGTTATTATAGTAAACAGCATACTAAATGTGATGAATTAACAGTTAATAGATTTTAAGAAAATCTCTTGCTTTGTAATTCAAACTGCATTTTATAATTTGTTAAAAAATAATAAGAAGAAAAAATCAAACTTGGATTGCTATACCTGTGTATGTTTTTGATGTACCACTTTGTGTTAAAATCCTGAAGTTTGGTTAGTGACATGGTGTCAAATGGAAATTCACAGCTGCAGTGGAGTTTAACAGTTATGTCTTAGTTTACGCAAGCCTTGATTTCAAAGTACCTGTAAGAGTAACTCAACAAAGATCAGAGCTGGAAGATATTTACCATTCTTTAGAGATCAGATTCAGTCTTAGGATTTTATAAAACATTTTATCTCAGTTTGTGTATGACATAAACACAGTTGTCTTTAGAGATCAGGTTCAGTCTTAGGATTTTATAAAACATTTTATCTCAGTTTGTGTATGTCATGAACACTGTTGCTAATGACTGTATTTATGTTTTCAGATGTCTTTCTTGAAAAAAAATATTTATAGAATTTTTTTTTTTTTTAATTGGGAGTAGTAGTAAGATTGAAGAAAGGTTATAAAATCTAGTGGTAGGAGTACAATGAATGCAATAATCATATAAACACACCTGGATAAAGTTCTGCCTGTTTCAGGAGGCTGATAAAGAATTAACTCAGTTTAATTTAGATTCACTATATAGAGACAAAGAAATATGAAAATATTTTTTCTGACTTTTTGTTTGTAAAGAGCATGTGGGTAGTTACAAACAACCTGAGCCATAATGAAGCTGCTCTCAAATTCAATGAGTTCCCACAAAATTCCTGTAAGAAACATTCTTCCTTCATTTCAGTCTTCTTTCTGTTTAGTTTACTTTGACTTTATTAATTTTTGTTTTCAATCACTATGTCCTAATTATCTGAATATATAAAATGTAACTTCTTCAAATGGGACACGTCTTTCTTTTCATGCCCCCTTGATACTAATTAATTTTTATCAACTATAGTTACATAATATAGTTAGTTGCTACATTCTGTGGATTTGGGGTAAAAATTCATGAAACACATTACTGAAGTTAATATGTCTCAATTTGTTTTCAAGTATATAAGTAAAGATAGGCCTTATCAGCTTTCATTTCATACTTGTTTTCAAAACTAAAAGCATTTCATGGTAGCTTTTATTTTTCTATATATAAAAATAATCCATAAATGTGCATTATTTATATTGTGTAACAGTCAGAAAAAATGTTCAAGTATTAGTTGAAAACTGGAAATTTTCTTTTGTTTCAGTCTTGAAAGATAAGAATTAGATAACGGGTGAAAGCTCTTCAAATATTTTTTTTTTATCTTCTTATTGTCATCTTGAAACAGAAGAAATGGACAACTTACTTAAACCAAAATTCTTTTAATATTAGCATGCACTAAAATGCAGATTATCTTTAGTTCACAGTGGCATTGTTGTACACTTACTCAGAGGATCTGACTCATTGTAATAAGCTGCAGTCATCCGTGAGGTTAAACAGAGAGGAAGAAGATGGTTTTGTTTGTGTTTCTTCTCCCTGAAAGCTGACAAGCACAATTCCATTACTGACATTAAAATAGTTATGAGGCACTAACTATCTTAGTATCATACCAAAGCATACCATACCATAGCATGAAATAACATAATGTAACATGACATGAAGATGTAATGATTAATTTCTCTCCTCAACTTGAGGCAGACAAGGTTCTGACTAACCTGTAGGAAGTAGGAGAATGAGGAGGGAAGTTGAGTCTGAGAGGAAAGAAGGGATGGGAGAAGGTGGCTTTTTTTTTGTTCTTATTTTGCACTATCCTACTCTGTTACTAGTAATTGGCAGTAAAATAACTTAATCTTCCCCAAGTCAAGTTTGTTTTGCCCATGATAGTAATTGGAAAGTAACTTCTCTGTCCTTATCTTGATCTATGATCTTCTCCTTGTATTTTCTTTTCCTGTCCTGTTGATGAAGAGAGTGCCAGAGCAGCTTGGTGAACACCAACAGCCAGCCACAGTCAATCCACCACAAATAGTTTTATTGAGAATGTGGCCCAGTTAGTGGCCCTAGACTACACACTAAAATAATTTATGTGTATTAACTGACAAAATATTTCCATCTTTGGTGAGCTGTAGAAAATTTGAAAGTTTCTATAGAGAATCTAGGGTTTAAAATAATTAAGTTTAAAACACTTAACTGAAAAATATACATGTGTAATCAGAAGTATTGAGTAGATCTATGTCTACACAGCATTCTTTCTGTTCACATTAACACATTGTAAAGGCAAAGTAGTTTCTCAGAAAACAATAACTAATGTTTAATACTACTTACTTCTAGGACCATAGTACAGTAAGTAGATGACTTCAAATAGTAAGAATCATGTTCATTCGCTTACCACGTTGATTACCTGTATTAAAAAAAAATGTACAAACTATATGAACCCCCACATATAAGATAATGTTGAAGCTTACAGTTACATTTCATAGAGTAGTTTGTCTCATAAATAAAAAAATAATAATAAAAAAAGAAAACCAGAACTATTCACTGTATTTTTTAAGTGACTGGGGTTTTCTTAAGTTGTCAAAGGCAAGGTCTGAGGCAAATTTATTTTTTAAAACAAGTAATTATATGATGTGTGAGTTTTGTCATAGGAAATATTGCAAATAAGAGGTGCCACAATACATGTGAGCCTTACGGCTTACAGTTTTGTTTTTGAGACGGTGGTTTTGTGAATTTTTGGTAAAATTAAGAAGGTATGGAAGAAAATAAGTTTTAGTACTATCAAATAGCTGCAGTTATTTAAAGGTGTCATATATACTTTTTTCACTAAATTGTTTCTCATGAATATATAATATTAAAAATATTTCTCTGACTCATAACACTATATCCCACTTGAAGTCACCATTGACGACTTTAGAAAATGTGTTAGGCCATTAAAATCCTGGCAATGCAGCACTTTGTTCTTACATTTTCATATCAATTTTGGTGGCTGATCTGTTCAGAAAGAATAAGAATGATAAGCTTTAAATCAGCATGTATAATGGTATTAAAATATGCACTGTAATTCTGAATGTGCACCAAGATTATGTTTTTATTATGCAAATTAATTTATAGCCTTCTTTATTATCATGAGATGTACTTGGAAGCTGATTTAAAAGCCAATATTTAAATGAAATATGTTTGTTGAAGTATACCAAGGACATCTAACTGAAAGCTATATTATTTTAATACTATTGGTGACAATATCTTCCTGATGTTACAATACTAATTCCATTAATTTTCAAACACTCTAAGGAAAATTTAATATATGTTATTGCTGTGCTGGTATGAGGACACATTGAGGAAGTTATTATTCTGCTGGTTTCACATCCCTTACTGAGATGGAAAAAAGAACCCATTTTTTATTATTATTTTTTTTATTTGTTAATTGAAGATATTGGCTTCAGTATACATATGCATTATTCTTCTAAGTTTTAAATGTATACTGCAAGGAATTTTGGTGTGTAGAAAAGGTCATTGAAATTTTTAAAGATTGATTGTTCACACTTGGTGAATGCTCTAATTTGTACTGTGATGTCTATAAGTACACTATAAGTATGGGATGTCTTATAATGTACCATGGGCAAAGAACCTTAATCACACATGGAATTCCATAACAATTACAAATATCTATAAGCCTTTCAGCATATGCACTCTCTGAGCAAAGAACACTGTCCTCTGGAGGCAAAAATCTTGAATACAGCACCATTCATTTTAAAAGTGAATATATCGAATGCTATGCTAATTGCATTGTGCAAGTCTTGCGTCGCTTAGTAAGTACTGTGAATGTTTTAAAGACTTAGAGTACAATTAATAATTTTGTGGTTGAGCAGATGTTTTTTTCACTTCATGTTTGTGTGAATTTTTTTTTTTTAAAGACAGAACATCTCTGGATCTGAGTATTAGATTCGCCTTTATCACTTTGCCTGTATCTATATATGACCAAAAGACCTTGAGACTTTACATTTAACTGAGAGTTAAATGTAAATTAGATACCATGAACTTTAGGTTTAATCTATATACCTGTGGTAATTTCATCCCAAGCAGTGTAATTTCTGTCATTACCCTTAATAAAAAAAAAATTCTTTGTTGTTCCTCCCACAGTAGTCTTGGGTATACTAATAATTTCAAATAGACAAAACACTTTGAAATCCTTACATAACAAATGTAGCTAAGAAATAGCTGATTCTTTCATTTCCTATTTTTTATGTAAGCATATGAACAATTCTTCAGTTTTCATGGAAAAAAATAATAAAGTCATTGAGAACCCTTTTCCTTATTCTTTGTCCATTTACAAAAAATTAGTGGATTCAAAGCTCCCTGTATTTAATCACAAAAATAATAACACCTGTCTCTAAAAGATCACAGAATCACAGGATGGTTGAGGTTGGAACAGACAGCCATGGGTCATTTAGTCCAACTTCCCTGTTCAGTGAAGCAGGATCACCGTGAGGACACTGATCAAGGAATGTATCCAGACAGCTTTTGAATATCTCCAGGGAAGGAGACTCCACAAGCTCTCTGGGCACCCTATTCCAACACTCAGTCACCCTTACAGTAAAGAAATTCTTCTTCATGTTCAGGTGAAACTTCCTGTGCTTATACCCAGTGACTCTTAACCCATCACCAATTATAATTTATGTCAGCAATAACTTTTATATTTGTTTGAATATGGACACGTTTAAGCTCACCATTTGCCATCAAAATGACAAATATGGAGAGTGCTTTCCTGGAACTGATTGTCTTTAAGACAACTGATGGGGGGGCAAGATACAAATACCAATACACTAATGCAGAAGGAAAATATTCAGATTGTGCTTTTCTCAAAGATGTGGGTCTTTGTAACATTTGCATGTATTTGCTAAGTTGAATTTTAGATTTCAAAACTTCAACATGAACTTTATCATTAAAAAGAACACAGTGTTGAGATTTTTACATATATTCAGTGAAAACATAAATTGTACATACAATGATATCAAAAGGAGAAATTAAAAAAATCAACAAAATTTAAGACAAGCTTTTTAAAGTAATTGCTTGTTGGCTGTTTTTTCATAAAATACTGAATCCATGTCCCTAAATCACTAAGACAATTTGTTTTTCTAAATTTGCCCATATTACATTCTTCTGTGCCTGTTATATTCTTCATAAAAGAATTCAAAGTACAGTATATTTTTAAAATATATATCTTTCTAGCTAGGAACTAAATGTAGATGTGAAATCTTCCATATATTAACTAACTGTGGGCCATGGTTTAAGCCTCTATAATTCACCCAGTTTTCCTCACTCACTCCCCCCTCTGTGTTCCCCCCGCTCCCGGGGGGATGGGAAGGAGAATCAAAAGAATACAACTCCCACAGGTTGAGATAAGAACAGTTTAGTAACTAAAGTATAACACAAGACCACTACTGCTACCGCAAATAATAATAATGACAAGGCAAATGCAAGGAAAGAATACAATTTCTCACCACCTATACCCAGCCCGACCAAGTAGTGCACCCCCACCCTTCCGGGTCTCTGATCTCCATTTTACATCCTGGGCATGATGTGCTGTGGCATGGAATACCTCTTTGGTCAGTTTGGGTCAGATGTCCTGTCTCTGCTTCCTCCCGGCTTCCCCTCCTCCCTGGCAGAGCATGAGACTCAGAAAGTCCTTGGTCAAACCAAAACATTACCAAGCAGTAGCTGAAAACACGGGTGTTATCAGCGCTGTTCCCAGGCTGAAAGTCAAAAACACAGTGCTGTACCAGCTACCAAGAAGAAGAAAAATGACTGCTGCTGCTGAACCCATGACACTGTGCAACACACAGGCTCGGAAGTCCATGCACACATATTCATCTAAATTAGCCGTTTGTGTAACTTTTGTTTGTTTGTATAACCTATAACCATGGTAAGTTTTATAATAACAGCAAAGCTCAATAATATTTAGTAAAATCATTATACTTCCTTCTCTAGGCTTCTTTCAACACACCCAGCTTTCTTAGTATCTCACTCTTAGCATCTCAGTTTTCTTAGTATTTCAATCTTAGTATCTCAAATACAACACCATTTTTGTCATTTAATAAAATGTAATCAACTATAATCCTCCATATTTTATAGAATTTCAGTTATATAAATTAATATTTGCCATTTCTGATTGATACAGCAGAATATATCTCTGTTAAAAGCCAGATATATTAGTTGTGCTAACAAAACTGTATGAATTATAGTTCTAACATATAATGCAATTTAATCCATAAGATAATAAAAAACTTAAAAAAAAACCCAACCACCATCTATATTTTTTCATCAAATAGGCTGGAAGTACAAATTTTTAATGGGATAGAACATTCTTACACTGAATGACTGCTCATGTGGAAATTCACTGCTGAGTCAAAGTCCAGGTTTTGCTTATTAAAGTGCAGTTAATGTATTGTGCATGATTTTTTAATGACAATGATCTTTAAAATCATAGAATCATAGAATAGTTAGGGTTGGAAAGGACCTTAAGATCATCTAGTTCAACCCCCCTGCCAGGGGCAGGGACACCTTCCACCAAACCATGTTACCCAAGGCTCTGTCCAATCCAGCCTTGAACACCTCCAGCAATGTTCACAGCTTCCCTGGGTAACCCATTCCAGTGCCTCACCACCCTCACAGTAAAGAATTTCTTCCTCATATCCAATCTAAACTTCCCCTGTTTAAGTTTGAACCCGTTGCCCCTTGTCATATCACTGCAGTTCCCCACGAAGAGTCCCTCTCCAGCATCCTATAGTCCCCCTTCAGATGCTGGAAGGCTGCTCTGCGGTCGCCACACAGCCTTCTCTTCTCCAGGCTCAACAGCCCCAACTTTCTCAGCCTATCTTCATACGGGAGGTGCTCCAGTCCCCTCATCATCCTTGTGGCCCTCCTCTGCACTTGTTCCAACAGTTCCATGTCCTTTTTATGTTGAGGACACCAGAACTGCACACAGTACTCCAAGTGAGGTCTCACAAGAGCAGAGGAGAGGGGCAGGATCACCTCCCTTGACCTGCTGGTCACTCTCCTTTTGATGCAGCCCAGGATACGGTTGGCTTTCTGTGTTGCAAGCGCACACTGCTGGCTCATGTTCATTTTCTCATCAACCAACACCCCCAAGTCCTTCTCTGCAGGGCTGCTCTGAATCTCTTCTCTGCCCAACCTGTAGCTGTGCCTGGGACTGCTCCAACCCAGGTTTAGGACCTTGCACTTGTTAAACTTCATCAGGTTGGCATTAGCCCTCCTCACAAGCTTGTCAAGGTCCCTCTGGATGGCATTCCTTCCCTCCAGCGTATCAACCTAACCACACAGCTTGGTGTCATCAGCAAACATGCTGAGGGCGCTCTCAATCCCACTGTCCATGTCACTGATAAAGATGTTGAACAGGATTGGTCCCAACACCGATCCCTGAGGGACACCACTCGTCACTGTTCTCCAGCTGGACAGCGAACCATTGAGCACAACTGTTTGTGCGCTGCCATCCAGCCAGTTCTTTATCCACCAAATGGTCTCCCTATCAGATTGATGTCTCTACAACTTAGAGACAAGGATGTTTTGTGGGACAGTGTCGAAAGCTTTTCACAAGTCCAGGTAGATGACTTCAGCTGCTCTATCCCTGTCCATCAGTTCCGTAGCTCCATCATAGAAGGCTACCAAATTGGTCAGGCAGGATTTCCCCTTAGTGGAGCCATGCTGGCTGTCACCAATCACTTTGTTGTTTTTCATGTGTCTTAGCATGCCTTCCAAAAGAATCTGCTCCAAGATTTTGCCAGCCACAGAGGTGAGACTGTCTGGTCTGTAATTCCCCAGGTCATCCATTTTCCTGTTCTTGAAAATGGGGGTTATATTTCCCTTTTTCCAGCTGTCGGGAACTTCACTCGACTGTCCTGATTTTTCAAATATGATGGACAGTGGCTTCGCAACTTCATTTGCCAGCTCCTTTAGGACCCGTGGATGGATTTCATCAGGTCTCATGGACTTGTGCATGTTCATGTTTTCAAGATGGCCTCAAACCAGATCCTCTCCAAAAGTGGGCCTAAGGTCTTAATTCTCACAGTCTAGAAAAGTACGTTAAAGTTGATTCATTAAAGTATATTGTACGTTTTGAGCTAAAAAGTTGTTTTTTTTCTAGTAAGGTAAATGCTTTTTCAGTGTAATAGACTGGAATATCACAACTGTGCTACTGACTATATCATAAAGAAATTTGAACTGTGATCCCCTCTCTTTTATTTTTTCCAGCTCTCCTTTCTGCTTTCTTTGGTCCAATTGTTTTGGTTAACCTTTATTTTCACCTTTTTTTTCCTTTAGTGGAGGAAACTTCTTTTGTGCTTCCTTTCTCTACTTCATACCGTAATGCTTGTCAGTGATGACCAGTTCAAGACTTCTTTGACCGTTATCAGAGTAAACTGTGAATGATCTGAAATGTGTCTTTCAGAGGGGCTGTGTTTTGCTGGTTTTTGTTATTTTTTTTTTTTTACCTGAGGTATGCTCAGCCTGTAACCAACAAGATTCAATCTTCACCTGAGGACTGAAAGAGGTCTAAAAGCTAACCAACAGCTGTTCACTCAAAAAAGGTCATTTTACATAAGCATTCACAATATATAAAAGGAATAGTAGTTCCATATGTTTAAAGAAACCTGTAATGGTTTTCATCAAAGTTGAAAGCTCTAAATGGCCATTTTCTGGGGATATTATTCAATTTTATAAATTTTATTCATAGAACAGAAGCAGAACATGCACCTAAGTGAAAAAGAGACCCCTAGTTTACAGGATAGCATAGAAATCAATGCAAGTAACTAGATGAATTTGTACGAGATGTTTAGGGTAGAAATACCATTTAAGGACATAGAATTTTTTATTACACATAATTGTGTATCTTCAGAGGCATATTAGTCCAGCAAAATTAAATGCATAGCATCTATCTCCTCAATAACAGGTCCCTTTCTTTTTTGTCTTAATTGCATCATTATTTTATTAATTGGGCCTCCTGAAGCTGAGCATGCTTTGAAGCGCTGATACTATGACAGACATGGTGTTTGAAAGATACTAAGTACCTATCAAATTGATGTCTCTCCAACTTAGAGACAAGGATGTCATGTGAGGTGGTCTGATGCCAACCTGAAGAAGTTTAACCATGATGAGTGCACAGCTACAGGTTGGAGAGAGAAGATATTTGAGAGCAGCCCTGCAATGAAAGACTTGGGGGTGTTGGTCGATGAGAAAATGAACATGAATCAGTAGTGTGCACTTGCAGCCCAGAAAGCCAACCGTATCCTGGGCTGCATCAAAAGGAGCATGACCAGCAGGTTGAGGGAGGTGATCCTGCCTCTGCACTCTGCTCTTGTGAGACCTCACTTGGAGTTCTGTGTGCAGTTTTGGTGTCCTCAACATAAAAAGGACATGGAACTGTTGGAACAAGTGCAGAGGAGGGCCACAAGGATGATCAGGGGACTGGAGCACCTCCCGTATAAAGATAGGCTGAGAAAGTTGGGGCTGTTGAGCCTGGAGAAGAGAAGGCTGCGTGGAGACCTCAGTGTGTCCTTGCAGTATCTGAAGGGGGCCTATAGGGATACTGGGGAGGGACTCTTCATGAGGGACTGTAGTGAGAGGACAAGGGGTAATGGGTTCAAACTTAAACAGGGGAAGTTTAGATTGGATATGAGGAAGAAATTCTTTACTGTAAGGGTGGTGAGGCACTGGAATGGGTTACCCAGGGAAGTTGTGAACATTGCTGGCGGTGTTCAAGGCCAGGTTGGACAGAGCCTTGGGTGGCATGGTTTAGTGGAAGGTGTCCCTGCCCACGGGAGGGGGGTTGGAACTAGATGATCTTAAGGTCCTTTCCAACCTTAACTATTCTATGATTCTATGATTCTATAAATCTTGACTGATAGTTACAAGAGATGGTGAACTGCTATTATGAGATCATCTAAACAGAAGTATTGTCATTACACATAATTTTCCACTAAAAAAAAAAATGTTAAAAGATCTAATTTCTCTTTCATTCCCAAGTAAAAGTATGATATTGAATATTTTTTACTCTTGCCTCTAACACTGTTTTTGTTCTCCATTGTGAATTAAATGCAATGAAAACGTACAAGATTTTAACATTTGAATAGACTTCACATTTTCTGTTTCAACATGCAATAACAGATGGAGCTTGGCATTGTATATTATTGCAGTATTTGCGTGACAGGCAACTAAAGTTCTAAATAGCATGAAAAATATGAATAAATAACTTTACCCAAGATGTTATTTTTTCAATCGCTGGGAATTTTGTGTTATATAAAAGTATGCAAAGTTAAGTTTTCTTTCAGAGGCCAGCGTTTACGTTTTTCATGGATTGATATTGTGTAAGGGAAATTTCAGACAGCAACAAAAGACTCATTATTACCAAGACCAGCTATCTTCAACCAAAAGTTTTGAGACCATATGCATATAGAGGGACTGTAGTGAGAAGACAAGGGGTAATGGGTTCAAACTTAAACAGGGGAAGTTTAGATTGGATATGAGGAAGAAATTCTTTACTGTAAGGGTGGTGAGGCACTGGAATGGTTTGGCCAGGGAAGTTGTGAATGCTCCACTGCTGGCGGTGTTCAAGGCTGGATTGGACAGAGCCTTGGGTAACATGGTTTGGTGGAAGGTGTCCATGCCCATTGCAGGGGGGTTGAACTAGATGATCTTAAGGTCCTTTCCAACCCTAACTATTCCATGATTCTACAATTATTATAACTGATACAGTGACCTTGCAATGCTTTTGCACAATACTTGCATTTCCAATATTAGATCTGTTATATATACTAACATTAATACAAAAGGATAAACCAGTAGGATTTTTTTTGTCTATTGTATGTTGTATTTCCTAAATACTTTAAAATAATGTTGTGCATAGCAGCTGCTACATATTCTTCCAAATTATTCTGAGAAATCTCAAATTTAAGTATTATTTCAAGAAACAAGATGATATTTGTTCTTATGTGCTTTCAGCTGTTATTGCAGGAAAAATCCAAATTTTGACATTTAGTGGTCCAGGAATTTTGCCAAAACAGGAGGGAGTAAAGAAAGAATACTTTTCTCTGAGGTACTTAATCTGCATATAGATAAGCTTCTTCACTTTGTGAATCATAGATATCAATCATTCATGTTCATCAGTGTTTCATACATATTCATTAGAACAAATTGTTATGCATGATTAAAGCTGTTAAAAAAAAGACAATGCCATGTTTTGTTTTTATCTCAGGTCTCTGTGTGCTGAAAACTCCACTGGCTGTTTCCATCTCATAATCTGACACTTTCTGCTATGTACAAAGAACCAAAACTCCATATGAGTTTACATGGATTTACACTCTGCATCCAAACTACTTAACACTTTTTAAACTGTTAGAAAGGGATCCTGGAGGTTTTCTATTTTCTAAGCAAAGATATCTGCAGGGTTCAAAGGCAAGTTCCAAGCTTTTAGGGATTAACTAGAAACAATTTAATGTGTTCATTCACATGCAGGTACTGGGAGGAATGCTGCTAGATAGGAAAGTGCAAGTACATTTTCATATTTTCCCTAAATGTATTTTGTGACTGAGTAGCTATTCTTATGCTTTCTGAGCCTCCATTTGGACTCACAGTCTCAGTGACATTAGATCTGGTACCAGACTATGGGAGAAAAAAGGAGTGCCTGTCTTGACTAAATTTATATTCCAGGACCTTGAACTGCCATTTATGCAGTCAGTTGTGCAGAATATGAAGCTTTGCTAACTTTAATAGAAGTAAACCTAAGAGAGACAAGCCTAAAAAATACATGGATGAGTTTGCGAAGCCATCAGAATATATCACCTATCTTTGCTTGATCTAGAAAGATAAAAAAACCCTTTTGTTCAGTACACAGTTTTTCTCTGCAAGAATTTTCTTCAAAAGATAATGGTGAGTTTTTTGTCATTTTAAAAAAGCAAGCACTTTATCATTCAGCCAGGAGGCAAATGTTTTACACAGCCTGTCTGCTCTAGACATTCTCTAACAAAAATTTTGGTAATCATAGAATCATAGAATAGTTAGGGTTGGAAAGAACCTTAAGGTCATCTAGTTCCAACCCCCCTGCCATGGGCAGACACAGCTCCCACGAAACCATGTCACCCAACGCTCTGTCCTACCTGGCCTTGAACCCTGCCAGGGATGGAGCATTCACAACTTGCCTGGACAACCCATTCCAGGTGTAGGACCTTGCACTTGGCATGGTTAAACTTCATAAGGTTGGCATCAGCCCACCTCACAAGCTTCTTAAGGTCCCTCTGGATGGCATCTGTTCCCTCCACTGTATCAACCGAACCACACAGTTTGGTGTCATTGGCAAACTCGCTGAGGGCGCACTCAGTCCCACTGTTCACGTCACCCACAAAGATGTTAAACAGGATTGGTCCCAACACCGATCCCTGAGGGACACTACTCGTTACTGGTCTCCAGCTGGACAGTCAGCCATTGACCACAACTCTTTGCGTGCGGCCATCCAGCCAGTTCTTTATCCACCAAATGGTCCATTTATCAAATTGATGTCTCTCCAACTTAGAGACAAGGATGTCATGTGGGACAGTGTCAAATGCTTTGCACATGTCCAGGCAGATGACATCAGCTGCTCTACCCCTGTCCATCAGTTCCGTAGCTCCATCATAGAAGGCCACCAGATTGGTCAGGCAGGATTTCCCCTTAGTGGAGCCATGCTGGCTGTCACCAATCACCTTGTTGTTTTGTATGTGCCTTAGCATGCCTTCCAGGAGAATCTGCTCCAAGATTTTGCCAGGCACAGAGGTGAGTCTGTCTGGTCTGTAATTCCCCAGGTCATCCATTTTCCTGTTCTTGAAAATGGGGGTTATATTTCCCTTTTTCCAGTTGTTGGGAACTTCACCTGACTGCCGTGATTTTTCAAATACGATGGACAGTGAATCCTGATGAAATGAGAAGTGAAAATTAGTGTTTTATTGTTTTTCTTTAAATGAATGAAGGACTAGTATTTTCTTAGAGAAAACACATTTTTTGTAACTGTAATTCCATTAATAATGACCATTTGTCATCTAAAACTGGTGATGGTGACTTGATCAGTGAGTTAGTGAGACCAAAGAGTTATGTCTTTTGTTAAACCAAATCTTAATTCTTTTTTTTTTTTTTAAATACTCTGCTAAGACCTGCAGGTGATTTTCTGAAACTTCCTGTCAATCATCCTTAATCCTTGTATTTATATAAATTTTTATATTAAATGCAGAGAACTGAATCTCATCCTAATTATATATTTTCTATGTTATTTTTTCAAGGCATGGATAACTCCCTGAAATCCAGTCCTGTTTGCCACTAGACCTCCATGGATTTACTGTTACCTGCAGATTTAATATGCTTGCTTCTAAAACATCAAAAACTTTCATGACATTTTGCTCAGTATCAGATTTAGAATATCAGAATTCCACCTTCTGTACCCTCCCATTTTGTCAGGGGAAGAAAAATAATAAGGTATCTATTTTGAACTTATTTTTCAAATTTATATCTATTCATAGATTTAA
Organism: Ara ararauna; assembly: GCA_028858755.1. Taxonomy (NCBI): domain Eukaryota; kingdom Metazoa; phylum Chordata; class Aves; order Psittaciformes; family Psittacidae; genus Ara; species Ara ararauna. The sequence goes on along the minus strand of CM054377.1, from coordinate 58,231,078 downwards.
ATAGTGCCTCTAATACACTTATGCAATCATGTGAGATATAGTTTCAAAAGCGTTACTGTGGAGACTCTATATATGACTAGATATACCAGTATATATGATAGCATACTGTCCTATCTACAAAGCTTTTTATCCTCTTATGAAAAGAAATGAGGTTTCTTTGAAATGATTTGTCCTTCACATATCTCTTTGTTGCTTTCTAGATGTCTGTAAATTATTTCTTTCACTGCTGAGAAAATTAAATTTAAGGTTATAGATTTATAGCTTTCAGCTTTTTAAGGCTAAGCACTGTATCGGCTTTTCCAGACTTGATTCTTCAGCTCTCATCATCATTTTCTTAAAGATAACAGTACATGGCTTCAAGCTTAACTCAGCCACTTCATCTCTTTAATTGCTCCAAGTTAAATTTCACAGAGCCCACCAGATCAAAAACTGTATTTGAGCAGTTTCTAGCCTTTTACTTTAGCCTGGTCTAATTTCTTCTATGTTAATTTAGAGCATTAATTATGTTTGCCCACATTATCATCAGGTTTTTTATATAATGGAGACTGAAGTAAAATGGAATTTAATATTTCAGTCTTGTTGGCTCAAAAAATCTAAGTTGTGTGCATATCTTTTTTGGCACAATGATATAACACGTTTATTTTTTCTATGTTCTATTTAAGAGAAAAAATATATTGCTAGCTGGTGCAGTTTTATTTGTTCACAAACAAATTAGAAAGAAAAAGTTTAATTTGATAGAAGAATTTGTAGCTTGGAAGACATGCTATTTGTCTAAATATTTTGTCCTCATATTTAGGAGCTTAATTCTTTTACATATACAATAGTCTATTACAGCAGTGAGTGAACTTAAAAGGGGTTTGAAACACAGTTGCATCTGGGTATTTTATCTTGAAAACTAATTTTAGTCTTCTGTTCATCAAATCTATTCCAATTTCCTCTCAGTTAAACCCAGGAAAATCTTTCTGTACAGAGACACTCAACAAGCGCACTTAGTTGCTTCTTAACCTCTGCCTTGTTGCAGCAAAGTAATTCAGAGAGCATGAAATATTGTGCCTAACAGTGGGTTGGCTACTTTCCTTGAAAGGGCCATCCACAGAATCCATTCATATTACCAAGACATTTCCTATTTGCAGCAGTCTGCACATAAAGTAGAGTTCTCCCTGTACATGAGAGGTCCCATTGTTTTGTGATTCAAAGACCAGGCTCACGCCGGAACTGAGATACATAACTGAGAAAAGCTCTGAAAATGAACAGGCTGTATATAGCCCTGTGGCTAATTCTATATGGAAAAATGCTTGGATTCCTGCCTGTGATTCAACATGTAGTTGTTTATTTTTATTTTTTTTTTTAGTAAATGACTCCAGTTATTTTGCCAGGATTAATCTACAATAATATAGGAGAACCTGGGATTAAACCCAGATTCTTGCAGAAGTGTGCTCTAACTTCTAACTAGAAGAAGCAAAATTCAAATTAAAATTTGATTAAAACTAACAATTGAATTAATAAAGAGAATTTCTGACAGAGTTAAAGATTATGAGCATTTCACTTGAAGAAAATTAAAAATAAAAAAAATGGGGGCATTAAAAAGGTAGAGAAGATGGTGATAGATGAAGAAAGGTAAGGAGGAAACAGGAAACATGGTCAATTGTGAGCAAATGTTGGCAAAATGCTGCCACCAAATCTTTTGACAACTCAGTGCCAGGAAATGATACAATTAAAGAGTAATCAGTTCATTAGGGGTGCATAAATCAAACAATTAATTGCATAGACACCTAATTAAGTGGGAAAATTATGTAGGTGCAGCCAATTAGGTTGTAAAACTTGTGAGAAAAATACACAGAGAGTGGAGTTGAATTAAACAGGCAAAGTTTAAGGATTAAGGATTAGTTTAGCAAATAAAATCAATAAGCAGAAAATCAACAGAAATAGTGAATCAGTTAAGATGGATAAAAGGTAATTGCATTATTAAAGAAGTCATCAATGAATCAGAAATTGATTCTCCAGAGAGTGATGTAGTCAGTAATGTAAGGACAAGCAATCCAGTCATCCTTAGTAAGCAGTCAGCAAGGCATGAGAACAGCTACCTGGTGAAAGTTTAGTGGGTGTTCTGGGTACTATCAGCAGCCACAGTAGACTCCAGAAGTATACTTTTCTTACTGTATTTGTCACTACAATGTGCCATTGTTTCTGTGTGAGGAATCATATTTTATCTATGGAAAAAAAAAAGAAAAGCCTTTTTAAAGGAAAATCTGTAAGTAAAGCCCTAGGAACATCAATAGCTCTTTGCAAATCTAAAGGCATATAACCTACAACATCCCTGCTGGTTTAGAATAAACACAGTTATTTGATAGTGAAATTATAATATGACAATTCTAATTACTTCATAAAAAAGTAATAATAAAGCTCAAGATTTTTTTCAAGAATAGCTGCTTTAGGGTTTCAGCCTTTTGTATTAAAAAAATCAGTTTTGTTATTTCCAGTAAGTAGTCACCTGAACACCTTCTGAACTTGTATTTGTAGACAGAAAAATTACAGTAAAATACTTTATGTAAGATACTAATACTACGGTCACTTTTGCATGTCTACAACTATTGAAAGTTTGTTTAAATATTAGTAACTCTTTACAAGATTGGCCATGTCAACAAATGGCATATTTTAAATTAACTTTGGCATTTTAGCTCTGTATAAAACATATGCAAGATTTTGAAGTAAGCTAAATGAACTGTAAGTTTTATGGTAGAGCTAGGGATTAGAGGCAGCAAATTACTCGAAAGGGATGTGTAAATTCCTTCATATACCTCTCCCAGTTACTTTAGTTGCCTGCCTTTCCAAAGTCTTGTCATTCTCACACTGCTTAAAAATTGTCAGTTGTACTGGTTTGTGTGAAGATCTTGTAATGAACATTAATTGCATAGTCTCATTTCTGTTCTCCTTTATCTCTACTTGAAACATAATTTTGAAATTGAACAAAATTGTAAGGCGAAGAACTACCATATCGCAATATATACAGCAGCACACAAAATTTCAAAGCTTGGAAATAGCATTAACCAGGAATTAAATCCTGGACTACATACCAAAAGTTAAAGTTCAGAAATATTGCAAAAGTGTGGTAATATTCCTCAAAACACACATTGCAAGCCCATGGAATTCATATTTTTACTTAAAGTGAAACATAACACATCATCATGAATGAATGGAAATACTGAGCTAAAGCATTCAATCTGATATTTGCCTTGTCATGATACCACAAGCAGCTGGCGGACAGAAGGATATGTAAAATCTTCCAGGTTTTGAATGGGATCAGCATAGAGCCACCACCTTGCTTCATGAACATCAAAAAGCCTAGAAAATTCTAACATATTTCTCAGGAAGTACAAAGATGATGTCAGAATAAATAATCAGGAACAGACTTAATAGGAAAATTTAGGAGACTTTCATCAATAAATGTCTTTTTGTTGAGCCTAAAATCATTCAGTTAAAATGTTCCAGGTTTATACTTTCCCTGTATATAGAAATAGATTTTGTGTGTCTCTGAGCTGCTCAATATAGGGAAGATCTGTATTTCCTGCCCTATGGCAGTCCACTGGGCAGCTCTGTCCCAAAACGTCAAAAAAAGGAATGCTTAAGCTTCCTTGCCCAGGAGATAACACACTGACTCATGGTTCTGAAACATCTGTAAAAAAGTTGAGCTTAGAAATTTGAGTTAAAACCTGGTAATCATAAGCCTTGATATATCACATAAATTTGCATTTGCACAATTACAGATCAGATAGGCAAATGACAAATGTTATCTAATTGTTTTCCTGATATCAAACTTCTAATATTTTTGTAATATTAATCCAAGTATTTAAAAAAAACATTTTAGTCTTGTGATCTCTTAAATAGGAATGTCTTGGTTTGAGACCTCAAACAGCATGTGAGTTGCATTTAAAATTTCTATATTTCTAAACTTTTCAGAAATGTATGTTTCATCATAATTATAATTTAATACTGAGTTTTAAATAACAATAAGTATCTCCAGAAATATGACTGAGTAGAGAATTGTACTATATATACTTATGGGAAAATGTGAATATGCATACTAATGGAAACCTTTGCCTTGTAACAAATTCCTTCAAGAAAGCTAACAAGCTTATGTAAATACTTGCTGCAAAAGTCCAAATAGCAATAGCTTGAAGTTTCACTTGAAACTGCAAGGAATTAAGCTAAGTTTTCACTATTTCAGGTGTCCACAGGTAATTTTAATTACAGAATCCGTTTTAGTGATTTGCAGAACTTCTCAGAGGATTATAGTGGCCTCAGTTGGAGTTTGGCAAATTGAATTCCAATTTTTGTTCCACAATGTTATTAAGTATGAATCACAAACAGCTTGAAAATTGCTTGCAATCTGTTTCAGTATACAGTTACTCTAAACGGGGATTGAGACATCAATAAGGAACAAAAAAACAGTAGAAAACACTTAAATCTCCCCTAGGGTTCACACATCATTCTTGTCTGCTGGCAGAACATCTTGTGCATTATGTGCTATAGGAGTACTTCCTACATTTTAGGCTAACTGCAGTATGCTATTATCTTAAGGATTTGCTAATTCCAAACAAACAGTTACAGGGCAGAAAATAAACAAACAAACATCTCAGCATCATACTTTTTTTTGACGTATATAGTTCAGCGCATATATTACTTCTAAAGAAAGAATCTTTTAAAATTATTTGGGGGTGATCACAGAATCATAGAATCAGAGAATAGTTAGGGTTCGAGAGGACCTTAAGATCATCTAGTTCCAACCACCCTGCCATGGGCAGGGACACCTCCCACTAAACCATGACACTCAAGGCTATGTCCAACCTGGCCTTGAACACAACCACGGACAGAGCATTCACAACTTCCCTGGGAAACCCATTCCAGTGCCTCACCACCCTCACAGTAAAGAATTTCTTCCTCATATCCAATCTAAACTTCCCCTGTTTAAGTTTGAACCCATTACCCCTTGTCCTCTCACTACAGTCCCTCATGAAGAGTCCCTCCCCAGCATCCCTATAGGCCTCCTTCAGATACTGGAAGGCTGCTATGATGTCTCCACGCAGCCTTCTCTTCTCCAGCCTCAACAGACCCAACCTTCTCAGCCTATCTTCATATGGGAGGTGTTCCAGTCCCCTGATCATCCTCGTGGCCCTCCTTTGGACTTGTTCCAACAGTTCCATGTCCTTTCTCTGTTGAGGACACCAGAACTGCACACAATACTTCAAGTGAGGTCTCACAAGAGCAGAGTAGAGGGGCAGGATCACCTCCCTCAACCTGCTGGTCATGCTCCTTTTGACGCAGCCCAGGATACGGTTGGCTTTCTGGGCTGCAAGCCTACACTGCTGGCTCATGTTCATTTTTTTATCAACCAACATTCGTTCTGTCAGTTCCCAGCTCTTGGAATCTTCCTCCAGCCAATGAGGAGGCTTAATGAGCACTTTGTTCTATTATGGGTCTATACCCTGCCCAGGCTATATTATGAATCATTTATACAATGTAAAAAGTCAGCAACAATAAAAGTTGTTCTGGACTGACAATGCTACTTATCTATGCACTCACTGTTACCTGTCTAAGAGAACAAAGTAAAAGTGATTTATTGAAGGATATAACATGACTTAAAGATTTTGAAAGAGAAGTTTGGTTTCTATAGATTCACTCATATCCAGTACATAGACGTCTATACATAGAATTATGAGCATAGACAAGTGTTAAAAAATTGACAATTTTCCCTCTCAAGCAAAAATATTATGCCACAAAACAGGATTTTGTCACTAAAGGCCAGATTCTCAGCTGTTATAAGCTTTCCTAACTCTCTTAGCAGACTTTCTACTGGTGTAAGCCAGTACTTTTAATATGACACTAAGACATTGTATATGGAGGTTTTGCTTCTGTATTTTATTTTAAGAATGAAGATATTGTGACCTTCGTATGTTACATTACATAATTTTTAATTGCAATGCACAGTTGATTGAGCTATAATAGATAAAAATATCTTTAAATAATCTGACACAAATCTATATATAATTTTTTAAAATTAATAAGAACTTATAGCCATATTTACTTTTCCCCTTATATTAGTGCAATAGAAAGAATACATTCATAATCTTAATTATTTAGGGTTTACTTTGTTCCATTTGCATTCTGATATCAAAGCATTAACTGTAAATTCTGCCAGTTGGAGACATGAAATTGGTTTGACTAATGCTCACTGGTGTATTAATTATGTTTTCTGACTGGATTCTGATGGAATATTTAGACACTACTCCAGTACTGTACATTAGCAGATGAATGTTAATGATTCTGGAAACCAGTACTAGGGAAGATAACTTTTCTCATATATTCAAAATATGTTTGGCTTGCTGCACTCTAAAAAAAGGATTTGTTCATTTATTTAATGCAGCATACTAGTCTTGAAATAAAAGCTTCGCTTTTAAGAATATATTCAAGAAAACCATGGTATCATCTTCAAAAAGGGAAAAAAGAAGATCCAGGGAACTAGAGGTGATCTGCTAAGTCTCAGTCTCCAGGAAAATAATGGAATAAAATCTCCTAAATGGTATGAATAGGTACATGAAGGAAGGGAAAGTGATTAGGAATAGCCAGCATGGATATCTCAAAGGCAGCTTCTATCTAAACAACCTGATAACCTTCCACAGAGAGATGGCTGACCTGTGGTTGAGGAAAGAGTAATAGATGTCATTTGCCTTTGACTTGATCTCCCATATTATCTTTGCAGCCAGTGAGATGTGTTTTGGAAAGGTTGGCTACCAAATGCATTAAAAATGGGCTAGCGTGTTGGGTTCAAGGCTTGAGGTCAATGATATAAGGTCCAGCTTGTGGCTAGTTATTAGTGGTGTTCCTTAGAGGTCAATATTGAGTCCAGTACTCTTTAATGTCTTCAATAAAGACTGAGACAGTGAGACAGAGTGCACCCTCAACAAGTTTTGGGGGTGATACTAAAATGAATATGGAGGAGTGAGTGGAGGAGGAAGGGTGACTGACAGTCTGTAAGGCAGAGCTGCAGGAGGTCAACCTTGACCCTGAAAAAATGGACTGATAGAAATCTACTGAAGTTCAACAGAGGCAGATGGAAGCTTCTGCATCTGATTTGAAATAACAGGATGCAACAGTGTAGGCTAGGCCCTGGCTGGAGAAAGAGCAGCTCTGTAAAACTTGCAAAGACCTTTGCAGGACTTGAAGGTTATGGTAAAATGCAATCTGAATGTCAGCAACATCCAGAATCCTGTTCTCAGTTTAGATATCCCAATATAAGAAAGTCACTGTCAAACTAAAGTGAATACACCAGAGGACCACTGTGGCAACTGGGACTGGATCACATTGTACAAGGAGAGGCAGAAATAACTGGGTGCTGTTCATGAGGTTGGTGAAACCTGTGAGTAGAGCAGGGACTCAGAAAGGTGGTGAAACCTCCGTCTTTACAGATACTTAAAAGAACCTGAAAAGCTTCCAAACAACTTCATCTGTTTGGACCTGTTTCTCTGAGGTAGCTAAAACCTCAAGATCCTTTCTAAGTTTATTCATACTATAATTCTACATTGTCTAGGGCTTTTTATAAAACTTGGATCCTACATAGAGCCAAGTGAAATATTTCTCAGAGCTGGACAAATGAAAGAACAAATAGACTACCACTGAATAAACAGCTCCTGCTGAAAGTGTTCTTGTGTTATTTGCTATTTACCAACTTTTTTGAGTTCCTTTTTTTTCCAAATGTGCACTTGAAAATTAATAATTTGTGCATTTTGCTATTTTCTGTCTTTAGGTAGGTATTATTTTAATGCTTGAGAGAGTTTTTATTGAAGCAAGAAGCACAAAACAAGAAATGTGACTACTTATACAACCATAACTATAAATAGCCCAATAGTCTGAGTGTAACACTAAATATATTCAAGTTCTTGAGTGATAAGTTATTTGCAAGTATCTGCATAGTGTGATTTGACAGCCCATTGAGTTTTCTTTCTGTTTTTCATCTTATCTCTTCCCCAGATATTTATGGAATATCATTATAATAATTCTGAAATAACTGTTAGCAGGATATCCTTTGAAAACATTCACCTTTAGTTATTTTTCTTCAGATACAGTTACATCATGATCATGTGAAAAATTAAGCATAAAAAATCAATGTGCAATATACATTTGGCATAAGAAATCCTGATATTCAACATCCACACAAATATGTAGAAGGCACTATAACATTCAATGTAACTGATGATACTTGCCCTTCACCTATCTTCTTGAAATTATATTCCCATGTTTTCACCCTCAGTGGGCATATGTTTCTGAAAAAAGGTTTGTTTGCCTTTTCCACACATCTTTTACTAAACTCACGCATGATCAATCACTGCTTTCTTCCACCTTGTTTACTTACAAGCCATTTATAAGGACCTGAAAAGTGTGTTTCATCCCCTTTCTTCACTGCATGGTTAGCCTGTGATCTACAGCTATACCACAAAGATGTCTGGGGAAGACTGCTTGCTAATCAATTATACTTCCATGTCCTTGAGTGATGGTCCACTGGTGGATTGTCAAACCTTATAAGGTGATCACTTAATTTGGAATTGAGGAATTTACTATATGCTTATTCAATTTCCTGTCCTGAATGACAATTTCCAATTTTCTTTTTTTTTCCTTAATCTATTTTGCACAATGTTATTTAACCATGTCCATTTTTTCCCTCTTGAGCATAGTTTTGTAATAAGACTGAAGTGTAGTTATGAGCTCATCTCAATTATGTGAAAAATACCTTTCACTGTGTAATTATTTCACATTTAAAATCTAACCATTGGATTACGTCCCAAAGTACTTAAGTCCTATTTCTTGTTTAAAGTGTGCAACTAGACTGTAGAATGTATTAACTCTGGGTCATCTGTTATTGATTTGTGGGAAGAAATAGCAGAGTAAATAATTATATATAATTACATAAAATAAATTAGTCATTACATTAGGATATGCAAACAGCAATACTGAATATCAACTCATGGTCCTGTAATAGTCTTAGTACTAAGCAATCTTTCCTTGACTGTTTCCAAAGAAACTAATACAGTGTAAGTAATGAACATCAAACTTTAAAAGCTGGAGCTAAAATTTTAGGCCAGGGAATGTAACTGAGAATAAGCTAAACTGTATATCAGAAGGAGAACATGGATGGACATTCTTCCTCTGTATAACATGAGCTATTATGAGATGATATGACAAGCTGCAAACTGTGGTTCCACGGCATGGTCAAACGCTGTCCCACCTCAAAACAGAATTGAAGAGCAACTATATACATATATATATATGTATATATATATCTGTATATGCATCAGCCTGCTTAAAAGTTTTTGTCATTGCAAATATATCAGAAAACCACACATAGCTCATGCATTTGTAATGGTTCAACTGTACATACTCTCTTCAGTAACTGCCTGTGACTTGTACAGACTTCAAAGTTATTTGTCAGATAGAGAAAACTCCGGTCAGACTGGATGACTGGAGAAAAAATTTACTGAAACATAAATTGGGGGTGGGGGATGTGTGTGCAGGACAAATCCTAACACCTTTAAAAACATAGATACATGGATTTTAATTAGAGATGGTGAAAGAGAATGAGATATTGAGAAAAAGTGTACGAGTTTATATCACCCCTGTTCTTACTGAATTGCAAGTGTGCACAGAGAAACATCTCATTAAAGAAAAATGCTTGAAGAATAGTCTGAAAATTATGTTAAAAGTCAGATTTAAGAAGATAAGTTTCCTATTGAAAAATTACACTACTGAGGGCTTTTCCTGCTCACCTCTACTTTTTTTATTGAAAACTACAAAACATTTAAAGACCAAGCATTAACTAGTCTGTTGACCTTTACTGTCAGTTCAAGCTACCTATTTTAGATGAGGAAGAATAAAGCATAATTAAGGCATGATGGACAGCATAAAAGGTGCTATTGGTTTCTGGGCATTTATCCACTCTTATAATAGATGATAATGATAATCCAGTCTGACTGGAGTTTTCTCTATCTGATAAGTAACTTTAAAGTTTGTACAGATGATAATGACTTTTACATTAAAGCAGAAATTCTGCTTTTTCTCCACTTAATAATACTTGATTTCAAAACAGTGAACAATCCTTAAATCTTATTTCCTCATTTTGCCAAATATGAATAGATCATGTACACATGCCCTGAAAATCCCAAATAATAAAAGCGTCAACTAGATTTGATGACGCTGCTCTTGACATGTCACATAATGATTTCACTAAGCTGGAAGTGGGACTAATGAAATAAATGAAAGGCTCAGCTGAGCTCTGCGGTGGGTCTGCTGGAGCCAGCTGGAACCGGCTGTGCCATGTGGGCCAGGGCATTCCTGGTCTCTCCTCACAGAGGGCACCATGCAGTTCCCCACTGCCGTCATATACTGACCCCTGAGAAACACCACTTTTCTGCAATTACCGTGCTTGTTTCACTGATTGTCCTTTCCTGCTGCAAAGCTGTATGCTGTTACCTGCAATCATTAGGCCATAGTAGTAGTTTTTGCTCCCATTCCAAGTGGCTCACTGCTTTATCCTTATGCATGAGTGAATCTTGCGAGTGTATGCTTATTGTGTTTTGCTGTTGCAGTTATCAAAAGTACAATGATGTAGCCTGCATGTCAAATTAGCTGTTATGCTATTATATAATTTGAAGTGATTTTTCACTAAACACTAATGTTTGACATTAGTGCTTTTGTTATCAGTTATTTCCATGGAACCTGACATTGTTGATATGCGAAGTAATTTTTCATTGCTTTTACAGTGATGAATTATTTAAGACCTTTGATTTCACATATATTTTGGTATAGGTGCAAACACCCAGGTTTTATCTTGTAAAAGAAGGGTAATTTTTTTACTATATCCTATGTATCATTGACGATTCTGTTCACCAGCACTACAGTTAGTTACTCCTCCCCCTAATAATAGTGGCACTGATATGAATGGTATTCTCTAAAGCAAATATTAAAAAAGAGAATGAGGGAAAAGTCAGATGTTATTTATGGCACTACTTACTTTGGTGGTCAATATCATTAATGGTAACTGACTGCCAAAATGAAACACGACGCAAAAGTAGTTCAGCCTTTTTATTTCTATTCATGCAGACCAATACAGCCTAGTTATTCACACTATGCTAATGTATTTCTCAGTAGAATTTTTGTAAGGAAGCTTATTAAAAGCATTTCTTACAGCAACATTTCATAAGATCTCATACTCATCTTTTAGAAAAAACTTTCACAGCCAAACCTCTTCTTTCAGTGGCAGGTAATGGATATCTGGATCCCTGGAAAATATATCTTACTCATTTTGTACAGTATGGAAAATAAATGGTCCTTGGACTTTTTCTCTTTAGAGGAATAAGTCAAATGTGACAATAAATAACTATAACGTGCTGTACATTTAAATGTAAAAGTGCCCCTGATGGTTGTTCTAGCTGAAATAGGATGGAAAAAGACCAAGTATACATATTGAGGAAATATTCCATGAAGTCTACTCTGTAAAATACAAAAGTTTTGATGTTAAGGGCCAGCATACTGTTATACAGTGGCTTGACTACTGATCCTACTGCTATTGAGAGCCCCAAATTTCCCTTAACCTGAGACAAAAGTAATCTTCAGTCATATTTCTACTTATGAGGACAGAGTTTATGAGAAAACAAAGGGGCTGATTAATCTTTAAAGCAGGGAAATTTAAAATGTGTTGGGAATTCAAAATGCATTCTGTGACCAATTATTTAACCTCTGCTGCCCAGAGAATGCAACATCTAGGGCCAGCTCTCCATACTAATTTCTACATAGGCTAGTGACAGTGTGTACACAGCCTGCAAAGCAACTTTTTCTCAAGACCAAAATAAATATGATGTGGAAATATGAATGCTTGTCTATGCCTTGTGCACTACAGAATCAAACATTACATACCTTATTAATAAGCAATAAAGGTTGCATGATATGCAGTTCAATGACTAGGTTCTCTCTCTGTCTCTTATTATACCTTTATCTGAGATCCATATATTAATCGTTTATGTTGTTATTTCTGGTTCTTTTTTCTATGCAAGGGGGTTCAGTCAGTTTTTTCTCAAGCATGATCTTTGTTTATAATGTATACATCATTTCAAATTATTCACAACATAGATATTTTAACTCATACTGAAATACAAGTCAGTTTGTAAGTGCAAAGCCAAAAATGTTTAGGGATCCCTTCATAATGTTTGGTATGCATTGATTTGGTTGGATATTTTAAAATGTCTTCTCAACTCTTAAACTTCAGAAAAGTGCTGTATCTGAAAGGTTCCACAAATAAAAAGCACTGTAGGAGAAATAGTAATTAATGGGAAGCAATGTGTTTTACTTCCAACCCTAACTATTCTATGATTCTATGATTCTATATTTGAAATAGCAAATAATTACAGTGAGAAGCTGGTGCGAAAGGTAGTATTTGTTACTTACATCTGTTTTTACCTATTTCACGGCACTTATCAGTTGGTAAACCAATTGCTTCCCAAGAGGTTTTTGCCTGCGTTGGTATTTTTTGTCTCTGACCACAGACACTTGACATGGATGGGATGAACACATGATACAAAGTTGACAGGACTGGACCCAATTTTATGTATAAAAAGTTGCTGTGTAAAAGCATGCATTGCTTAATGGATTCTGTAAGGTATATGACTGTAAACAGAGGACTAAATAGCTTCAGGTCTTTTTTCATTTCTCTGCAATCCTTGGTCAAATATTTCTGTTGCATTTGCTTTTAGCCATGGTTTCTAGTGCCTCAGTGTTTTCACATTACCTTTTCCTTCAAAGGCTAATTCCAGGCTAGATTACCACACAAGTGTCCACCTGAAAGTCATAGAATCATAGAATAGTCAGGGTTGGAAAGGACCTTAAGGTCATCTAGTTCCAACCACCCTGCCATGGGCAGGGACACCTCCCACTAAACCATGCCACCCAAGGCTATGTCCAACCTGGCCTTGAACACAACCACGGACAGAGCATTCACAACTTCCCTGGGAAACCCATTCCAGTGCCTCGTCACCCTCACAGTAAAGAATTTCTTCCTCATATCCAATCTGAACTTCCCCTGTTTAAGTTTGAACCCATTACCCCTTGTCCTATCACTACAGTCCCTCATGAAGAGTCCCTCCCCAGCATCCTTGTAGCCCCCCTTCAGATACTGGAAAGGTGCTAGGAGGTCTCCACGCAGCCTTCTCTTCTCCAGCCTCAACAGCCCCAATTTTCTCAGCTTACCTTCATACGGGCGGTGCTCCAGTCCCCTGATCATCCTCGTGGCCCTTCTCTGGTCTTGTTCCAACACTTCCATGTCCTTTTTATGTTGAGGACATCAGAACTGCACACAATACTCCAAGTGAGGTCTCACAAGAGCAGAGTAGAGGGGCAGGATCACCTCCCTCAACCTGCTGGTCATGCTTCTTTTGATGCAGCCCAGGATACGGTTGGCTTTCTGGGCTGCAAGCGCACACTGCTGGCTCATGCTCATTTTCTCATCAACCAACACCCCCAAGTCCTTTTCCACAGGGCTGCTCTGGATCTCTTCTCTGCCCAACCTGTAGCTGTGCCTCTGATTGCTCCGACCCAGGTGTAGGACCTTGCACTTGGCATGGTTAAACTCCATCAGTTTGGCATCAGTCCACCTTACAAGCATGTCAAGGTAAGCAAAGTCCCATGTTGTCTGAGGCTGCAACAAACCTTGTGGTGCATTTCTTCAAGAATGCATACTCTGCTTGCTGACACTATGAAAAGTGAACAAACCAAAGCAGATTTGGACACCTCTGTTGTAGCCATAAGATTTTTTTCTTGAGTATGATGCATGCATCTATAGCATAAACTCTTTCTCTCTTCATCTGTTTGCAAACGGGCAGGCCTGTACCTGCTTTGGATGTCCCTGTAGGAAAAGTACCAGCTTAGGTAGTCCACAGATTATGATTTTTTTTTTTTCTTAATCTTCCTCCTGTTTAGCTGAATCTTTCCCTTCATGTCTGCCTTCCACTAACTAGTACATGGAAAGAGTCAGTGACTCACCAGGACAGGTCCCACCTAACTTAGCTCCATTCCATCTCCCACTCTTTAGGCCAGGCCAAACCTGTCTTCACTAGCAGATAGTTCTAGTTTCACAGTTCATGGTGGATATCCAGTCTACGAATTTTTGATGTGCAACATAGAGTGTATTGCTGTGCATTTTCTGCCACAGATGTTGGGCATTCTCCATAAAATCCTGGGCTGCATTTGCACTGGTTTACTTTTTTTCAGTATTTTAAGTTAACATCTGGTTTTCGTAAGTTTAAGTTCTAGGCCAGTATGCCAACTAATATAGTTGACATAGTTAATCTTTAAGGCAGTCAGGTTGTTTATGATTGTTGCAGTGTCACACCATTACACCAGGCACTCATACTGTCAAGAGCAGTGGATGTGGGGGGCTGGACACTGGTGGTGATTTGGCAGGATGTTTTCAATGAGGTTACTAACTCTGGAATTTATTTCACTGGAACCCCTCTTTAACTTGATGCTGAGAATATTGCCAAAAGCTTACTTTTAATTTGTTTGTTTGTTTTGGGGTTTGTGAAGCAGAATTTGTTTGTGAGTTTACAGAACAGACTGAAACAGTGACTACTTTGGACTTGACTGATAGTGTGAGAGGACCTTTACATAACAACGTAACAAAATTTCAGATTTTTTTTTTTAGTAGAAACTGGATAAATTTTAAAAAATTAAAAATAGGTGTACTTAAACAATGCTAAGAGAAATATGAAACACAGGTTGTCAGAAACACAAAATAATTTCCTTAGGATATTAATGTACAGATTTTGGCTAGCACAATCAAGGTGTTCCTAGTAACGTAACTGTAAAATGTTGGATATATTTTAACTTAAACTGACAGTACCAAGTTAAGGGGTTTTTGTTCTGAATCCTGTTATTTCTGCTGCTCCAAGATAGTGAAGAGATGAAAAGAAAAAACTTAGTAAACGGTATTCTAAATGTATCCATATTTTGCAAGCTTCATTCACCAAAACTGAACTGAAAAGGCACAACTGTGTGTGCGTTCTTCTCCCTAGAGGGTATTGAATGAAAAAGTTGTAAGTTTTCAGAATGTTTTCAGCAATGGTGATGAAATACAGCTTTGACTTGAAGTTTTTTGGTTGCTGTTTTGTTGTTGCTTTCTTGCTCAATCCAGTCTATAAAGGGTATTATTAAAAACATATTTTATTTTAAATGACTGATTTAAGTTGATGAAAATAGTTGAAATAAAACCAAAGTTTCAACACTCTGTAATATTTGTTGGAAACTATTATCAAATTGTGAGTCTTGTAAGGATTTTAACATGCTTCAAGAATAGACTAATACGCGTCAAGCATCAACACAATCCCCACTAGTCCTGACCAGAATATTCCTATACATGTGTCACAGAATACTTTAGAAGCAACAAAAATAATCATGAAAAGAAAAATCCACTTTGAGGTGGAGATTTTAAAAAAAAACCTTTTCATATGAAAAAAGTATAAAAGCCAGCGAAGTGAACACATTAAATGCCACTGGCACAATGCATTCAAATGCTCTCTGTGGTAGTCTAAAACCTGTCTTCAAACAGCATGGTTGTTGCATGTCAAATAAAAGTAAAATATATTCCAATAAAGAGATTATCTTTGAACTGACAGAATTATCCTCCAAACCTAAAACCATAGAGTGAGCCCTAGGAAATCCTAAGGAATAAAGGAAATTAAAAAGTTAGCACTGATCTCATTCCAAACTCTCCATGGTTTGGTTCAGGGAAAGAATTGCAGCACAGAATCTGCTTCAGAGTCTAAACTGATTTAAGTGTGCCTAGCTCCTTAGCTGTACCCTTTTTCTTTCTTGTACCTCCCATTTAAGCTTTCTTTGAAATGATAAAAAGCCAGAGCAATAAAAGGAAATTGGGGAAAAGAGACCTGGGAGTTGTTCCTCAGTGATTACAGATTTAAGTTCGTCTGGCAGGAAAAGCAGTCATAGTAGAAATTACAAGGTAATCATCTATCCTTGCTAACCTGAAGCTGCTGAGTTAGTCCATTGACCTGAGACTTTAAATTTCATCTTAGGACATGAGATTTGACAACAGATTGTTATTTCTTACAAAGTGTTATTTTTTTATTACAAACATACCTTGTTATTTTGTGTTGAACTACACTGATGGCAATCTGCACACCACTCTTGAGCTTTTTACTAAATGTAACCTTTTGTTTTAATTACTATGGGCAAAAGTTCTGAAATTATATGGTCTGAACCCATGCTAACTCTTGCAAGAATCCATTACTTATGCTTCCAAACAAACATGCAGGATCCCTCAGCATCATGAGTGCAGTAGTAGTAATAGTAGTAGTAGCAGTAGTATATTGTACTTTAATTATTAAATTGTTCTTATCTCAACCTAGAGGGCTTACATTCTTTCAATTCTCCTTCCCATCCCACCCAGAGGGGAGGGGAAAAAGATGGAGGTGAGCAAACGGCTACATGGTTCTGAGTTACTGGCTGGGTTTAAACCACAACATGGGTGATCAGTCTAAGCTTGACATATTTTATTCATTTAATATATTTATTTTCATAAGAATCTTTTACCTGCAATTGTCCAGGGCATACTTCTTCCTAACAGCACAAATAATTTAGCCAATTTTACCTCACTTTTGTTGAATCATACTATTATTACTATATAGTATTGCATTTTAATTTTATATTCATTTACTAAGCTAAAATAATTCCACAAATAACATAGACATTCATTTACTGAGCTAATATAATTCTTCGAATAACATAGACATTCTGAATTCAGAAAAATCACCTATTTCTTTTTCCTTTTGAATAATTAATGTGTTTGCTGTAATAATTTTAGGTAACAGGGCAGACATTTTAGTCTGCATTAGCATTTCCACAATTTAATTTGCTTATGTCAAATTAAATTCCATACACAAATTTCCCTGCTTCTATTTATGAAAAAATAAAATGTCTTAATGATGTCAACAGTCATTTTCTAAAATGTAGGAAAACTGGCAGCACAGCTGAAGAAAATAAATTGGTTTGAGTAGAAGTCTAATTAAGCCTGCAATCTGACCTCACAGGGACTTGCATGGATAGTCTGTTTCAACATGGGAAGTCCTATTAGCTGCTGAATGAAATGGAAAGCTTTTTGTTGCTGAAAGCAGTACACCAGTCTTTTCAAAATGAAAGAGTGTAAGGTTTTGGTTTTCTAAAAAAAAAAAAAAAAAATCTTGGTTATGGTTATTTGTTTTGCTTTGGAGTAATTTCCTATTTAAAAGTATAAAGTCTCTGAAAGTCATTGAGTAAGAACTAGTTTTATAGCCATATGTTATTGTTTTTTAACATTAGGGTTATTCCACAACCAGGAAATGGAAATTCAATTTCCAGATGACTCTATGTCCCAAGCACTTTGGAACCAGAAAACAGAAATTTGAGATCCAAAGTTCTTTAGCCATGACAACAATTTTCCTCTTGAGAATAATTTTCAGTTGAGTAAGTACAAATCTTACTCATTTTTCTGGCTTAAGTAAATGTTTACCTTCCCATTTTTATCCTGAAATGGGAATTTCCACAAAAAAAATTGGCAAATCAAAGCTTCTTGATGACGTCTTTGACCTTTAGCAATCATCATATCCTTCTACTGTGGCAAGGCAAATGTAGTTGGAAATTAAGCTTAATTAGACTTTTTCAACATTTTCACCAGCTTTTTATTTAACATCTGCTGTAGCAACTTTCTCTTTCTTACTGGTAAGTGGCTGTCTTACATTTAGTAAGTTTTTAAATACAACTGCTATGAAAAGAATAACAATGATTGTTACTTTTATTTTTGTTTTGAGTTTTCAAGTATGTGTATGACATTTGAAATATATGTGTAAATATGTAGTAACTTGTAACACTATCTTTTTAGTAGCATGTTTCAGCTGAAGAATGTATTTTCAAGTGTAAAGAACACACTACACTCAGAAGCATACTTTTGGTGGACTTTTTTTTCTTGTACTTTCTAGCCTCCAACACTATTCAGATTTTATTGAATCCTATCCAAGTATCCACTGACTCAGACCAATTTTGTAAATAGAGTTGTAGTTTGTAGTTAGAGCTGGAGGACCAAGCCTTTTGAAAAAGAAGTCCTGTTATGAAAGAGACTCCCTGTTTCCAAAAAGAGAGGCATACAAGATTTCTTGAAGTAGACTGAATATATATATCACAGTTGATTTTCAGGAAATTTAGATCAGCGGTAACAGATAATTTGAAATTTAGTTTCTCGAAAGCATACTGTACCACTATTCAAAGAAGAAAATTGTTTTTTGTAGATCATCATTTTCAAAAGAATTTGAGCCTCACTTGTTCATAGGAAACTAAGTATTATTGTCATTTATTTCAGTAAATTAAATTAGCAATCAGTTTTAAATATATATGACAGATCAGACATCGAGTACTGCACTGTATTAAGCTGTTAGTATTCTAATTAATTAGCTTTTTTTTTTTTTTTTTGTGAAATAGGACTTAGGATTTTGCAAATGATCTTTTGGTTGTAGTTAGGATTCTGGCAAAAATCCTCTCTGTGTTGGCTGTTACTGAACATGCAGAGCTTTAACTGTCCATATTTAGAATCTGCTATTACCTATTTCTGTTCAGGTTATACGTTTTTTTCATACAGTAGATGTAAGAGAAAATACAATTTTTAATTTTTATTCAAGTCTTTGTTCAAGTCTATAAAAGGAATTAATTTTCTTAGTTGCCTTTTAATACGTTATCGTATTGATTTTCTAAAATCAAAATCTTAAACAGTGTTTTTGTAGGAATTTTAGAAAATGCGTCCTAAACTGAAGTATTAGTTTGAAGGGGATTTTTTTTGTTCTTTACGTAACTGTGATTTTCCTGAAATGCTTGTGATTTTTATTGACAAGAACTAAATTTTTCTGGTTTCAGCCAATATTTCTTGATATTATTATTATTTTACCAGAAATATAAATAATAAATTGTTCCTCTTTCTACTAAAATTTATAATTTGACTAAAAAGCTGAGAAGCATTTTTCATTCAAAAATTCAACAGATCTTCACTAAAATTTTATGTCTATTTCAGTCATAAACATCTTTTCCATATGTATTTTTGTCACAGTAAAACAGGGCTTCTTACCATACAGTACTTCTTACCATAACATTAAAAATCCCCAAGGTTTAGAAGATTCAGATATAATAAAGAAATATTAGTTTGTGATGAGCAAATCAAACATCAAAACCATGGTTAAATATATTTAAAAATCAGGCATTAATAGAACATAAAAATCAAGCACAGTTTAAATATGCAGTATAATAGGTGGCTTATGATATTTGGACACTTTTATGGGGCTTGCAAACTGATGCAAAGAGAGAGAGAAGACAAAAATTGCACTTCATTTTAGAGCATATTACCCAAAATTTGTGTTTTAAAGAGAAGCTGCTCTAATATATTTTTGCATTTGCATTACCTGCTCCCTCCTCCATGCTGCAAAATTCCTCTTTTGCAGTTGAGGGCTGGAGAGGATACTTTGAAACAGTGATGTGACTTCTCAGGCTTTTAAAACAATTTAACTCTTCCCATTTGTCTGATCCAGCTTACAGAAAAACTGACCAAAAAAAAAAAAAAAATCTGAGGCTAAAGTAAATTCTGGCACAAGACATTAATTTCCTAGAGCAGGGAAGTGTGGGTTGTTTTGCCAGCATCAAGATGAGACTAGGAGAATTATGGCATCAGGCCAACCACATGGAACCATGCAGATATTTGAATATATTTTTGGTGCTTTATTTGGGTGTTCACAAAGTAAATTGCAACCTAGCTGACTACTAGCACACATAATTATTCTTAATCCATGCAGTTCATTTCCATTAGTGCACTTTAACATGGCCTCACCTCAAAGACGAGATTCTAGAGCAGTAATTAGCCAATCACAACAGATCAGGTAAGAGAGGAGCATCTTCTAGGGTAAACATCCCAGAATGTTGCCAGGAGAGGGGGCCTGGACTTCTGCCAGAAGCTCAGGACAGGGCACCTGACACATCTTTGTTAGGTGACCCTAACAAAGCCGTAACAAAGACACAACAAAAGCCCACAAAATCATCCCACACAGCTCTTGTCCTGCCCACACAGTGGTGCTCAGCAAGTACAAAGGTGAGGAAGCCGGGATTATCAGCCAGTGGGGTCCATGACCATATTTGACCACAGACAGATTTGACTAGGATATAAATGGAGTCCCACCAGAGAAATGTTTTGAGTTGGTCTTCCTCAGAGCAGTGGGTCTGCAGTTGGGGACTCTCCCATTGAATCAGGGCACCGTCCACAGTAACTCCTCAAAGTTAAGAGCCTTCCCTTTATTAGGTTAGTGATTGCCCATTTTGGATCATTGGCCATAAACCTTAAGAATTAATTCTTGACTCAGCAGCGTAGTGATGAATCCATGTGACATCCCAAATCTGTAGTTGATATTGGTGGAGCTTTAGTTGAGTTTCAACAATAAATTTTATTTGTCTCAAATACAAGACACTTGTACACCACTTGTACCTGCACAACTGCCTGGCTTTTACATCACTTACCCTGTGGAGATGCTTTTGCAACTGTTGTGGTTTTCTTTCTTAGAAACCTTAAACACATCTTGCTTTCCTTATGTTCCATTAGATCCCAGAGATGGAGAACCCATAACCAGAGATGGAAATCTCTTCTCCTCCATCTTCCGAACATGTCTCAAGCTAATCCCTATATGTACCATCAGCTGAAGAGATCACTGACATGAATTCAAGAGGACAGACCTCTAAATATAACACTATCTTTTATAAAAACTAACAAAAATTGTCAGTGTAATATTCCCTTCTACACTTTTTTTTTGTGTAATTGCAGTTTTGAATTAGAAGTTACATTCTCTATTGTTTCTCCAGTGCTGGCGCAAATTCATTTCTGTACATCTAAACACAGGAATCATTACTGGGACAGCCCTGATTTCATGGTTTAGGAGTCTGAAGGCTTGTGACTTTCCAGCCATTTGCAAATTTCTTGTGAAGTTTGATGTTTTCTTCACATGTGTGGTAAGATATTGTCCCCTGAGTGCTTTGTGTGTGTGTCTGTGCTCGCATGTGTGTCTAGACCTCATGTATAAGTGGAGCCTGCTTGCTGAAACTGTGAGGTTTTGCTTTTGGAAACCTAAAATATGAATATAATAATTACTACTGGGTGACAGTCCTAGGTCATATTATCAGAGAAAGGTGCTATGAGAATGAGAAAACAATAGGAATGTCTTCTCTGTGGACAGTGCGCTATGGTAGGCAAGCACTGTCTGTGGGGCCTGAGGTACATTTCTCCCTGCTATACCTTGCTCTTGACCCATAATGAAAAAGGAGCTTTTACCATTTTGCTTGTTAGGTTCGAGCTGGGTACTGTTATAAAAAAACCCCAAAATATTCTATGCACAATTAATTCACTTAAAAATGTATTATGGCATCAAATTATGAATATAATGATCATTATTTGAAGGACACTATTTCTAAATATATTTATAATTAGAACAAGTATAAATGGATGGGGTTGAGGAGAAATATAAAATAACAAGAAAGAGAATAAATTCTGGTTTTCACTTATGTAATTGAAACTTTAAAAAGCCAAGGTATGTCCAGACTTTGGCCCTCTAATGGCAATCCAAACATTTCACAGAAAGAAAATGTTAAACAAGATTTTCTGATTCAATTGGAAAGAAACACTGAACTTTTCACCACTGGGCACATTCCATAAGAGAATATTTTAGTTCTTCAAGCTTTGTTCTGAGTACGAGCAAAATACAAAATTATTATGTTTTTTCCAGATCTACTGGAGTGCCTTCTTGTGTTGACAGATAATTTTCCAGTGGTATTTCTACTCAGATTTCCAAAATAAAAAAAAATAATTTTGCTTTCATTTTTTTGTTGGTTAATAAAAAGCAGTGTGAAGGCAAACTATTCCAAGTTGGAGAATAATTTGTGGGGTAATAGTACTTAGGAAATGTTGAGCAAAATTATTTTTTTCATACTGTGTGTACAGTTGCATTTTTAAAGGATGTGCTATTACCACATTGCTTCATAATTCTTATTGAGATTAAAACAAGAAGGAAAAGAAAAACAAAAGCACATAGGGATTGTGCTAACTCATTTCTAGACTCATAATTATATCCCATAGGAAAATTCTGATTTGTTACTTTTTAGTAGTATACCAAATGCACATAGTAAAAATAATATTAACATTTCACATAGGAGTCATGGACAGCATAAATCACCATAGGTATATTGCTATACTGCAATTCAAATTGTTTATCATGAGAAGAGGATATTCTTAGTCCTGATGGGTTTCTCCCTGTAGCTTATTTTCCTAGTCTTTATGAATATTTTGTTTTCAGTATGTTCTGCCAAAGTATTCTCCAGGTTTTGTTACAGATTGATTGCCCCAGCCCTTAAAAATAATTCGCATTCTCATCTGCTGTAGTCCAATAATAGCGATGCAGAAATATTTGGTTTTAAACTCAGCTACAAAAGTGCCTGTAACTTTGAAACAGGAATTGAGCATCTTTTGTTCCTTTGCTCAATGATTTGGATTTTCATCAAGGGTTTAGCTTGAATGAAGATATTATGTTTTGTCTTATTCTTAAAAGACACAAACATAAAACTATGATAAAAAAAAAAGGAAAAAAAGCAGTTTCCAGTAGGAAATGAACATTCTATATGAAAATTCCTAAAGTTTATTGAACCTTTACCTTAGGTTGTGGTTTTAATATTGAATCCTCCTTTCTTGGTTGTTTTTTTTTTTTTTGTGCTTTATAAGGTATTTTAATTAATGCAAGTCAATCAGTATAACTGAATGTTGTAAGAATTGTTAGCTGTAGTCACAGATTACAAAAATGAATTTACATTGGATTGAACTATTTCTTGCATAAAACTTGCTAAGTCTGTACTTGCAGATCTTTGGGACTATTTAGTCTCTACCACTGTCTACTGAGTTTTCTCATTCCACCTCATTCCCTCTTCTAAATACACCTCATTTCGTCACCAAAAACCTACAGTTTAAGAGAATTTATGGAAACCTACACAGCCTCCAAAATCCTATCCTGAATTTCTAAATTGAACAGATTTTCTTCTCTACCCTCATTTCTGTTCAAAATTTCTTCTCTACCCTCATTTCTGCTCAAAAGAACTCTGGCTAGCACACCATGCAGAAGCTGGCTCTGATTTTTAGTATTTTTTTTTCTGTTTCTTTCTAATTATACTTACATGCTGTAAAAAAAAAAAAAAAAAGATCCAGAGGATGAAAAGCCTATAATATTACAGAGTTATAAGGTTTCCAAGAAATATTAGATTAACACCGACATATGGTGATTTTCCATTATGCTGATCTTTTGTAACTTCCTAAAATACGCTTAACACTTCATGAATCTTACCCAATTATTTTATTCATTTCATCTGGATTTCATTTTCACTTTCTAGTGGTAACCAGGGCTTTCTGGCAGGCCCAAATAAGTGAATAAACTTTAATTAGAATACTCCAGGTAGGAATGGTTCTTTAATTGCGGCTCAGGAACAGGGCCTTTAATCCTACAAAGCACTGCTAAAGGTCTGATGAAGCTTTTGTGACTTTGGGGAAAGGAAAAGTGGATATCACATATATTTTACACATTTTGTAAAATATATGTGCATATATAAACATGAATGATCTTACAACACTGAAAATATGTTTCTGCTTAAACTTACAATTTTGTTCAAAGAAGCAGCTTTTAAACTTACTTTGGGTGTAGCTTATGTTCAAAGAAAATCAGGAAGGGGAAGCAGGCAAAGATTTATCTCATACATATCAGGTTCCCTAGAGAACCTCCATCTCATAATTGAAACATAACTGGTAGGACCCATCTGGCAGATGGGAGGATCAGTTGCTTCTTTTGAACTGCACTCAATATGCTAGTAGGAGTATTGTTTGTCAAGTTTTCTTTTTTCTTCTTCCCACCCCCTTCACTATCTTGTGTATTCTCTCTTTTTTTTTTAATCTTACTAGCACAGCCAAGTGAAATGTTC
Source organism: Ara ararauna (assembly GCA_028858755.1). Classification (NCBI taxonomy): domain Eukaryota; kingdom Metazoa; phylum Chordata; class Aves; order Psittaciformes; family Psittacidae; genus Ara; species Ara ararauna. The sequence goes on along the minus strand of CM054377.1, from coordinate 58,206,961 downwards.
TTTAGCATTAGTCTTTGACTAGGAAGGATCAAAAGCCTAAACAGTGACAGAAGGAGACTTTTTTTTATGTATTATTTATATTTCAGCAACAAATGAGAAGCTGAAATAGGTTACTTACTGAACAGTACTAATCTATGACAGATTGTCCTCTTCAATAATACTCAAGCAACCAGTTAAAATAAAAGATAGTGCACAAAGAGTAGCGCAGAATTTTACTCTCCTAATCTCCCATCTAAATGCCAATAGACGTACTTAACATGCTTTGAACACATGCCAGTTGGCTGTATTTTGCAAATAGGTTTTAAAATATTGAAAATATAGGGCCTAAGGCATCAGCAGCATATTTTTAAAGCATGACATAGAGTTAGAATAAGTTATTATTCCTTTTTCCTTTTTTTTTTCAGTTGGATATTTTGAGCATATATTCAGCATTTTGATAATAGAAACATGTTTTCCTAATACATAAATGGAAATAGCTTTTTTCCCCCTAAAAATTATCAACCCTTGTTTCAAGAGTAAATTTCAATAAAACATCCCTTGAGAAATATTGTTTTTCCATTTGACCTAATGAATTTCTGGGTTTTTTATTATTTAATTATTTTTGTTTTGTTTGGGTTTGGGTTTTTTTTGGTTGTTAACCTCAGTTTGGGTGAGTGGAAGAAGAAAATACTTTCATGCCCAGAGGAAAAATGCCCATTAAGTAAGAAAAGGGTGCACATGACTTTATTGAAAGAACAATAATATGCTTGTTAAGAATTTTCAGAACTTTCTACAGAAGAGGTTCCTCAGGCTGGAGGGAGTAGGATAAAAAAAAACATTGTGTTGTTAGGAAATATGAGAGGTCACATATCATATTGAAATTTTTCCCCTAAACCCATAAATAGAATAGAGAGAATAAAAGTGTTTACTTACTTATTTTCAGTCACACACAACATGAGTCTTATCCTGGAAATGGGAAGAAGGGATACATATGCAAAAAAGAAAAGGGAAAAGTTATTAGATATGGTCATTTTCCACACTAATTTTCTCCCCTTTGCACTTTAATCGACATTTCAAATTTAGGCTGATACAATAATAAAGTAGATTGAAACCACCAAATGGGATATTACAGCTGACTTCTTCATGAAACATTGTTAATGAAGCAAATGCATTACATCAATATATATATATTTGCTGACACAGATAAAATTGTTGGCAGTCTTAGCAAGCAAGCTAATGTCTGAATACACAACTGGTCCATACAGTGGATGTTTTTTCTCCTTTTCCTAAAGAAAAGGAAAAGCTGAATGACAAATCTCATCAACTCAGCATAACTGACCAAAGTTTCTGAAATAGGAACTTCTCTTTAGAGACCAAAGCGCTGGGGGGAAAAACAAAACAAAACAAAGCAAACTTTAAAGAATTAATTGGGGGTGGAAATCAATTTCATTGAAAAAATATTTTTTTCAAAAAATCTAACCCTGAGAAGGGTCCCAAGTGAAAAAAAGTGCTGAAATCTAGTTGCAGGAAAAATAATCTGCAGGAAGTTGAGGTAAACTAGATCATCAGTACCCAACAAGTTTACTCAGGAGTAAAGCTACTCATGCTCTTCAGTGTTCTGAATTTCAGTATATTATTCAGATGATTTTTTTCTTTCTATAACTTCTGTATTAATAAATAAAGGAGGGTTTGTCTGCAATTAGTCCTTGCAAATTTTTTTAAGCAAATAAACACAAGGTGACTTTAATCACAAGTATCACCTGACTAAATGTGATAACTCACTCTTACAAGCTCTTCTCCTGCCCATATGCAAGAGAGCCTACATATAACATGTTCTGTTTCATTTCTAATATTCAATTTCTATGCTCCTTCAGATATAGCAAAAAAAGTGCATTAAATGGTCACAATTAAATGAAAATAAAATATTACCATTGAAGTGTTCCTTCCTTCACATGATGAAAGAAATAGAACGAAGGCTGACTGAAATGCTGACTACTTTTATTATCTCATGATTCATTTTTACCTAGATCCTATTGAAAAGAATCCAAACAAACCAACAACCCCCCCCAACCAAAAAATCAAATAAAAAAAAATCCCACAACCTAAATATCAAAAGAAAAAAAAAAAGATGAGTATAATTTCATTAGTGCCATATAAGTTCATTAAAAGAAAATATTTTGTAAAATATAATGCATTAAAGTGATCTCCCCACTTCTACTAGGCATAGGAACATGTCTAGTAATAGCAAGCTACATTAGTACTGCTAAAAGTATCACCTCAGAGAGACATCCCTGGTCTTCAAGACTCAGTGGGACAAATGAACTCAGGTCCTCACTCCTTACCTGACAACCAAAGCTGCCTGGGGCAGATAGCTTTGATCTCAATGTGTAGCTTGTGGTCTGGACTTATATGTGATGCTTTTGCTTCTGTAGAAGTTGTTTTAGGTTTGTTCAGATGGTTTGTTGTTTGGGGTTTTTTGTTTGTTTTTTTGTTCGTTTTTGGTTTTGAGCAGCTCACAATGTCTGAAATAATTTGTGGTTGTACCAAAAGTAACATGTTAAACCCATGAAGCTTAGGTTTTCAGATGTTTTTCCTGACATACGGCATGAGGGTGCCTGGCAGGAAGGGAACAGCATCTGCTAGGATTCTGAAGGATGACTTGATATGTGGGCTGCCATGCTTTGTGGGAACATGTTTAAAATACCTGTCAGGATTTCTCTTCCCAGAACTACTCCCACATCAAGTAGAACTCCAAAAAGAAAGCCTATGCACAGGCTCACCCTTCTGATGTGTAAATGGCCTGGGGAACAGGACCTGGCAATGAAATAGGAAGCTCATTTATCCTTTGATTTTAGAAGTACACGTGGACAAGTACCTGGGATATGCTGTAGCTGTGTAAGAGTTAACATGATTCTAGTAATCAGCAGTTCTCCAGAGTCCAGACCCTGTTGAAACTATTCCGAAACTGATAAAGATGGAAGGTTCTTTAGAGATTCCCAACTGCTAATTTATCTTGCTAAACCAGAGATGAATCAAAGAAAGCATATTAAATCAATGTGCATTTCCTACACAGGTGCTATAGTGAAAGACTTAATTGGAAATATAAGAAAAAATGTGCTAGTCAATTATTTTTTAAATTCTAATTAGTGTGATCCATATTGCATGCTGGGTAGGAGAAGAAAAGCTTTAACTGAAATTTCTGCAGATAGACAAGAAAATGTGTTGGAAATTAGATTAAAATATTAACAACTTCTAAAGTTAAAAATAAATTGAAGCATTTCTCTATGTCAAGATAAAGGAACTCAGACTCCAAAGAACACAGCTTAGACTGAATATCACATTTCCCCACATTTTAGATTTTCAGTACTTTAACCTTTGCTGAACACTCTCCTACCGCTGACTCTTTTGGAAAAACAAAGTTCATATTTTTACACAAAAATTTCCAAAGTAACAAAAATCTTGCGTATTCAGAATTTCAGGATGAGTCAAACCGATGAGTAATGCCACATCTGAGTACTCCCTTGATCTACACCTTTTGTCTTATGCATTGCTTGATCTTTTAGTTATACACACACACAAAGCACTGAGGAGACATTTTCACAATCTAAGAGATTTAATATTTTGATTAACTTCAAGAAATTTGCAGATGCCTGGAAAATTTCAAGCATTTGGACTTGTGACACATGAAAACAGGTTGCCCCAGTAACAATCACTGTGTCCAGATGTATAGAAATGAATACTCACCAGCACTGGAGAAGCAATGTCACATTAGAATAATGAAACTTCTAATTTAAAAGTATAATAATAATAAAAAAGTATATAGGAAGGAAAATTGCACAGTTTGTGGTTTTCTTTTTTTTTTTTTTAATACAAGTTGTATGGTAACTTTCCATAGGTTAGCCCAGTAATATTGTGATGATGGCACTTTGGATGCTGCTGTGGAATCTTTTCTGTGGATATATTACCTTGCAGTCAAGTTATTTGGTTGAAAGCACTTTCCATAACCACTCAGCAGGTGTTTGGTCAAGATATCCTGGCTCCAAAGGGATAGCCATCCTCCTGTGCTTGATGTGGGGTCTTTGCGTTAAGTGTTTCCCTGATGTAATGTTCTCATATTTCAGGCTTAGAAAGTGTTTCCTTGATCAGTTAGACTTTCAGCAATTTAAAGTTCAGTTCTCTGGTTTTATTCTAGATATAAAAGATTGTATGCTCTTACTGATATCTGTTGTTATCTAGAATGGGATGAAGCCATGGCCGAGTTTGCCAATAAGGAAGAAAGAGCCTTATGATGTGCATTTCCCTTCAATATGCATATCCATGTATTCAGTGTGTATTTTCACATAACAGGTCATGTTGGACAGTTTCTGTTTCTCCATAGCCTGTTGCAAAAAGTCTAGAAGCTTTCACTTATGTTGTGGACACAAGCATAGCTATGCAGTGAGTTGAAAGCGAAAGATAAGAAAGGAGCTTTAGTCAATTGCACTAATACTGGCCATTGGAAGGAGGGAGAAAATCAAGAGACGCTGGTGCAAGATTCTGACCCCTATCTGTAAACAAGCATGAAATATTTGTACCCAAAAGTCCTCTCTGTTAACATAATTGGAGTAGGAATTAAAACAGGTTTCTCTTTTCAGGTATAAATTTCTCAACTGTTAATTTGAGTACTCTTTCACCTCTTCTTTCTTAAAATTATTCCATGAAAATTGAGCACAAGGGCTTGAGAGCCCTGGTCTTTGCTGATTAGTATGCTCTCATGAGAGGAGATAGCTACAGATTTACATCTGTTTAGACAAAGCAAAGAACTATGGTCAGTGTTTACAACATTCTGGATGAGTGCTTTTATCCTCTGAAAAGAGGCATATCACCATGATGTTTTGAAAGAAAGCAGAACTCTCTACCTCTTGCCAAAGGATGTCATGATTCCAGATTCCAAATGAAGTCTGTAAATCCTTAGTGACACATCAAATCCTCAGGCACATCATGAAGTGAGGCACTTCTGCCATCAGGAAAAGAAAGGCTTTCTCCACAGAGACTGTGCACAGCAGGCTATGCGTTGTGATGTATTTTAATTGCTGTAGCTGTTTCTAAGGCAGGTACAGCCACCACAGGTTGTAATGTGAATATTAATTAGAAATTATTTGCAAACAAACAAACAAACTCATCCCAAAAAAAAACCTGATGACAACAAACCTCTTAGTAAGACAGAATGCAGAGTAGAAAAGTAAATGCTACTGCTGTTATGTGATATATAGGAAGTCTGGTGCCTACTTTAGTAACATGGACGTCTGCAGCCAGTTAGGATTGACAATATTTTGCTTGTTAAGACTCCTTAAACCTACTTTGCAGATTAAAACGTAAGTTTCACTTAGATTTGGGCTTCTATGGACTTATTATATTTTGAATGGCTTAATAGGTTTTAAGTTACTTAGACCTTGCACTAGATTACTAAGGTATTTCAGACACTTTGGATCCTAGTTTCTAGAAAGCATTTGCAAACCTTCAGTGAATGGGACAAATAAAGGAAGTCAATGAGTACCTAAAATTACATTTTAGGTATACTAAACTACACTGCCTTGTACTAAAGCAGTTAAATAGTTTGATTTTTGAAGTGCTGGAACCTCAGAATTCTTTTGGCTCTCAATGGAATTATCTTACATTTTCTTCTTGGCAAAAATAAAGTTCTGCAAATAATCGCACCATCTCCTTGTTGTAAGCAGCACTACAGTGCCTGTTGAGAAGCATATGTTCAACACAGTGCAGAGTACTATTAATGCAGCACCAATGTCAGATATTTGGCTGCTTCCCAAAATCAAATGACAGCATTGTCTGGGCTCTGTATGTTTAATATAGCTTCTCCACACTCAGAGGAATATGTGATTTGAGCAATGGAGCTACTACAAATCTCAATGTCCATCTTCCCAACAATAAGGAAAAAGCAAGTTATTGTGCATATCTGATAAAACTATATTGTTACTTTTAATTAACTGCCAGAGAAAGATATAAAATATTCAAATTTTATTTAAGTTGCAAGTCTGGATTTTTCAGTGTCTTCTGCCATCTGAAATGCTCCTTCTACTGCTGCTGCTGCCTGCAGTTAAGTATATTTTTCCATTTTCTGGGTATCATCTTTTCTATTTATTTTGTTTAATCATATCTTTCTGGACTTGGCACACACAGCATTTCCTGTTGTAAATATTTTTAGATAAGACATAAACATTAGCTAAACATATAAAAGGCAGATTTTCTTCTTTTTCATGTGGATGTATTTCATGTTTTTCTTTTCCCTTTATATACAGCAGCTTCAGAACCTGAGCTCTTCTTTTTCAGACAAGCAGCTGATGCTTTTCACAAAGGCAAAATGCATATCTTCAGTTTCCTAATAAGAGACTTTGGCTCATCTCATAGTTTAGAGATATTCACTGGTAGTACACTGTAGGCTAAAGCAAAATATAAACCTTTTGCATTCCCTTGCTGTCCACCATTTGGAACTGTTGTATTATAAGACTTTTAATCTTATTGTTGTATTTACCCTGATGCATTAAAAATCTAACACAAATAGGATCTAGAGGCATTTGGGATGCCAATTTTTCTACCAGGAAACAGATGACTCTCCATCGCTATCTCTAAAATAATGACCTAATGAAAATCTTTGACAACACAGTTCTTTATGGGCAAATAAGAAGATATTCTGTCCTGATAGTGTTTATATCATAATCATTAAAGGAACCTGGAGATGACTTCTTTGGTTAGGAAGAAACTCTTCTGGTTATAAAAATATTATCGAAAGACCTCTTACGAGAAATTCAGTCTACCTATTACATCTAATACAATAGGGAGTTTTCCTAGGACAAATGGGATATTTTTTCACCTAAAGAGGTTCTGCTTAGTTTTCAGTTGTGATATGAATGGCTGAAACATGTTATAGTCTTTTTAACACTTGAATTTATCCCAAATATTTTGGCAAATATGAAAATAATAACTAAGCATACATAATATAGCCAGAAGTATCTTGCCAAGCAATATAGCTACAGCAGCACATGCCATCCTAGGAAAAGCCAGGAGGTATGGAACAATGATGTAAAATAATCAGCTCAATGCCTGTGGGTTAAGCAGGATCCTTTCCTCCTGTGACAATAATTGCATGTCAACTAATGTAGCTAGTCATGTACCGAATATGATAAAAGCCTGTGCTGTAAACCTAAGAGTTTATCCTCATGGGGTATGATGGACATTTTTCTGCTTATATTTTTCTTTTCTTAGAGGCTAATAAATTAAACGCTATTTATACCAGAGGTTATTATTTACATTAGGATTGGCTTGCAGCTTCAGGAACAACTGTGTTTTTTAAGTGCTACAACCCCCCTCCCATTCTGCCTTCCAGAAGTGGACTGCTCTGAGTAATTCAGAAAGATTTTGTTAGGGCAGAGGCTCCTTCACCATTCCTTCTACGATGAAAGCAGTAGCAACCTCTGTCTCTGGGGAGGGTTATAAGCGGATGTAGGACAGGCCATTTGACTCCTTGCACAGTACTTCCTTAACAGACATTTTCCTTTCTGTGGGGAAAAGCCAGATGAGGAAGATTCCTATGGGTTTATGTCAGTTCATGATGCACCACTTGGATCGCTTTAACTCAGGCAAGCAAAGCACTCAAAATTAAAAAATACTGGATTTCATATTCTTTACACACATTGAATATACCCCTCTGGGCTCAAGTATATCATGCATTTTCTATTGGCATCATTCCATAGAATATTTCCTTATTGGAACCTATGCACTACTAAGTATCTAAGATAAAACGCAAATATAGACTGAGTGGAAGCTGCATAAGCAGCTATCAAACTGCATTTCCTGACTTTGTGTTTAACTGTAAATCTAAAGTAAGTCCTTCCAACCTGCTTTTAGTAAGTTTGTTGTTTTTTTGAGGGTTTTTTTTTTCAGTGTAGATATACGTTTCAAGAAAGCAGGCCATAACACCTAAGAGACAAAGCAGTGGAATGAAGAATGGCCAATTCCATTGTTTCTATTTGCACACTTATTTGAAAAGTTACCAGTGCTGATTGTTGTTTCTGTTCATTTTACTTTAAAAAATAGTTTCGGAGAAAGAATTATAATATAAAGAGAACTGTTTAGTAGCAAAGATGTATTGAATATTATTATATACAGGTATATTAAAATATCATAAGAAGATAAATGTATTCCTTGTCAAATCTGGAGTCAGCATACACCTGGACATCAAAAATACATAGACACAAAATAAAAACTAAACACAAAGCACTGAGCAATTAGAAGAAAATGTGTCTGATTTTAATCCCAGAAACCAAGTATTTGTTGAATATACAATCTCTGGCAAAAGCGCTGTAAAACTTGGGCAAGTTTCAGAAAAGAATTAACACAGTAATATTTGACTTTTAGAAGACTCATCATTAGGCCAAATATGTAAAGTAATGTAACAATTTTATGACCAAATCAGTAAATACATACTACATTCTTACCTATTTTAGGATAAAAGAAAAAAAACAAACTAAAATAAAACAGAGAAAAAAAATAAGATGAAATTCTGATTTTATAATTCCACTAGTAAATGTACCTATCACTGGCAAAGGGCAGAAAGGAAAGGATGATGATTTGTTTGTACAAAAACCTTCTCTATTTGGATCTGGATGACATCAAAATAGAGTACGTGACAGCTTCCCTTAGCTTGCCAGAGCATAATAGCAGCTTAAAGAAACAAAGCCTTACCTGCAAAGAAATGGAATCACAGCAGAGGAAACCTGTGTGGAAAGCACAGTTGAAGAAAACCTAGCAAAGGTAGGAGACTCTCCACAATATTTTAAAGTAGTGTTTGAATTTCAAGCTCCATTACTAGTACATCTCTGAAGCCAGAACAGTTCAGTCTCTAAGGAGATCTGAGGTCTGCCAACTCTTTTTTTAAACATTTTCAGATAGATATCAAGGAAGCTGATTTTGTATTCTTGGAAAGCCTTTTAACAAACACAAAGGCAAACAAAGAGAATAAGCATGCACTGCCAAAGGCCCTAACACTGACTACAGTCAAGAAACATTACCCAATTTCCACTATTGTTCACATACTATTCTTTTTGCTGAGATCATCTGCTAGCTGATCAACTACTGGATATGCACAAACATAGTAAAAACATTAGTTAATCACATACTAAGTGTCTGGATATTTTTTGAGCTCATCTTTATCAGAAGAATCTACACATACATCTAAATATCACTGAATCTTCTTACCTAGAAGGAATGGCTATTGCTAAGTCAGCATTAGGGAACGGTATGTAGTGCAGAGGTTCCCAGATCATGACCACCACAGGATCTGTGAAGACAGACAAATCAGTTGTGAAAGTTGAGAAAGCTTTATTTCTATGGCCCTATGCCTGAGCAAATAAATGTTGCCCTACAAATCCCATCGTCTTGCTAATATAAGCTTCCAGTTTTCAGCTGGCACAGAACGGATCAGAAAACCCTACTGTCTTAGTGTAGACATAGCCGAAAAAAGCATGACAGGAGAAGAGACAGGTCCCAAGTCACATATAAATACAGAGGAAAACAATTGCATAGATTTACATCCAGAAATGAATGGAAAGTTAATACAGTCTCTGGAAAGTGAGATATAAAGCTCCTTGTAATAATTAGGACTACACAAAGTTAAAATAATAATAAAAAATTGAAAGTAGTAAAACACTATGAAATTATGTTCCTAAGAGTCAGTGTCATATTGAGTTATAAATCTGCAAATATAGTCTCTGTGCTATGATCAGTAGTCTAAGAATTTTAGCTTTTTAATCATTACTACCACTAAAAAATCCAAGATAGTTCATTTCAGGAAGTGCAAGAGTAGATTTTTAATTTTCCTCACTTTTTTTCTCAAAGATAGCAGGAAGAAGAAAGCTGTGTAAATTTCTGTTTATGACAATAAAAATTAGTGTAAAAATATATCTATGTAATTGCTTTCCTATCATTTTAAATATTAGCTGTCACAAGGAGTAGTGTGGCTTAAAGACTGAGTATATGTTATGCTTCAGATAAAAATTCCAGAATAATAAAAGCATAAAAATGTGGGGTTTGTTGCTATTATAATTTATTTTTATACAAGTGACCTATCAGTAATGACTTTGACTTACAAACGTTTCCTAGAAAATGAATAAATAGACGGAAAAAATTACTTGTGGAAAAGATTTGGGCCACTAACTCTCCTGATGATTATTAATCCCCCCAGAAGTGCTACAGACCCTGATCTTTAAGGCTTAATGAATGTAATAATGCAGCATCTAAATGCTGACTGCATTTTCTTTTTGTATAATGAACCTTTGGGGAATATTTTATTAATGGAGAAAGGTAATATATGTTTTCAAGGGAGATGCCACATTATTCTTTTATTCACAGTGAACACAAATAAATTATGGAATGCTCTTCATGTGTTTACACATTTCACACATCTGAGAGCTGTCGACTGTTGGAAATGAAGGGCAAGGACATGATTAGAAAGACTCATCATGTACTGGTTCAATACCATGGTGCTATTCTTCATGAATGCGCTTTGCACTCAGAGCAGCCTATGAATTCTCAGCAGGGCAGGCAAAACTGAATTTTGTTGCTTCTGTCACAGGGAAGCTAAAGGACAGGGGATAAGGGCAGAGTGGAGGTGACAGATCTGGGAAAAGATCTTTGGAGACCCAGGCTTACGTTTCCTGTATCCGTTTGAGAACAGACTTTTTAGGGATGCTGTCATGGATATTATCAATGATTGCCATATGAGTGGTGAATGCTGCTACTAGTTTGGATGCCTAATTACAGCATGTGCTCCTTACATGCTAGGAATCTGGTTTCCTCATTGGCAACAGCAGGAGCAAAGCCGGCTTCCCAGAGCTCCTATGGAAACTGAGATACACAGTTAACAAGAACTGTCATAAACATGATGCAGTGCCATTGGTCATAATTTAAACTTGTTTGGAACATAAACCTCATCTTGCAATTTCTAAAGCTGATTAGGTGTTGTAAACATTCGCCTTTAATTAAGGCGTTCCTGATTCCCTTATTAGCTAGATTTTGAAAATTTTATCTTTCCATTTGACTCACAACAACTGAAGTTTCATTACTCATAGTATGGACAAAGACACTTCATTTCAAGATGACTATTAAACCAAAATTTATGTTCCTAAAGGGAAAAGGTAAAAGTTTGTTAGTATTTAAAAAGTATTTTTTCTATTTATGCCGAGGTATTCTCAAAGCTTTCAGATGAATAATTAGACTGCAGTTTGAGCATCCATATACCTCTCAAAGTATAAATATACATCTTTAAATATTAATATGATGCACTGTTTTCAGGTAGACTAATCCAGTTTACACCACTATTAACTATTAAGTAAAATCTTCCCCTTTCCCATTAGAAAAAATAAAATAGATAAATTACAGCTTGGACATATATTCTCAGCTATATTTTTCATATCCAGAAAAGGATTAACAAGCAATTCTCGAATCAGTAGAAAAAAAAATCCAACTTTTTGCCATGAAAAGCATTGATTTACAGTTTAGTTTATGTTTAGTGTCTTCCACTCATTTAGGGATACAAATTTAACTAAAATTTCCAAAGTATTGCTTCATCAGATATATATTTATGTTGGAACAAGGGAAGAATATTCATCAAGGTTAACAGAAGAGAAGGAATAAAGATAAATACATGTTTACTTTTGACTTAATCTGATTCATCTTGCAATTTTCTACCTTACTCTGCCTGTTTACTCAATAATTTATTAAATGCATTCCTCTTATTTGTACTTATAAGAGTAAAAATGAATAAGGACTTGATATTGCAAAACAAGTACACTAGAACATGTTACTGTCACTAACACCTATACCCTGAACAACAGACTGAAATAAATTGCCCTATTCTTCCATTAGACGATGTAAGGGAAAGTAATCACCTTAAAATGAGTGAAAGCTGATCTATAAGTGGTTGGGAACACTCTGTTTGCTGGATTTTGTCTCATGAAAAAAATGGGAGTCTCTTGCAATGATTTTCTTATAAATTTGTATTTTCCCTGCAGATGACCATCCAGCTTTTGTTGCATCCATACTTTAAAAAGTAAACAAAAGCAAACAAAAATGAAACAGGTCACAGTTTTACTTACAGCTATTCATGTTGGAGGACCCTGAACTAACATGTAATTTGATCTGTGGAAAACAAACAGTGGGGAAAAGTGGAAATAAGTTGATTAAACTAATAGAGTTACATCTTCATTGCATTTAATTGTTGTCTCTATAGAACTCTATCTGCACTTGTTTATAACTGCCGAATTTAAACCACAGCACTGAAGGAATCTGTGTGGGGTGTCTGCCTCTAAGCAGGCACAATTTTCCAGTGAATTCTAACCTACAGTAGTAATGTCTCTTAAAAAAAAAAAAAAATTAAAGCTAAAAAATGTCCATTGTGAAACTCCTGCATTTACTTTCTTTTGAGAAAAGGAATTCTTCAAGGCTGAGTCAGTGCTATCTGCCTAGTGTCAAATGTGTGCCATTTCACATGGGAACTATAAGGCTGGACCAAGCCTACAGGGAGCAGAGGAAACACAAAAGCAAGAGAACCACTGCCAAAAAATGCACAGCACTTGGCTTCTGTAGTAAGAGAGGGAAGGCAGAAGTTTGTCTGTAATGCTGAGTAAAAATCAAGGCTATGAACATGGAGTTTCTGTCTTCTGCTTAACCTGCGTTTTCCCCTGCCAATGTCCTGGTGAAGAGGAGGAAGTGGAATGGAAATGAGTGAATAACCTGGAGGGAAAGAGGGAAAGAGGGAAAGGGCAAGGTCAAGAAACAAAAAGCAGATCTTATGATGTTAGAAGATAGGACCCTCGAGGAATAGGTGACAAAAAGGTTAGGTAGGAGCTATGAAATTGGAATAAAAATTTCTTCATCTCCTACTATGTCATAGCATCTTTTCTCTCTCGTGTCAGGGGGGGAAAAAGAAAAAATTCTTTCCATGCAAGAATAAATCTTAAAATGCATTCTTTTTAAAATTTAACATTTTAGTTGTCAGCATCCCACACCATTTTCCATATGCTTGTTAATGCCATCTTTTGCTCTTGTGCTTATTTTTGTTTGAGTGCAGATCCTAATAGTTAGACTGGCAGCTCTTAAATACCCTCTCTCAAGAGTACAGCATTATGGAGATCAATTCAGACATCTATTACAAAATATATGAACTAGATCAGGAAATTTCTAAGGGAGCCACATAGAGTCTGACAGAGAAAACACACCACAGGAAAAATGCATGAAAATCTGTGTGTGGTAGTTTATATTTTGGTGAGATAATAACTTAAAAAAAAATATTCCAACATGACTTTATTGTTGATGTTGTTTTCCTGGAAGTGGTTATTATAGTCTTTTCATGTTTCTGTACGACCATACTTTACCTGGGATACTTTAAATGTCAGTTTGGAACAACAGGGAACATTTGGATCTAAAAGTAAAATGTAAGGAGTAAGATGTAACTTCAATTAAGAAAAAAATATAAGAAAGACATAATTGAGCACAAAAATAATTACAAAATATCTGCAAACTACTTCAATATGTCTGGTGGGTTTACTGTGAAGGATAGAGAAATGGTATCTCTCACCAGCCTCAGTATCTTCAGCCAGGAAGTAGGATTTGTGCACTTATCCACACACAGTACAAGCACTATGGAAATCCACTCCTGGTTCCATTAACAGACTGAATCTGAGTAGTCTCTGTACTAAATTAGTAAGCATCAAAGCCCTCTAAACAACTGCAATATAGTTAGTAAATTCTAACTGAAACAAAGTTCCTGTGATACTGGGGCCTTTATATAACTGGAGATAACTGGAAACAAGCTCCTCTTCAGGAAAGTCATTGATATTTACCTTTCTAACATTATAGCAAAGACTGCCTGCTTTTACTTTTTGATTAGAAATTCAGGGCAAGAAACCAGGAAATCATAAAATAATAGAATAGTTACGGTTGGAAAAGACCTTAAGATCATCTAGTTCCAACCACCCTGCCATGGGCAGAGACACCTCCCACTAAACCGTGCCACCCAAGGCTCTGTCCAACCTGGCCTTGAACACCACCAGCGGGGGAGCATTCACAACTTCCCTGGGTAACCCATTCCAGGGCCTCATCAACCTAACAATAAAGAACTTCTTCCTTACATTCAAACTTCCCCTGTTAAAATTTGAACCCATTACCCCTTGTCCTATCACTACAGTCCCTCATGGAGAGTCCATCCCCAGCATCCCTATAGCCCCCCTTCAAATACTGGAAGGCTGCTATGAGGTCTCCAAGCAGCCTTCTCTTCTCCAGCCTCAACAGCCCCAACTTTCTCAGCCTATATTCATATGGGAGGTGCTCCAGTCCCCTGATCATCCTCGTGGCCCTCCTCTGCACTTGTTCCAACAGTTCCATGTCCTTTTTATGCTGAGGACATCAGAACAGCATGCAGTACTCCAAGTGAGGTCTCACAGGAGCAAAGTACAGGGGCAGGACCACTTCCCTCGACCTGCTGGTCATTCTCCTTTTGATGGAGCTCAGGATACGGTTGGCTTTCTGTGTTGCAAGCACACACTGCCGGCTCATGTTCATTTTCTCATCAACCAAAACCCCCAAGTCCTTCTCTGTAGGGCTGCTCTGAATCTCTTCTATGCCCAACCTGTAGCTTTGCCTGGGATTGCTCCAACCCAGGTGGAGGACCTTACACTTGTCATGGTTAAACTTCATAAGGTTGCCATCAGCCCACCTCACAAGCGTGTCAAGGTCACTCTGGATGGCATTCCTTCCCTCCGCTGTATCAACCGAACCGCACAGCTTGGTGCCATGGGCAAACTTGCTGAGGGCGCACTCAATCCCACTGTCCATGTCACCCACAAAGATGTTGAACAAGACTGGTCCCAACACTGATCCCTAAGGGACAACACTCCTCGCAGGTCTCCGGCTGGACATTGAGCCATTGACCATAACTCTTTGCATGTGGCCATCCAGCCAGGTCTTTATCCACCGAGTGGTTCACCAACCAAATTGATGTCTCTCCAACTGTAGAGACAAGGATGTCATGTGAGACAGTATCGAACGCTTTGCACAAGTCCAGGTAGACGACTTCAGCTGCTCTGCCCCTGTCCATCAGCTCTGCAGCTCCATCATAGAAGGCCACAAGATTGGTCAGGCAGGATTTCCCCTTAGTGAAGCCATGCTGGCTGTCACCAAGCACCATGTTGTTTTTCACGTGTCTTAGCATGCC
This sequence comes from Ara ararauna, assembly GCA_028858755.1. Taxonomy (NCBI): domain Eukaryota; kingdom Metazoa; phylum Chordata; class Aves; order Psittaciformes; family Psittacidae; genus Ara; species Ara ararauna. The sequence continues at coordinate 58,191,717 of CM054377.1, read as the reverse complement.
TTCCAAGAGAATCTGCTCCAAGATTTTGCCAGCCACAGAGGTGAGACTGACTGGTCTGTAATTCCGCTGGTCATCCATTTTCCCCTTCTTGAAAATGGGGTTATATTTCCCTTTTTTCCAGCTGTCGGGAACTTCACCTGACTGTCCTGATTTTTCAAATATGATGTACCGTGGCTTAACAACTTTATTTGCCAGCTCCTTCAGGACCTGCGGATGGATTTCATCAGGTCCCATGGACTTGTGTACGTTCAGGTTCTTAAGATGGTCTCGAACCAGATGCTCTCCTACAGTGGGCCTAAGGTCTTCATTCTCACAGTCCCTGGGCCTACCTTCCAAGACTTGGGTGGTGTGGTCAGAGCATTTGTCGGTGAAGACTGAGACAAAGAAGTCATTAAGAACCTCAGCCTTCTCCAAATCCAGGGTAGCCAGTTCTCCTGGTAGCTTCTGGAGGGGGATTGTTTTGTCCCTAGTCTGCCTTTTATTCGCTATGTACCTATAGAATCCCTTCCTGTTATCCTTAACATCCCTAGCCAAGTTGAATTCTAAGTGGGCCTTAGCTTTCCTAACCTGGTCCCTAGCTTCCCAGACAACATCCCTGTATTCTTCCCAGGCTGCCTGCCCTTGCTTCCACCTTTTATAAGCCTCTTTTTTCCTTCAAATTTTCCTCAGCAGCTCCTTACCCATCCAAGGAGGTCCCTTGGCCCTCCTGCAGCACTTCCTATTAGTAGGGACGCAACACTCCTGAGCTTGCAGCAGGTGATCCTTGAATATCAACCAACAGACTTGGGCCCCCCTGCCCTCTAGGGCTATATCCCATGGGGCCTTACTAAGCAGGTTCTCGAAGAGGCCAAAGTCTGCTCTCTTGTAGTCCAGGGCAGTCAGCTTGCTGCACGCTCACCTCACTGTCCTGACGAACTTGAATTTGACCATCTCATGATCGCTACAACCAAGGCTGCCCTGGAGGGTTGCATTTTCAATCAGTCCTTCCCTGTTGGTGAGGATGAGATCAAGCATGGCACCTCTCCTTGTTGACTCCTCTATTACTTGCAGAAGGAAGTTGTCTTCCACACAATCAAGGAACTTCCTGGATTGCTTGTGCCGGACCGTACTGTCCCTCCAACAGATATCAGGATGGTTGAAGTCCCCCATGAGAACAAGGGCCTGTGAGTGTGAGGCTGTTCCTATATGTCTATAGAGTGCTTCATCCACCGACTCCTCTTGGCCAGGTGGTCTGTAACAGATCCACACAATAATGTCTGCCATCACTGTTCTCCCTTTAACCCTGACCCACAAACTCTCTATTGACTGCTCACCTGTCCCCAGACAGAGTTCCATATTCTCCAGCCTATCCCTAATGTAAATAGCAACTCTCCCTCCCCGCCTGCTGGGCCTGTCTTTTCTAAAGAGCCTGTAACCTTCCATTCCAACACTCCAGTCATAGGAGCCATTCCACCATGTTTCTGTGATGCCTGTTATATCATACCCCCATAGACGCGCACACATCTCTAATTCCTCTTGTATGTTTCCCATGCTATGGGCATTCGTATAGGGGCATCTGAGCCGAGCTCCAAATGAAGCCAGCTCGTTGGCTGGAGCGGCTGGAATATCTATATTGCTCCGAGCATTTATTATATGTGCTGGCAAGTGACTGGGTGTGTTGGGATGGAATGATGCTTCCCTTCCCCAACACATCTAGTTTAAAGCATCCTTGACCAATCTGACAAGCCTCCTACCAAAACTGCTCTTCCTCTTCATTGTCAGACCAGCACCACCAGCCCCCAGTAGACCTCGCCTACTAAATTGAGCCCCATGTTCAAGATACCCAAGCCCCTGACTATAGCACCATCCTTCTAACCATTTATTAACCTGGCCAATCCTCCTAGCCTTTTTAAGGTCCTCCTCTGTACCCTGGAGAATTGATGAAAGAACAATCTGAGCTCCAGAGCCCCTAACCACCTCTCCCAGGGCTCTGTATTCCTCCTTTATGCTCTCCAGGCTACTGCTAACTATATCAGTAGTACCCACATGGATCTCTAGAAGTGCGTAATAGTCAGTGGGACTGACTAGAGCAGGCAGCCTCTCTGCAACATCCTTGATCCGTGACCCTGGTAGGCAACACAACTCCCTTGAGACTGGGTCAGACCGATAGATGGGTGCATCTGTTTCTTTCAAAGTAGAGTCCCCTACTACTACAACCTGCCACTTTTTCCTGGCAGCACCAGTAGTGATTTTCTTTACCAGTGCATCAGCCAGTTGTCCCTGGTACAAATGTGTTTCCTCATTAGCCCTCTGCAGGACAGCAAAGCGGTTCTGGGTGGGGACAACAGATTTAGGAGGAAGCCCCTTGCTTTTAATTGTCCTCTTCCTCCCTTTTTTTGCTGTGGTTTTTTTTTTTTTTTCCTGCTACTCTTTCCCAGCTTCCAGGGTTAGCAGCCTCTTTCTTTCCTCCAGGAGCTACAGTGGAAGCTTGATGCCCCTGCACAGTTTGGGCCTGGAGCAAGCAGTGCTGCTTCCTCTCAACTTCCTTGACACCTTTCAGCCTACTGACAGCGCCCGCAGCTCAGCCATCTGCTGCAGGAGGACCTCCACCAGGGAGCAGTGAGTGCAGCCCTGCCCATTGTGCACCCTCCCCTTAGGAGACCAGTGCAGGCACTCTGTACACTCTGAGCTCTAAGCTGCAGCCTCCCCTCTCATCAGCTCTGTCTGGGTGCCTGCGCTGGCCATCACCGGGGCAGCCAGAGCAGAGCTCCCAGACCAGGCCCAGGTCATAAGGTGAGTGCTTGCCATCCCCCTCAAACATCCGCACAAACTACCTCAATCCACCCTGGTTGCTCGCGCTCCCTCTTTCAGGTTTTTAACCAGTCAGGGCTGGTGGCATTTCTCCTGGCACCGCCCCCTGTGAGTCAGCTGCTTGGGTCAGCTGAGCTGCCGGCTCCTGGGCAAGTCCTGTTGAGGACTTGAGGCTGCCCTGGTGGCTCTTGCTGCTCTGAGTTGAGGCTCCTGGACTCTGAGCTTCTCCCCCACCTCAGGTGTTGAAGGCATCCTCTCTCGAGCTCCTCACCTCAGCAACTGAGCACTTCAGAGAGCTAATTTGAAAAGTCAATGTAATTAATAACAGTATTTTGCTGAGTTTTGAGGTTCAGATGCTTCCCATTCCAGAAGAATATGCTACCTCAATTTTCCTTCACTCAGTAGCACTTGTCTTGAAAAGCAAACCCCACAGAAAACTCCCTATGAAGAAAGTGGTGGGTTTTTTTGCTTATGCTGGTGGAACTAGGGTTTAACCTTGCTCCTCAATTTGAGCCAAACAAAATCTACAGCTAATGTAGATTTACCACCTACAAAATCATGAACAAAACAGCGTCCTATATTTAAACCAATCATCTGATAAATTAAACTGCATACACCTTTGTTTTTGTATAAGTTATAACTGATTTTTAATGTATTCCCTCCTACAGTTCAGCACTTTTAATTAATTATAGAATTCATTTCAACACTTTCCTCTTTCCTCTTCTTCCTGCCTCTTTCTCATATGTTTTTATAGAGCTGTCAATGAAAGTTACAGAGTGAATTTCATAGTCCCAAATAAAGCTGCATTTGAAAATAATGATGGTAGTCATACATTACCCCATCACAACAATTATTTATTAGACTGCAGTCTCATATTATTGCTGAGATGAACATAAACTACTTTTATAGAAGGATATTTCTTTTAATGCTCCATTTTTTAAATAAATTTGATGCAGCACTTCAAGAAAAATTCAAATATTGGACAGTATGTGACTAACATACTGAATTATTTCAACAAATCTCTGATGCTATGTAAGCCCCATTGCTATAGGCTAACTTGTGTCTTTTACACAGATTTCCTTGAAGGATATGTTGTATATCTCAAACTGCAATATCACGAGACTGAAATAAATGTTGATTTGCTTTACTGTTAATGACAAGGGATTAATTTAATGTCTGATAAGTAGACAATAGATTCCTCTTGACTTCAGATAGCGCTGGGCTGGATACCAGACACTGGATTCATCTCCATCTACACTGACATATGTAAACTAGTCACCTGTGTCTCAATTTGTTATCTAGTCTTCTTTCATATCTTGGAAGGAAAGAGGTGCTTCGGATACACTGTTTAACATATTCTAAGATAGGTGACTTAGGACAGATACTTAACTTTAGATGTAAGGACAGATGCTTGGCTTAATATTTCTTCTCTTTTTTTTTTCTTAAATTTTTTAGGAGAGTCCCAATCTCCTTTGTGGGCCATTGAACTCAGAAGGAAATTTTAAAATGCTGGGGTCTGGGTAAACTTGTCCAGCTTAAAACAAAAGCTAAATTCCTTTGAAATATTAAAATTTCTATCTCCTGACACTTTAACTTTCCTTTTCTGACTATAGTTCTATGCTTTACATTTGGAAGGCAAGTATTTTGATTTTTAAAATTCTTAATAATACATGTTGTAATTATGAAGATAAATCATCTTTTTATTTAATTTGTCCTGTTTGATGTTCTCAATCTCATTTGCTGAAGATTTGCCTGAAAAAATGTTTATTCTGTGGTAGAACAAAGATAGAACAAATGCTTGAACAGTTGTATTATTTTCTACTATACTCAAAATACTCATGCTAATTTAGCAGTAGACAGAAAATTCTTATTTTCATATTCATTAGGTTGTTAAGGTCTTGGAGGTCATGAGAAGGTTGAGCACGTTGCCCTTGACAAGTGAACTGCCAAGAGGACGAGGAAAATAGAGATGTAAGTGAGTAAGATGTCTAGAAATTTGCTCAGTTATTGTCATAATTTCAAGACATTTCATGTGCTTGTCTAGAATGTTTTGATCCCATCAATCAATTATATAAATAAATCACTTACTTTTACAAAGAACTGTCAAGAAAATTCTGAAAAATTCTCAGTAATTTCTTTGTAATTCTACGCAGCAGCAGTGCATGTCTGTCACAAGTCTAATGAGCTCTGGGCTGAAATAGCTCGAACTTGGATAGTTTTCTGGGCATACTGCAAATGCATGTGGATTTGGGAGGAAGAAAGAAGGGTACAGAGCTTACTAGGATATTTTGCTGGCTGCCTATGTTTGTGAGACAGGCATGGTTCAGCACAGGCAATTGAACTCATCTTGGTTTTTGACAAGCTTTGTGTATTTGTTTGCTTGCTGCTGTTGCAATTGTACATAGATTACAAAAGATGTGGAGGTGGAGAGAGTTTCCTTTTTTTTTTCTGTGGTAAAAAAACAAAGGGTAAAAATATTTGAAACTGAATATTTTTGTTCTTATATCTACTGCCTTTCAGTACAACTATTGAGAAAGCACACTTGAGTGACTCCTGAGTCAAAATAATACTGCTCATATGTGCCAAAGATAACTATTCTATGAATGTGCATATTAGCTAATATACAACACCTCAGTATAGATGTAACTTCTTAAAGCCCATAAACAAAGTCTTTTATACTATATATGAATTGTTGATTTAAAAGTTTTACTGCAGACTATTATAGATGGTCTTCTAATGATTACTGAGGTGGGATTACCTGGGTCGGAGCAATCCTAGGCACAGCCACAGGTTGGGAAGAGAAGAGATTCAGAGCAGCCCTACAGAGAAGGACTTGGGGTGTTGGTCGATGAGAAAATGAACATGAGCTAGCAGTGTGCGCTTGCAGCCCAGAAAGCCAACCGTATCCTGGTGTGCATCAAAAGGAGCAGGTCGAAGGAGGTGATCCTGCCCCTCTACTCTGCTCTCATGAGACCTCACTTGGAGTATGGTGTGCAATTCTGGTGTCCTCAACAGAGAAAGGACATGGAAGTGTTGGAACAAGTCCAGAGGAGGACCACGAGGATGATCAGGGGACTGGAGCACCTCCCGTATGAAGGTAAGCTGAGAAAATTGGGGCTGTTGAGGCTGGAGAAGAGAAGGCTGCGTGGAGACCTCATAGCAGCCTTCCAGTATCTGAAGGGGGGCTATAGGGATACTGGGGAGAGACTCTTCATTAGGAACTGTAGTGATAGGACAAGGGGTAAAATGGATTCAAACTTTAACAGGGGAAGTTTAGATTGGATATAAGGAAGAAGTTCTTTATTGTTAGGTTGATGAGGCACTGGAATGTGTTTCCCAGGGAAGTTGTGAATGCTCCATCGCTGGCTGTGTTCAAGGCCAGGTTGGACAGAGCCTTGGGTGGTATGGTTTAGTGGGAGGTATCCCTGCTCATGGCAGGGGGGCTGGAACTAGATGATCTTAAGGTCCTTTCCAACCCTAACCTATGATTCTATAATTCTAAGATTCTGTGATTGAATAAGTTCATGATACTTTGATGAATCACTAGGGCAGACAAAACCAACTCCAGACATTGGCAGAAGAGGTAGTTTTCTAGGCAGCAAACTGGAGGGGACTGCGAAACATCCATAGCTTAATTATCTGCCCCTAGCTATGCTATATGTCTGGAAAGTCACTCTGGCTGGTTAATATTGCCAGAAAGGTTAGGGTGTATGGGCTAGGAGCCACTGCTATGTGGAACCAGGGCAGAAAAAAAGCAACAGTAAGTGTGATGTGAAATTCTGTCATACCATTTCCGCTCTACTTCTTCTCCTTATGTGTTCTTTGACTACGGAAGTACCCCACCTAGCTCCCCAAGCTTAAAGTGGAAAAACTTATTTTTGTCTCTGCTGCTGAGAGGTCTCAAGCTGGAAAATCAGTTATGTTAGCAGAACAGAAAGCAATTGCCATTGTAAGAAGCCTATTTACATGACTTTTATAAATGTCCATTGTATATTTCTACTTTTCTAGATGAATGAATGCCATAAAAGAATGTCTGCTGTGATAAAAAATTCATAGAGTTTAAGGCCTTTGAATTTCTCCTGATAGTTCTTTTATTATCAAATTTCACAATATCTTTTGAGAGACACATCCGGTCTTAATTAAAGACTTCAAATTACAGAGAATCCATCATATTCTTTGAAAAGCTCTTCCAGTCTTAATACAACCAGTGTTAAGAATTTACAACTGATACATCATTAAAATTTGAGCTTTGGGTTCTAGCCATTTGATCATTTCATACCTCTTGTTAATTTATGAACCCTCCAATGTGACCTGTCTGTATAGTGATCTACAGACTGAACAACTTGCATCCTACCTTTACCCTGAAAAATTTAAATAGAGGATTCCCTTTAACATGGGTCAGCTAAGAACCATCCACTGCCCTGTAGTAATATTCAGGCTAATTTTTAATGTATCAGCTTAGATACCACAAGAAAAAGCTTCATTGATAGAGCATGTTATCTATTTCAGTTAGCAAAGCTGCTTACAACTAGCTGGGGTACCCACGTGCAGAGCTACACTGTGTTAGGTAGACATAACCGGTCATAACCGCCTGTCTGGCAGCATTCACAAGTTAAAAAAAATGACAATACAGGTACTCAGAATAACAGAGTCCAAAGGGAAAAGATGATACCTCAAAAGAAACCTGCAGGCTAAAACACATTAGCAGGAAATCTGTGATAAAAGTGGAAACTTCCCCAAATTTTGGCTTTTGGAAGATCTGGGTTAAGTCCGAAAGAATTTAATACAAACCCAATACTCTACACAGAGAGAGAGAGGACAAGTTGCTCTGCTGTCTATAATCCAGCCTAAATCAATCACAACTTACTGGTATATTACTATGACCTTAATATTTCTGCACCATTTTCCTCATGTAAATTAAAGGAGGACAGTGGCAATCTACTTTAGCAAAGTAAATCTAATTTAGCAAAGTAAATGTTAAAATTGACCAGTAATAGTAAGTACTTAGGAATTTACATTTTATAATAACATTGAAAAATATCTGCAACAATGAGCTCTTACTGAAACTTTCAACATTTTTACATGCCTCACTCCCATATTCCGAAGGCTTACTTAGATTATTAAAATAGTTGGAATCCTAGACGCCTCCTGCAGAGCAAAACATTAGAATTAGGTGTGGAAGGATTCAATCAACTTTACAAAGGCTGTTTACCTTAAAGTAATCTCTAAATATGTTTTCTTTACAACTCCTCACCTCCTTATACATATGTTGTTGCCTAATTCCAGGTGAACTAAACTGAGGGAAAGTATCTAGCTGGAAACTAATCTTTATTTTGCCAAGTGTCATTTTTGACTCTGCAGAATCAGTCCCCTTACCTGGTTCATCACAGCTATATTGTGCTTCAAAAAGGAGGAGATGGGAATAGGCAACCAGATATGTCAACAGTGGTAGATCACTCCTTTCTAAGAAGCCCTAATTATTGCTAAAGTACTTGTAGAACCACACCTTCCCATTACATAGTACTTCATAGTCATTTCATTAAATCTAATAGGACCATGTAAAGTAAGATATCCCACTGAATCGGATGAATGTGGCCTTTATTGACAGGAAAACACTTAGGATATATAGGTGGAATGGTTTAAGTATTGTGTAAATTCAGACTATTGTGCTGCAAACAGAGATTGTCCATTTTAACCTGAGAACTTGCCTGTTTCCTTGTGATAATGTGTGAACTAATACATGTTACTCTGGCCCACGCTCCTTTTAATGCAGTATGCCTTGTTCCAGCTAAGTACAGTGTTTGAATTCTTTGTGATTAAATCATCTTAATATATGTTTTAAATATTGCTTGGTTTATAAAAAGCAAAACTAGGAGATACTATTAACCACTGCTGCCAACTGGAGCATACCCATATGGGTTGCAATTTGTAGCTTTCCTGTTTCCTAATGCTTACAAAACTGCTAAATATAAGCCTGTACATTACTATAGAATATAGAATAGAACTACAAAAAATACGCTTAGTTGAGATTTGTAATTGTATTCTTTCACTATAATGTCTAATTTAGTATTTCCTTAATCATATAACTTGGAGACAATGGTGTAGATCATAACAGCTTTTATTTTCAGTCTCATGATTTAATTGCTACCTCTGTAGGTTCTGCTTGTCCAGTAAAAATATTTTTCATACACATTCTTCATGGGCCGGGCAATATATCTGAAAATCTCTTTAAGCTAGTTTTAATTTATGGTTGCTAGCAAATAAAAGCACTGTATGGACAACTGCTAATGGAAAGTCACCAGCTATAGGGTACTGGGATTTAGACCCAGATCCAAAGCTTATGAAGTCAATAGAAAGGTACGTATTTCATTGAAATCACAATGGTGAGCTTACATTAGTATTGTGAAGCTACAAGTGTAATACCTCGACTAAAATGAAGAACCATAGGATTTGTTCTACCAAAATTTAAGGATAGGTATGCCTACATGCAGAAAACCCTGTTTACAGCAATATTATAAAAAGCTTATCTATCTCATAAGATTCTGATGTTAAGTTGTTCTCTGGCTGAATCTGTAGCATACATTTGATCACTCATAAGTCTGGTGAATGTATCAGATACTGGTTTGAAGCTGAATCATATCCTAGTTCAAAATTGAATGCCTGGTGAACTTGGTGTTAGTGGTGGTGTTTTTTGGGTTTTGTTTTGTTTGCGTGTGTTTGGTTTTTGTTTGTTTGTTTGGGTTGTTTTTTGTTTGTTTTTTTTTTTTGAGGAAAGGACAACTTTAATGTCAATAATTTCTTAGACTTTCAAGACACTAGGGCAGGGAAAAGAATATTCCTTCCTTTTAAACTGCTTTGGCTTTATGTTATGATTAATTTGCTAATATTTTGTATCTAATATGGCAACATGTGAGGACAGGTTACAAAACAGCCAAAATACAACCAGCAAGCTTTGAATATTTAAATGCTTCCAAAAATACAGCATTTGTAGGTTTAATCTCCTTTCTCCAATTGGTGATGAGTTTCCATGGTGAAAATTGTGCACCGATGTAGAACTACACAGACATTATTCCAGTGATTTTGATAACCTAATTTGGTGCTGCGCTGTTCCAACCAACTGCTGAGAAATTTCCTGAGGTCCAACCACTGTATACAATGTTATCCCTGATATTTCTAAACCACTTCCACTGAATTTTGCTTGATAAAAATGCTACCCAAGTACAAATAGTCCCATTTGCTTCATATGCAGAGTCTGAGATAGTCATGAATGGACTTAAAATTACCCCTGTATGCAGCTGGCATTTTTAAGGTACAGTTTCGCAATCTACTTAAGCTGGCCTAAAACTGTGCTGCCCTGTTGTGTCTGCACGAGCAATTATTTTGCAGTGAGGCTGCCCACTGCTTCAACATAAAGGGACTGGCAGGAGCACACAGCTGGGACAGAAAAAGAGTGCAACACTGTGGCTTTTGGCAGTTGTTCCATCCTACATCTCCACAGACAGTGAGGCACTTTTCAGCCCATGGCTACTCTAGTCTTGCAGTGTTGAACTCCACTAGAAAGAAAAGCCTTTGAAACAGGGAAAAAAATGTCACTTCCTTTTTTTACTGTCCTTGAGCAGTGTGATAAAACTTAATCATGACAGTTTTTAGTTTTAATAAAACCAGGATATTCTTGCTTGCTGGCTTCTTTGTGTTTTGTTCTGCTGCTTTTAATTAGTTATCGTTTCAAAATTTTAGAAAATCTTGAAATAAATGGCATTAATCGATAATAAAAATAGAAAATAAAAAATAAAAATTAAAAACCCAATAAGAGTAGTATCACCACATGCTGTTTTGTTCTTCTTTGTGTGCTCTCTATTCTGTGTTCCCCCATATTCACTCAACCCTTAGAAGATAGAAACTTAGATATCAATTGTTTATATACTTTATCACCCCCTTTATTTCTCAGATGCTCATCAGCAACATCTGATTTCTCCCTCCAAAACTAGTTAACTAGCTAATGGTGTGGGTTTTGTTTGTGTTCCTGTCAGGTGGGCTTACACAGAGAGGAAGCAGAGTTGGATATTGCAAAAGTCATTGTCACAGTCAAAGTCAGAGGAAGGATTTGAAGGAATGATCCCTTCTCTGAGAATGTGGTGTTCTACTTCATTCTGTGAGGTGTATACTTCATTTTATGACCTGTTTGCTGTAAAATGGGTGAGCTATTCTTGGATGGCAGAGGTTCTAATTCCTACCCTGTAATACAATTAATTTATGTGCATAAGTTTCTGAGTGTGATTATATAAATGAAAAGCAATGTGATTTCCCTAGTTTGGTAGAAAATGTATGCTGAAACAGACTAGAGATTAGGTTATATGAGAGTTAAGAGATTTTGGTTAGAACACTTTAAAGGAGAAAAGACCATTGCACCCATGTCTTCTCTGCAAAAGGTGGGTGTTTTTGATTAATAGATGACTGTACTGTGTCAAAGAGGATCCTCATGACTGCTGCATTGTTCTCTATGGTGGTTTTGTTGGTTTTTGTGTGTGTATGTGTTGTAAAAGAAGGAGGTGTGCATGAAGTATATTTCAAGAATTCCTAATAAATTAGGTCTATAAGTGGATTTAGATTGAGAAAAGTGTATCCTTCAGACAACAGTTAGGTTTAGTCATTAAAACCCTCTGAAATACAACATGTACTTAAGGGTTTATGTACTTTTGCTATGTGAGGAGTTATGCAGAAGTTTCAAGAGTCCACCATTACTGGATACCTAGTTACCTCAGTCCAGATCCTACTTAAATACCTGGCTTTTTCTGTGTCTGTGGATGAATGTCTCATTTTTGACAGCAGCATCTCATTCAGTTAGGAACTTTTGTATTATTATCCTCCTTGACACTGGCAAATAATTTGTTGCAGTCCAGCTGATTAGCCTACTCTTCACTTCCATCTGTTAGCACTTGGCCTGTACTCAAGCAGGATAACATTGCTAGCATTTTCAAGATCATTCAGATGGCTGATTTTGGTATCAATGCAGAATGCTATCCCTGAGGTGGTACACCACAGTGTACCACCAACAGCAATCCATGATTTCTTATACTAATAAGTTGAAGTGACAGTTAGGTCACTTTCCCACAAGTCAAAACTCATTTTCTCAGTAGATATTTCACAGCATCCTTTTCCTGCTGATAGCCCAACAGCCTTGCTTTTCAGCTATTTAGTCATGGATAATATCTGAAAATGTAACAAGATAATGCAAGTTGTTGCCAGATGGTCAATGTTTCTCCCAGTAAACATGTATATGGTAACTTTTAACAGTTACTTTCACAATTAACAGTTGTTCTGAAAGTGACCTTGATTTTACTGACCACTTTTTAAACAGCATAATGCGATCAGGTAAGGCAGAATGCCAATACAATTCAGACTCATTTTATGCAAAAGAGTTGGTTACAACCCAGGGTCACTATTTCTAAATACCTTAATCCAACTCCTTTGCAGTTTGCATCACTTAATTGTTTCTCCTGGATACCAATTGAATCCATGAGGTTTTGGTTTTGTTTCTCGGTTGTAGTATAGCAACTATGGGACTCTGCTGGCAACTGAAAATAAATAATAGAAAAATAATTGAATACCAGTACTACTACTATTGTTATCTGTTGTTCTGGTGAGTTTTTTGGAAGCAAAATGACTTGAAAATGGCAGAAAGTAAGTAGCCTATAGTAGTTGAAATCATACATGGTTAAAGATGATGTTGTTTTTCAATTGGCTTAGCAGAAAACCAACCTTAAGTATTCTGCCAGTGCATCTTTGACAGTGTGAAAGAGCTTCCAATGAAAAAGTAAAGTGACATACAAGTCTCTTCACTGCCATATAAATATTTGTCAAAATGGTATGATTTGTGAATATATGGGTCCAGTCAATAATTCATTTTCATGCTTCTCCACAAATATCACATTGCAATTGAACACTGTATATGTCATGATCTCAACACAGGTCCCACAGAATGAGAAGGGCTCTTGGGAGAAGTTTACTCTAGCTTTTAACCTAAAACAAGTCCTCCACTTGTTCTGCTTATTCAGAATTGCCTGACAATTTATTGGAGAAGTCATTCTCTGAGGCTTCAATATGTTCCAGAATGGGTCAGTCTTGGGGAAAAATGTAATGGGTACAATATAAGGTACAATGGGAATAGAGGGAAAAAGATGTGGGAGTTTTTAATTTGCAGTGTATGCTGTTCCATTTCCACTGAATTTAAATAGGAATGTGGCCTCTATTGTTGCTTTACATTTTCCTTTGCTCTTTGCCTGAAATAACTTCCCCAGTAGCATGAAAGGCAGAATTTTAACAGGTTCAAGGTCAGAGAATTATGTGCTGATCTTTGGTCATTATGAGCTGATCTTTGGTCATTATGCAAATTTCTTCTGATGGGAAGATATGATCCAGGCAATAATTGGTATTTTTCCCTCTTAAAACAAGTCTATAGTGCACATCTGAAAGATTAGGATGTCTCCAGACATAGTTCATCATTAATGGAAATGTGCATAACTTAATAATTTAATCCTTCTTAGGTGCTCTCCACAGCACAAAGAAACAGAATCAGTATCCATAATGTATGACCTTTATATATTCATATATTCATTTCAAGATAGTTATACATTGAGTATCTTAAGAAATATTTGAATATGCAACTGTATTTTCCAAGATATTGGGGGGGGGGGGGAGTTGAGAAGAATATAGGCTACACCTGGGAAAAAGCGGTCATTTATGCCGTTGGGATGATTAAAACCCACATACTTTGAGGCAGTTAATAAACATAGTAAATGGAAACACATATCCAAAAGCTAACACCTTTTCTTTTCCTAGAGTGCATTAAATACCAAAGAATGGCTTGACACCACATCAGGAAGGTTACAACATCAGGCTCTGAAAATAATTGCCTGCAATCCAAACTACATTCCAAACCAAGAATAGAATAGTATCTCATGAATTTTGTGGGTGGACCAGAGGGGCTAACCAGCACTTCTACTGATCCTTCACCACATCACTGACAGCAAACAAGTTACGGAGCAGAAGGTTTTACATCTCATTACGGTTTTATACTTTACTTCAGAAGCCTTCAGCTAAAGCTGAATGACAATCTTTTTAATGTATCATATAAAATAAAATCCCTACTCGCGGAGGGAATTATAAAAAGTGGGATCGCTCCAACAAGATGATGCTGCGTATCCCCGTGGCTTTCGAGATACGGACACAGTTATGCATTTATTCCGCACTCACAAAGTTGCTATCCACGGGAGAGAGGGCTCCTGCCTCCCTGCCCAGGCCCATCCTACCCGTCGTACCGTACCCTTCCATTGCCCAGGCTGGGAGCCGCAGAAGCCGGTTGGTGGCGGGGCAGCAGCTGCCGGCCGGCGAGACGGCAGCGTAGGCGACCCCCATAACCCTCATTCGCAGCTTTCCTTCACAGCGCCCTCTCATACGTGCCTGCTGCTCCCCGCCGACCTCACCGGGACCTTCCCTCGAGATCCCTCACCGGGGTCTCAGGGCAGCCGCTGCATAAGCCGCCGGGGCGACGCGGCCCCTCCTCCCCCGGGCGGGGCCCCCCTCTTCGGACTTGGCCCTGCCCCTGCCCCTGGGAGCTCTTGCTGCGGTCCGCGCCTCTCCGTTCCGCCGATAGCCTTTTGCCGAGGAGCAGGGACGGCGGTGGCATCTGCCGCCAGGAGTGCGGCTTGGCTCGGCAGCCAGCTCACGCAGTCGCAGCCAAGAAGAGCAGCCGGGAGCGACGGCGGAGCCGGCAGCCCACCCGCCGCCGCAGCACGGCGCGGGGGACGGCTCTGCCAACCACCACCACCCTCCCGTCACCCCCCTCCTTCCCTCTTTTCCTCCTCCCTCCCGCCCTGCCTTCTGCTTTCTCTCCCCGCCCCTCCAGAACGATATCCCTGTGAGTTTGCTTCACTACTCGTGCCCGCTGCCGCATCTCCCCCACCATCAACTCTGGGGAGCCTGCGGAGGAGGGCAGGGACCCGAAGTTGCGGACAGACGGGGGAACTAACGGCAACGCAGAAAGGGCCAGAGTCGAGCGCAGGCAGGCCCAGCCGAGACAGCGCGACGCAGCCCCCACGTCGGGAGATAGCCCCGGGCCGCGCTTGCCGGGCAGAGCGATTCGGCCCCGCAAGAGCTGCCGGCCGCCCCGAGCCCCCTCCCCACCACTCGCCGGAGCCACTGCGGTAAGAGACGGGTTTGCGCTGAGGAGAAGCCGGTGGGAGGACACACGGAGGGTCCCGGCCGCGGCAGGGGTCTCGTCAGCTAAACTTGCTCAAGTTGCGCGGCCCCGGGGCGGTGGGGAGGGGAGCGCGGCTGCGGCGGAGGGGTGCCCTCTGCTGGCCGCGCCGGGCCCCGTCCGGCTTCGTGCCGGGGCGGGGGGGGGGGGGGGGGGGGGGGGCGCAGCAGCGGCGGGTGGCGTGGTTCCGTCCGGAAAGGGCCAGACGCGCTCTTTCAGTCCGCCAGCGCAGCCAGGCGCGGGGCGTCAGTGTACGTGTCGGTTTACTTTGGTTTTATTTTTAATTTGAGCTCCATTTAGTCTCGGTTGCATGTTTCAGGTTTGTTTTCTCGGTAGCTCCTCATAGTATAATGGGAAGATAGTCGCTGATGCAGGACAAGGTGAGCTAAAGAGAGCTCAAGTAGCCAATCTGGATTTCTGTTTTGCCAATGGCAAATTTTGTGGAACTTCGGAAATGCTAATTAAAAAATACCCATATCTGTTAAAGAAAAGGTGTATTAATTCATCTTTCCTAGAAAGTGAGCAGTACATGTTAAGTACTTTAAATATGTTCTCACACCTGTACACCTTCAGAGAACTGTTGTTTCTCTTTTCACAGAAGAATCAGCACGCAGAGTGGAAGAAAACTTGAAACTGCTCTTCAACAGCTGTTGGCTGTCTGCCTCTTACACATGGTTTCCTTTTGCTTTGTAATGGAAGGAGCAGGATTATCTGAATCATTAAGGCAAAATTTGGGCATCATTGGCTGAAAATATCATGAAAGAAGACTTGAAAATATTTCAATACTCTGTGACTACTAATTCAGACACACTTTCTGCAGGCAGAGGCAAATAGTTGATAGAAGCACAGCAGTTTCCAAAAGAGAGCACATGAAGCATCTATGTTGATGTTTTTGATGGGTTTTTTTAATTAATTTTTTTTTCCTTCTCACTCTCCCATGATTCCCAAAAAGAAAGATGGAAAGAGAGTTTGTGGAAATTGAGCTAAGGTGAAGGCTGAAGAAAGTAACTTCGATTTTGGAGTCTGTTTTCCAAGTGCTGTAAAACCCCTATTTCGTCCAATATAACATATTGTTCTGAATAAATTATATCATTTTGTGATCAGTGGAGTTTTTTGTCAGCTGTAGAAGTGGAATTCAACCTGATTGAAAGCTCTTTAAAAAAAGTAAATGTACAACTCCAATTCCTTTTTTCAAGTGAAGTTTTTCAAGTTACCAAGAGAGGGTGTTTTGGTCTCTTAATGTGCATTTTCACAAGCTGTGTTTTATATGCATATCTTAGAGATTTTACTTCTTCCCTAATTTTAGTATTTATGCTGTAGTGTTGTGTTTGTGGCAAGTGTGAACAGGCAAAGCACCTGAGATTTAATTATTTGAGAGCATTGTTATTTCAATGTTGCAGCTCAGATGACAATCTGAGTATCTGTTGGCAGGCACAGTACACACTAAGTCTTTTCTGCTAAAAATACGCCTTAAGATGTTTGGTTTTGTACTTAACTGGATCAGAGTGTGATATCTATGCGTTGTGTTTTGTTAGGAAATGCATGCCTGGGGAAGAGGTACTGCCTAATGGATCATGGCTCTGATGTTCACAGGGCACACTTTTTTTCTGGCATTAACTATGTTTGCTGTCTTCACTTTTGAAGAATCTGTAAGCAATTACTCTGATTGGGTGACTTTCGTAGAAAATATAGATCAGTATGAAAAACAGCAACGTGAAGGTCTTAGAGCTGAGCAGAAGCTGAAAACAGCAGTTCTTCATCCAAGCTTGTATTTCGATGCTGAAGATGTTCAGGCACTGAAGCAGAAGGCTCACACAAGCCATTCACATCTGTTTAGAGCCATCAGAAGTGCAGTGATAGCTATGCTGTCCAACCCATTATACTACCTACCTCCACCCAAGCATGCTGATTTTGCTGCAAAGTGGAATGAGATTTATGGTAACAATCTGCCACCTCTAGCATTTTATTGTTTGCTGTGCCCTGAAGATAAAGCTGCATTTGATTTTGCCCTAGAATATATGGATAGAATGGCTGGCTACAAAAACTGGTTGGTTGAGAATGCACCTGGAGATGAAGTACCACTTGGTCACTCCCTAACAGGATTTGCCACTGCTTTTGACTTCTTGTATAATTCACTGGAAAATGAGAGAAGGCAAAAATACCTGGAGAAGATATGGTCCATAAGCAAGGAAATGTATGAGTATTCAAAGGTTCGTTCCTGGGGAAAGCAGCTTCTCCATAACCACCAAGCAACCAATATGCTTGCTTTGCTTATTGGGGCTTTAGTTGCAGGGGTGGACAAAGGATCTCAGGCAAATATTTGGAAACATGCTGTTGTTGATGTGATGGAGAAAACAATGTTTCTGCTCAATCATGTTGTAGATGGGTCCCTGGATGAGGGAGTAGCTTATGGGAGTTACACAGCCAAGTCGGTAACCCAGTATGTTTTCCTGGCTCAGCGACACTTTGGTATTAACAACTTGGAGAATAATTGGCTCAAGATGCACTTTTGGTTTTACTATGCCACCCTATTACCAGGCTTTCAGAGGACTGTGGGTATAGCAGATTCTAATTACAACTGGTTTTATGGTCCTGAGAGCCAACTGGTTTTCCTGGATAAGTTTGTCATGAAGAATGGAGCTGGCAACTGGCTGGCACAGCAGATTAGAAAACACAGACCCAAAGATGGGCCTATGGTTCCATCCACTGCACAGAGGTGGAGCACGCTACACACTGAATTTATATGGTATGCTGCTGAAATCACTCCTCAGCCTCCTCCTGGCTATGGTAGTGCTAAAATGCATGTGTTTCCTAACTGGGGAGTTGTTACTTATGGGGCTGGGTTGCCAAACAGTCAGGCAAACACCTTTGTGTCCTTTAAGTCTGGAAAGCTTGGTGGACGTGCTGTCTATGACATTGTTCACTTTCAACCGTATATGTGGATTGATGGGTGGAGAAGTTTCAATCCAGGACATGAACATCCTGATCAGAACTCTTTCACTTTTGCTCCCAATGGACAGGTATTTGTATCTGAGGCTCTTTATGGACCTAAACTCAGCCACTTGAACAATGTCTTGGTCTTTGCACCATCTCCAACAAGCCAGTGTAACCAGCCTTGGGAAGGACAGCTTGGTGAGTGTGCCCAGTGGCTGAAGTGGATTGGTGATGAGGTTGGAGACTCAACTGGAGAAATCATAACAGCCTCTCAGGCTGGAGACATGATGTTTGTGAGTGGTGAGGCGGTATCAGCTTACACATCAGCAATGAAATTAAAAAGTGTGTATCGTGTTTTGCTGCTCTTGAATTCTCAGACATTGCTAGTAGTAGACAATATCGAGAAGGAGGAAGACTCTCCTGTTAATTCTGTCAGTGCCTTTTTTCATAATCTGGACATAGATTTTAAATACATACCCTATAAATTTAAGAACAAATACAATGGAGCTATGATGGATGTGTGGGATGCCCACTACAAGATGTTTTGGTTTGATCATCATGGGAGTAGTCCTGTTGCTAGGATACAGGAGGCAGAACAAGCTGCTGAATTCAAGAAGCGATGGACTCAGTTTGTAAATGTTACCTTTCCAATGAAAAACAGACTTACAAGGATTGTTTACCTTTTCTATGGCCCTTATGTCAATGTTTCTAACTGTAGACTCATAGATAATGCAAAACCTGGATTTCAGATTTCACTCAGTGTCAACAATACTGAAAATACTATCTCTGTTGTGACTGAATATCAGAATTTAAAGACAAGGTTCGATTACTTGGGATTTGGTGGTTTTGCCAAAGTAGTTCACGAAAACAAAGTGACCAAGTTTGGTCTAGGTACTGAATCTGTGAAAAAACGGATAAAAAATAGTACGGCAGTTTTCCCATTTGGATTTAAAGTGAACATAATTGCAGGGTTAATTTTGGGTGTTAGTTTGGTCATACTGGCTTTTCAGTGGCGGTTTTACATATCTTTTGGTAAAATGTTGCGTTGGATCCTGATACTGGTTGTCACACTATGGCTTATTGAATTGGTGGATGTGTGGAGCATGTGTACTCAGCCCATCTGTACAAAATGGAGCAGTGGCCTAACAAAGCTAGAACATGATGAAGGCAATAAAGCCAAACAATTAGAAGGAAACCCTGTTGTTTTGCCAGATGTTATCATTACTTCACTTCCTGCTTCTGGTGCAGACATTTTAAAACAGCTGTTTTTCAATAGCAGTGACTTCTTATACATCAGGATACCTACACCCTATCTCGAAATTCCTGAGACTGAATTTGAGATTGATTCCTTTGTAGATCCATGTGAATGGAAGGTTTCTGATGTCCAAAATGGTCATTTTCGTCTTATCCAAGGGTGGCTCCAATCTTTAGTTCGAGGCACAAAGTTACATTTACAAAACATTCATTTATCCGAAGCCAGCAAAAGTAAAATTGCTCAGCATTTTGCCATAAACAAAGACAAAAAGAAAAGATCAAAAAAGAGAGAATCTATGTCAGAGCAAAGAAGCAGGGCAAGAGGGAGTCAAGATAAAGATGCTGAATATATTAGGGAACTGAGAAGGCATCTCTCCTATTATCCTAATGCGCGACCTGTGCTTAGTTTAAGTAGTGGAAGCTGGACGTTAAAGCTTCCCTTCTTTCAGGAAATCCTAGGACCATCCATGAGAGCATTGTATGTAGTGAGGGACCCACGGGCGTGGATCTATTCGATGTTGTACAAAAATAAGCCAAACCTTTACTCTTTGAGAAATGTTCCACAACGCTTGGCTGCAATGTTTAAAGTGGAGAATGGTAAAGGAAAGTGTAGTTTAAATGAAGGCTATGCCTTTGAATATGAATCGTTAAGAAAAGAACTTTCAAATTCTAATTCAAATGCAGTTTCTGTGTTGTCTTATTTATGGTTAGCAAACACAGCAGCAGCACTGAGAATAAATGGGGTCTTGCTGCCAACAAATTATCAGCTAATCAAGTTTGAAGATATTGTGAGCTTTCCTCAGAAGACGGCAGAAACAATTTTTGCCTTTCTTGGTATTCCTCTTCCTCCTGCTAGGTTAAACCAAATATTATTTGCCACCTCCACCCATCTTTTCTATCTTCCTTATGAAGGGGAAATTTCATCTAGTAGCATTCATTCCTGGAAACAAAACATGCCCAATGAAGAGATTAGACGGATTGAAGATATCTGTTATTCTCTAATGGACCACTTAGGATACCCGAAGTTTATAGAATAAATGCTGCCGGTCAGCAGAAATTTGCACTAATGATCTCTGATTCCTAATTTGTGAATAAATATTAGAAAAGTTTGTTTATTCTTGTAACGTGTACAGTCTGCTACTTTCAGAGAGATTATTTTAAGAAAACAATAGTAGTTCTTGCCATTGTGGGTTTTTTTCTGGTTTATTTTGGTTGGGGGGGGGGGGAATACAACAAAAACTTGTAACTACTTCTGCTGCCTTTCAGAAAAAGCTGTGTGAACATTTGTAGAACTACCAGCTGGGAACTCTATAGCTCAGGGGATTAGTAATAAAATATGGAACTTTTCACCTCCAGCTCACCAGACTGAGTGGTTAGTTCCTGAAAGTACTTAACATCTGATTATTATATGACAGCTTATATGAAATTAAACTGGCTAACCTGACCCAGTTCCCAATGGTGGTAATTAGCCCCCTTGGACAGGTTTACTAATGCATTCTTTCTGTGTCTCACTGGTCACTATAGTGGTGCAAAATAAGCGTAAGCTGAGATTTAAGGCTATTCAGCATCCCTTCAGCAGGAAGAAACAATCAGAACATTTGAGTGAATCTAGTTTCTTATTTATAGTCTCAGCAGATAGGCCAAGAACTGGAATAGACATGGATATTAAATATCATTATAGGATATGGTTCCTTCAGGTCAGAGATGTGGCACTTAAATTGGGGTTTGTGCTTTGATGAAAGAGAAGACTTCATTCTCCATGCCTGACAATGTAGTATGCTTTGTGAGCTTGAAGTAAGTTATCTGCAGAAAAAGAAATGGGACAAAAGCTAAGAAACCAACAGGATGTCCCAAATGAGCAATCCAATTTGAAGATTTTGTGTAGTTTTGACCCGCCTCAACCTAACTGAATTTTGAAGATTGCTAACATCTTGGCTCCTTGCACTGCTTTACCCTCTACCACTTGTCTAAGAGGTTCTGCAAGGATTTTCTCTTTTTGAGTGAGACTCTTGCGTCCTACTTAGTTGTAACACATTTCTCTGCTGATTCTTGTGCATAATTTCTCTGAGACCAGTGCAAATATTTGCTGTCATTGTCAATGGCTTATTGTTGTTGTCTGCATAAAATGGCGATCTGAGATTTAGAAGATCTTAAATAAATTCCAGGTCTGTATGGCTGAGGGATGTTTTGCTTTTCTGTAAAATGAATTTCTGAAGGACAACCATTGCTAACCTCAGGTCTTCTTTTAGAGAAGGCAGAAATCTGAAAATCACCTATTCCTCAGCCACCTCACATTTGAGTTTCCTTAGAGTAAACTGTTTCCAAATTTGTCTGATTTTTATTGGTGTTTCTTTAACATGAAGCTGTAATACGATACTGGTTTGGAAACATATAGGCTTGATATGATGGTTGTGTCTTTGTCACAGCTTATTTTCTTCTTGAGTCACAATCTTTGTTTGCACATACCCATTAAGAAAAGTTTTCCCATTTCCCAATATAACTTGCTCAGAATTCTTTGGGAATGCTTGCATATTGTACATGTCTGCAGATGTGTAAATCAGGTCAAAAAGAGACATCTGTTTCCTTTACCATCTGCTTTTTATTACAAATAGAATTGTCTTGAAATGTGTTTCAGTTGGTTTGTGGGAGCTGAGATCAGAGGTGGTTTATTATGTTAAAATATACGTGTAATTATTCTGTATTTGGGTGGTAAGCATCAGACAATGTCAAAAGTGCAGTGAGTTTCTTCATACAGATTACAGGTACCCTCACTGATTTTTAATATAGAGGAGTTCTTGCCTTTTCTTCCAATTTTACTATTATGTCCCTGTCTTACCCCACTGTTTAGTCCCTCCCATACATGCATTTGACATCCGTTGGAGCCTGTGGTGATATCTAATCATAACCTAGAAGTAGCTCTATCTTGGTCAGTCACTAGAATGTCAAAAAAAGCCTCTAGCATGATAAAGCTATTTATTGGTCTTACTAAAGATATTTTTTGTTTTTACTAATGATAACTTACTGTCATTTACTAGCAGTAGTTGATTTTTCCCCCTTCAGTCCTAGGTTTTTCCCATGGTTAGGTGTAATGCCATGTTAAAGGAAATATTAAACAATGTACACCAACATGTTAGTCAGACTTTGGTTTCCATGTACTATTCTTTCAAACTGACTTCTCTCTGCAGACAGTTTTGATCATATACTAAAAAGAAAAGGTGTGGATGTTTGTACTTGACAGAATAAGTTTCAGCATTTGCCTTCTATTTCCAGGATTTACACTAGAACCGGAACATAGAAAAATCTTTTCTGTCAGATATTTTAGGGAAGCTAGAGGTAAGATTTAAGACTGACTGTGTATTTGTGGAAGTAGGAAAACCTTTAAATCCCTTCCTAAAAGTGCCATATGTAATGCCACAATAGCCTATAAACCAACTTTTTTTTTTTTGAGGAGTTAGGGTAGATGAAATCATCTGTTGGGAGTATCATCTGTGCTGCTTTTGGAAAACAGGTTATCCAATGCACTGATGTTCATAATAATATTATTGCTGCCATTAATTATATTCAAGATTTAGGAGCTATTTCTTTACTGTACTATACTTTCCCAGTTCAAAGAATGCATAATCTATTATTCAGATTTTGATGCATTGTGCGTTCCTTATACAGATGTAGAAAGGTAGAAGAGAACTATGTTCTTTATTTTTGCATCTTGTTGTGAGGGCAAATGCATTATAATCAGTATGCTAAAAACATATAAAAGGAAAAGTGGTGTATTTGAAAACAACAAAGTGAGAATGCATAAGGTATGGCAAGTCTCCAGTTTTCAATCAAGTAATTGTTTTGTTGTGTTTTAGATGACAATTTGCATGAGCACTTGTCCAGAGTTGGTAGGAGTCAAATTTATGTTTGAACAGTTAATTTGCCAGATCCAGAGTTGAATTTCTGTACAAAATCCTGAATTTTTTGTAAAATGTGTGACACAACACAATTTGACAGTGTAATACTATTCTGGTAAGCGTTAGAATGCAAATCAAACAAAAAACTCACTTCAGGTTTTATAAAATTATTGGTAACTGATTTGAAAAGCTGCAGTCATGGATCAGATTAATTTTTTTTTTTTAACCATAAAAATGGCTTTTGAAACTTAATGATATGACTGCTACGGGAGTCCTGGTTCTCCAGACAGCCAGTTACTTCCATTATGAGTCTTAGAAACACTATTTGATAAACACATAATCAAGAATATAATACTGCATTTGCTGAAAGCATTTGAAGTGCACTGTCCAAGATTATGAATAAAAATATGTTGCCTCAATATTTCTCTAAGTTACAAAAATTAGCCCTTTTGTGACTGGCTCATATGTTGAAATATTTCATAATTAGAAACTGTGATATTTATGTGATTTAGAAGTAAATTATTTAGATTATTTTTAATTGCACATAAAATTATTTTCTTCAAGAGGATAAATACTGGATTTTAGCACTTTTATGATCAGGGCATTATACCCTTTCCTTCCTTTCTCCAGGCTTCCTTTTAAATTTGGTTCTGACTAAAACCTTTGCTTAAATCTCACCATGAATGGGCTGTTTCCAAGTGAGGAGTCTGTCTGGAAACTCTTATATTCTCAAGTTCCATTTCATTGCATTTCACTGTGGAATATCATGGACTAGGAGTCACAAATCAAATCCCTAAATTGTGAGCTGTTCAGAATTGGGCTGTAAGAGGAATGATTCCTTGCTGAACTCAATGAATATTGTGCCATTGATTTCAACAGGGCCAAAATACTATCTATCATGTAGAATCATCAAACTATTACCATCTACTTTGCTTGCATATTCCAAAACAGCAGAAATTATAGGAAGTAAATAGCTCAAATGATCTGTTCTTGTTACTTGATGAAAAACTGCAATGCATTTTAATGGTGTAAAATTATAAATTGCTCTGTAACCTTAATCAAAGCTACCTTTAGGCTGTCTGTTAAATTTATAAACTCACAAAAGGAGGTATTGAAACAAACAGATATTAAAAATAATGTACAAAGAAGTATTTGAAATATTATAACTTTGATTTTCTTTAGTGAAGAGAAATTTGCTGCATTGTGATCTACACTATTCCCATAAAGGATGTGAATGGGTAAACTTGCACTCTCTCAGAAAAAAACTAATAATGGGAAACTGCTGTTTTGCATTACTGAAATGATAGTCTACTAAATTAAACTATACATCTTTTAAGATGACAGTATACTGAGAGATTTATGTGATTTAAGAGAATGAAGACAGTTTCATTTACACCTGTCTGACACAGAATAATTTCTGAAATGTTCTTCATGTGTGCTGTTATAAATTCAACATCTAGTTTGTTGTCTTTACTGAGAAAGATATTGTGGTGTTTAAGAACATGACCTGAATTTGTCTGGCTCGCATTAGGCAATTTAACTTTCACATCTAAATAAGGAACATTGTCTAGATTTACTGTCTAGAATCAATTGAAAGTGAGTGTTGGCTTCAAAGGCAAATCAGACATTGCTTACCCCTTTTTAAATTCTCAACAGCCAAGGGTGACTCAACCCTTACTTTAGATGCCCACTAAAAGGCCTCAAATGAAGTGGGGTGAATTTGGCTTTAAATGTGTATGGTCTTACATCTGAGTAGATTTCTGTGCCTGAGCAGTTTTAGTACATACACTGTCCAAACAAATTTTTATGAAACATCCTGCATAAAATAAAACTATTGTTAGTAAAATAACATTTTTGTGTTATCCTTTTTTTTTTTTTTTCTTCCACAAAATAGCTATATTCCTAGAAAAAAAAGGGTGATTTCCCATTCAGTTCTCAGGAATTAGACAGCTGGTGCAATCCACAATTTTGAAGTCTGTGAACACCGTGCCTATAAACAAACTGTGTATTTAGAGGAGTGCCTTTTGTAATTCCTGAACTATACCTAGGATATTTTTCAGAGACTGATATTTGGCACATTCTAAGAGTTTAACAGCATAGGGAAGCAAGTTCTAGAAGCTATGAATGTTCTCTTGTGTGGTTTTTTTTTTTACAGAAAAGGCACAGAATCAAGTTAACTGGAATAACTGCAGCCCTCTGGGTCTCTTACTGAATGTGGGCCACTGCAGGCAGTATCTGTCAGATCCAGAGGCCCAGGAAGTTCAGCATCCTTATTGTTGCAAAGGACTACAGCCCACTTCAGTGCATTAGAGCTGCAACTAGGATCCTGCAGCAGAGTTTTGCGGGTTTAACTAACTGATTTTTTTATTTTCTTTTTCATTGAAATTTGCAGAAAGTGTTTGGGATATACCTTAAACATAGGGGAAGAATGAGACCTGATTCTATCTCTTCTGTGAGCTTCAGCGTGTTGCAAAGCAAAGGTTTGCATGTTTTTAGTCTTGGTGACACTATGTCTAGCTGTAAGGAAGGTTTAATGTTGAGGGTTGTTTTTTGTGGTTTTTTTTTTTTTTTTTCTGAAGGGTGTTAGCTCTGTGTCTTTTCTGCTCGTGGCTGTTGACTTATTTTGCAGTTGCTGAGTGGTATGTGCTCATCTTCTGCAGCTCATCCTAGGTCATGTCACTGCTCTCTCAGAAATTATTTATTTATTTTTTTAGCCTTCTGAAACTTGAACCCAACTTTGGCTTTTGGGAGAGTTACATGGGAGACGCCTGTTATGGTAGGAGCAAGGTGGGATGTGAACAAATTTTGCCCTTTAACAGTATTTCTCTCCAGATACTTTCTGAAAAGTTTTTCAAAGTGACTAAATCCGATGTTGAAAGCTCAGAAGAAACTAATGCCAAGAACATGATAAAAGGCAGGCTGTCAGAGATAAATGCATGCTTGGTTTTTGTGAAAGCCATTCATATTTTCACTCTTAATTGCTTTTCTAAGAGAGGAGTTTCTTATATTTTCTTTGCGGTTTTTTTTAGGCCTTTTTATGTTTCCATCCTAACTTGCCTAGAAATAGATTTTATCCTATGTTTTCTGAATCCTAGTTAGAAATGTTGATTTTGTTACATTTTCTTTGAACCTTCTGTTGTGTTTCAGGATGCTCCAGTCTGTTCTTTTCATAAATTACATCCTACAGATGCCACTTAATTTCAAGAAACATAAACTCAGAGCTGGCAAGGACTGTGATAAGTACACAGAAATTAACTGAGAAACATAGAATCATAGAATCATAGAACAGTTAGGGTTGGAAAGGACCTTAAGATCATCTAGTTCCAACCCCCCTCCCACGGGCAGGGACACCTCCCACTAAACCATGACACCCAAGGCTCTGTCCAACCTGGCCTTGAACACCGCCAGCAATGGAGCATTCACAACTTCTCTGGGCAACCCATTCCGGTGCCTCACCACCCTTACAGTAAAGAATTTCTTCCTCCTATCCAGTCTAAACTTCCCCTGTTTAAGTTTGAACCTGTTACCCCTTGTCCTATCACTACAGTTCCTAATGAAGAGTCCATCCCAAGCATCCCTATAGGTCCCCTTCAGATACTGGAAGGCTATGAGGTCTCCACGCAGGAGAAACAAAATGTTAAGAAGCTGAAGAGAACAGCCTTGAAAGCATGTTTTGGTCTTAATGAGCTACCATATCTGTCACTATTAATCTCTGAATAATAGACTTTATTATTCACTTTAACTGATCAGCTGAACATTGTCTGTTTCAAATCACCATATGGGTACTGATGGAAAGATAAATTAAAAGGAACTTTTGTTTGGATGTATTTTGTTTTATTATTTTTTTTTTCTTCAAAGCAGTGCTATTCTTTTGTATTCCCAAGCTGTGTTAGTTTGTAACTATTACCCAGTGCAGCTCTATAACAACATCACTGGCACCAAAAGATGATTTTCAATGAGAAGGTACAACTTTACCTGCCGGACATAGATTCAATATTTATAATTTCTCAACTGCCAGCGGTCTTTGGTGACATATTCATGCTAAAGAATGGAATGCACTGTTGATGAACAAAATAGACATGATGTGAAAGCATGCATATTATACAGTCAGAATGCCATCAGTTAGTCAAGATTAAGATAGTGTCATAATCAGATCTTTATAAGTATGGGCATGCATTCCTCAGCCTCATTACTAACCTTCAAGACCCTCTTTAATTCCAGGCTAGGCTAAGATTAATTTCCTTCCATTTGCTGAAAGAAAAGAATAAGCCTGTGTGGAGATACCCTGGCTTTGTTGATAAACTAGGATTTGTTTAAGTTGCTGCCACTTGAATGTGTGTCTGCACCTCTAAATTGCTCCAGGGTGCATTTGCAAATCTTGCATAATGAATTATCCTGCTGAATGCAGTGTATAGGAATTTACCTATTCTATTCCACCTTTCTCTGATAATAGCCACTCCTTACTAACTTTAACACATGAAGGGAATACAGTGATTAGTGAAGAGCCAGGCTAGACAATAAAGAGCGAGTTCTGATATTCTTTGTTCATAGATTGTAGCTTTTGCCAGCAGTCTGCTTCATCTGTAGTTAGTTTGTTTGGCTGTGCATAGCAACAGACTCATAGCATCCATTGCAGATCTTCCTTGAGAAGTTTATAACTTAATATTGCTGTTTTAAACAGCTAATATACATATCACTGCTTTAGTGCATCTACAACTAATCTAAGTGCAATTTTCTTTTTTTTATTTAAAGGTACAAGAAAAAGGAAAAAAATATTCATTTCCCTTTAAAGTTAAATATAAAGAAATAATTTGTGAAATAGAGATAGATGCTATTAAACTTTCAGAAAAAAAACCTGAAAATCTGTAGGGTCAGTTTAGCAGAATTACCATTAAGTGTGCTATTAAATTATTACTATTCATGTTCTAAATGTATCCTGCAAAACAGGTACAGACATGACCAATTTTCTTTTTTTGGGCTTCTGAAACAGAACTTCAGAAACAGTTCTGAAACTGGATTTTCTGAAATTTCTGAACTTTTAACTGAAAGCAGGTGTAATAACCTTATGAAAAGGAAGTCTTACCCATATTAAGATACCTTGAGTAACCTTGTAGTTACTCTTGTACCTCAATATCTTTCTTGTAGTGAGTGTCTTCTCAATTTTTTGGCTAAGATCAAGTGTAGAGTAGTATATATATGTTGTGCATGCGTATAATCAAATTCATGAAGTCCTGCTAATTTTGGGACAGTCAAAATGCTGGAAAGCAAGCAATGTCTGTGGTGTGGAACTAAGTCTTACACAGAAAATGTATGCAGTGAAGTGCAGAGAGATTTTAAGGTGATGAAGGTTCTCAGCAAATATGCTGAATTTGCTCTGAAATTAGAACTTAAAACATACTCTGATATATGATGCTTACTAGGAAATGTTTAGGTTGTGTCTTGTTTTCGTTGCAAATCAAGCATTTCTTTTTTGCCAGTGTGGCTTTTTAGCTGAAAGTGTTCTGAGACTGACCATCCTTTGTTCCTCCTCTTTTTCTTTTTTGTTCTTTTTTATGCTGTGTAGTTTCTCTATAAGACTGTTACTCATCTATTTTAGAAAGATAGATTTGTTTATCAAGAGTGAATTTGATGAACTCTTTCATTACTTTGTCCTTCTGTTCCTTTAAAAAGAGAAACCATAATTGCATGCATTTTGTGAAGGAATCTATCAGAATTTCTCACAAATTAGCGAAAATAGTCAGAATATAGCTTGGTTGCAAACTACAACAAATGCTTCACAATATCATCTTCTACCAACAAAATGAAGCATAAGAATTTGACCTTATTTTCTTTACAGCAACTTTATTTATATAATGGTATAATTTGTGTTGAAATTATACCTATTTTAAGTTCAAGTAAACGCAAACATTACCATCATTAAAACAAATACATACAGTTTGCTGGTTTTGTTGTTATTAATATTATTATTATAATCTAAGTAGAATTATGTGGCAGACTAAATAGTCAACATCTCTTGCACCCTTTGTGATTTCAGCTGTGTCAAGAGTGGCCAAGAACTTAATAGGTTTCTTGCTCTAAGGCAAAAACTGTCCATAGCACTTAAAACATTGCCAAACACATAATGAAACATTAACAGTATTTGATAATATTTTATTCTGGGAAATTTTGAATACTCTTCTTTCATTTTGATAGAGAGATGCATTCATCTAAGTAAATTCACCTGTAAATTAGCTTACCTATATCCCTCCAAAATTTGCAGACAGAGTGACTTCTAATAGGGATACTTTTTTTTCAGTAAAGCTTAAGTTTGGTTAATTAGCCAGAAACTATTGAATTTAAATAATAAGAAGTTAAACAATTTTGAATGTCTTTAGCATATGGCCTGTACTGGTTACACCTCTTTTGACTTCGAGTTACAAGTGTACATCTCAAAAAAAAATCCTTAGTAATGCTTCAAGTCTCTCTCATTTTAATCCTTTTCAATACAAGCATTTCCTGGGTGATGGACATTACAGACTTACAGCCCTAGCTGGAGAAGATGTGTATGCCAGAATGTCCATGCAATGTGATAACCGTCAGGAGTGTCACCTTTGCTGTGTAGCCACAGATTTAAATTAGAGAAGTCTATTGCACTTCCTAAGGCATCGTTAAAATCTTGGAAATCTCTTATTTGTAAGCATCCTACAGACTCATAAATGAGAAGGCATTTAAAAAATAATCCTTGACATTACTTTTTATATCATGACATATGAGGTAATCACATCACTTCCATGACCTTAACTGATGCTCTTAAATGATTTAAAATGCCCAGGCATGGGATATAGTCATGTAACAGAAAAGATAATTTTCTGGAATGTGAGAAAGCAAACGTTTCAGCACATCAGGCCATAGGTGTATGACACAGCACAATTCAAAAATAGACAAATAAGTTAACAGAACGGACTTCTGCACAGCTTTTAGCCCTGGTTCAAACTGATAGCTGTGGCTAGAGTCAGCACAAAGGCTAGGTACTGACTGAGATGCTGAACAAAACAAGTGCTGTATTGTGGCCTCTTTCAGGTCTCATAAGGAGAGCAGAAGCTCCATTCCCTTAATCTTCCACGTCGGTGAAAGATGTCATTGTAGGTTCTTAGTGCTTTGGTTCTGAAATAGTGAAATATGCCAACGTGTGTTCAAGTTATGGCATGTACAAGGCCAAGTTCGGGATTTATGCTGACAGTGGGGATGAGAGGTGGGAAGAATGCAGCATGAATGGAAAGGTAGGGGCAGCTTGTGATGAACAGGAAGGAAAATGGATAATATGAATAATTCGTAGAGGACTGGAGATTCCACTCATCTGCAAGGAAGCAAATGTCTGGCATGTTAACAATCATCTGCTGTAATGCTTGTAATCATAGAATCATAGAATAGTTAGGGTTAGAAAGGATCTTAAGATCATCTAGTTCCAAACCCCTTGCCATGGGCAGGGACCTCCCGCTAAACCAAGGCTCTGTCCAGCCTGACCTTGAACACAGCCAAGGATGGAACATTCACAACTTCCCTGGGCAGCCCATTCCAGTGCCTCACCACACGCACAGTAAGGAACTTCTTCGTTATATACAATCTAAACTTCCCCTCTTTAAGTTTGAACCCATTACCCTTTGTCCTATTACTACAGTCCCTAATGGAGAGTCCTTCCCCAGCATCCCTATAAGGCCCCCTTCAGATACTGGAAGGCTGCTATGAGGTCTCCACGCAGCATTCTCTTCTCCAGTCTGAACAGCCCCAACTTTCTCAGCCTGTCTTCATAAAGGAGGTGCTCCAGTCCCCTGATCGTCCTCATGGCCCTCCTCTGCACTTGTTCCAACACTTCCATGTCCTTTTTATGTTGAGGACACCAGAACTGCACACAATCCTCCAAGAGAAGTCTCACAAGAGCAGAGTAGAGGGGCAGGATCACCTCCTTCGACCTGCTGTAATGATGCCACTTCTGTAAGTTAGCTACTGTGCAATGTAGCTGTTATTTAAGGTTTCTGCAAGGGACAATGGTATGATTGCTTCTGTAAAGAAGCCTCATTTAATTTGATAATTAGGCATTTATGTTTATTTTTTGACAAATTAGCTCTCAGAATCTTTAGAGTTGGGTTTGGGTTGAGATTTTTTTTGGTTTGTTTTTTTTTTTAATCACAGGTTTCCATTTCTATATTCACCACAGAGGTAGTTGAATAAAATATGCACCTTCATGAACAATTAAAAGTATTATGTAAGAGTGAGGGAGATGAGAGTTTTGCTGATTCCAAGCAGTTAAAAAATACTTAAAACTGGTATGTCATTTGCAAAATCTCTAGTTCTCCTGCCCCAGTATTATGAAATTAGATTATAGCGAAGTAATTTTATGCAGCAAAATCCTCCTGTGTCTCATAATTTCTATTCTTTGTTTTCAGTCTTGTCATCTAACTTCTATGTTTTGGGGGTTTTAATTATTTTCTGTGAATAAACACCATATCCTCAAAAAACAGGCACTGTACATTAGCATAGGGTCACTGAAGATAGCAAAGCTGAGCAGAGTTACAATAGCTGAGGGTAGATAGCCTTCTTCCGCAGAAGAAGTGTCAGTGTGGGACAGAATTATATCTTGACGACAGTATTGCACAGCATCTGGGAGGTGAGCCAGAAGATAGCTACTGTGAAACAGCTTGTGAAATGCATTATGTCCCCTTCCTGTACCCCCACCCTCCTTTCTTGCTTTCCTTCTGTAGTTGAAAAAGGAGCACTGTCCACAGCCCCATCAGGAGCAGGATAAGTGATCTCTTTAAAGATTTAGCTTCTTTTGTTTTCTGTGCTTTTGCTTCTGTTCATTTAGATAAATAAATAAAAGCCCTCATTAGTGTTGTGTAATCAGCCTACAATCAGAAACAGGAAGGCAAAATACTGACTGGCACTTGAACTACACACTACTTTGTTCTCTATGGCAGTCTGTATTCTGATAATAAATGAAGAATGATATTGGATATTTATCTAAAAGCTGTGTAAGAATTAGCTGGGTACATATTTCCATGCTTTGGGTACCTGAATGGTGAAAAAACCTATTGGTAAAAAAAGAGATCACAGAGATTTAAAAGATTGAAAGATAGGCCAAGTGGTTGCTAAGCTTTGATTTACAGCTTTCTTTGAAGACCTGATTGAAAGCATAATGATAAAGGATTTTTGTTTAGCATGCCTGCTATGGTTTTGTGAGAAATTGGGTATCTTAGGCTATGTCCATTCCTATATGCTGGACCATCTGACAGTATACTTTTGGGGCTGGTTTCTATTCAGGGCATTTTTACATGAGTTCTGAATATACACATCCAGATTTATTTCATGGCTACATCCTGTACCCACATCCTGGAACCTGGGATGAGTCTCAGATCTGATAAGGTAATCATATCCTGAAGAGACTTGCCAACAGTAGAGCATTTTGTTTTACAGAGCACAATAACAAAGGATGATACCTGCACTGCTTTCAAATGCTAAAACTCTAAAACCTCAGCAGTTTCAGCACAGTTTTCTTTAAATATTCTTAATTTAAATTCAGAATTAAAGATAATATCCTTGAATTTGAAACTCATGCAAGTGAAATTGAAGTAAAGTTTTGAGTTGGACATCATTGAAGTTGATTGTCACTCCATGTTAGAAAGTAAAGACAAGGTAATTCGACAGGTTGTAGCAGTCTGTTGTTTTCACTGGTTGGTTCGTTTCCTTTTAAAGTGCATGGCAGTACTTGGCTCTCTTGTCTGCTGCATGAATGCACAATGCTGCTTGTGTTTCAGCACAGAGCAGCTGAAAAGAAGACCTGATTATGTAAGATCAGCAATGAGATTAGAAATTATTTTTAAAAAGTCATATCAAGACCAGCTAAGTAAGTCAAACAGACAAAAAAAAAAAAAGTGAATGTACAAATCCTGAACTGAATTTGCAATGCTCTTTCAAGCCAGATAAAGAAGTGAGTGAGTAACCTTTGTGTGGAACTGCAAAGCATATCCTTGCAGAAAACAGCAGGTCTCCTGCCTACATGGAAAAAATGTACTCTTTAGTGAAGGCTGAGATGTATTCCAGGAGGCACCTTTTCTATATTCTCTTGAATTTGTGGCCATGTTGGCTGTAATGCTTCACTGGTTTCCTGTCACAAGCTTTCTTTATGATAGGGTCACCTGATAAAGAGGATACTCAGTTGATCATCCAAAATAAAGGTCCTAAGTGAAATTTCCTTATTCTTAGCAAGTTTTCTGTAGCAGGTGTTACAGAAATTATGTGTAACAGAATTACAGGTGTTCTGCTGTTATGCCCAAATTTGATATTGGCTTTTTATAACTCAGTCCCCAGAGATTCAATGAGTAAGTGATTTTTAAAGTCAGTAGAGTTTTACTCTGTCTCTTAAAGCTGATTTATGCCTGTTTTAATGTGTATGAGCCAGCTTACAGCTTTCTTGCCTCCAGCTTTCTGAAGCTAAATTTGGGCCACCAGCAAGACGAGTGGGTATGAGGAAAGCACTCTTGAGATCCCTATAGTTATAAATTCTACCCCATTTGATAAAGAGAGCAGAGTTTACAGGTCTGAGGGACATGGATCTTAGCCCACTTTTCCCCCAAGCACATACAATAAACCAGATGAATTAGGGCTGGGCATTTTGGAGCCTCGCGACTAGCACATTTCCACTGGCATTTCTCCTCCAAATTAGTACCTTGGAGAAGTGAAAAAAAGAAGATAAATGCCTATTTTTCTGCAAGTGACTTCTTCAGAATGAAATTACGTCATCAGGACATTAATTAGGAAGAAATAAGATTTCAAATAGAATCATAGAATCATAGAATGGTTAGGGTTGGAAAGGCCCTTAAGATCATCTAGTTCCAGCCCCCCACCACAGGCTGGGACACCTCCCACTAAACCATGACACCCAAGGCTCTGTCCAACCTGGCCTTGAACACCGCCAGCAATGGAGCATTCACAACTTCTCTGAGCAACCCATTCCAGTACCTCACCACCCTTACCATAAAGAACTTCTTCCTTATATCCAATCTAAACTTCCCCTGTTTAAGTTTGAACTTTCTACCCCTTGTCTACCACTACAGTCCCTAATGAATAGTCCTTCCCCATCTTCCTTACACTGGAAGGCTGCTATGAGGTCTCCATGCAGCCTTCTCTTTTCAAGCTGAACAGTCCCAACCTTCTCAGCCTGTCTTTATACAGGAGGAGCTCCAGTCCCCTGATCATCCTCATGGCCCTCCTCTGGATTTGTTCCAGCAGTGTCATGTCCTTTTTATGCTGAGAACACCAAAACTATGCACAATTATAAAGATATTAGTTTGTTTAAGGACTTAACATAATTCAGTGAAGACAAAATAAGTTTTCCACTGAATACAAAGCAAGAGTAAGTTTGAGATTATGAGAATTAAAAAGGGGCTGTACATGGTCAGAAGAAAGAACCAGTCCGCCTAGTGTGCTGTTTCCAGTACTTGTCATACATAAACATTTAGCAAAGAGTAAGAATAGAATGAAAATAGGAGTCTTTCTCTGACATATTTAGCAAATCTAAATAGATTTCTTTTCTATTAGCTATTTTTTTTCCCCACCTCCTCTTGAGCCCATGTAAAATTTAGAATCTCTTATGTCCTCTAGAAAGGAGTTCAACAAGTCTATTACTCCTTATTTTAAGTGCCATCAAAAGCATTTGTTTTCACTCTGGCTTCTGTCATCTCTTTTCTAAGCTGAAAAGTCCTTGTTTACTTATTCATTCTTTACTTGAAAACATTCCACTCCTGTAATCATCTTTGCTTCCCTTATCTGATTTTTTGTTATTATCTTTCCTACAGGAATGAAAGTAATGTTAAAGATGTGGGCAAATGCAAATTTAGATGGTAACATTATGACTTCAATTTAGTTTGCCTTTGGTGGTGGAGGTGGAAGTTGCCTAGTCACAGTTCAAATACGCTTGCTGTTTCCTGCAAATGTAACCAATTCTGTTTTGTACTCTGTTTCTCAGAGAGTGATTTTGAAGCTTGCATGTTAAGCACAGCAGTGTTATAAATAAATTATGACTATATTATCTTAGTGTTTACACGTCATAGCAAAAAACTTCAGATGCTGCTCTACAGCAGCAAGGCCTCTGCTTACAAAGAGGAGTCGGCAAATAAAAGTGAAATTTGAGCAACATCAATTTAATTTTTTTCTTAGAATTGAAACTTGTTACTAGTTTTCAATTTGTTACAGAGAAGAAGGGAGGAATTTTCCAGACAAAGTAGTGAATGAATAGTTAACAAAGGGATACAAATACTAATGGAGCAATCTTTGTTCTGAAAGTTATTGCAACTTAGGCTTCAAAGTCAGTTGTATACATACGAAATTTTTGATCCAGTTTGTTAATCTGCATAAGATATTGCTTGTTATATCTGAAAGTAGAATCACCCTTGGATTTTGTGTGACATTGCACAAAAAAAGAAAAGATACAAAAAAGTTTGGTTAACTCTTTAAATGTTCAAGAGCTTGATTTAGGAATATAGAAATGCAGTGTGCTACAGTGCACTCCCTGTCTCTCTTTTTCTCCTTATAGAAAAGTTTATCGCAAGTATATAGCTAAAATATACCCAATGTAAATATACCTTGTCCATGCAAATATGTCTTTCTCTGAATATTTTTTGTGAAGGAACATTTTCTGATTAGAATACAGCTCTGGAGCTCTCAGTGCTGTTTTCTGCATGACTGTCTGGTATAATCTTCCCATATTAAGAAGTAAAGAAATCAGTCTAGTTTCTGAACACATAGTTGTATGTTTGTCCATAGGAAGGAGAAGATTATACAAAGGAGAGGATGTGCTCCCTAAAGTTGCTTTGTGACTAGGCAGACTTTGGTGGAGACCTGACAAGACTCACTTTTTAGTTACCTAAGTACAGCTTTCTCAATGTTACTATGTTTTTAAGTCCCAAAGTGGTTCAATGGATGCACTTGCTTTTGTTAAATAATTAGATTAGATGTCTAGTCCACATTCCTTGGTTGTATACAGTCCAGTCACATGTACTCTTGGTGTGTCATGAGAGACTTCTGATTAGGAGAGGGATCCAGATATGTCTGGCCTGTATGAATGCCATGAAAGACGGATCCTTGAGTAATCCAAGTTACTCACATCAGCTTGAAGTTCTTTGACCCTCCAATATATATTTGACATGGTAGCACAAAATAAGCCCCTCTGGTTTTCCTTCACATCAAATGCCTGTATCCCAAACAAAACAAACACACTAAAGCACAGGCAGAATGTGCAGTTGCCCAATTTACAAATCATCTGGATGATTATAGCAGTGTATGTGTATTTGGCAACCTTCATCCTTCAATAAAGGTAACTGAAGTCAAAAAAAAACATAGGATCTCTTTGTGAGATGGCTATCAAAATGGTGTAGTGGCGAGTTATGTTTTAACTGATAGTCATATAAGCTTTCTCACCCCATCCAAGTTGTTAACATGGAAAACTCTTACATCATGTTTATTGTTGCTGCACCTATGGTTTTGACCATAGTGACAAATGACATCTTCCGCTTAACCGCATGTGTAAAAACATAGCTGAGTTCCTGCCTAATAGGGAATGATACACTTTGTTTCAAATCTCCACACAGCATTTTTCATATCGCAGGCAGTGATAAAGGGAATCCTAAGTTCTTAAGTGTAAAGAACAAAGATTCAAAGAACTTGCTGTTTCTAGGAGACAGATCCTTGACTGCTACCGAGAGGTTTGGGGGTCTTCAGTCAGGGCAGAGGGAAACCAGTGAAAAAAAAAAAAAAAAACAAAACCAGAAGAAAGAACAGGAGATGCAGAAAAGGTATTATGTGGGTAGCATTCTCTTGGCAAACTCTAAAAGTGTGATTCTACTTTATGTCTGGGACTGAGCAGCTTTTCCCCCCACTTAGGTTGAGACCTAAGATTTCTACAGTGAAATTGCAATGAATGCAGGATGCATGCATGTATCAGAAAGGGGTCTATCACTCTAAATATGGACTTTCCAGCGTGACAGTCCACTGTAGGGTTCACTACTGTAAGTGTATCTTCCACAATATATTAGAAAGTATATATTCAGAGTACAAAGTGGCAATAAGACAGCCATCTCCCGGGATGTAAAGAGTTTTCTGTCTGTTTTAGAGAGAGTGGGAATGTGTGGTTTTATCTGGTTTGGATACTGAAGGAAAAGCTTGTGTCTTGAGAGGTGATTGAAGCAGTAGATTTTATTTTGGAAAAATGAATTCCTAAGAAATGGATGAAGAGAGATATCTCATAGTTGAAGTTTTTAAAGAATGAGGGGAGGATACTGAGAGGTGAAGGCAAAGTGAGGCTGCCAGCAAACGCAAAAGCAGTATCCCATCTGACCTTTCCTTCATAAGCCCTGTGACATCCTCAGTGGTGTATTCTCCTCTTTGTTATGTAGAGCTACCTCCACCCTCTTGCCCTCCTCCAGCCTTCCCTGCTGTTCTCTGTGCAATTTGTTGTCCCACTGAGAAAATCAAAGAACAGCAGGGAGACAGTGTTTAGTGTGTTGTGGGATCCAGTACCATCCACACTGAATAAAAGTAACGAGTGTGGTGGGTGCTTCTGGATACGTCATACACACTGTGATATCTGTATTTCCCAGCATCCTATTTGTAAAGGTGCTGGTTTTTTCCCTCCAGTTTAGGCTTGTTATACTTTGATTGCAAGCATTTAAGAATAGACGCTACAGTAGATGTCTAATTTTCATTGGCAATTCTGGATGATACTATAACAATTTGAGGTGACCTACTAATGTCCAATTACTGTAATATATTTAGTGAGATGAAAGGCAGCATTAGGAAAAAAGTATGATTTTTATTTTTTGCTAATGCTTGCAAAATATTAACAATGAACTTACAATTAAGAACTCCTTTCTTCTGTCTTCTGTATTGCCTTATGGTTCATTTTGTGACTGCCCCTATTTTGTTTATTTCAGAAAATTAAAAATCCTAAGGAGTTCCATGTATTATTTTTAGGTCTGAAATGGTTGCTATATTAAATTGGGTAGAAAAAAATGAAATGTAGTTGCTTGTTCAGAGCCAATTTACTTCATTCCTTTTTCTTTTTCTTTTTCTTTTTTTTTTTTTTTAACTTTTGCAGATTCAAAGCAGAATAGCATTTCTTGCTGAAAAGTAGCTACTGATTTTTAGTATAGATTGTTTACCATAGTAATGAAGCATGCCTCCTTTTCTGGTGATTTCAGAGTGCTGATTTGAACACAAAATAGTGCGTCCCTCCTTTATGGACTGGCTAGTGGGTGGAAGCAAGCATTCATAAAATTTTACATCAGAAGTATGCACTCTTGCAAAATGTGTTCAAGTATACGTATATATGCAAGTGTATGATGACTTCCTAACTTACTAATATTGCTAAGATAGTGTTAAATTTTGGAGATGCTGTTAAAAATCCTTCTGAAAAGTATGGTCCTAAATAATAGGACCAATGAAGGTAGCTATCTTCATTTCTGAACTGAAGCTCTTTAAAGGAAAGTCTGTGTTACAGCACACGCTACATACAGAGAATCACCACACTAGTTTGATTTCAATAACTGGATAACTAAGTCAATGTTTCTCAACTGGTGATGCTTTTTGATTTATATGGACCTCTTCTCCAATTTACAAGCACAAGAGACCAAATGGTCACTAGCCTGTGATATATTTGAGTGAAAGGCATTAATTTCTAGTTTTGGAGGATCATGCCTCCTTGACTGGGCCCAAAGTCCTAGTGTTAAAAGGTTTTAATCCGTTCTTCCTAGGAGTGTGAATTTACCTACTGGAGGAGTTCATATCTGTCTGATTTTATATGTAACATCAGGGTGATCTGGGTAGGAAGTGAAAAATACTGCTGGAAAGCTTTTGCATATAATCTTAATGGGGAAATGTCATGGTTTAAGCTGTAAATCATGCAGTTTGCTCACTTACTCCCCCCTCTTTCTTCCCTCCCACTCTGGGGGGGGGGGGGAATGGCGAGAAGATTCGAAAGAATGTAACTCCCGCGGGTTGAGATAAGAACAGTGACAACAGGTGTTTGCTTGTCTGCTATGTTTAATTGAGTTGGGATTATAATCATTCAAGTTTCCGTTCCTGACTGCTTTTGTGATGGGAACAGTGTTTGCAGTGTGTTTAGGATTCCTGGGCTTTGCTGCATGCATTAGTCTAGCTTTATGAAGGATTTACGTTTTATGTTCATCCATCATATTATTTTCTTAAGAAACATAGAGGTCCCAAAACAAGCCCATCAGATAAGAGGATGAACAGTTAAAAGGAAAGGATATTTGTTACATTAAGAATTTGTAAATTGAGTGTAGCAAGGAAAGTCAGAAAAGTATTTATACTCTTAAAGGGCAACTACTGTGGTTTCATTGTAGATGGCATGCAGAAAAATACTGACATAAAAGTTTGTGGGATGCTTTTATTCCCCAGTGGAAAGCACAAACAAGAAAAAAAAAAAAACAAAACAAAACTAAAGAGAGCAAAAGTATGAAAAGAGCTTTAAAAGTAGCAAAATGTACAGCAGGGAAAATATGAACCATTCAATTTAAACCACTGTTTAACAGACCTAAAGGATTTTGTTTGGCTTGTGGCCTTCCAACACAAGCCAAGTTTGTTGCACAGGCTTTCTAGTTTGGATAATAAGCATATGTGGAACAAATAAGTTCTGATATTTTGAAATAAAAGTGAATTTGAAGATGAATAAAGGTAGTGGCTAATATGTAAGTAGTGGTAGTTGCTGTGACTGAGTAAAAATAGATAATTCATTTTGAAAATCATTGAAATTGATACATTGGAGGGAAGGAATGCCATCCAGAAGGACCTTGACATGCTTGTGAGGTGGGCTGATGCCAAACTGATGGAGTTTAACCATGCCAAGTGCAAGGTCCTACACCTGGGTCGGAGCAATCCCAGGCACAGCTGCAGGTTGGGCAGAGAAGACATTCAGAGCATCCCTAAAGAGAAGGACTGGGGGGTGTTGATTGATGAGGAAAAGAGTATGAGCCGGCAGTGTGCACTCTGCCGCCCAGAAAGCCAACCATATCCTGGGCTGCATCAAAAGGAGCATGACCAGAAGGTTGAGGGAGGTGATCCTGCCCCTCTACTCTGCTGTTGTGAGACCTCACTTGGAGTATGGTGTGCAATTCTGGTGTCCTCAACATAAAAAGGACATGGATCTGTTGGAACAAGTGCAGAGGAGGGCCACAAGGATGATCAGGGGACTGGAGCACCTCCCGTATGAAGATAGGCTGAGAAAGTTGGGGCTGTTGAGGCTGGAGAAGAGAAGGCTGCGTGGAGACCTCCTAGCATCCTTCCAGTATCTGAAGGGGGCCTTATAGGGATGCTGGGGAGGGACTCTTCGTTAGGGACTGTAGTGATAGGACAAGGGGTAACTGGTTCAAACTTAAACAGGAGAAGTTTAGATTGGATATAAGGAAGAAGTTCTTTACTGTAAGGGTGATGAGGCACTGGAATGTGTTTCCGACGGAAGTTGTGAATGCTCCATCGCTGGCAGTGTTCAAGGCCAGGTTGGACATAGCCTTGGGTGTCATGGTTTAGTGGGAGGTGTCCCTGCCCATGGCAAGGGTGCTGGAACTAGATGACCTTAAGGTCCTTTCTAACCCTAACTATTCTATGATTCTATGATTCTATGAAAAGAGTTAAAATAAATTAAGGTGTCTTCTTTAGTAAAACAAATAAACAGAACTGCACCTCAGTAAGTGTCTAGGGTAAAATTAACTGCAAGATTCATTGGAGTTACATCACAGTGAAGGAAGTTCTTATTACCTTAAACAAATTATTCTGTCCAGCGTAGTATTAACAATATAATGGTGCAAAATAAATATGCATATTGTTAATTAAATTTTATGTAAAGCCAATATATTGTTGTGGTTTAAAATATTTGTTATTCAA
The DNA here is from genome assembly GCA_028858755.1 of Ara ararauna. Taxonomy (NCBI): domain Eukaryota; kingdom Metazoa; phylum Chordata; class Aves; order Psittaciformes; family Psittacidae; genus Ara; species Ara ararauna. The sequence goes on along the minus strand of CM054377.1, from coordinate 58,150,659 downwards.
ATTCATTAAGCAAGCATGGTTGGAAATTACAAGTGCATTGTGGCTTTTAATGAACATTGGAATTAAAAGCTTTAAAATCTTCAAAATCTACTTGCAAGTTAACTAGTATATTTATATATACTTCCTTGTTCTTTTTTATGTGATTCATGAAGACTATTTTTAAAATTTGTAGTGAACTTTGTTCAGCATGAAGATCAGATCCTTTCCTTATCTTTTGTACGAAGTTATGAAATGTAGTGAGAAAATGCCATCATGTCCTAATTTTTCCCTGAAGCAGCAGATCTCATGTATTGCTTCCACAAACATATGAATCTCCTGAGATACTAGAGCCTCGAGGACCTTTGAAGCCAACAGTGTTGCGCAAACTTACACCAACTGTAAGGGTAAAATGATACTCTTTTCAATCAGTTGATAACAAGATCAAAGAATGGATCTTGACCACTTTTTCCCGCAAAATCAAATTGAGTAAATCTTACAATATATGTTTATCCCAAATTATTTTGAACCTGTGTACACTTAAAAAAAATTATGATTTACAAACTATATTCTGACCTTTCTATTTTTTGTAATAGGTCCTGGTGTGGAAAGGTTGAGGACATATGGGAACTTGGACTACTTGCTGGCTTGGGAACAATTCACATTAGTTACTGTCTACTTCATCTCCTTTTATTGTTTGGTGTGGAAATTAACTCTCCTACACCCATGGTGCTGTGGAAAGCATTATCTACTTTTTTCATAGGTTGTAGATCAAATAGTTCAACTCTCGGAAATGGGTTCCAATAAAAACTCTACTTTGTTATGCTGGGCAGCAAATCCTCATTATAGCAGGCATCTTTATTATTCATTGGCATTTTCCTAACTTAAAGTTTCCTCCAAGTAGTGTTAACATTTGATGATGGAAAATGAAGGCCAATAAGCTGTACAGTGTATGGGCTTTGTAAAATGAATTGGCCTTTTGGGAACAGAAGAGCTGCAACTTCAGTGGCAACAATTATGTTTTATGGCCCAAGACAGAAATAAAATGTTGAAATGGGAAATTAAAGCAAAAGATTAATAAGAAAATTATGAAAATTTTAGAATCTGAGAGTGTAAATATAATTGTAATCTATCAGTGTATCTGTTTATGAATGATCAGTTACATAGAAGCTAAGAGTTATAAATAAGATTATAGTATCCCACTTTCCTAATATCAAATACTGGTTAAAAATATTTTTTTTTTTAATTTTTTAATGCTCACTATGTAGGTTTTACTTTTTTATTCAGGTTCTATTTTCCTTATTGCTTAGAGGTAATAATTAAACACAGAACAATTAATGAATCAAAGGTCACTCGAATTGCTAGTTTAATGGTGAATAGCTAATAATAGACTATACGGATATGAAGAAATATTAGCTGGATACTGTGTCAGAGTAATTTATGATGTTGCATTAATGTGATTCTTCTGTCATTAGTTTGCAGAAGCTCTCAAAGCAAGAAAACAAAAATCAACAGTGAGATAAGAGTGGATCCCTGAATGAAATACCTTAAAGGACATCTGCATATCTATTCCGTGATAATGCTTGAAAATTTATATATAAAAATCTCTGGAGGCCCATGTTGGCCAGTGTCATCTTTCTTATTTTGCTATTTGTTATGCTGCTGTTCATTCAAGTTAGAGAGAATCTATGATGGTTGGCAGCAGTTACCAATAGTGTAGAAAGGGATGTAATATGCTATTTATCTTTATTAATAAAGTTTTCCATAAAATCCAAAATTGTATTAAAAATTCCCAGCCAAGTCACTATCTATAGAAATGAAGTTCATCCTTTTTTGAGTTTATTTAATCTGATTAAGCTTTTCATGTTTTAGTATCTGCATGCATATTTCCATGTGCAGTGGATGCATATGTCATGTTCAGGATAAAAGCCCCATTTTTAACCTTCTAGTTGTTGAGAAGCAAACCTCTGGTTTGCAGGAGTGCATAGCAAATGCCATTCACCTGTGCACATCTGACATTAAATTAGTGCTGGAAAGACTCAGGTGTGTATCAGAATGGATGGAACATTATTCATTTTTGTGTCAGAGAGAGACCTTGTTCCAACTCAGGTTGAAGCTATTGTTTTGCATAATCACATTAAAACAAATAAATAGTTAAAGGATCTCTCATCCTAAGTAAAATATTTAGAGGTATGAATGATAGGATCAAAAGATGTTGTGGTTTCCCAAGGTCTGGCATAAAGTTTGTGTCAGAGTGAGACACTGAAGACAGATGATATATTGATGGCTCCTTACACTTCAGCATCACAACAGCATATCAGTAGCAAAGAAACATTTTCAGGGAAGGCAAGATAAGTCACTACAAAACTTTAGGGCCATGAAAAAGGCAAAAAGATTTTAGGCTTTCTGGACAGTGCATAGGGAAAGATAAGCACTTTCAAACAAAGTCCACATCAGGCAGCAGAATGAGCAGGTAGCTGCCAGAAACCAACATTTGTCCAGTTAGACATGGATTAGGTGATGGGAAGTCCTGAGATTAGAAGCTGGTTTTAAAACTTGAATCTCAGAACTTCACAGACATCCCCTTGAAATCACCAGCCTGAGATGCTGTCTTGCTAATAGGTAACTTTTTAGGCTGTCTGAAAAGCCATGTTTTCAGTTTCAAAAAAAAATTGAGGTGGTTGCTTTGGGATTTTTTCCATGTGTGGCTGCAATTCCTAATTAGCACTTTCAGACTGTATTCTGTTCTCAGCATACAGGTGACTAAATTCTGCTTGAATCCAGGGCTGGGGGGCAGAAAAATTTGTGGTGGAAGTTTACTCTTAATGCTTGAAGTGCCCCTTCTCTCATCTTAAAGGCAAGCCATAACAGTAAGTCAAAGTTCCATATCCCTGTCTTACGTTGTTTTTCTATTTCTTGTGCAGTCCTGAGGAAAAAAAAAAAAGCTCTTGTTGCTAAAGAATTTTCTGCCAGTACAGAGGCTATGGGCAGTTTAAAGCATCTGTAGAAGTGATTTATCTTTAATTTTGTGAGCTGACAATTCTATTTGAAAGAATAAAGTAACACAGTGTTACCTTTACAGTAAACTGGGAGCTGCTGCTGAAAATTGCCAGTTGAGCAGTGGTCAGCCTGGTAATTCAGAAGGTAGCTCTGGTTTTTCCAACAGCTAGACTCATGGAAGTTTTGTAGGCAATTATCCATCCAAATCAATTCTTATTTTGCATATAATTCACAAAAAAAGGTGGGAGATATAAAGAGAAGCAATAAAATACCTAACCAGTAGGTGGAAAATAGTAAAAAAACACAGGACATCAATATATTCAGCATTATGTGTTTAATGGGGAGCTGTAACTATTGATTTTTTCTGTTTTAATTCACCATCCGTTAAAAAGGTTTGCATTTTTATAATGCTTTTTTGTCAATATGTTTCAGCAAACTGTTTCTGTCGGATCTGTGTAATAGAGTCTTGGTACTAACACAAATCAAAGATATTTCGCAGTGCACAACTTAATAAAATGTGACTTACATAATTTTTAGCAATTTCAGCATCCAGCGAAGTGTCATCTAGGGATGTTGGTGGAGGCCATGCAGGTGGAAAACTGAGCACACCTGACTGAGCTCTTTGAAAGGAAGGCTGGGGCCACCCTCCCTCACTGAGCGTGAAATGCTGGCTCATGCAGCCATGTGTATGCTAGGCCAATTAGGTGGAACCAAAATAGCTGATTTTGTGATGTATGGTCTTTTTAGGCTTTGTTTCCTAAATAAAGGCTAAGTGATAGAAATCCATTACATTTCGTGGGCCCAACCCTCCCTTCACCACTCATACAGAATAATGGCCATCATCATATTTGCTCTGATTATCTATCTCATGTGGCTTTGGGAGGAAAGCTTGAAAGATTTTTTTTTAATCTTTTCTTGTTGTGTTAAGCTGTGAGATGAAATCTTTGGTACCAATTTTTTATTTCATTGGAAGTTATGTTGGCCTTGCACTAATGCTATCCGCCAGCTTTCACTCAGAACAGCAGTGGATTTAGTTTATTATTTAAGGAAAGAGAGGAGATGTGTTGCTTCTTGTCTTGCTTTATCTTGTTTTTGTTGATTTTATTTTGCTGTGCACTTTCTACAGTAGTTCAGGAGCCCTCAAGAAATAATGCTACTCTTCAAATCACTGCTTAAACTGAAGTCCTCATTGTGACCAGATGGGTTTGCTTTATCATGTGATTATCTTGGTAATGGACAGGCTGTTCGTTTCTATTGGCTTCACAACCCGCCTAATCAGTTCATCACTAAGCTTAACTAAAGTACTTCTCTTCCACTCTGTCTGAAAGAAAAATACTTCTGAAGCAAGCAGATGGGCACTTGACTGCCTTTGCTATCAATGTATACTGTGGGCTGCACTTTAGATGGCTGACTGGCAGTGATCCCAGTCTCTTCCCTCCCTGAGATCCTATGCTGCCGTAATTCAGGTTCATGGCTACAGAGACTTCGCATGTTCATTAAATAATGCAAGACTAAGGAAGACACACTTATGTATGCAGACACGGAACCTAAAAAAATAAAAGGTTCTTACAGAGTTTAACTTTTAATAGCTTAAGCTAGTAAGCAAATAAAGTCTGCAAGTAAAACTTTTTTTTTTTTTTAAATTAAGGGTAAATTAAATACTTTGGTTAGTTTTACTCTGCTTTCTAGGTCAGTATTTCATGCAGAAGACTAATCCCTTATGGCAGGTAAATACATTTTTCTCTCTAATTGAAATAACATGCTAGCAACCATAATGCTACCATAATCTGGTTTTGAAGATTGAACTATGTACGTATTTATCACCTCAATAATGTGCTCTACAGATTGTCCCATATCCAATAGATTTTCACAATTTTTTTCTCATTCATTTAAAAAAACAAATTTGTATGAATCCCTACATACACACACACATGCCCTTGCAGGGAAAATCTAAGTAACATATTACCCATTGCTTTACAGAAAATACATGCAGGTCAAAAGACCAGTAATTGCTACCTGTGGATTCAAGTCTAGAATTCTTACATCGCTGCTCTGGCATTTAGTTTGCTTCCATTCACTAATGACGGGTAGATGTTGTAAAGATTAGTTGTATTTTGGTGTCAGCAAGATACCTTTTAGACAAATATTGTTAAAAATACTCTAACGGTAATGCAGTTTTTGCTCATCAAGGAAATTCGAAGGCTCAGATTTTGTGTTTTGTTGTATGTAAGCAAACAGTACTAACAAGAGAGATTGTGTTCTCTGTCTCCTGGCTCAGAACATTTGCCATCGAAAGCTAGCTCACATCGAGCATAGGGAAAAACTTATAAAATAAATACATTTTGAAATAAGAAGCAAGAAGTGAATTTGTGATAGCAAAAGGTGCATCACTTAAGCTGGTAATTCATTTCTACAGTAAGGATTTACGTAGGAGTAAAAGCAATAAAAAAATAGTACTACTATCAGAACAGTCTTCTCATACCTTGTGTGAGGTATAAAAGGTCACTATTCCTTGTCTATTTAGAAAGGCTATATACTTCTTGACCTATGCCATTGAACAGGTTAAAGATACTTTTGTATGCCATTTGTACGTGAGGAAATCCCATTTTGACAAAAGAAAAACAGTTTTAGAAATATGTCAGTGTGGTAACATTTCAGACAAGAAAAGGATATGATTTCAGGATTATTTTTATTGGAAAAATTATTAAAGTGTGATGCAGTATAAGATAAAATAGTTTTATAAACTCATGCTTCTAGCAACTTTTGAGTGTTCCCTCCATGTTTTTTTTTTTTTTTTTAATGGAAGACACTTTTTCTTCATTCTATTTCATGGATTTTCCATCATAATGAAAAACTTGATCTCAAGCTAGTTATTAAATGCTGTTATAGTTACAGTAAGACAATGTCCCTTATGTGGATATATTTTCATGGGTTTAAAGTGCCTTATATTGGTATAATTAAAGGTACATTTTAGCATGTGTAAAAACCCCCAAACTTTTAAAAAGTGCCTTTTGAGGAGCTATTGAGAATGTATAAGAAATTTCTTATATTATTTTTTTATTACCATGTATGCAGAATGTCATATGAATCATTGTTGATGAGATTCTTTATTATAATTGCCTAGTGAGGCAGTGGTGAATTTACCACACATATTTTATTACAAGTTTTTTATTATATTTATGAAATGTTGCCATTTTGTTTGGTTTTCTACAAGTAAGTAGGAAATACCAATGCTTTCATTTAAACACAGATGTGCCGTCTTTATGTAGTATAACCCTGGCCTGGAAAAATAAAGATTGATCTTATGAATTCTTTTTCAGAGAAACCCTAACTATTGCTCTGAAGAGCAATTTTATCATATTTCATCTTTTGAGGCTCAATGCAAAGCTCCTAGAATTCAACAGTAATATTTATGTGGGCTTCTATGGGCTTTGGATCAGGAGGTGAAAAGGAGCTCCCAGTCTCATTATCCAGCGAGAACTAATGGAGTTTATTTCAAAAGTCGAAGCAGATATTGATCTGCTGCATGAAACTCTATTACGTGGTCTTCTAAACACTTGGAGTAAGCCCTGGAATTGTTGTACAAGGTTCTAGCTTAATATGCAAATCACGTTGGCTGACCAAATGTGAACCTAACAATCCCCTGAAGTTTTATGGTCTACAAATTCTGACTAACCTCCTTAACCTTATTTCATGTGTAGCTAGTCAATAAATACTGTGGTGGTGTGTGTTTGGCATCAGATTCTTCTAGGTGTTAATGTGAAAGGTTAGTATGTGTTAACTCAGAGAAAACATAATTTCAGAATCAGTCTGAAGTGGCTCCAATATAAATACCTTGCCCCCTTGATGCAAGGCTTCTCCTCGGTGTACATGAGAACATAATTTTGCTGGTCTGAAGGTGAGAAGTGGAAGCTAGGATGGTCCTGGGGTTCTTTTGGCATAGGAAGAAGGAAAATATGGCAGAGCTGCCTAGAGAACAAGGGGAAAATTAGAGAACTCTGGCTTTGCTGCTTCTGCTGCCCTGAGCAGCAGATGAGACATAAGGGGGGAAAGGATGCTGACTCAGCAGCTGGGTGTGCTGGCTTGAAAGCTGCTGGGTGTAGGTGCCCTGGGACACAGCCCAGCCCTCACCCCGGCCTCAGCAGGGGCAGCAGCAGCTGCAGACCTGTTTTTCCAAGGTTTGCTGCAAATGCAAATGGTGTTTGCACCACAGCTATTGCTGATTCCTCATCTGTTGTCTGAGCAGGCACCCACTTTGTCTGTGCCTAACGTTCACTCTTTTCTTTCAGTACTAATTCTTTTTTCATTTTGTTTTACTTTAAGAGGCATATTCAACACTCATTCGCATCCTTGCAAAATCAGTTGCAAAGACACATGGTTTTTTAGTGGCTTTAAAAATATATTCTTCTCCTACGCTAACTTTGTAGTTACACTGCTGGGTGTAGGAAAAAAAATAATAATTAAAAAAACATCAGTCTGGTTCAGACATCTTAAAGACGGCTTTAGGTCAAGAAAAGCTGTGAAGATCACACTGAATATTGGCAAGAAGTGTTCTCAAAACAAATACTTTAAGAAGAATCATCATGAATTTTATCCATAATAATGAGGGCAGTAGCATTATAAGCACAATTAAGTAGTGGTGTTAAGTGTTAAAACTTCTTAACATTTTGCTCAGATTGTGTTGAGTCATGATGTAGTTAAATTATATAATGTTTATTTTGATTCAGTAGCCATTTCCTTATTATACAGGATAGCATCTATAAAGTGTGGATGGCAGAAAGTACTTAACATAAGAATTCTAGGAAAAAAGGAAAAAATATTAATTTACAAAAGACTGGAGCTACTTTATACTTTTCTTGTTAGAGTATTTCCTATGTAACTTTGAAATTCAGATATCCTTGAAGTCATCGCTTTTATTTATGTTCACGTTATTGTCCATCAAAATGCTCCAGCATGAAATATTTCAGAGGAGTTTCATTTCCTTCAGTGATATATGGTCAATTCCTAGAGCAGTCTTTTGTTTTTTCTATAGAGACAAAATGCCTGAAGTCATGATAGGGGATCTTCTTTCACAAAAATAAATCAAATAAAAAAAATAAGTACTTTGTGTAGCTAGTATACCTTGGCAATTCTGATTACTTCAATCAGATGTTCAAAATTATTACTGTAGACAGGTGTCAGGAAGGTATAGGAAAATGATTGCATATGAAAAATATTAGAATAAAACCTCCCAAGGTTGATTTTTGAGTCTGTGTTGCATTAATTCACTAAAATTGAAATCTGACATTTGTTGACTTAAAATAAGCAGGATTCAGCCACAGGGAGGAAACAATGCCTTATACTTTTTTTTCCTTTCTGATTTATGTTCCTAATCACTGTAAAATGTCAAATTGAAGGTGACGAAGAGCCCATCTCCTGTGCAAGAATGTAGCAAGAGAAAACTTCCCTGTGTGACCTGCAACTGTTTGCAGGACATTATTTTTGCTGACAGTGGAGCAGTGATGTTGTTTTCATGCTGGTAAGTCTGAATACACCAAATGAATTTTGGTGACATTTACTGCTCAGATCCCAGCTTTTTTTCTCCCAGTCACATGCATTATACTCTTTTACCTTCCGCTCTCCAACACAGCATTCAGTGCAGATGCACTGAAGTGTGCTATTTGGGCAACCTATTCCAGACTGACTCCCGCAAGAATAGCTGCCATACAGATTGTGGTTCATTACTTAGTTATGAAATGCACACTGTACATGGCCAGAAGAAAGAAATTAGATAAAGTGGACACAACTGGCTTATAACCTTTCACACACTTACCCTTTCTTTAATTGTTTAAGGCAAACAGCTTAATGACAACTAAACTGCCTCTGAAATATGAACCTATACTGACATCAGCTAAGTGCTGTCACAAAATGGAAGAAGGCTATACAGTTCTTATGATCTGCTGGGTATTAGTACGGTTTGAAGGCAGGATAGAGCAGTTCACTCAGCAAGGTTGTTCTTAGTCCTACCTTTCTGTTTGTTCAATGTTAAAAAAAATCCTTTTTTATACTTTCTTGTTTCCCAAAAAATACTGGTGGGCTTTTGAATTCCTCTAGCTTGTTTGCTTTGTCTTTTTTCCACTTATCATGTTTTGAATAGACAATGTATTTTCAATAACATTTTGTATTTGGATGTTAGTGTGTGTTTGTGAAAAGGCTGGTTCGATAAATGCTGTTGTTAATGGCTTTTCTCCTGTTGTGAGAGCTCTTATATTTTTCCAGAAGAGAAGGGGAGAATTTTACACAACCAGCATTTTTCTTCATGTTAGGTACTAGGTTTCTGCTGAGAAATCTCTTTCAGGAAAGGCAAAGTGTTTCAGAGAATCACCTTATCAAACCCACAGTTCATCAGATAAAGCTTAGATGGAAACACTTCATGCAGTCACATTTCTTTCTGCACTAATAGCTATCTTAAACACAAAAATGTTCGAATGCCTTTCAGTTAGATCCCTGGACAGCAAAGATGAGAGGTGTACCCTTCCTTAGCAGTTACTTATTTGCAATTGCCTGATCAACACTGAGCCCTCAGGCACAAGTACAGTATTTCATAGCATGAATTTCTGATAACTAACTCAAAATTTGGGATGACTGAAGGTATTGTTTTGAAGCAGCAATGATACAGCATCCTTTACTTGTACATTTTTTACGTTCTTTGGTATACTATTAGGTTACCAAAAAGAAAGAAAAAAGAAAGAAAAAAGGTGAAGTGATGGAGGAACAAACTTAATAGCACTTGCATTTTGCCTTTTCACAATAATGACATTACTTTCAAAGTTTTATTTATAGTTTAATACAGAAATTTAATGTAAATTTAATGTAACATTTTACATTATTTCTTGATATTATAGCTATCAGAAACTATTAATGTAAATTTAATGTAACATTTTACATTATTTCTTGATATTACAGCTAACAGAAGCTAAGCAGTAACTCTAATTCTTTGTTGCAGCAGTCCATTGTGCATTTTTATGCACACTCTTCATTGTGCACTCTTCAGTAGTGAGATAGTACAATATTACAAGATTTTCATGACTTTTAATGACCATTTTACTGATGGCTAATATAGTGCTCATTATTGACATGGAATGATTTCTAAGTAATGTGTGCTTCTTATGAGGTTGTTATTGGAATATAACAATGGGATTAATAGGGAGTAAAATGACAAGCAGGGCGTAGTCTTATCAAGAAATTTATGTTTGCTTTTGAGGACAATACTTGTACCTCTGCATACGGAGATTTTACCTGTTTCCTGCGTGATTTGTAAAAAACCCTGTTGTGTCCAAGACTCAAAGCTTAAGTGCAAAAATATCTATAGCAGGCATTGTAAAAGTGTAGGAATGTTTCAAAGGAAACATGCTGAAATAAAATATCCTTGGCGCTACCTGAAGAAGACAGTCTATGAATGGTTGGTAAGGCTTTTCATAAGAGATTCATATGTGGATTTGTTGCTGGCTTTCAAATAACCAGTCTTATGGTTCCACTTAGCATGAGCTAAACCATATGGAACTTACTGAATATGCACTTTTAACCCCCAAAATCTAGTAGAAGTTGAAAGCATGAGATAGTTGAAACAGAACAGATGAATAATCTGTAACCATGACAAATAACATTGGCAAAAAGCATCATTCAGCTATTTATTTCCCAAGTATCCGTGTTCTATTGGACATCTGTATTTTTGGTTGGTCTTCCCAGCATGCATAGTGAGATCTCTTTTAAATTAGGAGTATTAGTTCAGTGTCAGTTTAGAAAACCATTTGAGCATGAATTGAAAAGCTCTCTTTGCATTGTCCTTAATACCCTTTTCAAACATGTAGACCTGAAAGGTAGAAGAATTTGTGAACTAAATGGCTTTTCAGAAATATGAGAAAAGCATAGACGATTATTGAATAAACTGAAAAAGCAAAATCTACTTTTGTTATCCATTTTTAACATTTCAGTCTGATGGATAGAAGTAAAAAATGAAAAACCCTGTGTTCTAAAATACCTATAAGAAAAACAACAAAAGGGGAGAGTAGAAACTACTGCTCCTGAAGCCAAATGCAGTAAATCAGGTATGTGGCATGTTTATCAGTATTGGAATCTTCCATCAATGTCACAGGAAATTTTGGGTACTGTGTAGCCTCCTCGGCTTTGTCTCATTCATCTTGGACAGGTATGTTAAGGCATGAATGATTAGACTTTTCTACTCCTGAGCAATTTTACTCTTTTTGAGATATCAATTTCTGCCTTTCTCCGCAGGTTGCTATGTACTCACCAAAGGTCAGCTCTCATGTGGTAAGTGTAGTTTCTTGATAAAGGTCCCTGGTGAATTTCATGACATTTCTTGTGAATGGATGAGTCAGTGAGACTCTAACACCCTGACAAATAGAGGACAGGATCACACAGTGAGGTACAGTTTTTTGACCACATTTTTCATGCATGGAAAGCTGGGAAGAAAGTTACACTGAGCATAACCGTTTGAGGATCATTTTGACCCTAAATGAACATGCTTCATTGACTAGCATGGTGTACTAGTTTGAGTGTCATAGTGCTTCAATGTGCCATGTGACTATCATCTCACCTAAAGGTGGAGCAGAAAAGGTGGATGACCATGAGGTCCTCTAAAGTTTTAACATGTACAAGTGGTGTTAAATGCACTAATAAATACATTTGCTCTAGTGTTAAGGAGAGTGATTAATCTTTGTTTTGAATTGCTGTGGCATGCCTCTGCCTTAATTTGCACACACTTGGACATCAGACCTAAAGAATAGTGTTAGTAAGTGATCATTCGGGGCTTGCTACATTTGGCATTGAAGTTGTACTGAGAGTTAAGGCCTTTTACTAAGTCTTGGCCGTAGGAGATATGAGATTGGCAGGAGAAGTAACTACTGCTATATGAATTTCCATGGTTTGTGCAGCCAGCAAAAATCAAAAACCTGTCTTATGACTGACAGAAAAGAAATACCAAGTCTTGTACAGGATGAGAAAGGGTAGGCACCATCTGCTACTCTGTGGAACAGGATTATAAAATATGTCAGTCATACCATTGCTGAGAAAAGCAGGGAAAACGCTGCATGTTACTGCCTCTGTTTTCACAGGTACAACTTCCAGGGTAGAAAAGATGCCCAAGACAGTGCAGAGAAGCCGCTGGTGGTGGTTATGTGAGCCTCAGCACTCTTGCAGATTCAAGCTCTAGATTCCAGGAATAGCCTCCATCCTGATGGAGGAGAAGGCATAGAGAGAAACACAAGGGAGATCTGATATTTACTTTAGTGAGCCAATGGCGAGAGCATTGCTGGTCAGATTCTGGCTCTGTATTACCATTTACACTGGTATAAGGTATCTGAGCTTGGTAATGTTGCAGTCCATTTTTCACTAATGTAAGTCACAGACACACAATCATATGACTCAGTGAACACTGTGCAACAAAGATGTGTTTAGAAATTAAATAAGGGATTTGATTGACCTTCTCATGGCCCTGCCATTGTGCTTTAAGTACTTGGCCTTATTCATACAGCTCTCTGGCTCTATGATTCTAATATTCTATGATTCTGTGTATATTTCTGTACCTGTATGCTTTTTCTAGAAATGCAGCTTCTATAGAAAACCACACACAGAATCTTAACAGATATGTTCTTAAGGCAAAATTATAATTTCCATACCTATATAGACTTCTAAATTGATTTTAGAATAACAGTATGTAAGACTTGCTTAAAAGATATTTTGAAGTATGAATAAGAAAGAAACTCCTGTTATCACTCCTATGGAGGCAAAATGTAAAGACTGATTAAAAAAAAAGAAAAAAAAATCACAGAAAAATAGCAAAAAAAAGTCCATTTGACTTTTTTTAAATATTATATATATTCATATATATTGTGCATGTCTCTATTATATATATTACACATTACATATGATCTTAAAAAAAAAGCTGTAAAAATGGATGGGAGAATTTAGTGAATTTATAGTTATTCAGTCACAAATTGCCAGGAAATTTCTGATTCTGGCATCTGCTGTTTTTGAAAAAGAAGTCTACATTTCAGAAACCCAGAAGCACAGCTGGTCAAAAAACCTTTACTTTCACTAGAAAATGAACCATAATTTTTATGTCATTCACTAGAAGGACATAAATATGGAAAACTATCATCACTTCTTTGACAATCCGTATTTGAAAAACATAATTTTCTTCAGTGACTTGTATCTCAATATCAAAAAATTTTGTATTGAAATAAAGAATCTGAAAATACTCTAACACATTTACTTGGACTCTATTATGTTTCAAAGAGTATTTCTTTAATTTTACTAATCTGCAGGGATATCTTTAGATTGTATTGCTTTGGTATATAGATATTTAGAGAAAGAATGCACAAATTTTATATTTTATAATTTTTATATTTCTGTTACATGAGATTAGGTTTATATTAGACATCAGCTTTTAAGAAATAACTTTAAAGACCAGCTGAAAAAAGAAAAGCTAGAGGAACAGGAATTCTGCAGTATAAACTGATGTTCATGCACTTACTACCTATAAACTGGTAAAACCTGCTTGCTTTTCTCAGTTAGTGATAGCCTTGGCTGCAGTGATCACAATGTGGTGGAGTTTGGGATCTTGCTGAGCACTAGGTTAGTACTGAGATAAAGGTTTAGATCTTAGAGGAGCAAACTGCAGCTCACTCAGAGCTCATGTGGGAGGGATTCTGTGGGAAGCTTACCTGGAGGACAAAAGAACTAGCAAGAGCTGGGAGATTTTCAAGAATGCTCTCCTCAAGCACAAAACAGTTCAACTCCTTTAAAAGAAAGTAGGTGAAGAGACCCCCTTGGCTTAACTTCAAGTTTCTGTGTCTGCTCAAAACAAAAGGCAAAGCGTACCAGAGATGAGAAAGTGGACAAATAGCCACTCAGAATTATGTGGCCATTGCCAGGACATGCAGAGACACAGTTAGAAAAGCAAGAGCTCAGCTTGATTTGAAATTGGCCAGAGACATCAAAAAGTACAAGAAAGGGTTATTCAGATACGTAAACAAGCAAAACCAGAAGGGTAATGTTGGCCCTCTGTTATGCTACAGAGGGGAATTAGTCACCAACAATGCTGAAAATGCTGAGGTTTTCAACACTTTCTTCACCAGTCTTTTACCAGCACTGCTGGGCCACAGGCCTCCGGAACAAATATCGAGGTTGATGCAGACACAGATTCACTGTCAGTGAAGAAAGAGTTGGTATGTGAACTGTTGCAGGAGCTTGAACCCTACAAATCAATTGGCCCTGAAAATACCCACTCGAGGGTGCTAACAGAGATGGCTGATGTCATTGTGAGGCCACTCTTCAGAATCTTTGAGAAGTCATGGAGATCCCATAGTCTCCTGCTAGAGAAAGTGACACATTGCAGTCTTGATGAGTGGTCTGTGCAGAGGTGAACTCCCATGCACTGGACACTTTTTAAGATTTGGCTGGACAGGGTGCTGGGCCATCTTGTCTTGATTATGCTTTGCCATGAAAGTTTGGACCAGATGATCCTTGAGGTCCTTTCTAACCTGCTGCTCTTTGATTAAAGAACGTCAAATTGGGAGACTTTTTTTTATCTAGTGAATTAAAAATAGTAAAGGATATTATTTTGTCCCTGGGAGGGGACAATAAAAAAGTAGAAATAACAAAGCAAATAATTTATTGCCTGCATTTTATTTTCTGTTGAAGATTTAGCAGCTAATAATGCTGATGTTCAGAATCGTGTAGATAAATATCACGATGCCTCAGTTGCATTCTCTAATTCTTTGAACAAGTCTTAGGACCTGTTTGACAAAGCACAATTATTCTAGGAATTGTTTTTTAGCACAAAGGGCAAATTTTGTCATGACGTTTGGAGTTTGAACAGCATTTATTTTAACCTGATTGGTAGAAGAACCTCCAGACTTCTGGTACATATGTGGAGAATATATGGGACTGATGAATCTTAATCTATATATTAAATCTTCATAAATTTTCATTTTAATACTGAAAGAGAAAAAGTAAATACAAAAAAATATTCTTATTTGGATGAAAGTTGAGAGCAGTTATACTCTGGTATCAACAGAGAGCTCTGACACAAGTACTGAAACTACTTAAGGAAGGCTAAAACTGTAATCCTATAATTCCTATGGTTTTTGTAACAGTAGTAGTCATTTGGTGCAAAACATACACTAGTACATACATATAATAAAATGGCTGTCCACGGGACTCAAGTTCTACCTAAAAATTTGTCCACACTGTTTGGAAAGTCAAACACTACATCCTCCATCTCTTGTTGAGAAAGAATAGAAATAAAAACTGAGTGTCATAATTCTAAGATTGGTTTAGGCCATAAATACGACTCTAGTTGTCTGACCCTTAAATTGATACTTTTATTTGATTGTGAGGCATTTTTTTTTCTACAGCATATTAAGGACTTGTTTATCTTAACTTTCTTGCTAAGTTTGGCTATCTCTATCCTTATGATAAAATGTGATTCTAGCTGCATTTGATCCTGGTTTGCTTTGAAAATTTAAGGGAAAGTTTATTATGAAAAATGTTTTTTTAAAAAACTCTGCTGTATCTATTCAGTGTTTAAAATGTTTCTCATAATGGTTAAAGATATTAATGTTCCCCCCTTTGATTGCTCTGCAAGATTTCAATTTTAGTGACTGTTTTTCAAAAAGGAAACAGAAGTTTCCCACTTCTTTACCAAACTGAGTAGAAAGAATTATTTTTGCAAAAGATGTCTAGATGACAGCTGAATACAGTACCAGAGAAAGCATACTGGATGGTTGTTTGGCTTCAAAAGCCTCAGCCTATTATAAACTCTCAAAAATCAAGGTTAAAAGGCTTTTGCAAAATAGAATATGGATACCAAGATGCAGGTATAATATTTAATATCAATGTTATGAAAATAGGAAGCCATCAGCTCCTACATTGCATATGCTTGTTTGATTTTGCTAACCAATATTGCATATTGAGTATATTAATATACTGATAGCAATAAATACAAAATGAAATTACGTTGCATTAAATCTCTATATGCAGAAATGCAACTTACTGTAAGTTTGTTATTCTTAGTGACTGAATCATGCAGAATGGTTCTCTATTTTATAATCTGCTATTCTATTATGTAGGTTTGTTGACTATCTGAATTGCTGTACTTGACGGGGAACTCCAGCACTCTTCCTGTGTGTGCAAATTCACTCCTGGAGTTTTCTGGATTCAGCACTGTCCCTGTGATCTGCAGTAACTCTCAAAGGCATAATTCCTAAGCACTCGCAAAATTAATTATATTTTGCATATTGACAAATGTTTATTCTAGCTTTTGTACCTCTGTGGTAGTACAAAATCAAATTGAAAGTACAGGTATAATCTATCCTCTGCTATCTGTTGTCAGCTGGGGCAAGGGTTACTACTCAGTTACTTGTACTAGATCAACATTTTACATTATAATGTTATGCTGCTATAAGAATATATTTGTGTACATCATCTAACATATAACAAAGAGGAGACAGATTAAAGAGTATTTGGATAGTATACATATATATAAAAGTGTGTGTGAATACATGCATGCACACACGAGCACACACACACATGCATGAATTCATAATACATAGCCACTCAAGCAAAATTTGGGGCTCATTGTTCTGAGCAGTGAATATACATATGTATATCCAGCAAGAAACAGTTGCTCCCACAAATTTGTTTCCTGTATGAAACAATTAGACATACAGTCAAAGGAAAGGAAACAAGCACTACAGCAAGTTGCCTTGCTCAGGGTCACACAGTGAGGGATTCCTCTACCCTTTCATAGCCAGACCGTAGATATGTTCATTACACAGCAAGACTTCCACCCCAGGGATGGCAAGAAGGAGAATATCCAAAGCTGTGAAGGGTAGTGTTTCAAACCTGAATCCTTTAGGTTTTTTATGCATGAATACCATCTATTTCTGTTATTATTATTTATGAAAAAGAAGTTGGAAGTTGAGTAAAGAAATACCAAGCCAAAAGCTGAAACACTAGAGAGACCAGTCCACTGGAAGCAGGGCTTTAAAGTTCAGGTAATCATCAAAGGAGAGTAATAGCAGTTAGTATCACATTGATCCTTTAAACAGCCCTCATTTTTAAACTTCATTATTCTATAAGGAACACCTTACCTTATAGATGCCTTACAGATAACATAAAGAATCATTTATATTATTATACTTTTATTATCAGTATACTCTCTCCTTTGAATACCCTTGCTAGGTGTAACTAACTTGCCTTTCTTATGCTTAGATATTTTCATAATAGACAAGAAACCCTTTAATGCTGTTGTAATTAATTCTAGAAAATCATTGCAAAGTTTTAAAAAAATGGAATATTTTCTGCTCTTGTTCCGGAAATTATATTTATTGAGTTACCAGAAATATTTATAATGTTTATATAACACAGTTTTCTCTATTGATCTACTCATAGGTTTTATGTCACACTGTGACATTGTATGGTGCTCCCATCATCTGGTGAATTACAGCCTTTTTGTATGAGTGGCAGCAGGTTCAAATGGGAGAAGGAATCTAGGAATCTACTGTTACTCCAGTGTGTTTCTTCTGAGCCCTGTGTGTCAAAATACTTTTGTAATGCAGACCTGTTAGTGAAATTGGATTTACTTGTTATAAATAATAATATGTGGTGAAACACTGTAACAGGTTGCTCAGAGATTTTGTGGATGCCCTATCCCTGGCAGGGGGGTTGGAACTAGGTTATCTTTAAGGTCCCTTCTAACTCAAATAATTTTATAATTCTATTATTACATTGCCCAAATGTTTGGTGTTCTTTCTGCTTTAAAAAATCTTCTTTTCAGGACCGGTAACAATAATATTAGAAATAATACTTCAAACAAACTTAGATACAGCATGCCAAACCAAATGTTAAGACGACACCCCCAATAAGCTTTGGTATAAAATCAATATAAATACATGTAAAAAAATTATAACATTTATATCTATATAAATATATATAAAATATATAAAATAGCAATACAGTTTGGTATTTTACTATATATTAGAAACTAAAAAATACATCAGTGGTTTCATAGGCACCTTTGCTTTTGTAAGACAGAAATGGCTTAAATTTGTGGCGTAAATATTATGGATTTAGTTTTCCATATACTGAACTAATTGAATAAAGTATTTAATAAAACTAGGCAACCCCTCAGAATATTTATCACCACTTTAGTAAAAGTTCTTCAGTAAAAGTTGTGGAAAGATTTGAAGTAGGCAGTTAAGCTCTGTAGGTCACCATAATTGGAGCTGTGAGATGTAAAGCATTGTTTTCTCTGTACTTCACAATTTATGTTTGCAGGAATGAGCTGAAATTCTCAAAACTGTCATTTTCAACTCTCGATCTTTATAGACTAATTTACAGTTACAAAACAGCATTAGTAGCTGTTTGGTTTGGTTGGTTTTTTTTTAAGTAAATTAAAGGATTGTATTCATTTCTTATCCCAGAAATAGCCTAAATGTGTAACTGAGACTTCTTTAGAAATAAGTACTGAGCATCAGTACACAAACTGGTCTTCCATATCAAAGTCAGAAGCTTTAGTAGATTGTGAATGGTCATATTCAGGTATGTTTATTTGAGATGATACAAGTCTTCACAAGTGGCTCTAAAGGCAGGAAGTGAGGAATTCCTGGGATGTGGCTTTATACACTGTGCACAAGTTGTCATCTGATGCACAGAAAAATACCTGATATTGAGAAATCAAAAGACGTTAAGACTCTGGTATCACTTTGTATGAAAGTTCAAATCAGTGCAAAGATACTTGAAATCTGTCCCATTTCATAATGTAGAGTTTACTTGTTCCCTGAGCATACTTAAGAGATAGGAGAAGCTGCTCACAGTACAGGGTCTACCTTAAATCTCAACCATACACTCTGAGGAGAATGAAGAGCTACTACCAACAAGACTTGGAATTATAACTTCACATTGACAGCTGACTCTTTTCAAATAACTGCAATTCTTGAGAGGTTTTACACCTTTCTTTGTCTGGCCCAGATAAAACTTTTTTTTTTTTTTTTCTTCCTCCCAGTCTTTTTTCAGATGAGACAAGCAAGAAAATTAAGATTTTCTATAAAAAGGGAAAAGTTAGTGCGGGGATTGTGCATCTCAACTGACTCAGAATATGCAGCTTTGGAAATTAAGACTAAGGCACCATGTCAATAGTAAATTTACAGCAGTACTGAAGTACTCATATGTATGCAGTCTGCTTCTAACACCATTACATTAGAAATTTCATTTTTGTGGAAGCCCCAAGACAGACACATGGTTCATGTAGATGACCATAATCAACAGCATTATTCCAAAACTAGAGTTTGATTTTATTCTATTGACTTATCCAACCTTCAGTCAAAGATATAGCAATCTTTTTGCAGATAGAGACTATCGATAGTATATAACAAGGCTCCAGAAGAAATGAACACATGTATTGTCCTCTTTCAGTGATTTCCTGTGGTATGGAGATGACTGTTTAGAGCTACCTCTGATTACCAATAAAGTAAATAAAGGCTTTAAATTGAAATAGCTTATGCCCTTAAATAAATTATTTGCTAACAATGGGAAGTATCAGCAAGCTGACTGTGTTTTATATACTGATTCACTTCAAGATTTTTATGGTTATTGATCTGAGAATGACAAATAACAGGATTTTCATTCATATAACTAATAATGATTTAGAGTCTTCATCCATCATTACATTTGCGTTAAACCCTCACAAACAGTATTGAATAAGGTTTGAAGGCTGTGTTTGCACAAAATTGCATTGATTTAAACCCCAATTGCATCTCTTTCTTTGTCTGAGGTCAGTTTTAGTGCTTTAGTGTTATATACTTGTATTACTAATTTCTGTTGCTTTCTGCATAACAGTGCACTGTTACTTTGTTTATACAAAACAAAAGAACAGCTGGAACCAGAGAGCTCTGGCTAAAGCTGTATATGGCTAAAGCTGTATAAATTAGGATAGGTTCTGAAACAAAAAGTCCATAAAAAAGACATGTCTTCTGTGTGCCTGAGAATATGGTATGAAGTGATCTCTCCTCTCTCTAAAGGAGTACATCTAAAGCCCAAATAAAGTTAAATAAGATGAAATAGTTTCCAGGCTAACTAAATACTCACCCCAAATAGATGAATGCTTAAAGCAGGGATTTATCTTAGTATCTGAAAAGCAGTTACTTGGTCTGCAATGGGCTTCCAGTATTACATTGGGCAAGGTCTCTCTTTCATTATTATTTTGGTAACATAAAGGATGATATAGCTCTCCTGCCCTAACAAGGCTTCTAAACAGTATTACAAGATATATAATTATCAAATACTATGGTAATGGAAACTGTGAGTTTTTAATACTGGAGCTTTGTACAGTCTCTGAAATACACTAGGAAAATGACTATAAAGGACTATATATATGAATACTTCTAGTACAGTGCTTTGAGTGCTTTCATTGTAGTAAATGGAGAAGAATAGTTTAACTTTATTATTTATTTATTTATTTAAGCATTACCTTGGCCTGTTGTAAAAATACCAAATAAGGCTTTTTTTCCCCTAGGCTTTTCTATAGATAATCAATTGCTTCCATATGGAATATTTGTGTTACTAGTAAGGGCTTCTCTTTCAGCTACTTTGGTCAAGGCATTTGCATTTGTGACTGAAAGTCATACAGTCACATCTCTTTCTGTTTTGCCCAAAGTCACTGAGATAATAATCAGCTTGTATCTAAGGGTATCTATCTTCCATCGTGAGTCCACCTTCCATACTGGATTTTATGACTGTGTGATCCTCTTTTGCACCTCTAAGTATAGCTTGAGTTTCAGTAACACATTCCTCTTTACAAGAAATCATATTTTTCTTTGCAAGAACATAAATTTAGTATTTATTTATCACTTTAGTGACATGAATATTTAGCACAATGGCAGGTTTTCTCTTATTGTTGTCAGGTATACCATTAAATATCTGTGGTTAACTTGATGTTTAGTCCCAGAATTTTATCTAGATATAGACTGAATTCTTATCACAGGAAATTCTATGACAAAAACTTCACACATTTCATATAGAATGGTCTCATAGTATGAATTTTTTTCTTTGTTTTCACTGATTTCCATAAGTTGCGGTGTAAAGAAGCAAGTGTGGAACTTCTGAGAGGATGACATTTCTTTACAGAAGATTCCAGCTTCCATCAGCAATAAAAACTGTGCTTGCTACCAAAAGATGACCATTTTCAGTCTTGTCTATAAGCAAGTGTTAGTTTTTAAAAATTTAAACAATAACATTAAAACTTGTTAACTGCAGCTCGAAGAATTGAAGTGGGATTTTACACACTGTTCTTCAGTGGTACCAGAATTTACTTGCCCTGTCTGTTTCACTGAGACTAGTTCAGATGTCTAAACCAACCCAAAAGAACAAGCAAGGGAGGAATTCAAGATATCTTCGATATCTTCTACAAATGTGAGGGTTAAATAAGGATATGTAGTAACTACGTGTAAGGACATTTTATAGAGTAATCAAAACTCCTATAGAATGTCTTATTCATTTATAAAGCTAGATGGTTACTGAAAAAAGTTGCATTTATTCTACCTCCAGAAGAAGTAACTTTCTTTAGCATAAATGTGTGAGAAATACTGAAACCAACAATAAATACAGAAAAAAAATCACACATACACACCCAGAGAATAACATAACTGATGGCAGAGCGTATTACTCACACCAACAGGCAGGCATATGTTTGGAGAGTGGTTTGATATGAATGCGTTAAGAGTGGTAACAGATTTTCCATCAAGTAGGAAAAGAAAAATAAATCAGTATTCTTCAAAGGGGGAAAAATATGCAAACGCAGCTAATCATACAGCAGCATTATGTCTTTAACTGTATTCTCTGTATCTCTCTGTGTTTCCTACTTTGGGAAACTCAGGTGACATCATGTCTGGAAAAAATCAGCAATGAATAATATACTTTTTACACAGTATTTTGCTTTGAAGAATCCAATGCTGAAATAATAATTAGTTTTCTAAGTCCCAGATATCTTTTTTCTCAGCAAAGCTTTTACAGAGCAAAGCAAAAGAAGATTTATCCCCCACCACCCTAAAACTCTAACTAGAACAGACAGTAAATGGCATCAACATATTCTGAACCAAAAAAAACCTACGTAAAATTAAAAAGCATACAATTAATTCCGAGTATAATTTTAGTCTGCAAATACTTGGCAGTTCTGGGTGTCTTTTATGTGGGAAGAAGGTTCATTTCTTGACTAATTTCAGTGCTACTCTTTTGATTCAGGAAAAAAATTGCATGCAGGATCAGTTTCTATTATTTGCAAGTTACATACAATTAGTATGCTAAATATTCTTATGACTTCTTATATATTTCTATGACACATGATGCAACCTACTAGAAAAAAAATGATTAATCAGTTTTATTAACTCATATTAAACTAACACTAGTCAGTACTTTAAAACTGTATCCACATCAGATTTGGAAATGCACATATGTGCACATTTTTCACAAAAGACTTGGACAGAAAAACTGTGAAAGCAGTATGTGGGAATTATGGTTTTTTTTTTGGTTGGCTTTTTTTTTTAGGGGGGGATTGTTCATAAATAAAACTTAAACATGTTGATAATTTGTTTCTGGATGTTTCCTTTCAGAAATTAAAACTGGATGGATTGGTTCCTGAGATGGCAAATTCTCAGTGAAGGCAAGGAAAAGAACAAACAGAATTGTAATCCCATGTTAATTTCTTGACCTCTATTTTTCAATCAACAGGAAAATCTAAGAGGTGACAATATTCTTATTTCATCAGGGTTTTTTTGTTATTATTTTATTTATACTGGGAATCAAGTCTGACAACTTGCTATATGATTTTTTAATTTATTTAACATATTAAATTGCTTAATGGCTATGGAAGGTCATTTAATGAATTTACTGACATGATTCTAAACTGTGGGGTGCTTTTCAGTAGATATTATATAAATGTACTGGAATTATATAAACACACAAAAATGCAGCACTGCAAGAAGCATTCATTTAAAACATGCTGTTTTAAATGAATAGACCAAATCTTCGGCTTCAGAAGAGCTATAGCTCTTTTAAGCTGCTAGAGCCCCTGGTAAACTAAGTTTGCTTTTTTTAAACATGCTTTTAAGTCTCCATGAAGATTACATTTAATGCAGATTTTGTTTCCACTGTTTTATTTTTCTTCATTACCATGCTTCTCTGATGTGTTTTGTCCTATCTGTACGCTTACAAAGGGGATTTTCAAAGGCAGGTAGCCAGTAATGTTATAATGGATGCACTTTCAAAACCAGTGCCTGATTATATATGCTTGGCAGGTTGCTGTAACAGGCAAGTGTCATCTCTGTAATTTGTAGTTCAGTTCAGTAGTACCCTGGTTAATCACATTTCTGTGCTTCCATATCCTGATTCAGTCAGGGCTTTAATAAAAATATGAGAAGAAAATAAATAAAGAAAAAATATATTAGCATTTTTTTACTAGTTAATCCTTACTATTCTGTATGGTAATATGATAACTCTACACGCAGTTGTGTTCAAGGTTTCTCTTAAGCCAACAGTTGGTAACAAGCACAGTGATAAAGCTGACATAATCCTCGGGTTATTTGGTTCATTTAATATCATTAATGAAAAATTGAGAAAAAAAAAAGCCACAGTATTTTCCATTCATACTTTTCAGTGTTTAGCAAAACATTTAGTCAGGAAAGTATCTGAGTAGGAATACTCAAAAACCTGCAGCTACTCAAAGACCTGCAGGCTCCTGTTGGTATGTTAGATTGGGTTAGGGTATCAGGATACCAGAACAGTTTTGTTTGGGTTTGCATTTGAAAGAATAGATTCTGTCTAAAGATCTGGTTTTGATTTGTTCTCTCCCTTTCAGTGGCTAAGTTTTGTAGAACAGAATAAAGTTTTTACTGGTCACCTTGGGCTTTTGAGCTCTTTGGGATGTAGTTTTTACCTGATCTAAAAATTACAAATTTCTCAGAGTTGAGAGAAGGGAGAAGGAGGAGTTTATTTGGGATTTTTTTGTTTGTTTCATTTGGTTTTGAGAGTTTGGGGGTTTTGTTTGGTTTTGGTAATTTTAATGGAGGAAACTGTAAGATGACAGTGAATGGCTTGGGTTTTTTTTCTGTTATGTTTTTTTCCACTCAGTGCATTACAAATTTCAGTCAGCATTTTAACCTATAGATCTTTGTTAATAGTGAATCACACACAATAATTATTCACTACAGATTTTGAAGTTGATAAATAAAACCATTATAAGTCTGTGTGTATACCTTATGAACATGACATCAGTGATTCTAGAAGTGCTAGAAGGGGTTCTAGCATCCACAGAGCTGCTTAAAGAGAGTGAGTCATAGACTTCATTGTGTAAATAACTAAGTATACCTGTAAATGAAATTAATATCTAATATTATTGAACTGTAAAAATCAATTATGAGCATGCTATCAATTAATACACAGGCACTTTTTTCTCCTAAACATCCAGTGAAATAATATAATTAGAATATTTTTCCATAAGGTGCTTGAAACAACTTTAAAAGTAAAAAGGTTCATAAGAACAAGAAAAGGAAAACAAAGCCCAAAAGACTGAGGAGTCAACAGGAAAAAACTAGCTAAAAAAAAAAAAAAACATATAAAGAATATTCTTCAGTCCAGCCCTCCAAGGAAGGCAACACAGGAAGGAGTAAATCACCTTTATTATATACATCACAGTGGGTGATCTGGCCAACACCATGATGGGAGAGGACAGAGCTAATTCCACATTGTTCCACTCCTCTAGTAGCTTTTAGTACTGTGTGAATCCTTGATACATCCAGCATTTATGGTAACTTTTTTTTTTAACTTATTCTTTAAAGTTACTTTCTTTTTGTCCTGAGGTATTTGTACTGTTCTGCAGAACTTTGAACTGCTGTTACACAAACATACTCCTATAGCTAAGTCATAGCGCACACAATGGTCAACAGGGAGAAAACTACAAAGCATTAATGTCCAGAATGAGATACTCTTATGATTAAAGTAGTTGCACACATTTTATGTGAAGTTTTATAACATAACAGACCTGTTTTCATTCCACGGGCATTTCTATTTCGAAGCAATAATTTCAGTGGGTAAAAGTCTAAATAAAAGAGAAAAAAGACAAATGAAAAGACAACAATCAAGAAAGTCTTAGACCTGAAAACAGTATAGATAAAATTATAAGAGACTTACTTTCTTTTTTGGGGTTTGCAGACTATTGTTCTGCATAAGGGAGATGATACAGTTTCGAGCCTATTAGAAATTATACATTTGATATGAAGGTCTATATTGCTCCATCACTGCCTCCTCCTAGATAAGAGGTCTTAAATATGACACAGACAGATAATCTGAAGTTTCTCATGTGCAAAGAAGTTTCTAAGTGCCTATATTAGATAATACTAAATCGTTTTCAAATTAAATTCCATTCCCAAATACTTAAAAATTACTCCTAATTTGAGGATGAAAGAGACAAGAAGGAAAAATCCCAGAGATGAGCTGAATGTGCAAGAGACTCTCACATTGACCAAAGAAGTTTAGAGAATACAAAAGAGAAAGACAACTAATGAAACTTCAAAGTAAAAGACCAACATTGCTATTTTTTCATTTTTTTTTAATATTATTTTGGTTTTGTTTCGATGGTGGAGAGTGAAATTTCCCTTTCTGGCTGATGAGGATGGAGGCCCATTAGTAGGAATTATATACAATATATACATATATATAATGTCAATCCCTCTGGTAACTTGGCTAAGACACACAATCCTCCCAGCAGCTCGTCCTGAATCCTCATTCTGCATAGTTGCCTCCCACACAAACACACACAGGCATATCTCTCAGTCAGTCCCAAGACCTCACAGTCTCTCTGGCAGTTGTCCAGAACTCCCACAGTCCAGTAGCAAACTCATCCAACCACCTTGCTCTGGGATGCAAATACACGTAGCACAGGACAATTATCCTGCTACCTAGGTAGTCTGTCTTGGCATTTGATCGCAATTGCTAACTGATATCCCTCTCCTCATTCACCATGGTTGCTGCAGCACAAAAACATGGGCACCTAGAACCTGCGGTCTGACTCTGTATGCACACATACATGCCAAATAGAGAGACTCCAGCCATTAAAATAGATATGGAGTATACTGACAAGACAGGACAGACTCTGCTGACCAGGTGCATGGCAGAGTTGAACAAGCATACAAGCCAGCAACCTGTTCCTACACAACCATTGTCTTTTATCTCCTTACTGTTTTCCCTTGTGCATTCCTCTCCAAACCACACTTTCTTTGTATCTGGTTCCTCGCTTAAGCATCCCATGGTGTCATGGGTTCAGCAGTAGCAGGCATTTTTCTCCTCCTTGGTAGCTGGTGCAGCGCTGTGTTTTTGAATTTCGGCCTGGGAACAGCGCTGAAAACACCAGTGTTTCGGTTACTGTTTAGTGATGTTTTGGTCTGACCAAGGACTTTCTGAGTCTCATGCTCTGCCAGGGAGGAGGGGAAGCTGGGAGGAAGCAGAGACAGGACACCTGACCCAAACTGACCAAAGAGCTATTCCATGCCACAGCACGTCATGCCCAGGATGTAAAAACAGAGGGCAGAGACCCGGAAGGGTGGAGGTGCACTGCGTGGTCAGGCATGGTATCAGGTGGTGAGAGATTGTATTCTTTTCCCTTGTATTTGCCTTGTCATTATTATTATTGGTGGTAGCAGGAGTGATTTGTGTTACACCTTAGTCACTAAACTGTTCTTATCTCAACCTGTGGGAGTTGCATTCTTTTGATTCTCCTCCCCATGCCCCTGGGACTGGGGGAAAAAGAAGGGAGAGTGAGTGAGCGAACTGTGTGAGGGGCTTAAACCATGACACATGGTAAGTATTGTGCAATCTCAAATTGTATTTCACTTAATCCTCAAAATGAGTCCCATACACATTTGGCAGCAACACCTTCCTCTGCAAGGTCCGGAGAACCTTTCTTTTTCACTGGTGATACTGGGTCTCAACCCAGTATATGGGCTGATCAGTCCCATGGAGGGGCTGGGGCCAGGGCTCTGTTTCTCTGAACAGGTTATTGAGGTTCCCCCACCCCATGTCCCTGAGCTGTTTCACGTGTGCTTGGAGGCAAGATTTTCATCAAATAACCTGAAAGTTTATAAAACAATTTTGAACAGAACTAAGGCTGAAGATTCATTGCTGAAAACCATTTGCTTTACTTCCGAGCTTGCGGTCCTGCCTTATATGAGCTTGACAGACATGAAACGAAAGCAAGTGGCCTTGCAGCTATGAAGCAAAGTGGATGTTATTTAGGAACAATATGGCAAATCCTATCTCAAATAAGAATAAAGCACTACTAAAGATAGAGACACTGAGGATTTGAAGAAGTTTGGCCTTCATAAAAGTGGATAGGGAGGTACAGAACTGTAACCAAGCTCTTCAGTATATTCTTGTATATTCTTCTCTATGCTTGATTTGGCATGATCTGCAGAGGAGAAGAAATTACTTTCTAACAAGGGAAGGCTCTGGGTTTTTTATTGTTCTGGTGAGAAGGGTAGAGCTTACTGCAAAGAAAAAATAAGCTGCATAAAGATATTTAGCCTTTAAGCCAACAGACACTTACCTGAAACATGCGAGGTGAGAAATAAGCCACAGCAGAAACCATGTAATTCTTGCCAGTACCTGGGCCTAGACCCTAGACTTTTGGAATAACTTGTTCTCGGTTTGGCTTCTGGTCAGCTACAGAGCATGTACCTTGGGTACTTTCTGTTTCTTTGCAATTGCCTTTTGTAGATAAAAGTATTTGTTTTGGTTTTCTCCACCAGAATTCCATGTGGTGAGGGAAAAAGTTATTATCCCTTCTTTCTAAAATGATTTTTAAAGCCATTTAGCATGCCTATAGGCATTTTGTTTAAATTCTGTGCAGTGTAGTCAGTCTAGCAAAAAATAGTGGGGGTTATCATTATTACGTCTGTACTATGTATTGCAGGACTTAATTGTAATACTTGTTGCTTTAAGACTTTTACTATAATTGAAAATGAAAAATCTCTCTCGTTCATTTGTGTTTGAGGTAGTAATGGTATGGCTCATATGCCAAGCTAAGTGGACTCTGGCAAACCTAAAGAAAGATTTTGGAACCAGGAAAAGGTTGGGGCCCAGTACATAAATAAATAAATAAATAAATAAATAAATAAATAAATAACCCCCACCTTTTATGGTTTCTTTGCACTAATGTAACTGCTATATAAGATGTCCTGTGGCAGCTTCTGTAACATTAATAATATAATGATTTTCTTATGTTTAAATCAAGGTAATTTAAATGTGCAAAGAGTATTTCTTATTCCTGCTGCGATATAATGTTTTCACTTGATTGAAGCTGAACTGCAATTTGGCCTTTATGTTGAAAGGGGAAAAAAAAACAAACCAGGGCTGCTGCGAGAAATTGGATCAATTAAACAATGCTCTTTTGTAATGAGGGTTGTATCATTCTGCCAATGATAAAAATCTGTAGCTGAATCTGTCATCAATGATATATGCCATCTTCTTTGCCCCATGAGGCTAACCTATCAGGAGGCAACTATCAGTTTTAGTTTTCTATTGATCCTTGCATATTCTGTTTCAGAAGTCAGCAAAAAGTGCAAACCAGCTCATTATGAAATACTAACTTTGCTAACAGAGGCTCCTGGAGGCTGAAAACAGCATTAAGAATATTACAATGAAAATGTCATTTGTGAATACTTTCCCTTCTCTAGCCTGTTTTCCCATTTTGTGTCTTGCATTTTGGACAGCAGTATTGTACCAAATCATGACAAAGCTCCCAGGGTGCGGTACTAGACCAAACACCAGCAAACCAAGTTTGGTGATAGCAGACATACAAAACACTATAGCACAAGATGTCAGTGAACAGTTCTGTGTACCTAGGTCTGAAAAAACCAGGAGAGCTTGTGTGACTTCTGGGGATTGTTATAGCCTTATGAACCTAGACAGGGGTCAGTCCACATGTGCTATTGGTTGTGGTTGTGAGTTTAGGGCTGACCACCTAAACAATGGGACCTTAAGGGCATCTAAAGAGCAATGGTAAGTGTAGGATCATGGCCTAAAGGGCTGCAGAAATGCAGAGGGAAAAGCATTTTGGGATTTTGTAAAGCATATTATAGGGTGCTTTATAAAGGGGTTGTGACAATGTGTGAGAATTGTTTAGAGAAAGGGCCATAGGGAGGTATAAAGGTGAAACAAAGAGAGATAAGAATAGGAAAATGGAGGGAAATGGGGATAAAAAAAGCTGGTCAAGTGTAAGCAGGAATTGGTCAATATGCTTGTCTGACTGTGCCTTATCACTGCAGTCTATCCTATGGTCTTATTAAATTCTACTTTTAAATAGAGTCTGTGTGGGTACAGTCTCAGTTCTGACTGTGTATGTGTGGGTGTAGTGATCTTCAAGTTGGGCTTGCTTTTGAGCACAATAAGAAGTCTGAGTGCCAGAAGCTGGAGAAGTACCACAAACCTCAGAGGCTTGAAGGTCCAAATGCATCAACAGAGGGAGACCAGGGGTTAGCTGCTGTGCAGGTTAAGTGTCTAAGACCCCATACAGGAGAGACCCACAAGTTATGAGTGCACATGTTCCACTGGCAGACTTCAACCTGGGATCTCTCAGTGCTGCTCATACCTGTGCAAGTGTAATGTACCTATGTGGTACCAGGAAGGGCACTGCTGTCTGGTCATTGGAATTTTAAGTTGCATATCAGTAGTAAGAGCACACACCCATATATATGAAATGCTTTTATACACTCACACAAATATATAAGGGCAGGCAGGCAAGAAGGCAGGAAAGCAGGAAGGAAGACAGGAAGGCAGTCAGGAATGCAGGAAGGAAGACAGGAAGGCAGGAGGGAAGGAAGGACCCTAAATGTTTCTATAGGCTCAAGGGATTATTTTTCTGTTTGTATCCCTTTAGATTTCTGTTTAGTAAGACTTGCAGACTCTATTGGTGAACAGACTTCGAGAATTTCTGAAGAACTGTCAGTATCATTGTTATTCTTTTTTGTTAGGATAGATAAGTCTTACAAAACGTCAGTGTGTCATGGTTTAAGCTGTAAATTGCGCAGCCCGCTCACTCACTCCCCCCTTTCTTTCTTCCCCCAGTCCCGGGGTGATGAGGAGGAGAATTGAAAGAATGCAACTCCCACAGGTTGAGATAAGAACAGTTTAGTAACTAAGGTATAACACAAATCACTCCTGCTACCACCAATAATAATAATGACAAGGCAAATACAAGGGAAAAGAATACAATCGCTCACCACCCAATACCAAGCCCGATCACGCAGTGCACCTCCACCCTTCCGGGTCTCTGCTCTCTGTTTTACATCCTGGGCATAATGAGCTGTGGCATGGAATAACTCTTTGGTCAGTGTCGTGGTTTAAGCCCCTATAACTCATGCAGTTGCTCTCTCACTCACTCCCCCCTCTTTCTTCCCCCTCCTCCCGGGTGGATGCGGAGGAAAATCGAAAGAATGTAACTCCCACAGGTTGAGATAAGAACAGTTTAGTAATTAAAGTATAGCACAGGACCACCCCTGCTACCACCAATAATAATAATGACAAGTCAAATACAAGGAAAGAATACAATCGCTCACCACCCGATACCAAGCCCGACCACGCAGTGTACCTCCACCCTTCCGGGTCTCTGCTCTCCTTTTTTACATCCTGGGCTTGACGTGCTGTGGTATGGAATAACCTCTTTGGTCAGTTTGAGTCAGGTGTCCTGCCTCTGCTTCCTCTTGGCTCCCCCTCCTCCCTGGCAGAATACGAGACTCAGAAAGTCCTTGGTCAGACCAAAACATCGCTAAGCAGTAACCGAAACACTGGTGGCATCAGTGCTGTTCCCAGGCCGAAATTCAAAACCACTGTGCTGCACCAGCCACCAAGGAGGAGAAAAATGACTGCTACTGCTGAACTCAGGACAGTCAGTTTGGGTCAGGTGTCCTGTCTCTGCTTCCTCCCAGCTTCCCCTCCTCCCTGGCAGAGCATGAGACTCAGAAAGTCCTTGGTCAGACCAAAACATCACTAAACAGTAACCGAAACACTGGTGTTATCAGCGCTGTTCCCAGGCCGAAATTCAAAAACACAGCGCTGCACCAGCTACCAAGAAGGAGAAGAATGCCTGCTACTGCTGAACC
Organism: Ara ararauna; assembly: GCA_028858755.1. Lineage (NCBI taxonomy): Eukaryota > Metazoa > Chordata > Aves > Psittaciformes > Psittacidae > Ara > Ara ararauna. The sequence continues at coordinate 58,119,475 of CM054377.1, read as the reverse complement.
CATGACACAGTGAAATGTGAATCAGGCTTTTAAAATGTTATGTTCTCTGATTTATGCGCACAATCTGCAATATTTATCTATTTAAGAGGCCTTATTTGCCCATAACAGAAGAAAAGGCCATTGTCATGGTTTAAGCCGTAAATCACGCAGCCCGTTCACCCGCTTCCCCCTCCTTCTTCCCTCTCACTCCAAGAGGGGGGGGAGAATGGGGAGAAGAATCAAAAGAATGCAACTCCCACGGGTTGAGATAAAAACAGTCCAGTAACTAAGGTATAACACAAACCACCACTACCACCACCACCACCAACAATGACCAGGAAAATACAAGGAAAGAGGATACAATTGCTCACCACTCGATGGCTGAGCTGTGAACTGAACTCTTCTGGGTTCCTGCCCCCAGTTTTACATCCTGGGCATGACATGCTGTGGCATGGAATAGCTCTTTGGTCAGTTTGGGTCAGGTATCCTTTTTCGGCTTCCAAAGGCTTCCCCTCCTCCCTGGCAGAACATGAGACTCAGAAAGTCCTTGGTCAGACCAAAACATTCTAAGCCATAACTATAAACATCAGTGTTATCAGTGCTGCTCCCAGACTGAAAGTTGAAAACACAGCACTGCACCAGCTACTACGGAGAGAAATGACTGCTAATGCTGAACCCATGACAGCCACAAAGCTTCTCCTCCTCTTTAATTTTTTAGTTGAAAATATATTCAGAAAAATACTTTGTAGATATAATACATTCATGTTAAAGTTTCCCTTGGGACTTAAAATCTTTAGTGTTCCATACTATTATCATGTCAAGGTGTTCAATCATAACAATGTATTAATGTAGGATTGTTGTTTGTTTTCAAATATTTGTTTATGTTTCTCTGATGTAAGCAACTAGCTCTAAATGTAGAGAACTTTTAAATTAAACAAGGCTGGACTGGATCAGATTTTGAATAGAATATCACTGCAGTTTTGTATGATGAGAAAAAAACCTTTACAAAGTGCTACAACAGGGATAGAAATTTAAATTACACATTTAAGAATATTAAATAGCATTTATTTCCCTATGCAGTGTAGAATATAGTAACAATATTTATCTACTATTGTCTTAAAATAATGTCTAACAGTATTTAATTTTTTAAAATATTTTTTATTTTTGTTTTTATTTTTGTAAGTATGATTATATTTCTTGCATGGCAGGAACATGAGTTTAAATTTCTCTTTTGCTTATTGGTATGAAAAATGCATCCTTACTGCAGTTTTTTGGAATTGTCTTCGCTTGAGGCTGTGCCTGCAACTTAGAAAGCCTATCAAAGGAAAATGGTGACTTGAAATTCAAACTGAACTGAGCTGGAGGGATACAGCAATCTTTTTAAAGTTTATTTTAGATCTCTAAATCAAAAAGTTTTAAAAAAATTCAATCATTCATCTCTAATACATGAAACAACATCTGAGTTTTGTGGTGACTCTATTTTTAGCTTTCTACAAGAGCTGAAAAGACTCTGTAAGAGGAGAGCAAAAAGAGCTTTTAAAGTCCAATAGCCATCTCAAATTAATTTAAACTTAAAGTGGAATATAACATTTTTTTCTTCTCTTTTTTGTAAAAAAGTAATCTTTTGGAGCACAGAATATGTTTTGCTTGCTGCATAGCTTCTCAGAGAGAGAATCCAGTTTAAGTTCAACAAAACATTAGATTTGTAATTCAAAAGATTACTTGAAAGTTAAAAATAATTATCTCTTCCATCATAGGAGAGAGAAAAAAATAGTGAAAAGAGAAATTTCTATCATTGGATTATGGAATCAAACACTGGGGTTTAGTTATATTTAAAATGTTTTTTCTTCCATCACACATTAAGATTTTGCATCTCCTTTGTTATATCACTGCCTGGTTTACAAGGCAGCAGCAAGTCCTGAGGGCCACAAGGATGATCAGGGGACTGGAGCACCTCCCATATGAAGATAGGCTGAGAAAGTTGGGGCTGTTCAGCCTGGAGAACAGAAGGCTGCGTGGAGACATCATAGCAGCCTTCCAGTGTCTGAAGGGGGCCTATAGGGATGCTGGGGAGGGACTCTTCATTAGGGACTGTGGTGATAGGACAAGGGGTAACTGGTTCAAACTTAAACAGGGGAAGTTTAGATTGGATATAAGGAAGAAGTTCTTTTTGGTAAGGGTGGTGAGACCCTGGAATGGGCTGCCCATGGAAGTTGTGAATGCTCCATCACAGGCGGTGTTCAAGGCCAGGTTGGACAGAGCCTTGGGTGGCATGGTTTAGTGTGAGGTGTCCCTGCCCATGTCAACGGGGTTAGAACTAGATGATCTTAAGGTCCTTTCTAACCCTAACTATTCTATGATTTTATCACTCTATGATTCTATGATTCTATTTCAGGTAATCTATGTTGCTATAATGTATGGAAACCTAGCTGAGAGTTGATTTCTTCTCATGACTGAGAGACATAGCAAAGTATGTTATTTGCCACAATGTATTTGATAGAGTATATATATTTATGTTCATGGTGATTGTTTGTTGGAAAGATGAGGGAAAACATAGATGCGTTGCTGTTCTATGGCCTTCATACTTGGCTGCACCAAGGCACCTGGCGAATGCTCTCAATGTGGACAACAGTGAAATCATGTGAAATTGCATGGCCCCATGAGTAAACAATTGCACATCTGGCATAAAGCCGGTTGTTTTTCTAAGGGTATAAAAGTGGGACCCTCTTGTGGCTGAACCTGAAGCCTCATCTATGGGTGGATGCACTGCATAAGGATTTTTCCGGTTACCTGGGACTCCTGGCATGGTCTGGAACAGAGCTTCCCAGCTTCAAGTGTGGGCTTGGATGATGATTTGGTGGTAACTGGTGAAGTATTTCTTCATAATCACTATTCTCTCTATAATGTAATGATTTGATGCTTACTAATTTTCCTCTGTACTTATATATATGTTTTACTTTATTGTCCTTATTTACCATATATAGAGAGATATAGACCTGATTCACATTAGAGTGCTTGTTTGCTTTAGTGTGCTTATTTAATAAACTATGCATGTTGCACAGTTAGTGTGTGGTTGTTTTGCTGTGTACCCTGACTGTTAGCTGGACAGTTAGCTACAATCAGAGACGGTGGAATTGTCCATCTGTCTAGCTGGTTTTATATTCTGGGTTGGCATTATACGCTGCTATAAGAAGAGTTTGATTCATATCTGCACTCTTGCATAGGTTACAACTCCTCTCCTCTCTCCTCAAGAATCTCATTCAGAGGTCAGGTTGCATCACATCTTTCTTTTGTACAAGCCCTCTGAACCTATAAAAAGCCTGGGACAGCTCCTTTTCAACATGTTGCTTGCATACCTCCACTAACCATCCTTTGGATCAGGAAGAAAGAAGTCAGAGGAGGACCTTCAGGCATACGCAGATGTGGTGACTTTGGTCTTGCAGGCAAATGCAAAATTCCATTGCTTTCAGCTCACCTTCTAAGAATTATTTCTGTTTAGTGGTTCTCTACTTTTTTTCACTGTTTTGGATGCTTATGACTCATTTTCCTATCCAGGGTTATTTTTTAAATTTGTTTTTTATATTTATCTATTTGGTTGTTTATGCTCTTTTTCCAAATCAGAGAGGGCTTTTAGTGTAAGGACAAACATTACATGGATACAGCAATGGAGATTAATGGGGATGCACTTGCCTATTTCAAAAGTGAGTGAAGGAAATGTTTGTATAATTATAAAACAGTCTTCTTAAAACCCCCTTATTTAGCTAAATTTACATTGCATTGTGCTATTTCTCAGCTAGTTAACACTTAAATTAAGGTGAAATTAGAGTACTTTTTATTTGTTTAGTCTCTGGAAAGAGTAAAAAAAATCAGCATGTTGTTTTGAGTGACAGCATGGAAAGAGACTAGATCTAGGCCGGCTGTTTCAACCTTCTTTTACTCCCTATGTGAGGAACCTTATTACTGTTGAAGCTGAGAAAGACTTGATTTTGCTGCATTTCATCTTATCAACGTGTGGGTTACTCAAGCTAGGTTGTTCTGAGTTAGTTTATATAGCTTTGTTGCACTGCTGGTACAATTTGGGTCAAAATGGTCTTTGTTTCTAAACTTCCCAGAAAACTTTTGAGATCAGCCTGAATCTTCTTTGTTCACTACCATTAAACTCAAGTCTTTGAACGCACCACCACCACAGTACCTGAACTGTGAATTTAGATAATACTGTAGATTACTGGTACTTCCCTTACATGCTGTAAGTCTTCCTTGTACCAACACTGCAGAGTTAAGCTCTGCCTCTGCCTTATGTTTTTGACAACAGTGTTGTTTTCGTTCTGGTTGCTGTGATGTACTGTAGTCAGTTCACTGGGAGCTAGATCAATGGGAAAGAAGGAAATGCAGTTCTAAAACCTTCATGTGTTACATATATTTTTCCAAATTAACAATATATGTGTAAAACACACATTCAAGGTTCCCAAAAAGGAAGAAAAGAAATATCATCTCTAGGTGATAGCAATAAAGTAATTGAAAGAAATTAGAGAAGACAGATAAAATTCTATTATTCAGATGTTATTACAGTAGCTTATTTACATATAATCCCTTCCCCCCATCTACAAACATGTCAGAATATATGTCTGATATATGATTGTCAGTGTTGTTATATTACACTATTGTATTTGCTAAATATCACTTACTAAAATTGCCATCAGTTTGAAAAAAGGTTGCATATTCAGCCTTTCTGACTTCACTAAGTTGTTAAAATTAGAAGAGTGTGTGGTGGTTTGTTTTTCTATTTCTGTCTTGAAAAATAATTTTGCAAAGCTGAGATTTTGGCTTCTGCTAGTCCAAAAAGCTCTCTGAGAATTGATCTGCTGTGCTTTGCCTCAAAGGAATTTCTTATAGCACTCACAAGAAAGCTGACATACTTTCATCAGTTTTTGTGTTAGTTTTTAGAAACAGTTGTTCCAAAAAACATCAGTAGAATCCACATTAAATACTTTGCTTCCTGGATCCAGCCAACACAAGAAACAGTAATTCAATCTACTGAGTTCTTGCCTATGAGAATTCATTTTCTTTAGAAACAGCATCTGTGCCACTATCTTGTAGGAATACTAAAGTGATGGAAAAGAACCAGAGCTTTTCCTTTGAAGAATTCTACAAGGGAAACTTTCTCTCTAAAGCGAAACCCACAGAATTCATTGTGCATTTACTTCTTTCATGTACCTGGTATAAAGAAAAGAAGGAAATCTGCCAGTTGGCTCAGTAGAGGACATAGACCTTTAAGGTGCTGAGTGCTAGCCGAAAGCAGAAGCAAATGCACATAGTTCACTTAGGAAGTCAGCAAAGGTTTGACCATGCATAGCATTTATGAATGAAAGTTAATTTGTTTTTTCTCCAGTGGCAGGCTGAGAAGAGATACCTCTTTTCCACTCAGACATGTCACCTTGAAGACAAACCTAATTAAAAATCCAAGTTGAAAACCTTTTCCCATGTGTATTGAGAGCATGAATCAGAAAAAGTGATATAATGCCCTGTTGCTGCTATTCTGAGGATGGGCATAGGTTTGCATGTTATGGTGTCTTGCTGACTAAAAAGTTTAATGCCCTTTCAGACGTACTGTTGAATAGCCGCTGAGCAGTTCTTACCGCAGTATCCTTGCCAGGGGATGCACTTGATTGCTGTGTACCTTAGAGACACAAAATGTTCTCCCTTCGCAGTTCAGTTGATGGATTTCTACCCTAATATTAAATCCAGGCTGATGAACCTTCTGCTGAGTATACTGCCTATATGCCCCTTAGGCCTCTTATTTTTTTGTAAGCTTGAGTGGAACTATCACAGCAAAAAATTCAGCCCATGCAATTCAAATGTGTGAGTCTACTAATTATAGTGTTTGAAGTTCAGTGTGAGCAGCATGTGGCACTAAAAAATGTGTTAAATAAGGCATAGCCTCTAACTTACTATTCAGGCCCATGGGCTCCCCCTGTTTAGGGATATCCTACCTCCTGCAGGTCCAGTAATGCAACACATTGCTCTCTAATTTAAATAATGTCAGAAAGATTAAGTGCTACCAAACCCTATGAAGATAATTAATGCATAGTTGTTAGCATGTCTGACTAGACTTACTCCTGTGTCATTTTTAGCAGTTTTTATCAGTAATTGGTTTAACTTTCATTTGCACTTCTCTCCATTTAAACTCTTAATACTTCTAAGCTGGCAGAGCTATGAGTAAACAGTTAAAGAGGTATAAGCAATTATAAGAATTGCTTAACTGGTATAATTACAGAATGAATTTCTTTGCCTGTTAGTCACGCTGTATTTGAGTTCAATGGAACTGAACACAGGGTGTAAGTTCACCAAAAGATCCTTCAGACATTAATGCAGGAGTTGCAGAGCAGCCTCTGGCTTCTGTAGGTGTTTCAGCTCTGTCATGGGCTCTAGGAGACGACTTCTTGAGTAACTTTGTCAATGACAGAGGAAAAACTTTTCATAAAGAACTGAGTCACTGACCACCACTCATCTGGTGAATGGACTGTGCAGGCAGTTTGGGACTGCAGCAACTTTCTTCCAGGTTTCAGCTATTACAGGCAGAGCTTTGCAGGCACTGTGATCTCAGGAACCTGTGAAGAGTACACAACATGGAGATTCGAGTTAATATGGGATCTTTGTAATCAGAAAGGCCTGCAAGTCCATGAATCCTTTAACTTCCTTTGATACTTGGGGAATATAATCCCTCACCATGACTAGGAAGAAGCTGGTAAGAGCTCTGAGAATTTGTATTTCCCATTTCTTTGATTTTTTTGGTTGATTCATTGGGTTGTTTTTGTGTTTCTGATGACCTTTATGACTGTTCAGTTAGAGTTTTCTGTTTGGTATTTATACTGCAGAAAGTAAAGTCTCAGCCTGCTGAAAGATAGCCAGTTGGAAACAAATACTTTTCTATCTCTGAAATGAGACAAGGAGGCGAGTCCCTGGAGATTTCTCTGAATCAGAAAGCAGAGGGATTTAGTAAATTTAGTTTAAATAAAACTAACTGTACAACAGTTTGGTAATGTATTAAATAGTAGCACAAAGGAAAAAACAAAACCAAAGCATTCCTTATTATTTATTTTCCTTGTTATACATAACATAATGTATATTATGTTATGTACATAACATAATAAAGACCTTAGAAATTGAATGATATTTTAAATATATGGAAATTTCCTGCATTTAATTTTCTGGATTTTGCTTCAGTTCTTGTCAGAAACATTCTTTGGGCTTTTAATAAGACTGTCTCTGTCCCATACCTGATGGGCCATATGTGCTTGATTGCAGGCCTTTTAATTTACAGTGAAGTAACCTGCTGACGAAATAGCTTTCAACATTGTTTCTGTTTCCTTAATAATCCAACAGGGTACTGAAACTGGAGTTGTCAAAAAAAGTGCTAAACCCTAGCACTAAACTTGCTGCAAGGAAAGAACTCAGAGTAAAGGTTTGAAAGCTTAATTACACATGTATGCATTATATTCCCTGAGTACTGGGGTGTCTTAAGTTGATAGGCTGCAAAAAAATAAATTAAGTCACTTTTTTATTTTTGATCTGTTTTTTTAGTTTTAGTTCAGTGTTTCATTTTGTCTGTATTCTGCTTAACAACTTCTTTCTTTGTTGAGTCTACAGTGTTCCCCTATAAAATGTCCTTTTTTCTTTTCATCTGCCTCATTTCTCCTTCTTGTTTATATTATCAAAACCCTGACTTAGATTTTCTTGAGGGTTACTCTGATTTGAAGGAAAGTGGTCTAATTTTTCTTGCAGAAAAGGTAACTATTCAGAGTTTCAGATACCTTGTTTCTCTGCATATAAAAATGTTGGACGTGCAGGAGATTCCTAATCCAAGAAGTATGTTAGCAATTGCCACTTCTATTGTTCTTGTGATTGAGCTCATGGGAAAAGGTTACCTCCAAGCCATATAAATATGCATTTTTAATGACACTTACAAACAGAGATCTGGAGGAACCAAGAATTAAAACAAGCAAGAAAAAAAATAAGATAGGTTGTTTCATTCTATTGCTTTGAACAGTATGATTTTAGTTATTGTACTTGAGACATTCAATTCAAGGCAGTGATTTCAGAGTGATCAAGTGTCTTCGCTTAATTAAGGCTTCAATAAGTTTTCTGTTACTAGTCTGGTTTTTATCTTCTTTTTCTTTTTTTTTTTTTTTTCTTTTTTTCACCTGTGGGAATTCTTTTAGTTTTTCAGAAGAACTTTTAAAGTGGATTAAAACTATCCTGAAAAATGGGAATAAAAGCAATCAAATTGTTCTCCAGGGAGTAATTTAGAATTGCTCTTTTCAATTCCAGCCAGGGTAATTCTTTTCCCCTGTAGGTACTTCTGAAAATCAGTTTTTTTAGGAAAAGTAAAAAATAGAATTTACCTTTACTCTTTATCCTTCAGAAATCTGTCCTTTGTTTAAGGTATATCCCTACAAACAATTTGTTTTTCTTGGAAGGCAGTTGCAGGGACTGTGAGAATGACGACCCTAAGCCTACTGTAGGAGAGGATCTGGTTCGAGATCAGCTTAAGAACCTGAACGTACACAAACCCATGGGACCTGATGAAATCTATACGTGGGTCCTAAAGGAGCTGGCAAATTAAGCTGCTAAGTCACTTTCCATCATATTTGAAAAATCATGGCAGTCAGGTGAAGTTCCTGAGGACTGGAAAAAGGGAAATATAACCCCCATTTTCAAAAAGGGGAAAATGAATGACCTGGAGAATTGCAGACGAGTCAGCCTCACCTCTGTGCCTGGCAAAATCTTGGAGCAGATTCTCCTGGAAGGCATGCTAAGGTACATAAAAAACAACAAAGTGGTTGGTGACAGCGAGCACGGCTTCACTAAGGGGAAATCCTGCCTGATCAATTTCGTGGGTTTCTATGATGGGGCTGCGGAACTGATGGACAGGGGTAGAGCAGTGGATGTCATCTATCTGGACTTGTGCAAAGTGTTTGACACTGTCCCACATGACATCCTTGTTTCTAAATTGGAGAGGCATCAATTTGGTAGATGGACCACTCAGTGGATAAAGAACTGTCTGGATGGCTGCATGCAGAGTTGCGGTCAATGGCTCAGTGTCCAGCTGGAGACCAGCAATGAGTGGTGTCCTTCAGGGATCAGTGTTGGGACCAGTCTTGTTCAACATCTTTGTGGGTGACATGGACAGTGGGATTGAGTGTGCCCTCAGCAAGCTTGCCGATGACACCAAGCTGTGTGGCTTGGTTGATATGTTGGAGGGAAGGAACGCCATCCAGAGGGACCTTGACATGCTTGTGAGGTGGGCTGATGCCAACCTTATGAAGTTTAACCATGCCAAGTGCAAGGTCCTCCACCTGGGTCAGTGCAATCCCAGGCAAAACTCCAGGTTGGGCAGAGAAGAGATTCAGAGCAGCCCTGCGGGGAAAATCTTGGGTGTGTTGATTGATGAGAAGCTTAACATCAGCCAGCAGTGTCTGCTCGCAGCCTAAAAAGCCAACTGTATCCTGGGCTGCATCAAAGGGAGCGTGACCAGCGGGTCGAGGGAGGTGATCCTGCCCCTCTACTCTGCTCTCGTGAGACCTCCCTTGGAGTATTGTGTGCAGTTCTGGTGTCCTCAACATAGAAAGGACATGGAACTGTTGGAACAAGTGCAGAGGAGGGCCACGACGATGATGAGGGGACTGGAGCACCTCCCGTATGAAGATAGGCTGAGAAAGTTGGGCCTGTTGAGCCTGGAGAAGAGAAGGCTGCGTGGAGACCTCCTAGCAGCCTTCCAGTATCTGAAGGGGACCTATAAGGACACTGGGTATGGACTGCTCATGAGGGACTGTAGTGATAGGACAAGGCGTAATGGGTTAAAGCTCACAGAGCCTTGGGTGTCATAGTAATTGTGAGTGTCCCTACCCATGGCAGGGGGGTTAGAACTAGATGATCTTAAGGTCCTTTCCAACCCTAAGTATTCTATGATTCTATGATGCTATGCTTCAGTTCATGTAAAATGTGCTAGCTAAGGGCAGAGAAAGAAAAGGAGAAGAGGCATCCAGAATGAGGGTTAAATTTAATATGTTTGTAGAAACAAATGTAATTTATTTTTCCAAGATCTTGAATCCCTGTCCCATAAATTTTATAGAGGGTTCTATTTTCTTGAGATGCAAACTGCTGCAATGTTAAATGCTTGAACTGTTGACAATGCTTCAATGAACTCATCAGTCCCAATTCTGTTTAGAATTTGGAGGTTGGGACTGATCTATATTGTGCACATAATGGATTAACATGGCTAAAACTAAGCACTGAAGTGAATCCTGAGACTTATCTACAGGCTAGTGCTGGTTTAGACTGGCAAGTGAGGACAGGTAGTTAGCCCACATTGTGTCGAATAACTCTCACATTACATGTTTTTACCTCCCTATTAAGTTTTTTTTTTTTATTTATTGCCTTCCTTAATTTCTGATCATACTTTTTCTTAGAGGTTTAAGAGAAGGATAAAGTGGATTAAAAAGGAAGACTTAAAATGTTCAGAGGTGGATCTAGTTGGAGTTCCTTCCTGCTGATGCATGGAAAAAAAAGAAATCGATCTGTTGTGCAACCTTTTTAACTTAATTGTTTAAACATCAGCTGCTTTTAGAAGCAGCTGCTTTCAAAATGCCTTCTCTACTGTAGAGTGGATAAGTTGCTAAATTCTTGACTTAGAAAAATATGCCTATCACATTAATGTGCTTGAAGATTCACATTTTTTGGTGGAGAGGTCTTGCTTTATAAGTTTTTGGCATTTTTTTCTAACACGTGAAATCACTGGGATCAAGCTAACAACATAAGATTACAGAATTTCCAGGAAGTCTAAGAGTAAGTCAAAATTGTTTTCACTAAGCTTCACAGCAGTTTTAGGACAACCAGAAGATATGAGGCCTTCAGAAGAATACAGTTGTATAAAAATTATCTGCATTTAATAGTGTTTGCTTCTTAAAGTCTTGAATGTTTTTGGAATTATAGTCTTTTTACAGCATTTGTATTATGACTATGTCTCTGTTTGCTTGGCCCTCTTGGAACTTTAAAGAGGACAGGATAGCAGAAGATAAAGTAATTGATTTCTCTAATCTGCTGGTCCTAGACTTGTTTCCATTTTGAAGGAGCATAGAGCTTCATGTATATTTGCTTGCTGCAGCTGGGCAGCAAGATGCTGCAAAGGATGTGTGTGAGTTCTTATTTCACTCCCATGTTGCCAAGCTGATGGCTCAAAAAGGTCTATTCCCTAAAGAGCATAAACAGGAAGTAGCTATTTGTAAGGTGGTATACAAAACCCTATTTGCTTTTTATTTTCTCTTCCTGCAGCATCTTTCAAGAAAGGTCATTCCTTCTGCTTCTTCTATTGATGATTCAAGTAATAGTGTTGTGAATACAAATGTAATGCCATTAACACCCTATGGTGCTAACCTTTATTTTAATGAAATATTAATTCCTAAAGAAATAGGCAGCAAGTGGTTATGAGTGGAGGCTGGCATGTATAAGTTAGGTTGGTTGAAGTTAAAGGGACAAGAATAGAGTTGAATGCAGCAGCCTTCAACCATTCCTTCCATTTTGGGTATTTAAGCGTATTTAAATATTAAGTGATTCTTAGGGAGCCTTTTGGCAGACAACTTAATCATTCTCACATTAATTGTCTTTAAATATTAAGTTTTCTTTGAGGCTAAGCTCTTCAGGACAAGAACCAAAACTTATATTCTCTTACAGAAGCCAGCAAGTCCTAAGAATTTTTCCGCCTGTCACCTTGATAAAGTGAGCATTAATTAAAACTGATATTTAATCTTCCCTAACTCTTTTCAACAATCTGGCAACTTGGAGGTTTAATGATCAAAGCATTAGATTACTAATAATTTTAACTGGGGAAAAACCCAAACGACTTCTATCTTCTGCTGTTGGAGATGACGTTGAATAGTTTGTCATTTTTATTTGCCAAAATTGTTATCAATGAATGTTCAATTGGAAATAGGCGAGGAAATCCTAGGAAATTAGATATGTGTATGTGTGTGAGACAAAGGAAGAATGCTTGTGTGATTATAAGATGGAAGCGAGTAGAAAGAGCAATTTTGGGGAGATAAACATGAAAGACTGTAAAAATAAAAACTGACTTGTACAAGGGAAGTGTACAGACACATTCACTCTGTGTCTCCTTGAAAAATAAAGTCCCCCAGCATATCATCTCATGTTTTGACACACTGACATTCTTTCGTACTTGAAATACGGTAGAGGCTACAACACCTACTTGTGTACTGTAGCTGTTGAGGAAAACTGCAGCCTTCAAAAGGATACGACCAACATCAGCTGGAAGTAATCTAATAATTTTTAAGATTGATCTTAATGAAATTATGATCAGGATTATGAAATGCCATTGCCTATAATACTAGTAGGACTCAATCAGTTAACCAACAAGCAAAATTATTCCATATGCATGTCAAGTTTGCAGTAGTATCTGATATATATATGCAGTAGTATCTTATAAGAGACTTATGTAGTCTCTTATCTACATATTGGGTATCAGCAACTTTTCAAATCCTGTGCTGGGAAGCTGGCAGAAACACAGTTCAAAACTGCTTGGTTATACTCACTGACATTTTATTCTTTGAAATAATTTATCTAACCCACAAAAAATAATACTTTGCAATTAAGAATATTGTAATTTTTCAAAATAGAAATAGAATAGAAATAAATGGAATACAGAAACCTACTACTTTATGTGCTATGCTACTTTTTCGCTTTTTTTCCACAATATGTGTTTGGCTGTTGTGCACCACTTTTATTATTTTGGTAATTCAAAAAAATCCCCAAATCAGAAACTGAACAACAAACACGTTCAAGAATTTCAGTGTGCTGCAACACAATGGAAATTGTATTGGGGATTGCCAGTGTTTGGGAATAGAGTTTCCAAGTAGTCATGGTTTTGCCTGCAAGAGTATTCTGGAGTATTCTCTACATTTAGTGCCTAATGAACTCCACTGTCATCTGACATTCAATTAGCAATAATCTTTCTGGAGCACTACCAGTGAAAACCATTTCTGATTTGAAGATTTTATCAAATCCAGCTAAATTTTTTTAGGGTACAGTAGAGATTTAAGACTGCATTTTTGTGTATAATAATATTGCAATCATAATAAACAGAATTTCTAATAATACCATAACCATTGTGTTCAGTGGGGAATTTATTGGTAAGAGTGGTAGAAATCCTGCAGTGACTACATTGTAGCTACTTGGGTCAGTGAGTATTCGCATTTACCACACAAAGTTGAGAAGCTGAGATTAAACTTTTAAAAGCACTCCTTGTTGTGCACGTAGACTGTACTTGTAGATAGATAGAGAGAAACCACTATGTTCCTTCTGCATGGAACTCCTAATAATAGCGACTGAATATTATGGGGAATTGGTGTTTCTGCATCAGATATTGAACAAGAATGAGTTTTCCTCAATTCTCACAATGCACAGTTCCTTTGGGAGAGTGAAAGAGTCGGAAGGCATTTGCATTTACCTCTTACTAGCATCAAGATATTTTTAATCATTTAAAATTTCCAGAAACAGGTAAAGGTTGGGCTGTATGGGTGGGGAAATGGTATAAAATTACTTTTACATCACACTGTTCATCTGAGAGCATTAAATCAGTTATAAACAAATAGTTTACACTTCTGTATCTCTTTGAGGTCTTTACATTTTAAGATCTCACTACTGTGTTTTCTTTTACCTCAAACAGAAAAAAAACCACCTTTAATTGTCAGAAATGGACATGGTATCTGCTTAAAATTATTTATCGTATAATATGCATGTATCTAGATTGTAGGTAGATAGGAATTCATTATTTTTTATATCTGCAAATATTGTCAAATATAGCATAAAAATAACTTAGTTTTTCTATATTATTTCAAGGAAAAATGTTTAAATGTGACAGAATTCTATGCAAGTGATAAATAGTTACAGTGTACTGGAGAAAGTTAATTTGTTATAAAAGGTAAAACTATTTTACAGAGCCTAAGCCATACTATTTTCACATGTCCAAATTTGAAATCTTACCCATTTCATTAAGACTACAGTATTGTTCAGATAGCTTTTCTCCCTGAGGGTAGGTTTAATTGAATATTGCATATCCACTGTGCAACAAAGTATTTCACTCCCTACAAACCAAAAATGCAAAGATACACTATGAGTGCAGTTTATACCAAGTCAGGTGCAGTGTCATGTCTTGCTTTTTGTCATGCTCCCTTCTCCCTGGACACTGAACTCTACCTTCTCATGGTTACTGCAGCCAAGCCTGTCCCCAGTTTCCACATCGCTAAAGAGTTCTTCCTTTTTCGTAAAGATGAGGCGCAGTAGAACACTCTAGATTTCAATAGTTAACAATATAGACTGCCACTGAACACTAGGGTTTTTTTTATTTCTATGTCTTACTTTTATATTAGTGCATGCATATATTTGATTAAATATATCTCACTAACATAATACTGATAAAGATGATGGCCAGCTTGGTTTTTTTTTTTTTTTGCTGTATTCCGGCAGATTAAATGCATTTAGCAAACTGTTAGTAATCCATTGCAGTCATTTAAAAGTGCAAGAATAATGACAGAAAATTATTCTGGATTACAGTAAAAAAATCCAAACCATAGTTTCTTCAAGGTATAAATGCCTAGATAGAAACAGTGAGTGAGACCATAGAGTTAATGTGATTCATTCTAAAACTTCAGTATCAGGTTTCGGCCTTCTATTTACAAGCTGTACAAGATGACAGTCCAAGGCTTGTCTGCTGTCACGAAGGCAGAAGCATTGTTTTCCAGTTATCAAAGACTGTGTTAGTTTGTTGTTTTTCATAGGTTTGATAAGCATTTATATTGTGAGAATTATAGCGTCGCTTTTCTGTCAGCTGAGCAGGAACCATATAAATGATTACCACCAGTGGTTTTCCAGCAGGTCCACCTTGGCTGGGGAAAATGTCTACAAAAGATACAGAACAAAAGAAAAGTTACCCTTCCATTAAAAGCTGCCAGAGCAGGGGCAGGCAGCTGATACTTCATCTTCAGTATCAGCTTCTTACTTTAAGGTTCCAACTGTTTTTTCAGGACAACCATATGAAGGGGATGGTTTAGTACTTTTCTAAAGGGCTTTTAGAACACGTTACTTGCAGGTCCCTGGAGTTTCAACATGCTGTATGTCTCCTTTCTACTCCTCAATTTGTAAGGGAAACATAAGGAACCTTCCCAGATTGAATATTTCTGTTCTGTCACATACATTCAAAGTTACTGTGTAAGGTCTCTGACATAAATTAAGCAAGTGCCTTTCATTTTGTTTTTATGACTACATCTTCTTTAAACTTGACCTGTGTTTATATTTCCTGCACCTATCTGGTGATGAATGATGTTTTCTTCCCTGAAGAGACTTCAAGTGAAGTGCTTTTTTTTTCTTTCATTTTCAAGCTCTCTTCTAGTATTTTTTTCTTTTAAAGAGAAATAAAATTAAAGGTCACCGTATTCTGAATATCATCTATGAAAACTCATATATTTTCCTTGAACAATAAAATATTTTCAGTGTGTTTTTCACTTTTGGATAAACAAAACCTGCAAATGTGTTTCCAAAGCCTTTTTTTTTTTTTCTTTTTCAAATTGTAGATTTTGTTTAAAATAAATACTTTTCCACTGAGAAAATAAAACATTGCCTTAAAAAAGGAAAATCAAATGGGTTTATTAATGGTCTAAAAAGTTCTTAGTATTATTTAGCTTGCAATGGTGTAACAAATGGCCCTTCATTTTTGTTAAGGCCCATTCTCAGGAAAAAAAAATGTGCAAAACCAAACCCATTCCTTTGGTTTATACATATTTTATGTTATCTTTCATCTAAAACAAATAAAAGTATGATATCTGTTTGGAGATGACAAATTCACATACAAGAATCACATTCCATTGTCGAAACACATCTACTCCTGTGCATTAAAGCACAATTCACCAAGGACCAGTATTTCTGGAAAAGCAAGGAAGATGACAATAAATACATTGTATTTGTGGCTAAAGCTTTTAATACCAAAACCATTACCCAGAAAAGTTATTTACAAAGTGCAATGTCCTAGTCACAGTCTATGAGACATTCCACAGTGAGCAGTTTCACATGATGACTCAGTTCTTTTATGTGAGAAACAGCTTTTCCTTTACTGGAAGCTAGGAGTCAGTATCGTAGATTTTGTACTAGCTGTTAGAGTATTTTACATGTTAGGCTGCATTTAGTTTCTTATAGAAAATTTACCTTTCTGAATATGAGAGATTATTATTTTGAATGAAATATACTAAAGATATGAGGATTTCCAACTTAAGTACTTCTAACGATTTTTCTTTGATTTATATAACTCTTCTTTCCATCCTCTCCACCACAACATATAGCTATAAAGCCATCAGTAGAAAACCAACAAATAAAAAAGTTAAATTAATAATTGATGTGTTAGAAACATTTCAAAAGAATTATTAACTCCACAGGTTGCATTTGTGATATTAGAAATTGCTATATATCTCTTGAGAGTTCTGGAAGGATATCCTAAAAATGCCTGTTAACATAAGCAACTGCCTCAGCATAACGTCAAAGCTGAAGCAAGTATGCTGCAGTTTAATTCCACTGGATGGCAAACTTCAGGCTTCTTGCAAAAAGATATATTTCTAAGTCACCTTTAGCTAAAATACAAACACATTTGTTATGGCTACAGGGTTAAATTTAGAATCATAGAACCATAGAATGGTTTGGGCTGGAGGAAACCTTAAAGACCATTTAGTTCCAAAACTCCCTGCCATGGCCAATGACACCTTGCCCATGAGACCAGGTTGCTCAAAGCCCCATCCAGCCTGGCCTTGAGCGCTGCCCGGGATGGGGCAGCCACAACTTCTCTGGGCAACCTCTGCCAGTGCCTCACCACTTTCATTAAGAATAATCTCTTCCTAATATCTGATCTAAATCTCCCTTCTGTCATCTTAAAGCCATTCCCCCTTGTCCTATCCTTGCATGCTCTTGTAAAAAGTCCCTCTTCAGATTTCTTGTAGGCCCCTTTTAGGTACTGGAAGGCTGCTTTAAGATCTCCCTGGAGCCTTCTCTACTCCAGGCTGAACAAGCCCAATTCTCTCAGTCTGTCTTCACAGGAAGGGTGCTCCAGCCCGCCGGCCATCATCGTGGCTCTCTGGACACACTCAAGCAGGTTGATGTCCTTTTTGTGTTGGGGGCCCCAGAGCTGAAAGCAGTACACAGTGTTCAGTTAGTATCCACAAAGATACATTACTCTCTTATCTCAATTTTTGATCTAGAAAAAGCAGGATAAGAGAAGCCCTGGTGGTTAATGATAAAAGATAAGATCTTGAAGAAGAAATTTACTTTAAAGCTTATAACACCAACAGTAAAAGCAAGCAGTAAAACTTGAACTTTACTTTTCAAGACCAGCTGAAGATAAATTACGGTCTCAATTTATAAAGATCAACCAAACAAGAGCAAAGATAAAATGCCATGAACAAACACACTGCTGTTTGAACAGTTAATATTTATAATGTTTCTCTAGGGGAACTTTTACTGTTTTGCAATTGTCAACAATTATTTCATATGACAAATATTCTACAGAAATTAAAAAAAGAATTGTAATTTTTTCATTCCATAGGGTGGTATATCTAAAGAGACTATGTTAGTACAAAGAGATTTCTCTTCAAAACTGAGAGGAAAATTAGATAAGCTCATAAGATTTCTGAAAATATCTCTTAACAAAAAAAATTACAAAAATACCATGAAATAGTTTTGCATTATTACTGTATCTGTCAAGTTGCATTTAAATGAAAAAAGGAAAGTTAAGGTTCTTCAAAGATCCTTTGTTTCATCAGCTAATATTTGTTCATAGAGATTTAGTGGCATAAAAAAAAGTCAATCAATTATAATAATAGCATATTTTAGATGTCGGATGTGTTTTGCAATTATTGATTATGCCTATCATGTCTTCCAATCAGTGTTTTATCACAGAAAATAGTTTCTTCTTACTTGTTACCTGTGAAATGATTATAAAGAACGAAAACAAATGAAAAACTTGCGCAGAAGAATTTTCAGTTGTTAACTGTGAGAAGATATCTATGAAGTAGAGGTAGAATGAATATGAAAACAGAGATCCTATTTTGTGCCTGAGTGACAAACTGTACCATATGTTACAGTCCAAATGGCAAGATTTTGGGTCTTAGATCATAATTTATTGCTTTGGAAGCCTAACAATAGCTGAAAAACTGTCTAGTACATCTACACCTCAAGTTTACTTCAGCATGATTTTGGCCTTACTAACATTTCAATTAACTGTTGGCACACTCATTAATCTCTGTTATCTCATTAGGAAAAAAAAATCTAATTTTTTCAAGCATGTGAAATAAGTGAACTTCTGTCACCTGCTGCTGTTATTGTATATTAGCTGGACATGCAGATTCAGTGACCTAGACAAAAGCATTTGTTTTGCAAAATAGTATTCTAAAAGAATATTCTGATGAGCAATAAAAGCATGACTACTGACAGCTTTGCAAAGAGTCACTCTCAGTGGTTGATATTTCCAAATTCTTGTATATTGGAGGGGAATAAATGTTTCCTAGAAGCCATTTAACATCATTTCTAAATCTTCACATTTTGGATCCATGGGAGAGCCTTGTAATTTTCTACAGCTAGTGCTGCAACTGTGGAGGTAATACTAGAAATCTTAATGTTCTCTGTCAAGCAGTCATTTCCTGGAAAAGCATGACATTTCTTAGTGGGTGATCTTTCTTCATTTTCTCCCCAAGGAATAAAATAAACAACATACATCCCTAATGATGAAGGTCACAAAACCTCCAAGTTTCATGCCATATCTTAAAATTAGAGATATATTTCAGACTGGATCTTCAGCTCACACAAAATTGTGAATACACACATTTCAGTATGCTGTTTACTTGCTATGTTTACTTATTTGAGCTGAAAAATCAATTGAGTTAAGCAGCCAAGAAACCAAATAATTGTTATTTCACTTGCAGCACGTTTGAGAGGCAGCAATGCTGGATGGTATCAGACACACCAACAGCACCTGTGGATGCTAAATAGTTAAGTGATCTGGACAAGAATCCAAGGCTACTATCTCACAACTTTCGTCAATTTACTCAGACAGGATCAGAAACGAAGAATACTAGCTATTGCAAAACAAGGAAGGAGAAAAAAAATATTGTTTGTGACATGGTGAACTTAGCAGATAACTGGTGACACTTCCTGAAAGCAGAGAGTGTGTATTTACTTGAGGTCTAGAGTGTTTATTTGGTCTACTAGACAAAATTACAGCAACTGCTGAAACTGTAGAACAGTATCAATTCTGAATTATTTATTTTTTGAGAGTTACAGGAATTTTTTGGTGTGTCAATCCCCAAACAATTTATCTTAAAAAAAAAGCAAAGAATTACACTGAAGTAACCAGCAATTTTTGTCTGTCTGAAATAACATTAAAGCATTGAATACAATATTAACCTTAAAGAGCATAAAGTCAAAAATTACTAAGTCAAAAAAAGATTTTTATAAAGCCAAGGCAACACATTCTGAAATATGCAATTTTATTTTAATATGAAATATCCAATAATATAGTGCAATAATATAATATGTTTAATATAATTACACACACAATACAGTTTAATTTAAGAATTTATGTTTATTATTGTAATACTTTAATACTTATATTTAAAATAGTTGTACTACCAGAGTATTGGCCCATCTTGGCCCTTCTTAGCACTGCTTAGATGTGCTTAATTTTCTTTACATTATGTGTTATGATTAGTGTACATGTTATGATTATGTGTACATGGCTCACAGGCATGGACTCAATTTTGAGAATAAGGTGCCTAAATTATTTCACTCTCTGTATGTAGTACATACATTATTCCCATCATTATTCCATTATATTTGTGTAATCTTACTTGTATCCATGAAAATATACATTTTTACAAAATGGTCTCAGCATAAAGGCTTACTCTAGTCTAAATATCTTTTGGGTATACTATAGTATGAATCTCTTTTGAATTACCATTGACTATGTCATTATATTTCAGTGCACATCCTCTATGAATATAAAGAACAGGCAATTACAATCTTTCAGTGCCCAATTCTTAAATATCCTTTCAGCTTCAGGAGAAAATATACATCATTCTGCCAACAATAACACTGAAAACCTAATCCATTTTGCCAAGCACCAACAAAAATTTTCAGAAAAAAAGTAGTGTAGATTCGCCACTAGTGCT
Source organism: Ara ararauna (assembly GCA_028858755.1). NCBI lineage: Eukaryota > Metazoa > Chordata > Aves > Psittaciformes > Psittacidae > Ara > Ara ararauna. Next base: position 58,099,223 of record CM054377.1, on the reverse strand, counting down.
TTATTTCTTTTCCTACATTGGAATAGGACATTAAATTTAATTTTTGTTTTCCAAACATTTAAAGGGTTAGCATGGTGGATCACTCCCTGCAGATCAAACTATTTATAAAAGATGATTAATTTAAACTGGAAAGTTATCTGCATGTACAGAGAACCTTGTCAGTCATAACATTTAGAGAAAAGGGGCTAATAATATTTGCTTTATCATTTCAATTGATCATTTTTTTCTCTATTTTAACTGCAAGCTCACAGGGTTTTTTTCTTACACTAGCTTTGTGAAGCACCTCGTACAATAGGGGCTGACTTCCATTTTGATCAAAACATTATAAACATTTCTATGATGAAAAGAATTATCAACATAATATAAAAAAGTATGCCATTATATTAATATACTTGGTATAGTGGTCTCTGCTGTTGTTTTTATTAATGCTGCTTTGAAATATTCGCTCCTTTCTGTTACTGTTTAACTCTTAACTCCACATCAGCTTTCTCCATCACTTGTAGCACTAATTGGTATACCTTAAGATTAGAACATCAGAGGTGAACTAGGAGCTCTGTTAGTGAGTTTGCTCTGTTTTCGTGGAGGTATCTATCTCACACGGTCCTTCACCTTGTCTTGGTTGACACAAAGGCCATGTTTTCTCTGTTTACCTACTTATGTCAAAACACAAGCTGAAGTACCTGGGAAATTCTGGAAACTAACAGATGTTAATCTCAGTCTTCCAACTTAGCTGTATGAGACCTGTTAGAAACTAGCACAGTCAAGCATTTAGCATAAAAGGTGTTCAAGTCATAAGACTCTACTTAAACAAGGAAGGTTTCTGCACCAATGTCTCAACAGGAAGTTGTGCTTGAGATTGATGCCTGGGTACTTTACTTCAGCTCCTGCTCCAAGATTGATATTTCTTATTCAAGAGCATGAGGGAAGTATTCCTCCCATATCAAACTTGTCTAGAAGATTACATGACAGAAGTGTCATGACTCTGGTCAAATTTAGCAGCAGCTAGTAGAATAATAGAAGGACTGAGGATCAAGCTTAGGACAGTGTGTTGAGCACAGCAGTGCTCTTCATGCCTTACTATTCTTCAAGTATGTAATGAGAAAGTAAATTCAAACAACTGATTTTTGCTTATACATACTCACACTGCCATACCACTGTGACAGAATAATAATTCCGTACAATGGAATAAGGCATGGAGGCAATGAGCAAGGGTGATGTGCCCATGAAGTCAGGAAATAATATATAGTATGAGTGACTACAGCTGCTGAAGAGAAACTGACTTTATCTCAACACATAAGAGACTTAAGAGTGGCCTTTATTTTAGTCAGCTATATCAGTTAGATGAATCAGCTGACTACATCACTGTTGACTGGATCACTTGGTGGTGTAAATATGTTATTGAACTTATTAGAAGAGTGTGAATGTCTCCCTGAGTCAGCAATACCAGCATGGCAGGAGTATAACACAGAGTATAAATACTAATCAACTGGCAAAAGAATGTTGAAAAAAGCTATGGGCTTTGGTTGGCTTTAACTCATGTATTCCTTCCCTGCAACTGGGGATGCCCAATGTCATAATGGTGAGCATATTATAGAGACCAGCAATGGAGATTGAATTGGTATTGTTTGAACTCTGTATTGCTATTGCTGTATTTTGCTAAAGGTAGCTTATATTTGTATTGGGTTTTTTTTTTTCAGTATATTTTGTGTAATTTTGCTTAATCAGAAAACCTGTGTAACATCAAATATCTTCCGTTAAGTACATTTATTAAATTATTAATATTTTTATTAAATATTATATCCTCTGCACATAGCATATCTAAAAGAACCTCAGCAGAAAGTATTGTATCCTAACCACATATTGCAAACAACAATATGCATGTATCATAGTAATTTTGCCAGTCATCGGATAACAAATTGCTTTTATGCAATTAGTCTGTCCAGGATTCCTCATGATAACGTTGAGGACAAGGGATGTCACTTGTTGAATCCTACTCATATTTCTAGGTCTCTCCATTTGCTGACCATTTTGGGTTTGGGTGTGGGGTTTTTATTTTGGTAGGTTTTTTAGGGTTTTTTCTTTTTCTTCAGGTGCTGAAACCAATGATTCATTTACATTTGTTTCTCATTCATATAAAACTTACCATTTCTATTGAGGATCTCTATATAGCCAATGATTTTGCTTTTGTTCTGTAGATGATGACATTGAGTTTTCTTTGTTTTCCAGAGTGTGGTGGAAAGACCATGGTGAAATATTTGAATTTTTTGGCCTGCTTTATCTCCAAAGGATGCTGAAATAGCTCTTCTTGCTCTTGTAGTTGAATTGCATTGTGTATAATGAAGTGAAAGAGTCAATGAGGAAAATACCATGGATATAATCACCTAAACTTTAATAATAAATCTACCATCAGAGCTAAATCATTGTTGCTATTTGGCTTTGGTTTATTTGGGGTTGTCTAACTATAATTTCAGGTGCAATTTCTTTGCTTTTGGAAAGTATTGTAAATTAGAAAATAAATTATTGGAAAAAATGGATCAGGCAGTGCAAATGAGGACTTATATTTAGCCAATCGTTATTAACTTTTTCTAGACCTGTGAAAGCAGATGTCAAATATATTATATATAAAAGCAGTATATATTTATGCATTTTTCTACATATATATAAACAGATGCCAAAAGTATGAATGTCAATTCAAAAGATGTCAAATAGGTAGGAGAACTGCTTCTAGGAAGCACTGTAATAAACCAGAATGAATCTCTGAGTTTAAATCGTACTTCTCAATCTTTGCTTAAGGCAATTCTGTCATCTTCAATAGTTGATATTAAGTTGTGCTTCGGAAGATTAACATTTATGCCTTGAGACATATTCAAGGGAGTTTGCTTTACTGTATAATTCTGTATCCCTATAACAAAACACCTCTTTGAGACTATTACATATTATCTAACATGAAATGAGAGACAGTGTGATCAGTAGGAAGGATGAAGAAACAGAGAGGACAAGGTAGCAAGAGGGACCTATACAAGCGCTCTGAGTTTTCCAGGTTCAAATGATCTTGATGACTTCTCGAAGGCATATGCTTTTTTCCCACTTATCCTTTTCTTCCTAAGAGAAGGAAACTATTATAATGGAAACTATAACAATGAAGTTATAATATGCTCTTGCTTACTCACCAACCTCAAAGCAACCTGGCTTTGTATGTACTACAGAAAATATTTGCCTTGAATTTTAAGCATGCTCAAAAAAGCTACTGTAGTTAGACATGAGAAGAATATGTAAATGCAAGTAAATGAACATTGATGAGCTTGTATTTTTATTACCAACTCTGCATTTATTTCAATAACGGCTTCCTGAATATACTGAATTTCAGCTGTCCTTGTTTTCTTTAATTATAGTTTAGTCATGCAAGCATGTCGTGGTTTAATCCTCTATAACTCACTCAGTTTTGCTCACTCACTCCCCCCTTTTTCTTCCCCCCGCTCCCAGAGGGTTGGGAGAAGAATCGAAAGAATGCAACTCCCACAGGTTGAGATAAGAACAGTTTAGTAACTAAGGTATAACACATGACCACTACCACCAATAATAATAATGACAAGGCAAATACAAGGAAAGAATACAATCACTCACCAACTGTATCCAGCCCGACCAAGGAGTGCACCCCCACCCTTCCCTGTCTCTGATCTCTGCTTTACATCCTGGGCATGATGTGTTGTGGTATGGAATAACCTCTTTGGTCAGTTTGGGTCAGGTGTCCTGTCTCTGCTTCCTCCCAGCTTCCCCTCCTCCCTGGCAGAGCATGAGACTCAGAAAGTCCTTGGTCAGACCAAAACATTACCAAGCAGTAACTGAAAACACTGGTGTTATCAGTGCTGTTCCCAGGCCCAAAATCAAAAACACAGCACTGCACCAGCTACCAAGACAGAGAAAAATGACTGCTACTGCTGAACCCATGACAAAACATTTCTAAAGTAATTTACTGAGAATCTTTAAGTCTAGCCTAATTGGCTTCACATATATGAAAAGTTATGTGTAGTGAGCACTTTGAAATTAGTAACATAATTTTCTGATATCTGGCTAGTAGTGAAACCATTACATATAACCAAAATATGGAATTTCATGGACTGGGCTTTTGCAAAGCAAGGTAGTTTCTGCATACACAAACTTTTGATATATCGTGTCTTATTAGAGTTTCTGATACAGTTTGAATAAATAAAGAAGCTTATGGATCCACTGCCCTTTTTTATATCAACAATGCACAAAGCAAGGTAATAATTCCGTGGTATTTTTATTCATTGATTCACCTATTATTTCTCATTAATGTTTCAATAAAATAAAAGCACCTTCCTGTTATTCTTTTTAGAATAATATATAAAAGTGGTGCTAAAATGGCAGGTATTCATCATGACAGTTCTATATTAAGCTGTTATTTTTTTTTTCTACCTTCTGGATGCATTTGGCATTGGATTTGATCCCATGCTTCTTGAAATCAATAAGAGCCTTTTTATTGATTTCAATAGAGCAGAAGTAGGCTTGTGGAGGCAGAGTGGCTTGAGTAGTTAAGAAAAATAGCTTTATATATCCCCAGCAGAATAAATTCCACTTTAGAATGGAATTCTGGTGTCCAGTGACTAGGCTTTTATTAAAAATGTGGCTTTTGCCAAAAATAGTTCAGCTATAACAATAAGCAGGACTATACTTGGCTTTCCTGAATGTGTGTAATGAGACTCTTTATAATTCTTAGCTTGTTTGATTTTGTTTTCTCTGCTCAGTGTTTGTATACTTGGCAAGAGCTCAAGGGTTTGTTTAGTTTTCCATTAGAATCCCAAAAGGCCACACTCTACTTGTTGAAGGCATGAGTATTACTCCACTACCACTGCTGCCTCCTATGTGTCATCTGATGACCTCATGCTCTGTAAATGTCTTCTGTCTAACCCTAATGTAATTCTGAAACCTGTCTAATTAGACCAGGCTGCAAGATCAGTGCTACTCCATGGGAGGATTACACAGGCTGAATACAATGTTCACTGTGAAATTAATTGCAGCAATGACATAATTACCACAAAATCCTTATCACTGGGAATTAACATAAGGATTGTTCTATGTCATTTTGGTGACTGCAGCACAGTGAATGTGAAATGCTGTTCTTTATTTTCACAGTCCTGGTTATTTTTCTTGAACTGAGAGTGGAATGTTACGAACATGGTAACTGGAACCTTAGCAGTCAATTCAAGTCAATATTCTGAACTCTGTGACAAATCTGAAAAAAAAAGTGGGTTGCCTACATGCAAATGGAGACAGGCACACTGTAATTCTGTTTTCTTAGCTGGTCATACACTAGTATACCATCTGAGTCCTAGACCCATGGTAGCTGGATCAGAATATTTTAATACTCAAGGCCACTGCTGCCCTGAGAGTTACTGTGAAGCCTAAACCTGGTTTTGATCTTGAAGCTTGATGGATGCTTTGTGTCGGGGCTCTGAGGTTACTACCAGACCTTACTGGCCCTGAACACCTGTCTGTGGGACCACCCCCTACACATTTCCATGGGTCCAGGAGCCTCTTTTCCACTCCGTTTGGGGGCCTTTATCCTTTTCTGAGCTGTGTTCTGGGTATGCTTGCCTTTTGGCCAGTTTCAGAGATGGATACCTTGTGCCTATGTGGCAGTTTTGTCTCTGGACCAACCTGTTACTGCTCCTTACTTGGGCCCTTGAAGGGATCCTGAACCTGGTTGACCACTGGATTTGTCCAGGCTGTTGATGGCCCTTGTTGTCAGTGCCCTGCTTGTCTTCCGCAGGACTACACCTGGGTCAATGAGAGCATTGCCTGCTCTAGGGCCTCCCCTGGCTTGTTGCTTCTTGTGGAGTAACCCTGTTCTTTCTGCTGTCTGACAACTTGAATGTTCACCTAAGGGTGAGATGCTCACTACTCTTGGTACTCTGGATTTGGTTTTCTACTTCAGAATTATTTGTATGTGAAAAAAAACCCCTTGAATTAAATATGAATGCAATCCTGGAAGCAGGGACTTGTACCCAGTGATAGTTCATCCCAAGTGCCTGCTCTAACTTCTGAGTTTAAAATACATCCTTCCTCTTGTCTTCTTAGTTTTGTTTTTTTTTTTTCATTACTCTTTTAGTTTTTTCTGCATATCATCACATCTTCAGCTAAAAAGGCTTTTAAATAAATAAGATGCAGTTTCTTGGTTAAGGCACCCATTTTAAAAAACTGTCCCTTTAGTCTGGATTAAGACTTCTAGTCCTTGAGCTGTTGCTACTTGTTATTTTATGAGTGATAGGCACCGGCTTTCTTTCTACAGAAAGTTCTGGTTTATTCTTTGCTAGGAAAAATGTTTAATACTGGAAAAAAGTTCAGGGCTGCATATCTGAAATGGAAGAGTGTATCAGCCACTTTAGCATCAGGAAGAGTATAGAGTCGGTGTTTCCTCCTGGCCTGATGCGGGCAGATTCAGACAGAATGTATGTGACTTTACACTAACCTCTGCTTATTCTGCTGATTGTTTTGGATTGCCAATTTGAGAAGCTTAATTCTTCTTGGGACTTACCAGTGGATTGTTGGGCTTAATCGGAGCTCTTTTTTCCATGTGTGATATTAGGATCCAGACTTGGATAGCACTGAGGTTTTGTTATTGTTTTAAATCTCCTTTGGCCTGGAAAGACTTTAAAGCTGAAATTTAAATGAATTCCGCCTGTGGCTAACGGCAAAACTGCTTTGCTAATAAGGCAATCAGCGTTCTAAAAAATTTGCATGTCAAAGGCTACAAACTCCTAAAAGCTAGAGTTTGGGGAAACCATGTAACATAAGCAGCTGAGCACACAAAAAGGCTGGAAAATTCCAGTTTTCCTAATGAATATAATTATCAAAAAAACACTTATGCAGCACGTTGATGCTTGGTATAAAGCTTCCCTGTGTCTAACGAACTATTTGTAGAACAAACCTGGGCACTGAGTGTTCATTGCAATCTTGATTGCACATATTTCAATACTTAATAAATTATATTGAATACTAACCATCTTATTGCATTAGAATGCTTCTGTCTATGCTGACATAAAGAGCAAAGAAATACTGAAAGTTTTGGCAGGATATAAGCCTTGGAGTCTTTGGAATTGCTCCAAAGATAAAAGACAAATTGATGAGTAAAGTAACTGTTATTCCTAAAGGAAATGCAAAAGAAAGTGAACCAGCTTTCAGGCCTACAAGTTCTTCTTCAGGTTAGAAGTTGAATGAATTAATTTGTTAATTCCCATTTAGATAGGAAAGAAAATGGGATGGTTCCTGCAACATTCTGTAAGACTAAATCCTCATATCTGGTATCCTTGTTGAGGAGAGGATATAGGTAGCTATAAGTCAGCTACATATTTTTGTGAAAGTAATAATTTCTTATTTCCAAAATATTATTTTTTTCAGCCTGATGCAAAATGGAGGAAATGCTGATAGAAATATTTTTCTGAAGAGGAAATTTTTTTTTCCTGTCCAACTTTCTTGTTAGGATCAAACACTAACTCACATCATTCTGTAAATCCCCAATTCTTCTTAACTACAGCAAAGTATCCATTCATGAAATGGCAGTGAATGTATTAAAGACCCCAGTGAAGCAGTGTATGCAACAGTTTGGGAGGGAGAAAATCATTTTAAATAAACTAAAACTAAAGTAGCTTTCAAAATTGAATCTATTTTATATTAATAAATTATTTTATGTTTAATTTTATAAATTCTATAATGTATTTTACATAACAAATAATTTTATATAAATTTTATAAATTAAATTTCATTTTATAATTTTTTAAATTTATAACTGTAGTTATTAATTGCAGTGCACATCAGTTTGCTCATCTATAGAATTGATTAAAATGCTCAAATTAAGATCCCTATGTTTGTTTTCTACAAAAATAACTAACAAATTGCTGTATTGCATAGCTACAAAATGGTAAGCATATATGCTGTTGGAGGGAATTGCCCATCTTGTAGTGTATTTTAATTTCCCTTGAAGGAAGATGCAAACTTAAAAAAAAATAAAAAAATATTTTGTAATAATTATTTCAGGACCTTATCTATGCTTCCTAGTAAGAAAATGACATTCTTGAGAGGCCTTCAACTATAATTTATGAAACTTCGAAACATCTTAGAACTTCCATTACTTGAGGTTAAAAATTTTTTTACCTAAGTTCTTAGGAATCTATATAGGTTCTTAAAAGAAGAAATCAGTAGAAATCTTGCTGAATAATAATTTTTTGTTCCTAATTTCTCTTTGTGGAGGATTAATTGGAAGGGGCAGGGTTGTGCAAACTGTTGCATGATACAAAAAGCATAACATCTTCATCCAATATTGACACCCAAATTGAGGTTGAATATCAATGCTAACCTCAATATCCTCCACTCCTGACAGCAGTGAATGTACTGTTATGGATTTTGTTTAATGATAGCTAAATGTTTCTATTGTCTGGCATGAGCGCCTCGATTTTTTGTAAGAAATAGATTTAACGTAGTCTTTTAGTTGGATGCGGAGGCAGGGTGTTGTTGGTTTTTGGTTTTATTTTTCTGTTTAAAATGTTTCTTTGCATTTGTCTTCATGTGAGCCTGGTCTTCATTCTTTATAGACTTGTCCATGTACAGTCTTTAGGATACTCATATTTATGTTAACTATGAAAATATTACTCCCACTATATGAAACCTTCTACAGTATTGTGCTCCGTGGGACACAGATAGGTGGGCCAGAAAGAGGAATTGCTTGACAGGCAAATAAAGGCATAGCTGGAGGGGACACACACCAACTATTTCAAATCCCAATTGCAAAGCCACATTGGAGCTGTCAGAGCAGGAGTTAATTTAAGGTAGTATTGTGTTTATCTAAGCCTGAGGACTGCTCAATGGAGACTACATCAATCATCAGTTACAAGATCTTTAGTGCAGAAATTCTTAATTGCTCCTGTTTCATCCTTAGGGGTTGTAGATGCCTTTCTGGTCAGCTAGCCAAGCAGCTTGCTTTGCAGTTTAAATGTGGTCATATTTTTTACCTGCTAGTGCAATGTAAAAAGAAGAGAAAAACATCAAAAAGATTTTGCAAGGACACTTCTTAAAATTTTACAATAAAGCATTAGGTTCATACTCTTACCTCAAGAAGAGCACCTGTAAGTAGAAATAAGTGCTTTGAAGACATAACATTGTTCAAAGGGAAGGTCAAATACTCCTACTGTCAAGGGCTAAAATGACACTGTAAAGATGTTAGGACGTCTTTACCAGCAATTCTGGGTCTAATAAGGTCTGATCCCAGTAGCACTTACAGAAATAGGACTTCTAATTATTGTATTGGAATTAGGGCCAGAGCTTACTGCTACAGAAATACCAGTATGAGCACAGTTTTGGAAAATACTTCTTTTTCATAAAGTTATAAAACCTTAAAAAGAGGGTTACTAAGCAATTTTGTAATGCATGGGCATGGAATGAGGCATGCATCTTCTAATGTCATCTGAGGAAACATAATTTAGGGAAAAGAATTGGTTTGGAAGCACTGGAATTACTGAAGTCACTTTTATAACAGAATAGTGCATTTTGCACACTAGAGTCTTCCTCACCTAGATTCATAGAATATTTCAGGTAGGAAGAAACCTCAGTAGGTTGTCTAGGTATTTCTTATCCTGCTAAAATACCCTAAGGTTCTTCCTGCATTCCCTATGTACATCTTGCTCTCAAAATCTCTTTTCCCCAGTTCCATAATTATAATAAAATCTTTCCTTCATCCTTTCCAGTATTGGAGTACTAATGAGACAGAACTTTCATACCACAGTTTTGTCTTTGGCTGTCCATGTAATTGAACAATACCACTACTATTTCACCATCTTTAGTTGGCCTGCTGGCTTTTATATGTTGTATTTGGTGGTCAGAATTACATACGGCTGATTTGACTTGCAGATTGTGAGGCAATTCAAACAGTGTGGATCCAGGGCTCTTTGTTTCCTTCACTGGTTTTATCAAATGCTTGTCTGCCACTTGTAAAATCTTTTAAGGTCTGTCATTTCTATCCTTTTGATAAACTCAGTTAAAATTGTCCAGAGGTCTTAAACTTATGTAGTGTGTGAGAGAGTAATGCATTGACAGTCAAATTGCTAATACTTTATTAATTAAGAGAAATCAAGCTAAAGACAATTATATTTGTTTGATTATTGTGCATAAATAAAGGAATCTGGAAGCAGGCTTTTGTTTAATCTTATGTTTGCAGCAATTTATATTTTCCACCGATTTACAGTTTTCTCTCTAGAGCTAATATGTGTATTTATACTTCTATATATATATAAATATTGGTGGTTGCTTGGCTATTGATATCTAATACAGCTGTATTAGCTCAGTTCTGATTAAATCACTTATGCAGCAAGTTGTCAATCTTCTACAATTTTGAGCACAAGGATCTCAAAGGAAGGTCAACACAGCCAAGAAACTTGGGTGAACCTAACGCCAGATTCAGAGGTGATTAGCAACTTTAAACAGCCTCTGGGCTCAGTACTTTAAGTATTCATGTTAGAGATATTCTTCCCTAGGATTTTCCATTATGTTGGTGAGTTAGAGGAATAATGCAATAAATCATTCATAGAATCATATTTTATAAACTAACTCAGTCCTTGCTTGGTGATGAAATCTTCCCCTTTTTGTTTTGTGTTCATATTGTAGCAAAGTTCCTGTGCTTGTGCATTTACAGTCTTATTTTTTTTAATTATTTTACTAATTTGAGAGTTCCCTTTTTATTGAAACATGCATAACCTGGAGCTCTGTTTGTATGAGAATGAGCCAGTCTTGTTGCAAGCCAAGCGTGAACATCGGAGTCTGAATCTACATAGTATAGGTACATGATTTTTTATACTTCTGCAGGCAACTCTTTCGATTGAAAAACAAAACAAAACAAAACAAAAAAATAAACCTCTTGGAACATGAATTCTGAAGAATGAAGGTATTACACTTCTGTAATAAGATCTTGATTACTATTAGCAGTAATGTAATTGGAAGCAAGGAGATAAATCAGATTAGTGCATAAATAATGTGGTGACACCTTCTTCATACTGTAGCTTCACATCTGTAGATAAGTGAAGTTGTATCATGGTTTTGTATAATATGGTTTCCACTGCATAGTCTCTCTCTATATATAGCTATGTATGAGACTTATGCTTTCTGTGTAATATGGACATAGAGTGAAATTACATTAAAGGAATACAAATTTTAGGGTGTTGCAGGCCACTCTGCTATCAGAAACTGAAAGTTAACTTATCACTTTCTCGACACAAATGCAACAGCTTTAAGCACAGAAGGATGTTGATGTTGGGAAATGAGCAGGCTGGATGACTAGTAGAGAAAAAAGTACCAGGATCCCTTGAAGTGTCTGTTCTCTCATATTGCTGCAGTACCTTTGGAGAGAGGAAAGTTCTCTGGAAAAAGGAATGACATACTAATATATCAGTGTGGGGCAGCTTCCCCACACAGCTTCCTCATTATCCTGGCTGTGCAGCTCAAAGCTATTTCTGTAACTGTTTAGTGTTACAAAAAATTGCTAAATCTAAGGATGTGTTAAGTGTCTATATAATTTTAATTCGGTTAATGAAGAAAATGATAGTCAACCTTTCTGTTCTTCTCAGTCTCTACTAGCCAGAGTCCAGAGTAGTGACCAGGAAATATTTGACTATGCTGGTAGGAGACTGTGCACCTTACAGCAATGTCATGTTAGGAGAGTAGCAGGCTGGAGATCACTCCCAATATTCATGTCTTCTGCTTGGGATGTTGCAGAATAGAAAATAGTACAGGAGGTACAATGGTCAGAACTTACAGGAGTTATTCTTCTTTTGTATTAAAACTGCTGTAAATACATTGAAATAAATCATTTAATTCCCCCATTCCATCTTTCTCCCGAATTTGTGGTAAAATAAGAATTCAGATGTCTGTGTGCTTTCTGGCCTAAAAAAAGTGGTCAAACTCTTTCCTTACCAGCACAAAATGCCTTATTACCAATTGATGCTGTGTCTTCGGGTTTTTTAATATCAGTAATACCCACTTTCTGGTGATAAACTTCTGTCATATTTGGAATTTTCTGCCAAAACAACATTCAGAAATATGTGGAAATTTGATATTTGAAGAACTTTGCATGAAAGAACCAAGAATGTATGAACACAAGTTCCTGGTTACTTTAGTCTTTGGGATTGTTAAAAACTCTTTTTCTGCTCTATGTCCAGACAAAGCGCTTGCCAAATAAGTAATTTCTCCATGCACTCCCTAACATCACTCCTCCTTTGTAGCACTGTATGAAGAAGGTCAGTCTCACTAATCTTTTCTTTCACATATAGGAATACACCCAAACTACTTATTGTTGTAATATGAGCTGTCTGGATGAAGGCATAAGTAAAGTTTCTTAAGGATAAGCTTCACTCTGACTAACCACTTTGGAGAACAGTTATGTACCTTTGGTTCAGGCTACTTGGAGCGGGACAACTAGTAAGATTTCAGCAGAACTTCCATTTTGTAAATGGACTTCATTACTTGCTTTTTGTTGCACTTATACTGCAACTCTATTATTGTTAGGCTGAATTCTGCATCAGTCTGGAAAGGGTCTAGTTTCAAACTCATAGATCATCCTGGCTGATGATCTTAAATGTAATAAAGGCCAATCATTTAAATTGCATAATGGATCTTTTTGTCATCTTAGTATATAAATCTCTTCAAAAGCTTTTTATAAATGACCCACATTCTCTTAGTGCATAAAAGTAACTCATGGATATGCAGTGTGGAAATGATTTTTTTTTTCCCTGTGTTAGAAAACTTATGTTACATTAACCTGATTAAAAAGTTAATTTTGAAATGTTTACGTATACATTTGTCTTGGAAAATTATTGCAGTTAACATTAAAACAATTGAATTCTGGTTAAACATATTCTATGGAAATGCAGGAAACAAAGTTTTCTATAAAATCTGGATTTTTAGAGTACAGTTGTATAAATTGTATTCATTTCATTGTAGCAATTCAACTGTTTGCCTTCTGGAAGCTTTTTGAAATTGTAAATAAACAAAATCCAACACTGACAGTTTGTTTTGGCTTTTTTTTTTTTTTTTTTTTTGAATGGGGAGGAAAACTAAAGAAAAGGGAAATTATGTGAATTTTAAATTTGCATAGCATTTTCGTATTTATTGTTCATAAAGCATCTGATGCTAGTAATTATTTAGCACAGAAACTCTTTTGCAGGAAATGAAGGCTAATACTTTTTATTTCAGTCAATATTTTGCTCAACCTACAGAAAAATCTACACATATAACTTGACTTTTTTACTTACTCTCATATTTTGAAGGTATTTCAGTCTCCACCAGGGAAAGCTGAAATTGTTCAGTATCATAGATGGTGTTCTGATGCACTTCTGAACTAAACTCAAGGAGAGCTATATTTAGTCTACGTATATCCATACACAGGAGGAAATAAGCTACTTCTAGTGCCATTTTACTTGTCCTGCCTTTGCTCAGGAGCTGCAGGAAGCACTGAGGGGAGTGGTGAGAATTCACAGAGGCAGACATCGTCTGTGTCCCCACACACTAGAGTTGCAGTGTTCACCCACAGCAGCTTTTATCCATTGGAAAAACGGCAACTGCTATCTCCATGCTTGATAATTGGCAGTTATATAAGAACAGATTCAGCTACCTAAGCCTGAAATTTCCCAGCAGCAGGGTGGTGTAGCACTGGTACCAGCTGCCCCATGGCAGCAGGTGTGGCAGCAGGTCCTTTCTGGCTGTACACAGCTGCTTGCCTCTTAGTAATGCAGAGCACCGTGTGTGTGTGGGCATGGAGTGTCCAGAAACATGCTTGCAGACTGTCAGCTATTGCTCATCTGGGAGCTGCTAACACTTGCCAGTGGGCTACTTGAAGCATATGCTGCAGGAAAAAAGGCACGGTAGAGTGGGGTATTGGTTTGGGGTTGCTGGGTGGTAAAGATAAAAATAGAGCTGCATGCAGTGTCGTAGAGGGTAGGGCTGGTTTGGCTATTCAGTGCATGGATAAGTGAGAAAAGACAGAAAATCTTGTTTGGGGCTTCCATATGGAAAGGGTACAGCAAAGCCATTCATGCTCAGCACTGAACAGCCATGCGGGCTAGCACATAGCCTGCTTTTCTGATTGAGCTATCAGCTGCTCCTGTTATTTTGGTGAATTATATTACAGATCTCTTGAACACATTCACAGCCTGCCCCATGCTTAGTCCTAAAAGTAGGAAATTCAACTAAAAAAATGGGGGGAGAAATCTTCTAGGTTTTAAAGCTCTTGTTCTGGGCTTCCCTTAAAGATTTGTGACTTTCAACAAACCCTGTTTTGGTCCCTCACTATGGATACACAGCTTTCATGGGAGATGCATCCACAATTATCACTTTCTTGTTATCGATAAAATACGGAAAATAGTGCTTCTTGCCTTTGTTTCTTTATCACTGTAAGTCTCATTGAAATGACTTATTATCCCACTAATTCAAGTAATGCTTTACCTTTGCCATTCTTGCTGCAGAGATAATATACAGAATTAGTCCACTCAGCTCATCTACCTATTTGTCTGCTCTCAGACAGGTTTAGCATTCGATCATTAATTTTATCCCACCTAATAGCTTGCAGTACTGCGCATTAATTACCTTCTTTGTGAACAAATTTATCCTGAACCACCTTGCTGACCAGTCTTGTCTTAGCTTTGGTTTGTGTCCTTTGTTTTTCAGCCCATTACTCTGTCAAACAATCTCAGGGCACCTGCCTTCTATATGCCCTTTAAAAGTGTGTTTCTTATTCAATTGTATTCTGCTAATCACTTCCACCTTAATTAATATAGCCCTTACCTGATCTCCTTTCAGGACTCCTGCCCCACGTTACTATCTCACTTGCTCACTGTCTCAATGTTTGCTCTTACCATCTGGTTTATAGATTGTGTCAGGTGTCATGGGTTCAGCAGTAGCAGTCATTTTTCTCCTTCTTGGTAGCTGGTACAGCGCTGAGTTTTTGATTTTGGGCCTGGGAACAGCGCTGATAACACCAGTTACTGCTTGGTAATGTTTTGGTTTGAGCAAGGACTTTCTGAGTCTCATACTCTGCCAAGGAGGAGGGGAAGCTGGGAGGAAGCAGACACAGGATACCTGACCCAAACTGACCAAAGAGGTATTCCATACCACAGCACCTCATGCCCAGGATGTAAAAACGGAGAGCAGAGACACGGAAGGGTTGGGTGGGGGTGCACTGCTTGGTCGGGCTGGGTATAGTTGGTGAGTGATTGTATTCTTTCCCTGTATTTGCCTTGTCGTTATTGGTGGTAGCAGTAGTGATTTGTGTTATACTTTAGTTACTAAACTGTTCTTATCTCAACCTGTGGGAATTACATTCTTTCGATTCTTCTCCCATTCCCCCCCTCCCTCGGAGTGGGAGGGAAGAAGGAGGTGGAAGTGGGTGAACGGGCTGCGTGATTTACGGCTTAAACCACGACATCAGGTATTATGACTAATCTCTTGTGTGAGGTCCACTGTACCCATCATTAAAAACTCAAGCTTTGGGACTAAATGTCACACATTTATGGCCAAAACTTCTGTCCTGCCATGTGTCACCAGCAAATAACATCCTAATGTTAACAATCCATTTGTCATCGCAACTCTATGTTCATATTAAATTGTTGTCAGTATTTTGTAATAAACTTTTAAATTCAGAAAGGATCAAAGATACTTCCAGAACATTGTAAAGTAGCAAGTCCTAATAAAAAAAAAAAAGGTTCCATGTCATTGCTAGAGACTGTGAATTCAAGCTATATGTCTCTGCCTCAACCTGCGAGCTTTTCACTTTTAATCCTACGATTCTCTCATTCTGTTGTGGGGAGTGAGCAGCTGTGTGGTGCTTAGCTGCTGGCTGGGTTAAACCAAAACACTGCATCATTTGTTTTATTTTCTTGTCTTCTCTCTTCTGCCACTTATCTTTCACTTATGAAGCATTTTTGTTTCAATCTTGAATTCTGATTTTTCTTGCTTTTATTCTTGCTTTCCTCTTCCCTTATCCCAGTGGGGAGATGGTAGGAAGTAGGTGAGCAACTGTGTGGTGCTTTCCTGCCCCCAAGGGTTAGCCCATAACAGCTGGTTATATGAATAAAGCACAGTCAGGAGATGTTCCTGTTGAAAGCCCCAGACCTGGTTAAATTTTGAATCCTTATAGCAGTAGTTAGGTTGCCAGGGGACTAATATTTAACTCTGGCCCAATATCCCTTTAGAGCTAGTGCTCTAGTTAGACTCAGGTTTTGACAGAGGTAGAAACTCTGAGTGCAAAATAATAAATGAACATAAAGTAAGCAGTTTGAGGAAGACATATTCCGTACCAATTTATAGAGATGTCTAGTTTATATTCCTTTATTATGAAAATGCATACCATACTGATTAGGATTTTGAGGGATCTTGTAATATGTAACAAGGAGGTTCTGTTTGCAGTTCAGCCCAGAAGAAAACTAAGAAGGTGTTATTAACACATGGAAACAACCCCAGTATGTTATGGGGACCATGTAAATTTATTTCATTTTATGTATATTATATTGATTTTATTCTCAGAAACTTGTAAGCAAGTATTGCTACACATTGTTTTCATAATTGTTGTATTTTTAAATGTCTCTTAATGCACCTATTTTAGTCACACACACACACACCCCTCACCTTTGTCAAAGTGGTTCCTGCTGTCCTTGAAGGACAGGGACAAAAATGGGACCAAGGTCAGTTGAACAAAGCCAAAAGCATATTTATTACTGTACAGACAGTTAAGTACCCATTTGAATTCTGTTCTTCAATTTCAGTATGTCCCCAAGGTTCGGAACTTTCTTAAAGTTTATCAGTAAAACAAGTGACCGTATAGAATCATAGAATAGTTAGGGTTGGAAAGGACCTTAAGATTATCTAGTTCCAACCCCCCTGCCAGGGGCAGGGACACCTCCCACTAAACCATGTCACCCAGGGCTATGTCCAATCCAGCCTTGAACACTGCCAGCGATGGAGCATTCACAACTTCCCTGGGCAACCCATCCCAGTGCCTCACCACCCTTACAGTAAAGAATTTCTTCCTCATATCCAATGTAAACTTCCCCTGTTTAAGTTTGAACCTGATATGTTCATGAATAGCCATGATACCATTATAAATTACTTTTAAAACTTTACAATTTTCAATTAATCTACTCTATCCCTGTATAATATCCTGTGTACTCTATCCATGTACAATATGGTATAAGTGAAAAGGTTTTTACTCAAAGTTTGTTCATAAGTGGAATAGTTTATGCATTACATGTTAGCAATGCATATTAACATTTCCAGAATTATTCTAAGACTAAGCCCTAGAAAACCTCCTTATCCAAACTTCTATGCTTCTATTGCATTTTAGCATTGGTGTTAACCTATTAGTAATGGCAAAACTTCATTTAATAAAATGCCAGAACAAGTTTTACAATTAGATTCAAAAATTTAAATGGAACTTGACTCTGTCATTATATTATTGATGTGTTATTGCAGAAATTGTCACATAGTGTCAGACTGGTGAGTAGCTGCTGTTTAATAGACCCATTTAAAATCAGTGTGTTGTCAGAGAAAGTGTTTTTGGCTATTGGGGAGTAGAGGAAGGTTTTCTTACCTCAGTTCTTTTGGAACATAGTGTATGAATGTATCTTTGCACATATTGAAATTAATAGCTAGATACCATTCATCAAAAATACACTTGAACCATCTTTTATGGGTTGGGATCTTTTATGGGCTTCATTAATCAGGGTATCATTGAGGATTAATTAATTCTCAGTACAGCGTATATACACATCTGAAACAGGTAATTGTCAAGGATATTATGACTTAAGAGTGTCTCAACACAGATCTATTACTGTATCTTAGTTTTCAAATATTATTTCAAACACCAGAGGTATAAGTGATAGGCTATGAATTAAAAGTACAAAGCAAGAAGGAGGTGATCTTGCCCCTCTACTCCACTCTCGTGAGACCTCACTTGGAGTATTGTGTACAGTTCTGGTGCCTTCAATATAAAAAGGACATGGAACTGTTAGGGATAGTACAGAGGAGGGCCATGAGAAGGATCAGGGGGGTGGAGCACCCCCCATATGAAGATAGGCTGAGCAAGTTGGGGCTGTTCAGCCTGGAGAAGAGAAAGCTGCGTGGAGACCTCACAGCAGCCTTCCAGTATCTGAAGGGGGCCTATGAGGATGCTGGGGAGGGACTCTTCATGAGGGACTGCAGTGGTAGGACAAGGTGTAATGGATTCAAACTTATAAGGAGAAGCTTAGATTGGATATAAGGAAGAAGTTCTTTACCGTCAGGGTGGTGAGGCAGTGGAATGGGTTTCCCAGGGAACTTGTGAATGCTCCATTGCTGGTGGTGTTCAAGGCCAGGTTGGACAGAGCCTTGGGAGACATGGTTTAGTGGGAGGTGTCCCTGCCCATGGCAGGTGGGTTGGAACTAGATGATCTTAAGGTCTTTTCCAACCCTAACTATTCTATGATTCCATACTGTCTTTTGTATGTTTGACTTCATGATCTTTTTGTCTTCAAAATTTCAAATAATTTAAATAAAAATTCTTTTGAGAGCATTTGCTGTGTTATTTCTAATATTAAGTAAGTAAAAATATTTCTAAGCATAATTAATAATTATGTGTCTATTCTGTGGTGTGTTAAGGAACTTATTTGATAGAAAAACAAATGTAGATGGTAAATAATTTTTTATGTTTACTGGTTGCACCAACATATTCATAGTAAATAAGAAAAAAGAAAATCCCACCAACTTTTATTGGTGTTCATGAGAAAATAGAGATAGGTCTTATCAAGGTGTTTTCAGCAGGTTAATATGACTGCTTACGGTTGCTTCTAGCGGTTTTTCATTGAATGAGATGCGATAGAACATACTGGAGAGGAACTGTAATTTGTTGGGGTAGTTTTCAATGAAAGTCCTCCCTTTATCCCAAAATGTTAGAAATTATTACTAACATAATCCCAGTTTCAGGACTTACTGTTCAGATATTATTGTCAGCTGTGGTTGAAGTTGATGTGAGAAAGTAGAATATTATATGACAGCTATGTGAAATAGCCTGCAATGTTCTATTCCTTTTTTCCTTTTTTCCAATTCAACTTCTTTGGGTTGATATGGAAAATGAATACTATCAAGTTAAAGTATTTTTTTTTGTGTGACCTGACACTTTATCGGATTATAATTGAAAACATTACTAGGTGTTTTCTGCCTTAAGTAGCAACATTTCATCACTACAAGTGAATCATTTATGACTTGGAAAGACAAAGACTTCAGAGAGCCAAGCCAGCTCTTTCAAGATTGTTAATTTCCTCAAATGCAAAAGAATTCTGTTGCAGTAATGGATATAAGCAGAAATAGACAGTAGAGATCAGATTTAGGTTTGTGCAAGGGTAGGGAAAAAGGAAAAAGACATAATTAAACTCTTGAAAATTGAATATATGAGCTGACAGTCTAATTGGAAGGAAAACTCTGGAAATGAGCAGATGGTGCCATTAACTAACTAAATTATGGGCCATACTGATGCAATAAGGATTGTATTGCCATGAATCATCTCACTAGTACCTACATCCCACATTTTTGATGGTGTGTTAACGAATTCGCAAAAACACTTGGATTTTTTTTTTTTTTTTTTGTCTAAGTATTAAGTTAAGGAAGAATAAAATTTGATTCAGTTCTGAAGGACCGAGCCATAAGCTTTTTTTAATTGCAGGCTTTCAGAACCTGAGGTGTAAACATGCACAGTCTATAAAACAGCCAGCACTCTTCAGTGATTCAAAGCCAATAAACAGATGTTAATGATTTGTATGTATGTCCTTAAGCCAGTACTCAGCTTCCACTAATATCTGAAAAATGTTTTGTGAGAATTCACTTATTCCTATTCTTGACAGAACATCATCCCGCTGAGCACAATGTGTCATAATTTCAGTTTAGCTAAAAGGGGAAAAAAAGGATGATGGAATAATATGATCTATATTAGTGAGTTTATCAAGAATAACATACTTGCAGAAGGAACAGAAAGTAGACTTCAGCAGAGAAAAATGTCATGTTTGGCAAAACATGTAGTTCCTCAGATGGAAACAAAAATATGTGCATTCGTAATTGGATGAAAATTTGATAGTGAGACGTGTAAGAGTCTTTCAGACTGGGAAAATTTGTTCTTACGTGTTTTTAATAAATAAGTAGGCAGAAGGAAAAGTTTACACAAAGTTATAGTATATACTAAACACTGAAACTTCCATTGCAACTTTTGTCAGGTATCAGGCATACATAGGCATCAACCAGAACCTCATCATGGTGAGTAAGGAGAAATTACTATATACTGTAAACACCTAATGGTTGTATTTAGTTTCCAGTAACTACTTGTTGTCTGTAAATGTGTCTGCTTAATACTGAAATGCTGTTAAGAATAATATGTACTGTTTTCATTGTGTGTCCGTTCACCAATCAACATTTCCTACAATCTAGTAGGCAAAATGAAATTCAGGACTGAGAGGTGTAAATGTTTGCTCCTTCTAAATCTACTAAAAATGTGATTCAGCAAAATGCTTTAACTGAAGACTGGAAATATGGGTTAATAAAAAGAATGACAATAATGAAAATAATAACAAAATAATAAAATGTAATTAACAAAATATAAGACTACCATCTCTGAAGCAAAAGGGTTGCTAACTGAAAATGACAGAGAACTTATTAAATCAAAAAAGATTGTTGATTATTACAGTGCACTATGCAAATGCAACCTGAAATTTATTGTATACTATGAAATTGTTACAAATACCTATCTTCTATTTGTTATATTTGCATACTGGAACTCCTATGTACAGGTCCTTTGCTCCTCTTCTGTTGCTCTAATCCCCTGCTGCTTGCTGTTCATCTTACAACCAGGACAATAAATATTACCTGAGAGATAGAAAAGGTTACTTTCTACAGACTTTTGGTAATAGCAATGAGATTTATCCTGTCATGTTTTGTGTGCCATACACTACCATTAATATGTGGGATTTCTATATTTGCTTTAAGAGAATGCTGTGGAAGACAAGGAAAATGCTGCAAAGGCAAGAAACAAAGGCAGTAGTTCTTCCATTACTCTAGAATATTATACTGCCACCTGCTTTTCTGCAAGTTCTGATGTTAAAAACAACATGTTGCTACATTGCAGTAATTGCTCAGGAGGCTCTTTGTTGCTTTGTTTGACATTGCTGACTGAGCTGGAGAAGAACAAATTTGGATTTAAAGAGGTGTATTGAATGAAGATGTGAAATGAATGCATACATTATAACAATTATATTCCCAGTATCCAAGACCAAAGATTTTACCCCTGCCTTGTCACCTATTTTGATGTCAGAAATGGGTTTTTAATCTCAAGCACTGAGGTAAACACTTTCTTTCTAATATCTTCAGTCTGGTGGAAAAATAGCTCTAAGGGACAAGTAGTTTTGAAAGACACTGGTAGTGCAATACTAAAGTAAAAGTTTGCAATCTCAGATGCATAATTCACTTAAAATGTTGGAATGGTACTGAGAAACTGAATTTAATATCTAAACTCCTGGTTATGGCTGGTTCACAAATTAGCTATAAGCGCTTAAATTCAGTTTTCAATGTCTCAGTTTAAGAGCTGCAGTTTAAAAACGTTTATAAGGAACTTTAAATTGGAAGTCTTTTCCTGAGAAATATATCCAATTTTGCCTAAGTGTACATGAAGCTTTGACCTGAGATGCATTTGTACATCTACCTTTACTCTACATAAAAGAAATACATAACAGAGAAAGTAGTATAGTATAGGCAAAATAACAAGATTCTTTGCACAATAATAACAAAAATCAAATTCCAAATTTATGGTCCACTTTTTTTTTTTTTTTTTTTTTTTTTTGACCCGGTAGTATACACTAGTAGTAGATTCACAGGCATGCAGAATTCTTCACATATTTTCTTCATTAAAAAAAACCCTAACATTCCATAAGAAAAAAACAAGTGAGAGAAGTATTAAACTTTAATAACACAAAGCCAGCAGAATTTTCAGCTTGATCACATCCACTGATGCAGATAAACTGAAGAAGTACTTAGAAGGAAGAGCAGATAAGAGACAACACTTCAGTTGCTCAATATTTCTCAAATATTCTGTAGACATTGCAGGTAAATTTTAAAGCATCTAAGATTTTATATGCCTGAACTTTACTTTCAGAAATAGTTCCTGACAACTGGAAAAAGGGAAATATAAACCCCATTTTCAAGAAGCGGAAAATGGATGAGCCAGAGAACTACAGACCTGTCAGTCTCACCTCTGTGCCTGGCAAAATCTTGAAGCAGATTCTTCTAGAAAGCACGCTAAGGCACATGAAAAACAACAAGGTGGTTGGTGACAGCCAGCATGGCTTCACTAAGAGGAAATTGTGCCTGACCAATTCAGTGGCTTTCTATGATGGGGCTATGGAGCTGATGGACACGGGCAGAGCAGCTGAAATCACCTACCTGGACTTGTGCAAAGTGTTTGACACTGTCACACATGACATCCTTGTCTCTAAATTGGAGAAACATCAATTTGATAGGTGGACCACTTGGTGGATAAAGAACTGGCTGGATGGCCGCACACAAAGAGTTCTGGTCAATGGCTCGGTGTCCAGTTGGAGACCAGCAACAAGTTGTGTCCCTCAGAGATAGATGTTGAGACTGGTTTTGTTCAACATCTTTGTGGGTGACATGGGCAATGGGATTGAGTGCGCCCTCAGCAAGTTTGTCGATGGCACCAAGCTGTGTGGTTCGGTTGATACGCTGGAGGGAAGGAATGCCATTCCGAGGGACTTTGACATGCTTGTGAGGTGGGCTGATGCCAACCTGATGAAGTTTAACCACGACAAGTGCAAGGTCCTACACCTGGGTTGGGGCAATTGCAGACACAGCAACAGGTGAGCAGAGAAGAGATTGAGAGCAGTCCTGCAGAGAAGGACTTGGGGGTGTTGGTTTATGAGAAAATGAACATGAGCCAGCAGTGTGTACTCGCAGCCCAGAAAGCCAACCGTATCCTGGACTGCATCAAAAGCAGCGTGCCCAGCAGGTCAAGGGAGGTGATCCTGCCCCTCTACTCTGCTCTCGTGAGACCTCACTTGGAGTACCGTGTACAGTTCTGGTGCTCTCAACAGAAAAAGAACATGGAAGTGCTGGAACAAGTCCAGAGGAGGGCCATGAGGATGATGAGGGGACTGGAGCACCTCCCGTATGAAGACAGGCTGAGAAAGTTGGGGCTGTTCAGCCTGAAGTAGAGAAGACTGCATGGTGACCTCCTAGCAGCCTTCCAGTATCTGAAGGTGGGCTATAGGGATACTGGGGAGGGATTCTTCATTAGGGACTGTAGGGGTAGGACAAGGTGTAACAGATTCAAACTTATAAGGAGAAGCTTAGATTGGATATAAGGAAGAAGTTCTTTGTGAATACTTCATCACTGGTGGTGCTCAAGGCTTGGTTGGGCAGAGCCTTGGGTAACATGGTTTAGTGCGAGGTGTGGCACAACTCCTGGCAGGGTTGTTGGAACTGGATGATCTTAAGTCTCTTTCCAACCTTAACTATTCTGTGATTCTATTCTATGATTCTATGGTTTCTAGTTTGGGTAGAGTTTTTCAACCTCTTGAAGACTCCGCAAATCCCTTTGTGAATATGTATTTTAGTGGACCTTATAGCTTGAAATTGCAGCAATGATTAGAAAAACATTTATTTTTTTTTTATTTTGTTTGAAAATATTGTGCAGTAATTGAACCTATACCAAAATAATGATGGCATTTACTTCAGAGTATCATTTAACTGCAAAGAATGATTTCTTACTATGGTGCAATATCACTTTACCAGTCAAAAGACTTCAGTAGTTTCAGCCTTTTTTCAGACAGCACCGTATTACACATAAAATATTAATGGTACACATACACCTTGAAAAACAAAATAGAAACAAACTTATCTATCTCTGTGCAGTTGCAGTGGTTAAGATGTGGAAGAGTAATTCATTCCTTTGAAAATATTAGCCAGTAATGTTAGGAAATGAAATGTCAGCTGCACCATATGCCCTATAAATGTCATTTGTAAAATAGAGGAATTTTTTCTTCCAGAGGCTGTAGTCTAAATTGCTTACCTGACTTTTAAGAAAATTGAAAATATCTGTAATGTGATAAATTATCTTAAAAAAGCATCAAATCTTATTTTATTTTTTAGTGAGAAGTGCTACTTTACCATTGGGAAAGGACTTGTATTATTTTAGATTGCATAGATGTAGAAAAACATAGTAATACTACGTCAAGTATGAATGTCTCAATTAGAAGCACTCTTCAATTCCTCAAATATCATGCCTTTACAAAACTCTCAAGCCATCTCACACCCTTGAAAGTCTTTCTTCCTCTAAGTCTTTATAATTGCAGCATGACCTACAATGTTTTTGGATTTTTTAAATCCAATCTTCTTTCACGTTTCAGGCAACAGAAGAATAATATATTCATTTAAAGACATCTGGTTTGCTATGTTGTTGCTATATTTAAACAATTTGTTCCAGACCACTTCGATTGGTTTTAAATTTTATTATCTGGCTTGTATCAGAACAGGAATTAACTGCGTCACAGGAATTCAGATGAGAGGATGGTCTGATCTTCAACAGCATATGCAGTTTTTGTGCTATCCAAAACATATGATCAAACACTTGTGATATACTGTGGCAATAAATAAGCTCACATTAGTGTAACAGTGTAAACTTTTAAATAGGGGGGGGTTGTAACACTCAGGTTTATATTGTATCATCCAGAAGCCTCTTATTTTTAGGTAATGCAACTTTCCAAATGGCTGTCTTCTCTGTACCTAGGTTGTTAAGAAGTCTTTTGTACAGGGTATAATGGGGAATTTTCATGACACATTGATCATCTTCAGAATCACAAATTCATATCAAATACATCACACTGTTTAGTTGGAAGCAGGTTATATTTCAATAGGCAGCTTATCAGACATTGTAGGCTACACCGTGCAACTCTTACAGATTGAGGTGCATGGAAGCTTCTAGTGAACTAGTCGGAGGCTGAAGCCTCAGGATGATATTTCTTCATTATAGTTCTTAAAAATGATTATTTTCCCAAAACCTGTTGGACAAACTTTAAAGGGAAATTCACCCCCCAATAAAGCTCATTGGAGGAGGGGTTGGATTTTTTGTGTGTTTTTAAAATGCTCAACACAATGAAGGTGTCAATTCTGACTTCAAACTGAAAGTGAGTGTGACACTGAAATAAAATGTCAATGCTTAATTTTCCTTGCTCTACCTTCTTTGAGAAAGTTTGTGTTGCATTTTCCTGCAGTATATTTTTTTGTGAATGACAGAAAATGAAGCTTAAAAAAGTTGAAGTGGCAGAACTTTATCTATTCAGGCAGGAAAAAAAAATGATGTAGTCTGTAGGGCTACACAAAATTACAGCTGCTAAGGTTCTGTGATAAACAGTTTGTAGACAAATTCACATCTCCATCACTGTGACTAAGGTCCACAGGAAATGAAGGCACATCTCTCAGGCTGTCCCTCTAAGCCATCTTTCAAGGAAAGTAAAAAGAAGAGTTCTTTGGTACTTCAAATGACTACGAAGAAATAAAGAAGTCATACTAGAAGTAGGGAAATCTTCAGACCAGCAACAAAGAGTAGATTCTTAATTACACACTGTTTTAAAAAATATAATATTACATTATTTTAGGCATAAGCCATTCCAAATACAAAAGTTAAAAATGGCACCTAACTCCATCTATTTTTCAATTGGTCTGGTATAGATTGACAAAGGCTGATTTTAGCTGAATGCAGAAATGCTGTATAAGTTACTGATAAATAGCAAGACCAAGACTGGTTAGTTTGACTAAAAACTTCTGGTTGGTTGCAAACAGAAGATCTAAAAACATGTATCTGGCCTAAGATAACTCCACATCATTATTATTCTTTTATTTATCACTTCTATCTAGTTAATTCCTCCTTATCCTAACTCTGGCTTCTGTTTGTTCATAAAGAGACAGTGGAGTAGAACATCAAAATATGCCAGTCAGTGAATAAAGTTGAAGCTTCTTGTGTAAATTCATTGGAAAGACCACAAAATAGTTTGCAAATTTTAAAAGTTCAGTGAAAGAAGGAAAAAAGACATGCTGAAATTTAAATTGGCGCATTAAAAATACTTCTACTTATATAGTGTCTGCTCTTGAATGAGTTTTTTTTTTCAAATTGCAGTAAAGAATAGATCAAATGAAATGGGTCAGTAACTCATCTGTCACAAGCTTCCTGATTTTTCAGATAATAGCTCTAAAATGTGATCTTGCTCTCCAGACATCTGTTACAGTTTCCAGACTTTCATAATTGAATCTGCAGTTATGTTTAATGTTAGTTTAAGGGCTCAAAAACCATGCCTCTTTTCCATTTTCCAAGATTTTGCCAGTAATGTATAAACAGTAACTGGAGACTTCTTGGACAGACATTCTCTCCTTGTGGCCACAAAAGACTTTACATCCCCTGATTGAGAAATATGAATCTCTTTTGATCAAAGAATTGTTACACCAATTTGCCATGCTTAATGAATGATAAACCTCAAAAGTTCATAGTGGGAGTTAAGATAATCATCCATAATCTGATGTGCACACTTAAACTAACCAGGCAGAGAATTGCCCATATGATTCATAAAGCTTCTTTTTTGGATATTCATTGATTGTCCTTGTCTCACTCTGATTGTACAACTCTTGTCGTGAGCAGGGAAAAAGCCTTTTTTGGTTCTCTACTTTTGGAAAATACAGACTATGTGAATTGCAGAAGAAAGAAATGCTGAAGAAAAATTGATTTAGGGAAGGATTTCTAGTGGCTAACAGATGTCTGAAAATCTTATGACGGAGTAGAAAGAGAAGAATAAAAGTGAGATGCCTGTTTTAGCACAGGGAAGTATTCAATAAGCAGAATGAGGTTGCAAGTAGAAAAATTTGACAATTCAGTTGGGCTAGGCAGAATCTGAGGAGCATTAGGGGAATATGTGCAGGGCCAGCATGAAGTGGAAGTTCAAATTTGGGATAAAGATGTAAGACACAGTAAATCAGTAAAAGATTTTAATAGGACAAGAGGACCAATAAAAATTCAATAGTCTGGAGAAAGAGTCAACGCATTTATATATGAATGGAGAACAGAACAGAAAGCCAATATCAGTTACACTTAACAGGTAGGGATGAGTTGAAAGAAGATCTTAGTAGTTTTGCAATAGCTGATTTAATATATTGTAGGTACCAACAGTGTGACATGTCCCTGGTTTTGACACTACAGAGCAAAACACAACACGTCAGACAATGTATTACTGCCTTTTTTGCTATTTAATTAATTTTCTTTCTTATCATTAAAATTGCTATGCAAGGCCAAAAGTACCGTGTCTTACTTTGGTTTTGAACACTGGCAAAAGGAGGAGAGAAAATTTTAATTTTATCTTTTAATTTTGTCTTTTTCTTTCTATTATCTGGGAAAATAGATTGTTCCTAGAGCCTAAATGACACCCATCCTGTGAGTTTACATACAACAAGGCAGTAGAACTAGATGTGACAACAACACTTAGTTATAAAATGTTTCTTAATTTACATAAGAAAAGCCCTTGATTGGGTTAAGTCTGGTCTATTCTGCATTAAATTCAGTATTGTCTACTTTCAAAATATCTCAGAATATGAGCTGATGTTTGGAGACAGACCAATGGAAATAAAAGTCCAGATGCACTCTGGGATCAATGTTAATTTTTCTAAGACTTCAATTTCCCCTCTTTTATGCTTTTCTTTCACAGTAAATCTTTCTTCCTTTCAGGACACATGATAATGAAAATGACTTACTTATTTTCATCCAGTTATCGTGATTGCCACTAGTACAATTATATTTGAAAATATCATACATCTATCCTCCTGCTTTCATCTTTTTGGAGGCATTACTCTTCCAGGTAGGAAGGAAAGCAGTATCTCAAGTCAGATCTACTCTTTCACACTATTCATCTAGCACAGCTCTTTAAGACAAAAATCCACTAAAATTTTCAATGCCTCTTCAAAAGTAGTTTATAATAAATGCGGAGTTATGACAGCAAGCAGCAGCATAATCAAATCTTTCTTTTTCCATTGCAAAACTGAGTAACAGTGTTGTAAATTTTTTTTTGTGCTCAGGATTTTGATTTTGACAAAACCAAAGGCTGGAGAAATCTGCAGAAATAAATTACCTGAAAAAAGCAGTGTGACTTCTAAGTTCAGCACATTAAAAGCATTGTATCACTTCCCTAAGGAACGTGTTCCTGGCATGCAGAATGCCTATGCCCACCTAAATGGTTGATAGATAAAATTAAAAGCTTCCTGATGGTCATAGTGATTTGGGTTTGCTGTGATATGAGTGACAGCATTATAGCTATGCTTGAAGGATCTTGTTTTAGACCTAGTTATCTGTTAGCAGTCTGACCCAGTGTAAAGTTGTGACAGCCTTAATGTAATTGAAATAGTTTTTGTTTGCTTGTTTTTATCTATAGTTAGTTTGATTCTTAATAAAGAATGCTATTTCTCTGGAAAAATCTGTTTATGTAACTGAGTCACTAATGTCAGAAAAGATTTTTCACCTAGAGTCAACTGCAGTGCAAGATCTCTGAAAAACAACTCGCATTTCTAGCTTGCAGGCACTCTAAGGTCATGAATTTTAATTATGTATTTGGAAAGAGAAAAAGCTTAATATGTAAGTGGTAGCTTGTAACTTCTGGTCAGTGACACAGTGGCTGCACATCTAAAGACCTCAGGGCAGCAGTTATAAATGTCCTCAACATGCACTGAATCTTGACACTTAGGCTTGTCCTGGACTAGCACTGTGAGGACATGATGTTGACACTACAGGGGCAGGATACTTTGGATGAAGCAGAGAAGCTTGAAATACTTTTTTCTTTTTTCTCTAAGTAAGCAGTGTAACAGATGAAACACATCTTGTTTCAATATCTTGTTAGTGAAAATCCGAAACTCCCCACTTAACTAAATCACTGATAAATTCCAACATCATAGTTGCAATGGTGCAAATAAAATATGATTCAGTGATATCTAATCTGTGTTTTGGCAGAAAACAATTTTTTGCATTTACATGTCCAGGGAACTAAATGATGCTTAAATTCCCTTCCAACCAAAACCATTATGCGATTCTATGATTTAATGCATCTTTCCTCCAAAAAAACCCACTTTAATTTTTAGTTTAAAATTAATTTTTGTTAAGTCATAGTAAAGTTCCCTCAAAATTTTGATCTTTATTTATGCATTAATACAAATTTTGACACAATTTTTTGACTTAAAACTCCTGGGATGTTGCAGGTCCTTCATAAAACATCTTTTGTATTCTTTGTATTCCTCAAGTATTTATGAGGCAAATAAAAAATTTTAGTCTAATACCCTCTCACACATATTTTCCTTTATTTTTTCCATAAATATAAACTGCAGCTGTACATAATGGAGAAAACAGAAAACAAGAGGTAGGAGTATTAACATCTACTCCTTCAAAAGTAGGTTAATACCATTTTACCTGGTTTCCCTGAGGTTATTTCTCCTAAGAAGATTGTTTTTTATAATTTCTTTTTTGTACTTTTTTCCCCTTCCCTTTTGATTTAGAAATGTCCTAATCCTTATTCTACTTTAGACATGTTTGAAGACCTTTTTCCACTAGAAGAAATACGGCTGACAGCGGCACAGTTAGTCTTCACCCTTTTTAAGTATGTTAGAATTGTCTTGACATTAACCTTTCCTTACAATAAAACAAGACGAACCTTAAGCTCTGAAAACAGCTTGTGTATGAAAAATCTTCAGCATAGAGCAGTTTAGATCAAGTATTTTAATATTCATTATAAACAAACAAAAAAAAATCTCTGGTAGGCAAACTCTTTGAGACTGGGAAAATACTTATGAATACACCCCTCTCCCCACCTCATTCTTCCTAGATTTTCATTTAAAGAGGTTTGTAAGTGCTGTGGAATGGGACAATTAAGTATTTGAGATGGTCTCATCTGAGAAGCACAATAAAAGCAAAATAATTAGCATATACAGTCTTTAAGATGAATGGCTAATGAGACTGGGCAGTCTCTTCCACAATGCACAAAATTCCTAATGTCCCAACATGCATAGTTACAGCAATACTAATGTTGCACTGCTTGGTGTTGATAACAGTATTGTTGGCTACTGCACATAGCTCATAGCCAGGGTTATGGTTTGAGTAGGTATTTAATTATGCTTAATCAGAATCTAAGACTGATACTGAGGACCACATATCCACAGCAGTTTTAGAAATTTTCACAGTAAGTTTTTCTCTGAAGAGGGTTTTTTATATATGTGTGTATGTAAGTACTGGTACATTGTCATCCTGCAAAAAGAAAGATTGTTTTAGCTGGAGGAATTGACTTCTTCACTTAATTTTTTTTTTTTTCCAAGTACCATCGGCTGTTTAAAAAGAGCTAATACTTTGTCCCAAAAAAAGTCAAAAGCAAATGCAAGCTTTTATTTGCATTCTTTTAGACCGTGTTAATATACTTCATAGCATTAATCTGTTTAGAAATGGAGCTAGAATTTCTCATCTACTGTATTTTTATTTTCCTATTGCCCCATGAAAAAAAGGATTCCTTTCCTGTCTGTCATGCTTTGTCTGAAAGACAATAAAATACCTGCTATGTCACCTTATCTAAATGATAGCAAATAATACTCTTGTTTTTATTTTGATCTAAGAGAAATAGAAGAAATGGAAACCTTTAGGGATTTTTTTGTTGTTGTTGTTATCATTTAGTAAAAGCCAATCTATGATGGGGTAGACGGATGGTTTGTCAGGTCAGTTTACAGTGACTTCTTTTACACAATGTCTAACTCTAGAAACTCGTTACAAACAGATTTTCTCAAGTCTTGAGAGAGGTGCTTTTTCGTGAAGATCCAGGTGGCTTTACTTTTAATTCATTCCTGAAAAGAAAGCACAATGAAGGCACATACGAAAGTAAATAATCTTTTTTTCAGAAATATTTTGTCATTTTATGTCACCTGACATTTATTTTTGTGGTAGAATATGTCATTCTTTCTAGTGTCTGATTCAGTCTTAAAAGGCTACCAGCCTCATTTGCTTTTCTTTTGCTCTTTTCTGTCTTTAAAAGAGACAGTCATGTTAATCTAGTTGTAATTCAGGTGTTGAGAATCCAATTCCTTCCAAGCTTTTAAAGAGTAGAAGTACAAATATGGGTGCTATCTTGTAAATACCAATTTTCACAGTCATATATTGGCCACTTATTTTACTGCTAACTGGATATGACTACTGGGGAATGACTACCATGTGACAAAATTCATAGCATCTGGACTTAAATGAACATTGGCCAAATGTGCAAATTGCCTATGAATTTTGGATTCACAGAGTTGCTTCTTGCAGTAAGCAAAGGTCAAAACCAGTTGGATGGAGATCTCAAATAAAAATACACTATGTGATAATGTTTATAGTTAATAAGCTTTATTTAAAAACTATAAAAAAAATCCAAACTCATAAATGGACATAAAGGGAATATTGTGAAGATATCCCTGCTGCTGCAACAGATACTTGAGTTGGGAACACCCACAGTGCCAACGTGTTTACAATATGTGTCAAACCTGAAGATAATAATTTGGAAATACATCAGTAAAAGAAAGATGTTTCACATATGAAATCTGCCTCTACAGGTAACAGAATTGAAATTGGCCTGAACTACTGTCTAAGAAACCAAAAGTTTCATTAGCTATTAAAAGTAAACTAAATTGTATGCAGAAAGCTAGGAAGCAAGGGCATGTCTGATTGAGGACCATTTTCTTCTAGACATGGGAAGAAAGAGATATATTAGTATAGTTACAAATTTGGATTCTGTTGTTTATGAAAAAGGACCACTACATAAAACATTTAAAGAAATTACATATTGACGGGCTGCTACATATAGAGTTGAAATTAACATTTTTCAGGACAAGATGGACCAAAAGACAGAAAAAAATCCAGTATTTGTGCTAATTCACATTTTCTTGTTTTAGAGCAATGACTTTGTTTCTTTTTCAGATTTTTTTTGTTGGGAGGAATTTTTTTTTCAGATGAGATGACCCTAATATTTCCATTTGGCTTTCCCTTGCTTCTGATTGTCATCCATTCCACTTGCTAACTCTTGCAGTCTACAAGCAACTCATGAATTGTCTTCTGTTTGACTAAACTGCTGAATGCTTGTGTCTTTGCAGATATGGAGTGAGTTAAAGATTGTGTTGGCTGGCATCATCACTTATGATGGCATCTGAGGTCATTATTGCATTGAATAATTTCCCTACAGATAACAGAACCTTAGTTTAGTGGGATGTGGTTAAGCTTAGATGGCCAGTATTCTGAAGAAAAGTTTGACTTCATCTGCATAAGGTGAAAGAATGTTTTTACAAAACCAGCATGTTAGTTAAAATCAGATGTGTTTAGTAGTTGTGAAGATTTTTTTTCAGGTATTTTTTTTAACTCCCTTATTTTTTTTTTTAAGTAACTCTCCTTTTTTTTTAAGTAACTCTCCTAACACGCCAAGTTTGAAAATGGAATTTAATCTTTTGTGAAATATAGGAAAGTGCCTCAACCTAAATGGTGTGTTTGAGTTCACATATATTGGATTGAGTATATGTGATTGATAAGGATAGTCTGAAACTTTCTGAAATTAGAAACTGGTCACACGTTTTCAGATATGGCAATTTTTTCAGCAAATGCATTGAACATTCTAAGGTCACCACTTCTACCAATTCATGCTAGGTCTCAGCTAAAGGATCTTCTTCAACCCAAAAGCTCAAGATTAAGCACATGCATAAATACCTTGTTGAAATAGAACAGAATTCTTTCTAGAACATATTTGAATTCTAATATTGAATATTACAATTATATCTATTGCAGATATCAGGAAAATATTGTCCAATTAAATATTACCATAATATTATATGTCACTTGAAATTGAAATCAGAAAATCATATTGATTTACAGTTTTGTCAGGGGGAATCTGATGCTCAGTTCTGATCATCATTATTAGGCCTTTGCCTGCTCCTTCCTAAGTACACCTACCTGAATATTTCCCTGCGTCTTCTCTATTTCTTAAAGATAATACAGAGTCATTTATCCGTATGCATATATTCTCAAGACTTTTAGACTGTTTGTAAGTTGGAATGTTAACTTTAAATACTAAAAATAAAAACAAGGGAGATTTAGTGAATGATAAAGTTTTCATTGTCAATTAAGAAAGAAAGATTATTTTCCTTTAAAACAGTCATTACATAAATCTAGCACAGAAATGTGCTGAAGATATGAAACCACATGATACAATAAAATTGTTTTCTCTATTTTGTTTATTAAAATTAACGTTGGATTTACACATCACTGATTTCTTGACATTGTGCTAATTTTGACTCGGATAAAATCATATTTTTCCATAGTAGCTTGTATAAGACAATGTTTTGGATTTGTTCTGAAAACAAGTGTTGTTGACACAGACATGCTTTCATTACTGCTGAGCAGCGCTTACACAGAGCCAAGGCCTTTTCTGCTTCTCTTATGACCCCACCAGTGAGTAGGCTGGGGGTGCACAAGAAGCTGGGAGGTAGCACAGCCAGGACAGCTGTATGATTCAGGGATCATACAGACCAAAGGTCAACTCACTAAAGGGATATCCTGTTCCATATGACGTCATGC
This sequence comes from Ara ararauna, assembly GCA_028858755.1. Classification (NCBI taxonomy): domain Eukaryota; kingdom Metazoa; phylum Chordata; class Aves; order Psittaciformes; family Psittacidae; genus Ara; species Ara ararauna. The sequence continues at coordinate 58,065,487 of CM054377.1, read as the reverse complement.
TCAGCAATAAATAGCTGGGGAAAAAGGGAGGAGAGGAAGGGGGAGTGATGCTTGGAGTGTTGGCATTTGTCTTGCCGAGCAACCTTATACTTGATAGAGCCCTGCTTTCCTGTAGATGGCTGAAAACCTGCCTGCCTATGGGAAGTGGTGAATGAATTCCTTGTTTTACTTTGGTTTCACACATGGCTTTTGCTTTACCTATTAACTCTATAAACTTTATCTCAATCCATGAGTTTTCTCACTTTTACTGTTATAATTCTATTCCCCATTCCACTGGGGGGGGGGGGGGGGGGGAGTGAGTGAGGCTGAGCTACCAGCAGGAGTTAAACCATGATAGACATCATAAACTGTATAGAAGCAGTAATCATACTGGCATTATAATGGCATCATTTTTGGAAAAAGGGACATGCTGGATGTTTAATTTATTCAAAAAATGACCTTGTTGCATTCCCAGTGGGAATTACGCTATGACACTTTAGAAATTAAGCACATTCAGGCAGTTGTTTTATAAAAGCTTTTAAATAGCCTTGATAGTCTTATTCTAGTGTCGGTCATTTACTTGATTCAGCATTGCCATAACACAGTAAGTGTCTTTCTAATTTAAATGCATTGTGACTTCATCTACAAAAAAATGTAACCTTTATTATGACCAGCATTTTAATCTAAAGTCTAATTTGTTTATCTGAATCTTGTTCTTTTTGCATAATGTACTTTACTATAGTTACTTAAATAGAATATTATAGATGATTGCTAAAATACTGAAATTATTTAATCAAGTTTTACATTGTTTGTCAGTAAACTTCTATTGAATTCAATTTTGGAATTGCAAGAAAATGTCTCTATAGAGTTTTTCATATGCCTATAAAATACAGTGAGGCAGAGATCCTCATTTTACAGTACAGTTACTATATCAGATTCTGGATAATAACTGAACTTCACTGGAAGATTTGAACTTTAATTATTCTGTTGAGACAAAGGTCAAGCCTACCTATGACTGTTTTAGTTACTCTTTGAATCTCTTTCCTGCATTTTAAAAATCTGAATTTCAAAGGAGAGCATAACTCCACAGCACACCACTTGTAATAATTAGAGTCATCAGGCTTTATTTTTACTACTTCTTAACACAATCTGTTTCACTATTTCTTTACACAATCTGTTTCACTATTTCTTTACAATGTTTTTTATATGATACAAACTTTCAAAATTTTTTTTAAACAGTAAAATTACATCTTTTGACTGGAGGTGCTAGATACCATAAGGAATCTATTTTTTTCACCAGTCCAACTGAGTGGCTCATTTCTTACTGCTCCCAAGAATTTAGGCATTGTATTTTGGAAATCTATGATAGCTAAGTTCAAAAATCTGGGATCTTGCTCATGCTCAGAAGGTGACTGTTGCGGCCTGCATCATAAGCAGCAGAGCTAAAAGACTGGTGTCTCTGCGAAGGTCAGAAGACTGAAAAAGGAATTTAAAAATTGTTCTTGTTTTTTTTTTCCTGCACATTTGAAACACAAACCAGGATAAGTTACTAAAATATTAAATATCAATATAATTTAAATTCTACACTAAATAAAAATATAACAAATGCAAACTGTACAAAATATATATATAAAAATCTGAATTTTAAAGAATATTCTCCAGCTTTGATGTCACTGGTTTATTCTTTATTATCTTACCTTCTGTTTTTTTGGTTATTTTTTATTTAACTGTCAAACCTTAAACATGTAATAGATGACTATTTCTGCCAAGAATTCATTAGACTTGATTTGAGGATTCTGTACAAATTAGCATAGACTTATTTACATATTCATGCATCTTTCTGTCACTTACACCTGGGGAAAAAAATAAAAAATAATAACTTTAGATTAGATTATTTCTTTGCTCTAGTTCACTGTGTTACTCTGAAGCTCACTGTGCTTGAAGGAAGGGATGACAAACATTAGGATAGATAGTCAAGGCTGGAAGCATAAGAAGGATTTCTTCTTTTGGTGGTAGAGCTGTCTTGTTCCAGTTTATTTTTTGTGTGAAACTATTTTCTGAGCTAAGGAAGATTCTGTCTGGTAAAGTGCATCATCTGCTAGAGATCTACTGAGGGAGGAGAGAAACTTTTTATCTTTGATCACCAGCACCACTTGCAGTGCCTGGATTCTTTTCTGAAGAACAGCAAATAAAGCTTATTTCTTCTTGCACAGCTGTTAACTAGGTCTGACTGCAATATAGATTACCCCAGTCTCCTAGTTGAAGATTAAGAGTTTCTGTAAATGGAAATAATCACTTTGATAGTTTATTGGCTAATTAATTCTAGGTCTAACGCTATCTCAGATTTTGTCAAGCTAGCTCCACTGTGATTTCCCCAATCTTTATCAATATTGAATCTCTACCAACTAAACCAGAAAATTCTGTCAGGCTCAAAGTGACTGCTTTGCCCAAAAAATGTCACTTCAGCTTGTTACTGAGTGACAATAGAGCTAGAAAAAAACAACAGATGTAATTTTTTGTCACTATTTCAAGAATATAGTCTCTAAGACCAAGAAGGTGGCATTGAAAGTAGTGGAGTTGCTAGGGGTCTAATGAGTTACACCATCCTTGCTAATTGTTTGTGCATGCACTGTTAGGCTGTCCTGACATGTAATAAATAGCCACAGCTGAAGCTCACAACTGTTAAGTAACAGTGTCTTACGGCATTTGCTTGCAGCTATCTGTCCATGCTTTTCATACAAGTGTTTTATGTTCCTTCAGAAGCATTCCTTGCAGGGCCAGGGATGTCCAATGTCAGCATGTTGTTATGCTGGGGCAGGAAGAAAATGCTCACAGTACAGTTGCTGAAGGAACCTTACCTTTAAGGGAAATTTGTATAAAGTTTACAGGTCTAGGGAAAATTAAGCAACAGCTGTATTTATGCTGTGGAAAAAAAAAAAAATCCAACATGCAAACAGACATTAGTGTGAAAAAGTGGGAGAACTGCAAATGGAGCGGTTGAATTTTTCATGGATTGGTAAACTCTAAGCTTAATAGGAGCTAAATGGAATAATTTCACTGGAGTATGTAAATAAGAATACAGAAAGGAAAAATGTATAGCAAGGTCAATTAACTGTGCTGCCAGGTTGCTATACCTGATTAATTTGGATGAAAGAAATGACCACTTTTAAAGAATTCTCCATGGAGATAACATGACTGAAAGAAATGAACACTAATTAAGCCAGCTGTTAAACTTCTTAAAGCCTTCTGCCCCACTGAGCTAATACACTTCTAAACTATTGTTTAGACAACCTGCAAATAAGTGAATCCCCAAATGCTTTCCAAATATATTAATCTAGTCCAAGAAACCCCTCTCTGCTTCAGCCACATTGGAAAGCTACATGTACAAATTACAGACTGCCTTGCTAGTGATGAAAGTAATTATAGACCTTTTATGTTTTAATGAAGGAAATATAAATCTGTTTGATCTTTCTTGGTCTGACTGGCTCCTTGATCCTCAAACACCCCTTTTTGACCTTGAAATTTTAAACAAAGTTGGCACTCTCATTAACTGAATTAATATATGCCTGCATTATTTTTTAATAATCATTCAGGCAAGTTGGAGCTCTTGTCTGTCTCTCCCACAAGATGATAAAAATCTGCTAAGTATACATGGAATAATTCCAGCTAGCATTTTATATCAACTCCAGATAATTTCCTATATCAAGGGCATTTTACTTCTAATCTGGGACTGTGAAAATCAATGCTAATGAGCCTCCCACTGACCATAAACCTTCTTAGAAGTAAGGAAATGGAACTCAGTTAAATATAAACTTTTGTATCTTCTGATGTATAAACATGATTTACCACAGTATATTTAGTGGAACTAAGATTGTGCTTGGAGCCAATCAGCATCTAGGCCAATCTGTACTGGATTTGCGTACTACACTCACACTCCTCCTCCATTCCTCTTTCTGCATATCTGCATAAAGCACCGTGCTCTGCTCCCATAGCAACTGCTATTGTTTGGGAACCATATCTCTATTCATTCAAAAGGCATCTTGATTTACACTGGCCTTTCAGAGTTTTTTTGATAAAAAAAATTGGCATTGGCTTTGGAAAAGGGAATTAAAATTATTATTTTTTTTTTTTTGCCTGTAATTTTCCCTGTTCAGCACCCAAGATAAGCACAGATACTTTTGTCTTGATACCAGATACATCAGGGATTTCAAATGTTACTGGTGCAAGCAGGTGCCTTCTAAGAATTATTATCAAGATTACGGCTATCATATGATGTTTGGAGGATGAGTACAGGTGGCAGATACAGGGGAAACTAGATACCACTAATATTATTATATATGTATATCTATCTGTATGTATAACTAAGACAGATGTATAATGGAGGATAGAAGTCATGATGAACTGCACCCATTTCTGACAGATGGTCATGCATGTCCTTATTCTCAGTATTGTGCCAAACCTGATGAGCTTAGCAATAGTCAGCAGCCTAATTTAAGCTGGAAATGAAAGACAAAAGAAATGCATGGCAGATATTTTACTTTTGCCATCATTTTCTCAAAATTTGTTGCTCTGTATATCACCAGAATTGTTTGCTTAGAATTTTAAAAATTTATTCCATATAAAGGATCTTCAGAATAATGTCTATATATTAGTATTTATTGAAAACTTCAGTTTATTTTTTGCAGTTGTTGATTTGTGGTCCCTCAGAAGTAATTTCTAAAATTGCTGTGTCATTATAGGTCCTAACTTCACTGAGGTCTGTTGACCCAGCAGCATGAAATTAAATTTGGACTGCTATACTTGAGGCTCCAGTATATACAAAGAATTTAAGACAATTTGGTAGAATTAAATTTTAGATCAAAATGAATGAGATACATCAATATTGGCCACCCTTAAGCCAATTTAACAGCATCTACACAAGGGATTTCACTAGTTTAAATCCATTTAGGAATTGATTTAACTAAATTGTCACAATTTCTTCCTGTAAACAAGGGACAAGTTACGTGAGTTTTATATTGAGTTGTTATAAGCGCTCACCTACAACATCAGGGATTTCAAATGTTACTGGTGCAAGCAGGTGCCCTCTAAGAACTATTATCAAGATTATGGCCATCGTATAATATTTGGAGGATGAGTACAGGTGACAGATACAGGGGAAACTAGATACCACTAATACTATTATATATGTATATCTATCCATATATATAATCAAGGCAACATACACAGACCTAAAATCACAGGGTCTGTCAAGTCTGTCAAATTCAAGAAAGAATTGTAAATCCGTTATGGTGAATTTGATGATGGATAGGAAGAGATTTTACTGTAAATTGATGATATCACACAGATTGATTTTCTGTTTATTTTTACCCTTGAACTGCTGAAATACAAGATTTTCTTAGGTACGTAAACAGTGCAGCTCAAACCTCTGTTAGAGACAAAAATAATTCAGCATCTGTTCAGCATCTGTTCAGTCCTTGCCTTTCTGCTAGGAATACTAGACAGGCTGTCAATTAAAGTCACTTTTGACTATGCTGGTTCAGCCTGTAGATAGCTGTTCTCTAGGAGCTAAATGCTCCTTCCTTCAGTAGCATCTAATTGCAAAGTAGTATTCTGTCATTAAACTAGATGAGGTCTGAACTGATAATTGGGCTTCAGTTCAGCTACTGCTCATTAGGGCAGACTGACTGTTGTCAGTCACTGTCTGTGAACGCTTAGTAGTCACCATCATGAGAAGCTATGAAAACTGAAACGCACAAATCTCTGTGTGTTTGTATGCATGTGTCTGTATAATGTACCCCAGGAGTTACCAAACCTCTAACTTCCTTTTTTTTTTTTGTCTTTCTCTAACAGAACTGTGGCAAAGGTGTCACTGTGCGGAATAATTTTTCATCATTGACATTCTGTTTTCACATTCATTTTTAGCATTGAACTGTATTTAAGGAAGCATGAAAAATTAAGACATGAATATTCCAAAAGATGTCATGAAAGTGAAGATGGATGCTTGAAACGCACAGATCTGTCAGAGCATTAAAGAACTCCCAAGAACTCCTTAACTCCTTAGAAATCCTTAACTGGTGGTTAAGGATTCCCGTCCTTTAACATCTGACATAATTCAGTCTGTCCTGATAAATTCTCAAGAAAAGGTATTGCCCCTTGGGTGTCTCCTAGGTGAACCTGCACAATGCTGCAACAGCATCTTCAAGTTCAGAGAGCTGGAATTTGCATCCCTTTCTGCCAGCACGTGCAGGCCTATTCTTTCATTTCATGTGAGTTTTTCCCCTGCAAACTCTGACCAGGACTTTCAGTACATGTTAAATCCTTTGGAAAAAGATAAGTACCAAAACATTGGTGACAGCAGATTAATTTCAATTTGAGCTAATTCATTATTAAGTTATTGAAAAGACATATACCCCATACCCTACTTCTTCTGCTCAAGTTCATTGATCTATCAGGTTGAACTTTTAACAGATAGTATCTTTGGGGAAAAGATTACCAGAACAGAAGTATTTTCTAATAGTGTGAATTTGTAATGTGTGGTATAATACGTGATTAAAATCAACCAGGTGAAAGATCAAAAAAAAAGTGGGTTTTCTGGTTAACAATGCCAAATACACTTTCTTCAAGTGAAACTTATCCAATGATTATGGAAAAGAACTGAAATGTAATTTATTCTTTTTAAGGAATCCACAACTTTCTTAATGTTCTAAACTCAAAATAACTGTTTTATCAAGTGAACTTTTATTTTTAAGTGCCATTTCAAGTGTATGGGATGCAGATGCCGAGGCGCTGCCAGAGGGGTGCAGAGAAGAAAGAGGGGAGTGAGGTGATCCAGGAGGTGGAAAAGGAATCAGGAAAAAAGGGTTGAATTTGAGCCTGGAAAGAAGGGGGTGGGGGAGAATTTATTTTAGGTTTTGCCCTTGTTTGTCACCATATGAATGTGTTTTAATCAGTAATAAATAAATTTTCACCAAGTTGAGACTGATCTTACAGTAATTGGTAAATGAACTCCCTATTTCTATCTCTTTGCTCTACTTTTTCCCACTGTCCTGTTGAGGACGGTGAATGAGAGAGCAGTTGAATGGGCTTCAGGCTTTCAGCCAAGGACAACCAATCGTATTGGGGTAAATTATAATACGGAATAAGTATGTTTCAGAAAGACAAAATTGTGGTAACCATCCAACAGAAGTTCTGGAATTTCATGGCAGTTATGAAGACAGCAATACTTGAAATATTCCATTGTGGTCTGGTTTGTAAGGGTTGCCAGGAGGGAATAAAAATGTGATTGGTCTTCACACCTGCCTCTGCAGAAAAGTGGGAAGAATAGGGATTTGACTTATAGAAAATAGTTGAGAAGCTGTGATGATGAGAGTTGAGGTGTTGATTACGTGCTGTCACTGCTGTAATTTCAACCGTCATTTAAATGAAAGACTATTAAGAAAAGGAGACAATTAGGTTCTAAAACATAATCTCCTCCCTCCCTCCTGAAATTGTTTGAAACATCTTTTGTTTGCTGATGTCTAGATTAGAAACAAATCCCCCCAAAATGCATACACATGATTGCTTCCTTTAGTGACAATAAATCAGACCCAATTTGGGTATTAAATTTATTTATTTCAGTACTTTTAGATTTATTTGCTTTTTATGATGATTAGGTATAAAACTACATGACACTTTATTCAGCATAATTATATTAAACTGACAAGAAAAAAACCCAGTTAAATTCTTTCTTAACTTCTCTTTTTATTCAGCTAAATCTTGTCGCAACTTAGCAACTTTGTTGAATAAAAAGTTTTACATGTTTCCTTTTGTGGGCTTGTTTGGTTTGTTTGTTTGTTTGTTTTTTGTTGTTTTTTTTTTTTTGTTTTGTTTGGTTTGGTTGTTGGGTTTTTTTTTGGTTTTTTTTTTTGTGTCTTGAAATATTCGTTATGATTTTCACAGTTATTCTCTTCAATATTTTTCATGTCAATATGTTTGTAGCCATTTCATCTTTACCTATTTTTTTCAAATGTTATAATACTTATGTTAATTCCCACATTTATGCCAAGTAAAGCTTTTTTCCGTATGACATTACACTAAATGACTTGAAATATCAAGGTTTATTGTATATTCAGGTGTTTTATTAGGATTTTTATCTATGATAAATCCGTGTCCTGGGTTCAGCAGTAGCAGCCATTTTTCTCCTTCTTAGTAGCTGGGGCAGCTCTGTGTTTTCGACTTTCGGCCTAGGAACAACGCTGATAACACTGATGTTTATAGTTACAGCTTAGAATGTTTGGTTTGACCAAGGACTTTCTGAGTCTCATGCTCTGCCAGGGAGGAGAGGAAGCCGGGAAGAAGCAGAAACAGGACACCTGACACAAACTGACCAAAGAGGTATTCCATACCACAGTACGTCATGCCCAGGATGGAAAAACCTGGTGGCAGGAACCCGGAAGAGTTCGGTTCGCAGTTGCGTTGGGCTTGGTATTGCGTGGTGAACAGTTGTATTCTCTTTCCTTGTATTTGCCTTGTCATTATTATTATTGGTGGTAGCAGTAGTGGTTTGTGTTATGCCTTAGTTACTAAACTGTCCTTATCTCAACCTGTGTGATTTGCATTCTTTCAGTTCTCCTCCCCATCCCTCTGGGAGCTGGGGGGAAGAAAGAGAGGGGAGTGAATGAGCAAACTGCGTGATTTACAGCTTAAGCCAGGACAATCCAAAAAGAATAATAAAAAAAAAAATTGATCCTATTGTTTTCTTAGTAGATTCTTCTATTTCTTCTTCTCTTTATTTGTATATTTCTTTAATGTAAGTTCTCAAGTCCTGACTTTGCTGAGATCCATTCTCTCCTCTGTTTGCAACAGTATATTTAGTTGCTTCTAATGATATCATTATATCCTAGTCCTAAAAAGTGCTACGACTCATGCTTTCATAATGCAGTTTTGACAACTTTGTGATTTAATTAGCTGGTTCTTCCACTATAAACATGTCCCACTCTTTTTACAACTTCTTTTCAAGTATAAGCCTCTACTTCTGTGCATTTTTTTTCTCTACAACCAATGTAAGCATCACTGTTACTGGAAAACCATGAGGGAAAAATGGAAGTATATATATAAGTATATACATGCCTAGATTGCCTTTAATGAAAATGTTCCTATTTCATTTTAAATCCAGACTATCCTTTGGGAATTTTTACTGACCACTAAGACCAGCTTTCTCTTTTCAGTTCTCTTTCTTATTTGTTTATTTTATGTTCATATCCTTAGGCATAATATATTTTCTGAAACGCTTATTTACCATTCAGGTCTGAAGTATTTCACTGCAAGAGATGCATGTTCCAGATAAACTTCTACATCTTTCATTTAAAAAAAAAAATCATCCATATGCCAGCAGTCCAGTCCAGCTGCCTTGATTAATTTCTTCGACTTATAAGAACTGTCTATTTTGAATTAAAAAAAAAAAAAAAAAAAAAGAGAGAGTGTCGCATTATTTCCTTTTAACCCAAACAAAGATTATTTCCCTGGTAACGAATTTTTGTAGCATAGATGATACTCCCTCAAACCAAACAAAAATAGCAGCCACTCTTCTTAACTCACTGATATTCTGTAAAGAAAGCTGATGGATGTCATACTCCGAAGTTATCTAAGCCTTTCCATAATTAAATTAACATAAAAAAAGCTTTAGAAAATTACTTATCAACATCTCTCTCAAGAACATAGGAACTATCATAATTAAACTGAATGTTTCTGAAAGTGATCCAAAACCTCTGTGCTTCAGAGTTTAGCAATGTTTTGGTGTGTCACCCAGATACATTGCATTGCGTCTTATGAATGCTACCAGGCCTGCAATGAGCACTAGCTTGGTCGTACCAGGACACTCTGTTAGCTAGAGAGTCCGAGAATATCTAGGACACTCTATCTATTCCCTTACACAGGGACAGCTTCCCTTCAACCCTGCTTCCACCCCAGCCTGCTGACCACAGAAGCACACCAGCTTCTATTGCATAGGCAGAGCAACAGGTCTGAATTATTACCCAGCTCCAGCAGCACAGAACAAGCACAAGGCTGCTTGACAGTTGTCTCAATCATAGGTTTTTCGCACTTACCATCCCTTTTCCTATCACTTGACCCCTCCTTTTGCCACCCTTGTACCTCCCTTTCTCTGCCTCAACCTTCTCCCAGGTAAGTAATTTGCCCCTAATTACTTTTTCTCTGTCAGTTCTCATTTTGTCACACCTATATACGAATTATAGTTTTACCTAAGTTATCTTGCCCTTACACAGTGTTAGTGGTGGGTCCCCAGTTACCTCTCCTTTGAGGCTTGTCTCCTGTAGCCACCTGTGAGATGCCATTATCTGCTTACTGCTATCCTTGCCTCTTTTCCAGTGCTGTCATGTCCAGCAATTCCTCATGTCCAGTCCAGAGATTTTCATTCCCATTCCATTAGTATAACCAAAACCAGTGACCTGGTGTTTTGCCTGCAACCTTAACAATGTTAGGGACAGCTTGTTTCATAAACCCTCTAGAAGAGTATTTCTGAACTTTTTTCTGATATAATGGTGCTGGCTGTCCTTAAGGTTAATTTTTTTTAGTTGCACATGTGATCCAGCATGCTAATCTCATCCAACCCAAGAATAAATGAAGCACTATTAGATAATAAAGAAGAAAAAAAAATCTTATAGTTTTCTAAAATGGACTGCTCCTCCTGAATGTCACACAGTATGACTTCTTTCACTAACACTGCATTTATCATTCTTCATTTTACAGGCTATAGAGGGAGAGCCATCTACTATTTCATATTCACACCTTGAATGCTGGAATATTCGCACTTAGAATTGAAAACAGTGCCTATGATTCAAAAAATGCAGTCTTCAATACATATCAGCATTTGGGGAACTCAGTGAAGTGCTCTGAGACTTTCTGAAAAATTTCTAATTTTACTTGAAAAATATCACTAAAACTATAAATGCAGTCTAGGAGAAAGCAATTACTTAATACATCCTTGTTAATTTACTATACTTTATTACAACTTAAGTGTCCCTTCACTCAAAGGATGTTATAATGTTAGGGCTTCAAGGGCAGAAAAAAACAATATTATGTATGCAAACTTTTGTTTGTTATTAAGAATATTTGTAGGGGGGAAAATCCATGATTTCATGCAGAACCAAATATCTTATTAGTGAGAGCATGTAAACAGTAAATTGCCAACAAACTGTTACAGATGTAGGGTTTAAACTAAAAGAATGAAAAGAATATGACAATGGTCTCTTGAGTTTCACTTGAAGAAAATGTGTTTGGCATTGTTAACCAGAAAACCCACTTTTTTTTTGTGATCTTTCACCTGGTTGATTTTAATCACGTATTATACCACACATTACAAATTCACACTATTAGAAAGTACTTCTGTTCTGGTAATCTTTTCCCCAAAGATACTATCTGTTAAAAGTTCAACCTGATAGATCAATGAACTTGAGCAGAAGAAGTAGGGTATGGGGTATATGTCTTTTCAATAACTTAATAATGAATTAGCTCAAATTGAAATTAATCTGCTGTCACCAATGTTTTGGTACTTATCTTTTTCCAAAGGATTTAACATGTACTGAAAGTCCTGGTCAGAGTTTGCAGGGGAAAAACTCACATGAAATGAAAGAATAGGCCTGCACGTGCTGGCAGAAAGGGATGCAAATTCCAGCTCTCTGAACTTGAAGATGCTGTTGCAGCATTGTGCAGGTTCACCTAGGAGACACCCAAGGGGCAATACCTTTTCTTGAGAATTTATCAGGACAGACTGAATTATGTCAGATGTTAAAGGACGGGAATCCTTACCCAACTTTGTTTCTCTGTGTTCTCTTTCAGAGAAATATTTGGTTTATGATCCCTTGCTTACAACATTAAGAACTCCCTACTATTTCTTTGATTTCAAAATTATTGACTTTTAATGGATAAAATAATTAGACATTCAATCCTGGATTTCTTAAAATCATTAGTGGTGTCAAGGTTTTTCTACAGAACATGATTTGATTTTAAATTTGTTTCACACCTTAACTCACTGATTTAAATCAATATGTCTTAAGTAACCTTCGTAGTAGTATAGTTTACACATAAATGTGGACTTCTGTGTGTACCTGGAATAAGATCAATCCTACGTGAAACAAGAGCAAAGCATATGAGACCTTTATGAATGTTTCCTTATTATTTTTCTCGATTGTTCTGGAAAGTATTTTCTAGTCGTCAAGCAAAGTTAATCCTGATTTACGTGGTCATGGTAGTAAAAACATGTCCCACAGCTGTATATGACAGACATAATCCTTTCCTGTATCCTGAAACTTTGAAACAAATTTACTTTTCTAATGTTGCTTGTTATGAGCTCAGTTTTTGAGATCTTAATGAAATGTACACAAATAATGGCAAATATTTAAGTTAGCTTCAGCAACTACATTGAGCTTATCAAGTGCCAGTGTAATCAGGCTATTACAGAAACATTTACAGTGACAAAAACAATCCAATCCTCATATGACCTTTAGATTAGGAAAAAAGGGATGCCTTTGAAAAGGACTCTTTAATCCTTCAAATAAAAATTACTATTGTGAACATTTAACTAAAAAAATCAACAAAACACATTTGTAAAATAAGATTTTGATTCTTCTATAAGGACAATTGAGATAATTTAATAAATAATAATAAAAACTGAGCTGTGAAGAGAGCTTTTGCTTTAGATTTTCTTATTGATTTACAAGACATAATTGCAAACTCAATTTCATAAAGTATAACTATAACATAATTAAATAATTAAAAAATGCTAACATTTAAAGAAAGTTGAGAGTTTGATTCTAGCCTTTTTCTAAAAGATGTTCCAATTCTGGCAGCTGAATTTAGACTTTTTAAGTGTGTCTTTATTTTGCTGCTGATGAGGCGAAAAATTCCAATATTATATTGGTTGAGAAAAGAAAATATAAAATCTGCTATAATATTTAATTTCAGTAAAAAAATTCTGTTTTGAACACTTTATCATAACAATAAAGATAAATGCTGATGGAAAGATTCATTCAAGCTGGAAACCAGAACCCACTTCTGAAGTTAAACAGACTCCTAACTGTTGTATACCTTACTAAGATATTGTAACAAAAAACTGTACTCTCGCCACAGAAGGAAAATCTGAATGCATACATTTGAAAAGTATTTCAGTGCTGCAAAGCTGAAGTTCCAGATTTTCAAGTTAATTATGCACCTTCAGGTTGTTTTGAAAGTCAGTGAGACTTAAATTTGCAGTACCTGGGAAATTATACCATACAAAACTGAGTGGCAAGTCATGGGTGGTGGTTCTGTTGACCAATTAATTTCCATTCCTCTCTATGAGGACAAGGATTTCAGAAGTAAGAAGATAAACTAAAATGACACAAACTACTTTGGATTTTTAGCTGTCCTTGAACAATGTCATTTTATTTATTTATTTTAGTGGACTTTTTTTTTTCCCTGAGAAGTATTCTTGAAATTGTGCTTGAACAGAAAAGTTCAAACACTGTATTGTACAATTCCTGTGATACATATTCTGAAATGAGCCACCTGGGAGTGTCTTTGAAGCTGAGGCTTTGATGTGTCATTCGTTTTCTTCCCTGTTTAGTTGTAATTGATTCAAGGTCACTCCATTTTGTCCTATTCTACTTTCCTGTAAATTCACTTTTTGCCTGTAGAATCTCTTGATATTACTGAACAGGTAGAATAAAGTGAACAAAATAAGCCATGGCTATTTTAAGGGCAAGAAGAACAACAGCAAAGTGTCTAACATTGACATTTCAATGATTATTAGCCATTCATATTGTATAGTAGTTGGATATCAAAGAAGTTGACTTTCTTTCATTTTACTTTGAATTCAAACTCTCCAGAGACTTTTGATAGAGCTATCTAAATGTCAGTATTCCAGTAAAAAGGAGTCTTACTATCCTCTCTTCTTGACCAATATACTCATGTGAGAACCAGGCACCCCAAAAGCCAAGTGAGCTCATTTTCCACTTTACACTGAAAAAAACAAGATTAGCAAGCTGGGAGTAACTCACTTCTTGGGAGACTCCAGTTAGAAAGTGAAAGACCAAGGTTCAAGTCTCTGGTGCATATTTTGCATAAACCAAGGAACTTAAAAATTTAACATGTATGTCCTACTTTCTAAATCAGTACTCTAACATATTTCTTACTGTTGTTGATCTGGTCTTTATGTCTCTAGTTTACTAATAGTTTCATATTCTGTCTGGTGAAGATCTGATTAATTATGTTAGCAACTTCCTACTGAAAGACAACAGGTTTTTTACTAAGTTTTCCAGCAGTTCTGCTATTTATTCTATTTAGAGTGAGTATGTCCAAGAACCAACTCTCAGAAATTAATAACCTACAGTAAGTGAATTTATTATGAATCCTAGCTACAGCTATTATCCTCAGGGTGTCATTTCTAAATAAAATAATAAATAAACATTATTAAAGATGCTTGAAGGTTTGTGCTGTCTGCAGTAAGAAATGCCCACTTATTTTCCCTCTGGTGCTTTCTAAACTAGTAAAGCTGGATTCTCCACAAGTCCCCTTCAATTATGAAAGAGTAAATGTCTCACATTTTGTTTAAGAGAAACATCACTACCCCCTTGTATGTTGCAGGTTCCTCAGGGACTTTTGTGGAGCCCTGTGGATGCACTGGGAGCTGAGTCAGACTGAACAAAACAGCCTATACACGTTGTTTCTTTGTCCATTGACTCTGTTGCCTTTTTTTTTTCCTATAAAAACTCCAACTTAATGTACAAGAAAAGGTGGGGAAAAAAGCTAGATTTGCCAATGCAGTTATTATTACTTATGAAAATAATTAGCCTTTCCCCTTGACTGCCTTTCCTAACAGCAGTAAATTTTTATGCAAAACAATTTTCCTTTTTTCTCAAATAAATGATTAAAACCACATTTTTATCTAAAGGTTGTCTACTCAGATCATGAAAACCTTGGACTGAAAAGCTGGGCCAGTTTTTCATGGAAAGTATGTGGGGGTTTTTTTTTACTTTTAATGAAGTTATATCTTGTTTCTTTGTTGTTCTGTTATTCCAGCTGTGCTTATCAACTGAAGTATATTTTCAAAAGGGGTTATGGTATCAAACTGATCAATATTGTTTAAATTTATAATGTGTTCTTTCTAAATTTAAGCTTGTAAAGGTGCAAAGTTTTGACTTTTTACCTTGTTTCTAGTTTCTTCCACTTACGCTATACAGCCTACTCTTCCTCATATTAGTAGATTTTATTAGGTCTGCAAAGCCACCAACATTTAGAGTTATGTTATAATAGGTACTACAGACATTATAAAGTAAGGAAAGACATATGTTAATTTTCCCAGCAAATTCAGAATAACCTGTCCACATTTGAATTTAGATAAAATACTGGAATAGACAAAGGTCATTTTATTGTGTTTGTGGTATTTATTAACAGCACAAATCTTTTTTCAGTTCATGGCTTTAAAAAGTATTCATTAGTGCTGCTCTTAACACAGTTGTTTATATCACTATAATTAGACACCTTCTTGTTTTCAAAATTCATGCCTCTGAACCAACTCCATGATTATACAAAAGAAAATCTATTCTTTTATCCAAGTCAAGCTGAACTGCGTTTTTCTATAAGTGGGAGTTGATTCATTGTATCAAACCAGTAAAGCAGTAAGCTTTAAGAAATAATGCTTATTAACTGTTCCTGTTTAAAAGAACACTCAGTTCTCCCATAACCACTCCCGAAGAATGGCAGAGACCTGCTTCTTTATTTCTGTAGCTGTAACTATGCAGATAATGTGTGTGGTTTCTTCAGAGCTGAGCATTCTTGCTGTATATAAAGCTACCTAGCATCTGGAAATGTGCTTGGTGTTACATATTGGGATATTTTCACTGAGCAGGCATTGAAAAGACTAAATCTTTTTTTTTGTGTAAACAGGTGTGAATAGGTTAAGGAAACCAGCATAAGAACATTGTATATGAGCATGCATTTATATGTGGAAGGAAGGCGGGAGCAGGTTTATTAAGGTACTCCAAAGAGCAAGAAGTGCTTTCCTTTGCTTTAGCTATACAAGAAATATCTTTTAACAATTTGAGGATATCTTGAATTAGTTCCATTAAGATACTGCAAAAGGATTCTGAAATCTCATAATGAACACTCTCATGCAATGTGATAACTCACAAGATACTGACTTTTTTTCCTTTTTTTTTAATAACCAAGAATGCTGCATGACAGCCACAGTACTACTAAAGTCACTGTCATACACACAAAGTCTATAGTTTCAGTGCGATTTGCAGAAGCAGCAGCAATGGCTGCTGTCAGCTTCAGAGCAGATGAGGAACAAAATCTGTCACTAACCTTGAGAACTTAATATATCACTAAAGACAGTTAATTTAGCAGCCATGACCCATGTAGGCAACAGAATTAATAGCAAGTCTGTTCAGCAATGATGTTCTCCATGCTGTGCCATTGGGAGTGCAAGTCAATACGCCAGTTTCAGCAGTGTTGCCTGTACAGCGTGCTTTGGCTCTGCTCCCCCTTCACTTACTTCTCCGTTTGTTTCACAATAGCCAGATACTGATTATGTGTTTATTTTGATTAAAGAGTATTCAAAATCTATGGAATGTGTTCACTAAAATGATTTTTGGGTTTACAGCATGAAGCAGACCTAGGAATTATTTCAGATCCTTTTAGTGTTGGACCGCTGTATTTCTTTTACAAAGTACTAGATTTTTCTCCCAACATCTGTCCTTTTATATGAAGTAAACAGCTGACACAGAGCTTTTGTCGCAGGTGTATAGTGACTGTATAATGGTAAGATTTCTCTTACAGTGCTTCTAGGTTTATTTTCCAAGATCTTCCTGCAGTGTTTTTTCTGTCAAGAGATCCCTTTGCAACACTGCTGCAATGAACTTACTGAAAATACAGCTAGATAAAGAAGCAGGAAAAATTAATACAAAAACCCAGCAGGTTTCTATCCAGGCTATCTCAAATAACAGTTTTCTCAGCAGAAGTTAAGTTGCCTTATCCTGAAAGTAGTTTATCTGTGTTGATTGGTACATAAATCACTTTCACATGTATAAATGCTGGAAATACTAATAAGGGTTTCAAACACAAAACAAGTAAGCATATTTATAAAGTACTTGTCCATTTAAGGGGTGCTTTATAATGTATTTGTAAACAGTAATGTTTTAAAATTTTCAGAAATATTGACAGTTTAGATCAGAATTTTAAGGTTATGTTCCATACAAGCAAGATTTTTGAATTACAGAAAGAATGCTTTCTCTTATATAATATATGCAAGAAAATAAAAACAACCCTCATCTTTAGCTTACATATTAAATAGAAGTCATGATAATTAAATCTCTTTAAATGCATGTCTTAAATTGGTTCAGTGCAAGTATGTGCTTGAACAGTCTTATTTCAGAACTGCAGTCATATATTGCTTGAACTTCAGTAACTTCCTTTTCTTGCCTTTCCTTGCATTTTGTTGCCTTTCCATGCAAACAATTGCTCTGCATTTAACTTGAAAGACATCAGTAAGATCACCTGACATGAAAAAGGAAACTTTGGGCATCTGTGCAGTATTGTTTTAACCATTTCACATTTCACTTTGGAATGTCCTCAATTTACTTTAGCTATATTTTGTTTAGTTGGACATTATTTTTGTAATTTCTTTTGCTAGCCTAGCCCTTCAAATTAAGTGAAAGGAAGAGCATCAGAAGAATGATTGAAGAGATGGCCCAGGGGGACATTTGGTAATTTTGAGCCTGTGATGGAGGAAAGTGAACACTATTCCTCTTGCTTTCTTACAGGAGAGAAATTTTCAGTATTTAACAGTAGGCTATTGATCACTGCTGTTTTACAGTTGAACTGTTCCTTTTTAATCCCATTTGGCTGTTACTATATATGAAATGTTTGAAGGTTTGTATCAGCAACACATCCTACAAGCATTTCTATGTAGTTTAACAAAAAGACTACAATACTTATTAATTAAAACTTGTTAGTGCCTCTGTAGCATAAATGGAATGGGTTGAATTTTTTGCCTTTTTATAATGAGATCTACTTCCAAGGTGTCTGTTTTCTCAATCGCTTACTGCATAGGTTTTGATTATTTATCCTATGCATTAAAATAATTTCAGATTGTTTTCTGTGTGTAAGAGGCAATCTTTCTAATAAAGAAAACACCTTAAGGCAGAATAAGGTGTTTTAAGAATAATGAAGATACTACCCAATAGTATTTTTTCATCTACATATAAATAAATATACAATATCTACATATAAATAGCTATACAATAAAAATGAAGTACATCAGTACTGTGCGCAGTGTAGAGCTGTATAAAGATTCAGGCAATATTAGGTTGTCCCAAGAATTATCCAGATTATTTATTTATTATGTAGGGATATCTGGAATTTAGATGAACTATTTTTTTTCCAGGTTTGCTTTGGTAGACCAGAGCTGAAATGGATGAAAACTAAAAGATGAAAATAGAGAGTGAATAGAAAACTTCTAATAAATGGAGATCTATCTGATGTTTTATTCTCCACAAAACTCTACAGAGTATATAGTGATCTCTCCTGCAAGAATATTTGGGAGGCCTACCCCAATTTCCTGTGGGGTAAACATTAACAAAAAGAGCTTTCTAGAAAAACATAGCTATATAGACAATAATTATTGCATTTTGAATTGCTTCAAATAGCTTTTAAACTCTAATCACACACATAGTTAAAGTCATTTTGATCTTTTAAATTCTATCAATATATTTTCAAATATACCAGCAATAAAGTACTTGAAAGAAAGTTCAGAAGAAATAATCTCTTTACAATTAAAAATGTTTTAAAAAAATACATTTCAGTTTTGTTGTTTCCAGAATGGCAATTTTCTTAAAGCTTTTCTACTTCCCAATTTCTTCTTTTCCTTGTGATCAATCCTTCCAAACCTCTTTTTATTAAGAGCTTACCAGCAGACTTTCTCTTTCTCCAGCTTCAGAATAGGATGTGCTTTATATAAAAAACAAACATGAATTCACATGCAATTGCATCTGTTTTCCTGCTTCTTGTCCAAAAGGTGAGAAGTGTTTACTTTTCCTCCTTTTTTTCTACCATTACTGTTTTCTTTTCCAATGAAAAATCATGAGACTTTTAACACAATAGGGAACTAAGGCATTTTTAGTAGATTATGAAAGTGAAAGAATAACCTGGATCCCCTAGCAAATTGGAGATGCAAGTAAAAGAACAAGGCAACTTTAGATTAAAGCTTTTAATAAAATTATATATATAATATTTATACATAGATTTATACCTGTCATAGGTATATAATTAATTCACAGAAGACATAAATGCATTAAAAACCTATGTACAGTGTGTCATATATAATGAAATATAAAATGGACAGTATTGAAAATATCCAAAATGCAATCACTTTTTCTGTATGAATTTTTTTTTGCTATAATAATGAAAAAAACCCCAGTACTTCCTGTTCTGGCTTTTATTTTAACCATTTGAAGCCCTTGACTCAAATGCCATTGCATGATGCGTCAAACTCCGGAACTTGGCAGCTCTAGGCTCTCTTCCTTTGCCTCTCATATTCATCAATATGTACTGTAAGAATATGTTAGAAGATCTTTCATGACTCACACTAAATATGTTAAATAAAATATACATGACAATAACTTTCCATCTCTCTCTGCCTATCATAGATCTTCTTAAAAAGTATTTTTTCAAGATTTAAATAGAACTATACAGCTGAAGTCTGACAATTATTAATAACCAATACTTTTCCAACTCCCTTAACCTGCATAGAAAATTCCTGGGGAAAGACTGTTTTTGTGACATATATTTAGTTTGGAATAAAGTTTTCTTTCACAATGGACAAAAAGTGCTTGCTTTCTGATGAAATTCTTCCCTAATAACATGTAACAGGAGAGAAGTGTTTTAGAACATCCAGTATCCATCTTTATTTATCAATTATGAGACAAATAGAAAATTAACCCTTAAAATTGATATGAACCAAAAAGTAAGGAGAATTCCTTTTGATTAAAAATTACATACTGAGTTACTCTTCAAAATTAATCACAAAACATCTCAGACTCCAGGAAACATTGTTAGTAGCATGAGAAATATTTCCAAGGATGTAAGCAGCTTCTTTGCACTGAAAGTCTTTCTGGGTCTAGAAATAAGCAGAATACATTGGTCTACGAGCACAGTTTGGTTGTAGCAAAATCTGCATGCCATGTGAACTTTATGCTTTATGAGCATTTTTAATCTTTCTGTTACAGCTGTCTGACAAAGTCTTTTGTCTATCTCTTTCCATTTCTATATGATATATGGCAATGTAGAACTTTTTTGGTGTGTTCTCAGAAATGTCTTCTTAGATGTTCCTTTGTGAATGATTCATGTTTGAAAATAAAACCTTAAGAATGCAGCTGGTCAGAAACAGATTATTTTTTTTAATTATTATTATTTTTTTTCTCTTTTTAAATTGCAATTGTAATTTTAAAATAAAAATTATCAAGCTGAATTTAAAGTCTTGATACATAACAAGAGCTTTCTTTTTGAGATCCTGGACTTAGCATAGAAACACTTCCAAATGTTCACTATTTCACAGATACGTGTGGGTTTGTCAGTTCCTAACAAATCAACAATAACCTCATCCCTGCTGATTAGGTGCTTCATGAAGCAGTCGAAGCTCCATCTTTAATCATCTACATTTCTCCCTGGTCCTCATTTTAGACAAAAAATAGTTTGGATACAATAATTACTATACTTTATCCACAGAGGAAGCAATCTGAATAGCTCACTATAAGCCCTTTATTACTAAATTTCACTTTATGAGGTGAAAAGCAAGCCAACCAACCCCTTTGTTCTCACAAATCCTTAAAATTTTGACAAAATTTTGACAAAATTTTGACTGAGTCTGATGGAAACTATTTGGTGACATTAATGACCCTTTTACCTCTCAGCCCTGCTTCTTCAGTGTAATCAACACTAAAAAGCCTTCAGGAAAATTAATGTAGACAGAGATCTGTGCTGTAGATAGGAATATGCTGTTTCTCTTGTCAAAAGAGGCAAAGGCAAATGCCTTCTATGCCTTCTATTGGAACTGAATTTGTATATTCAGTGTTTTACACTATGGACAGATGAAAGTCGGCCAGTAGAAATAAGTTATGCTCCACTAATATTGCTATTTATTAGACTGTATATTATACTGTAGGATAAAACTTTTCTTTTTCGAAATCTAAGCATAAAACAACTGGTTTAGAAAGTCCTACAAATTTTAACCTTAAAGTATAGTTTTAGAATAAACAATGTGCACATCTTTTGTGTACAAAACACAAGGAAGATACAATACCAATCAACACCTATCTCTTGCTAAAAAAATATTAAAAAAAATATTATTTTGCTTTTTGTTAGGATAGTGGAGAGAATAGCCACAAAGATAAGAATAGTCACTGAAGTTTTAAGAATGCAAAGTTTGAGAAGAGAGATATGGAGAATTTGTTATGAGATGTGTAGAATTTGTCATGAGAGGTCAGTCTGGAAAGCAGATTAATCTGTAGTCAAGAACATGCTGTGGAGACTTCTTAATTTAGTGATTGTATAAGTAGACCAAAGATGTGCATCTTTGAGATCCAGGTGGATCCCAAGTAGACCTGAAAATAAATGTTGGTCATTGGAACTGAACATAGAAACTGCTGTCTAAGGTCTTCTGTAGAAATAGTAAAAGACAATTTAAAAAAACCCATAAAATAAAATGGATCTTTAATAGTTTAATTTCCTTCTATAACACACATCATGAAAAGGTAGGATTGGGCTCTAATATTTGAGCACTGTAATTTATGGCTTTTGTGAAGCAACACATTTACATGAGTCCCAGGCTTACAGTTAACTCCTAAACATACAGAATTTCCAGATTTTGTGTAAACACTGGGGACTTAGATTCCTATTTTATTTTGTAATCTACATTCCCTTTATCTCTGCAAACACCTTTAGCTTAAAGCTTGCTGCTTCCAGACACTTCTGGCTAGTGTGATTGTCTTAGTTTCTATGTTGTTTATGGTGTATCTTGAAGTACCATTCTTAACTATTGCTTCTTGCCTCATCATCCCTGTGTCTTTGTTAGACTATATGACATTTAATTCAAAGAAGAGGAACGCAGCCACTGATTTAGGGTGCAGGAGGCACTGTAGGTTCTGGAATGGTATTTCTGAGAGGAAGCAAGTTGAGCTGTGAGGCTCAGGCATTACTGTCAATGTTTCTTGAGCATTACTTCCCTGTCGCGAGTGCAGTCTGGACAAGAAACATATATTCTCAGGTGTTTGTTAGGATGCTAATGAGATCATTTAAGTGAAGACAAATAAGCAGATGGTGAAGTGCATCTTAGCTTTCATCAGAAGAAAATCTTACACATTATTTTACATTTTTTTTTTTAATTCACGTAAGCAATGTACATTGGCTGAGGAAATGCTGTTTAGTTATCGCTTGTGTGACACAGTTTCTTGGTGTGCATTCTAGCAAAAGGAGGAAGAAATTGCTCTCTTCCATTAAGATTTCATTAGGGATAATTTTCAGAGCTCTGTTGTTTCTTGGTGAAGAAACTGAGACTTCTGAAAGAAGAGTGTTTCTTATCTTTGTTACCTACCATGTTGCTGCTCAAGAGCATATACTCTATAAATAAACAGGCTCAGTAGAGCTCCATGACACTATTTTTCCTTCTATCAGAAAGTTGCCTCAAAAAGGCCAAAATGCCAGGTAGTACTTGACAAAAGGACAACAATAGAATATACTCCACAGCTTCTTGCCAGAGCTTGAAAAGCACAAAAGCATGAGAGGTAAATAAAGAAGCTAGCAGAAGCTAGATGTCAAGGACAGAACAGAGGTGGATGTACTTGATTCTAAGTCACAATAATCTCTAGTGGACCATCCACCAGGTAGCTGTACCTTACTGTTTGTATAGTGTTTACAAGAAATGGTGGAAGACACTGGGAAATTTTTACAGTAAAATACCCGTAACTCTGAGGTTTTGTTAATTTTCAGTCTTGTGTCTATTTTAATTGATTTTGACAGGCAGAGGAAAAATATCCTGTCTTTTATTCTTGTGATGCTATTACCAAATTGCATCTAAGGGACACCAGTTTCCCCAAGTTTTAAGTCAGTAAAACCATCTGGATCTTAACCTTACTTTAAATTAATTTATTTGAAATTATTTTGGGTTTATATTCCAAATACAATCTATTTATTGATTGCTTTTGTGTAAGAATAATGAAAAGCATTACTCAGATATTTTGGGCTGTGTATCATTCACAAGCTTTCTCAGGGTACCCATGTGAAAAGAAATAGAAATCATAGTTCCTTCTGTTATTTTAAAAAGACATTGATGGTTTTCACCCCTCAACAAATTGAAATTTATTATATTACTAAAGGAAGCAAGAACTCTGATTCCAGATACTCAGACTCTGAATTCCTGCTAGTCCTCCATCTGGAAGAGGTAAGTTACGTGCATACAGCCTCTGCTTTCTCTTTCCATACTTCTGTATTTGCATCCAACTTTTTGAATATTGTACATAGATAAGTGTAGAAAAGCTAAGTCGTCTTTCCTCCTTAATCTTGTGAATAGAAATGATAGCTTAGTAATAATGTAATTCACATTGCTAGAACTTAGTTAATACAATGGACTTTGAGAGAGAAGAATGAAAAATTAAAAATTAATAAATGATCAAGGCAATTTTAGAATTGGCAGTTTGGCGAACTGAAAGCCTTCTACTATGACAGTATCTTTTGCCAACTCTGATTTCACAGAAATCTGAAGAGGACAGTTCTGAAAGTCCTTGAATTTCTGACATCTTAGTGGCACAGATGGGGTGATGAAGCATCTCAGTTTCCATCTACTGACCTGGGTAGCTGGCCAGACAGGCTGCTCTGTGACGAAGAGCTTTACAGATGCACTAGAGATTTTCTAAGGTCGATTACAACTGAAAATGTGGTAGCACAAAACCAAATAAATTATACTGAAGACAGTTCAGAAATTTCAAACTCTTAATGTTTTCCATGAGTAGGAATAACCTCTCTGACTGCTGCCCAACTTAGGTAGCGAAGATAGCTGTCCTGGAAAATATGCAGAACAAATTTGTGACTTTATAAGAAAGGTGAAGAGTAATTTTGTGTATGAGGGAATTCTGGGGTAAATGCATCAAACTGAAGGGATTTATTTTTCTTTCCCAAGTTATAACTTTCATTCTGGTGGATGAGAAATTATCTTTTCAAAAGTCTTATTCTGAAATCTATAAACTCTTTCTCCATATGGACTAGCATAGGATCATGGAACCATAGAGCTATTTCAGTCAGAAAGGGCCTTAAATATCATCTAGTGCCATGGGCAGGGGCACTTTCCACTAGATCAGGTTGCTGAAAGTTCCGTCAAAACTGGCCTTGAACACTTTCAGGGATAGGGCAGATAAACTTTCTCTGGGCAACCTATGCCAGTGTCTCACCACACTCATAATAAAGGATTTCTTCCTAATATCTAATCAAAATCTACCCTTCTAAAGATTTGTTCCATCATATGGAACCCATGACACTCTATTAAGGAAGAAGATCTAGGTTCTGCCTGCAAAGTAATGTTGAGAATATTCCAAGTACAAAAAAAAAAAAAAAAAAAAAAAAGAGGATGAAGGCAAGGCTGCCACCTGTCAATACCTCACTAGACTTTCTAAGACAAAACGTGTAAGGGTGCTGGGGAGGGACTCTTCATAGGCCCTCTCCAGAAGCTATCAGGAAAACTGGCTACCCTGGGTTTGGAGAAGGCTGACGTTCTTAATGACTCCTTTGCCTTAGTCTTCATGGGCAAATGTTCTGACCACACCACCCAAGTCTTGGAAGGCAGACGCAGGGACAGTGAGAATGAAAATCCAGGGTCCACTGTATGAGAGGATCTGGTTCGAGACCATCTTAAAAACCTGAACATATACAAGTCCATGGGACCAGATGAAATCCATCCGTGGGTCCTGAAGGAGCTGACAAATGAAGTTGCTAAGCCACTGTCCATCATATTTGAAAAATCATGGTAGTCAGGTGAAGTTCCCGACAACTGGAAAAAGGGAAATATAACCCCCATTTTCAAGAAGGGGAAAATGGATGACACAGGGAACTACAGGCCAATCAGCCTCACCTCTGTGCCTGGCAAAAACTTGGAGTGGATTCTCTTGGAAAGCATGCTAAGGTACATGAAAAACAACAAAGTGGTTGGTGATGGCCAGCATGGTTTCACTAAGGGGAAATCCTGCCTGACCAATCTGGTGGCCGTCTGTGATGGAGCTATGGAACTGATGGACAGGGTAGAGCAGTAGATGTCATCTACCTGGACTTGTGCAAAGCATTTGACACTGTCACACATGACATCCTTGTCTCTAAGTTGGAGAGACATCAATTTGATAGGTGGACCATGCAGTGGATAAAGAACTGGCTGGATGGCCGCACGCTGAGTAGTCTGCAATGACTCAATGTCCAGCTGGAGACCAGTAACAAGTGGTGTCCCTCAGGGATGGGTGTTGGGACTGGTCTTGTTCAACATCTTTGTAGGTGATGTGGACAGTGGGATTGAGTGCGCCCTCAGGAAGTTTGCTGATGACACCAAGCTGTGTGGTTCGGTTGATACGTTGGAGGGAAGGAATGCCATCCAGAGGGACCTTGACATGCTTCTGAGGTGGGCTGATGCCAACCTGATGAAGTTTAGCCATGCCAAGTGCAAGGTCTTACACCTGGGTCGGAGCAATCCCAGGCACAGCTACAGCTTGGGCGGAGAAGACATTCAGAGCAGCCCTGCTGAGAAGGACTTGGGGGTGTTGGTCGATGAGAAAATGAACATGAGCCTGCAGTGGGCGCTTGTAGCCCAGAAAGCCAACCGTATCCTGGGCTGCATCAAAAGGAGCGTGACCAGCAGGTCAAGGGAGGTGATCCTGCCCCTCTCCTCTGCTCTTGTGAGACCTCCCTTGGAGTATTGTGTGCAGTTCTGGTGTCCTCAACATAAAAAGGACATGGAACTGTTGGAACAAGTCCAAAGAGGGCCATGAGGAGGATCTGGGGGCTGGAGCACCTCCCGTATGAAGATAGGGTGAGAAAGTTGGGGCTGTTCAACCTGGAGAAGAGAAGGCTGTGTGGAGACCTCATAGCAGCCTCCCAGTATCTGAAGGGGGCCTATAAGGATGCTGGGGAGGGACTTTTCATTACTGACTGTAGTGATAGGACAAGGGTTAACAGGGTCAAACTTAAACGGGGAAGTTGTTTAGATTGGATATGAGGAAGAAATTCTTTACTGTAAGGGTGGTGAGGCACTGGAAGGTTTTTTCCAGGGAAGCTGTGAACGTTCCATCAGTGGCTGTGTTCAAGGCCGGGTTGGACAGAGCCTTGGGTGGCATGGTTTAGTGTGAGGTGTCCCTGCCCCTGGCAGGGGGTTTGGAACTAGATGATCTTAAGGTCCTTTCCAACCCTAACTATTCTATGATTCTATGATTAGGGACTGTAGTGGTAGGACAAGGAATAAGGGGTTAAAACGTAAACAGGGGAAGTTTAGATTAGATATAAGGAAGAAATTCTTTACTGTAAGGGTGGTGAGGCACTGGCATAGGTTGCCCAAAGAAGTTGTGAATGCTCCATCCCTGGCAGAGCTTGAGACCGAGTTGGGCGGAGCCTTGGGTGACATGGTTTAGCGTGAGGTATCCCTACCCATGGCAAGTGGGTTGGAATTTGATGATCTGGACGTCCTTTCCAGCCCTAACTATTCTATGATTTTATGTTTATTCTTGCCACTACTAGAAAATAACTTAATCTCAACATAGCTTTTGCTATAAAAATGGCAACATATCTCATTTTTTTTCAAGTATGAAATAAATTTAAAAAGCATTTCTATCTATTAGTAAATAGTATCTTATTTTCCAAACTAAAATTCATTTCCTCTTAGAAGTCTGTCTGGTGTATAACTGTTTAAGTTAAAAACCCTGGTAAATTTCTAGTTTGTTGAAGTAAAGAGGCATGATTATAACAAAATAGTTTGTGTGGGTCTTTGTGGATAAAATTTCAAGCTCAAAAAAAGAACTTAGAATGTTTTGATTGGGGATTTCCTTTGGTTATGGTAACAAAAAAAACCACTAAAACATTTAAAGAGGAATTTAGCAGCAATAGATATCTTTCTTACTATATTCCATAGTAAATCTCTTAATCTTGATTGATTGAAGCCCAAAGACTTGTAGATTTGTCAGATTTTGTCAAATTCATAGAATCATAGGAGACCAAGGTTGAAAAGAGCCTTAGAAGTTGACTAGTCCATCTTCTTGCATGATTGTATCAATTTTTATGAAAATTGATGCTGTTGATAATTCTAGTTTCTGTGTGAAATGCTAGGTAAATGGAACCTAACATATTTTCTCTAGCTATTGGAAGGTGTCCCTGCCCATGGCAGGGGGGTTGAAACTAGATGATCTTAAGGTCCTTTCTAACCTTAACTATTCCATGATTCTTTGATTCTATGAACTTAAAAATGCTCATACTACCTGTGGGAATATTAACTGGAACCTACCAAATTTTTGTGGGATTTTGTTTGTTTGGTTGGTTGGTTGGTTTTGATTTTTAATTTCAGACACTAGTCTTGACTTTGGAAGTCTGTTTTTCTTATAACTTCAGATTTCCTGGTAAACCTCAAAAAATGAAGATAGAACATGTCTGTGCAAGGCAAGAGAGCCTGCTGCACATTGAGTCGGCTCTGAAATCAAAAAGCACAGCAGTGTTCATTTTGTAGTACTTACAGAGAAACAGGCGGTGACAAAGATGCATGTTGTGTAAAGTTTTGAACTTAAAATAACCCAGATCAAAACTGAAGCTCTATTGTGTCTTTTGTTCAGGCTACTGGAATCTTTAACATAGGCTTGAATTCTTCTAGTCTTCACCCTGAAACTAGCTAGTGTTTTATGTCAGCATATAGAAAAGAATGCTTTCTTAGGTCACTGTACCATGTTAATGTACTTGAGTGGGTGAGGCTTCACCTAGACTATTTCAAGTACACAAGCATCCTCCTCCGTTACAAACCACATACTGAAATTTCTTACACATTTAATTTTACATCAGGTTTTGTCACCCTCAACAGTTCTTAACTCCCACTTTACAACTTGTCAAATGATTACCAAGGCATTAAATTAGAAAAATGTAAATACAACTGTGGAGTTCTATTTATTGTTAAATGGAAGCTGAAAATTAGTTTATCCATGTCAATAGTTAAAAGAAGAAAATAACACACCAAAAAAGAAAAAGGAGGAAAAGAACAGTAGTGAACGCTTCACTTATTTGCTAAAAAGGCTGACAACACCACATATAGAATTGTAATAATTAAAAAGGGAAATATAATGCCCATTCAAGCTGCTCTGTGACCTAAATTTACTGACTTTATGAATGTAAATTTGTAAGTGACTACGAATGGTCTTATTAGTGCTTGTTCAATATCTTTTGTATTATGCTTTGTCTTGCAAAACATACATGACCTAGCTTTCTGTATAAGAAGTAAAAACTAAAAATTATAATTCTTATTTTTCAGAGAATTCTGAGAACAGAATTAATTCTGGTGAACCTTTCTGACTTCAAAGTTGGAAGGATTGCATAAGAATAAAGATAACTAGAGAACAAAAAAAAAAGCACATTAATAGGAAGTTATCAGGCTAGGAACTCGGGAAACAGCAATCTGAGTTTTTTTAAGTTATTCTTCTATAATTTTCACTGCAACATAGTTATCAGAATCTCTTCTAAGCAAGAAATGCATGAGGAGAAAAAGACTATTCTTCTCTTCCTCCACCTCTTCTTAAATGTTCCAGCTGGATATTCAGTCTCCATCATCCTAGACCAATCACCCAGTGCTTTCAGTCCTGACAAATTGACCTCAGTGTACATTGCTTTAGATATTTTCAGAATTGGAAATTACCTGCTAAAGAGAATGTACAACACACTAAGTTAAAAAAAAAAAATCAGAATTTTTTACTATGATACTTGCTTTTATATCCACAGTTCACATTATCAAGTGCCTTTTTGTTTGTTTTTTTTTAACTTTTTATCAGGTAGGAGAAAGAATATTATGTAAATGGCTCTTAAAAAAATGGTTAGACATAATAGGAAAAGTAGTAAATACAGGTCACAAGCAGTTCTAACTAAAATTAGTATACTTTAAAATAATAGGGTCAAAATAATTTACCATAGAAGTTTTATGGCTGACCAGCTACTGGGAGGAACATTTCACAAAACAGCCACTGCAAATAACCTTTCTTACTGGCTATGGGAAGTAAGCGAAATTTTGCTTTCTCCCACATAGACTTACTTTTCAAAGGATGCAGCCACCTCCACCCTGAAAAATCCCATTTTCTCTAAGAAGAACTGAAGTAGCTATGCCAGATCTCACTGATAAAGCTGCTGAATACTGTCTCTGAATATTCCTTTGGGTCAGTATGTGCTGGATTTGCCTGGCTGATCATGCAGGTCTACAACAGGCTATTCAGCATGACAACCATTTTGTTTGCAAGGTTTAAACCTCATTGAATATTGAAGCATTTGAAACCATAAACATAACGTAAAAATGGAAGCAGCATAGCTAGGATTTTTCCTGTGAATTTCTTCTGGGTCTGACAGTGGACTTCTGTTCTACTATACCCGCAGTGTGACTTGAACCTTCATCAGCAATCACAGAAACCTTAAAGAAGAAAAATCTTGAAATGGATTCTCTGGCATCTAACAAGGTACAGCCTCCAATTACATTTCTGAGTGTTCCCGTATGCATGACCTGTCCCTTGTATATACCTGTGTTTGAGCTTACAGAACATTCTTTCCCTCATTGATGGCAATAATACAGTCTCTCTTTCTCTCCTCTCTTCAGCTGTCTAGTTTCAGAAATTGTGTCAGAAAATGGTATCTTTAAAATCTGTCTTCTGTATGTCAGTACATCAAATTAATGTTAAATTATATTCTTTTATAATATTATTATAACAAAAAGTATAAAAAAAATTAATACCTTTGACATATTTGTCTTTCTTTAAATTTAGTTAAAATTGTTATATGGTTAAATATTACGGGCAAGCAGAATTTAGAATGAAAATGAACAGAGACAAACCTGTCTTTATAAGTATGGTCACATAAATTTGATAAAACTAGGTTAAAAATAAGTATTTAGTAAATGCATTTAGTAGAATATAAAGCAATTGCCTGCATACACATGGGACGAAGCACCACCAAAAACATAAGGCTGTTGGCAAGTAAAGCAGTGTGTTTGTTATTAAGATAACAAGAAATCTATACTGAGTCTACAGGCACTGGGGGGGGAACCATCTTTTTGAATTATCTGGTCTATAAACTCATGCTATAGCAAAAAAAGCTGGACAGACATTATGGCACCATCTTATCAAGTGGTTGCTAAGGTAACCTTGAATGAACGCTCAAGAACAGAACAGCTCATCAATTTCCAAAGGTGTGTGGAGCTCACAGAGGGACTATCACTGCTTAGAGGTCAATCTCAAAGATCATCTGTTGGTTATATTGGAATGAACAGGTAATTATACAAACCCAAGCATTGCAAACACTAAGTTATGTTGGAATAAATCTAACACACACAACCTCCTGCTATTAGTAATTTTTAATTTTGTCCTTAATTTGGGATGCAAAAATAGCATCAAATAAAACCAAATCAATGTATGCATACTCATTTCCTTGAAATGTAAATGTAGGGCTTTCAAAGCTATAAATCTGAATTATGGTTCATTATTCTTGCACAAGATTTATAAGAAATTTATAAATCTTTACCCCTTCATTGGTTCCCAGTCTTTGAGGAATTTATTTTGATGTTTTTCATTTGAAGTATATCAAAGCCATTAGTATTTTAATCTAGCTTAAATTCCTATTCTGAGATACAGAAAATAATATTAAATATGGTTCCTAAGTACGCCTATTCTGCTTTAATATTTTGGCAAGACTGAAAGACCAATTGT
This sequence comes from Ara ararauna, assembly GCA_028858755.1. Lineage (NCBI taxonomy): Eukaryota > Metazoa > Chordata > Aves > Psittaciformes > Psittacidae > Ara > Ara ararauna. The sequence goes on along the minus strand of CM054377.1, from coordinate 58,034,519 downwards.
TGGGATCAGATGCCTTGTCCTAATTAAATATATGGTGAAAAAAATTATCTTTTCACTGTGGGAATACTTCATGGCTTCGGAGCCTCCCTTGCTAGCATGAGCACCTTTTCCTGTGGCTTGCCGGGTCTAAGATGAGCAGAGGCTCTTGACCTGAAGTCTGTACCATACCCAAGAAGCAGTAGCTGGGCATGCTCTGCAAGAGGTCTGCAGCTCTTTACTTGCCTTTCAACTTAGCCTGAACTCCATGCCCGTCAAAGAGAGAAAAATGACATTATATTCAATTGGAGTGAGATGTAGTTAGGCATTTCATCAGAATAACAGGAAAAATGAAAAGACTGGGGGATGAGAAGAGAGACAATTAATATTGAATGGTGCTACTGCATTTCATCTAAGATGGGCCTGTCATTGTGTTTGTGATTGCTTAGTAGTAAAACATTTTGAATATCTCTCATGTTGATCTACTGCTTGGAAGTAGTTTATCCATTTGGAGGGATAAACTAAGAATTGAGAAAGAAGTCTGTCAATGTACTTTCTTCATGAATTACTAAACCAGTTCTGATTTACTTCTGAAGATTTCTCTGAAAATATGTAAAAATAACTGTTCATCCATGATAAATCTTATGAAACGTGACTACATAAGTTTGTTCTCATGGAAGGAGCCTGTCACAACATGAACCAGTTGCAGTATTATGCATCAAACCACCCTGGTGCAGTGGTAAAGGTATGCAAATAAACAAGTCACCACCAGGTTTGTCAAAACTGTGATAGAAAATTGTGTAGTAGAATTAAAGACTCCTGTAACATACAGTAATGTTTTTCTTGTACGAAAGAGACTGGTTGTCATTCACATTTGTTGTTATTGAACAAACAAGAATTTGGAAGCTAACAGAATGATTTTTTTCAGTTCTCTATGTCAAAATCAAAATGAGTACAAATGACTTTTATGTCAGTATATTTATATATACTTACATACAAATTATTTTTATGTCAGTATCCTGAAGCTACATTTTATCAGCAGTTTGTCATTCTTTCCCTATGTTTCTCATCTTCTTTCATTATATGCAATTATTTCTTAGGTTGATGAGAACTTAATCCTTACTAAAACTTTCAAGATGATAGTTCATGCATACATAATTGCATGAAAACCAGAACATTTACAGTATCAGCTGATTCAAGTCATGAATATCTGACTGCCTCACAAAAAAATATGAATCAGCTTTAGACAAATAGTTTTCCACTCCCATGAGAGCTCATGGAAATTAAAAAACTACCTACACCTATTATAGAAAATACTGCTTTGGTCATCCCAAAACCAAATCCTGCCTTGTTAATAAATTCCCCAGGGTAAATTAGCAAGGTATTTGGTAGATGGCCTCATTCCTGAGAGGATACTGTCACATTCAGAAACAAGAGTGAATTTGAGGTTCATGAGGGAGGTGTGGGTTTTGTGCTTTAAGTTAGGCAATTTAAAATAGAAGGAAACAAGTAGAATTAAAGAGCAGAGCATATCAACCTCTCCAAAATGTCTGCTATAACAAGTCAAAGAGGACTTCTGATTGAAAGCAGAATTTGAGCTAAATCGAATCTCACATTCTCACACTAATGATAGTAGGTTTGGCAGACATGAGTTACTGGTGGATTCAGGAAGTCACAAGACTTCCACTAAAAATATATAAGGATCATGGGAGCATGTGAGAAACTGTTTATAAATTACGTCATTATCAATATAAAATAAAACCCTTTTAACCATAAAATATAACTAAATACTAATTTAAATAATATAAACACATTGTTCCTATTTGTACCAAAATTAAAGTAATTGCAACATGAAGATGTTTTCGCTGTCTTTCACTTCTTAAATATTTTTATGATACATTCCCACCTATTCTATTAAAAGGCACCTCAGAGGCAATCTATTTGTCAGCTTTCCCTAAAAAAAAAAAAAAACACCTGTAAACTGTAGTAGGAAGTTTTATTGTCACTCCACTGACTTCACTACTAGTGATACTAAAAAATATAAACCACCTGCCCTTCCATCCTGAGCAATTAGCCAATATGTGGAGCCTTCTTCATTGATTACAAGAATAAAAATAATTTACTGTATGGTTCTGATTTTTCATGGGAATACTTTGTTTTTTTTAATCATCTAGCCTTTCTCACAGTGTGCTGGGAATGACTAGGGACGACATTTTACGTGTTAAGATTCTCAGATTTGTCTTTTCTGTAACATATTGGCCAATGGAAAATGTGCTGTTTGGCTTTCTCCCAGGTCCATTCAACAGACCACCTGCTGCCTGATTGTTGGCCTGCTGCTTCCCTTGCACAGCTGCAGCCACTCAAACCATGGGGATACCATGTTTGCCTTTGTTTTTCCAGCTAGTGTTTTCACTCTCTCGGCTTAACTTCTGACTAGCCTTTTCAAGCAGCACCTTGCTGTGGATGGTGGCAGCCCACTGTTTCAGCATTTAATTGACACTTAAGAGAGATTTAATTCCTTCTTCTGTTTAATCTGAATGAAGGGTGATGAGCAAGTCTCACTGAGATATCACTATGTAAGGAGCAAACTGAGTGGCAGCCAGTAACACAACTGACCAAAAAAAAAAAAAAAAGCAAGATTAACATGAGGGATGATGAGATGAAGAAATGAAAAGCATGTGTATTTGGTTTGCAATTGTGCCTCTGAAATATATTTATGTCTGCATGTATATTTATGAATACCTGGTAGACACACATATAAAATTGTCTAACAGGAGAGATTAGAGACTGAGGTGTCTAAATTTCTTATTGCTTAAGATTTCCAAATTGCAGATACACTTTGTTTGCTGAACCACTGCAGCACACAAGAAATCTTTACCTTACTGGATCAGAATGCAAAACAAGTCACTGCTTTTCAGGACTATGCCTCCTCAGTTTCCTTTAATCTAGCTAAAATACCCTACTTGATGAGTGATAGCAGGATGTGATCTTAGCACTTTGTTATAGAAGATGAGAGGAAGAAAGTGGCATTTGCTCTAGCAGTTAGAGTAAAAAGCAGAGATTAATATATAGAGGACATCTTGTTTGAAGTCAGATTCTGTACATGGACTAGGCAGAGACTATTTTCTGGTTTTCACATCATTATCCCTTAAGGATCCTCATATCTCCAGCAGGCATTCTGTGGCAACGATAAGATTTAGGGGGTTAATAGTGTATTATCCATCAGTGTGATTCTCATAAAATACACATAAGTCTGAAACAGTCATCCAAGCTAGGTACAATTCTTGAAGAAAAGAAGTGGAGACATAATCCAGAAACATACCTGCGGAACAATTATAGAACTTTCTCATTAAATATTTTCAAATTAATACATTTTTATTATTTTAAATCACTTATAGATAAACTTTAGCCTAATATATTAGGATATATTTTGCATTAATTAATATGCTAATAACTTTATTATTTACATATCGCTCTTTTGACACTAGGCATATCAAATATTAAAAGACGTACGATGAATCAACACATGAGCTTCTTCCATGACACATGGCTTGTCCCCATAAATCCCACTGGTTCACGCTTCTGCTTCTCTTCCTGAGTGATAGAATTGGCTTTTTGTGGTGACCTGGGAGGCCAGGCACCCATAGATCCATGAAGTACTCGCTGATCATCAACACACCAAGAGATAAAAGGTGAGTGGCAGCATACTGTGGCTGCAGGCATCAACACTTCCCACCCTTAGCTCCCTTTTAAAACCATAAACCAAACCCACAACCATCAGTGTCTCTCACCTAGAGCATACAAGGCATCTGGAGCATATGAGGACCATTCCTGGGAATGCAGCAAATCTGGATTTAGCCTTTTTGAGGACATTTCCATACAAGCTTTTCAGAGCCTAGAGCCATGATACTACTCAGGGTGTTATGCATTAAAGGAGGAATATATGCTACCAGCCCAGGGGATCTATCCTGTTGCTGATATGGAACAAGGTAACTGAATGCAATGTAGAAGACCTCTTTCCTTCCCTCCTTCAGTATATTTGAAACAAAAATTTAGTTGAACTGTGATTGAGGTAGCTATTTTGTAGCTAGAACCTCAGAAGAGCCTTCATGTTTCAAATTATGATCAATGCCTATTTACAATGTCACTCATGTTCAGGTGTTTCTGAGATAAGCCATTGTCGTGGTTTAAGCCTCTCTAACCACGCAGACTCTCTCTCAATTACTCCCCTCTCTTTCTTGCCCCCCACTCCCGGAGGGATGGGAAGGAGAATAGAAAAGAATGCAACTCCCACAGGTTGAGATAAGAACAGTTTAGTAACCAAAGTATAACACAAATCACTACTGCTACCACCAATAATAATAATGACAAGAGAAATTACAAGGAAAGAATACAATTCTCACCACCTAAAACCAAGCCCGACCACGCAGTGCACCCCCCACCCTTCTGGGTCTCTCCTCTCCGTCCTCCATCTTGGGCATGACGTGCTGTGGTATGGAATAACCTCTTTTGTCAGTTTGGGTCAGGTGTCCTGTGTCTGCTTCCTCCCGGCTCCCCTCCTCCCTGGCAGAGCATGAAACTCAGAAAGTCCTTGGCCAGACCAAAACATCACTAAGCAGTAACCAAAACACTGGTGTTATCAGCGCTGTTCCCAGGCCCAAAATCAAAAACACAGTGCTGCACCAGCTCCCAAGAAGCAGAAAAAATGACTGCTGCTGCCGAACCCATGACATTATCCACCCCTTATTCCATACCATTCACATCATGCTCAGATCCCGCATTTTCAATATATCATCACATGTATATATATACATACACACACACACACAGAGAGGGAGAGAGATCATCCTTCAGTGCATAGACCAATCCCTACAAAGCTGCTGAGTCCATCCAGTCCATGATGTCAAGCTCCATCTCTTGTAACAGCCTTTCAGAGCAGGAGAGGCTGTGTGCAGTGTTCATACTCATGAATAACCTGGGCCACAGTGTCCATTGCTAAGTCCACCCCTCGATCATGAGTCCATCTGTATGCTGCATCTCTGCCCTGATGGCCTGAGGTGTCATGGGCCCATCAGGCTCAAAATAATTCATCCACCCCTCCAACAGTTTCTGCAGCTTGTCGCTGGGGACTCCACACAGCTGCCTTCCATCTGTGACGCTTCCAAAGCACTGGAGGGGCCCAGTGGACAAGATACTTGCCCATACTGTCCCACACACCCTGCCACTCATGGCTGTCCAGGCTTGGGGAAAATCTCTTAGTCATCCTAGATTGCAGATTAACCCCAGACAAGGCCCACACCCCACTCTGCTTAACTCTGGGGACCAGACAAAATGGTTGTGGGTAAAACACACTGTGTATGCATGCCACCATGCTGATCCCCATCACAATCAGCAGGCAGGTCTCAAGGGTACCCAAAGGCCATTCAAACCCTTCAGAACTCTCAAATGAGGCTGCTGTGCTTGTCACTGGGGCTGGTGTAGCTGCTGCGCTTGCCGGCTCTCTCACCACCAGCTGCTCTTTGTCTGAGTCCAGAGCTTCCTTCTCTGCCTTGCTGGGAAGTGCTGCGGGGTCTCCTGCGTTCTCCTGCGGCTCCGCGGGCAGCTGCCGGGGAATGCTCTCGGCCGCCACGAGGCTGGGCTCGGCCACGGGACTCTGTTCAGCCTCGGGGCCCGGCTTCTCTGCCGTCTCCTCCTGCCGCTCGGTAGCCTCCCCCTCCCGCGGCTCGGCAGCCGCCGGGCTGGGCTCAGTCGGGGGGCTCACCCCTTTTGCTACCTCCTTCCTCTGCTCGGCAGCCGTCGGGCTGGGCTCGGTGGGGGGGCTCGGCTCCTGCTCCCCGGGTCCGCTCCCCCGGGCAGTTTCGGCAGCCGGCGGCTCCCGAGGCAGCCCCCCCTCGGCTATCCACAGCCTCGCCAGGACGGTGAAGAGCAGCCGAACTGCCAGGTACACATCCGCCCCCCACGGCTTCTGGAGCCCGCCCATATCACAAGCCATTCCAATAAAGTACAATGAAACAAGAACCTTAAACCAAAACCCATATCTGAAACATGCTAAGATAACAAATACTGGCTGTAAGTAAGGTACAACAGGCTGAAACCATGAACGCAAGAGAACCAAAAGCCACAACTTTGAGAGCCAATAAATCAGCATTGTGACGAGTGGCTATTAATCCCGTCGTTATCTCAACCCTTCGAGCCCCACGTTGGGCGCCAAAAGAACTGTCGTGGTTTAAGCCTCTCTAACCATGCAGACTCTCTCTCAATTACTCCCCTCTCTTTCTTGCCCCCCACTCCCGGAGGGATTGGAAGGAGAATAGAAAAGAATGCAACTCCCACAGGTTGAGATAAGAACAGTTTAGTAACCAAAGTATAACACAAATCACTACTGCTACCACCAATAATAATAATGACAAGAGAAATTACAAGGAAAGAATACAATTCTCACCACCTAAAACTAAGCCCGACCACGCAGTGCACCCCCCACCCTTCTGGGTCTCTCCTCTCCGTCCTCCATCTTGGGCATGACGTGCTGTGGTATGGAATAACCTCTTTGGTCAGTGTGGGTCAGGTGTCCTGTCTCTGCTTCCTCCCGGCTCCCCTCCTCCCTGGCAGAGCATGAAACTCAGAAAGTCCTTGGCCAGACCAAAACATCACTAAGCAGTAACCGAAACACTGGTGTTATCAGCACTGTTCCCAGGCCCAAAATCAAAAACACAGTGCTGCACCAGCTACCAAGAAGCAGAAAAAATGACTGCTGCTGCCGAACCCATGACAGCCATTTATTTTGATCATAATATTATCAACTGTTCACAGAAGGAATACTTATTTAATAATATTTTATTGGGATTTCAGAGAAAAAATATAAAGAATCAACGTCTTAGTAGTACAGAAAACTGTCTCCTAATATATGAAGAATGACAATTGCATCTTTCATCATAACAATGCGAACGCTCTAAAGCCACAATGTTTTACTGTAGTGTTATAATATTTAGGCAATATTTTAATTCTGGAAGTTTGGGTTCATGAAAGTTTATGAACAAGTATTGGACTCTACCTCTCCCCATTTCCTGTGTCTTTTCTTCTTCAGCTTATCTGGCAACAAAGAAGGAGCTAGATTCCGTTCCTAGAAGGTATCATTCGGTGTTGGAAAATGAAATGGAGGATAATCTTGGAGAAATATAGGAAAATTCTGATATTTTTTGGTGTTTGGGTACACCAAATGCTCAGTGTACATGTTGATTAAGGCATCCAGACTCAGGTTTTATGAAGTTTTTGATTTACATTTTGTATGGATCCATCCCTTTGAGCAGCCATTAGAGGTTAGTCACTGGACTAAGATGATTTTCACCAGCGAACCCCAGAGCTGTAAAATATCTGTGCCCTCTCTGTCACTTAACAAAATAGGGAGAATTCTTCTTAACTTCTTTGCTGGTATTCAGTGGTAGGCAACAGTGGTAGGCAACAGTTGTAGGCAACAGTGAAGTTGAACAAATAGTTTTGAACTTAGCTGTGGGGTTGCTTTTAAAACAACAGTAGACCCACACACTGCAAACCAGGCCCCACAGCTCTGGCAGGATTACTTGTATTTTTCACCTTAGATGGAGTTATGAGCATACAAGCATTCATATATAGGATGTTCAGGTACTATAATAATGGGCAATACATATACTTTTATAAAAAGTAATATAAATGCACTTATAAAGCAACAGGACACTAAAGAATAAGATGTAGAAGCAAAATGAACAGCAAAGGCTTCTGTTGCCTCTCTGTTTTCCTCCATAGAAAGACAATACTGCTGAAGCTATGTTGACTTGTGTTGTCTATGACAGCAATTGCAGTTGAGAAATATTTAGCAAGAGCAAGCCACAAATGCATAGCCATAACTATAAATACCACCAAAGTAATCAGAAAGCTAAAGTATTGTTTAATAACATGTCTCCAGACAGACAGCTTTCATAACTGCCTAACTTGGTTTCCCTGTTATTGGTTTTCTGTCCAAGACATATTAGACCACTAAAACAGTTATGCTGAGTTTTGCCCAAGACTAAAAGATCATTACATACTGGGATGGAATTCATTCTCTGTCCCTTGGACATATTTTGGTTTGTATATGTGAGAATATCATGTTAAAATTACTATATAAAAGCAATGTAATTTTGGTTTAGCTGAACAGCAAAGTGATTTTTTTTTTTTTTTGTCATAGAATCGTAGAATGGTTAGAGTTGGAAAGGACCTTAAGATTATCAAGTTCCAACCCCCCAGAAGAAGCATTTTCAATGAAATAACATGGGACTTTACATTAAAATTATAAATTTAACAAAAAATTCAATTTGCTTTAAATGGCAGTAACTTATACTAATACTGTATTATTTCCATAGTTTCTGTTAATGCTGTATTGATATATTTGTATTTTGACTTTATAAAAGATATTTACACTGTGACTTGTGCAATGTCACCTCTTTTAGAATGAAAGAATCAAAATAACAAGTATTGCATGGATTCCTCCCAATAACATGTCTGTAATTTACTCATATTCTGAGTGTAGAAACTAAAGTACAGCATCACCAAATAATCTATGTAATACAGACTTCAGAGTTTGAGAATGTATGTGTTTATGGGGCATAAAAATATTCACTAATGATCTTCAGCAATTTTTCTTTAAATAAATGCTGTATTCATAAGGTCAAAAAATATCCATGTTTGTTACATAAATTGCTTTCAAAGAAACAATATGCAGCTCTAATAGTGCTAGAATTGTTTACTGCAGCCAGCTATCAATTAACATTACAATTAATTTTGTTGACACTTCAAAAAGGTTTCTGAATATCTGACATAAAAGCAAGACAACATGTCATTTTGCATGCGATGCAAATTAAATAATATGTTTTAAACCTTCATTATTTCATATTAAAAATGAAGCTTAAGTACTGCCTTGTTTGCAGTCTGGAATCAATTTTCCTCCTGCTGATAACCGGTAATGGGAACCATTTGTGAAGAGTGCTAATGAAATCATATTGGTGCTCCCAAGAATGAGGGCAAAGAGATGACAGTTTACTGTGACTGTAGCTTGATTGGTTCTACACACCAACAACAGAAAAAAAAAAACTAAACAAAAAACCCAAACCAAAACAACAACAAAAAAAAAAAACAAACAAACAACAAAAAAGAATAGATAAAAAAAAGAAAAAAAGAAAGCAAATGAACCTCTTGCTGGGCAAAAGGTCATAGGCACCTCTGTAAAGGGAGAGGGTGCATGCAGTGAAAGAATGGGATTTTATCCATACACTTTTTGTAATGCTTTCTATGCAAAAAAGAAATAAATTAATAAGAATAAAAATGAATACATTTTTATACGTGCATATTAGAGAGAAAAAAAGCTAAGCACCAAAAGATTTTCTCTTCTTAGACTGTGATTAAAATGACAGCTTTGAAAAAAAGCCTGAATTAGTGAGGCAAAGAATTTATAAACCAACAATAATAATAAAAAAAAGACTATTGAAGGGATTTAGTTCAGAATATTAATTCCAAGTGAAAACAGATGTACAGTAAACTCTTCCTAACTATGAAAGATGGTAGCTTAAGAATAATGTTTGAAATACTGCCAGATATCCATGAGACTGAAGATGTCAGGGTAAGAAATAAGTAATTTAGAGGTCAGGCTATAAATAGAACATGTCACAACTATTACTGTCCAGGCAGACAGGAAACTACTAGGATTGTTTTGAATGGCCAAGAGATTACTCTTCAGAAACTGTATTTCTTACATAAGCTACATGCTTCGCAGGTGTTGATGGATTCTATGATTAGAAAAGCCGTACATTATATCTGTCAGATTTGGTTGTGTGTTTTCGGGTTTTTTTAAGAATCATAGAACAGTTAGGGTTGGAAAGGACCTTAAGATTGTCTAGTTCCAGTCCCCTGCCACGGGCAGGGATACCTCACACTAAACCATCCCACCAAGGCTCTGTCCAACCTGGCCTTGAACACAGCCACGGATGGAGCATTCACAACTTCCCTGGGCAACCCATTCCAGTGCCTCACCACCCTAACAGTAAAAAATTTCTTCTTTATATCCAATCTAAACTTCCCCTGTTTAAGTTTGAACCCATTACCCCTTGTCCTATCACTACAGTCCCTAATGAATAGCCCCCCTTCAGATCCTGGAAGGCTGCTATGAGGTCTGGAAGGCTGCTATGAGGGTTGTTTTTTTTATTAAATAGTGTAATATCTACAAAACAGAGCACTGTTTCTTAAGGACTCTGTTTAAAGCATGGGCTCCCTCTGTCTGCATATTTGAAGCCTGCACTTAAAAGGTTGATCTAATCAAAAAGCATGATAAATAGGCATTATTCCTCTACCTTCTTCCTTTTACATTTTCAGTATTAAAATATATACATTTTATTATGCTTCTTTTAAGTAAGAAAAGTCAAAGTTTTTAAAACTGAAGATAATATATATCTTTGTGGTCTCTCATGTCTCTTCTGTGAAACATGTCTTAGGTTAATGAGCCTATTTGTCAATGATCTTAGGTTTAATATTGAGAGAAACAGAAGTGGAATATATGTTAACATTTCTGCACTTACTGCGTTCTTTAGTGTAGGAAAAAATAATGGGTTAGCAACTGGGATGTCTTTTCCTCCTTTTGCACATGAAGCCATCACATCTAAGATTCCTCTCTTTTCCTTCCTTTTTTTTTTTTTTCTCCACTGTGACTTGCAAATTTGAATGGACTATTTTTGAAAAATTTGTCTTTGATTCTCTTTTGGATGAAACTTCTGTTCTTCTTGCGCAGTAGGACATCTCTCATAGCATAGACCAACCCTGGCAATTATGAAGAAAGAAAACTAAAGTGATTGCTTTTTAAAAAAATAAAAAATAAATTTCTGTACCTTCTTAACTGGTACACTGCATCCTTCCCTACTGTGAAAGGGCCATGCAAGGTGTATGAATTTTGACCCCTTGAATAAAGTTGGTGTGTCATTGTACTTCTATGTCTTTCTTTAGAAAAATAAACAAAGTAACTCCTGCTTACTATAGATATCTCAAAATATTCAATTGAAAATTTGAGGAACAGTTTCAGTGAATAGCATTTACGCATGGATTTTATTTAGGATTTTCTCCTTTATTACAAGTAGTATATTTAATGTATAACTAAAAACGTCTTCTAAATCATAGAGGAGACATATGTTAATGAAAGAGAAGTTGAATAAAATAATCTATGGTTCTGGATCTTTGTAAAAATTCTGAGGCAAATAAGTCAGTTTTGAAAAAAACCTGAAAAGAGAGAAGGTGCTGAGTTTCTACGGGTAATAACCAGTAATCTGTAAACAACCTTGTGTGACAAAGGTAGATACTGCATGCTCATAGGGAACCAAAAGATCTCAAGGCAAGGAAAAAAAAAAAAGATTAATTGGTAGCAGAAATAAAAAGTCACACCACTTCTACATTTGGCTTTGGGATGTAACAATGCCTGAAACTGGATGAGAGAGACACATAATACAAAGGTGGCAGTAAATGTCAGACACATCTCTGAAACATGTGACACTGTTACTGTTATCCAAAATAAAGTCATCAAGTGCAAGGGTGTTGTTAGAAATGTACTTTCTGTCTTGGGAGAAGGAAGGGTACTTTCTGTCTTGGGAGAAGGAAGGCATCAAAGTCTGAAATGAGCTGCTCCCAGGAGCTGATATATTAAGAGGATAGGGCAATACTTGCTATGAATTCCCTGCTCTCACAAACGCACATCTTAAAAATGCCTGTTCCTGAAAAAAACAGATTAAAAAAATAAGAGTTCTTGTTAAGGTAATCTTAATATTCATGCTCAAAAACAGTCAGACAAAAAGCCCCAACTTTAACTTACTCTATGGTTATTTGTCAAAGATTGATATTTAACAATTTTTCAACTGCAATTTGTTGATTTATTATTATTTATTATCATTATTAGACTGTGCCACACAACATCCTTGTCTTTAAACTGGAGAGACATAAATCTGATGGATGGACCACAAGGTAGATAAAGAACTGGCTGGATAGCCACACGCAAAGAGTTGTGGTCAATGGCTTAATGCCCAGCTGGAGACCAGTAACAAGTGGTGTTCCTCAGGGATTGGTGTGGAACAATCCTGTTCCACGTCTTTGTCTGTGACATGGACAATGGGATTGAGTGCACCTTCAGCAAGTTTGCTGATGACACCAAGCTGTGTGGCACGGTTGACATGCTGGAGGATGGGGTCTGGAGGGAAGGGATGCCATCCGGAGGTACCTTGACATGCTTGTGAGGTGGGCCAATGCCAGCCTCATGAAGTTCAACCAAGTCAAGTGAAAGGTCCTACACCTGGCTTAGGGCAATCACAGGCACAGCTACAGGTTGAATGGAGAAAACATTCAGAGCAGCCCTACAGAGAAGGACTTGGGATGTTGGTTGATGAGAAACTGAACATGAGCCAGCTTCAGTTTGCGCTCGCAGCCCAGAAAGCCAACTGTATCCTGGGCTGCATCAAAAGCAGCGTGGCCAGCAGGTTGAAGGAGGTGATCCTGCCCTTCTATTCTCTTCTCATGAGAGCTCACTTGGAGTATTGTGTGCAGTTCTGGTGTCCTCAACATAAAAAGGACATGGAACTGTTGGAGCAAGTCTAGAGGAGGGGCACGAGGAGGATCAGGGGGGTGGAGCACCTTCCGTATGATGACAGACTGAGAAAGTTAGGGATGTTCAGCCTGGAGAAGAGAAAGCTGTGTGGAGACCTCCTAGCAGCCTTCCAGTATCTGAAGGGGGCCTGTAGGGATGCCGGGGAGGGACTCTTCATTAAGGACTGTAGTGACAGAACAAGGGATAATGGGTTCAAACTAAAACAAGGAAAGTTCAGGTTAAATATAAGGAAGAAGCTCTTTGCTGTAAGGAGGTTGAGCCACTGGAACAGGTTGCCCAAAGAACTGGTAAATGCTCCATCCTTGGCAGTGTTCAAAGCCGGGCTGGACAAAGCTTTGGGCAACATGATCTAGGGTGAGACATCCCTGCCCATGGAATGGGGGTTGGAATTGGATGATTTTAAGACCATTTCCAACCATAGCTATTCTATAATTCTATAATTAGTATTATGGTGAAGTTTGCATCTGAAGATCCACAGTTTCCAGTACGCCAACAATCCCCAACTCCCTTGAATGCTGGTATGACAGACAAGTGTTTTCCTTCTCAAAATTTCTTCTAGTGTAAAAAATAAATGACAGAGTGTTCATTTAATATCTACTTTGGGCTATGATTTTTCAAGCCAGAAAGAAATGAGGGAGTGCACATTGCGAGTAGTCATACCTTCCTTGCTCCCTTACAGATTCCTGAGAGTTAACATAGTTACCATGCAGAGGTTTTTTTCTGTGTCTAAAAGCTGCGTGGAATATCTTGGGTCGATGCATTATTCAGCCTTCAGAATTTTAGACTAATCATCTGCCACATTTATTTGTACTTAACTGTGAATTAAAAATAAATAAATGGAATCATCAGTTAAGTGACTAGACAAACCAATTCCCTGAAATAGCTGAAAATGAGTTATTTTCTATTTGTTTACTTGATTTGCAGTAAATCAACTTGATACATTCTATAAGGTTTTTCCATATTCCTCATAGTCCTCTATGGTGAGTTGAGAATACAAGTGAAAACAGGTGTGTGTATGCGTAGAAAATGGGTCAAAACCTGAAAGGAAGCACAAAAAGATTCCTGTAGACCAGCGTTTTTCCATAAGTGCTTCTGTATGGCTACACAGGCTTGCTCTTCTTTTATTAAAATCTTTTTTACTTCAGGGAGTGAATAATGGCACACCATGTCTGCTAATTTCTGTTGAGATTTCATCACACGTCAGTTACTAAATGGTATCAGCTTGCATGACAGAAAGATGATGCAAAATTTATTTTGTGCTATTCTGCTGGGCAGAACAAAGTTTTTTGGCATGGCAGCCACTGTGGGTCTTCAGTCTGTGTTAACCCTAATTTCATTCTTATCTGGGAGAAGTAGAACAAAGAATTTCAAATTCAGTTATGTGCCAAGTTTGCCCTACAGATTTTGCTACAGCAGCTCTGCATTATACCCTTCATTTGCTCCTCTGTACATTTTTTACTGAAAAGGTTTTACATAGAAGATTTCACATACTAACTGCTCTGATAAAAATCAGCCTAGTACTTACTTCATCAATAACATTTGAAAGCTTAATGACATACCAAGACATCATACTAGTTGAATGACAACCTAAGCAAGCACAGACATTTAGGCAACAGAATCTAGTTTCTCACATGAAACTTCTGTTAGGTAGTTTGCTTACATTTACATTTGAGCATTATTGATAGTGTGTAATGCTGGTTTAAAACAACTTTGGTTTGAAAAAAGATCTCAGAGAAATGTCAGCTGCCTACCATTTTAGGATTTGATATTTTTATCTTGGCTAAAATTATTTTTATGGTAATTTCAGATGAGGAGAGTTCCATGCAAAAAATATTAGACAAAGAGACAGCAAAGTAAGATTTGGGTTCTTTGAGTGTTATGAAACAGAACTTCATCATGAAATGATCTCAAATTGAGTTGTACTGAATTTCAGGATGCCTTTTATTGAGAAAGGGGGGAAAAGTGCTTACCTGTTTACAGGACCTGTCTAACTGTGCTCCCAACTACAACAAAACAGAAAGACAACTTCAGTGTGTATGTCTCTGTGTATCTCAATTTGACTTGCCAACGCTGCCAGTCCTGATGTCGTGGAAATATTTTGTGAATTACCCACTTCTAGATCAAAAATGCTATTGGTTGCTTAATTTTCCAGTTCTAAATTTACTGTATTCTTGCTAAAAATCTGTTTTAGAGGATGCAATGAATAAAATCAGAGCCTGATATTTAGTTAAGAAAAAGCAAACCCACTTCAGTCCACTGTCTTAAATGTGCTATATACATGATAAAAAAGTACAGTTTAATCAAAGTTGTTTATTTAGAATATTATGTTTTCTGGTAGTTGTCTACAATAGAGGCCAATGAAAAATAATAGCATTATAGCACAGCATTTTCAATTTTTTTTTTTTTTTTGACATTAAGTATTTCTTCTGCATTCTGCTGCTGATCACACAGCACATACAGGCTTTCTTCTGCATAACTAGTAGTTAAGCACAGAAGCAGTTATGCATATAGCCCTGCATATATGGATATTCAGTGCAAATGAGTTAACTTTGATCACATAGATAAATAACACAACTAAGAGGCAATTACAGTTTCCAGCATTATTTAAAGCCTGTCTATATTTAGAAACCATATGGTGGTATACGTAACATTTCTGCCCATTATACTTAAAAGGCTCAATAAAATCAACCTACAGTGTTTAACAGCAGAGTATAAACACTTCACATGACTATAGGAAACTATTTATAGCATTTTTACTTAATTTTCTCTTGGGTTTGCTTAAAGTTAGTTGCACAATATTAAAATTACCTCCCTAGACCATGAGAGCATGGGTACAAATGAGAATTCTTTTGATTACCACAAAATACTATAGTTTATACCCTGCATATTAAAAGGCATGTTATTAGGAGATGGAGAGAATTAAACACCTATAAATACATTAAATACATCAAATGGAGTAAGTATTCACAGTTAAATGGAAATAGTTTTCGGAGGTCACATTCTTCTGGTTTGCTATGTATATTTTGTGGTTTGGTGAAAGAAAGCAGTTTATTTGCTTATTTACTTATTTCAGTGTTCACCATCATTGCTTTCATTTCATTCCATCTCTCTCCTCTTTTTTTTTTTCCCACTTAGGTTGCATCTTTGAATCAGTGCCTGTGGCAGCACTCTGATGCAATCCACAGACTTCTTTTAACAGGATGTGAATACATGGATAGAGTGCCACTGCTACAACTTCACACAGCTCTGGGGCCTGTTTTATGTTAAAAGTCTTTTCCTTGGGTCAAGTATCAGTTCTTGCCAAGATGGTTATTTTTTTAACAGTACTGTCTGTGATGTTAAGCTAGTGCAGAAGTTAATAACTTAAACATCTTTATTATGGTATAGATCTAAATTAGGGATAGGTGACAAGTTCAGACAATATTCACCCCAAATCTCCTTTTAACAAGTATGGACTCCTTAAAATTGAGAGATATTTGAAAGCATCACATAGGTTTTTAATCCTTTCAATACATTCTAAGTGTTTGATAACTGGACACCAGTTGTCACAGATGACTGCTAAAGAAGTCACACAAGCCCTTTGAAGCTAGAAATTTGGCTTCTTGTTATCTAGGGAGAGACTGATTCTGCAATATTTTTATGTATGGATTTCTATGTTATAGAAATAATTATGTATCTTGAGAAATCTTGCTTTAAACAGCAGAAATTAACCTCTTAAACTTATGAGATCAACCCACTAAAAACCACCTACCTTTAGAAATAAAATTAAGGGAAGTCAATTTTACCTTTAGAAAAACACAGAAAATCATAGAATCATAGAACAGTTAGGGTTGGAAAGGACCTTAAGATTATCTAGTTCCAACCCCCCTGCCATGGGAAGGGACACCTCCCGCTAAACCATGCCACCCAAGGCTATGTCCAATCCAGCCTTGAACACCGCCAGCGATGCAGCATTCACAACTTCCCTGGGAAACCCATTCCAGTGCCTCACCACCCTTACAGTAAAGAATTTCTTCCTCATATCCAATCTAAATTTCCCCTGTTTAAGTTTGAACCCGTTACCCCCTGTCCTCTCACTACAGTTCCTCATGAAGAGTTCCTCTCCAGCATCCCTATAGGCCCCCTTCAGATACTGGAAGGATGCTAGGAGGTCTCCACACAGCCTTCTCTTCTCCAGGCTGAACAGCCCCAAGCTCATAGCCAATAAGAACTGTTTCCAAAAACTGTAGTGACTATAATATAATTTAGCATCTGTTAAACTTCCAGTTAGTCCCCACCAAATGAAACCCACTAACACAAACTGTCAAAGGGACAACAGAAGGGAACAAAAAAAGTAAGTAAAAGTCCTTAAGATGATCCACAGAAAGGAAATTTCTTAAAGTTATGGCCCAGACACAAAGACCACATTAAAGAAATGGACAGCAGTGAGCTAAGCCCAAAAGAAAGAGCAATAAATAAATGAAAGAACTCAAGCTCCAGTGAAAAATCATCGTCAGATAGCCAACACAAACAGGCTTTTTGCACAGGTTCAACTAAATGCTCCTTCCCAAGTCAATGGAATCTCAAGAAAGCCTCAATCTGTTATATGTGCAAGTAATTTAAACACTTTTTACTTCTTTATGTAATAATTATGTACCCCATTATTTCAGCACTCAGGAGAAAAGAAAAAATCTCATTGGTAATGTCCATCGTGAGCACATTATAACAGCTAAGTCCACTAAACCCAACTAAATATGTTCTTAGAAACCAAAAAACTACCACCATTTTTCATCTGAAAACCTAATGAAGATTACATTAATACTACTGTGTACATAATGCAAATGTAGCTATACAGGAAAAAGTTATCTGTTTTTATAGGTTATCTTGTGTAATTATGTACAAGAACATCAGGAACTGACAAGCAAACCAGATGACCACTGGAGTATGGGATGCAAACTACAAACAACCCTAAAGACTTGCCCTGGAAATCTAGTAGAGATAGTTAAGCATACTTTTTTTTCTTTTGTGCAGTATAGTATCTGTTTAGTGTAAGTGTAGCTGTACATAACTTTAGATTAATTTAAATAAAACTGAAAACACCAAGTATTCAATCTTCCAATTGAATTTACCACTGTACAGATTTACAAATCCAGAGTTTGAACTCTTATATCACTGTCTCCTTTTTAAGCAGAATAGCATCATTTCCTTAGTGTGGCCACTTGTTATTTACAACATCTGCTCATCTTCAAAGCAGAGGGATTTCAATAATCATATTGCTCAACATAGAGTTGAATAATCATTTTATATTTAATTTTGACTTCACATGTATATTTAATATTTGGAAAATTAGCTGTACCTTTATCACAACTACAACAGTTTGATGTGGTGAGGCATTCTCTCATATTTACTTGCACTTAATAAAAAAAAAAAAAGAAAAAGAGAAAAAGAGAACATAATTGTTCTATAGTCTATGCTAAACAGGCTAAGATTAAATACAGTCCTTTGGAAAATGTTTATTTCAGACTTTACAAGGTGAAGTTGTAGAAGTTCTTCACTGATAAAACAACATGAAAAGGCTGCTTTCACTTACGTGAATACATTTGTAACTCCAGACAATGTAGAAAGAAGTACAACTTAGAACACTATCATAATATGCATTTACAAATATCAAAAGTAAATCAAAGTACCTGATCAAGTCTAGAGAACCAGATGAGTTATTATGAAGAACATTTCTGGCTACATCACCTGCAACAAAAGGCTAGCATTAGTCAATTCAAGATCTGTGCAACCATGCTTTCACACTGATTAGCTCTTCCGCACCACCTAGTGTCGAACGCTGATAGATACTTCCTTGCGATGCAAATCTCGAAGTATGAAATGTAAGTCAGAGCTATAAAGGCACAATTAGCCATGGAGCTGAGCAAATTACTTGTGATCTGAAATACCTCTGTAATTTAAGTCTTATAATATCTACATGGCATATGTTTTTGATTTGAAAATTATGTTAGCTAGCCTGAATTCTATGCAGCATACCATTAGCACCCTTGTTTTGAGTAACTACTATTTTGATTTGGCATGATTATTCCTTCCCTGAGAATATTTAGGGCAAAATGTTAGGCTTGGTGAAGAACATGCGTACTGCATAGTAGACTGAAATTATCATATTTTTTACAGGACATTTGTGAGAGTAAAAATTTTTTTTATCATTGTGGCATTGCAGCTCTTATGACACAATTTTTTCCACCCTAAACCAGAAAAGTTTTCACAAGGAAGCCCGCTGATTCCTAAGTTATACTATGTTGGGGGGGGGGGTGTGGGGTGTGTGTGTGGGGGTGTTCTGTTGACCTTGTGGTTTTTTTATACTTCTATGAGGAGATTTCCCAGAAGTTTTGGACAATATGAATGTTCCCGAGTTTTGCTTTCTTGTGGAAAAGTAGCAAGTCCTTCCATCTTTCCCTAGTGCTGATCATTAATAAGAGACTAAATACAGACCCACACCCCAGTGAGCAGTACTCATTCAACAAGTGTCTGATAACTTTTCTATTAAGTTGCTGAATTGGCAAAACAGGAACCCAATCTCCATAAATTGACCTTTTAGCTCCAGGTGAGAAGCTATCTGCTGAATAATAATTGCAAACAAATAAACCTCAACAAAAACCAACCAAACAACCAAACAAAAAACAAAACAAACAAACCCAACAAACAGAAGCCAGGGAACAGCAAGATTGGGGTTCTTCATGAAGTGAAATGTAAGCAAGAGCCAATGGTGACAGGACCAATACCCTTACCAGTAAGGGTGGAGGCTTGCAACACCTGAGCAAAGACAAACCAGGACCCATGAGAGCAGACAGGTTTGGGCAACAGCTTCATGATCACCATGAAAGTCCACAGTGACAAGCAGGTCTAAGTGTAAGTATGTAAGTCACGTCAGCAAGGTAGTAATCAGCAGTATAAGGGAGCAAAGTACAGAAATACCCATGCTGTATCACAGAGAGGGGTCAAGGCCGAGGGCTCCAGAGCCTCTTGATGTATTCAAGACCCTGACAACAAAAGTCAAATCCATATTCAGATTTTCTAGTGATATATAAAAAAGCAGGGGGTAAGAAGGAAAGCTTAATATGTTCCACTGCTTATGTTGAATATGTATAAAGAAACCAAGAAAACTAATTTCCCAGAAATGTTAGTGCTTGTACTACTCCTCTTTTATACAAAAGAGCAGGTGGTACAGCACATGTGTATGATGTGTAAGTTCCAACTTACAGCTCCTTCTTCGCCTTTACAGAATTTAAAGGTACATTTCCTCTTTCCTAGGCTGCTCCCTGGTATGCCATACAGAATAAGAAGAGGTATGTAATGGTGTTAGATGACCTGTTGCTGGCTACATAGAAAAAAAGTGTGTCATCTTCATCAGGTGTTCCTCTAGGCTCCCTGATTCATTGTTGTGGGTTGAGTCTACCTGACAACTAGTACCGGATAGGATGGGGAGAAGAATTTGAAAAAAGAATATTCCTCAAAATAAAACGAGGTTTCTAGGAGTCTTCCAGGAAATGTCACCAGGCTGGTGGATCATCAGCCTGTGGTTTTGTATAGAGCCCTCTAAGAAAAGCAATTGAGTGTTCAGCAGAAAAATTCTATTAAAAAATAAAAATAAAAAAAAAAGGAAATGCTGTACTCATTATTGGAATGATTTATAAAGAAGTTGCAGCATTGTACAAATCTACTAAGTACATTAAGAAATCTATTCAGTGCATATGACCTAGTAGCTTTGATTAGCCTAATCTTGCTAAATAGAGGTATTTAAATCAAAGCATATGGAAAAAATAATGTCTGATTTGTTAATGCACAGACTTCTACAAATTTATTTTAGTAGAAAATCATTATGCCATAAACTATATTATTTGGCACACACTACTAATACAATCCTAATCTTGTAATAAATCACTGCAGTATTGACAGAAGTACCTACTCTCATATATTATAGTATGTCTGACTTTTTTATTATTATATTTTACTAAGTAACTCTTTCCATGGACGTATTGCACAAGAATGTGCTGTTATAATAGAATACATGTTCTCCTAGTAATTCAACATCTATCACAATTTCAGACAATTGAATTTTGATGAGCAGTGATAAAATAGAATCTTTAATGGGTTCACAGGGAAAGAAACCTGCTTTAGCCACAATAGTTCTTCTTATTTCTGTGGGGTTTTTTTTCCCTTTTTCCTGGTCATCAAATCATAGAATCATAGAAGAGTTAGGGTTGGAAAGGACCTTAAGATCATCTAGTTCCAATCCCCCTCCCACAGGCAGGGACACCTCCCACTAAACCATGCCACACAAGGCTATGTCCAATCCAGCCTTGAACACCGCCAGCGATAGAGCATTCACAACTTCCCTGGGAAACCCATTCCAGTGCCTCACCACCCTTACAGTAAAGAACTTCTTCCTCATATCCAATCTAAACTTCCCCTGTTTAAGTCTGAACCCATTACCCCTTGTTCTCTCACTACAGTCCCTCATGAAGAGTCCCTCTCCAGCATCCCTATAGGCCCCCTTCAGATACTGGAAGGCTGCTAGGAGGTCTCCACGCAGCCTTCTCTTCTCCAGGCTAAACAGCCCCAACTCTCTCAGCCTGTCTTCATACGGGAGGTGCTCCAGTCCCCTCATCATCCTCGTGGCTCTCCTTTGGACTTGTTCCAACAGTTCCATGTCCTTTTTATGTTGAGGACACCAGAACTGCACACAATACTCCAAGTGAGGTCTCACAAGAGCAGAGGGGCAGGATCACCTCCCTTGACCTGCTGGTCATGTTCCTCTTGATGCAGCCCAGGATAGGGTTGGCTTTCTGGGCTGTGACCGTACCCTGCCGACTTATGTTCATTTTCTCATCAATCAACACCCCCAAGTCCTTCTCTGCAGGGCTGCTCTGCATCTCTTCTCTCCCTAACCTGTAGCTGTGCCTGGGATTGCTCCGACCCAGGTGGAGGACCTTGCACTTGGCATGGTTAAACTTCATCTGGTTGGCATCAGCCCACCTCACAATCATGTCAAGGTCCCTCGGAATGGCATTCCTTCCCTCCAGCATATCAACTGAACCACACAGCTTGGTGTCATCGGCAAACTAGCTGAGGGCGCACTCAATCCCACTGTCCATGTCATTGACAAATATGTTGAACAAGACCTGTCCCAACACCAATCCCTGAGGGACACCACTCATTGCTGGTCTCCAGCTGGACATTGAGCCATTGAGCAATGCTCTTTGCGTGCGGCCATCCAGCCAGTTCTTTATCCACTGCATGGTCCACCTATCAAATTGATGTCTCTCCAACTTAGAGACAAGGATGTCATGTGAGACAGTGTCAAACGCTTTGCACAAGTCCAGGTAGATATGTATACTAAGTCTTACCAATATTTAACTCTTTGTGGAAGAGGGGCACATACCACACAGCTCTTGGAACTCTCCCACAGGTGGAGATGCATTCTCAGGGGGATCTGGTGAACCCCAGCCCCAGTTCACATGCCCTGCCTGATGCAGCAGTGTCTGTGCTGATGTCTCTGGGCAGTTGATCTTCACGGCCTCAGGATGGACAGCACACAAAAACCATTCCCTCGGCCCGGTAGTAATTTTCCCAAGCAGCAACATGTTACTCGCCAAAAAGGCACGCTAAGCCTCCCTCAGCTCCTTGAAATAACTACTATAAAAATACTAAGAAAATTTCTTAGAGGTTCCTGTGCTTCTGACGTACAAAACTTCTGGAGTGCTCAGCCTGGTCTCTGGCGTAGTCTCTCAGTGTCTCTCAAAGTTAAGAATTGTAAGCTTTGGCACTGTAAGTCAAAGTGAATTTAAAGCTAAATATTTATACAACTAAGGGTAGTTTGGTTTAATTACATAGCTTTGATATCAACTAAAGCCAAGAAAAGAGTAAGATTGCTGATACTGGTCATTTTAGCAGCAAAGTGTGTTCACAATATAAAAATTATCTGCCTAAGCAAGGATTTAGCATGCAGCTCCCAGCTTATGTCCTGGGTTAAACTATTGAAATGGTTTTAAACATCATAAATCACATTTCACTGTACCAATTGATAACCGCAATCTCCACCAGTATTTATGGCACAGTATACATCTGTGAAAATTCTCACATCTCCATAGCTAATATAATAGGCAGTATTATGTTAACAGTAGGTTCTTCACATCAAAATTATTTGTTTCTTGGGACATGTTGGGCATTCTAGGAGATGGAAACAGGGATGTAATAAAAACAGATACGAAGGAGCAAAAACCTCTGGGTGGACATTTTTTCCTGTAACTTGTATCAGAGTTGAATCTTAACTTCTGTTTTCTGTTTTACTGAAGCAAAAGTGTACTGACATAAATGACAATTCATTGTGAATGCAATCTGCCTGACTTGTAGGTCCATGAAAGGGCTAGATTCTTTCTGTAATTGTCTATATGTAACATGGTGGCTTGACTGTGATTGGCAGCTAAGTTCACACTCAGTCGCTTACTCACTCCCGCAAGCAGGATGAGAAAGAGAATATAAAGGGAAAAAGCAAGGAAAAAAAAAAAAAACAAACAAAAGCCCTTATGGGTCAAGTTAAAGACATTTTAATAAGCAAGGGAAAAAATTAATAGGAAAGTCAATGAGTCATGCAAAAACAGCCATTCACCAGCAGCAGATCAATATCCAGCCAGTGCCTGAGCAACAAACACTTTGGGAAGATCGCCCCCAAGCACTCATTTTTATTGCTATGTGTGATGCTATGTGGCATGCAATATGTCTTTGGTCAGTATAGGTCGCCCTCCCATCCGTTTGCCCAGTGCCAGGCTACTCGCTTGGGAGCAGAGTGAGAAACACAGACGGCATTGAGGCTGTGCAAGCACTACTGAGCATTCACCAAAACATTGATTAGTGCACTATCAACTCTGTTTTGCTCCCAAATCCAAATCAGAACCATATGGGCTGCTGTCAGGAAAATTAACTGCATCCCAGACAAATGCAGTACAAGTAATTCCACCACCTGTCTGTGCTGTGAAGCCAGTCTGAGAGGACTTTTCCATCAGTCCTCCCACCAATTTCTTCTTCAGATTCAATTTCCATGCAGTTTTGTGTAGCGAGGCACTAATAGAGAATTTGCTGCTGTATGAGGGTTTTGGCATTACTGTAAGGAATTTCAGATGTAGGTAAGTACAAATTCAACTCTTGAATCACTGCTTAAAAAATAGTGGGTTTAACCTTACTAAAATTAAAAACAAACAAACAAACAAAACATGAATAAGGCTGAAATACATCCTTTATTCTTGAAAATTGTCACTGAAGCCGTACAGTTTAAATAAGCGGGTTGCATACATTCTGTCTATGTGTTATACTGCCTACGGTGATCTGGTATAACTAGTAGTAAGCTTAGTAACTTTCACTTGTTAAGAAAGTGGGTAATTTTCCATAGGCCTCTTGGTTATAAAAATTATTAGACCACAAAGAAGCATAGCCAAATGTAATCCATTATATATTTAGTACCACTTCCCAATAAAATCTTCTGTTTAGGCTGCTGCATTTCTTGATGAAATAAAAAAAGGCATGTAAAGCTGTTTGCCTTCTGATATGTGGCAAATAAACTGCAAGAAATATAAAACCACTGTCTTTTATTTGTAAAACAACGTCTAAGAAATGAAGCAGCCTAAACAGAAGATTTTATTGGGAAGTGGAGTAGAGCAGCGAGATGAGGAAGACAAAGTTGGACCTGATGTAGGTTTTAATGCAAGCCATGGATAAGTTTTGGTTGAATGTCAAATCACAAAATCAGAATAGAAGCATAAGAGTTTCCCCCTTTTGAATTATCTGTAGTTGGATAATTGAGAAATCCTCCCTTAATTCTGGTCCTCCAATGTATTGTAATCCTTTCAAGACACTAAGTATTACTGGATTGATGGCTGTTAGTGTGAGGATTTGCTACAGAAGCACATTTTTATTAAGCAGTGGAAATGAAGAGCTTCCACTTAGAATTCAGACCTAGGTAACTGGAAAGCCAATATGTACCTTTAAATAGAAAATGCAATAGGTTAAAATCTGCCTTTCTGTTTCTCAAACTAATATGTAGTATAGAATGTTATAGCTAAATGCTTCATGACTGCAAGAGTGTCTAATGTTTTACAGAGAAGTATACGATTCTTTTTCCTATTTCTGGGAGCTGTTCCCATGTTAGTATACACTGGCTTGCTTTCCCTATTCCCTGTTCATTTACCATTTACACTTTCCCACTGTTTCAGTTACCCATTCTTGCTCCATTATGCTTTCATCATTTAACTTCTAGCCTGCAGACCCAATTTTCTGTTTCTCTGTCTCATTTTTCCTTTTTCCCTGAGTACTGACAATCTGTAGTCAAAATTAGGAATTATGAATCTTGCAATACATTTATTACAGTTTTCCTGAATATGTGATTAATTTTATTTGACATTCAGGCCAACATTTACTTCATATGCTTTCTATTTGAATGTTATCTTTAATCATCTTTTTTTTTCAAAAGTAAACCTTAAGCTAATCTTTTTCCCCAGATTATTATATTTTTATAATCAGATGCAAGTGAAAAATTTTATAATTAAAAGATATTTCTTTAGTATCTTCATACTGATCAAGAGTCAATCTGAAGTGAAAATTGCAAAAAATAACTACTTTGTATTATAAATCTGTTAGAAAAAATACTTTTAAACACAAGGAAAATGTACTCTCTGATTTAAGCATTGTACAGGTATAATTGTCAAGATTTTGGTAGTTGTAGGGGTTGCAGGTGTGGCTTCTGTGAAATGACACCAAAAGCTGCCCCATGTAAGGCAGAGCAAATGCCAGCCAACTCCAAGATGGACCCACCCCTCGCCAAAGCTGAGTCCATTAGCAGCATTGGTAACACCTCTATGACAATATGTTTAAGAAAGGGTAAAACGTACTGCGTAACTTCCTTGTAGATATGTAAGGGAGAAGAGAAGACCATGGTGAGTCAGGCTGTGCCCCTGCAGCCCATGGAGGTCCACAGGGGAGCAGATGTTCACCTGCAGCCCTGGGAGGACCCTATGCCAAAACAGTCCGTTCATTAAGGATTGTACCTCATGGAAAGGGCCTATTCAAGACCAGTTCTTGTGTGGGCAGTGGATGGGACCCCATGCTGGAGGAGAGGAAGAGTGTAATGAAGAAGGAGAGGCAGAGACAAACTCTTACAAACTGACTACAACCCCCATTTTCCATTCCCGAGTATCACTCAGGGGGAGGAGGCAGAAAAGTCCAAAGTGAAGTTGAGCCGGAGAAGAAGAGAGGGGTGGGGTGAGGGTGATTTTAGTTTTGTGTTATTTCTCACGATACTACTGTGCTACAATTAATTGACAACAAATTACATTAGTTTCCTCAAGCTGAGTCTGTTTTGCCTGTGATGATACCTGGTAAGTGATCTCCTTAACCTTACCTTGACCCACAAGCTTTTAATCATATTTTCTCCTTCTGGCCTGTTGATGGAAGGGGAGTCATAAAGCAGGTTGGTGGGCACCTGGCAGCCAGCCAAGCCTTAGAGAATTTAGAGGATCTCTCTACCCTCCTTTCTCCCCTTTCTAGCAGAAGCTTCTTAATTGTGGCTTTCTTTCTAAGAAAATAAATTAAAATGAAAAGCACTGTAAGTCTTCTGATCTTTCTTTCACAGAGAAATAAAAAAGCTGATTATTTAAGAAGGTTGTGTTCATACAGTATCTAAACTAGGCAGCTAATTTAAGATGACGTGAATACTGCTTTTCAAGGTGCTCATTAATGTATGGAACTGAGCATCCCTGATTATGCTTATTTCAAAAAAATAGTCAGTAGAATTTAAGAATGAAATCTTTGCATGCTATTGGAAAATTCTGTTAAAACTTAAGTGGACTAATGTATAATTTTGGGGTTTGCTGATAAATTCTATTCAGTTTCATGACTGATCTGTAACCTTAATTTTCAAAATTTGTTCTTCTTCTGAAAGTTTTCTTTACAAATTTTGCAGGCAGTGTTCAACACTGAGCCAATGTTAGGAATTAACATAATCTGATCTCTGTGATAGCACATGTAGTGTTAGATTGTAAGTACCTTTCTTCATTTTTAATTCTTTTTTGAATTACTCTTCACAAAATCCTGCCAATCTGGCAAGAATTACTATGCTTCTCAAACATAGTATCATTCCATGTTAGTCCATTTTATAAAGCTGCATTTTTGAAACAGTATTATGGGAGAAATAAAATTCTTCCTGAAGTGTCTACTATAACCTATTGTAACAGTGTTGAACAAGATGGATAGAATGGTAAGCAGAGGATAGAGATGGGTGGGAAATTTAAGCAGCAACTGTGCAGAAGAATATCAGAATAAAAGATGTGCCTTACTGGGTCCGAACAATCATCCATCTATCTATCTTCAACATTCGCAATAGGAAATATGACCCTGGAAGATACTTGTCATGGTTTAAGCCTCTATAACTCACACAATTGCTCTCTCACTCCCCCTTCTTTCTTCTGCCTGCTCCCGGAGGGATGGGAAGGAGAATCAAAAGAATGCAACTCCCACAGGTTGAGATAAGAACAGTTTAGTAACTAAGGTATAACACAAATCACTACTGCTACCACCTATAATAATAATGACAAGGCAAATACAAGGAAAGAATACAATTGCTCACCACCCGATACCATGCCTGACCACACAGTGCACCTCCACCCTTCCGGGTCTCTGCTCTCTGTTTTTACATCCTGGGCATGATGTGCTGTGGCATGGAATAGCTCTTTGGTCAGTTTGGGTCAGGTATCCTGTTTCTCCTTCTTCCCGGCTTCCCCTCTTCTCTGGCAGAGCGTGAGACTCAGAGAGTCCTTGGTCAAACCAAAACATCACCAAGCAGTAGCTGAAAACACTGGTGTTATCAGCACAGTTCCAAGGCCCAAAATCAAAACCACAGCGCTGCACCAGCTACCAAGACGGAGAAAAATGACTGATGCTGCTGAACCCATGACAATACTATGAGGTAGGCTCCTTCTCTGGCTCATACCATCACACACAGCTAGTATCAACACCTATTGTTACAGAAATATTAAATGATACATCCCTGATAAAAGAAGATAAAATAATAATTCAGTGGTTTCTTGAAAACTATTTTTTTTAAACTTATTTGAAAGTTCTTTTATTCCTAGGTTCAGAAACTACTTTAGCAAAGTAAAAAAAGTCTCTTCCTTTTGTGAGATGTGTCTTGCCAAACGCCAGATAAACAAATGCGATACAATACATGGCATAGTAATGTTGTCAGGTGTCTGAAAAGGAACTGTCTATTCCCACTGGACAGTTGTTGGAATAAACATTCCCAGCCCATAATTCATTCAGCCAAGTTCAGACTTTCAGACTGATCCTTTATCACACATTAAAAAATATCGGTTTTCTCAGATATACTTTTTTTCTGCTTGTGGTTTGCTCGTGAATAACTGAATTTATATCTTTCCTTCTGAACTGTGACTGTCATATTAAATCAGGCAATACTTTTTCAGATGCATGCATAATTTGCATTGTCATTTAATTTCCACTACATTTTGTCAGTATAGTAAATACCCCTGATGCTTATGAAATATTAATCCTAAAGATTTTAATGTACATTGGAAAGATGTTATTTGAAGGAAGAAACACGAATTTAGAATGGTTTCATCAGAGAATCATAGGATCATAGAATAAAGAAGGTATGTAACAAGACTTTCCAGACAGAAAAAAACCAAACAATTAAGAAGCTTTTACTCCATGGAATAGAAAAAAATATCAGAACTAGAAGTCAGTGTAAATTACTGGCCAAAGCAGATGCAAACTATCCAAACATGTAACTTAGTGGGAAGAGAAAAACAGGACTATCTCTTTTAATAAATATGCTTACTCATTTAGTTGAATATGCCATTTACTGTAATTCTGTTATTGCCTTACTGCATAGTTGCTACCAGTTTTTCAAATTAATGTTTTTGTACCTTGTTATCTGTGAAATTTTCAAAGCAAATATGTTGGATAAACCTTCAGTTCCTGCTGAGCAGACAGCCACTAATATGACATTGCCTAGAGATAAAAGCATCATTGTTCTGCATGCTTTTGGATATGGCTCTCCTTTCCCAAGGTCATTATTTTCAAACCACAGCATGTTCTCACAAAAATCAAGTATTTTCACAAGAGGGAATAATGACAACATGGTACAGTGGAAATTAAAGTTAAAAGCCATTCAAGCTACTGATCAAAGGAAAGAAATATTGTCAAAGGAGGAAACAGTATTTTTATTTAAAAGATCAAACTGCTTACATAGAAGAACAGATAATTGTGAGATACATTTTAGAACTGGGGAAAAATTATTTGTTTCTTTCATATCAAAAGGATTTTTTTTCTATTTGCTTTTGTTTTGTTTTGTACACCCCACCCTACCTTATACCCATGGGAAAAAGCATTTAAATTGTTTATGCTGAAACATCACCATGCTACAAGATAAACTTGATGGTTAATAGCTAAATATTTGTATCATTATTATTCTGAGGTCAAAAACTTGGGTTATGTTGTTAGATTAAATAATTTCTTAGCAAATTATTACTGCCATATAAAAGGATAAAATAAAATTTAAGTATATTGTGTTCCCTGTTTTATGCTAACACGTTTATCTATTTCTCAGCTGATCTTGGTGACAAAAATTGAATTTTCATTCGGAATGATAAGTACTCATAAGTGTTCAGAATAAAAGATGTTCAGTTATAATTGTAGGAAGGAAAATGGATGTAAAGTCAGCAAAGTAGGATGAAGCAGTCATATGAAAGGCTGACATTAAATAAAGAGTTTCACAGGAAGCTAAAGAAGGCAGTAGAAGATAACTACCTCCTGTCTTTCTGAGATAGGGGATCTATCCTGATCTTGGAATACTCTAAATGGTAAGTAATTTCCAGTATTTTTTTACACTAGTGATTAGCACATTCCAGTCTTTCCATTACTGATGCTGTTGTGATACATTGATGATTACTTGGTTCAGAAAAGCAGGTTCCTGCAGCAGCTTAGTTAGATAAAATCCAGCCACAGAAATAGATTAAAAAAAAAAGAAAAGTTTATTTCTGAACTTGTGCATTGGTTTACATAGGGTTTTGCCATGAAGCTTAGATAGGATGTTGAGCTAATATGTATGTTCAGCATTCTGAGAGCCTCCTCTAGTAACTGCTCCACTTGTAAAAGTTTGAAAATGAAACCAATGATACTATAATTTTGAAGCCTCTCCATCTATCCAGAAAAGCACATCAGATACAATTTAGATGCATTTGGTGTGGGCTTGAGATGTATGTGCAACCTTGGTTACCTCTTACCTCTTCAATCCCTTTGATCCATCTTAAAGCCACTCATGTAATAAGATCAAAGACTATGTACTGACCATGTATGCACAGACTTTAAAAGTTGTATAAAGGTCACAGCTATTCCAGCAGGTAATGGATGAGTCAAAGATTCCACACCTTTTTCATAAACACCTCTCTCAATGCAAATATTTCTAATAATGATCATCCTAATTAAATGTACTTTCCTCTAGCTGTGGCTCCAAAAGAGCTTTTTTCCTTGAAAAATATTCTCATAAGCTTTTCCTGCTCTTGTTCTGAAGCACATATGTTCAAAGAGATTTATCAGGGGAAAGAGTGAGTGGTGGGGTTTTGTAAGGAATTCTAGATAAAATATTTTAAGTACAGCAATATATAATTATTTCATCTTTGCTTTGTAACATTTTTATAGACTCATAGAACCATAGAATGGTTTGGGTTGGAAGGGACCACAAAGATCATCTAGTTTCAGCCCCTCTTCCATGGGCAGGGACAGTCCTCACTAGACCAGGTTGCTCAAAGCCCCATCCAACCTGGCCTTGAATGTTTCCAGGGATGAGGCAGCCACAACTTCTCTGGGCAACCTGTTCCAGTGTATCACCACCCTCACAGTGAAGAATTTCTTCCTAAGATCTGATCTGTTTCCCTCTTTCAGTTTACAGCCATCACTATCACTACATGCCCTTGTAAAAAGTCCCTCTCCAGATTTCTTGTAGGCCCCCTTTGGGTATTGGAAGGCTATTTCAAGGTCTCCCCTGAGCCTTCTCTCCTCCAGGCTGAACAAGCCCAACTCTCTTGGCCTTTCACAGAAGAGGTACTCCATCCCTCTGATCATCTTCATGGCCCTCCTCTGGACTTGCAGAAGCAGATCCACATCCCTCTCCTGTGGAAAGGCCCAGGCCCTTCTCCTCAGGGATGCTCTCAATGCATTCTCTGCCTGGCCTGTATTTTGCTCTTGTGAACTGAAAATGCTAATAAAACATTATTATATTGATTATTTTAATTTTTACTTTTCCATCTAATCATGAAATAGATTAGTTGGGGTTTTTTTGGTTGTTTGGTATTTTTTTCTTTTTTTTATTGCTTTTTGCCTTTAAATGGCTTCCAGATAGTTTCCAAGAATCTACTCTTTTGTGGCAAATAATGGAATGCAGAAAAGTAATTTCTGTCAGATATTTACTGTTACTTTTTGTGTTTAAGCCTATTTTTCAAAATAGTGATTTTCATCACTCTGGAAGCAAATTTGAGCCATTCTGAAATGACAATTGCTGTAGGCTGTATTTGAATTCTTTTTTTCCTGACACTTTATCCACTCTCCTCTCTAACCAGTAATAACTCAGTGTTAGAAAAACATTTAAATATATTACTAAAACATTAAATATATTACTGTATTTGAATAATTTTGTATTTCATTTTGTTAAAAAAGGCACAAAATCTTATTACTAATCACCAAGTGTAAGAAAAAAAATCTTTTTTTTTTTTCTTTTTAGTAAGTATTGAAATTATGCTGGCAGCAGTTACATTGGCAGGTTCCCAAGGCTGGGGCAGTATTACTAGTGGTTTGCATTATAAATGTTAAATTACTTGACATAAATTGACAAGAAAGTTGATTAATGCATTAATTTGCAATACTTTGAATTCTTCATCAAGTATTGCGTAGGTCTGCGTTTGTACCATTATGATCCAATAAGGATAAAAGGTACATATACATAAATAATTGTGGGAAAAAACATGTACTTGCACATCTCATCTTAAAATCAAGAACAAATTAAAGCCTTCATATTTCTTTAATGAGTAATGCTCCATGCAAGCAATATGTAAATAAAGTTATATAATAGGAATATAAGAAGTGATGTAAGAGTTAACGTAGCTGTCAGATCAAAGGTTGTCTCTCTGGCTCTGAAACAGAACAAATTCTACCGGTTCTTGCAATTCATTCCGCTTCCAAAAGTGTGTTTTTAGGATTCCATCTGATTTCCTTATTTTGCATCCTTAATTGTCTGTAGCCTCTATCTTATAGTAACACTTAGAGTAATATTAGCAATATATGTCCTCATGATAACTAGTTTAGCAGTCCCATGCTTGTTTTCTGTTGCCTCAAGGAGGCGGGGCGACCTGGTTCAGGAACAGCACGGCAACCAACCCCAGGCCGCGCGGGCCATCAGCACGCAGACACCATTGTGGTGGACGGCAAAATGGCGTTTATTGATAGGTGACACAACATTATATAGCCAGGGTTTACAACATCACTTCTGTCTGCTTACATCATAAACTAAACGCTATCAGCTATTAGGAGAGGGGCCCTGTCTTTCCATACAGCACGAGATCTTCTGGCCGCCAGACCTTAACTACCTACAGTTTTCTCCCTAAATATGTGGGAAGTGGATCTCAGAAATATTTCAGTTTCTAAAATATCAATTAACCACAAAATCAATCAATAGCATACAGGAAAGGAGATGGAGAATAGAGAATTGAAATTATGTGGAGATAAAGAGAGTGTAAGATAATGTATGTAAGTTAGGAAAACAGCAAGTTGGCAGGTCCTTGTGTCTAAATGGCTGCTAAGGAAGAGAAACCATGAATGAACTGGAGAAAGAAAAAGACCATGACAGTGATTATGCATTAAAGTGGAATAAGAGAAAACGGGAAAAAAGTTTAAAAGGTACAGAAGAGAAAGGATGAGGAAAAAATCTTTGTTTGGTAGCTTGCAGAAAGAAAAAAGAGCTGTGAAAGAAATACAAAAGAGAAAAAACCTGTAATACAGGAAAGTTCTAGTAAGAATAAAATTTACATCTTATAAGTAAAATAACAATAAGACACCAAAGAATTCAGTGCCAGTGAAAAATTGAGCAGTTAAGATAGAGGGATCTGGTTATGGATGAGATGCATTCTCACCTAAGGTGAGCTAAAGATAGGCTGGCATTCAATGAAGGAAAAGTATGATGCAGCTCAATGTTTCTCTTTAAAAAATTATAAAACCCAATGCTACAACCAAAACACTTCTTTTATGCATCAAAATAAAGTCAGTGTCATCTAATCAGAATGATCAGTTTCCCTTTAACTTAAAACTAAAACCCTAAAATTCTAAATAAAACTAGCACTGGCTGGAACACATCTCATATTTTGCCACACTGGTTTTACAGGCTGACTGCTGTGCTGGAGTTGTCCACCCCATATACCTGTGTGCTGCCCGGCGAGCCAGTGGGTAGAAAGGAAGCTTAGGAGACAAGATCATACCTTAGATTAAGCTCCATAGTGTGCTTCTGTGTTCTTATGCTTTCTTCTTTCTTTTATTTAATATGTAACCTTTTTTCCCTTGTGTTTTCCCTTTGTATTATAAATCCCAGGTTCATTAAAAGCATCTGCTGACACAAATACTTGGCGCAACAGTAACTGGGAATTTAATCAAGCAAATCTGTTCATTCATTCCTTTCAGCTGTACCTGATTATATAGCATAATATCTTTGAGACATATTTCCAAAGGTTTTCGCATGTTTTATCTCCATTAAAATAATGAAATCTATAAAATTTAAAGACCAAAATATTTTGCAAAAAATATCCTTTGTTCATTATTTATAAGATTTCAATTTACCTTCCATACTGCATACAACCTCCTGTCTGTGCTCCACACCAGTTTTAAAACATGACAGAGAACCTAAACTTAGAAAAAAAAAATCACCAAGATTGTTCAAGTTTTCAATAATTAAGACAAAACAGAAGGAAAAAATAGATTGTTAAAATAATATAGATGAACAATTTTTCTCCACAATAATTTTGGAAAATTTGTGTCAACAAAGTTGTACTGAAACCATATGAATTTGGATCAGATTATCACGTTTTTAAATCACATCTTCAGTCTCCTGTTTCTTTATAAGACTCCAACAGTGACTTTTTTTCCAGTTGAAAATGAAACTACAATGTAGAAAACAGAGTCAGGAGTTAAGCTGGTACCTCTGTGCCAAGAAAAATATTCAACATTTTCCTCAAGAGAAATTTACAATGTCTAACTCCAGCACCTCTCTTTGTTGAAGGCAATGCAGAAGAGCTGCCTCACCTTTATTCTGTCTGAGTCACCATCCAGAGGCAGTAAATTTGAATGATGCTTTAAGATTTATTCTGGAAGTTAAGACTGTTGTGTATGTGCCTTTCGTAGGTATGAACGCATCCAGTCCAAGAAGAAGGAATTCACAATAGAGAGAGTTAAATTGGTGTTATAAACACACGGTAAAGGAGCCTTGTGTTTTCAGCTGTTCAGCTGTCTGAGAGCTGAAAGACCAGCTAGGGTGAAAAACCTCATATTTTTTCCTTGTGGGGACCAGAATTTATTGTGAGTTTAGTGGTTTAACTCCAGCTATGAGACAGTCTGATGCCAGCCCAATTTTGACTTGATAATACCAAGATTTCTATTATTATTTTTTTTGGCAAATCACTGAAAGTGGTAAAAAACTTTGAAATAGAAAATTTTTGAATACCAGAAAATGCTGAAATACTAGAAAATGCCAGTTCTACATTCCAAACACCTTCAGCATTTATTAAGAAGTGTAGCAATCACCGTTTTTATTTTATTTAATAGGACTAGGTTCAAATTTTGATGACTTTCAGGTGTCTGCCTGACAGAAAGAAAACAAAAAAACTGTTCTATTCTTAGTTCTTTTCAGCCACCACAAAGGGTGAGGCATACAAGGATGAATGAGATCAACACATGTTAAAAAAAGCCAGTGTCACCAGTATGGCCAGTAGTGCATGTTATTGCCATATTGAGAGTATAAATATATACAACCTCCAAAGGCTTTTCCTCCTTTTTTTTTTTCTCCAAAGAGGAAATTAATCTTTTGAATTTCCTACTGTGTTCTTGAAAACAATGGCACATTTTACTAGGAGCACATTACCTTATTTTTTATTTCAGAACTCAATTAAAATTCCTAATGATCATCTTGATTGATGTGACTTTGACATCACCAGAACAAAGAGTCTGATTCCCATAAAAGGGAAGAAAAGCTAGTGCTTTCTTTTTTGCTCCCTTTTCTCTTTTCTGTGTGATTCAAGCTCAACAGTGAATGATTTTGATATTTTTCAAGCATATAAAGTCATTATAAAAAATGACCAAAATAAAGGTCATTCACTGGGGTTTCTGCTGATTCCTGTTCACACAGGGGTAACAAAAGAAATTGGAGACCTTCTGAGAAGTATACAACTGTATCAATGGGAACATCTTGAGGCATTATGAATCTAATGAGCAAAGCAAGCAATCACCACTATTTGGAGAGTTTCAGTTCTATCAGGATCTTCATATGTGCTTGTTAATCAAATGAATTCTGAAACACCTTAATGAGTGCAATAGATTGGTGAATTGTCATGCTGCCAAAAGCCATGAATAATATGGGTGCCACTCTATGTCCCAGAGAAAGCTCAGGTCCCTGCAGTAGGGACAGTGCCCTCTGGCTCTCCCTCTTCTTCCAATGCTTTCCCCCGCTCCTGTGCCTTCCAGCCTCTTTCCACCAAAGTATGGGGTGTGACTGTGAGAGAGAAGAATGAAGAGTGCATCTATTTTGTCTTATGTCTAATGGTAGGGGAGCTTTGAGCTGCTCCCTCTAGCTATTAACCAGATCTAAGATGTGCTGTCAAAGGCATCTTTTTTTAGTTTATTTTGTTTAGTTTTGGTAAAAATGAAACAAAGTTAAGACAACTCAGAGTTTGACATAGGTTCTCAGGAACAGATGTGAACTGATCTGATACTGAGCTGCCTCTAACCCAAGGTTTCACCTCTCTAAAATTTTTGTTACAGACTCAAGAGTATTTCAGTTCCTCAGACTAAACTAATGGTTACTATCTAGACATGTTCAAAGTCAGTTTGTGGTAATGCTAATGAACGAAATGCAAAAAATTACAAAACAGCCATTTCAACACCTTCTAACCCATTCTCTGATGCTTCTGAACTTTAAGAGACAGAAAAAGACAGTGAATTCAAGAGAGATAAATGATAAAAAATCTCGCACAATTTCCCACTCTGCCACTATTTGAAACTATAGATTAATTTTCTTATGGTTGTTAAGAAAAGTGACTAATCATGATAGCAAGGAACAGTCATACCACATAAGTCATAAGATTATTGCTGTGGAAAGTAGAACAATATTATCTGGATAACTGTGGGCTTAGTTTGTTACTTTTTTGAATAATTTTCTTGTGACTTGTTCTGTTGAATAACTGCATTTACTTTTCACTTTAAAACATACATATAGTTTATTATGAAGATATTTAGTATATTTTGAAATATTAATATATCTCTTCCTCTTTTTTATGTATGGCTTCCCATATTAACGAAATTTGCCAGCTACTTGATCATACCCTATGATCACTGGTATTTTGGAACATGAAATGAAACATTTTGCAGTTTGAACCCTTGCTAACTAGATTACTCAGGTTAAATCTATTCCAACACTGTCTATAAGAGGATGGATTCCTGATCTTATTTTTCAGGTTTTGTAATATAGTTTTGTCTTCCAGTGAGTGCACATGGACTCAATCAGACACTATGCTTAATTATCTCTACTGAGGAATTTCTTTGTTCAAACAAAATTTGCAATCTTGAAAGTGAATCCTCAGATCACCACAGAGCATTTGACTTCCTAACATTTTGGCATCTGCTAGAGCAATTAGTTAAATTGAGTTTAGCTCACTCTATAACATTCACTGAGAATTAGGAATATAAGGAAAGTATTACTGAGTTTAAGCTTCCCTTTCATCCTATTACCTTCTGAGTCCTCCTCCATTTATTTCCTTTCTCTCTGGAGTTAATATGTACCCAGATTTCGCACCTTCTGCGGGAAAGTTTTAATTATCTCATTAGGCATTTTATGATGTAACACAGTAAGGCACTCTGTGATGTGCTAGGTTTTATTTTTAGAAAATGTCTGTATCTACCTTTCAAGGTTGTTCCACTTAGCATTGTGAAATTAAATACCCCACTGTGGATGTAAGAATGTCAGGAAAGTAAGGAAAAATACTGTGGAATCCAGGAAGAATGGTACTAGGCTGGGTGTGAAGGAAAATACTTCTTTAGTCTATTAATCTTTTCACCTTTATACAGGGCATACATCAAGGCCAGAAACTATAAACACTTATATGCAAAATCCTTCTCATTTAGATTATAAATAACACCCTTTCAACAATTAAGTTAAGGCAACGGGAAGAGAGTGATCTACATAAAAATCCACACCAAAAGGAGAAACAGAAAAATATGTTTCATGTATTGCAAGTAAACACACTCATTTCAGAGCTCTGCAACTGAGAGAGGGAGACTATTTTGTAAAGCTTAAACTAATGGGGCATATTCAGAAAATATTCATCTGTTCCATCCCAAGAAGTGAGAAAGAAAAATCCAAAAAGGTGTAATCATAAGGCACTTATCAGCACTGTAAAAAGGAATTTCTCTGCAATGTCACCAGAGAAAGTGAAGCTCAGTGATCAGTGATGAGAGAGACTTGAGACAAACTGATAGGTAGAATGAGGAAAACTCAGCAAGAGACAAGTCAGACAGAAAAAGAGAGTGAAGTTTAATGAAAACATGAAATGCAATGGACAAACATTTGGCAAGTCAGAGAGCTGAAGTAAAGCATCACAGCAGATGAGAGATGGTTGGAAAACCATGGGTGTAGGATCTGGATTTGCACCTGTTTGAAAGAGTGGAGAACAACAAAGAAAAACAGAAAGAGGAAGAATCTTGAGTGTGTAAAAATGTAAAAGTTACTGGTGTAGTAGTACAGTGTGAAAAATTTATGTGATATATTTGTTCAGAACATGGCTGCAAATAAGAACTGTGTGAGATACCTAAAAAATTGGTGTGGAATGGGACTGCAAAGAGAAAAAGATAGAATTGGAAAATGCTGTGAAAATGTGATGTTTTAAGAGATTTTAGTTTTTTTTATTGCTTCAGGAGAAAACTGAAGGACATTACTGTAACATTTCTGAGCAAACAAAACCTTTCATTGGAAGAAAAGGGGGTGGTTGAGTTTTCACATGATTCTGAAACCAGATTACGCTAGGTCTTGCCCACTATGCTCACAGAAACAAAAGTTAATTGTAATTCAACAACTGAAAATGCATTAAACTTCTCTTAAAGCATAGCAAACTACTGCAACATTTGTTGAAATACTGAGTGAGATTGCCTCAGTTGTGCCTCAGCTGAATGATGCTTCTGGATTCCAAAGTTGTTCTAACTGACATTATTGTCAAAGTTAAAAACTCTGAACAATGGAAGATGTACCAATGCATCATTGAGTCGGCTTATGGATGTGTTCTTCAGTGAAACGTAAAAGCTTTCTATCTCAGTTTGATCCCCTTCCACAGATTTCACATGTGCTCAATATTTCACAGAATATGTATGGTATCACTCTGTAGCTGAAAGACATGTTTCCACTAAAAGTTATATTCAAATACTGGAAATACATAGCCCATAATTTTAATTGAATAGTCAGGATGACAGATTGTCATCATCTCTTGGAAATCTGAACATATTACTAACAACAACCAGACCTACATGAAGTTGTCCCTGCTTGGACTCTATGTAGGGGATGAACTAGATAAGCCCCAGAGGTTTTTTCCAGCCAAATTGCAATTCTGTGATTTTCAGGTATTGCTAGGAATAATCATGTTTTTTGTGTGTGCTACCCACAGAGAGAAAGCTGAGCCTTTGCAGACACCTGCACTAATCAGTCAGAAATTGTTATAAGATAACCTGGCAACCCTTAATTTTAATGAAACATGATATACAGAGAAAAACTCAAGCTGATTCATATTTTGAGGAGTTCATTCAGATTCTGAACTACTTATTTTCAAGTCAAAGATGCAATAATTATGTTTACCCACCACAAAACTCTCACTGTATGGTAAATCCTTGTGTTGTTCTATTGTGTAATTGGTGGATTCTGGATCTTAATATCATATAGTAATAAAATCTTGTTATGGTTCTAAAACAGCATTTGATCTTTAAATCTTAAGTTTAAAACTCACATGCGTATTATGGATACACCATGGTAGGATCCAAGCAGTGTTTTCTGCAGATATTTCTGTCATTCATAAGTATAGGACTATTGCAGCACGCTTTCTAACCTTGGCTGCTGCTTACTCATACAAGACAATGGCAGAAGGACAACGCCATCTCTCCGGTGTTACACAATTGTACTATAGTGTTTGAGCTCCATCTTGTGGAAAAAAGAAAAGCTTACAGCATTTTAGGTTTGGGGATTCTTTTCTTTCAGGAAAGTAATCTTGAAAGGCATAATTTCAGTAATTTCCTGTTGAAAGTTTTCCTTGTTGAAGTTTCAGACAGATAGGGGAAAAATAATTAGAACATGCCTGACATTAATAAGACACATAATTATATGAAGAAGAATTAAAAGTATTGAAAGATAGACCCACAGCACGTACTGGTTTGCTGAAGATTTTTGTTAATACAGGAAATGACAGAAGCTACTACGAAGTGGACTACTCATATTTTGTAATAACCACATAAATATGAATTCCAGAACTCAGGCTTTTAGGTCTGTTAATAATTCATTTTACTCTGTAAAAACCAAAATATCAGGTATGTTCACTAGTATTTTCACTTTGCAGTTATTCTGTAGAAGATGTATTGCACAATCTTCACAAAAATAAGTTAATGCATTCTTATGCAAGCATGCAGATGGTCCACTCGTGCTCTAGTGATCTGCTCAATTAAATATTCTGTTGAAGACTATAGAATTAAAGTATCACATGAGCTTTAGTGATCTGCTCAATTAAACTTTTCTGTTGAAGAGTATAGTGTTAAATATAGCTGATGGGGAAAATAAAGTCACTATGTGTTTATAGCACATATTCTTAAACATAAGAAAATATTTCCCAGACTTAAATGTCCCTCTTTGACTATAAACGAAAAACACCACTGAAAGACATTGAATACAATATGCTAAAGTGCAGATTTTCAAAAACTGAATGAAGTTTTCTAAGGCTCATACATAGAGAACCCTTCCTACATACACATGTATGACACAAAAGAATTGTATGCTTTCTGTAGCTATAAAGATGAGATCATATGACATTGTATTTTCTTAATTGATATATTCCAAGATATAAGTGGTTTTAATTTGTGATCCTTGTGCTTTTTCTATTCTTTAATTTAAATATTCCCAGACCTCAATAATAATAATAATAATAATGTCTCTTTGCAGACCTTTTTTTTTTTTTTTAGGAATAATTGTCCTTAAAACCACCGTCATTCTAGATGGATTGCTTTAATTTTTGATGGCTTTATGATGGTATACAACTTCTCAGCTGATGTTTTTCAGTGCAGAGTAAACACAATACTTTAGACCTCATTTGCCTGATCAGTTGATCAGTGTCTAAATATGTGAAAACATAGATCTTTTTGTAATTTCAGCTTCTCTTTTTATAATAAAGTATCTCACAGAGCCTTTAGAACACAAAAATATGCATATATAAAATCAGAAATTTTAGAAACCATGAATGCTAGGAATCATCAGTGGCAAATATGGAACTGCTTTGGACTACTTTCAGCTACGGTGTGGATACAGTTTCCATCTGATCAGGTAGGAGTTTGATTGTTAAGATCTAGTTGTATAATATTTCTTCTTTGTTTCATATTTGTTTATCTAGTTTTTGGAATTGCTATAGCACAATATTATTGATTTAGTTTAATGTAGAACTAATCAGCAGATTAAAAAAGCTTAAATAATAAATGCCTCAGAAAAATGTTTGTGTGTGTCTGGGGTAGTTTTTATTATTGAAATAGCTGGGTGAATTTTTTCTTTTCTGTCGGTTTTTTTAATGACTGTGAAACAGATGACAATTTGTCCTCAGATTGTGAACAGAGTGAGAAAATCCCCATTCTCAATACCCAAGAATATCCCTTTGTAGCTAAAATTACAAGTTTTTGTAAATATAAGGTTGGGGTTTTTTTCAAATGAGCATTTGCTTCGGGTTTTAAGTTTTGGGTTTTTTTCTTTTTAAGAGCTTATATAGCAGGATAGCAAAGTCTTGGAAGTAGAAAAGAAATTATATGAAATTAGATGAAAGTTTCCAAGCAGAGGATGGTCAGTGGGGCTATTCCAGTGTCTCTAACACCTTGGAGAAGCTCTGAGATGTCTAGTTAGTCTCTCGCATTTTTGATTCAGGCAGCTCTAAGGTTCGGGGTAAAAATAGCATTTTCTCTTCAGTCAGAGAAAAAGGAATTGTTGCGAACTGCTGCCTTTCTCCTTAGCACAGGGTCTGGTCTGCTTATCAGGAGTATTCAGCTGTTTATACTTAAGGAACTGCTTGATACTCCATAAGCTTAAATCCTAGGCAATATTCTTGCTTTTCTCATATTGTTCATTCTACCTGAATAATGATCTTGTGATTGCAAGGTGTTGAGAAGTGCTTTCAGAGTTTGTTTAGAAGACAGGAATACAGAAAGTGGTCTTGTGAACCATACCTAATTTAGTGTGTACTACATGACTGCCAAGGAAGTTGCACAGTGCCTTCCACTCAGAGTGGTCATTAAGCATATTGTTTTCCCTATTTAAACGCAACAAATTACATAATCATAAGCAATAAGAAAAAAACCCAAAACTAATGTCTGATAACATGCAATCATAGAATCATAGAATAGTTAGGGTTGGAAAGGACCTTAAGATCATCTAGTTCCAATCCACCTGCCAGGGGCAGGGACACCTCACACTAAACCATGCCACCCAAGGCTCTGTCCAACCCAGCCTTGAACACCACCAGCAATGGAGCATTCACAACTTCCCTGGGAAACCCATTCCAGGGCCTCACCACCCTTACAGTAAAGAATTTCTTCCTCATATCCATCTAAACTTCCCCTCTTTAAGTTTGACCATGTTAACCCTTGTCCTATCACTAAAGTCCCTAATGAGGAGTCTCTCCCCAGCATCCCTACAGGCCCCCTTCAGATATTGGAAGGCTGCTATGATGTCTCCACGCAACCTTCGCTTCTCCAGGCTCAACAGCCCCAACTTTCTCAGCCTGTCTTCATATGGGAGGTGCTCCAGTCCCCTGATCATCCTCGTGGCCCTCCTTTGGACTTGTTCCAACAGTTCCATATCCTTTTCATGCTGAGGACACCAGAACTGTACAATACTCCAAGTGAGGTCTCACGAGAGCAGAGTAGAGGGGCAGGATCACCTCCCTTGACCTTCTGGTCATGCTCCTTTTGATGCAGCCCAGGATAGGGTTGGCTTTCTGGGCTGCGACCGTACCCTGCCGACTTATGTTCATTTTCTCATCAACCAAAACCCCCAAGTCCTTCTCTGCAGGACTGCTCTGAATCTCTTCTCTCCCTAACCTGTAGCTGTGCCTGGGATTGCTCTGACCCAGCTGCAGGACCTTAGACTTGGCATGGTTAAACTTCATCAGGTTGGCATCAGCCCATCTCGCAAGAGTGTCAAGGTCCCTCTGGATGGCATTCCTTCCCTCCAGCGTATCAACCAAACCACACAGTTTGGTGTCATCGGCAAACTTGCTGAGGGTGCACTCAATCCCACTGCCCATGTCACCGACAAAGATGCTGAACAAGACTGTTGCCAACACCAATCCCTGAGGGACACCACTCGTTACTGGTCTCCAGCTGGACATTGAGCCATTGAGCACAACTCTTTGCGTGCGGCCATCCAGCCAGTTCTTTATCCACCAAATGGTCCACCTATCAAATTGATATCTCTCCAACTTAGACACAAGGATGTCATGTGTGACAGTGTCAAATGCTTTGCACAAGTCCAGGTAGATGACATCAACTGCTCTACCCTTGTCCATCAGTTCCATAGCTCCATCATAGAAGGCCACGAGATTGGTCAGGCAGGATTTCCCCTTAGTGAAACCATGCTGGCTGTCACCAACCACCTTCTTGTTTTTCATGTGCCTCAGCATGCCTTCCAGGAGAATCTGCTCCAAGATTTTGCCAGCCACAGAGGAGAGCCTGACTGGTCTGTAGCTCCCTGTGTCATCCATTTTCCCCTTCTTGAAAATGGGGGTTATATTTCCCTTTTTCCAGTCGTTGGGAACTTCACCTGACTGCCATGAGTTTTCAAATATGATGGACAGTGACTTAACAACTTCATTTGTCAGCTCCTTCAAGACCCGCGGATGGATTTCATCAGGTCCCATGGACTTGTATACATTCAGGTTTTT
Organism: Ara ararauna; assembly: GCA_028858755.1. Lineage (NCBI taxonomy): Eukaryota > Metazoa > Chordata > Aves > Psittaciformes > Psittacidae > Ara > Ara ararauna. The sequence continues at coordinate 57,991,385 of CM054377.1, read as the reverse complement.
AAGATGATCTCGAACCAGATCCTCTCCTACAATGGGCCCAGCGTTTTCATTCTCATAGTCTCAGCACTTGTTTTCCAAGAGTTGGGTGGTGTGGTCAGAACATTTGCCCATGAAGACTGAGTCAAAGAACTCATTAAGAACCTCAGCCTTCTCCAAATCCAGGGAAGCCAGTTCTCCCAATAGCTTCTGGAGGGGGCCCATGTTATCCCTAGCTTCCGGAGGGGACCCATGTTATCCCTAGTCTATCTTTTATTTGCAATGTACCTATAGAATCCCTTCCTGTTATCCTTAACATCCCTAGCCAAGTTTAGTTCTAACTGGGCCTTAGCTTTCCTAACCTGGTCCCTAGCTTCCCAGAAAATATCCCTGTATTCTTCCCAGGCCACCTGTCCTTGCTTCCACCTTTTATAAGCCTCCTTTTCCTTTGAATTTTCCTCAGCAGCTCCTTAACCATCCAAGGAGGTCTCCTGACCCTCCTGCAGCACTTCTTTCTGATTGGGATGTATTGCTCCTGAGCTTGCAGCAGGGGATCCTTGAATATCAACCAAGAGTCTTGGGCCCCCCTGCCCTCTAGGGCTATATCCCATGGAACCTTACTGAGCAGGTTCCTGAAGAGGCCAAAGTCTGCTGTCTTGTAGTCCAGGGCAGTCAGCTTGCTGCATTCTCTCCTCACTGTCCTGAGGATCTCGAATTCGACCATCTCATGATTGCTGCAATCAAGGCTGCCCTGGAGTGTCACATTTCCAACCAGCCCTTGCCTGCTGGTGAGGACGAGGTCAAGCGTGGTGCCTCTCCTTGTCAACTCTTCTATTACTTGCAGAAGGAAGCTGTCTTCCACACAATCGAGGAACTTCCTGGATTGCTTGTGCTGGGACATACCACTCCTCCAACACATATCCGGGTCACTGAAGTCCCCCATGAGAACAAGGGCCTGCGAGTGTGAGGCTGTTCCTACCTGTCTATGGAGTGCTTTATCCACTGACTCCTCTTGGCCAGGAGGTCTGTAACAGATGCCCACAATAATGTCTTCCATTACTGTTCTCCCTTTAACCCTGACCCACAAACTCTCTGTCGACTGCTCACCTGTTCCCAGACAGAGTTCCACACTCTCCAGCCTATCTCTAACACAAATAACAACTCCCCCTCCCCTCCTACCGGGCCTGTCTTTCCTAAAGAGCCTGTAACCTTCCATTCCAACACACCAGTCATAGGAGACATCCCACCATGGTTCTGTGATGCCTGTTATATCACACCCCTGTAGACATGCACATGTTTGTTCCCTATGCTATGGGCATTTTTACAGAGGCATCTGAGCCAAGCTCCAACTGAAGCCGGCTCATTGGCTGGAGAAGCTGGAATATCTCTACATAGCTCAGAACATTTACTGTAGGTGCTGGCCAGTGACTGGGTGTGTTGGGATGGAATGGTGCCCCCCTCCCCCAACACATCTAATTTTAAGCATCCTTGACCAGCCTGTCAAGCCTCCTACCAAATCCACTCTTCCCTTTCTTTGTCAGACTAGCTCCACCAGCCCCCAGTAGACCTGGCTTACTAAATTGAGTCCCAAGTTCAAAACTGATTAAAACCCACCTTAATCATACATGTAGCTTGGATATTTGCTTTGGGTCATGTGGATAAATTACTTCTCTAGCACGCACAGAAAAAAATAAAACCTCACGTAGCTAACAGTTATATTTAACTCTATGATGAATTATGCACAGGTGGAAATGAGGAAATGAGCGAGGGTAACTTTTTAGAGCATATTGGGAATACTCTTACTACAAAATCCATCATAAATAGCTGATATTTTCACTTGAAAACTGTTGCAGATTATGTCTCCTCTATAACACAATGTTTGTGTGATTCAGACGCTGAAAGGAAAGAAATTATAGGCAAATAATGTATAGGTTTAATCTCATTTCATATGTACTTTTTTTCCTCTTGGAATTTTTTTTTTTCTCTTTCTTTTTTTGAGATTTGTGGAAGCATCAGAAATAGAACAAGGTTCCGACAGTGAGTCTTTGTGAAAGAAACAAGCCTCCAGGAATAGGAGAAATTTGTTTTATTATTTACTACAAGAGCTGGAAACAACATGGCTAAAAATTAGAAAATTATCACTGAAACAGCTCAGTGACTTACTTAGAGAAAAAAGAAATTAGATGGAGCAGACCTTAGGTTTGTGGCATTTTTTCTTTATATGTTTATGTATATATACCCTGAAGAACTCCTTGAGCAATGTAGTTCAATTTCCTCCAAAGCTTCATCAGAGGTTAATGTCTTAGGTACACCTAACTATTTATCTTACATTCACAAGCATAAACAGATAGATGTGTGTGAGAGAGAGAGGTTAGGAGAGAGGAAGAGAGTCCTCCCTGTTTGCAGTGATATATACACAGAAACCAACATTTCCTTAAATTTGTCTTGAATGAGAAGGAGAGCTATATCTCTAGAATGAAATACCAATGTACCTGAAACGCTAGGCAGAGGCTTAGAGCAGAAAGTGATGAGATATAAGCTGTACAAGCATCCATTTGATGCTAGCTGTCCTGCATGGACTTAAACTGCAGGTGCGTGATGTGACACAGATGACACAAGTCCAGCACTGACATGATGCTAGACCCTCAATTATGTGAGCAGATTCTCTAGGTAGCTCTTTTGCAAGGTTTAGTCTGCTGGAAATGAAGCAGGTGAGTTAATAATTTCCATCCCAAAATTCTCTAACCTCAATGTAGTTGATAAAGACTTCTGGCTTTTTCAGTTTCAAGTAGGATTATCTCTTCTACTTTCAAATTAAGAGTGTCTTAGCACTTTTTTAGCAACTGGCTTCATAAGTCAAGCAGAATATCATTATCTTTAATGTGTAAAATAATCTACATTCCTTCTAAATCTCCATCTCAAAAGACCTTGAGCTGGAAATTAACTCAGGTAAAAGGCAGAGCACAGCATGTTCCCTTTCTGAGGAGTGCAGTATCTTCCTCAGATTGAAGCGGGGAAAGTTCCAGTCTGAGAGAGACCTCAGAGATGGCCACAGACTTCTGAAAAAGATATATAAAAAGTAAAATTAAAGTTACGTGGGAGTGCAATGCATACATACTCTCTGACTTCTGGCTGCAGCTGTCCCACATAGGAAGCACAGCTTTTGTACGGCATTTCTTTGTCTCTTCTGTGAGAGCACTCAGAAGTTTAATTTCCCTTAATCTTGGGCTCTCGTGTCTCTCTTCCCAGCTATGTAGCCCTATGTGATACATTCTTTTTCACTGGGCTTTTAAATATTTTTAATTGCTCTCACACTTGTTTTAATCTTTATATGAAAATGTTAACATTGATCTTTAGAACCAGCAACACTTATGACCTGGTTGTGGCTTCCAGACCCATTTTGGTTGCAAACAACTTGAAGTCAGTAGGAATTCTATGTAAGCAAGAATGAAGAATTGGACATTATATGGCATTCTAATGTATTCAGGCTGTAACACAATTAATGCATCCTGTAATAAAGACCTAGATTGATTTATCACCTTCTGGATTAAAAAAATATTCCGAAACATGTAACAGATGGTGATAGGATGAAATTCAGTACAAAACCACCATTATTTTCTGTATAATTGACTGTATAAATTAGTCATATTCAGTTCTGAAATAAACACTCTGGCAGCTGTAAATCAGCACATATCATAGATTTATTTCCAATTTATAATGGCCTTATTGGAAGCAAAAACTTCCTGATAATTTTATCTAGAATAACTAAGAAATCAAAAGCATGAAAAAGGAAATTCAGTCCACCAGGTGTTTTTCTGAAAGAAATAACATTCTTTTCATAGGCTATTTATTGTTCTTATTCATACCTGATAATTTATGGACTAACTCCATTATGGCAATCTTTACATTGAAATTTTTTATTATGAGGACTAAATTAATTAATTCACAATAGAATATAGTTGGAAGAAACTGCTAATAAAGTGTAAATAGCAAGAATTCTTCAAAACCATCTGCACCCTAAGCACCAAATTCTGGTACATAAAAAGGGATGTTTTAACATTATAAAATGTGTACATGTACATGTATGTATTGATATTAATGTGCATATACGTATGTATGCATGCAAAAACACACATGCATGAATATGATATATATATTAAAGCTTATTTTCAATGTAGGTATTTTGGAAGATTTATTACTTCGTTCATGCATGACTATAATGTAAAAATTGCTTACCTGTATAATCCAGTGTACTGTGGTGCCACTGTATAACTTGATTAATTGCTGCTTCCATAGACTTATGGAAAGATTGAGGTTAGGTGATAGGTCTTGAGGTCATCCTGTTGAAACTCTAGCTCAAAGCAGGGCTGACTCCAAAGCTGGAGCAGGTTGCTCAGGTCTGTGTCCAATCACGTTTTAAAAATCCCCAAAGACAGAGATTCCAGAACCCCTATGCAACATGCTAGTATTTAAAAACTCTTCCACAGAGTTAAAAACAGTTAAGTGAAAACAGATTGTTATAAAGGTCTTAAGAATGCTGAGGGATTCAAAAACAGTTAAGTGAAAACAGATTGTTATAAAGGTCTTAAGAATGCTGAGGGATTCAAAAGGCGGTTATTGGTTTCTTACGCAATTGGACATATTTGAAAACACATTCATCTTGAAATTAAGGGGAATTCTAAGAAATTAACCATGCAAATAAAATAATTTTTCATTTAGAAGATAAATGCAAATTACTATAACATGCTGGGATCATCATCACAAACTGAAATGAATACACAAACTGTTATTAAAAATGCAAAATGTTAAATTGATTATAGCTCAGCAGCAATATAATGCATCTTTGTAATCAGAATTGTCAGAGAAAAAACACTTTAAAAAAACTAATTTAAGCTGGAACTCAACAACTGCTCATCTTCATATCATTATTATTTTTTAAAATATTGGATGGTTTATGTTTTAGCCTTTAATTGCCCATTACCACGAATTAAACACAGGTGTCTATCTTAGTAACATGCAATGTCAAACCCAAAATAATCCTTTTCTTTAGTTGCTAAAATGTTATAGTTTACGTTTACATATGCAAAATATAACTGAATTAGAAAAACAACTTGTTTTTATTTTGGTTAACAAGTTCTCAGAAATTCTTAACAGGTGGGAATTTCACCCATGTTTGGAAGAAGCAGCTGAAGAACTGACTAATAAATGCCTTGCATAATTTTTCAATGATATATTTTAATTAATTCTGAGATGTCCTTTTAACACAAGTAAGGATCAAGTTGCAATTGTTGAGCAAAGGAAAATTTCTGGTACCTAGTTCTCAGAGCTTACCTAGCCATGAAAAAGTCTCAGACATTTTAAATGGATATTCCAGTTCTCCAGTGAAAACAATACTTGGCTTGCTTTATTTTGTGTGATCAACAGATTTATATAGATTCTTGGGAGTTTATTATGGCACAAAAGGTGTTTTCAGTGACATTTACTAGACAAGACACATCAAGTGCTAAAGGTAAAACAGATAACATCTAACACATCCCAGCAATTTTGAAACTAAACTTTCACCAAGGCTGTGGGAAATAAAGGCTTAGACTTTTCCTGGGATTGAAACTAGTATTCCTTACTGATTAAGAAAATATTCTAACCACAATCATCTTAACTGTTCTTTCTATCCTGGTTATTTTGTTAGACACTTAGCAACCACAAGATGAGAGGCTAGCCTACACATTAAACTCTAGGAAGAAGTTAAGAATTGTAAATACTAATCTAAGAGCAGTTTCACATGCCAATCTTAAAGCTAGGGTTGATAAAACAAAAACAATTCAAGTGTCTAAACCCTAGTTTGCCATACTGTTTCACTGCCTTACCTACACTTATACTAGATTAAGCACATTTCTATTTGACTTTAACTTCTCCTAGTCTGAGTTTTCAAATATATCTCAAATTTCTCTCAGAATCTTAGAAATATTGTTGTTCTGTGGTGAGAGAGAGTCTCAGTGTTCCTCTTAGTAAGCATTATAAGGGATTGCATCTAATAACGTAGAGGACTGAATGTCTGTCATAGTTTAAGCCCAACTGGTAACTCAGAACCACGCAGCTGCTCACTCACTTGATCGATCCCGCTCCCAGAGGGGTGGGGAGGAGAATGGGAAGAATGTAAATCCCGTGGGTTGAGATAAAAAAAGTCCAGTAACTAAGGTATAATACAAGATTACTACTGCTACCACCAATAATAATAATGATAAGGGAAATAACAAGGAGAGAAAATACAATTGCTCACCATCCACTGACAGATACCCAGCCTGACCCAAGCAGCGACCTGGGCATTCCAAGTAAGTCCCCACAAGTTTATATACTGGGCATGATGTGCTGTGGCATGGAATACCCCTTTGGCTAGTTTGGGTCGGGTGTCCTGCCTCTGCTTCCTTTCGGCTTCCTGTGCCCCTCCTCACTGGCAGAACATGAGACTAAAAAGTCCTTAACCAGAGTAAGTATTGCTTAGCAACAATTAAAACCATTGATCTGTTATCAGCATTATTCTTACACTAAAGTCAAAAAAACAGCACTGCACGAGCTACTATGAAGGAGAAAAATAACTCTTCCAGCTGAACCCAGGACAATGTCTCACAAAATAGAGCTGAGACTCTAGCTTAGAAAAAAAAAAAAAGCAAAACAAACCATAAACCTGTCAAGAAGCCAACACAAAATCCTTGAAGTGGGTTTAAATTATCATAATCTATCTTTCATATTTTTTTTTTGCTGATTAAATATTCAACAAAGAAAAAGATTCAATCCTAATGGTCTTCTCAAAATTCAGAGGTTTTTTCATTGGCCAGGAAGAAATCTTTGGCAACGCTATCTAGGCTGCTCCAGGTAATACCATTTTTTTCTCCTTCTGATACATTATTATGATGCATTAAAACATAAGAATTAGAATAGATGGGATAAAAAGAGCATAGCTCCATAACTTTGCTAGCTCATTCATCAAGTGAAGGAAATCTTGGAATCTGAGAAGTATTTCTGGACTGTGAGTGCATACATATATCTTATTTCAGAGATCAAGAGAAATGTTTATTTTTCCCATCACCACCTTTTACTTCATAACAGGAGGCTCTCTTGTTCTGTATCATCAGCAAACTTGCTGAGAGTAACTGGAGTAACCATCTCTTTATCCAGATCATTCATGAATAAGTTAAACAAGAACAGACTCAGTACTGACCCTCGGGGAACACCACTAGCCTCAGGCTTTCAACAGGCCCCTGCACCACTGTTCACAACATTCTGAGCTCTGACATTCAGCCAGTTCCCAATCTATCTCACTGTCAACTCATCTAACCCACAATTCCTGAGTTTATCCATAAGGATGTTATATAAAGAGTCATAAAACTTTGCTGAAGTCTATGTAGACAATATCAACTGCTCTCTTCTTCCCTCCAGGGCGCATAGATTTGTGAGTGTCAAGTTTGCCTAAATGATCTCTAACTTGCTTCTCCTGGATCAAGGGGAGGTCTTCCTTTCTCCAGACTTCTTGTCTTGTCTCCAGAGTCTGGGGATCCTGAGGGCTGATCTTAGTAATAAAGACTGAAGCAAAGAACTCATTCAGTAACTCTACCTTCTCTTAATCCTTTGTCATCAGGGCACCCACCTCATTCAGCAGTGGGCCCATGTTTTCCATAATTATCCTTTCGCTACTGATGTACCTGAAGAAACACTTCTTGTTGTCCTTCACATTCTTTGCAAGATTTAATTCCAAATGGACCTTAACCTTTCTCTTTATATCCCTGCATACTCTGACAATGTTCTTATATACCTCCCAAGTAGCCTGTCCCTTTTTCCACATCCCTTAAACTTTCTAATTGTTCCTAATAATAATCAGCTGCTTGACTGCAGGAAAAGTAAGAAATCTCTGTTTTTTTTCCTCTGTGTCCAAAACTATTTGGGCATAATTAAGTGTCTGTACTGCATATAACACAATGGAATTCTGATGTTTTTCATTCCTATATGGATTTCACTAATAATAACAGCATTATCCATTTCAGGTAAAATGGTAATTAAATAAAGTTTTACTTTCATCAAGGAGTAATCTCAGAGATTTAGATAAACTGTCCTTCTAATAAGGTTATTGCTATGTCTTAAAAACTTTAAAATGAAATTCCAATGAGTAATTAAAATATCAATGATTTTTGTTACACTGTTTGTCAATGAAATTACTTTAAGTTCAGTTATCAGCACTTTTCTGCAAAGCACATAATAATTATTTAATTTGTGTTAGATTTTAATTTACCACATTGAATGCACCTTTGCTAGTTAAATTTGCTTTGGAGTAACACCATTTATTGATGGACTAACACTTTCAGTTTAACTGCATTTTCTACACTGCTATCAGACATCACACTTCTGATATTTTCTTTTTAGTTTTGGTGCATATTACTGCAGAGAGTTTCACATTAATAGTTCTTAATTAATATGTCTGGTTCAAAACATAAGGCAACTAAAAAGAAAGGCTTGACTTTTAGACTAATACACCTAGCCCAGTCTATGCAGCTGTTGAGTAAGGTTAGCAAATACTTGCTTCAATGGCTAGAGAAACTTGATATGCAATTAAATAGCAGCACTGGGAAGCTCCAAGTGGAATGGAAACCCCATTCAAGTGTGTGGCGTTCCAGCAGAGACTTAAGTTGGTGTCGGGATTTTAACACATGCTTTGCAACTGAATTTTTGAGAGAACTTTGGCAAACTAGGTATGGTAGGAATGTTAGGCAATGTTGTACTTTCTTTAGGGACGCTGTCAATAGACTGTGTTGTTCTGTGCCCTCACTAAATCATACTACCAAGGTAGAGGAGTAGTTATAAGCTTCAGTTCATTCAAATATCTTTTTCTGAAGTACATTTGGTGTGCCTGGGAAATAGGTCCATGAGATCAAATTTTTCTTCACTTCAGATTTTCAAACCATGTGCAACAAATTTTATTCAGTGAATATAGTTATTTTTCATATTTAACATACCATTTCCAGCCAACTGAAAGAGATGGAGATTGGTATCTCCCTATGAATTGTTGTTCATCTCTGTATCATGCTTAATAAGGTATAACATACAACTGGAAATGATCTGGGCAAACTAGCCAAATCTCCTGCTATTCTGTAATCCTTTTCACAAAGTTGTTTAGATATGTCTTGAAAGCTAGTAGATATTTTTCCAGCAGTACTTCCTTTGGGAGTTTGTTCCATGCTCTGACTCTTCTAACAGAAATCTTCTAACTTCCAGTCTAAGCTTATTCATTGCCATTTGCCAACATGGTCCTTTAGCTTAAATAGCTCTTTCTTCTCCTAAGCATTTTGCTATTCCACTCACTCCTGAAATACTTATAGACAGCAATCATGTCTGTTCTCCTGTTTCATTTGGATATTTGCATTTTTTTTAATGTGCTGTAAATCACATGGTGTTGCTGCTGATGATTAGATTGCTGAACCTCTTAGAGGCAAGAGAGCTCCTTAAACCAGTTAAAAATGGTTGTATCAATACTTGGGGAATGCTCCTTTAGGCAAATGTCTGTTTGTCTGAAGTGTTTCGAGACTGAATGCTGTGCTACTCCTTTTACTGTTAACAGCACTTGCTTCATACCTAAAAAATGGCACCTGTCATGTTGCAACAACACCTGGAATTGCAAAGTTCCTTGCAGCAACCAGCATATGCTGGCGGCTGCCTTTATTGACACAGAAGTAGGATTGGGAGGGAGAGGAAAAGAAAGATAAAGGATGCTATTCAGCTGGTGTTAAAAACTATTTGTTAACATGATCTGCTTCAGTGCATTTTAGTAGCTTTTAATCCTGTTAACTCTTTTCTGAGTGTTTTCCCACCGTAAACTTGAAGTTCATTGAGATCTGTACAAAGGGATACCTGTTTGATCAATGCCTAATGAAATCTTACCTAAATCTTTAAAGCAAACTATTGATTGAATAATTATACTTTATTTATACTGGGGTTATGTGTTCCCCCATTCAGTCCTCTGTTTCTTTATCTGATATTCTATAGACCCTCATTATAACTCTATTTATAAGAGCTGACACATTTAGACTGTAAATCAATTTTCCATTTTCATTATATTGGAGAAATTGCTCTTCAATAGGATTTTGCCCCCTCAAAGGACAAGTTCAGTGTAGCACTTACATTTAATTGATCTGCTAGGTTTGCTATTGAAGTACTAGCCAAGGTTGCACAGGCAAAGCAATCTGCAGTATTTTTATTGCTGAAAAAGCTATTTCAGCTTAAAATTAATGTTAGACTTTCACACCTAGAAAATGAACAGGTACTAGGTTGTCTTGTGCAATGCTAAAATTATTTCCTGGTTGAACACTATACTGAACTTTACACCCTAGTTCATAATTTTTTCTTTCAGCTTTGTGAAATGACTGTGAGGAGACACCTCCTTACAACTCAGGGACATTTCTATGACAATTAATTACTAAATAAGAATAAGTATGCTTGTCACTGTGCGAAGATCACTGCCTGGAAGAATTATAATCTTATGAAACTCTTGAATGAAGAAAAATCTATCTCCTAAATCTAAACATTTCATAACAATGTCCAGAAAATAGTCTGGAAAATCCCCTATTAGAAAAAAGATAGGAAACCTCAAAGTTGGGGCTGTTCAGCCTGGAGAAGAGAAGGCTGTGTGGAGACCTCCTAGCAGCCTTCCAGTGTCTGAAGGGGGCCTATAAAGATGCTGGAGAGGGGCTCTTCATGAGGGACTGTAGTGAGAGGACAAGGGGTAACGGGTTCAAACTTAAAGAGGGGAAGTTTAGATTGGATATGAGGAAGAAATTCTTTACTGTAAGGGTGGTGAGGCACTGGAATGGGTTTCCCAGGGAAGTTGTGAATGCTCCATTGCTGGCAGTGTTCAAGGCTGGATTGGACATAGCCTTGGGTGGCATGGTTTAGTGTGAGGTGTCCCTGCCTGTGGGAGGGGGGTTGGAACTAGATGACCTTAAGTTCTTTTCCAACCCTAACTATTCTATGTTTCTATGAATCTATGAATCTTCATTGTTTTATAAGCTTTCCAAGATCTAAGGTGTCCCGAATCTGCTTCTCAGAGTCTTGAGGAGAAAAGAACAGAAAAAACATTTTAATCATATTTTATGTACCTGAATTCCATTACTATACAAAGACCTGTACTAGATCATAAATCTTGTGACGATTTTCTGAACAGTGAAACTTTTCACAGTCATCTGGCTAGTCTGCTTAGAGTGCATCTATCTGCCCTGAAATATTCTCTTCAGGAGAGCTCTAAAAGAGAATTGGTATCAGTTTATGCTACTTTCAGTATATAACTAAGCCTACCAACTTTACTTCCATTGTCCGTTTGGAAATCAACTGTTATGTGAAAAAAAAAAACAACAAACCTGTCCTTACGTTTTTGAACATTTTAATTCTTGGACATTTTCTTGAATATAAATGTAAAACATACATTTTTTTTTCCATTTGTTTCCTATCTAAAATATTAGGCATAAGAAAAGGAAATATTTTGTTAAAAATTATTTATGCTTTTTTTGCTTCATTTTTAGATCATGATGCTCTTCGTAACTGTAAATCCTTATGTGGATCAGTGTTATTTACCGTCTTTGAAACAGCAGTGCTTTAAGTAGGACATCATGAGGTTTCTTAATTTCCAATGAGAATGAATCCAACTTGCTTAGAATTTCTTTATGCATTGAAGCTTAGAAGCTTGGCATCTGTTTGATTGTGCTCTGTTGCATTAATGAAGGTATGAAAGGTATGAATAAATATTTAAATGCTTGGATCTAAGAATTTCAGCTTCAGATCATTAATTTCAAAGTCCTATAAACAGTTCGTGGTCACTACTTAGTGACTACAAAATAAATATATTGTCTATATAACCTCTCAAAGCACACAAAGTCAAAGTTCTCAGGCGGTCACAAGTGAATGAAGGCAGATGAATCAACTTAACTTACATACAGCCTTAAGTTAATGTGGGAGTATGAATGTAGCATGACTCAAATATTTCTTAACACTTGAATACTTATAAACTTGAAAATAAACAACATTAATTGTCACTGTTTTACTTATATTCTTTATAACCATTGGAAAGTAACACTTAGGAGTTTTTAAGATATTTATTTTGATTTCAAGAAAAGTACAGTCATAACCTTGAAATTCAACTTTCCTTCTCTGGGACTTTCTAATTTGAAGTACTGAATTCCGTTTGTTGGTATTGGCTCCCTGAAAATACACACATGAGCTCAGCACAATAGTTAGGTGTCTTAAATCTCAAAATAGGAAAACTAATGTGAGATAGATCCTGTAGATATTTTAGGATTGTGGGATCACTTTGCTAGAAAAGATTTCAAAATTAATAATGCATATGAAAAGGTCTGACACTTACAAAAGAACATTAAATTTCATCTTGACCCACTGTGCTTTTTCTTAAGTTCAACAGACATATTTTTTCTACCTTCTTTTCTTTATACTAAACAGTTCTACTTATTAAAGACAAGAGGAATGAGGAAAAAGAGGAACAAAAACTGAGTTGATTAACATGAGTGCAAGATAAATGAGAAGCATTAAAAATGATGCAGGTAATAACTGAGAGAATAGGGGCAAGGTCTAAGAAGAAACGGTGATAAGAATTATGACTGCTAGTCACAGAAATAACTATTTCTAAATTAACAGATGTAAGGATTGACTGGCATCTAATACGGTCCTTATCACACTCTTTTTCTCCCCATTAGATTATAGGCCACTTGCCCTTTCCCTCATTTTTATGGAGGGTATGCCTGTATGAAGACACTGAGTCAGCTACGAGGGTATGGCTCTTCATCGGCTTTTATAGTGCAACGTTTCCATCATTTTGGGCTTTGTATTTGATGAACATTATTACTTTATACTTTGAATAGATTGGGATAGCTGGACATCCATCACTTTTTGACACTTTTTTTTATGCCCCTGAGCTTGAAGGAGGAAAAATAATTGCTCCTTCTGTGACAAACTAAGGAAAAATATTTTAACTCCTCTCTTTGCAGAGTGAGCACTGTGGTTGCCTTCATCCTGGGAATATTCAGAGCTACTACTTGTTTAAGAGCTGACATCTATTTTCAGTCAGCAAGAATACACATTCTCAGTGTACCTATTACACTCCTAAATCTGAAGAAAACTTGACATGCGCTCTATATTGTTTGAATTTATTCTTTTTTAAAAAAGCCTATGATAGTCATTCTGCTGCCACCTCTATGTCATAGTGTGAAGAGCAAGAAGGTAAATTACACATATTAAAGAGATGACTAATTAGACAGGAAATGCCATGAGGTGAAGCCTATAAGTACCATTTAAATTTAAATATACCATTTAAATTTAAATATGCCCTTGACTACATTTGCCCAGATCTATCTCATTACTGGGCTGTGAACACTAACAAAGCACCACTTCTTATGGAGAAGGCTTACCCTAATGATCCAGACTGTTTCTTTAGTGGTATAGGTGCACATGGGAAAGAAACAAAGTTACACAGATGAACTCTAATTTGCAAATATATTCACAAAGCCTTATTGCCCCTTTTTATGTGTTTGGGCCTCACAAAAGCTGATCAGTGGTACGGGTGAAAAGCAATTGACAAAAAATGTCTGAGTGGGGGGAAGACCAGCTGATTTCCAGTGTGATAAGAGAATTTAGGAGGGGAAAATGGGAAGTAAAGAATAAAAGTTGGGAAGGCTGTGGGTGACAGAAGAGGGCTGGGCAGAGACAACCACATTTTAATCTAGTGTATTCTGAGATTGCTATGGAGGCATGACAACTGTCGGTCCTGCTTCTAAGGCAGAAAAGGAGTGATATGACCTGACAAAGAAATTCAGAGAGGTTTCTGTTGCTGCTAATAAAAAAATTAAGGGCAGTAATGGTGACTGTTGTAACAAGGATATAACCCTTTCTTATTATCTGTTTTGCATCTTTCCTTGTTCTGCAAATGGTGATAGATATTCTAACTTGAGAAGGAGGTCCTATATTCCCTGAGGAAGTATGGACAGCGACTTACTCTACCTCTTCATAGAAGTGGCTCTCTCTTTTTTACCGTCAGTCTTGTTGGAATCTTCATTAAAGTTATCCTACTGAAAAAGTGACTTTGGTTTTCAAAACTCTCATGTTCATCCCCTACCACTTTCCCTGCTTCCATGGGAATCTGTGTAGATGTGCCTTAATTGTGGGTGGTCTGAATTCTAAAAGAAAAATTGAGGTATCATATTGACAATACAGAAGTTAAAGACATTCAAGATAAGAGAAAAAGCAACAGCAACAAACCACCAAATAAAAACCGCAGCCAAAAGACACACATGGAATTGCAAAGTTGGTAAGAATAACTCAAGAATTTCAGGTTTAAAAAATTGCTAATTTTGAAACATAAAATCCAGAGTAAAAAGCAGAGCTGGAAGACAGGAACTCAGCAAGTTTAAGGATCTGTCTATACTGTGGAAATACAGATGCCTCTATCTTCATGATCTTTTTGGCCTGCAGAGACTATTACTGGGTGCCTGCACCAAAAGTGTTGAGCATATTCACATTTAACTTGGTGGCATGCTAGTCTAAGCTATCTGTTTTGTCTGATAGCTCATGGTTAAATTATATGTTCACATAAATTGTGCATAATTCTGTCTACAGTCTCAGGTGAGTGCAACTAAGGGTGCCCAAACAAAAGGGGTTTAACAGAAGATTGCACACACACTCCCTCAGCACTCTCACAACACTTAGTGTAAAAATTGTTCCAATTTGCATGAAAGAAAGCAGCTCTGCAATGATGTATTTTCCCTCCTTCGCATCCAGACCTAAGGTTATGGGTGATCATATTCGCAAACACAAATTTAACAGTGGATGTTAATTTAGCCTGGAAATACTGTTATGGACATCAGGTAAGACTTGAAAAAACCCCAAACCAAACCAAAACAAAGAACATGCAACTCAGTTCAGCATTTTTCTTATATTTGAAAGAGTTTTATTATTCAATCATATTAACCTGCACTATCTCAAGGCTCTGGGCTTAATTTCTTTTGAACTTCAACCATCTTCCTAGATTTCTTCAAATTCTTTCTTTAAGGCTCATTACAGATGAAAGAAATATTTCCTCATATTTTGTTTGAACAATATTCAGAAATCCAAGTGGTGTTTTCAACTTTATATATTAATATTAACTTTTTGATCGCCTCTGAAATTACAGCATGACATTTATTCTAAATCTTTTTTGGGCCACTGGTGAAATTTTCATAGAAAAAATATTGTTATTGCTGATTACAATTACTTGGATTAGAAAAAAGGAGAACTATTTATATTGAAAAGATATCAGAATACAAGTTTCTTTACTGTTTGCAGAATAAAGAATGGTGTGTATAAGCCTACCTTCCTCTAAACCCAGAAATATTAAACCATGACTTTTAAATTAAACTTTACTTAGACTGTTCTTTTCAGGAAACCCTAACACTTTCGTTCCATTGAAAGCAGGTTCTCTTTTAAATAACTTTTAAGAAACGTAAACCAACCTCAATATAATGATAATATAGTGATTTTGCATTTCTAAAGGGTTTTTCACTTCAGGTTTTCAAAACTGCTTAGAAGCATTAAGGATGAGGTTTTTAAGAGGAAGTAATATTAACTTACTGATGCTCTGGTTAAAGTCTGGGAAATTCTCACCAGTTTCAGTCAGAGTGAAACCAGGCCAGCGCTGAGTGTCTTGGGACACACTTCCCCCATACCTTCCACACCCTTAGTTATTTTGCATAACTGATGAGTTTAGAAAGCAAATATTCATTATTCATACTTCACACTGAAGCACAGACACATGATGCATTTCATCAAGCAGCACAGAAAAAGCTATGGTGACTTTGTTTAGAGGTTTGTGTTGGGATTTCAGAAAAACATTATAAATATATTATGATATACTTGTCTGTTATAGACTCATGCAAAAGTTACATGGACTTTATTAAGGAGAGAGAATAGTTTTTAAAGTGGATTTTTTGCCACCAGATAAAAATCAGGTAACTTGTATTGACATTAATTGGGAAGGGACTCTTAATTTTTTACCTGTGTGGGGTTTTTTTGGTGTTTTTTTTTTTTTTGGGGGGGGGTCTTCAGGAAAAGATTAAATGAAGAGTAAAGCTGTGTAGAAATTTGCTTGATAGGAAAAGAAATAATTTTTAACTACTATTTTTTAATTAGGCCAAAAACTTGTAAGAAAGTTCAAAAGATTAATATTTGAAATACTGAAAATTTCCAGTCTCAGTTTCTCCATTTATGGCTTTTTAGCTATTTGCCCATGGGCTTCTACAGAGACAAGAGAAACAAGTGATTTCTCACTTTTCCCAGCAGCTGCTGATTGAAATTGCCACAATTCCTCCCAGCTACTCAGATCTGCTCAGTACCACTCAGAAGAGACTGAGAGAGCAGCACTATAAGCAGTAACCCTGTGCCGCCTTCCTTCTTTCTCTGACAAGGGCATCCAGGTTTACACACACTGGTGCATGTGGATGCTGCAGTCTTGATAGGGGGTGTGGTCCTTCCACACTGAGCAAGGAGAGCAGAGCAGGTCTAGTCAGAGCTGTCCCAGGATAGCCACCCAAGGCATGTGGGGAAGGCAAGCTGGCAAAGCAAAAGTCAGCAAGTGGATGTCATGGCACGGGAATCACTACAGCTCATTCCAGGAGAGGGCCAGGGCTGAGGGTCTGAGCTCCAGCACAGCTCCCACGGAAGAAGGAGAGACCCATGGATGCTAAGCACAGACCTTAAGCGGGGTCACTGCTACCTGACAGCAGAGGTAGCCCCAACTTCCCTCACCTCAGACTCAAGAGGGGAAGGGAGAGGGATGGGTTGGGATGGGGTGGGATGGGATGTGGGGATGCTGCAAAACTTGTTGCAGAACTTGACTGCCAGGCCAGGGTGCCGGCAGTCTCACTGCTTTTCCTCTCTGAAATATGGAGGAAGAATCCTTTCTTACAACTTGCTATGTTTCCTGCAACAGTGCTAAGTTTCACCCAATGCTTGTCAATTATCTGAGTATTGCGTATGATCTTAGTTACTCAATTACATATTTGTATAAATTATTCTTAAACCTTTGTGTCACCACACAAATACAAACTTTAAGCAAAAAATTAAGTTTTCAGTGTTCTGTATTCTCCTGTCTTCCCACTAATGTTTGTCAGTGGTGTTTCTCAGCTCCAAGCATCAGAAGAGAATTACTGATTTGAGCTTTCTGTTCATTTGCAATTGTGTAGATGACTTAATGGATGTAGTTAGGTAATTTGCTAAACTACCTGAGGTACAGTTCTTGATCATATTCATTTGGAATTCTTGGCCATTATCCATTTTTTACTGTTGGTTCAAGGGACTGTAGGAAATGTAGACTATTCACCATATGTGTGAAATAGCAGCCCTTCTCAGTCTTTCCCTTTTCCCCAGAAGTATTTTCTAGTTTATTATCCAAATTAGCTCATTGCAGATACTGCATCTGGTGAATATTGCCTTGGTGATTCACAAGAGTGCTAGCTAATGTTTTGATAAGTTGAGTTACTGGGGAAAATATGACAGAATAATCAGCTGTCAGATATTTCTTCTGTGTCTGAATAAATCATTTGCCTGTTGATGCCAACTATATCATGAACTGTCAAGGAGAAAGATGGCTGTTTAATACAAAAGATGGAGCTCTGGGATATATAATATTGCATTAAAATTAGAGGATGAAATTTTTTTTCACAGCCAGAGCCAAGAAGGAAATAGTAGGGATGTTACAGCCACAGTGAAACACTGGAAATCAAAGATGGCTATGGATTTTCATGAATAACAGATATATCATTGACTGCTTTCAGATTCAATTTTGAAAATAATTTATGCTTCATCTTACCTGATAACATCAATATTTTGAAAATGTGACAATCAGAGGTGGCAGAAAAAATTTGATTGGAAACCTTTTACTATGTAATATGAAGATGATACTTTATATGACAATGATGAATGTATTTTGCAATAGGAAGTTCAAAAAAAATTAAAAAAAAAGAAAAAGAGGTGACTTATGATTTGTTCTCTATTGATTTTTCTTTTTTCAAAAAGGAAATGTTACCAAATTTGAAAATATACTATTTTCCTCTACTGATTTTTTCTTTATTTGTTATTAATTTAGTAAAATATTTTCTATAAGTTCTAACCATTCAGATGTTTAGGAGTAACTGCTTATCTTTGTATGTGAAGATTTTTTTAATGTACACTTTTTAATTTGGATCTGCTCATGACAAAATTATGTTTTGTCTCTCTGTATGTGTGCTTACAATAAATATTTCACCACTGAACATTCTTTTTCAAATTAGTCCAAATATTTGATATGCTTACATTGATATGATTGATTGCATAAATATATATAATGTATATTTTTTCATTTTTTCCATACTATTCCCTATTGTATATAAGGAAGAAATTCTTTACTGTAAAGGTGGGGAGGCACTGGAATGGGTTGCCCAGGGAAGTTGTGAATGCTCCATTGCTGGCGGTGTTCAAGACCAGGATGGACATAGCCTTGGGTGGCATGGTTTAGTGTGAGGTGTCCCTGCCCATGGCAGGGAGGCTGGAACTAAATGATCTTAAGGTCCTTTCCCATTCTAACTATTCTATGGTTCTATGGTTCTGTGGTGAAAGGGGTAATTAAAATCTGATGCTCCAGCGCATGTTCTGTCTTCATTTAAAAACAGGTTATCACTAAAGTCAGAAGGACACCTTATGTCAGGGCTGTTTGTCAGTAAGCTGCAAATAGATGTAGAAAATATGCAGCCACTGAAGTCCACAAATGACAGTTCCATCCTTCCAGCATAATAGAATTAGCTACACTAAAAGCAAATACTACCTTTGAAAGGGACATTTTTTTCTTAAAAGTCTACTTCAAAGCAGTGAATGCTTCACTTGTTTTCACCTTCAAAAGCTCAGTATACATGCATCATCACTTTATGCTGCATGTAGTGTAATCGTTTAGTAGCACATATATCCAAACAGAGACTCAACAAACAAACTTTGCCTGCTTGGAAGACATTCCAGTCACTGTTTCTCTCCAAAAGAAGAGAAGAACAAACAACACATAACAAATGTTACTCATATATATGTATATATGAATTCAGGGAAGGTTTCCAGGTGTTTTGCTGGTAAGAACCTGTGTAGATAAGGACACAGTGTACTGAAAAGAAAAGCAGAAACGTGTTACTAGAATAAAAAAGTCCTGGGCTGCAACCTCAGCAGCACCATGTGTTGTTCACTGAGACTATAAACTAGAGTGACAAGAGAGGTTTAAAAGTTAGCAGGGTTCTTCCCTGTTAATTCTTCTTGACAAGTGTAGTTTGGTAAAATGGAGTCTGCTGCTAACAGTAAAACTGGCTCCTGTTCTCCCTTATAATCCCTGAAAGTGGAAAGAATTCACATCCCTTTGCTTTGTCATGCCTCGCTGGGTCTCCTGAAGGAGTCACGGGCTCTGAAAATATTACTGCAATTAGATATATAGTCCTTATGCCACTAGATGTCTCTGTCTAACAAGTTATGTCTGCTGAGGAGTACCCCGAAACTTTGAGAGGCAGAGCAGCCGCGAAAGGGCACGCTAAGATATTAATAAAATTGGATTGAGTGGAACTTAGCCATTTGCTTTTTTAGGTAATAATTGCAGTAACTAGAAACAGCACTGAAGATTTTCCACCCTACACCAAACAGTATTATTGGCACAAATGTAAGGTCCAAAGCATGTTACTGGACAAGTCAGTATCATTTAGTTGCCTATGCAATGTCTTTCCCCACAAGGGTGAAAATGATGCATTGAAATCAGCCTGTAATGCCTGCCTGTTCTACTTGTTCATCCAATAAACCTGAAATGCCCTTGGTGCTCTGTACAGAAAAAACAGATTTAAAGCAACAGCAGTTGTGGCTATGTAAGAAAATAGCCATAGTACTACTTTAATTAAAACAAATGTGCATATACTGATTTGGATACTCTCTCTATAGATATAAATATAAATATAATGTAAATATACATATAAATATAATATATAAAATATATATATATTTAAAGAATAGGAAGAGTAAAATTATATTGAAAAAAAGATTGCTAAATTACACTCACTCAAGGACAAAAAATCTTCTCCTTTGATAAATTAGGATTTTTTAAGGATTAGAAATATATCGAATGTTTGCAAAATAATTTGGACAGCAGTCTGCTGCAGGGATACTCATCTTAGAGCAGTTCTAGAAAGCTGATGCGCAGCAATTATTTTGTTGCATCCTGGAGGAAACAAACTTGGCAAGAAAATCATTGCATAAACCCAAACATATTAGATGTTTGCTTGTTGTGGGTATAATTTCATTTATTTTCTTGAAGAAAGCATTTAAGTTTGGCTCTTTCCATTCATAAACACCAGAATATTGCTTTGAACAGCATGCTTCCTTGTGAATTCCTACTTCAGAAATCCAACTTTTCAGGAAAAAAGGCAAGTCACTTCCATAGGTAACTTAAAAATATTGCTTCTTTCACTGAAAATCAGAGCTAATTTTATTTGGAAGACAACATACATTAGATCAATATTTTGGTTTCCATTCTTTTTATATCTGCCTGAGCTTGTTTGCTATTTCATTGGTTTTTTGGGTTTTTTTTTACTTCCCTTTTGCTCCCACCCCACGCCCAACCCCTCTCTTTTTTGTTTGTTTGGTTTGGGTTTTTTTCCAAAGGGATTTATATGTCCTCTGTAAGTAGCCTTTTGTTAAGTACTAGAAGCATCACATAAACTAATTTTGATAATTTCCAAGGTTTCTTCCACAAAGCACACACCACAAAACCTGTCTCAACTGGAGTTATCTAGCAGAGTTAATTTGCAAATAGTCATTTGCTGTGTATGAGTTATTACTTTGCTCATTTTCTTGATCATAAAAATAATTATTTAAATGATTGCAAAGATTATTTCTTCATGCAGTCATTTTCAGTGATGCGAAGGTCAACTAGCATTATAGGAGTTGATAAATACAGAAACAGAAATATCCATAGATATCTCTTGTGATTTTGAAAATGTTTCCCTTTGTGGACATAATGAAATAATGATAAAAAAGTTGTAAAATTTCAGGAGATGAAACAAGGACAAAAGGACAGAACAACACAAAGTAATTGAATAAGTACACATACGTGTCAATGTGCATATATAATAGTAATAGGAACAATGCCAATAAATGTTACCAGGCACTTGGTCATCTCTATGGTTATTTGCATGTTCTGGGCCTGAATTTGGTGAGGGACTGTTAACACTACCAAAAACAATGGTTTAGCAACTATTTCTAGCTCCATGGATCTTCGAAGGGACATCTCTTCATAATCAGTTTTGCGATTCCTCCTGGTTTCGGCTGGGATAGAGTTAATTTTCTTCCTAGTAGCTGGTGCAGTGCTGTGGTTTGAATTTAGTGTGAGAATAACACGGATAACACACTGATGTTTTAGATCCTGCTACATAGTGTTTACTTTAATCAAGGACTTCTCAGTCTCTCATGCTCTGTCAGTGAGGAGCTGTACAAGAAGACAGGAGAGAGCAGAGAGAGAGCAGCTGACCAAAACTAGCCAAGGGGATATTCCATACCATAGAACATCATGATCAGTATATAAACTGAGGAAGTTGTTCAGGAGGGGTGATAGCTGCCCAGGGATTCTCCAGGCATTGGTCAGCAGGTGGGGAGCGATTGTATTGTGCACCACTTGTCGTTCTTGGGATTTATTCTTCTCTCTACTTTTCCTATTGTCATCGTTATTATTTTACTTTATTTTAATAATTAAACTGTTCTTACCTCAACTCATGGTGTTTAGCTTTTTCTGATTCTCTTCACCATCCCAATGGGGGGTTTGGGGGAGGAAGTGAGGGAGAGGCTGCATGGTACTTAGTTGACAGCTGGGTTAGACCACAACAGTCCTTGTTGTCACCCAACGTGGGGCATGAAGGGTTTAGAAAATTACAGATATGACTGGTATGTTTTAAACAAAATTCGTGACAAGCATTCATTGAGTTAGTTTTACAGTTGCTAGTCAAAGTGTTGATTCATTTACTCTCAGAGTTCCTGTGCATATTCTCACAGGTGCGCTCTGTAATAGCATTCTTGCTGCATGTATTCCCTGTGGTAATGTTTATCATCCACCAGGCCTGGGCTAAGGTTAGCATTTCTGTTGCTCTTTGCTATACTGGCCTATGGTATGACAGAATTGCTGGCTGTGAAACTAATCTGGTATGTGTACTCAGCATTGCCATCACCTATACTTTGGGAATCATCTAGTGGAAACTATTGATAAATACACATTTTGCCTTTTCTCCTTAGAGACCCAACCTATGAGAGCTTCTTTCCTTGTTTCCTTGTTTTCTTGCTTGCTTCCTTTCCTCTCTCTTTCCCCCTTTTCCTCTCTGCTTCACCCCCCTCCCTCTCTCCTTACCCATATATTTACGAATTTACTTGTCAGCAATATGAAAATCTGGCAGTTCTTTGGAATTCTTTTGAAGGAATGGAGTAAAATGGTACAAAAATACATTTATTTTCCCATCTGGAGATGTCCTGAGTATCATTTGTGTTTTAGTACTATATTAAACAGAAAAAAAAATCTATTCTCATCAGCTCTGGGTAAGACTAGCTGTTAACACTGTAAAGTTTGTATCATATTTCATTAATGAAGAAAATTATTGAAGAGTAAAATATCATTAAGCTCATAACAACTGAAAAAAATGTCTCTTTTACCAAAATAAATCAGTATTGGTTTTCTCCTGGTACACTGTTTCAGTCCAGTCAGTTGTTGCAGCTTCTTATTTCTGCCTGCTTGATGAGGGAAGTAGCAAATGGACAGACACTGTTTGATGTCTCTCCTACTGTAGAAAATAGTGTTGTAGATAGCAAACACTTCCCTGAAAATGGAATTTGCAAAGAATTCAGAAGCATCTGGATGCAGAATAACCCTTCCCGCAGCCCTTTCTTATTCTGAGTAAAAGTTACAGTACTTAGATTTACTCTGATCCTGCCAACTTTCCATTTTTATTACATGCTCTTGGGTGTTTGTGTTTTGGTGTTGGACTTTTATTTTTATTTATGGGGGGGGAATAGAGGGTGGGTGTTTTTCTTTTTTTTTTTTTTCTTCTGGTAATTATTCATTGTAAACACTCCCTTCAGGCCTAGAAAGACACTAAGATTTCAACAAAGCCTTTCGGAGTCTGAATCATGGAAGTGTAAAACTAACCCACAGACTCTGAAATTATAGAAAACACACTGGGAAAACATCATAGGATACTTTTCCTGGTCTTGAATTCTTCCCTAGACAGCCACTATCAGCAGTTGGTGAAGACTGAATATACAGCTAGAGAGACTTTGAAGAGTTCTTACTATATAACACAATGTATTTCACATTTTTTCACTCAGAGAATGTTTTTTCCACAGATCTCATCTGTCTGAAAAATTTGTGGTTAGAAGTAACTACCATGATGTTCTCATTTGACTTCTTGTTGTACATGGAGCTTCTACAAACCATACTCAAAGGAGCTTAGTATCAGGTTCAGATTTGAAGTAGGTATGAAGATATATCTATTTCCTTAGAATTACAGTGGGAAAGCAGACCAAAGTATTAATTGTTCCAAGGAAAAAGTCCATAATGAATATGTGTGAGTGTTCACAGGGAGAAAAAATAAGACAATTGTTTTCCATTAACAAAATTCCTTGTGAGGTTTTAGAAGAAATTAATAGAAATTGTTCTAGTAAGGAGCATATGACATATGGACCTTCTGTGTAGCAACCTAATGCATTGTTGCTAGACTGCTAAGCTATCTGCTCAGTTTTGTTCTAATGAAAGTTATACACAAGTAGCAACAGTGATATATTTATAGCTAATCCACAGTGCACTGTTTTTGTGAGGCTTTATTTTAGTCACTGCATCCTGTGTGAACAGCAGGAATTGTGGAGAAACCAAATAAACTCATGACTTTGGGTTAGGATCCCTACTGACTTGTGTGTACCACTAACTCAAGCAGCCAAATATGTGACAGCAACAGCGTCTTGGACAGAAGCAACTAAGAGTAAAAATCAGCTGTTTTTTCCTTATTCTTTTTCTCAAACAGCAGAAGCCATATTTCAGGAATGTATTCAGATTTGTGCAGTATTATGTTTATTATGAATTAGTATTACATATAGTAATATATACATAGCACAAGGCAAATTTCCTATTGCTTGTGCCAGTTATTTATATTTCTTCTAATATTTTTGACTGATTTTAATGTTCTGTTAGATGAAACAGGAAATATATGTACTGGAGCTGTACTGGTGAAATGTAAAAGCCAAGAATCTTTGAAGCGAAATGAATTCAGGCTTTAAAACTGTGTTTAGATTGAGCTCTGTATTCGAGATTATCTTAGCTGAGACTCAGAGGCAGAAAGGTTTTAAGTGAAATCACCATGGAATTACATTAAGTATCAATTTCCTGCTGCTGTCAGATGGTCATTTCTGCAGGGGAACACAATAACTGCTCGCTTGACTACAGCAGCACTAAGCAGATCAGGAAGTGAAACATAAGAATTAATTTTATATTGGAAAGGCATAATTATCTACCCAAATCTGGCCGGTAACTAGGTACTAATATTGCTAATTTTGTGAAAGTACCTGGAGATTTTTAATGCCCAAATGATAAAGTCATTAATTTCCCATCTCATACAGTATATGTCATTTCTAGCAGCACAGTGCAAGTTGATTGATGATCATTTGTTAACCAGAAATATGTCACATGCTGAATTTCCAGTGTTTCTGGAATTGGTTCCACAATTACTCTGAGACACAACTGTCTAAACTTCCCTAAGGCAGAGAAAGATAGTTCTTCAGCTGATTGAAAATCAGGTATTTAAGGAAGAAGTTAAAAGGTGTTCACAAACAATGCTCTTCTTTCTTAACTTCCATTCTGGTTATCAAGGGAACAAGAAAGTGTAAAATAGCTTTAACTGGGGTCATGGGTACTATAACAGTGACCAGAGCAGTAAGAATGGAAGCTTTAGAAAGACTCTCCTGATATTTTGAAATTAAATTTTCTGTAGTGAAATATTGCTATAAAAGAAAAGATTTAGTAAAGGCTTAGCGCTATATTGAAAGCTGCTGCAGGGAGGAGGAGCCCAAACACACTAAATTAGGAAAAGGCCTGGAAACAGAAAAAAGCCTGTTAGTTTATTACTACAAAGTGTTCATATTCAGGTTTAATTTAAGAAAGAAGCCTACAAGATGGTGAATGTAAGCTGATTTCTTTGAATAGTTCAGCTCGTCATGAAGTCCAACCTTGTGGCCTCCCAGACATTGAGCAGCTCTTGAGGTTATGACTAGCTCTTGATGAGCTGTACCCAGCAAATGCAGTCATAGCTGACATTCTCCATTTTATTCTTATTTTAATGCTGTCCCTTACAACATGACCAAAGCATACACACTGAATTTCAAGGGGCACCCTGCTCGAAATGACAATATCAACAGGATGTCATACACTTTTTAATGATTTTTGAACATTGAACATGCACAGAGAGCTCAGCTGGAGATGATACATTTCAAAACACATTATTATTTTCTCTTACGTTTTTTTGATGGACAGTGATGGTAAAAGTATACAAAAATGTGTTACTGAAGTGGTTAATGACAGGCAATTGCTTATTAAAATACAGACATGGGAAGTCATTAATTTCCAAAGTTTGATGTTCCAGGGAGTTTTACTTTTCTGAATTGGAAACTTCCATGGATATCACGTCAAGAAATGGCCTTCAAGGTCTCTAAACTTTCCTTGTCAAAGAATAGGAAACCCAAAGCTTTAGGGTTTTTTTGCGTCAGAATTTTCTGGGAAAATTCAAAGGGTTCCTAAATCCCTCACTCCAATAGAGTCAGAGATCTCTACTAATTCCTATCCCACACACTTACATATGCATCTGCAGAATCACAATATTTTGCTTTAGAGAGAGAGAGAGAATTTAGTAGAATCATACTGTGTTATGGGGCAAGGAGAAATGTCTCTTGCCAGTCCTTAGCTATCCGTCTACATACCTAACGTATCTTACAGATGTGTGCTCTGTATTTTCAAAAGAGTCAATATATTTAGGTGTCTTTGGGGGTCACTTTTTAACTACGTTGGTTTCTATGAAACTAGCTCACATGTTTTCAAGTCTTCTTTTGGGCTGCTTTCTAGATCAGTAAAAATGTAAACCAGCAAAGGCAGTTATGATTATTTCAGAACACACTTCTGCACACTTCTTTAATATCTTCTTGCTTTATTTGCAGAAGGAATTTAGGAAGTGTAAACTGAGATCTGTCTACCCTTGACTATGGCAAAATTATGTTATTGTTTTCCTTAAACCCTCTCTGAAGTTCTGCTTCTCTAAGAGATTCTTTCTGTCAGATTTTATTCCTGCATTTTCTATAGATTATTCTACAATATCTTTATAGTGACAGGAAAATAATGATGTATTACACTGACATGTAATCAGCATGGTGTTTCTCCAGCAATATATTATTTCAGATCATCAACATGGTAGCATTATAGCAGTATCACTTTGACAATGATTTAAACTACCATATCATCACTGCTACTGTACATCACTTCAGAGATAGAGTATGTTAATGCACCACCAGATTGATGCTGCTGTAGCAAGAAGTATTAGCATAATGCAAGGGTGATGTAAGTACAATAGGTATGCTTTCCACTGCTGCTGTAATATTAAGTATTAGCATAATGCAGGGGTGATGTAAGTACAGTAAGTCCATTTTCCCTCTTAATCATTTTTCCAATTAATTTATCTTTGGAAAGTCCATACACATTCTCTTTATGTGTGAAGGTCAGATTGTGTTACTCTGGTGCTTATAGTTAATTTAATTAGGACAATCAAGCCTGATATTTGCATTGCTTAAGTGAATGGAAATTTTGCTGTTGACTTAAAGAAACTAGACAAAATTTTAGTTGAAAAACATTGTCTTGCTCATCATAAGAAACTTTGGTGCTGAGAGACAGTCTAAGTGAATACATTGGCTAGAAATTCAGGCAGGTGCCTTCTGCTCCAGGTGATTTCCCTATATGATTATTGTGTTCATGATTTGGTGCAACAGAAAATTGACTATCAAATCTATCTGAGGGATCTTGTATGACTTGCTTCTCACTGAGAAGTTTTTCTTTCATTTTGTATGTGTATTGTTTTGGTTGATTAAAAACTGTGTGGTGAATGGTTTATCACCAGTATTATAAAACTACCTAGCGCACCAGAGTAGTTATCTTAGGTTCTACATTCTAGTCTTCTTATATTTGATAATATTTGATTAGTCTTTAATAAAGACTTAATAAAATGATCCAAAATTTAAAAAAAAAATTGTTTGTATGTTCTTTTGCTCTTTACAGAAAAAAATATCTCTATTATGAAGTATTATTCTAAAATAATCTAATCTAAGTGGTTTTACTCATTAAAACAGCAGAGTTTGTACAGTAGTGAGATACAGAACTTGTAAGTTGAAGAAAGTAGGTTACATACACACAAATATACCTTTTGGATACTTATGAAGAAAAGCATCCTTACCTCATGTCCCTTAGGAATGGCTACAGAAGTTATGTTGCTTCTCAAAGAGATAGTAAGTTAGGTGAATTGAGTTGTCAGTGTACTATGGTTCCACCAGCCAAGGAGGAGGCAGGGCCAGGTGTTGAGGGGACAGAACTGAAAGAAATAAGCCTAGGATGGGGGTGAGGGGAGGGGGATGGAATTATCCATTCCCCTAAAGAAAGAGGCATAGTGCTAGAAAGGGAAAGACAGGAAGTTGCAGCAGCAATGAAACCAAGAGTGTTAATCACCAGCAGGAGCAAAGAAGAGGCCAGGTTTCGGCCAGTAACCAAAGCAAAAAAAGATTCTACCTCTCCCACAGCTCAGTTTGACTGCTAAAAAAGATTGAACCCCTCCACCTCCTAATTGCTCTGGGATGAAAACCAGGGGCACTTGGCAAGGCAGAAAGGTTCTGGGTTTATTCCTAACTTGAATACATTGCTGCTGCTGTATGATCCTGTTCCTGTGCTGGGAAATTCCCATGTCCTCTTCTGGCAGTTGTGATGAGACGAACTGGGTTCTGAGACTCTTCGCTTGAAATGTAAGGCAGAAATACGAAGTGACAATGTGGTGATTTTGAGCAAGGATGCTAATAAAAACTAGCCCTCAGCTTTTCTTAGTGTCATTCAAATCTGCATCAAAACCTCCTTATTGTTTACACCATCCCACAACTTTTGCAGAAAATAATTTAGTTCCTTTGTGCACCTCTTTATGCATAAGATTTAATGCTTGACATTCGTAAAACAACGAAGTAACTTAAACCTGCTTCTATAGTACAAGGTAACTCAATGACAGAGATAATTTGGAGAGTTCTGGTACTTCTACAAAGCAGGGGGCAGTGTTGAACATAGACATATCTTCCTTCCTAACTAGCACATTTCCATACTGCATTAAAAAAATCCTACCACACAACCATATTCAATGAGTTCTGCTTCTCACAGTTTAGATCTTATGCTGCATCAATGTGTCATTAGAATCCTGTTGCCTAATGTCATTAATGTTTTCTTAAATTAGAAGCATCAGAGCATCAGATATCAATAGCTATAATTCAGAAAAATCTAGAGATTGTGTGACTTTTGTGACTTAGGTAAAGTTGAATAGTCATGAAGTCCAACCCTGTGGCCTCCCAGACACTGAGCAGCTCTTGAGGTTATGACTAGCTCTTGATGAGCTGTACCCAGCAAATGCAGTCATAGCTGACATTCTCCATTTTATTCTTATTTTAATGCTGTCCCTTACAACATGACCAAAGCATACACACTGAATTTCAAGGGGCACCCTGCTCGAAATGACAATATCAACAGGATGTCATACACTTTTTAATGATTTTTGAACATTGAACATGCACAGAGAGCTCAGCTGGAGACGATATATTTGAAAACATATTATTATTTTCTCTTACGTTTTTTTGATGGACAGTGATGGCAGAAGTATACAAAAATGTGTTAATGCTGAGAGTTCTTTTTATGGAAATAATAGTGTAAAATTTTAATTAGATATATTTGTATATATCCAAAATACAAGTAGACAGGATTGAGGTAGTTTTCCATGGTTCGTAAGGAATTTGCTGAACATGGAAGAACTGTGTACTCCTGTTTCTCTGGCAAGATGAAAGTCCCTTGCTCCTTTTCTATTTGTTGCTTTGAGATTTAAGATGTTAGAACACATCACGTGAAAAGGAATTACAGTGCAAAGGCAATAGGGCAGAGGTGCCTGATAAGTGTGACATAACAGGCCTCTGTGACTCAGCACATCAACTTGTTATGTGATACATATATCTATACATATATATATATACATACACATACATATATAACATATATATACACGTGTAGCCCAGTATATTTACCCTCCTATACCTGCACAGAAAACAAATTTTAGAGCAAGTTTTCAACAAGTTAGTAGCAGATCTGCACTAGAAATCAGTTCCCAAGAATCCTTTCACATTCCAGGCCACTGAGAAACAGGGCAATTCTCAGCTTCCCCATGAAACACACCTCAGGTGATTTAATGTTAACATTAAGAAGCTTTTTTGTGACTAAGCAGCTCCATGAGTGCTGTGTCACCTACTTCACTGCTTCCAAATGATTTAAACAAGGCTCCTCTGATCAGTAACCAAGCAGGCCTTCTTGTAAGTTGAGCTGCTAAATGCGCAGCCTTCTGGTTTGCTGCGGACAAGCAACCTGCAGGATTTACCTCTTCCTCACTCAGTCTTCTCTCAGAGCTCTGACCAGACTTGACTCAAATGCCTTGCTCCTGTGACTATAACACTGAGACAGTAGCAGCATTTACTTCTGAAAAGCAGAATTGCCAATATGACTTTGCAGGAGACCGTATGTGCATGCAAAGGGTAGTGATACTATCACAGTGTACAGGGCATATTCATCACCATTTTTTTCTCTTTTGCTGTAACACTACTAGAGTTTCAAAAATAATGAAACAATATTTTATTCTTTGCAGATGCAGCGCCTTGCGTATATCCTTCAGGAAGATGCTGAGGCATTAAGTGTCAGCTGTCTGTTCTTTCCATCCTGAAAACTAGAACAACCATTAAATACAAACAGGTGCTAGCAGTACCCAAGTCAAATGACAGGTCTGAACAGAATTCATTTAACCAAGGTTTGTATTATTAGGTGTTTGTTCTCCTCACTCAAGTGGTTCAAAGCTGGCACTCAGAATTTTCAGAGCACAAAGGATCAGGAAGATTTCTGTTGAAATCTGACAAGTATCATATTCTCCCCTAACAGAAAGACAGAAGTGGTGTTAAGAGCAAGTATTACATAGATGCCTATGCCGTCAAACCAGGCATCAAACCCTGGTGTTTAGAAACTGCCCAGAGACAGGCAGCATCTCAGTTATCTTTATAAAAGATAAAAGTTTTAATCAACATTATTACAGAAATCCTGACAGGTTATCCTAAGATTGGTGAATGATTAGCTGATTCAAAACAAATAGCATTCATCGAACTGACCGTTCATTCCAGTTGTTACCTGGGAGACCTGACATCACCCTACCAGCAGCAGACTCAGCATGTGGATCTCAATACTGGGGCACCCTAATGCCACCCAGTCAGAGATCTTTCAGAGTAAATTTTGCTACTCAAAAGACATACAAAGATGGAAAAAGAATATCTTTATCCATTTGGCTCTTACTTTACAATATAGATATGCATGAGGCCAATTTTATGTGAAAAAAAAATAATAATGTAGAATGGAAATATGGATGTCTGTGACAATTCATTTGTCACGCTGTTCCAAATTATGTCTGTGTTAGATAGTGTGACTGTGACTGTACAGTGAGTTCAGATTTGCATCTTGAAAGGTTTTATTCCTAGGGATGGCATGTTTTCATGTACTCAGGTTACTTTATGGATTCATATATTTTAGGAGCTGATTTAACCACTCAGAATTCTTGTACTTCAGAAGCTGAACTTGAAGCCATGTATAAATTAGGTGTGAATGCTTTAAGTGAGATAAGAAGTCCTGAATAAAGATATGTTATTAAGAGAAATTCACAACCCTTGGTATGCTGTTCCTGTGGTTAAGTTTCATATTAACAAAAAGCGAGGTCATTATTTCAGCATCAGCTTTCACATATGGAAATTATTTTGTCTGTTTGATTAAACTCATATTTTCTATGTAAGCAATTAGAAAGTATTTTATTCATTTAACATTCTCTACAATAAACTAATTGACTTGAGCTCCTTAATGGCTTATTATGATAAATATTCTATAATAACTCCCTGATATTAGAGAGAAAATGTGTGGGGATATATATTTATAAAAAATATTTAAACATATATCAACAGAGATGGAGAGACAATGGGCAGTGGAAGGCCAAATAGATAGTCCTATTCTATTTCTTTCTGTTCTAATTTGTGTTTAGTAATGTTAAATAGTTTGCACAGGATCCATGGCCTTTCTTCTGCTATGACTTCATTCTGTCTTGTCTGAAAGAATCCTGGTGATCAATGCATCAGAAATTCCTCTTTTCAGCTCATAACAAGAGCATAGGCTGCTTTGACATGCAAGAACTTCAGAATGCCTCTTCATTTCAGTTAGCATTTCCAGACTAATTTTAGTTAGAACAAGGAAGAAGCAGTAAGCAAACTGCTGAGATTTTAGTAAGATGACTCCTAAGCATGCTAAAGTGTTGAAATACAGTATGTCTGCTGTCATTTAAAATGAAAAGGATAGATTTGATTCTTCTTTTACCTTCTAACAGTGCTGTAGGGCTCTGGGGGAAACAGGTAGCTTCCACACTTTTCATTTATTAAGGACGTTTTTCTGTGTCTGTGCTGATTAGTAAAACTCACATTGACCAGAAAGGCTACTGTTACAGAAAGTGGTTACAGGGGAATTTTTAAAGAACCTTTCTCATGTGCCTTATTTCTTAGTTATCATTGTCTTGTCTTCTGCCATTTTCAGCCAATCTGCTGTAGCTAACAGCCAGTGAAAGAGTGCATCTTAATTTGTCAAAAGCAATTAAAATAATTCACCAAGCTGGAAAATGCATGCAGCCTCCGTAAAACTGAAGTGCATACTGCAGGTGAAGAGATTCTATTATCCCTTCAATTCTGATTTTGAATTATGTGTATTCACTGTTTGCAGTGTATTCAAAGCCTTTTTACAGAGCCTTTGCAAATTTAATGTTCAGGATGCTTGAACTTCTGAAAAACTTATGTTTTCTACCTGATGGCATCAGGCAAATAACAATAAAATTGTAATTAGTCAACTGTGAAGCTTTATGAAGCGTGGTGCTTTTGTTTCCTATTTTACTTCCTTTGGTTGTGGTGGAATATTGGGTTTTGTTTGGATTTGTATTTTTGCTCTGCTTGCCCACCACCAGAAATACTGCAAGTTAATTGATTTTCCCTCTAGACTATAGCCTATAGTCTTTAAACCTTGTTAAGAGTGCTGATGATGACGGCAGAAGACGAAGAACTAACTAGTAAACAAAACTGATCCAACAAATTCTTGAACAAAAACTTACATTACCTGAGACATACTTCAGAATATGCTTAAATTACTCTGTAAGTCAGAGAAATCTTAATCCTGTAAAATGTAGAAAACTTTGGACTGCTATCAACTCCAGCAGGCCCAGTACTACAGATACAGAGGTTCTTACCTCACCAGGAAGAAGACACTGCTCTTTCTGGATCATTCTTGGTCTCGTCTGTACCACACCTTCTCATTTGCTTATCAATAAATAGAATTTATATTTTCCAGTTCCTAGGCTGTGTTTTGGATCACTTTGCCCCGCAATCAGAGCTTTTTAATAGATGCTGACTAGATCAAATACTTACATTACTTCCTTCCAGAAGCTGATGAACAGCTATGGATACTATGACTAAAAAGACCCATTCAATGTTTATTTTACTTCTAGAATTAAAACAATTAAAGAGAATAACTGTCCAGTGTATAGCGTAAACTTATCCCCAGACCTACCATCCCTGGACTGTAAATTGCCTTTGGACTACTAATTTTCTGTGTACAGGATTTTTTCTACAGTAGCCATACCAAATATTTGTTGACACACAAATTCTCCATTGTCTAGTTTTTATTTCCAGATTGGTTTCCTGCAGTGGTCATGTTAAACAAAGTTTAGCTTGTCTTACTAATATATATAAATCTTAACATGAGTCTGGAATGTTTTGATCTTTCATAAGCAAACAAAAATTATTTCCTAATAGTATTTTATTATTCATTTACATTTGTTTAGTCTAATCATGAATTCCAACATATGATGAATATAACAGAAAACACCACTCTGGCTTTAAAATTTCTTTATTTAATCCTATAAGTTAGTTTCAGATGTATGAAAGATCAGAATTTCATAGGAAATGTATCTGGGATAATTTTTCTGCATTGTATTTGCTTAGTCTGACCTTCAGGAAGTTTATGCTGCTAAACTTTATGTTGATGTTACACTAATATTGTTTTTTTCATTAAAGAAGGACAATTATTTAAAATTAATAGTACTTCTGTCTTTTCTAATAAACTGAGGGAAAGGGAGTACTGAAAGTTAAATAAATATCACAATTTCTTTCTAAAGGTCCATATAGTTGATTTTTTTTCATGCTGAGGTTAAAAATATTGTAAACACTTTTATGTTATTGCTATGGTTTACATCAGAATGTAAATGTATGGTACTAACATTTTCCATGTAATTAATCAGAGTCTAATTTACATCTTTGACCATTTTGAAAAAAATTTATTTGGGTTTCATGACTGGATAAGGAATTACATCAAGTGAAGGAAGTGGAGATTGGACAGCAAGACATCCCTATGGAATAGAGTCCTATAATAACTGTATGCAAGCTTGCCTATCATTATAAAAATAATATTAATATTTAGAAATATAGAAGGGAAAAGGAGCAGTGCATTCCATTTCAATGGCTGGAAACTCTGCAGTTTACATGTACTTTCAAAATGCTACGGTACATCTATATTACATACTGCAGACTACAAAGTATTTCCTGATAACCCATAACGAACATTTGCAATAAAAACTCAAAGCTTCAATGATAATGTGCTGCAGAAAAAGAAAAGAGGAGAATAATAAGCCATGTTCCATTCTACACTTGCAAGGCATTTCTTAAGTAATTAAAATATTTGCATGTTATTTTCTCCACCAATTTTTATTGATACCTTTCAAATTTATTTTATGCTGAGATGATGTAAGCTCCAACATGGATGGATAAAAAGGACTATTCTTTGATGTAGTGCCTGTTTTTTAAAAAATGATATTATGCTGCATAGCCTAGAAAGATGTACAGAAATGCAGGTTAACCTTTGTCTGTATTTACATTTTCAATTGTCATGGCTTAGCTCAACAAGTGTTTAGGAGTCTGCCTATGGCTCCATATTGAATTCTTGTTCTAATCATAGTGATAGAAGGTAATTGCCATCTTAATCTTATTCATAATTTGGTTCTGTGTATGTATTTATTAGAAAAAAATAAAAGTTTCAATCACTTTTTTTTTGAATCATCTGTGATATTTTTGGCATTTTATGGTCACTAGCATTTGAAGTCTACATCTACCTATTAATTGAAAACTGATGGTTTTATTTCACTTATATAACCCTATTTCTGACAAAAATAAACTATCATGCCTTTACGTATGAGAAGTCTTAGTGACAGTGAATATCAGACTTTTTACTGATTTGATATCTTCTTTATAACAAGTTTTCCAACTGTCAAAAAATCAAGTCTGAACACTATTTCTTTTACCTTGGTTACAGCAATTTAACAGGAGTAAAACCTCACATCCCAGTAGTATACTTTTAATGAAGATATAGGACTTGAGTAATTGAAAAAAAATTATTTCTTCAAAACACATGAAACTGATTTTGTGAAGACATAGATATGATATTACAAAAGCAAGCAACAGCAATTCCAGAAAGAAAATTTCAAAAACAAAATAAATATATACAGTTTTGAATGTATTGCTTATTCAAAAAAGAGCTACAATTGATAAAGTTTTAATTTATATTTATTTTTTTTTATCTCCATAGAAAAAAGAACTGTTAATACCTGATACTAGTCAAACCACAAACCATTTTGGTCATTTCTTCCCTCTTTTTCTTGATTTAAGATTTTTAACTTTCTCTGATGCTTAACCTATAGTGTTTGGAAAGCTTTAGATTTTTAAGAAAATGAATAAAGAATAGAATTTATCCTAATAATAGTATTTTTGAAAAAGACTTACTGTTTAATGATTTCCATATATTTTGTTGTAATTTTCAACTGAAAAGAAACTGATGAGTACCAACTAAATTTTTTATCTCTTTACCACATTTTTCTTTCTAAAGTTTCCATATTCAGATTTCCGTAAAGCAATAACATGCACCAATAAATTCACTTACGGAATCTGAGGTTGCTTTGTCTTTGCAGGCAGAAGTGATAGGGCAAGACAGAAGTGGTGAAGCACAGCTTGAAGAAGTCAAACACATCAGAAAGAAAGTCTATCACAGTGAGGTGTATAACCCTTTTTCATTAAGGTTGCACTGTTTACAGCTGCATTGTCATGTCTCAGAAACATACACCTTAATTTCATGTTTTTGTAACCTTAGTTGCCTAAATATTAGTAGACATGACATGCTGCCTGCATTAACTCTGTTGGCAAATGCTCATCTTCTTGAAGGATATTCTCTGTGAAGAGTAGAAATCATGCTTATCTCACTCATCTATCACTAAGCAAGGGTTTTTTTTCAATTAATGTGTTACTAAACTTTATTTTATTTAGCTTACTCTCCAGTGGTTGCAAAGAATAAATTGCAAGCAGTTAGCCTTTCTTCCAAAAGATATTACTTAGCAAAGATATTATCTAGCAACATTCTTTAGGGCACTATGTAGCCTATTGCCTCATTTAAAAGATGGGCTGCTGGAGGAGATCGGTTAAGAGACTCAGTTGTAGAGTATTAAACAGGTTGCTGACACCCAGCTGTTTGTCTTCATATAATCTGACCTAGCACTGTGATTTTAAATGTGAAATCGTGTCAGTGAAAATCATTCACCATTTCTTCCAAAGGCCACTCATATCTGTAAAAAAATAAAAAGTTGAAATATTGCACATGAAGATTATCATGAGAAGATTCATTTCATAAATATGCAATTGTACAGTTTAGATTAGGAAATTGCACAAGAAGTATAATTGAAAATGAGACAAGGGGGGCACAAAATAACAAAATGAAATATATAAACCTTTAGAATCAATTTTAAGTAATGTTATGTTTGATGGCTTTGTAACAGTAGCAATGGAAAATTACTGAGATGCATGATTCACAGAAAAAAAAATAGAGAACAGCTAGAGAACGCTTTGAGAATTCTTGTATAAGATAAACCGTTGTAGTTTTAGGCCTTTATGACCTTAGTATAAAATGAGTGTAAGAAAAAGAGTCCAGAAGAACACGACGTAAGGATAAGGAGTATCTGGAATGGCACGGGTCCAGGATGGGCTGCAGTTAAACTAACTGATAAGTAGAAGGACAGGATGATTGCTATGTCTATGGTGTTAACGAAACAGTTAAGCTGGTATAAGCATCTACTGCCTGTGTGCTTCAAAGGCTGCCAGAAGTGACTGTTGGAAGAAGTAAACGACCCTCAGAGGCCACCACCACATTTTTGTACGCATGTGGGGAACTTTCTGAAAAATGATGTAATCCATACGTAGCCTCATGAATATATATGTATGCCCAGCAGCTATATAAGGACAGCTTGTGTAACAATATAGGGACACACGTTAGGAGGAGCTATCCCTCATGTCTCCAGGGGCTGCAATAAAGAATACCTGCTTGTTAACTTAAAATTTCGCTGGCAAGTTTGTTCCTGGAGTTTTCTCTGAATCAAAAATGAAAAATACAAAAACACCAAACAGAACACAAACCCAATAAGAGCTTAATTGATACTGAAACAAAAATCTCTTTCAAGCTTATTTTACGCTGACAGGGCGTGAGATCCATTACACTATGATTTTGAAAATTGTTTTACTTTTTTTTTTGTTTAGTAACTGATGCCAACATGAGTGTTAAAAAGAAACATGGTTATAATTTGTTGAACTTCATAGTGCTGAACATTGAAGAGAAACTGCTGCCTGATCTGTGGTAAATGATTTCTAGAAGCATTACATTTTGCCTTATTACTCCTGTCTTATCATTGCATTTGTGATTAGCAGTGATTTCTGATAACATAAATGCAGACTTTTAAAACCAAAGAAAGTGAAGTAGAAATCTTTTTTATACCTAGCCTCCTGTATATTTATTATTTTCTAGACATCTACTCTGATTAACATTTTGCTGGCTAATAAAATCATCAGCTGTTTCAAATAAGCAGTTACTATTTGCAGAGATAGCGGAAAATAACCACCTACTTACATGAGTAAAGCCTTTGCTCTGACCTTATAAGTTATATATTTCATACAGATAATAGTCTTTAGGGTCCATGCAGGAGTCTGATTGGCCTGAATATTTAATTCCCTTGTAACTCAGCAAAAGGCTCCACTGAAAAAAGATCAATTCTAAAAAAGATAAATTCTTCTTCCAGTCACTGCACAGAGTGTTTTTACTGTGCCACACATGGACTTACTAATTAATGACCTATTTTATAGCATACTTTAGCCCTCTGCCATGATAGTTGTCCTGTTGAGTTATGGTTCTCAGGTACCAGGGGATGTCAAAAGGAGGTATCTGCTGGGAAGTGAGTCTATAGAGTCTTGAGAACTAGTGAAGCTTCCCTGCACAGGAACAACATCTGGAAAACTTAAGCTGTTAATAATTTATCAAATGTGAATGAAAGCATATTTATTATCCTTAATATGATTTTGTAATTTTTTTTTCTAAATATTTGCACATTGTTCTGCAGCTACAAAGGGATTGTTAGGAGACTGGCTTTCTGTCATTACTGCTTTGTCTGTGCCCACAATCAGTCATCAGAAAGTTGTCTCAGGAGCTCACTTGTTCAGTCAGGCAAACTTACTGTTGCTGCTTCTGATGCTTCTGCAAGATAGTGAAATCATAAACCTGTCATTTGATATAAGGACTTGAAAAATATAATTTCATTACCTTTCAGCTATTTCACCTGCAAGAGATCACATTAATTTCCTTGGATTAAAAGACACAGCACATGTTAAAGCAGTTTCATTTGATTGGATAGTCTCTCAAGTAGTGGGCTTTAAAACAGATATAGGTCAGATACTTCAAGTAAACTAGCAAAGCTTTGTTATGTTACTGCACTGTCGGACTCATTGAATTTACTGATGATTTATAAGCACTAATGAACCAAGCCTTTAATAAAGGTGCTGTTGTGGTACTTCAGGTCTGATCCATGAGGGACTTTACTTCTTCAGAAAAGGATTTAGGAAGTGCACCTAAAATGTATTTCTCTTGTATGTAAATCTTAAAGCTCTAAGACAAGAGAATATAGTAATTTATGGCTCTGTTCTGTAATGCTGTGCATAGTATGTGTGATTTACAACAGGTCTTAGAATTAAGCATGGATTTATATATAGAAAGTGAAATAAAACTGCTGCTGCTTCCTGGAGCATCACCAATACACAAATGTAAGGACCTGATTCTAGAATTTGAGCTGTTACCCATTAATGTGGTATTCCCTTTGTTAGTTCTACCTATGGCAATGAATGATTCTTAACAACAGAAGTTCATACCGTACTCTGTCTGAAAGGATTTTGGCA
This sequence comes from Ara ararauna, assembly GCA_028858755.1. Classification (NCBI taxonomy): domain Eukaryota; kingdom Metazoa; phylum Chordata; class Aves; order Psittaciformes; family Psittacidae; genus Ara; species Ara ararauna. Next base: position 57,952,613 of record CM054377.1, on the reverse strand, counting down.
GAGGCAGTTTTTGAAGTGTGCTGCAAGTTATACCCCTCCTGATCTCCCACTTCATGATAGGTGAAAAGTGAAGATGTTTTACTTTTGTAATATGCTATTAATCTAAAAAAAAAAAAAAAAAACCCAAACAAAAAACAAACAAACAAACAAAAAAACAACCAAGAAAACTTCCAGTATAGGTGTCATCCAGTCCCACACAGAATTTATTTTAATGGATGCTTTCACTGTATATTGTAGTTTTGCACTTGGTGGGTACAGTATTCAAACAACTTACAGAAGGGAGGCATTTATTTTTTCAGGGTGTATCAAATACAGATGATTTAAAGAACGCTTTTTGGGATCCTTTCAGCATATGAGTCTGCCAAAAGAGCACCACAGTATCGTGAAGCATTGGTGGTACTATGGTTAGTGTCAGTGGCATTCATTTATATCCACTGTGCTGAAAATCACAAAGGGGATACAACAGTTATCTCACTACCTCTACTAAGCCGAAGTTTAAGGTTACTTGCTTTAGAAACAATCTGCTTTCCCCTGCACGTTGTTAGGGGTGTCCCAATATCTGACTCATTCTGTCATCCCAGTGAGCCAGCTTGGAGTGCATGAGAAGCTTGGAGGGAATACACTCAGGACAGCTGACCTGAGATGAGCAAAGGGATATATGTCTTACCATATGATATGCTCAGCAACAAAAGCTGTTGGAAAGAAGGAGAAAGGAGAGATGTTCATGGTTGTGGTGTTTGCCTTCCCAAGTATCTGTTATGCATGATAGAGCTCTGCTTTCCAGGAAGTCATGAAATATCTGCTGATGGGAATTAGTGAATGAATTCCTTATTTTGCCTGTGTGCATAGCTTTTGCTTTACCTATTAAACTGTCTTTATCTGAATCCATGAGTTTTCAGCATTTGTTCTTCTGGCTCTCCTTCTCACCCAGCTGAGTGAGTAAGCCAGCAACCGGATAGGGGTTTAGCTGCTGGTCAGGCTCAGCTCACCGCATGAGGGTTTTGATTGGTTGGTGAGTTGGTTTTAATTCATTTGTAGAAGGTACTCAACAAAATTTTAATTAATTAGGGTTTTTTTCCTTGCAGCTTCAAGAATTCAAAACAGTTATTCTAATGCAGCATCGCTACAAACCTTTCTGATGTTAGCACTCAGCCAGGTACTGTATAGAACACAGAGATCTTCATCCACTCTCAGGCATTGATTCACAGATGACAACACACTGAATTACAGAAACAACAGATCAAACACCATAGCGGATCAGCTGTAGTTTGTGCAAGATTCCTGTTGTTTCTTGCAATGCTGTTTCATACAGCAAGGTTTTATGAGAGATCTGCAGGTAAATCCTTTGACTTACTAGTAATGTATAAAGTGATGCTTAGTGAGAATGTCCCTGAGGGTGCTTGACATAACCACAGAAGTGGTCCTTTAATAATTTTAAGCATACTTTATTAATTTAAACATCTGGTGGCCTTCTATGGTGGGGCTACGGAGCTGATGGACAAGGGCAGAGCAGTTGATGTCATCTAGCTGGACTTGTGCAAAGCGTTCGATACTGTCTCATATGACATCCTTGTCTCTAAGTTGGAGAGACATCAATTTGATAGGTGGACCATTTGGTGGATAAAGAACTGGCTGGATGGCCGCACGCAAAGAGTTGTGGTCAATGGCTCAATGTCCAGCTGGAGACCAGTAACGAGTGGTGTCCCTCAGGGATCGGTGTTGGGACTGGTCTTGCTCAACATCTTTGTCGGTGACATGGGCAGTGGGATTGAGTGCACCCTCAGCAAGTTTGCCGATGACACCAAGCTGTGTGGTTCGGTTGATATGTTGGAGGGAAGGAATGTCATCCAGAGGGACCTTGACCCTCTTGTGAGGTGGGCTGATGCCAACCTGATGAAGTTTAACCATGACAAGTGCAAGGTCCTTCACCTGGGTCAGAGCAATCCCAGGCCCAGCTACAGGTTGGGCAGAGAAGAGATACAGAGGAGTCCTGCAGAGAAGGACTTGGGGGTTTTGGTTGATGAGAAAATGAACATGAGCCTGCAGTGTGAGCTCACAGTGCAGAAAGCCAACCGTATCCTGGGCTGCATCAAAAGGAGCATGACCAGAAGGTCAAGGGAGGTGATCCTGCCCCTCTACTCTGCTTTTGTGAGACCTCACTTGGAGTATTGTGTGCAGTTCTGGTGTCCTCAACATAAAAAGGACATGGAACTGTTGGAACAAGTCCAAAGGAGGGCCACAAGGATGATGAGGGGACTGGAGCACCTCCCATATGAAGACAGGCTGAGAAAGTTGGGGCTGTTGAGGCTGGAGAAGAGAAGGTTGCGTGGAGACCTCAGAGCAGCCTTCCAGTATCTGAAGGGAGCCTATAGGGATGCTGGGGAGGGACTCTTCATGAGGGACTGTAGTGATAGGACAAGGGGTAATGGGTTCAAACTTAAACAAGGGAAGTTTAGTCTGGATATGAGGAAGAAATTCTTTACTGTAAGGGTGGTGAGGCCCTGGAATGGGTTACCCAGGGAAGTTGTGAATGCTTCATCCGTGGCAGTGTTCAAGGCTGGATTGGACAGAGCCTTGGGTGGCATGGTTTAGTGTGAGGTGTCCCTGCCCCTGGCAGGGTGGTTGGAACTAGATGATCTTAAGGTCCTTTCCAACCCTAACTATTCTGTAATTCTATGATTCTATGATAATAAAATGTTTTATTTAGGGCCTATATTAGGATATCACACACAACGTATGTAAAATTTCCTCCATCTGCTGAAGTCTCACTACACTTAACGACAATTTCCAGAAAATATTATCTATATGCACATAGTAAATTCTTCAGGTTTATATGGAAATACTTTTCTGCTTTTTGGCAAAGACTGGAAGTATTCTTTCTGACTGTCAAACTGGTCAGTTAACATTTGAATAATTCATGTATAAAAATATGTTTTTACACAGTCATACTTTATGCTAGCCTTACAAATCTTCGCTAACCTAGTCTTAATAAAGACTGTAAGGAGAATAAATCACAGATGAAAGACAAGACAGCGATATATATTAAACTACAGACTGGCTGCCCTACTCTGTGAAGCAAGAATTTTCTTTTTCTAAATCTCCACAGTAAATGAAACCTGTTTTTTTCATAATTGCACATGGGAAGAAAACCCAAACCAAAACAGAGCCCCTGCCCCCAAAATCCTCTCATCAGATCTGCAAGATAAAAATTTATTTTCCTGATACTGTGTTCATGATTCAGACGGCTAGGAAAACTGATTTTATATCCAGATTAAATAATCTTACTCAGATTAAGTAATGTTTCTGTCTTGGGCTCCAAACTGCTGCCTCTCCGCAATGACTGTGCAGAAGATATAGACTCAGCATTGCAGCACCTGCAATAGTCATAGAATTATAGAATAGTTAGGGTTGGAATGGACTTTAAGATTATCTAGTTCCAACCCGCCTGCCAGGGGCAGGGACACCTCACACTAAACCATGCCACCCAAGTCTCTGTCCAATCCAGCCTTGAACACTGCCACGGATGAAGCATTCACAACTTCCCTGGGAAACCCATTCCAGGGCCTCACCACCCCTACAGTAAAGAATTTCTTCCTCATATCCAGACTAAACTTCCCTTGTTTAAGTTTGAACCCATTACCCCTTGTCCTGTCACTACAGTTCCTCATGAAGAGTCCCTCCCCAGCATCCCTACAGGCCCCCTTCAGATACTGGAAGGCTGCTATGAGGTCTCCACGCAGCCTTCTCTTCTCCTGGCTGAACAGCCACAACTTTCTTACCTATCTTTATATGGGAGGTACTCCAGTCCCCTGATCATCCTCGTGGCCCTCCTTTGGACTTGTTCCAACAGTTCCATGTCCTTTTTATATTGAGGACACCAGAACTGCACACAATACTCCAAGTGAGGTCTGACAAGAGCAGAGTAGAGGGGCAGGATCATGTGAGTTAACATTTATCCCTTAGTCATCTAAGATATTTATCCATTTTTGAACCCATCTACATTCTTCCTAGAAATGCATTCCTTGAGTACATCTCTCACCTGTCACTTCCCTCTGCCATCATATCACTTCTATATGTTATGTTTCTATATGCTTTCAAGGGAGCACTACACACAAAGTAATATTTCACAGTCAGCAGACGAATTGAAGCTGTTTCTAGAAGTCATGGCAAAACATCACAGTGAAATCCTGGACTTAAAGTAGTAAATGCTGAACTGCCTGCTGCTGATCTCATTTGATCTTTGTAAAATCCATAGCTGGTTTGTGGCCTAGCCAGCAAGAAGAGAGGTGATAGACAGATGTAATCTTCCTGGGTATTCATAGAAGCTGATATCAGAACAGTAATACCTTTGTTTCTTTAATATGAAAACACACAGGGGGAACATCACCAATTTGATTTGTTGGGATATGTACATCTGCTTGAAACAGCTTCTCTTCCATTATGTGCACAAAAGACAACTCTGGATTGATAGCTATATGATTACCGAGGTTTAACAGTTATTGTTTCTATCTCAAAAGTCTTGAGTGTACATTGCCTATCTGATATTCTGGTTTGAGCAATCCTGGATGAGAACTTCCTGACACATCTTAATAGCATGCACTCCGTACACCACTAGGTGATGATTAGTAGGAGTGGAGATAAAATGTTGCATAACGAATAAAGAAAAAGATAGGAATTATCAAAAATATAGTTTAAATTTAGGAAGAACATAGTATTTGTTTTAATTTACTAGGAAGTGAATGCTTGTCATGGTGAAGATCTAAATAAATGTGTTTCATGTGTGATTTGTATATTCTGTAGCATAAATAACTGTGTATTCAGTGTGATAGCCAGTCTACTATTGAAAAATACTTCCCCTTGCATCTCTTTCCTGCCCCAGAGCATATCATTTCTCTTTAGAGGAACCTTTCCTCAAATTCAAATTCTGCTGCTGCCTCCCTGCAACTAAGAGCCCAGAAGAGTTAATTAGCAAGTTACATTTTATTAATTGTGGTTTTCAGTGTTGTGTTTTTGTGGTAATTTCACTTCCACATGTGTCAATTCAAGTCATTCAAATGAAATTGCCTCGGCATTATTTACTGTGTTATTTCGAGCATTGCGTGCAGCCCTTCACAGCTATGCCTTTTGTAGGAGAACTTTGAAGGCAAAGTAGAGATACATGCAGTATCTTTCAGTCTACTTTAGACTTTGATTGGACTTTGTAATCCCACAGTTTAAAAACTGATTTTCTTACTGCCTAGCTAAGTCTTTTTAATCAAAAGTATTGTGAAACAAGAAAACTAAAAACTGTGGAGTTTGAAGCTACCATATGTGCTGTGTTTATAATTTTAAAATATACCATTTGCATAAAGTGTGATTTTGGTTGGATTTGCATTTTTATTGTGTCCTTTTATTGTGTCCTGAATCATAAAAAAAAAAAAAAAGCTTAATTTGGAAATAATTAGTTTTAATCAACATTTAAAAGATAAAAAAACTTCATGACTTTTATTTTATTGAAGTCTAGTCTTTTCCTTTTCTTTTTTTTTTTTTTTTTGGTCAGAATTTGAAACCTGTTTGTCAATTAACGATATATTTCTTTTCTAATTAAGTCTGGACTTTCTGTTAGGTAATGTCAGAATATCCCGCACAAGTAAAAAGTAGACACCTTAGGCAGGATCCAGGAAGAAAAGGCTGAAAATTTGAAAAATTCCAATATAGTTATACTTTATCATTTAAAACTCCAAGTCTTTTTCACACTTTGCCATCTTTACAGATTAGATACTGATGAAGAAAAATAAAACCAGGAATCCTTCAACCTGTATTTCACTGTTTTGCACTGTTTTTTCAGTATTTTCTGAACTGAACTAAAGTCTTTTGTCAGTGTTAACTATGATAACACTATGATAATATGTCTAAATTCTTAGTTCAAATCATGTTTCAGAAGTCAGGTTTGCAGAAGTTACAATTCTTGCCTATCAACCCACCTATTAATCTGGTCTTTATTAGAAAAAGAAAACTAAGACAGAGGGTGCAACTGAATAATTAGCTCGAAAGGTGATGCCTTCAGCGCGTGATCGGGGGGAGGCTCGGCGTCCAGGAGCTTCAGCTTGGAGCAGCAACAAGCACAGATGGAGCCTCAAGTCCTCGAAAGGACTGGCCCAGGAGCCGGCAGCTCAGCAGACGCGAGGAGCGGACTTACAGGGGGTGGTACCGGGAGGAGTGCCACCAGCCCTGAGTGGTTAAAAGCCTGGCCCAGGGAGCACGAGCGACCAGGGGTGCAACAAACAGGGCGGGTTCAAGGCAGTTTGCGCAGGCAGGAGAGCGGGATGGTGAGCACCTGCCGTATGATCAGGGTCCAGTCTGGGAGCTCTGCTCTGGCTGCCCTGGCAGTGGCCAGCTCAGGCACCCAGACAGAGCCGATGAGAAAGGAGGGTGCAGCACAGAGCTTGGGATGTAGAGAGCGCCTGCACTGCTCTTCTGAGGGGAGGGTGTGTAATGGGCAGGGCTGCACTCGGTGCTCCCTGGTGGAGGTCCTCCTGCAGCAGGTGCTGAGCTGCAGGACGCTGTTACTAGGCTGAAAGGTATCAGGGTAGCTGAGAGGAAGCAGCACTGTTTACTCCAGGACCAGACTGTGCAGGGGCCTCAAGCGTCCACTGTAGCTCAGGCAGGAAAGGAGGCCGCTAACTCAGGAAGCTGTGAAGCAGTAACAGAAAAAACCAACAAAAAAAAAGAGTAAGAAGACAATTAAAAGCAAGGGGCTTCCTCCTAAATCTGTTGTTCCCACTCAGAACCGCTTTGCTGTCCTGCAGATGTCTGATGAGGAAACACACTCCCACCAGGAACAACCGGCTGATGCACTGGTAAAGAAGATGACTACTGGTGCTGCCAGGAAAAAGCGGCGGGTCGTAATAGTAGGGGACTCTACTCTGAAAGGAACAGAAGAACCCATCTGTCGGCCTGACCCAGGCTCAAGGGAGGTGTGTTGACTACCAGGGGCTGGAATCAGGGATGTTGCACAGAGGCTGCCTGCACTAGTCAGTGTCTCTGACGATTACCCACTTCTAGTGATCCATGTGGGTGCTATTGATATAGATAGCAGTAGCACAGAGAACATAAAGAAGGACTGCAGAGCTCTGGGAGAGGTGGTTAGGGGCTCTGGAGCTCAGATTGTCTTTTCGTCAATTCTCCAGGATACAGGGCAGGACCTTAAAAAGGCTAGGAGAATTGGCCAGGTTAATAAATGGCTGGAAGGGTGGTGCCATAGTCAGGGGTCTGGGTACCTTGAACATGGGACTCAATTTAGTAGGCGAGGTCTACTGGGGGCTGGTGGAGCTGGTCTGACAAAGAAAGAGAAGAGTGGATTTGGTAGGAGGCTTGGCAGTCTGGTCAAGGATGCTTTAAACTAGATGTGTTGGGGGAGGGGGGCATCATTCCATCCCAACACACCCAGTCACTGGCCAGCACCTACAGCAAAGGTTCTGAGCTATGTAGAGATATTCCAGCTTCTCCAGCCAATGAGCTGGCATCAGTTGGAGCTTGGCTCAGATGCCTCTGTAAAAATGCAAATAGCATAGGGAACAAACAAGAGGAATGAGACATATGTGCATGTCTACAGGGGTGTGATATAATAGGCATCACAGAAACATGGTGGGATGGCTCCTGTGACTGGTGTGTTGGAATGGAAGGTTACAGGCTCTTTAGGAAAGACGGGCCCGGTAGGTGGGGAGGGGGAGTTGCTATTTATGTTAGGGATAGGCTGGAGAGTATGGAACTCTGTCTGGGGCAGGTGAGAAGTTGACAGAGAGTTTGTGGGTCAGGGTTAAAGGGAGAACAGCAATGGGAGACATTATTGTGGGCATCTGTCACAGACCACCTGACCAAGAGGAGTCGGTGGATGAAGCGCACTATAGACAGGTAGGAACAGCCTCATGCTCACAGGCCCTTGCTCTCATGGGGGACTTCAACCACCCTAGTATGTGTTGGAGGGATGGTACTGCCCAGCATAAACAATCCAGGAAGTTCCTTGATTGTGTGGAAGACAACTTCCTTCTGCAAGTAATAGAGGAGCCGACAAGGAGAGGTGTCATGCTTGACCTCATCCTCACCAACAGGCAAGGGCTGGTTGGAAATGTGATCCACCAGGGCAGCCTTGGTTGCAGCAATCATGAGATGGTCGAATTCGAGATCCTCAGGACAGTGAGGAGAGAATGCAGCAAGCTGATTGCCCTGGACTACAAGACAGCAGACTTTGGCCTCTTCAGGAACCTGCTCAGTAAGGTTCCATAGGATATAGCCCTAGAGGGCAGGGGGGCCCAAGACTCTTGGGTGATATTCAAGAATCACCTGCTGCAAGCTCAGGAGCAATACATCCCAATCAGAAAGAAGTGCTGCAGGAGGGCCAGGAGACCTCCTTGGATGGTTAAGGAGCTGCTGAGGAAAATTCGAAGGAAAAAAGAGGTTTATAAAAGGTGGAAGCAAGGACAGGCAGCCTGGGAAGAATACAGGGATATTTTCTGGGAAGCTAGGGACCAGGTTAGGAAAGCTAAGGCCCACTTAAAATTAAACTTGGCTAGGGATGTTAAGGATAACAGGAAGGGATTCTATAGGTATATTGCAAATAAAAGGCAGAGTAGGGATAACATGGGCCCCCTCTGGAAGCTACTGGGAGAACTGGCTTCCCTGGATTTGGAGAAGGCTGAGGTTCTTAATGAGTTCTTTGACTCAGTCTTCATGGGCAAATGCTCTGACCACACCACCCCGGTCTTGGAAGGCAGATGTGGAGACTATGAGAATGAAAACGCTGGGCCCACTATAGGAGAGGATCCGGTTCGAGACCATCTTAGGAACCTGAATGTATACAAGTCCATGGGACCTGATGAAATCCATCCGCGGGTCTTGAAGGAGCCGGCAAATGAAGTAGCTAAGTCACTGTCCATCATATTTGAAAAATCATGGCAGTCAGGTGAAGTTCCCGACAACTGGAAAAAGGGAAATATAACCCCCATTTTCAAGAAAGGGAAAATGGATAACACAAGGAACTACAGGCCAATCAGCCTCACCTCTGTGCCTGGCAAAATCCTGGAGCGGATTCTCCTGGAAGGCATGCTGAGGCACATGAAAAACAAGAAGGTGGTTGGTGACAGCCAGCATGGCTTCACTAAGGGGAAATCCTGCCTGACCAATCTGGTGGCCTTCTATGGTGGGGCTACGGAACTGATGGACAGGGGTAGAGCAGCTGATGTCATCTATCTGGACTTGTGCAAAGCGTTCGATACTGTCTCACATGACATCCTTGTCTCTAAGTTGGAGAGACATCAATTTGATAGGTGGACCACTCGGTGGATAAAGAACTTGCTGGATGGCCGCACGCAAAGAGTTGTGGTCAATGGCTCAATGTCCAGCTGGAGACCAGTAACGAGTGGTGTCCCTCAGGGATGGGTGTTGGGACCGGTCTTGTTCAACATCTTTGTCGGTGACATGGGCAGTGGGATTGAGTGTGCCCTCAGCAAGTTTGCTGATGACACCAAGCTGTGTGGTTCGGTTGATACACTGGAGGGAAGGAATGCCATCCAGAGGGACCTTGACCCTCTTGTGAGGTGGGCTGATGCCAACCTGATGAAGTTTAACCATGACAAGTGCAAGGTCCTTCACCTGGGTCAGAGCAATCCTAGGCCCAGCTACAGGTTGGGCAGAGAAGAGATTCAGAGCAGTCCTGCAGAGAAGGACTTGGGGGTTTTGGTTGACGAGAAAATGAGCATGAGCCTGCAGTGTGCGCTTGTAGCCCAGAAAGCCAACCGTATCCTGGGCTGCATCAAAAGGAGCGTGACCAGCAGGTCGAAGGAGGTGATCCTGCCCCTCTACTCTGCTTTTGTGAGACCTCACTTGGAGTATTGTGTGCAGTTCTGGTGTCCTCAATAGAAAAAGGACATGGAACTGTTGGAACAAGTCCAAAGTAGGGCCACGAAGATGATCAGGGGACTGGAGCACCTCCCATATGAAGATAGGCTGAGAAAGTTGGGGCTGTTGAGGCTGGAGAAGAGAAGGCTGCATGGAGACCTCCTAGCATCCTTCCAGTATCTGAAGGGGGCCTATAGGGATGCTGGGGAGGGACTCTTCCTGAGGAACTGTAGTGAGAGGACAAGGGGTAACGGGTACAAACTTAAACAGGGGAAGTTTAGACTGGATATGAAGAAGAATTTCCTCCAACAAAACCACCAAAGTGCAGCACCAAAATTTCTGTCTCTGAACTGTAAGAAAAGTAGAATACTTCTCCCAAATGTGCTTAGATCTTCTCAGGAAAAAAAAAAAGTATTGAAACAAAATGACAAATATATCTATCTGGCTCATTCAAGCTTGTAAGTAGGTTGAATACACTCAACCTAATTCCTTTCTAAAATCATGTTTTTTCTAAAAGGTCTTCAAAGTGAACATCTTTATCATATAATTATGATATTTAAGTAAAAAAAATAGTAAATAAGTAAAAACTTTGGTTTACAAACATAGTTTCTATAGAAAGATACTATTTTTCTACAAGTATTTATTTTCTATGAGGTTTATTTCTGAGTAAAGCGTTAAAAGGAAGAACCTAAATTCTTAAGAAGTGCTGAAATCAGATGTTTCTTGTTCCTTTTGTCTTAATATTATCTTGTTTCTTTTCAGAAATATTAGCTTTCTAGATGTCTGGCTTCTGCTCTTTAATTTTTTTTTATTAGAAAAGTTTTAGTTAAGATTTATAGAAATATCCCAAATATTGAGACTTGAATAAATTCAGTGAGAATAAAGCTATTTTTTTAAATATGTTATAAATATCAACTTCTGTCAGTTACAATAGTTACTTAAATTAAGCTTAATATGTATCTCTCATTAAATGCTTGTGAGAAAAATCTATAAACCGGAGTTTATACACAGGAGATTAAAGACTGATGTTTCTTCTCAATTTGCTAGCTCTTAAATCCGTAAGAGCGCTTGTGTTTTGCTCATTACTGTATTACTGAATGAAGTTTAAAACCTACTGAGACAATGCTTTAGCTGCAATTGCACATGATTCTGTGCTTGATAAGGTCATATCTGATCAGCTAACATGCCTTTTCATGTCTCTGCCAATTTAGATGTAGTACATCCTGATAGCGTTACCTTTGACAAGCTCAGCAGACAAGGATGGTAACTATTCATAGAACTGTTTCTTTCCCGCCAGTACCACCTCACACTGAAATAATCTCAGTCCTATTCCTATTAAAAATCAGTCAGAATTAGTGTCAGTACCATTGTTTTGAGTGTCAAAGTGTAAAAATCTAGAATACACATCTGAGAACATGAGATTCCCAAATGTTTCTACTGTGTCTGTGGCTTGATTTCCACATGAGACTAGACTCTACGATGGAAAGCTATGCAAATTTTCTTATCGGAAAGAAACATTACAAGACACACTCAAACCACTTAACAGAGAATTTTGAAGTCTAAAGCACGTAAATGTCATATAAGAAAAGAAAGAACAGAGGTACGTTGTCTTAAAGCCAAGGACTATTTGTCTGAGAAAACAACAAAAACAGTCAAAATTTGCTCCCTATCACTCCTTCTTACATGTGTGAGGTTTTTTTACTGTCTATCGTAACAGAATATGGCAGACTATGAATTCCTCAAATTGAGGCTAAACTGCAACACCCATACTGAGATTGAATTATGATGTATGTCAAAAATAGTCCCATAAAATCCCCCAGTGCCATGAAGACGCCTTAATAACTGATGAAGGAAAAAGACTTCAGTGTTAGGAAAACAAGCAGGTTCACACAGTTTATAGGACATGTTAAAGTATTTATTTATTTGTGTTCACTTTTGCAGAGATTAACATTAAACAGATTTTTTTTTATCCATTGCTTTGTATCTTACAAAGCTTGCAGAAATTCTTAGAAAAAAATACATTTATAATTGAAACTAAAATATTTTTTGTAACTTGAAAATGTGTATTGATCATTCCTTACAATATTTTGCAGAGAAAGGTGCTAAGCATTAGACTTGTCTTTTGGGAAAAACATCCTTTGAGAAGAACCCAGGACATTTCCTTTTCTGAAATGAATGCAAAGAAGGCAAAAATTATTACAACACCATGGTGTTTGCATATTTGGGCCTGATGATACTTGAACTCAGTAAAAACTAATACCTAATTTAGTGGCACCTTCAAGAATTTCTAGTTGTAGAAAGATAGGAGCTGAAAAATGTCTCTCCGATCACAGTGAGGAAAGGACTTTATATGATTAGAAAAGAAGGTATTAAAATACTTTTCTGTCTTACATATTTTTACTTTCTTCTGAATTCCAGTTCTAGATTTCACAGCCCACACTGAGTTTCTCAGCCATTCACAATGAGAACCTAGCCAGAGCTTGACTGCCATCCCTTGTTTAAATGTGTAGATTCCATCTTCTAGAGAAAGAAAATCTTCTATTTTAAAAATGCAACACATCTTTTGTACTCTGTCATACTATGGTTTTGAATGCTTTCTGCATTTTACCTGTGCTGTTACGTTTCTTTGGCAACCAAGGGGAGGTGTGGGAGCACTAGAGTTTCTCTCTGGTAAAAAAATGCCAAAAAAGGATTTTATCCAGATTTGAGAACTTAGGAGTATTCCCTAATTGCTGACCTATTTATAACAGCTCATGGTTCATAAAGTTCCATGCTCCTTCCCCAAGTCCTTTGTCTCTAAGTGGCTAACACTTTTCTCTCTCTAATTAACATAGTTTACAATAAAACATAGAGGATCAGAGAAAGTACATAGTCTTTTTGTTCCCTATGGATACAAAAAAGCAGAAGGTATTTGTGATTTAGCCCATCTGTAACCAGAAACTTCTGAAACTTTCATGTTATTCTTGTAAATGTGTTTATTGTTTAAATAGAAGTAATTATTTTTCTTCTCCTCCTGGAAACTTCAAATTGAGCCAAATGTCTTCAGCATTCTGCTAGCAGATACAACATTTTAGAATAACGCACATATGTTCAATTGTTTTTAGAGAAGAAATGGCATGTAGTAACAGTCATTTGCTTAAATATGTAGATTCAGCTTCTAGAGAAAGAAAATCTACCCAGCAGTATGTTAATTAAATGAGCAAATATTCCATGAAATCTGTTTTTTAAAATGCAGCACTTTTATTGCCTTGTATCTTGCTCTGATGTTGAAGTATTTTTTTTTCCATTGTTTGGTTGATGTTTTCTTTAGAGCTGCCACAGTGTAAGTTTTCAGATCACAATGGCTGTTTCTGCTGAGTTTTTTGGAAATCACACTTTAATTCAAGAGGACAGAATGCTTCAATAGGTTTTACAAAATATTCTACATAGCTGAATATGTTTTCTTGCTGCAGGGCTAATTAGTGGGCTAAAACCATTCTACCTTTAAGAAGTGATAAGTTAGATTTTATATGCTTCAGATATTCCACTTCTCTTCCTTCAGTACATCAAAGGAATAAATTGCCCAATTTCTTGTCTACTAGAGGCACATGTAAAAATCTTAAAAAAAAAAAAGGCAGTTGTTAGAATTTTTTTTTAATTCTTCTGGTATGAATTAAAACAATTATTAACTTCAATGTTTATTTCCCAGTATATACTATCACAAATGTTGTCCCAGATTATTTTCATTTGTGTGTCCACTACCTATGTGAAAATTGGGTCTTAAGTTCTTTTTGTGCTTTAGAAAGCAAATTTGCTGTCATAGACTAGAGCTATCTTTCTTCAGGACACATTTTGTTACCATTCCTATGGTTCAATAGGAGTAAATTTCACAATCAGGACTTTTTATAAATTTGACTTTGCAGATCATTTCCCTTCTCCAAGGCTGATGAAAGTCATTGTTTCTTCTCCAAAAGTCTTCAAACAGTTATTAGATTGTAAGCTTTAAACTCTCTACACAGACAGCCTAAAAGATGCAAAGGTTACTGTCTCCCATGATGGTTCCCCAGTAAACATAAACACTTTTTTAAATATTGCAGAAATTACAGCTCAGACTCTCTTGAGGCTTATCTGGCAAGGAAAATTCATTTGTTTTTTTTGTTTTTTTCCATAATCTTAATTATTAAAAATACTACTGAAATCAGTCATATCTGTTCAGGTTTTTCCATTTGAAAGACACAATTTAGCTTGTTTTAAATTAAGTCTCTTGAGAATAATATTCTTTCTTTCCATCCTTGCTATTCATTTAAGATATGTTCATCTGCAATTTTGCCTTCATAGCAAATGGAGACAAAAATTATTCCCCACAGGAAATTAAATTTCACGTCTTTGGCAGACTTTACAGGCCATGAGAAACTCTAGGCTAATATTAAAAAAAAAAAAAAAAAAATCTCCTCACCTTGGCCTCCCTGCTTATTTCTGTTGAAAAAAGGTTGTTGACACTTTGAAAGCTAACATGCTAACCAAGGGCTACTAAAACACTGGAGGTAAATTTCCTATGTCTCTCATCACATTTTTGTCTCTTTTTTTGTTTTCCTTTACAACTCCCTCTTCCTTTTTCACTCTTTTTTGTTCATTATTTAGGCTATTTCATTAATTCTAAGACTAATCTATTTTTAAATATTCCTTTTCTTAGTAAAGTGATCCATATTATTTATTATGCATTCTACATGTAAAACGCAAATGGTTCCAAAACTAAGAGTTATTTTATGCATATATAGGTACAAAAATTTACTTGTGCATACTAGATAAAGAGTTTAACTTAAAGGCTTTGTGTAACTGTCAGCTCTTGCTTCTGTCGGGGATTTATTGCAGACAATTTAGAAGCTAATGTTTGCAAGCTTCTGTGAAAGTAAAAAACCATTATTCAGGTGATTAGTTTGTAAATTTCCTTTGAATTGATTAAATTTCTGCCTTAGAATGGTTTGTTATATCATACATGTAAAAATAAAGGGGATTTGTGTATGGAATTTTGGATAGACTGCAAAGCATGGTTTTCATCACTGGGATATCAAAATCTCTAATCTCTCTTGCTGTTATGTACTGACTGCACCCTGTTTCCTTAGCAAAAAGAGTTTTGAGGCAATAAGGGATAGATGCAAATGTAAGACTACAGAAGTACAGGATTCACATTTTCTATGGTATCCCCTATAAAGGGTTTCTGCTGTTTGTTTAAAAGTTTAATTCATTATTTTTACATTTCTGTCACAGATCTTTCATCAGTTTGTCAGCTCTGAAACACACCACATTTATCTAGTTCTAGAGGAGAACTATTTTCAAAACGGCACAGTTTTTTGTTTTTTTTTTTTCCATGGATATCACATCTACTGGCTGGTATGTACATAGGTATGAAGTCAACCACCTCTTTCTGTCTTTCCACAGACCTTTTATGGAAGCATCTAAATAGCAACCCTGTTTCTGTATCTCCAAGCAAATGTCCTCAGAAATCCTGAAAGTCTATAATGCTATAAATTTCAAAGGAGTAACAATTACAAGAGAGAGCTGAAAGTATCATCACTTTAATTCCAGGTCTTCTTATTGAACTCCAAGATTTTCGCCTCACAAAATGAAGTCTATACACCCATAAGATGTTTTGAATTGTTAAACAATGAATGTCAGCGAAACAATCAGTTTGCAATAACTTTGTGTTTAGAAACTGGAAGTAAGATAAATTCAAAGTATTCTTTTTCTTTTTTTCAAAACAGCAATTTTGTTTCCAGAAAATAGTGAAAATGAAGAATGATGATAAAATATTAGATGATGTAACCCAACAACTGAATAAATACATGTCTTCAAAAAAAGAGGCTTAATTTTCTAGCAAATTGAGCATGTAGGCACAGAGCTGAAAGCCTGTTGCAGTCATGCTGAATCTTTTGAAATTTGTTGGTTTTGAAGCTTCCTAAATAATGGCTTAAAAGCCTTTTTTGCTCTCCTACCTTCAAAAAATTTAGTTTGTCATTTTCTCGGTGCAGTAGACTGCATCTGTAACATACAAGGGTTTTAGCTAGGTTCAGGCTAGGAGAAAACTAACTCATTTGCTATATGGAGATTCCCAAAAAGACAAAGAGAGAGAAAGAGAGAAGAGGTAGAGCAGACTGGGTGAGCATGGAGTGAGTCTGATGAAAGAAACATGCAAAAAAATTGCTAAGAGAGAGAAAAATAAGAAATATGTAGACAAAGAATTGTGATAAAAGATAAAAAAGGAGAGAAGCAGCAGATTTTAATGCAAATTTTCATGAAAGAAACCCAAAATGTATCCTCTCTTAATATCTTGTATTACTGCTGGCATTAGTCTGTATGAGTAGGGACTAAACACAGAGTTATTTTGATCTAAATACTTAACATGCTGCCTTCACCTGTGAAAAAAAAACATGCTTGCAAAAATTCAGAATTGTCATTGGCATGTTTCTCAGGTTTCATTAACCTTGTTTCATGTATATTTTGCACAACAAGGCTGACATTTTATGTATGTATTGTTTCATAGACATTTTCTGGGGTTTGTCAAGTTCCTGCTTCATGTTCGGAACTTAATTTTAAAGGCCAATCCTGCAGCTGTTGAGATTAGAGGCAAACTCCTTTCAATGTCTGTAAGGTAGAAGCCTACCCTCATCAGGGTACTTTTCCTCCTGCTTGGGTTAAAACAAAGCCGACAGATTTTTAGGCTGTTTAGTATCACAACCACACACAAACTACACAAACAAATTGAGTGTATGTTACAGAATTCTGATTCTAAGTGACAATTAAGTCAATTCATTATCCAAGCTTAAAAGGAATTTGAGTTGTGTTTTTATTTCAGTGTTGTAATTTTTTGGAACTTGACCAAAAGGCAGGCTATAAAGACAACTTCCCAAGCAGACCATCATATTATAGCAAAGAATGGTGTTTGTTCAGGTAGTTGATTTTTGCTTCTTCATAACCATTCTGCAGTGCCAGATTATACCTTGAGCTTACCAAGATGTCCCACTGTAATGTTCAGATTTAACTAGAGAAATAGGTCACTGCAGAGGTCAGGCACTATCATACCCTAAAAAATCAGGCAACTAATGATAGCTAAGAGAAAAAAAAAAAACACCAGTTTGAGTGTTTTAAAATATAATTATAAAGCTTTGAACATACTATCACATATACCTATAATGCTATTTATTTTTAATTCTGTTTTAATGAGGGATGTAATAGAAAACTCACCTTAAAATAGCATCTTTTTCATTGTTTTGTACTAGCTAAGCTTGAATGCTGGTGAAAAATGGTGTGGAAATGGATCGGACTAGAAAGATACATGTGCATAAACAACTACTCTAAGTAAACTTAAGTTGGAGTTATGATGACTGAGGAAAAAAAGCTACAGGCTGAACGAGTTACAACAAACTGAAATCCCATTCTCCAAAAGTGATTATTTCAGCAAGATAACAATGCAGTTCTTGTTTACTGGCTAGGAAACATGGATTTATAGTGATGATAGTCATTAAAGCCCCATAGGGAGATGACTAAGAACTAAACCACACATTTTAATTACAAAAAAGAATGGAAACAGCTTACCTTGAAACTTTGCTAATATAGACATAGCCACATTTCTAAAGGTGCAGAGTTTCAGAAAAAGAGTTACTGTTTTTTTTAGGTGATATGGTAAACATCAATGTTAGAAGGCCAAAATATTTTCAGAAAGTATGACAAGAAGAGTGATTGTGATCACTTTTCTCATTCAGTAATAAACATTACATCATGAATGGCAACATTGACTACTAGTGCTAGCTCATTTTCACCTTTCATTTCGTAAAATGTTCAATTACGTAGTAATAGGCAGGAATTAAATACACCAGTCATCAATCTATTTGCCTGCTATTGCACTGATACTTTATTAGAACTGCCTTATAAAGATCTTCACTCTTCCCTCTGCTGTATGTGGGTTTAGGATGAAATACTTATGTAAATATCATGGAAAACTGCACAGACTATTTGATATGAATGTGTTTATTGATTCAACTCATCTCTAAGGGGTTCACTTTGCAAGATCTGGAAGCAACAACATTTTGTGTTGTGTGGCCTTGTAAATGTATACTCCGATTTTCTGGTAGATAAGAGATCTGGATTCTAATCTCTCTTTGACACAGTTCTGCTATCATCTTGGGCAGTCACTGGGGTACAGATTTTTGAAGTGACCTTTAATAACGGGTTCTTCGAACATGAATTTGTGAAGATGGGCACAATAAATTTGGGACTCTGAGTATTAACTCAAACTCTTTATTAAAAATTGTGGCTGTATTTTCAAACTGTTCTTTATGGTTGAACTACTATGTCTACCCTTATGTGCAGAAAAGGACAAATCTGCTAATCAGAGACTGTTGAGGGTTTTATGCAAAGGGTGCTACACCTTTTCATTAATTAAATGCCAATGACTGATTAAATTATACAGCTTCTTTAATAAGGGATATCTCAAATCTAAAGCCAGCCCAAATTATGAGAAGCTAAGACGGAAGAAAATCAGTTCAACACTTTTTTATATAAACAGAGTAAGGAAGTATCTGCATGAGGATGAGGAAAGAACAAGGATTTAATTACTGTCCTAACCCACTGAACACAAAGGAGTTACAATAGGTGTTTAAAATCTACACTGTATATAGGCACAGTTGAAACTGCACCACATATCCAAGGCTTTTTCATACACAGTGGAGAGGAAGAGACATCTTACAAAGATGATTCTTTTAAGTATTTTAGACAACTTGATTAGGGTGACTTGTCTGAAGCTCTATAGATGCTATTTTCTCAGTAACTATGAAAAAGACATCATGTTCTGACTTGGACACTGATCCTTTATCTTTTAGATGTTTAAAGTCATCTGACACAAAGTGTGTTGGCATGGATTGACCTTTGGCTTTCTTGAAATATCCAAAGGAATTAGGGTCTCCTACAAAATCCTTATTTAAATTTATTATTTAAATGAACAGTTTAATTGGAAAAGTTTTTTTTTTTTTTTTTTTAGTTTGGTGGTTTTGTTTGTTTGTTTGTTTGGTTTTTTTGTTTGTTTTTTTTTATCTCCCAGAGCATAATGTACCACACATTTATTTTAGGACCTTGTCAGATTAACAAATCTACCAAATTAGAAAGAAGAGCTAGATCAAGAGAAAGAAATGGAAAGAATAAGAAAAAGAAAAAAAAGGACATATGGAGAAGATTAAAGAATAAAGAAAGAAAGGTGGATAGAAAGGAAGAGAAATAAAGGGGGAAAGAAGGAAAAAAAGAAAGGAGGAAGGAAAGAGAAAAGGAAGAGAAGAAAAACAAGAGGAGGAAAGAAGAAGGAAAAAGAGAAGGAAGAGAAAGTGAAGAGAAAAAGAAGGTAGGCAAAATAAAGAAGGAAAAAAAGAAAGAAAATGTGGAAGATGAAAAAGGAAAAAACCCAAAACCTACTTAGTAGATTTGTATAGCTTTAAGAAGAACCAGGAGCAGTAGTTTTTGAATACATTTAACAATTCTAAATTGCATAGCTGGCACAAAGATACTATTGGTAATAAGCACTTTAGAAATGACAGTGTTAATATGCTAGTTTAGGCAATTACCATTTTCTGATCATTACTTGTTCTATGTTTAAGGTAATTACAAGTGACCTTAATTCCAGTGAGGGCTTGGTTTGATAAAACAAAGCATCCAGTACCAATAGTGAAACTGTTTTATACATCTGTTAATGCTATCACATTTGTTCGTCCAGAAAAGAAAAGGAAAAAAGAGTGTCAAGTAAATCTTTACCTGATATAAATTACCACAGCCTTAAATTTCCTATAAAGTTGATTTACACAGACTGGTCAATATGTACCAGAGTTAACCAAAAGCCAATATTCGCCTATTTACAAATTGGAAAATAAGCATTCTTGCTGCAGGGAAAAGTAAAGCATGTCTTTGATTCTTCCCTGAACAAATGAAAAAATGAACTTCCAAATGTAAGGGTACCAAGTCATATTGCAGTGTCATTTGTAAAAGAATCCTGAGGCTGTGGCAGGCTAGCTTATCTTACTGTTGCCAGGTTTATTACAAGCAGAGTTTTGCATGCTTAACACTTTTTGAAGGATTTCAGAATGTCAGATCCTGACTGACAGCTTTACTTGGTGACTGCCTTGCTTGCGAGTATATGACAGTTTGACAGGCCTCCTTAGGGTTCATTTAATTATTTTATGCAAGTCTCCTTACTGAATAACATTGACCATTTTACTTTATACGCACAGCAGCAACAAACTTAAGCTGCCACGTTTCATTCCGCCCTAACTCCCCCACTTATTAGCTCCAGGCATTTTTGTACTTTCCCCCTCCCTCCTCCTTCAGTCAAAAATGTAGATTTAGAGTAACATATGCACACAAAAAGGTAACAGAATGAAGACTAATATTTACATGGTTTCATATGAAATTAAAATGTCATCAAATATTGCAAAAAGTAGGCAGACATACTGATATGAAAATGTCATTCTGGAAACACTCTTTTAAAGGAAAATAAAAGCAGCAAAAGAAGCACAGCAAGGAGAGAAAGAGAAGTTTTAAGTTCTGAATAAAACTTGTATATAATCATTGCTATTATTACCATTATTCTTCCTGTTGCTTATATTGTCATTGTTATTATGGCTTCTTCTCCAGCAGCATGCATCATACAGCTATCTCCAAAGCTGCTTTAATTTAGACAAATACTGTTGGTTTGGGTTTTTTTCTCATTATGACAGGTATGCTCACTTCCACATGCTCACTTTCTTAATACCCATACCTGCAGCAATTGCTGTAGATGTGGAATGGAAGGTGTGATTTATAGAGTCATTAAGTAGGTAACATGCTCTTGAAATGTTCATTAACAATTCTGAGGTTCAGAGTATGGAAATTATACATCTATTCTTGCTGGATAGTACCATGACATTGCCTTTTCCTGTGACTTGTCTTCTGTCTGCAAATTCCTTGCCATTTTTATCATAGCAGTTCAGAAAGGCAGTTTAAAGGCCCAGAGAGGCTTAGACACTCTATTCATAGATCTGCCTAAGCTACCATCTAGTCTGATGGGGAGATGAAAGTAGTTAAAATTTTAGCATTTTAGCATTTTTTTGAACATTCTGGAAAAAGAGCCAGAATACCTAACACATGACGGTTAATCCAGAATGGCCTAACAACAATCTCCTGTTCCTCTTTGCTTAAGAACAAAACACTCAGAATACAATCATAGAATGATAGAATAGTTAGGGTTGGAATGGACCTTAAGATCATCTAGTTCCAACCTCCCTGCCATGGGCAGGGACATCTTGCACTAAACCGTGCCACCCAAGGCTCTGTCCAACCTGGCCTTGAATACCGCCAGCAATGGAGCATTCACAACTTCCCTGGGCAACCCATTCCAGTGCCTCACCACCGTAACAGTAAAGAATTCCTTCCTTATACCCAGACTAAACTTCCCCTGTTTAAGTTTGAACCCATTACCCCTTGTCCTATCACTACAGTCCCTAACGAATAGTCCCTCCCCAGCACCCCTATAGCCTCCCTTCAGATATTGGAAGGCTGCTATGAGGTCTACAAGCAGCCTTCTCTTCTCCAGGCTTAGGACTGGGGGTTCATCAATGACACTCTTTGCAAGAAAAAAGTATATTTTTCTGACCTCAAAAAGGATCCACTTTTTTTTCCCTGTTGTAGATATGATCCAGTTCTTGCATCCTGGTCCACAGAATTTCTATTTCCATGACCCATACAGGTGGTCTGGATGCTGTGTGGAAACCCATGGAATGGTTTATAAGGAACCACTATCAAGAAAATATCAGAGTTGTGCATAAATTGATGTATTAGCAAAGCTGTTGTAAGTTCCCACAAGAAATTTAGAAAAAAAGTATGGTAATTTTCAGTTTTAGCAGCCAAGTATTCCACAGGAGAATTGAATATTAACTTTAGCTCCTGCAGTTTTGGTAGCTAAGTAGTCCCCATGAGTATTGAATATTAAATTTGGCTCCACCAAGCACTTCTAGTGTAACCCTAGAGAAATTGTGGAAGGTAAACCATTGTTTCATGAACTGTAGGTTTGCTTCTTTTATACTTCAAAAGTATGATGTTTCACATGTATACTTTTAAAAATCATTATTTATTAAGCGTTTAACAGCTATAGCTGCAGATGAAATTGTTGACAAAGCTCTGCATTTCTATGACTGAGGAAATGATCAAGAGAAACATGAAATGATATATTGGAGACAACCATGGCTGTTTACCCCACTTTTGAAAAGCAGTTCTATGATAAGTGAAGTAACATACACATAAATGAATAAAGCAAATGATCAAAATAGATCCATGTATTCAAAGTTATAAGTTCAAACATGATGATACTGACATCAAAATGTTCACCTAGAAAGTCATATATGTAGAATAAAAGAGATGATATCTGGTGAATTCATACACTGCTGAAAAGATGTGTACTTTGTAGCCAGTGGAGACATGAAACTGTTTCTGAGAACAGTTAAAGAAAGACTTTTGACCAGCTATTCAGGTGTTATAAATTTTTATGGCTCTTTGGCACTTCGGCACTTCTGTTGAAGCTACACCAATTTCTAACTCCTTAGAACATCGAACTGAAATTGCGTGTGTGGAAGAGGACAGTCTTCATTTTGGCACTTCCAAACTTGCTTGCGATTGATTTGCAATCTCGGCAATGTCTTTTTTCTACAGAATTGTGAGCGGAATGTTGAAACAAGTGTGAATTTATGACTAGACTACCATCTCACACTCTAAAGACTCCTGTTCTGACTTGTTTTCTGAGTAGTGTTTTTCTCATAACAGCAATAATAATAGAAATAGTTTTCATTTCAGTGCCGAACTGGATTGATGACTTTAATCTGTAGTCCTCTATAATCATTAGTTAAATAAAATAATATTTATATGTGTGTAACAATAAGAATTAAAGAAAATAGCAAGTTTCTAAATTTTGAGCACTCTCTTGGTAAACAGAGCTTGCCATCTAACTTCATGATCTAGTAGATATTTGTAGGGAGTTTCTAAATTGTTTGTAGATGTCAAGATCAATCTTTTAAGGCAAAAGATTTACCAACTTGACCTCTGCCTACACTTATTTTCTCTGAAAGAGCATAATTTTATGTGAACAGCACAGAAGGAATATGGCTTATTCGACTATAGTGCAAATCTTTCCTCTGTTCTCAAAGAAGCTCAGTATTTGTTACAGCAAAGTGGCTTGGGATGCATCTTTCAGATGCAGCTTTGAGTGGGAGGCCAGCAGTAGTGGTTGTTGATAAAAATTGGATGAACAGTCTTTGTGTTAAAGGCATCATCAGAGTGCAGACAAAGTTGTAGCAGTGGTGACTCATTCCATTTCCTATCAGGGAATATCACCACATAGTATAATTATGTTGAATGGCACTGTTTAATCAGAAACAGATATCAGAATCTGAGATGACAAAAAATATTTTTATACCATCATTCTTCAAAGATACTTTCTACCCTTTGTTCCATCCCTTGTCTTCTTTCATGGAGAAAATAAATCATCTGTGTGAAAATAATAGATTATGCAGACTATTTATTATGAACATCACACATTCAGGGCTTCACTGATGACTCCCATCTTGTGATTATGTTGTGTGGAGATAAAAACATCTGCTGAATTAATGACAAATCTGTTAGTGCCTTCATCCACTGCCCTGTTTGAAATGTTTAAACTCATCGAGTGTTTGCTTAATCTATTTTCTTTCTTCATATACCATGCTCACTGCCTGGAGCAAACCCATTTAATAATTTTCAATTGAATAAAACCACAACTCATGACCCAATAAATTATTAAAAAAACCTGCATTGCATCAGATTCATCATTCATCTTATCAGTGGCAGAAAGCCTACAGAATTCCTTAACAGCTCTTTCTGTGATAAATAGTTCTATTAAGATTTATGAATACAGTGGTATATATTAACACATATTTTGTTACTGAATTATCTGTCATAGTATTTCTTTTTTTTCAAGCATCAATATGTTGCATTATTAATTTCACTGGTCTGGAAAACTCAGAGTCAGCTATCATCATATGTTTTCTGTTTAGTTTGGTGTTTGTCGTGGTTGTGATTTTTTTTATCTTAACCCTGAGATCCCTTCAGAAACGCGGCAGTATTGTTCTGAACTGTTTTTATTCATTTTTTCAGTCAAGTTCTTAAGAAATTTATCCTCTAGGTCCATCTAAAGTGGTTAATTGTAAAATATAGAACAATTTTGACACATGATAGAAAGAATAAACAGTGATTGAGTAGCTGCCATAAGAATGCCTGATAACATGGATTAGGAGATATCTGTTTCACTATACAAATGCATTAGAAATTAGTGACTTCTAAATGTAGATTCTGTTCATCAGATTTTTTGAAGCTGGACAATTATGTAGTGGCTACTGCACAGAGATGGCACACATTTTTTCATCCATTCATTTCTCAATAGAAAATCCAAGTTTTTAGTGAAAAGCAAACACAAAGGGATTAATTTTTTTCATCACTGAGATGGAGGTAGAAGGCTTCTTCAACATAGTGATACAGGGGTGAAAAGGAGTGTTGAGGGAAGTAGAGCAAAAGGTAAAATCAATGATCAGCCTGATCATTTACTTATCAGAGGTCCTAGCCTGAAGAAATTAATGCAATTACACAATAAAATACATTTGTATCTGGGAATGCTAAAGCACACTGGTGAGGAGCAATTAATCCTTTGCTATTGCTTGCACTATTTTTGGCTTCTCAGCCTAGAAATGTATGGAGCAAATGTGATCTTTTTCTTCACCATATTATTTTGATTTAATGAAAACCATCATTAGAACTGATATTGCCTGTAATGTGCAGTTTTAGGGAAGATATTTTCACAGTAGATGGAGATGTTAGAAATCTGCAGTTTGTAAATAATTTTGATGCTGTGTTCTTTAGTTTGTAATAACAATTTTGTTCCTTCCTAGAAAAAAAGAAAAAAAAATATGTACAGTCCTTTCTATTTTCCATTGCAAGAAGAAGCAACTCAGCTCTGGAGGCAGTCTCTCTTCCACATGGAGGGATATGAGAGCCATCATTAGTCTCCTAACCCTTCATTTGATCTGGGCTGAAGGCCAAAATTAGCTTACATTGTGACATTTCATTGTATAGCTTTTTAGCAGGAGAACCTGCCCAAGCCTCTAAGGACAGAGACTATGCTCATCAGAAAAAAGCTGGAAAAGCTATACAACATGTACAGTTATCTCTTCTTACTTGCTTTAGCACTTATTTCTTCCTGGAAGGTATTTTCACAGCATGATGAAAAAGATTTAGCCCAAAGGTATTATTTAATCGGTACACATTTCAGTAAAGATAGATATTTTATGCAGATAATCTTATTTTATGAGTAATCTCCCCTGCATGTACATCAGTTTTTGACTGTTCCAATAACTTCTTAAACCACAAAGACTCTTTTTAAAAACTGTCTTTCATAAGCAGTAAAGGTACTTGCTTTAGAAAAGTTTTGAAATCATGGCACTTAAATACAACCCCGTCACTTATTACAGTGCAAAACAATAAACAATACTGGTTTGGGCTAATGCACTTTGAACTTTCAAAATATTAATGTGGAACTGCTCAGTTTTGTTTTAAAAATAGCTAAAATGAGTAAAAGCATTACTGTTTTTTAAGGCTTAACATGTTGCTATGAAAAAAAGTTCTAACGCATATTTATCAAGAAGAAATTTAATGACAGACCCAGACTTGGCTCTTCACTCTTGGACATATGAATTCAGCTTTTTCAGATGCTCACACCAGTCCCCAAAAGATAATTGCAGGTCTTTGTAAAAGCTGCATCTCCCAGGGTCTGAGAGACTGAAAGGAATCAGTGCGGGCCAAGGTGCAATCTGCTGATTCAGCACAGGGTGAGGGGAGCCAAGTCCCTTTTGTTCAGTTTGAACCCTCACTGTGTTTAATCTACATCCTCTTTTTAATCTACATAGTTGTAAAAACCTCCCACAGGTGCTCTGCATCCTCCTAGGGGAAACGTTGCTTGTTTGCTGTGTTGTGGAAGGTTCAGCAGCTGCAACAGCAGCACCAGGGTGGCATTCAAAGTATACAGTTCATACACAGTGACATGTTTAAGCTGGATGCCTTTTCCCAAGGGGTGTAGGCAGACAAAATCACAAGAAATAATTGTATGCTCAAAACTGGATGTTCTCTGAACCCAATTACCTGATCAAAAAGCAACTTTTACCTTCAGTTGCACCTCAGCAGGAGTAGCAAATTACAGTAGCAGTACTACAAAGTGTTGGAGATTTATCACTCTGCCTTGCCATTTTCACCTCCTCCCCTCCGAGATTATTTACCTTTTTCCTTATAAACCAATAGTTATTATCTATTTCCCTCTCTTCCCTGGAAGCTCTCTCCACATCTCTGCCAGAACAATGCATGGGAGAACAATAAAAGTAATAACTTGATTTTTTTGTTTTTTTTTTGGTTTTTTTTTTTTGGTTTGTTGGTTGGTTGGTTTGGTTGGGGTTTTTTTGGTGTTTCTTTCTCACTGTTTGTTTTGTTATAAACAAAATCCCTTAATATTGTAAAAAACACTCAGACATGAGTATGCTAGCACTCAGGTCTCTCCAGTGCTTGGAGGCCTTAGGTCTGCCATACATGGTGTAGTCTCAATATCTGCCATTACACTCTACCTCCAAAATCACCCCAAAAAAACAAGAAAAAAACAGTAATGCTTGTTCCTCTAGCGAACAAGGTAACAAGAGAGCTGTCAGTTCAGCCTGGTTCGCAGCTAAGTGATCAGTGAAGAAACTGAAAAACTTCTCAAGGAAAACCTCTCTGCTCATACATCAGGTGCAAACAACACAGATTGACCAGCTTACTATCTCTGCCACAGTACCTGCAAAACTGTATGTCTGGCACGGATTAGAGGGTGTCAGAATAAGTCTGTTGTTAAATATATTTCCTTTAACCACGTTTCACCTTTCTTCTGCCACTTACAGGTAAGTGCTGCCATTCTGTGTGCTCCCAATCAGTTTTCCTTCAAGATGTCTGGAAAAAGGATCAGCCTTACTTAGACGATTCTTTGTGCAGCTTTCAGCTCTGGCTTGTATGGGATTTCACAGTGATACTGCTATGGAAATTGGAGAAGCTAAGAAGTCTGTAGCATCCTGTGCATCCTTAGAGCGACAGATTAAACAAAAATATTGATTTTGTAGTCAGGCAGAATCAGAACAAGACTACAAGTCTGTGAGTCCAACATCAGTACGCATGCTGCCCCATCAGACGTAACGTGCATGATTTAGGTTTTAAAAAGGAGAACAAGTTGGTTTTGTACCTACCGTTTTCTAGTGTTAGCAGGTACGTATAGTTTGGGACATATATCAGTGATATGCCAATTGTGGTGAGGCAAGTATATTTGGTCCATCTGACTTCAGAAACCTTTATTTAGTTTACCAAATATTTTGTAGGAAAAAAAATATATGCAGGTTAAAAAAAAAAAAATCAGCCTTTATTTGAAGGATAACATGATCTAAATGTGGCATTACATAGATAAACAGGTATAAGTGCATTTTAAGCCAGGTACTAAGCTACCATGAATTGGCAGAAACTCCTTAACTTCAGTATTCTTTGATACTCTGATGATTTTACAATTCAGAACTTTATTTTAGCATGCTGAACAGCAAAATAATATCTTCCTGAGCTATTGTTTCATCAAATAATATTCTTATTTGCAGCCTGTTTCATCTAGTTTATACAGAACAACTGAAAGCCTACAGTGTTTCTGTTTTTGGGGTCCTAAAGGCTGTGTAAATCCATGCACTTCATGACTGCATTCATTGGTATATTTTTATACTTTTTCCTCAAAATTTTGCTTTGTTCTTATAATTAGCACTAATTGTTTACTTATTGTGGAGACATGTTGTCCTAAGATTGTTCCTGTAAAATGAACATAACTTCTGTGATACCTTCTCAATTCACTTTCAGGAAAGACGTGATATCTATACGCGAAATAACCCCCCAAATGATCAAGAAAAAAGTGAAAGCCTGGTTTCTTTTCTGAAGGAGACTGCAGTGTACTTTCTTTTGACACACTATGTCACTACTAATGATATCAAAGCCATTTTAGTAATGTAATAATGGAAAAAGTAAGGTTTTGTTTATCATAATAACCCTCTACCAAAGCAAATTTAATTTTGTGTACATGGAAGGAACTTAGCTCATTGTAAAGATCTTTCTTTGCAAGTTACAAACTGACATGATCTATATTTGAAACTAATGTAATTGGGAAACTAAAATTGTCATTCTCCTTAAACTGTGTGTTTAAAGAAAGCTGTATTGCTTAGACATATTGCATAACACCTCAAATTTCCTTGGGATATAGGTTTTGAGAAGGGGTAACACCATGTGATTTTTGTTGAGGTGAGCAAGTCCATTTTACCCCTACGAAATCTGTGTCTATGGAAGAAGCAATAAAACAAATTGGAAGACATGTTATCCTCTATCTGTTGTCATATTCCTTTTCACTGAGAGGGGAAAAATCTACAAATTTACCCCTCACCCTTGAGGGAGCTGCCCAGTACTCCTCTAAAGTGATTGCTTTGATATATTTACCAGAACACAATACTTTACAATAGACTTGTAAGATCCATTCAAAGCTATCAATTAGTTGGACTTTCACCAGAGCATAGGTAAACAGAGAGGTATGGGCAAGGCATTGAAGACTTCGGTGACTTAAGATCTTAGTCACTTAGGAAAAGGGAGCAGCAGCCAAATTCTGTCCTCTGTCTGTGTCCCAAGATTATAAACTGCTGAAATCTGAATTACCAGTTTTAAATATCACATTGAGACATTTTAGAGGATAACAGATGAATGGAATTAAAAAAAAAAAAAAAAAAGTAAAACCCACACCCAAACAAAAAGCCAGGAATGAAACGTAGAGTGGCAATATATACATATCCTGTTCAGGGTAGATGGAAGTGTAGGCAAAAGTAGTAGGATTCTTCACATATTAAGCATTTAAAAAAAACCCAAACACATAGCATGAATAAAACAGAAGGCACTTTTAAATCTCTTCAAGGAAGGATAGTAAAGTATAGTTGTTGAATTATTCTACTCCTATTTCTGACAGAAAACTGAAATATTAAGAGAAATACTAATAGCCCTGAGAGCCTTCTTTGTTATGGAAGATTTTAGCTTCTAAAGATACATATTCCTGAACAAATGCTACTAATAAAAATAGTGCTGAATGTGATAGGAGGAGAATTTAACCTCTGAATTTGCATAGTTTCAGTGAAGAGAGTGTCACAAGGGAAATGAAATGGAAGAAGCTGTGATTTAGTAGTGGCATTAGAGAAAGGAGGGGGAACTGATTAAAGAAGAAATTTTAGTGTTTCTGGAATGTGCTGGAAAAAGAAATAACCAAGAGGTAGAAAGATTACAGTTTCCTAGCAATGTGTTGAACTAGAGCTTTTTTTAATATTTTGGTTAGTGAGCCAGATGCATAAAATATGTGGGTGCCAATGAAGTTAGTTGGTGTTACGTATTTTGGGATAATTGTTAAAATGGAAATTATTAAAACACAGCAAAAGATGAGGTGAAAGGTGAGTAGTATAAAATGAGAGGTCATGTATTTGAAATCCCTAACAAAATCCTTTACTGTGAGTTTGTATCTTAGAAAGTCTGTAGTTTGGGTATATTACTTCACCACAGAATGAATGTTTTAAATCATACACTTCTGTACTAGAACAAGATACACATCTGGCTCAAGTATAGGAAGGAGGATATGATAACCTTTTTTACCTTTTTTATTCAGGCAAGCAAACAGCATTGCTACTTTCTTTTAACTACAATGAATTATTCTTCATTTATCTCTTTTCTTCAGGCTGCTGGAAAACAGCTGATTTTAGGGACGTGTCAGTAAATCAGTACGCTATTCCTTTCTCTCTAGCTGAACAGTCAAGACTACATCCTACTAATACTTCCGCATTATACTGATATGATTCATACATTTTTGTCATTTTTGTTCTCTATTGTGTTATGCCTTTTTTTTAACTTCATTTTGCAGCAGTAAAAATGATGCATAAGCCAACTACAAGCTTCATCAGCAATAATCACCTTCTCAGTGCTATTTATCTCATTATTCTTTTTCTTAGCCTTCATTTCGGCCCAATGATTTCTTTTTTTTTTTAAGAACAGTACATGCAAGCACCTCTTGAGTGCTATACTGACTCTACTCCTGCACATGTAAGTAGTTACATACACATACACTCACACAAGCAATTCTAATCTTACTTATTAGTCTTCCCAGTGGAAATTATTTATGGTGCAACATCAGGTAGTAGGAAGCTGACTTGATGCATTGGTTGATCAATGCCCAGTACCATAAGGCTCTTGTATTCACTGGGACAGCTGTTAATACACAGTGCAACAGTAATTAATCAAGAGGAACCATAAGAGGTCTTTCTTCCTTATCCCCTCATATTTTCAAAGATCTTGAAGACAAAAAAAGCTAATAAGGAGAGATTGGTTATTTGCAGTCAGTGACTTTCACTATTCTTTAATATTAATCTGAATAATTAAGCTACTAGTTTTTTCCCGTTTTCCTTTGTGTCCCAGCCTTGTTCCCACTGAAATATGGGTGCAAATAGGAAAACAGGCAGATTATCTTTGGAGTTTACAAGCTCTAAAGAAAATGGGGCCGGACTCTCCTCATTGGTACCCAGTTAGAGGACAAAGAGACAATGGACAAAAAATTAAATACAGGAAATTCGTTTAAACAGGAGAAAAAGGAACAAAAAAAAAAAAAAAAAAAAAAAAAACACAACCAAAAAACAAAAACCAAACCAAATCAAAAACTCAAAACAACAACCTTTTTCATTGTGAGGGTGGCCAAATGCTGGAGCAGGTTACCTAGAGAGGCTGCAGAATCTCTACCCTATGGGATATTCAAAATCCAGCTGGACATGGCACTAACCAGCCTGCTGTAGCTGATCCTGTTCTCAGCAAGAGGGTTGGACTGGATGATCTCTGGGGGTACTTTCCAGCCACAGCACTTCTGAGATTCTGTGGTACTGTAGTATCAGTTTGCTTGAACAGGTAAAAATTGTCAAGCTCTGCTTCTGTATTTTATGCTTCTCTAATTAATTTTTATTTCCTGTTTATTCTCCTAATGAAGCATGAGAGTTGGCATGAGATTCTGAAAACAAATATAAATCATGTGGCATGTGGCATTATATTTATAATTGTATTTAAAGGGACAGCTGACATCATATAAACAATCTCAATCTTATTAGCTAGCTCCTAACATTTATCCAGAATCTGGACAAATTGCAGGTTATAATTTGTTGTTTGGAAATTAAAAAAAAAATAAAAATCTCTGTGTCATAACTAAGTCTGTGAGTTCTTTATAACAAATATTTCCCTGGAAATAAAATCCTTTATAGCTGGAAAAAAGAAAACAAATTGAAAAGGAAATGGCAATACTTAATAATTGTTCTAGTTTAATAAATGTTACAGCCCCAAATAAGATAAATAAGTTTTTCACTTGCTTTCTGAGATATCACATAGAGCAATATTTTAACTGCATTTCATTTACAAGCACAGACAGTCCTGAAGTGTCTCATTTTGCATGTCAACTCAGCTGATTTTCCACCCACACTTCATTACTTCTGCCATATAATGTCACTTTTATGATTTTGCTTAAAGTAATAGCTGTGGTAGGGTAACAACAGAAAATGGTGTTTTCCAGTCCTGCTAATTACATTTTTTGTTTTGAAAAAGGACAGGAATATTTTACTATAATATTTAGCTCAGTAACTTGTATAGAGCAATATGTATAAATATCATGCAAGTTTCTAGATATAAACAGTAAATACACAGTATTTATCTTTATAGTTTGCTTAT
Source organism: Ara ararauna (assembly GCA_028858755.1). NCBI lineage: Eukaryota > Metazoa > Chordata > Aves > Psittaciformes > Psittacidae > Ara > Ara ararauna. The sequence continues at coordinate 57,920,843 of CM054377.1, read as the reverse complement.
TTTTTAATCCAAGGGAGACGTTCATTTTCAGACTACATTAGTCTCATTTATCTCCATGATGTCCTTAGTGTTATAAGATGTTACAGCAACATTACCAGCTCCTGCAGGCCTGTATCAGCCTCTAGCTACTCAGGCATATTATTAGATTGCCAACATAATTGGGACATCTCATATAAAAAGAGCCAACCTACTGGCTCCAGTTCTTTGTAAAAGCATTTGCCTGATTTAATAGCTTTAAATTTATCGAGTGTTCTGCTGGTTTTGTTGGGTTTTTTTTCTTTTTGGGTACATATAGACTACTTGGAGAATCTCGTTTGAGACTGCTAAAATATGAAAAAAGGTAGTACTTAGCACAAATTCTTGCTATTGTCACATACTGTACTCCTCTGTTAAATCACCGCATAACATTTGGATGAAGGAAAGTCATAGAATACTTTTGAAACAAAAAATAGCTAGAGAAGTATTTTGAGGTGACTGTTCCTACCTAACTCTGTAAGGGGCATTTTGATATTTTGTGGAAAGTTACCCACTTTTCATAGGATTTAATACCACATTTTTCGAATGTACTAGTTTGTGGTTGGAAAAAGAGAAGATATTTTGAGGGGAAAAAAAAAGAACATTCAGGACAAATTTCATTGTTGATGAGTAGTCAGAGAAAGAGAATGGATTCTTTCCAAAGTGTCTTCTGGGATTTGCACATACTTTTCAAATAAGTCACTTTGACCCACACTCTACAAAGTGATACAAGTATTTATCTATTCTGTTAGTTTTTTCATTCATGCACCAAAAAATAAAAAGAATTAATCATGAAAACCCAAAGACAGAAAGATTATCAGTAGATTCCCCAATATAAATGCATGAAGCTGAACCAGGGCAACTGTGAAGCAAAACCGTGTAGTTTTTCGTTGGAATTCAGGGCATTTTCCCTTCTCAAACCTTCTCTCTAAATTAAATTAGATAATTTTAAACACAGAAAGCATAGTAAGTCACCAAACTTCTGTCCATGTGGGAAACTGAATTAATTTTCAAATACATTATTTTTGTGATTAGCTGGGTATCCATGCACTCACATACACAACTGTGTATATCACACATAAGGCATATGAAATGCTATTGTTATATTTTCTCTGAATAAGAAGTATTAGCTTTTTGTGGTCATTATAAAAGCTTTTTGAAGCAAGTTATTGAAAGTAAGTCTTTTAGGAACGGATGGATATTTGTATATTTTGCCTAATGTATATGAACCTAATATATAAAAGGCAAAACAGTATACAAATTAGCTACATGCTATATATTAGGCAGAAGTATATACAAATTTATCATATGAGTGAAGTACTTATTCGCCTTCAAGCCTTATTCAATTCTAGCTACTATACTGATGAACAAATCAATCATGGAACCGAACTGAGTAGGTACTCTAAATCCGTCTAGCTTCAGCATCTGGAACTGAAGTCAGTGAGTTAATAAATGAGCTGGTTTCAGGAGAAGATGGACGTGCCCAGAATCTTAAAAACAGTGAGTGAATGCTAAGAATAACTGGATAAGACAAAGCAAAAGCCTATTCCCAAACCTGAAATATTCTCTGGGTATTAGTAAATTTCTCTGCATTTTCATAATTTCCTCATACAATCTGCATGAAAAGTGGATTAAAAAACCCCAAACAACCCTGCTGAGAGCACACCTAATATTGTGAATGCTCTTTAACTGTATCTATCAAATGCTGACATTAAGCATATCAACATTTGTGTTAGGAATAGATGAGTTTGCAAAGACTGATTTACTGAAGTCATTAAGCACATTATTTTTCCATAAAACTCAGAAAACTTTCACTTAAATGGTGATGAAAGTGTGAAGAAAGGCAGAAAGAAGGGACAGAAGGAAGGAAGGAGGGAGAGAAGGAAATAGGTCACATGCTGAGGGATGTTTTCAGTTTTTTTAACCTCATATCCAAATCATGATTTGTAACAAGCTGTTGGATAGCTGCTAATTTGCCCACTGTTTTATTGGTGACATTTACTACTAAATGGTAGAGTTGAACAAGTTTTAGCAATGGTGCAGCTTTTTCTAAAGCTGAGTGAAGAATTCGCAGAGGGTAACACCCAAAATTTCTCATGATGCAGGTGGGTATGGAACCCTCTGTGCATCCATTTTCACCTGTAATCTCTGTCGTTGGTCAGGGTTTGTTTATTTTGTTTTGCTTTTCTTATAGTGATTTTCTTTTCAAAGCCAGTAACCTGAAAAAAAGAAATTGCTAGTGTTGTCCATCTCAGGAGACAAACATATCTTTTTATCTAAGCTGATCACACAGTTTGTGCTGTAGCATTCACGAAGCTTCCCCCCTCTCTGCCCCCTCCCTCCCCCCCAAGAAAACCTTTTTCATAGTCATCAGTATATTATCATTTTGCTTATGGCCGAGAGGAGAAACTAGATTTCTGTCTCTAGCTTTGGCATTTAAATTGAAAATTGCTAAAGTGATCTAGTAAGTCTAAGATCTAGACTTAGTTTCAGCATTCTAAAAAGAATGTGAATTTATTTTAAAATACTTGCAATAAAAATTTTAGGAAGAAGAAAAGTTTTAATTCCTAAAGAAGGAAAAAAACCCAGTGTCAGTTACGATAAGCATCTCTTCAGGTTAATAGCAATATAACAGCTTGAACATCTCTTCTCAGCAGCAGGTGTTTCAGCAAGAAGTGACATTTATTTGGGAACATATGAGCCAAGGGAATGATGCTGTTAGGAATAAGACACACATTAAAAAAATTATTAAAAAATACGAGTTCATTAATATTGCAAATTAAGACAATAAAAGTTTATAGATCTCAATTTGTTTTTCTGCATTTTATAAAAGGTAAGCCCTAACATGATGTCATTTCCTAGTGGATGAACTCAACGAAATCAAACCTGTGATATGGAGATATGAATGAAAATTTGCTTTCCAAAGAAAAATTAAAAGCAAACACATACCACTGAGTGGGAAAAGATCTGCCTATAAAGCAATGAAAACTGCAGCTAATGCAACCTTCAATTCATCCTGTCTCAGCCATTCTACTAGCTGACTTCTCTGCAACAGAGCGCCTTTCCCCAGCTGCTTAGCAGAACTGAAGTTGCGCAGTTTTACCAGAGGAGACATGTCCATCAAACAGGAAGAGGAAGCTCCCTTTCACTGTGAAGCTGCATAATGTATTGCGAAAAACCTCAAACAGTAATTATTTTTAGATCACTGTTGAAATTTAGGTGAGTGTTTCATCTTCTAGACATATTTTTTCCCTTACCGAGAGTGATGGGGATGTATTGAAAGATTAGTAAGTAAACTAGAAACAGGTGTGAAAAAAATATTCTTTGCATAGTGTCATATTTTTCAGCTTAGAAGATGTGGGGCAGGCTAGAGAGATATAAAAGTAATATAGATAAGCCCTCATATCAGTGACAGAAATATATGTGATGAAAGGTTTTCTCTAGGTAATGGAAAAGGAGGTCCACCTGGCATTCTGCAAGATGTTGCCAGCTGCACCGACTTTTAAAATACTTTTTATAAATAAAAATGTGACCTTCACATTTTTTGTTATATTTATCAAGTGTTTTTCCAAGGAAGGTGAAAGAATGCAAATGCATGCAGAGAACATGATAGCTTTCTTAATGATGCTCAAAACACTTTCTGAGATAGGAAGCGTTTCTTTTTAGAAAGGAGGGTGACTGGTCACTGCATCACACTATGAGGGGGAGTAGAGGATTTTCAATGCCTTTGAGTCAGTTTGATTTGTTTCTAAAATAAGCATTTTATCCAAACACATATGAGAAGATTTAATGACAAGATAAATTGGTCATATAATATAGCCTTATGCTATGCAAATGGCAAATTAAATTACCTAATGGTCTGTTCTGGCCTTAATATCTTAGGGCCTGTTAATGAATGACACAGAAAGAGTTAAAATTTCAGAAAAGGAATTTATCAACTACAGACAAGCATAAAACCCTTTTGGTTTTTCTAAAAGTGGGTTGACAGTTGTGCCTGATTTTCCTTGGTAGAATTCCTTCCCATGCTGCTCAGTCTGATACTGTGCACTGTTGTTGGGCAGGGGATCTTTGAAGTTACAACCAAAATGCAGAAACATATCAACATCAGACAGTCAGGGTCCATCTTCCCATACCTTCAGATAAAAGTTTTTGCAACCTTGATTTTAAAGAGAATTGCATTTTATGATGGGAAGTAATTAATACCTTATAGATGAAGCTACAAGTGATTCAACTGGCTGGTGAATTTCTCTTCTCCATTAAACTTCTGCACTGTTTTGCATGGATAATTGTTAATGACTCAGTGCATTCTGAAATGATCAGCATTTTAGATAATATACTTATTCAAGAATTTTTACTTCCTCAGGTAATGCTTCTATACTTAAATATCACACTTTTGTACACTTTTTTTTAGGAAAAGCTATTCGTGTGTTTCTTCCACAGTATTCTGTTATACCCACCATAAGTTTTAGATAAATGATACCTGTTTGTAAATCTTTATATAGAAAAGTTATGTTTCAGAATAATTACCTTTAATGTTTTTTATCTATGGTAAATAGAAATGTGAATAACTGTTATTAAGGGTGAGAATAGATTTAATTAGAGAAAATAGGCAGCATGAACAACAGTCTTAGCAAGGGAGAGGGATAAGATGGAATAATGACTCCTCAGTGTCTCTAGATGGTGAAAAACCTTGGTTCTGTTGTTCTTAAATTTTTCCATTTTGGGACTCTTCTGTAAATTAGAGGGGTGTAAAATATCAAATTATAAAATGGTTTGCAGTAAATCTGAGTTGATTCAATTTACATTTTTAGGACTTGGAATTAGCAATGCCTGTAAATGATAGTATAATAGCTAAAAGAATTTCAGCTAAGAAAACTAACATAAGGCCAAGTCCCTTTTTTGCTGGCAGAAGCTATTCAGTTGCTACAGATTATGGAGCTGCAAGTATAACTGGCACTGTACTAGCAGCACAACATTCTAGTAATATGTCTGGTTTTACCAACTTCCATATTTATTTATATTTTATTTATTTATTTATATCTTCATTCAAATTAATGAAATCTATTTTAATGTCTTCTTGCTGCTATCATCTGCTTCAACACTAAAATAAACAATAATGTTGAAAGCACATGAGAAAAATAACCTATCTACTCACTCCCTGGCTTCTCTACAGGGGCTTAAGTAGATATAGCTGCTGCAGTTGTAGTTGTAACTATAATTCATCTATCTGCAAAGACTTTTATGTAATTTCTTGAAGATTAATGCTGAATAATGAAATATAATAATAATAATAATTGACAAATGACATTTTTAATAATGAAAATAAAAGTTCATGGAAATTATATGTTCTATCATCAATGTCTAAGCCAATCAGATGAATAAAGGGAAAAAAAAAAAAAAAAAGTCAGACCAAGGCTGAGAAAGTTTGGATTGTTCAGCCTGGTGAAGAAAAGGCTGCTTGGAGACCTCATAGCAGCCTTCCAGTATGTGAAGGGGGTCTATAAGGATGCTGGAGAGTGACTCTTCATTAGGAACTGTAATGGTAGGAACAGGGGTAATGGGTTAAAACTTAAACAGGGGAATTTCAGACTGGATATAAGGAGGAAGTTCTTTACCGTGAGGGTGGTGAGGCACTGGAACAGGCTGCCCAAAGAGGTGATAAATGCTTCATCCCTGACAGTGTTCAAGGCCAGGTTGGATGAAGCTTTGAGCAACCTGGTCTAGTGGAAGGTGTCTCTGCCCACAGTAGGGGGGTTGGAACCAGATGATCTTAAGGTCCCTTCCAACCCTAACCATTCTATGATTCCATGATTCCATGATTATATTAGAATTTACATAGAATTGGCTCCAGAAGCCATTAACTGTTAAGAAAAATTTGGTTTTTTAGGAGACAGGGAGTCAGTCCTTCTAATTTCATTTGTAGGGAGAGCATGGCAACTTGGTGGTTTATAGTAGGAATCTAAAGTTAGGTGATACTAATGTAAGTATAATTCATAGTGTTTTTATGAAATTCCAGACTTGGATGCTACAGAAACCGGTATTTTTCAGCATAGGGTTGCTGCTACCATCAGGAGATAATCAGGTTTATTTTATCTATAACTCTTAGAATAGAATAATGTAGATTGGAAGCCACCTCTGACGATCATCTAGTCCAGCTACTCACAAAACTAATGTAGCACAAGTTACTAGGGCTGGGTCCAGTTAGCTTTTGAATATGCCCAGGAATGGAGGCTCCACAGCCTGTCTGTACATTTGTTCTGGTGTTTGGTCATCTTCACAGTTAAAAAATACAAATAAATCCCCCTAAACTGACATCTATTTTGAACTTCCCCTTCTGCAACATGTTCCTGGTCCTTTTACTATGCATCTTTGAGTCTGGCTCTCTCTTCTCCACATCTTCCCATTAGACAGTCATAGACAGCAGTAAGATTCTGCCTTACCTTCAAAATGGAAAAAAAACCCAACTTGCTTAGCCTCTCCTTGTACTTTTTGTGCTCCTGTCTCTGCCCATCTCAGTACCTCTCCACTGGATTCCAGCATGTCAATGTCTTTAATTTTATTATGGGGCTCAAAACTGGACACAATTCTCAAGATGGAGTCTCCCAGAAGTGCCAAATAGAGGGCAGGAGTCACAGGCTGCCCTTGTTAACAGCCCGATGTTCAGCTGACAGCCTTTGCCACAAGTGTGTTCAGCCAGCTGATGTTCAACTTGTCAATGAAAACTGCCAGATCCTTTCCTGCAAATCTGTTTTCCAGCTAGTCAGCATCCAGCCTTTATTGTCACTTGGGTTTATTCCATGCTAGATACAGTACATTGCATTTTCACTTGTTGAACTCTAGGAAGTCAGCTCATTTCTTTAGCTGGCCGAGGTGTTTCTAAATGGCAGTCCTGACCTCCAGCACACTGACTGCTCCCCTTAAGTTTTAATATGCAGGGAGCACACTCTATCCAGTCATCTATGTAGTTAATAAAGACACTGTCAGCACTGGCCCTGGTGCCAAACACTGAGGGCTGTCCCTAGTAACTGACTTCACAGTCAATTTTTCATATGCACTGTTCTTCGTCTGTTCACTAACTAGTTAGCATCAGATGCTCTCAGGTTGTTCAGACACAATTTGTCCTAAAATCATGCTGGTTGTCCACAAACATTCATGTACAGAATTGTGGTTTCCCAGAGAATGTATTTCAGTCTTTCCAGGGATAGAGTTGACTCTGACCAGCCTGCAGTTCCCTGGATCCTCTTTTTCGCCTTTCTTGAAGGCAGCCATGAGATTTACAAGCAGTCATCAAGATCCTCCTCTGATTGCCATGACCTTTAAAACTTAATTGAGAGTAGCCTTGCAATGACATTGATCAGCTTCATCAACTCCCTCAGATATATCCCATCTGGTCCCATGCACTTCTTTATGTGAAATTTCATCAAATTATTAACAACTTCATCTTTCTCTTCTTTGATGAAATGCTTTGCTCTCACAGATTCTACCAGTAGTCCCAACAATAGAAGGCCAGAGCTTAGCAGTAAAAATGGAGTCCCCCCCATATTTAATATATTAGGCTTTACACATATTTTGTCACTTGGTATCTCACCCCAATGAGCAGTGGGACTAAATTTTAATCATATTTCTCATTGCTTACCATGTACTGTAGAAATACCCATTGTCCTTTACATCCTGCATGACTTGCAACTCTGATATTTCTTTCCTCGCTGTCGTACACATCTTCTCCCTACTCCCCTTTTATCCCCCTCCCCCACCCCCCATTATTTTGGGTTTCTCTGTAATCTCATGAAATCCTGTCAGGCCTTGGTCTTTGTGCAATGAGTTTGGTAGTGAAACATCCTTTAACTTTCCTAGGAATTCTTCGGTGGCTAAGGGAGGAGGCGCAGATTGTGCAGGGACTCCTGTTCCCTGGCTACAGTGGGAACCAAGAGAGGATAATCAGTCATCTTCTGACAGTCTTAGAACACTCATTCCCTCAATCGTAGCCCAAGTGGAATAGTACTGTTGTTACTGGAGTTTTATTTCTAGCAACTACCAAGTTGGGTTGTAGCCAGTATGGAAATTTATTAATTACTAAAGCCAGTCATCTTGTGACCCTGTAAATAGCGGTCCAAAGTGAGACCCTTTGAGTTCTCTTGGAGAGCAGTGGGTGGCTACCAGCATCTCCCTCTTAGTTGAATGCCTTTCAGAGTTTGCAAACTCCCAGGTTTCCCATAAGCAGAAGACCGTCACTGAAAGATGGAACGCGTGCTAATGTTCTTCTGTTGGGGAATGGCTGCTGGAGAACGGACACGATGAGACCATAGGCCCAGCAGTAGTGAACAAAAGGCTTTGAGGCCTTGGCTGAAGGTTACTAGAGAACGTGTGCGTGAGAAGAGTTTGAGGGAGTTGGCAGAGGAGCCTGAGAAGTCGGGATATGTAGGGAGGAACTGATAACTGCAACCTTGAAGCACAGCTGCAAGGTGGAAACCCCTGGAACATAACCAAGAGGAAAATTACAGAGGGGGGTGGGATGTGAATGTAACCTTTGAGCTGTAACCAAGCACATACTGATCATGTAACCAATCATGTATCAATTAGTAGCATAAGTAGCCAATCATATATTAGCAAGTGTGCCTGCACAGGGTATATAACTGGAACCCCCAGATGAAATAAACTGAGTCTGATGAATGATCATATTGATTGTCTTCATTCTCCCACCACGGAGAGCAGGCGGGGGGGGGCCTGCCAAAGGCAGAGGGAGCCTGCAGTCCTTGCCTACCGCACAGGCAAGAGGAGCCTGTGGGCCCCGTCCGCAACATTCTTCCACTCCTCAAAACTCAGCCCTTGTCTGCTGAGAAATGCCAAGACATTAGACATGAATATTTCTCTGACCTCAAGGGGAATTTTTAACAGGTATCTTTATATTTCTTTGTGTATATGTATGTGTGTATGTGTGTATAGACATAGCATTTCTAGTAAAATCTATGGACTCACTTTATAACATCCATCTTAAAACTGCAAACTGCTGCTAAAAGAAAGCTATGTAAAAATTTCCTCTGTGGTGAATTGGTACACTTGTAATCTTTTAGATGAATACCATTGGACAAGTCTGAGACTAAGGCTAAATCCAGCTTCACTTAGTTTCCTTCAGGAGTTCAGAAAGCAAGGGTGTCCAATCTGAACCTTGCGACTCAATGGGAGTGCCTCCCTTATCCTTTTCACCTTTTATGTCTATACAAATAATTTTTACTTGATTTGACTTCAATTTTGCTTTATAGACTCCAGTAGACAAGAACCATTGATCAAGTCTGAGACCAAAACTGGATCCAGCCACACCTAGGCTCTGTCAGGAGTTTAGAAAGCAAGGGGGTCTGTTCTGAACCTCATGACTCAACACAAGGGTCTCCCTTACCATTTGTGCCTTTAGCCTCTGTATCACTCATCTTTTGCATGTTTCATCCATATAATAAGTAATAGAGTGAACCTTGCCATTAAATTTGGTTAAGTCTTGCCTTTATAAATTATATTAAAATTGCTCTTGCTTATATTTTTGCTGACCATAAATCACTCCTTTTGAGACATTCCATCCCTACATGCTCAGGCAGTGTCTCTGTATTCCTCCCTGGTAACTCATCCATCCCACCTTTTGCATGTATCTGGACTCAGTCAAGAGCTTCTTGTTCATCAGTACTGACTTTCTCCCTGAGTGTAACTGTCTTCAAGCTGAAATAGACTGTTCTCATGCTCTGGGAGGTCATTATGAATATCAAGTAGTTCACCTGCACCTCTTTGCTCTTCAAGGCATTCTCCTACAGGATCCTGCCAAGCAGGTCCTTAACAAGCCAAATCTGTTCTCCCCAGGTGCAGGGCTGTAATTCTATTCTTAATCTTGCTTGCTTCTCTCAGGGTTTTAAAATTCACAGTGTCCATGCTCCTGCTGCAAAGGCTGCACTCAGCTTTCAGAGTTCTGAGTGGCTCTTCTGAGGCAAAGAAGTCATTAAGAACCTCAGCCTTCTCCAAATTCAGGGAAGCCAGTTCTCCCAATAACTTCCGGAGGGGGCCCATGTTATCCCTACTCTGCCTTTTATTTGCAATGTACCTATAGAATCCCTTCCTGTTATCCTTAACATCCCTAGCCAAGTTTAATTCTAACTGGGCCTTAGCTTTCCTAACCTGGTCCCTAGATTCCTGGACAACATCCCTGTATTCTTCCCAGGCCACCTGTCCTTGCTTCCACCTTTTATAAGCCTCCTTTTCCTTTGAATTTTCCTCAGCAGCTCCTTAACCATCCAAGGAGGTCTCCTGACCCTCCTGCAGCACTTCTTTCTGATTGGGATGTATTGCTCCTGAGCTTGCAGCAGGGGATCCTTGAATATCAACCAAGAGTCTTGGGCCCCCCTGCCCTCTAGGGCTATATCCTATGGAACCTTACTGAGCAGGTTCTTGAAGAGGCCAAAGTGTGCTCTTTTGAAGTCCCGGGCAGTGAACTTGCTGCATGCTCTCCTCACTGTCCTGAGGATCTTGAATTCAACCATCTCATGATTGCTGCAACCAAGGCTGCCCTGGTGGATCACATTTCCAACCAGCCCTTCCCTGTTGGTGAGGACGAGGTCAAGCATGGCACCTCTCCTTGTCAGCTCTTCTATTATTTGCAGAAGGAAGCTGTCTTCCACGCAATTGAGGAACTTCCTGGATTGCTTGTGCTGGGCAGTACCATCCCTCCAACACATATCAGGGTGGTTGAAGTCCTCCATGAGAACAAGGGCCTGCGAGTGTGAGGCTGTTCCTACCTGTCTATAGAGTGCTTCATCCACTGAGTCCTCTTGGTCAGGTGGTCTGTAACAGATGCCCACAATGATGTCTCCCATTGCTGTTCTCCCTTTAACCCTGACCCACAAACTCTCTGTCGACTGCTCACCTGTCCCCAGGCACAGTTCCATACTCTCCAGCCTATCCCTAATATAAATAGCAACTCCCCCTCCCCACCTACCGGGCCTGCCTTTCCTAAAGAGCCTGTAACCTTCCATTCCAACACACCAGTCATAGGAGCCATCCCACCATGTTTCTGTGATGCCTATGATATCATACACCTGTAGACGTGCACACATGTCTAATTCCTCTTGTTTGTTCCCCATGCAACGGGCATTTGTAGAGAGACATTTGAGCTGAGCTCCAGCTGAAGCCGGCTCATTGGCTGGAGAAGCTGGAATATCTCTACGTAGCTCTGAAGGTGCTGGCCAGTGACTGGGTGTGTTGGGATGGAATGATGCCCCCCTCCCCCAACACATCTAGTTTAAAGCATCCTTGACCAGTCTGCCAAGCCTCCTACCAAATCCACTCTTCCCTTTCTTTGTCAGACTAGCTCCACCAGCCCCCAGTAGACCTGGCCTCCTAAATTGAGTCCCATGTTCAAGGTACCCAAACCCCTGACTATAGCACCACCCTTTTAACCATTTATTAACCTGGCAAATTCTCCTAGCCTTTTTGAGGTCTTGCCCTGTACCCTGGAGAATTGACGAAAAGACAATCTGAGCTCCATAGCCCCTAACCACCTCTCTCAGGGCTCTGTAGCCCTTCTTTATGTTCTCCTGCTACTGCTATCTATATCAGTAGCACCCACATGGATCACTAGAAGTGGGTAATAGTCAGAGGCACTGACTAGAGCAGGCAGCCTCTGTGCAACATCCCTGATCCGAGCCCCTGGTAGTCAACACACTTCCCTTGAGCCTGGGTCAGGCTGACAGATGGGTGCCTCTGCTCCTTTCAGAGTAGAGTCCCTTACTACTATGGCCCGCCGCTTTTTCCTGGCAGCACCAGTAGTCATCTTCTTTACCAGTGCGTCAGCCGGTTGTTCCTGGTGGGAGTATGTTTCCTCATCAGACCCCTGCTGGACCGCAAAGCAGTTCTGGGTGGGAACAACAGATTTAGGAGGAAGCCCCTTGCTTTTAATTGTCCTCTTCCTCCTTTTTTTGTTGTTTTTTTCTGTTACTGTTTCCCAGCTTCCTGAGTTAGCGGCCTCCTTTCCCGCATGAGCGACAGTAGACACTTGAGGCCCCTGAACATTTTGTGCCTGGAGCAAGCAGTGCTGCTTCCCCTCAGCTCCCCTGACACCTTTCAGCCTAGTAACAGCTTCCCGCAGCTCAGCCACCTTCTGCAGGAGGACCTCCACCAGGGAGCACCGAGTGCAGCCCTGCCCATTGCGCACCCTCTTCTGAGGACAGCAGTGCAGGCACTCACTACATCCCAAACTCTGTGCTGCATCCTCCCTTCTCATCGGCTCTGTCTGGGTGCCTGAGCTGGCCACTGCCGGGGCAGACAGAGCAGAGCTCCCAGATCGGGGCCTGGTCATATGGCGAGTGCTCACCATCCCGCTCGCTTGCCCGCGCAAACTGCTGCGCAAACTGCCTCGAACTCACCCTGCTCTCCGTGCCCCTGGTCACTCGCGCTCCCTGGGGCAGGTTTTTACCCAGTCAGGGCTGGTACTGCTCCTCCTGGCGGGGCCCCCTCTGAGTCAGCTCCTTGCTTCTGCTGAGCTGCCGGCTCCTGGGTAAGCCCTGTCGAGGACTTGAGGCTCCCTCGGTGCCTGTTGCTGCTCCTAGTTGAAGCTCCTGGACTCCGAGCCTCCCCCGATCAGGCTCGCTGCAGGCATCCCTTCTTGAGGCAGTCACCTCAGCAATGGATCTACATGTCTTTTAAATCTCTCCAGGATGTTGACTCCACCACTTCCTTGGGTAGACTGTTCCAATGCTTGGCAACTCTTCTGGTAAAGAAATTTTTCCTAATACCCAGTCTAAGCCTCTCCTGGCACAGGGGATGCTGCTATTCCACCATCTCTTTTTAATCTCAAAAAGTTCTGCAACCTCGCACAGATTTATGCTTTCTTCTTGTTTCCCAGGCTGCGTGAGTTTGCATGCAGACATTTGCGACGGTCTCCTAGTGGTGTAGCTTTTACAGCAGGAGCAGAAGAACTTTCTGCCTTGTGCTAAGACCAGTGAATTACTTTGTTACTTTTGTCTCCTTGTCTCTCTGGGTTACTGTTACCATCTTCCGATTAACCTGATTTAAAGCCCTCCTCACTAGATTAACAAAACTGTTGGCCAAAAAAAGTTTTTCCCTACTTTGCATATTACCTGTGCCTTTTTCTCCCCAGAAGTACTTATTTTTCAGAGATGATCGTATGCTTTTAAAAGACAAAGTCTTGCTTCGCTATCAGCCACACAGCCAGGATTTTCCTGCAGGAAGGAAAATCTTAAACTTTTCCCTTTTACCAGCAAGATCAATAACACCACCTGCATTCTCTTGCTCTTCATCCTCATCCCAAGGGCCTTGGTATCACCTGTGATGCACTAAAGGTTTCTCCAATAGCATCATTAGTCTGTCATATGGATAATCAACAAGGGATAATAGCTTAGAGACTGCAACAGCTTCAGCAGTTTTTCTGCAACATTCCAGACCTGCACCGCTAGCAAGCAACAAATATTCCAAGACAACAAATCAGTTGTGTTTCCATGCCTTGCAGAGGTTAGTCTCCGTCTTCCAGCAGCTACTGCTTACACTTAGGGGCCAATTGATTAACTAAAAATGCTGTTGCTATGTACAGATATAGGTATGCACTTTTTTAAACTATAATCACATTCTTGACAAAGAGACTAGGAAATCAGGAGTCACAGCCTATTATTTAGATCTTTCAGCTTTCAGAGCTTTTCCATTTTACTTAAATGTCCCTTACTTTATATTTCTAAGGAGATTACTTTGTACTTCTAAGGAAGTAGTATTGAACTGTGGGAACTACCCCTTCTTTCTTGAGTTAATTGACTGCTGTTGAACAGCTGTTAGTGCTGCTAGCTCCTCTTAGAAAGCTGAATTATTGACACTATGATAATTTGACACTTTTACTGGAAGTCCCTACGGAGAGGCTATGGAATGAAAGGTCTCAGAGGAAGAATAGTCTTCTCATCCTGCCTTGGATCAATCCTTCAGGTCAGAGAAGTAGGTTGGAAGGAACAGGGGGACTTTATATGCTCAGGCATATGCTGCATTTGTTCAGTGAGTAATAACTTTAATGTATGCTTTTAATTCTTTCAATAGGGACTTAAATATTGCTGAAGGCAGCCTGTTGCAGTGTTGCCTAGTAAAGATGTCCCATCTGGGAAAAATATTCCTTTTTGTTCTATTGACCTATTCCTTCTTGCATTTGTCGAGAAGATTTCTGTTACAGCTTCAGCCAGAGCAGAATTATTTTCCACTTCAGCACTAATTAAAGTGCTAGGCTAGGCTTTAATCCTGTCTATATCTACTTCCATTCTCATTCTTGAACAACCATACACAGTTCTTGTTCTCCACTAATTTCTGAAATTGACCGAAGAAAATGAAATGAAATGAAATGAAATGTAATGAAATGAAATGAATGTAATGTCTGGGACAAGGGAATCCCTTCTCCTTCCCCCTCATCCCCTCATGGCCTTCACCCAGTTTCTCTGTCTTGATCACCCTTTCTCACATATTATAGTGGCGTTAATCATTCATTTGGCAAAAACAGACTTCAGAAAATTACATAACATGAGCAAGAAATTAAATATTCATATTTTTGCTGACTTTTAAATTTTCTAGTCTTTAGAATTTTCTGGATAAAAAAAGTCCAGTCACTTCAGTCTTTTGTCTCCTACTTAAAAAAGAAACTTATGAAAGACAGAAAGAATTTAAAAATGGGAGAGAGTTATCTGGTGAGGTCATAAGACCTAACAGAAGAAATGCTAAGCTAAAACAATAGTAACTTATCATTTAAAAAAAATAATCTAACAGGCAATTCTGGAAGTAGTTGATTAATCTAAATAAAGAAAAAGTTTGGGTGAAAAAATTTGAGATATTTTAAAGATGTTTTTCAGTGTTCTTGAAAATACTTGTGTGTGTGTGTGTGTGTGTGTGTGTGTGTATATGGAAAGTTTGCTACTCAGAGATGTGCAAACTGAAGTATTTGGTTGAACTATGCTTACATAAAAACTGTATCTAAACAATGCTGAGCAGTAAATAAAAGCCCAGATATATAACTTGAGCAAATTATAATATCTTTGTTATCTCCATGGAATTTTGCAACTGCATCTAAGGTAAGAATCTGAAACAGTACTTGCTTAAAAAAACGAGCAAACAAATAAAAAAACCCTTCTAATTTACCTACGAATTAAAATACCTGAAAGAAAGCATTGTCCTAACATTAAAATGAAGCAGAGTGCTAAATCCTGCAATAATCAGATTTCATTTCACTTCTCACTAAGACCAAGAAACACTGGACCTTTTTTTATGTAGTTTTTCCTATCAGTGAGACTTGTTCATCTTTTCTCAGAGGTGCTTTGAAAAACAATCACAACATATGTCCATAAAAATTCTTGATTAATTTATGAATAATTTTTATTGCCATTTTGGCACTCTGGTAATGGTAATGCTGAATAACTTCCTGTTATTCTAGAAAGTGAAGATTTCAGATTTGTATTTACTTCTAACAAAGAAAAAAAAAGAGAGGGCTTTTTTTTTTTTTTTTAGAATTGGTGGCTAATGAAAACCTAGCATCTTGTAAATGATGTAGTTATTTACCTAAATACCTACATATTCCCTATAAGAGTTCTTAAAAAGGGAAAATAGAAATTAAATAACATCTTTAGTATTTGTGCCAAACAGACAAGAAAAGTGATAATCAAAAACACAATCATCCAAATACAGAATTATAGTATTGACATATTTATGTCAGGAAGTCCCAGGATTATTTCTCTGTGTCAAACCTCCTCCTGTGTTAGTGCTTTATTCATTACTAATTTGAACTAGAAAAAGACAGCAAAGACATAAAGTAAAAATACAGCTTTTGATAATCTCTGACAAAATGCATAATGAAACTAAATGTGCATGTAGAGTTTATCCTTGATATTATATTTACAGATTCTGGGAAATTGGTTTCAGTGGGAGTTTTGCTGCAGATTGGGAGATGTATATGGTCCATTGTATTTGACTGATAGGAGGAGCAGTCAAAATGCTATTTAACCACAGGAGGTTTTGCTTGTTATCCGAGATGGAACAGCAATATAGAGGTAGACAGGCGAAGTTTACAAAATAAACAACTTTAAAAAATTATAAGTTTAACACTGTTATGTCATTCTAAAAATAAATTAAAACTAGTTTCCACTAAGAGGTTGTTTTTTGGTTTGGTGTTTGTGTGTTTGTTGTCTTCTCTCCAATGCACCCTGCACCCCATCTCTACTTTACTATGTATTTAACAAAAAAGTATGGCAGACTATTGAGAGAAATGAGGAAAGAACATCTTCCTTGTGTTCTCTACTTCTGGTAGACAGACTAGGGGAAGGTTTAATTTATTTATTCTTGTGAATAGAGTTAATTCCTTCGTAAAATTTTGCAATAAGCATCAACATAGACATGCTAAAAATTTCATTCATATAATATTCTGACCAGTTAGAGGCTGCAATGTTTTTCCAGAGAAATTTTCCACAGTTAAGAGCTGAGAAATGGATTCATATCAGACACTGCACAATTTAATTAAGGAAAGGATGTAGTCAGCATGCTATTTACAATCTACAACCATCAATTAGTAAGAACAGTTCATAGATATCTTGTCCCTGCTTTGAACTGAGAAAAAAATTGTTTGCTTGCTCGAAGCTCTCAGAAGACAGACACAAGTTGTCTTTTACACTCTGGAGGTTATCCACCCTCTGTACTACCTCTATGCCAGACTTTGCTTTCCTCATTCTCATCTGAGTTCTACCAGGGTAAAGGATTAGTGGACCTGTCTGTGAGTGGTCCCTGACCTTTCCTTTTCCCTGGAATCCCAGCTCCTTAAGAGAAAGCCAATGAAAATAATCTTATTATTTCTTTTTCTGCCTGCTTCAGGACAGCATTCTATTTTTCAGAAAGTTTGAAGTATTCTGAGGAATTGTTTCTCAAGGAAAAAAAATACATAAGACAGATATCAGAAACCCACCAAATGTAGACACTCGTAAATGTCCCTATAATAAAAAGGTTGGTGGTTGAAAAGATTGAACAGCATCCAAAATAAACCAGCTGTTGAAAAATACGGATAGTCTTAGAGAGAGGAAGAGGGCTTGACCAGGGAAGGTGTAGGTTACAGAAATTCCCTGCCAAGTGCTGAACCTCACAACTAAAATGTCAAGTTATTGCAGACAGTCTTGTTATGGGAAATTGTAGTAAAATTTTTTAGAAGACATATGGAAATAAACCAAATGTTAATAGATTCATCTAGCTTGGGGGAAGTCGTGCTTCTGATTTGCTGTATCATTCCATTCACCTTTCTTGCAGCCCTCCTCTTCTCACAGTTTCTGCCTCCAGGCCACTGAATCTATAAACGAGAACAAGGTCATCAATAAAACACAATAGCTCTTCTGAGAGCCTGTTAATTAGTATTTATATTATGGAAATGGATCTGACTAAATTTGTTGTTCTTGGTGTATTCTGACTACAAGAAAGTCAGCTCATCTGTCACCTTACTGAAAATCCATCATTCTGCATGTGTAAATGCTAGTACTCGTGCACTGTTGTTGGCTAAAAGGAATCAGCGACTCCTAGTTAAAATAGATAGCAAAAAAAAAAAAAAAAAAAAAATCCCTTTTCTTGCTGTCTTGTCTAACACAGAGGAGCTGTTACGGACTGACCAGAGCTCCCCATTTCCCATCCCCTTTGCATAACTGATCTCTGCATCTCAACCGATGAGATTTTTCATCTTATTTTCTATCCCTGTCCTGTTGAGGAGCAGGAGTGAATATCTGGCTAGGTGGGCATCTAGCAGCCAGACAAGGTCATAACATCATGCTGTTAGGTACACAAAATTTCTAAAGCTAACTGAAATGCAAAGATGCTTGAAAAATTATATGATTATTTCTGGAAACTTTGCTGAGAGTAATTTTTGAAGAGAGAGTGAAAAACAGTTCCGGGAAAAAATAGCAGCATGCTCCAGCATAGCTCCAAAGCATCATGATAAGAGCCAAAATATGGGATCTAGGAGTAGCATGTTTGCTAAACTCTGGTAAAGTAAGGGAGCTATACTTACTTCTTTGCTTTCTCTTTTAGTAGTTATATGTATCAATGTGACATGGCTTTACTGCCATTAATTCCAGCTTCTAATGAGAACAATCTGCAACACCTCTATTTTGGCTAGCCACTTAGGCCAAAAGAGAGAAAATTCACACAGTGTTGTCAGCATAGTTAATGTTTTAAATTCTTACTTTTATGCATGGATATCATAAAGATTGTTTACTAGAAAATATTACAGAGTTCTTGATGTTATTTTTAAATTCTTAAGTTTTTCTTTTCCTTCAGTTGCTGAATCAGAATGAAGTCAGGGTTTTCACTCCATGAATTCACCTTCACATTATTCCCCATGCTGCATTATTTTCATGAAGAGGAATTGTCTTTAAATCATCCAGTTCCATAAAAGAGACATTGTTATCATGAGCATTTCCTTTGAAACAGACAAGGGTCAGTATATAATAATGTTGTAATTCACTTTTCATATTGTGTCACTTTACCTTATCACTTATCCTCTTAAAATGTGCCAGTCTCAACTTCAGATGTAAAAATTTGGAAGCGAACTGTAGTGTTCTCTAGGAAGGGCAGTAAGTATTCAGTGCCTACAAGAAAGCTGGAGGGAGACTTTTTACAAAGGCATGTGGGGATAAGACAAGGAGGAATGGCTTTAAACTGAAAAAAGGTAGATGTAGATTAGATATCAGGAAGAAGTTCTTTTACTGTGAAGGTACTGAGGCACTGGCACAGGTTGCCCAGAGAAGCTGTGGTTGCCCCATCCCTGGCAGTGTTCAAGGCCAGGTTGGATGGCACTTTGAGCCACCTGATCTAGTAGAAGGTGTCCCTGCCCACGGCAGGAGATTTGGAACTAGATGGTCTTTAAGGTCCCTTCCAAAACAAACCATTCTGTAATTCTATGATCTGTCTTGTACTGCTGGTACTCAAAGAAATCTCTTTTACTGTACAGGGAGGAGGGCGATTAATAGATTAAAACTAAAATTCTAACCAAATATCACCATCCTCATGCTTTATGAGGAATAAAATCAGAACCATATTATTTTATATTTTCTAATGAATGTATTTATTTTTACCTCAAACGAATACTGTGAGCGTAGCCCTAATAAGCTACATTGTTACACATTCAACAATGTTTTTCTAGTACTAATAAGCCTCTATATGAACTTGCTGTCATGTAGAGAAGAGACACTAGTGGAACCTACTGTAAAAGTCAGGATCCAATTGGTAATTTAATTGAATAATTAGTAATTATTCAAAGGCATGTCACACTTCTCAAGCAGAACCAAAGGCTTGGAAAACACATCTTTATCAACAGGTTATTGTAATCTGCTAATCAGTCTTTTCAGTTACTAAACTAAAAGTATTAAATATTGATACTAGTCCTCAGAGCATGTGAGATATGTCTCCAAGAAGGAAGAAAGTATCTCAGAAATAAAGTTGATATTAATTCCATGTATTTTCTAACATATATAAGATAGGTATCAAAATGGATTTTCTCCATCATCCACTGCATTTTATTAAAATGTAGTCCCTACCTTCAACACTCTTACCACTGCAAACACATAAAGATTCCTAAAACACTTGCATACAGCGATAGAAATGAATGCTTAAAGAACACTAGTTGTCTGAGGCTCAGGTCTTGAGGACAAATTGTGTAAACACCAAAACCTTCACGAGAAGAATTTGAGTAGTTATTTTCTTCCCTAGCTGCTCTTCCAGCTGACAATGCCAAGTAATTTCTATGTGTTCTCACTTTTCGTTCTCCCTCTGAACTTTTATCATGTAGGAGCTCTTGCAGTTCAACTGCCAGATTTCATGTCTTGCTTTTACAAAGCCTCTGAACATTGTCCTCATTCCACAGTAATGGGGTGTTAATTTTTCAAATACAGCTTTTCTGGTGCCATTCTCACGGGGTATAGATTGCTTCAGGGACTCTTTGGATGTATATTCCTTTATCGAGTTAACGTCACCATTAGTTCTGATTGCCTCTTTAAGTGCCTTCTTGTATTCTGCTCAGGGTATTACAGATTCTTATTGTTGTCTTCTTTTGGGCAATTTTACTTTAATGCTTTGTTTGTTTGCAGTCTCCCTGATCTGTACAGGAGCTTTTGCCTCAATTTTCCTTCAATGTGGATTCCAGTTGTGTTATTAAGTGGAGTACAAAGTGGTTTTCCATCACTTCAGACAGTTTTATACTTCTTTAATGAGATTAGAATTTCTGTTTCTGGTGATGTGACTTTCCTTTTTTTTAGTGTGGTTTTACTCATACAGACTATACAATGATTTTGATGGCTGAATTTTTTCAGTTTCCTTCTGTGTACTTGGTGTGCCTTGCAATATTATTCAGAGGTATGACCAATTGCAGCTGTGTCATTTCATGGCTGAGATCTGCAGAAAATTCTGCTTATTTTTATCTTCTCAAAAGCCAATGAACTTCTTGTGTATAGTATTAGTTTATAGAACTCACCAAGTCACTCATAACAAATTTTGTTTTGATAAAATTTACCTGTGCATGCATGAGTAAGTGTCATTTAATGTGAATTGTATGTCAGACTAGGAAAGCTGCATTTCTCCTATTGCACTCTATTCCCTGGTTAGAGATTACTTTACATTTTTTAGTGCACTCATAACAAACTGGGATCCATTTTATGAAATTATGTGCTATAGACCTCTGGGTTTGTTAATCATTGAAGACCTGAGTGAGCTGAGACAACTGCATCTTTCTAGATGGAAAGTATAACAATTTCAACATTTGACTACTATATTTTTCTCCTGAATGTGTTATTAGATGGACAAAATTAAATTTAGAGGGATACTAAAAAACCACAAAAAACTAAATCAGTAACCCCATTGCAGACATTTAAACTATTCATATTTTGGCAAATGAAATTTTCACAGATTTCAACATATTATGGAGGAAAATGGCCTACTTTCACTGTAGTTTCCTCTGTGTTCCTAAAGAAGTTTTGATTCATATCCCCAGGGTGGATGCTTCTGACATGGGCACCACTCTTCTTCTGCCACAAAAACTCAAACCAGCTCAGGCTGCCCTGTGACAATCTGATTTTGGTGCTCTAAAAGCTGTTTATTTTCTATCTCATTTTATCTCAGCCCAACTAATGTGTATTAGTCTTCTAAAGGAAGCAATACAGTGTGGATAAAGCACGGTCGTTTTACTTTGAGGTTAACTTCAAGTGCTACACCAGGTGATGTATCATATCACCTTAGGTAAAAAGCACAGCATTTACTGCTTTTTCTTCTTTAAAACCATGAAACCATGAGACTTGGTAGCCATGCAGATTAATTATTTCAGTCCTGAAATGTTTCAGTCAGAAAAGCTTCCCATAGCCACATTTAAAGATTATTTCCAGGAGGATTATTTCTCCTACCAAGGAGGAGAAAAATGACTGCTGCTGCTGAACCCATGACAGAAAGAAAAAAATTGTCTTGGTTTATATTTCTTCATGGCTCATAAACAAGTCTGAAGAGCTTTGTTTACTTTAAAGCAATGCTTAGTGAAGTCCTCAGTATCAGAGGCTGACTTAAAAATAAATAGAAATAGAATATTAAGAAAAAAAGGCATAATTTTTATTTTAATTAAACATTGCTAGTCTCTGTATGGAACTGAATCATGTCTTAAAGCCTTTCTCAGTGACTGTCAAAACAAGAAACTCCCTGAGGAAAAGAAGTCTATTATATCGTAAACATTGGATCACTACTGTGGAGCTTCAGAGTAGGTCATTCAACAGACTCCTTCATGAATAAGATTATTGCATTATGGGAAGTATTGTTTGAAAAAGGCTTTGGAACCAGCACTTGAAACATGAAATAGATTTCACTGTCTCAGATTCAGGAATTTCAACATTATATGTTCAAGTCAGGACCAGGCATCTTTAGTGCTCCACTAGTCATTTACTCAGAAGAGAGTAAAAAGCATTCCCAGGAGATAGCTCAGCTCATTCCAAAAGCAGTGTTTAGGATTGGTCAGACTCATCACCCTTCATCTACTTTTATGTATTGGTTATTAGGAGAAATTAGGTTAATCTCCAACCCTAAGAATAAAGCAATAATCTAATCATCTTAATTAATGCTATGTGATTAGTCCTGAGATCCTAGAAGCATTTGGTTATCATCTTGATAACAAATCTGTGAACAACACCTTCCAGAGAGTAATTATGAGATGTATTAATGTGAATATATGGGAATAAAATATTTAATCTTTAAACAACTCTTCGTAATTGTCAAAATAAGAGAATGCAATTGTAGTGAAGACAGATCATGGCTCAATTTGTATCAGTATCATTTATGTTCTTGGGCACTCAGACTTGCAGGCATAAAATACTGTGATGATTCAATGCTCTGGAATCAAGTACTGTAACTAAAAATATTTATTTCTGTGCATCAGAAGTCACTAATTGTTCAACCATGTTGCAGATTTTGAACATGTAGACTAGGCTAGACTGCTTTTTGTTTTTTCAGCCTTTTAGTCTTGCAAAATTTGGAAGACACTTCAGCAACTGTCAAAAGGTATTTGCTCACTTTCAGAAACCAGAATATACCTAGTTCATGCTTTACACAGTTCTGTCTGACATGGGCTTGGAGATTTTTGTTACCAAAACCTCACAGATTAATTCCCTGTAAGATTTGATTTGGAATGTACCAATAACAGTATTCCCTTTGACTTTAGCATCACTGTAACTCACCAGCAGCTATATTTTGGCATTTCTTTAACACCTCTTAATAATGACAGCGCTCATTTTCTTCACAGAAACCCTTGATTTAGATTTTTCTGCTTTAAGAAGTGCCACTAAAAATGAAAAGTTATGTTGGCATAAACTTTCTGTAAACAAAGATGTGATTCTTCAGAAGTTTGAATTCATTTGTAAAAAAACCCTAAACCACCAGGTGAAATTGCACAGCATCATATACAGTAGGAATTGAAAATTGAAACCACTGTCAGAATTAAAATTTTGGGAGCAATGTTGAAGAAATATGAAAATATTATACAGAAGAGTATTTACTGCAGGAAATGGTAGCTCACAGAGATCAAACAGCTAAAACATTACATTGGTCTTTTCATTATTATTCATGTGGTTGCCTTAGAAAGCTCTAGTATTTTCCAGCTTTCTCTGAGCGCAACAGGGTGAAAGAAGCAATCCTACTATGAGAATTTCAAACCTGCCTATATGATGTGAGTGCCCTTTTTACACCAATGTGAATGAAAGCAAGTTGCTCAAATGCCAATGGTCTTATACCATTAGGTGAAGTCTGGACAAAATGAAAGGACTTAACTTCTAGATGTGATTGTTCACATGTTCTTTGCATTTTAATGTACATAGGAGATATGAATCCAAACAAGGGGGAAATGCTAGGTTTGTTATTCCTACTTTGGCTGTTGCAGGAAGAGAGAGCTCTGCTGTAGCAGCAATGGTTATTATTCACAGCCTCTGACCTTTTCCTGAGGATCTGTATTAAGAAAGAAGAGAGCTTTTCAGTGCTTCAAAGAAAACTGTGTAGTCTCATAAATATTTTGTTACCCTCGGCAGCACATTGATCTGGCCAACTACTTATCTTACTTATGCCTACAGCTGATCCTGGATGATAAGTAATTACAAAATCATTATTGTAGTAGGGTGGAGAGAAAGAACAGATTTTTTGTAAAAGCAAGGAAGATGGAGAAGAAAAAAAGCTACAGTAGTTGATATGTGTATTAATACATGCATACATAGTTATTTAGACCTTTCATGAAGGCAAGAAAGTAGAAAACACGGAATTAAGTGCAAATAGTAATAGGTAGAGGTGACAAAGGATTCTGTAAGGACAGAAAAGCAGTGCCTTAGGTAAGGAATCAATCAATGCTTCATGCAAAAAATCACTGTTATAGTGAAAAAAAATCTGCAGAAAAAATAATTGCTCAGGGCAGATTTCACTGAATCACAGGAAAAAAAATATGGTGATGAATACTAGCAGAGGAAATGTCTATAGTCCTCACCTAATTCAAAGTTTCTCCTTCAGAAATATAAATTGTTCTTTTTCTAAGATTGTTTATGTCAGCTATATGACTCGCCACAAAAATAAGTTAGTCTCCTTATATACCATATATATTTGCAACTTATCACTTTCTTCCTAATGGCATTCCCAGATTAGCTTTTAAATATCTTTTAATTAAAAACTTTCAAATATTCCTCCTTTATCTTAGGACAGGATTGCACTTATGTTTCTAGGTAAAGATATTTTGAAAATTTGGCATACATAATCCATGTGATTTTTTTTTTTTGGTGGTTATTATTGTTTTCCCTAGGTACATTTCAGCCATTTTTATTATTTGTCTTAAAAATAAAAAGCGTATTTTCACTGTCAGTTTTTTCTGCTCTGCAATTAATTTGAAGCTTTAATTGGTTTTCATTGTTTAATTGTGTACTGGCAAAAGTAATGTGAGTAGGAAAGATTGTTCACCATATTTACGTCTCAAGTATCTATACCTTGTTGGAGTGTTTGATTATTCCCTCAGAAATGTTAATTATAAGTGATAGAGATTGCTCTTTGTATTTCAGAATGCATCTATAGATAAATTATTGGACCAAAAAATTTCCTGATAGTTGAAAAACCCTCATTGTTTGGCCAATTGATCCATTTTCATAAAGCATTTTTGCAGAAATTGGTGATATTTGCTCAATTTATTTGTTCAAAGATTGTATATAGATTTCTATAGTTTATTTGATGCAGAATTGTATTATTTATGTCAGTGTCTCCTAAAATACATTCTGTCACTTTCTGTCTGGTTAGTATTCAGATCTCCGTTTCTTGTTACTCTTGTTTGTTCTGCAATTATCTTGAATTTATTTTGCATTGAAGGTATTACATAATATGATTTTGAAACGTATCTTTCAATATCGTCCTCATCTTATCAACTGAGATGCTACAGTGCCTTCCCATACCCACTTCTCTCAAATTTTTTAACAAAACAGTACTGCAGGGTTTATTTTTTTCAGGGGGTGTTCTTTTACTTAGTTTTCATCAAATCTCATTCTCCTTTTTTCAGTATCTCAACAGAAACAACAACAACAACAAAAGAGGTTCTGTAGGATTAAGGCTGAGATAGGATAAATTTATGAAGTAGAACTCTGTGAAACTTGCCACTTTCACAGACCCTTTGTTCTCAATATATGAATCTGATTTCATCTTTAGGGAAAGAAGACAGCAAATCTGGCACCAAAGTCAAATGAACACAGAACATGAGCACAGTGAAATAGCTTTTGAAAAAATATAATTTAATTATATTGAAATTAAGTTTAGATTAAGCAATTGAGTTTGTGACATTTGCTAGGATCTTTTTTTTGTGTCTAAAGAAAAAATATGTACTTGTTTTGCTTAAACCTAAATATTTTTGTCATATGCATCTCTTTTTAAAGCAATGCAGAAAAAATTGCCTTTGCATAGTTGCTTCATAGTTACTGAGAACAGAAATCTGCTAAGGGTAGTAGAAATTTAATCTGCTAGTGGAATTCCAGAAAGAAAGCATGTTAAAGTTACTCTCATGGTCTGAAATTAGTAATAACAAGCCCTGCATAAGATTGAATTTAGTGGTTATATAGCAGTTCTTACATGAAGAATGCAACTTCATTTTGACATAAAAAGTGTATTTAAAAGAAAAATAAATAAATTGCAGAGAATGCATCACATCCCTTTATTTTATTTTATTTTATATTTGTTAATTTTTAATTAAGGTAATTGCTCCAAATGTACTTTATATTTGGACTCAATTTGTTTAATTATAGTTTCTGAATGGAGGGATGCTGTGGAGGGACTCTTCATTAGGGAGTGGAGCGATAGGACAAGGGGTAACTGGATCAAACTTAAACAGAGGAAGTTTAGATTGGATATGAGGAAAAAATTCTTTACTGTAAGGGGGATGAGGCATTGGAATGGGTTGCCCAGGGAAGTTGTGAATGCTCCATTGCTGGTGGTGTTCAAGGCCGGGTTGGACAGAGCCTTGGGTGGCATGGTTTAGTGTGAGGTGTCCCTGCCCCTGGCAGGGGGGTTGGAACTAGATGATCTTAAGGTCCTTTCCAACTCTTAACTATTCTATGATTCTATGATTCTAGGATATTAGGCTTTCTTTACATATTCCACTCCAGGCTTTAATTAAATCTCTTACTATTTGAAAGAATACTTGGCTGTTTCTGCAGACCAGTACTTCCAGTAGCTGGTGAAAATGATCAAGAATTTGTGTTCATCTTTCCAAAATGATGAATTCTCTGTAAAATAATTTGTTATATGCTGGCTATCACAAATATAAAGTTATTCACAGATTATCAAGTCAAAAGGATTTATCAGGATGGGATTTAATGGGGATATTTTCTTTCGAAAGTGTACTGACTGCCCTTGAGATGGAGTAGAAATGTATTTCCAGCATGCCCTGGGTTGGCATTTGATTCTTTGCACGGGTGCACAAAAAATCTAGTGGGAAGCTATGGGCAAATCTTTCTTCTCAGATAGTTGAAGTGAAAGCAATGTTAAATGTATATTGATTTCTTCATGTATGACAATGTTACCTGTGTCTTGAAGTGATTTGTTTGGAAGCTTATTTCTGTATGTAAAACAGACCTTGAAGGAAGGGACAATGTCTACAGTTAGAACTTTGTATTTGTATCATTGTCCTTATGGTTGCTCATCTTCTTGCAATGTCCACTCCTAACAGAGGCTGATTTAGACTCTGGAAAATATAATCCATATTTGTCTTTCATCAATAAAGCCATATCACTAATGATGACTGAACCGCAAACACAGAATTATATTTCAGTAGCACACATCTGTGGAACAGCTTGATGGAATACAGAGCACGGGTTTCAGCACATTAAAGGTACTGTCTGCCATACTTTGGGGAGAGCAAGAAAGATTTCCTCCCATTTGACAATGACATACATAAAATGTGTGGCAGCACAGCTGGAAAAAAGCTAGGTCATGCCCTTGCTCTGTATTTATCTCCACACAGTTCTTGAAGTCATTAATAAAGACAGCACTGACAGAATTCCTGCTGAGTAGGCAGCTGTAAGCAGATCCCAACACAGTGAACAGAGCTGGACATTTAACACAGGGCTTCAAAGTTCTGGATATGTTTTGGCCATATCACTGGGTACAAAAAAAGTAGAAACAGCTTTTCATAGTGGAATGGAAAAATCCTTCAAGCCATCGAGGAACTTAAGAGGCTCCTGCCGTGGTAGCTGTCTGTTTCCAAAGAACATTCATCACTATCACAAATGGGGATAAAGCAGTTTTAGTACTTCTTTCCTGTGTGTGACTAGTGGCATTGGACATTTTTTCATGACTTAAAAATTGATGTGCTCTTTAAAGTAGGACACACTGTACACCTCTGAGTGATAATGCATATGTGATGGATAACCCTATTAATTGATAGAATAGCTCAGCTAAGGAGTCAGTAGAGTCAAAAATCACATTAACCTCACTCTGGTTTAGGAATATCAAACACCTATCAAGCCAGCAGAAGCCAGAGGTTGTCTCTTATAAGTAAAGTTGTAGAGTATGTTGAGATCAAATCAGTGATTTGAACCTTATTATGACTTAACTTGTCCTTGCCACATCATTTGTAAAATGTGCTTCTTAACATTAATTCCTGTCACATTACCTACCAAGAGTTTTCAGACAAAGACTAATAGTGAAAATATCAATATGGATGACAGGGAGCCATTTAGTGATGAATATTCCATATCAGGCATGACATAGAGTTCATCTTACTGAAATATTTCTAAAAGTATTAAAACTGACACATCCATAGCTTATATTATAGGATGTTAATTCAGAACAAAGTCATCTCCATTTGAATCAAGATTTTAAATAATATGAATTAAAAAGTCTTAGGAAAGTTGTACAACATAAACTAAAAAATGCAAGCTTTTTTTAAAAAATATTAGGCACAAAATCTCTCTAAAGACTATACAGATTAAAGTAAAAAAAAAATCTTTTATTTTTCACATCTGTTTCAAAAAGCTATAAAAAAATAGTTTGCATTTATGGGACTTATTTATTCTATATACTTCAAAATGCCATACTTGATTGAAGAAAATATAACAAATTTACAGAGAATAGCCCTCAAGATGTCAAAGTCTTGTCCAAACTCATAAATCATAGAATCATAGAATAGTGAGGGTTGGAAAGGACCTTAAGATC
Organism: Ara ararauna; assembly: GCA_028858755.1. NCBI lineage: Eukaryota > Metazoa > Chordata > Aves > Psittaciformes > Psittacidae > Ara > Ara ararauna. Next base: position 57,892,601 of record CM054377.1, on the reverse strand, counting down.
ATCTAGTCTCCCTGCCATGGCCAGGGACACCTCCCACTAAACCATGCCACCCAAGGCTCTGTCTAACCCGGCCTTGAACACCGCCAGTGATGGAGCATTCACAACGTCCTTGGCAACCCATTCCAGTGCCTCACCATCCTTACAGTAAAGAATTTCTTCCTCATATCCAATCTAAACAACTTCCCCGTTTAAGTTTGACCCTGTTAACCCTTGTCCTATCACTACAGTCAGTAATGAAGAGTCCCTCCTCAGCATCCCTATAGGCCCCCTTCAGATACTGGAAGGCTGCTGTGAGGTCTCCATGCATCCTTCTCTTCTCCAGCCTCAACAGCCCCAACTTTCTCAGCCTATCTTCATACGGGAGGTGCTACAGTCCCCTGATCTTCCTCGTGGCCCTCCTCTGCACTTGTTCCAACAGTTCCATGTCCTTTTTATGCTGAGGACACCAAAACTGCACACAATACTCCAAGTGAGGTCTCACAAAATAAAAAATTTAGAAACAGTGTTAAAAAATTCTGTCAGATTAGTAATAATTTGATAATTGAGTCAAATATGTGTTGGTCTCTGACTATAAAAGGACACAGAAAGTGAAATATAACTGCAGCAAGAAATTACTCCTTGCTGATGTAAACTGTTAATGCCTTTTTAATTATCAATGTCTCCTTGTAAATAATTTTTACATTATAATTGATAATGTATATCTTGTTGATAATGACTTTTGTCATGTTGATGATAACTTTGTGTTGGAAGTATGCAGAGACTGCAAACAAAAGTAACAGTTTTTGCTTTCTGTTGAAATAAAATATTCAAGATACTAATGATAAAGTTAATTTTAAAGTTAACAGACAAAACCTGAAATGTGAATGGTCAATTTAAAAAATTATTTAGAGTTTATACTTTTCATTAAAGTAGATACTTTAATGTAGATATCATGGTAGATAAATATCTAAATAGTAAATAACATAAAGTAGATGTAAAGTAGGTAAAATAGACACTCCAGACATCATTACAAGTGTGCACTGGACTTCCTCATTTATGCTGTTTCTGGTTCTTTATGTGTATGCAATTGTTTCTCATCCTTTCATCAGCAGAATAAGCTATGTTCCCACTCGGAGCTGGTCCTCATGTACATCAGGATGAATTGTCCCCATTTTCTAAAATACTGCCCTTATGATATTTGGGTCTTGAGTTTTTAAATTGTGGCATGCAGTTTTGCTTATTCTTGCTACTGTTGTACTGCTGAACAGAAAAAGTTAATTACTGTCCTGTTTCAATATAAAGGAAAAAAGAACAATCCTGCTTCATCTTTCAAAAGTATTAGTAGGCCAACTGGACAGGATTCTGCAAAGTAGACTTTGCATTCATAGTTAGAAATTTGCTCATGGGTTGATTTTTATTTATTATAATAAAAAATACCAAAATAAATAAATCTTTTTATAAAGAAAGAGATTTTTGAAGAAAAAAATTACATGATCCAGTAGCCTAATCTAGAAGGTGGTAGGTAATCAGTAGGATAAGCCTGAGCGTTCTCATAAAAAGATATTTGACTATACTAATCTAATTGGACCTGAATTCTGTTTAATTTCAAATGGAAAAAAAAAAACCTCTTGTAGCCATTATTAAATAAAGCAAAAAATATAATGACAAAATATCTTGTTCTCTCCAAAATGCACCAACTTCATTGTAGCTGCTGACAACAACTTCATCTCATTTTTGGCAGGATTTTTTTTCTTAAAAGAATGTAAGTAAAACCATGTACATCATATACATTTTATATATGGAGTAATAATCCCCAGTTGCATGCGCTGGCAGAAAATGTGATTTTTATTCTCCAGTACTTTTTTAGAATAAAAATAGGATAGAGGATTGTTGATAGAGGATGATGGATAAAAAGAGGAATAACTAAAAATTAGAGGCAAAAAAAAGAAACTATAACTAAAATAGTTAAAAATAAGAAAACAACAACAGCAAAAACAACAGTGAAAAAAAAAAAAAGGAACAATCCCAAAAAAATCCCAAAATTGAAAAAAAACCCAAGTACTGCCCAAAAACCTATGGAAGGAGACAACTGAAATGAAGAAAGTGGAGAACTAAATAAAAAAGCAAGAATTCATCTTCGGAACTGACCTGGGTTACGCAGTAGCAGTCATTTTTCTTCTTCTCAGTAGCTGGTGCAGCGCTGTGTTTTTCACTTTCAGCCTGGGAACAGCGCTGATAACACCCATGTTTTTAGCTGCTGCTCAAATGTTTAGTCTGACCAAGGACTTTCTGGGTCTCATGCTCTGCCAGAGAGGAGGGAAAGCCGGGAGGAAGCAGAGACAGGACACCTGACCCAAAGTAACCAAAGAGGTATTCTATACCACAGTGCGTCATGCCCAGGATGTAAACAGGGGGCAGTTACCCAGAAGCGCTAGATCACTGCTTGGTCGGCCTGGGTATCGGTCGGTGGGTGGTGAGCGGTTGTGTTCTCTTTCCTTGTCATTTCCCTTGTCACTATTACTATTGGTGGTAGCAGTAGTGGCTTTGTGTTATACCTTAGTTACTGGACTGTTCCTATCTCAACTCGTGGGAGTTACATTCTTTCTATTCTTCTCCCCATCACTCTGGGATCGGAGGGGGGAGGAAAGGGTAGGGGAGGAGTGAGTGAGCGGCTGCGTGGCTCTGGGTTGCTGGCTGGGCTTAAACCATGACAGGAATAAGTGAAAACAGAAAGAATTTTATAATGTAAAAAATAAAAATTATGGAGTATTAAATTTAATAGGTGCTGAATTTCAACATTTTTCGCAATAAATCTTTCATTGAGGCAAATATCAGGAAAAAAAAATGTCTGAAGAGATGCTCTGCTGTGAATATCCATTGCTGTTCTTCAATTAGAGAAGCTCTGAATTTTAATCATCATAATGTTCCCACAAATAATGTTTCTTTTTGATATAATGCTGGGTTTCAGGTCTTAGTCTCTAATCTAGAAAGAAATCACACACACACAAAACTTTGTTATTTTTAAAGCAAGTATTACAGATTTTTTTATAGACGTTGGCACTAGGCACAGTTCAATCCTGTCAGATGACTTGGACTGAAAAAGCAACCTGCCCTTGTAAAATCAATTTGTTTTTAAAATATTTAAAAATATTCTTGGGCACAAAGATAAAATGCAGGTGAAACTACGCTGTTAAATGTCATACTAGCTGGTGTGGAATTATGTAGCTACTTTTAGAACAACACAATGCTCATGACCTACCAATTCACAGCCTCACTAAGTAAAAAAAGTTTACGCAGATATTTAGTGAAAAGGTTTAATGTTCAAAAAGTATGCTACCTTTTTTTTTTTTTTTTTTACTTTATTTCTTAACTTCATTGTTTGCTGTTGAAACTGTAGCAGAAGAAAAACTGCAATTCTGAAAGATCCACACTTACTGAATGACAACAGTAGTGACCTTGCTGCTGCAATTTCCAATGTTCAAATGGTCTCACTTTTTGCTTACACCAAAAGCTATTCAAGTGAGCCTGAATTTCTTAACAGGTAGCCTTATGTCTGAAAATTGGGAAAGCCTATCAATTTTCAGAGCTGTTTTGAAAAGTGTGCTTTGAGGACCTCAAAGGAGCTGCAATCTGCTTTCATTCAAGAGATAGGAACAAGCTGATCTGGTAAGCCGTGCATTTCAGCACCTCAACCCCCACACAGAAAGAGGACATGAATGCTTTGACACTTGAGCTGAAGGGAAGTCAATTCCAGATTTCTCAGAGACAGACTAGTTTCTTGAAACCCATATTAAGGAGATGCAATTATTCAACAGTGCAGAAGAAAGTCCCCATGGCATATTTAAGGAAGTGTTACTGCCTGATAACTAGGGCAGAAAGAGACATACAGTACTACTTAATTGATCCCTACTTGGAAACAAGCAACATCAATCTGTCAGTTTTGCTCTAGACATGTAAATCCCTAATTTTTGGGGCATAAAGCTCTCTGAGGTCCTAGATATGGATGTGAAGTGCCAAATGTAATGAATTATTATACTTCAGTAGAACATAAAGAGTAAGTTGTGTACATATTTTTCAGCACATAACAATTTTGCCCAACTTTGCCTGCTTTATTGTGACTTAAGACAAATATAAGCTGGCATTTCTTTCAATTATCTGGTCTGCAAAGAGGCAATTTTGATTTTGTTTATATCTTTGATAGATACATTAAGAGGTAGACACAACTTCATTTTTTTATAAAATAGAAATTATTAAATAGATGGCCAAAGAGAAGACAATAGTGTGATAATAATAATAAAAAAAAACATATAACAGATCAAAATGTGTTACAGGTTCATCCTTCTTATTTTTCTATTACACAATGTGAGAAACTAGAATTCTCACTCGAAGTTCCCTTACCTCTTGAAGACCCTCTTATCATAGGCCAACTAGTTTTATTTTGCCCCACTCACTATCTTCTTTTTTCTATTGAAAATAGATGGGAAACCTTTTCTTCTACTGAACACATAAAAAATTAGAAGACCTGATTCCATTATCTCCTATCTCCTGGTATATAACTTAAATGACTGGTTCACCTTTTGTGTGTGTGCGTGTGTGTGAGAAAGTACCTGTTTAGTTGCAACAAACACAGAGGTTTGGCAAAGAACTACTAAAAATGCCAAAAGAATTGTTCAACTTAACATTAGCAGAAAAAGTTAACAGGAGATCAGGAGCATAATAAGATCTACTGAGCTGTATAAGGATCCAAGTAATGCAAAATTCTGACTGCTGAAGAGGCATTCCCACAGATTACTGAAAATTGAGTTAAGGAATATGTAAAGAATACAAGAAAATAAAGGATCCTTTTAAGGATCCTCAATTAATTAATTTAATTCCTCACACAATATTTTCTATAAACTCAAGCTCATGTTACATAATCTATATCTAAAATGTACACAAGTAATTACTGTATGTCATGTGCTTGCAATATCTGTTTACCACACTGAAGTCAATGAGGTTATGTCAGGGACAAATTATGTCTTGAGAATATATACAATCTATCAGTGTTAGGGTAAATTCCTGGTTTAGAGTATTTATGTTAAGCAAAAATGTGTTCCATCACTCATAACCTAGTCTTGAGTACATACCCAATTTATCAGTGCTAGGGCAAGTTCCAGGATTATGGCTTTTATATTAAACCTAAAATGTACCTCATCACTCAGACTAGACATATATTCAAGGCAGAACTCATCCCTCATAAAGCTTCATCAGCTTCAGTGGGTTTACTGACCATGAGTGAATTTAGACCAATGCCCTTGTTAATGCAACTTTTAATAATCAATTGCCTTTTAAGAGGACCAGCTGAGAAAGTGACCTGTTATTCTCTCAGATTAATGTTGAATGATGTCACGTAGTCAGACAGAATCAACTATTGTGCTTATTCAATATCAGAATAACTTATTGATTCAAAGTGACTCCAATGAATAGCTCCAATCCAATTACTCCAATTTAAACAGTCTTTCAGATTATTTTCCAGTACCTCATGATGAACTCATCTTAAGACATGAAAAATTAAATGTACTATTTGTAATTACAAATACATGTAAATATTTATTTACATGCTTGTCAAAAAAATGCAATGAAAAGGTAGCAACAATTCAGGCCATGTTGATTTGGGCTCAGCTATTTTCTTAGCAAACTCATGAATTAATTGCCCCTTAAATAACTGGATTTTCTCAGCTTAAGCAGTATAGCTGTTTTCTAAGTTTAGAAACACTTAGAAGTCACCTTCTTGATATGCTTTACACAGCAGAATCAACCTTAAAAAGGCAGCAAGGGTGGTTTGGGTTTTTTTTCTCCCTTTTTTAGAACTTTATCAGTGTGACCTAGTAAGTGACCTCCCAGCCAGATGTAGCTTGCAAGGTACTCCCTTACTTCAGTTATGCTACATTTTTCTCATGGGTAGCAAGCGTTATTCTAGGGAAAAATGGCTTTCATAACCACAACCACTCCTGTCTCCACTCATTGAAGATCATTTTGGATCAGCCTCTTCCCCTTCCTTCCTCATCTTTCCCTTACTCTGACTCACTAACCCTGAAAACAGTTTTTCTGGTCCCATTCAGCCCATCCCTGACTCCCATCTTCCCATCTTTCCTTCTCTCATTTCCTGCTGTTACCTGCACAGGAAGCCTGTAACATGCAATTCCCACTTGTGTAATACTAGCTATGAGAGTGTTTATTTTGCAGCAGTAACTGAAGCTGCAGAAATAAAAATAGAGAGGCTGTTGCTTCTCTGAGAGATAAGGTAAAAGACAGAAAGGTGGAGGACCATCCAGCTCAGTTACAGGAAGCTGGAAAACGTGGCATGCATCTAGATTGAAACCCTCAGTGCTGCTGAAGTGGAATCACTGTGATTATTGACAATATTTTACCTGACTTCCCAGGGAAATAAGAAACATTATTATCCTTCATTACCCTGATCATAATTTTTTAATCTATTTTACCAATTTTATCCAAACTTGGTGTCCTGGGTTCAGCAGTAGCAGTCATTTTTCTCTTTCTTAGTAGCTGGTGCAGTGCTGTATTTTCAACTTTCAGCCTGGGAACAGCGCTGATAACACCCATGTTTTCAGTTGCTGCTCAGTAATGTTTAGTCAGACCAAGGACTTTCTGAGTCTCATGCTGTGCCAGGGAGGAGGGAAATCCGGGAGGAAGCAGAGACAGGACACCTGACCAAAAGTAACCAAAGAGGCATTCCATACCACAGCATGTCATGCCCACTATATAAACTGGGGGCAGTTACCCAGAAGCGCTAGATCACTGCTTGGTCGGGCTGGGTATCGGTCAGCGGGTGGTGAGAGGTTGTATTTTCTTCCCTTGTTACTTGCCTTATCATTATTATTATTGGTGGTAGCAATAGTGTTTTGTGTTATACCTTAGTTACTGGACTGTTCTGATCTCAACCCATGGGAGTTAAATTCTTTTGATTCTACTCCCCATCCCTCTGGGATCGGGGGGGAGGAAGGAGGGGGAGTAAGAGAGAGGCTTCATGTTTTTCTGAGTGTCCTGGGCTCAGCAGTACTGTGCGCCGCGATCCCTGCAGTATTGCAGGGGGCCAGATGTTGTTGCCTCACCAGCCCGGTTAGCTCAGTTGGCAGAGCATGAGACTCTTAATCTCAGGGTTGTGGGTTAGAGCCCCACACTGAGCGCTAAAAGGAACTGTTGTGGTTTAAGCCCAGCTGTAAATCAGCCACACAGTTCATTAGCTCCCCCCACACCTTCCTCCCCCCTGATCCCAGAGGGATGGGGACGAGAATCGAAAGAATGTAACTCCCATGGGTTGAGATAACAGTCCAGTAACAAAGGTGTAACACAAACCACTACTGCTACCACCAATAATAACAATGACAAGGGAAACAACAAGGGAAGAGAATACAACCACATACCACCCACCGACCAATACCCAGCCCGACCGAGCAGTGAACTAACTCTTCCAGGTCCCTGCCCTCAGTTTTTACATCCTGGGCGTGAGGTGCTGTGGTACGGAATACCTCTTTGGTCACTTTGCGTCAGGCGTCCTGTCTCTGCTTCCTCCCAGCTTTCCCTCCTCCCTGGCAGAGCATGAGACTGAGAAAGTCCTTGGTCAGACTAAACATTTGAGCAGTAACTAAAAGCATGGGTGTTATCAGCGCTGTTCCCAGGCTGAAAGTGAAAAACACAGCGCTGCACCAGCTACTAAGATGGAGAAAAAATGACTGCTACTGCTGAACCCAGGACACTGGGTTACGGCTGGGCTTAAACCACGACACTTGGCAAGGTCTGAAGGATTTGAAATGTTATTTATTTCTCCTAAGAAGAGAATGTCCAGATACATAAACTCAGCTTATTTTTTTTGAGTGGAATGTTAGCACGCTATTAGATCTACCTATAGGAAAAGGGTTACATATTCTGTCACTGTGAGAAACTTCAGACTTACAGCTAGTTGAAGATCTGTTTTTATTAATTCTAGTTCTCATGGAGAAAAAAAAAAAAAGAATATTTTAAATGGCTATAATACAGTAAAGGTATACAAACATATAATACATAAAAAACACCAGCTGAGGCACATTAGAGTTTCTTCTAGAGCAGGAGTTTGAAAGAACCATAGCTACTACTCTCAGAGGTGTCAGGTTATTTCTCCTTCCTCAAAGTGGGCAATAATTGTAAATTAAATGGTCGCAAGACTGTTTACTAAGAAAGACTGCACAATAAACCTAAAATAGTTATCAATATATTCTCTTTCCGACATCTTAAATTATTATTAGGGTGCAATAGAGTCTCCAGTATGAACAACATGGCATGTAATGTGACACAATACAACTTAATTGGATAGGTGCTTCATTTGATCCTTTCTGTAGTATATCTTGAGATTAGTGCCCTTGGTTCTGGAAATCTGGCTGCTTTCCCATCTTGTACCCAAACTGAATTTCCTGGATCAGCCTTCACTGTCTGAATTCAGTAGGAAAACAAGGGTATATGGTAATAATTTCTCTTAGTTTATTTTAATCACTACTTGTTAGACATGACCTTTTTAAGACAAGCTGTGTTTTTACTCTTTTATTTATTCCACCAACCCACCCCCAAGGTGAATGCAAAGTTAAGTAAAGATCATGAGAGAAGCTGGAATGCATCACGATGACAGAGAAGACCAAGAACAGCATATTTCTGTAGGAGTTCATTGGGTGTGCAAAAACTATACAACAGGAGGCAAGCCTGACACATTCAGAACTTAAGGGCATAGCTGAAGGATATATTTTCTTATAATGGATTTCTCCAGAAGCAGGAGAGCAAGCTTCACTCACAGTGAAAAAATAAATAGTTGTAGTTACAGTTCAAGGCACTGTAACTGTCTTGATATACGTAAAAGCAGGGAGCAAAATAACATAAGAATCAAAATACGGCTGAGAAGATTTAATGAGGGGCTTCTCAGTCATCGAAAACATTATTATGTAAAGGAAGGAATAAGTCTGCAAAGAATCACAGACACAATTTAAAGATTGCTTATATATAAGAAATCAAGTCTGTGTCATGGGTTCAGCAGCAGCAGTCATTTTTTCTCCTCCTTGGTAGCTGGTGCAGCACTGTGTTTTTGACTTTGGGCCTGGGAACAGCGCTGATAACACCAGTGTTTCAGTTACTGCTTAGTGATGTTTTGGTGTGACCAAGGACTTTCTGAGTTTCATGCTGTGCCAGGGAGGAGGGGAGCCAGGAGGAAGCAGAGACAGGACACCTGACCCAAACCAACCAAAGAGGTTATTCCATGCCACAGCACGTCATGTCCAGGATGGACAGCAGAGAGCAGAGACCCGGAAGGGTGGGGGTGCACTACGTGGTCAGGCTGGGTTTTAGGTGGTGAGAAATTGTATTCTTTCCTTGTATTTGCCTTGTCATTATTATTATTGGTGGTAGCAGTAGTGGTCTTGTGTTATACTTTAGTTACTAAACTGTTCTTATCTCAACCTGTGGGAGTTGCATTCTTTTTGATTCTCCTTCCCATCCCTCTGGGAGCGGGGGGAAGAAAGAGGGGGAAGTGAGTGAGAGAACTGTGGGAGATCATGGACAACGGGACAACGACCAATGTGATCAAGCATTGCCAATTTATTGAAGACAAACACCGCCCTTTATAGGAAAGCTTTAGAACTCTAGAACATTCCATAACATTTGATTGGCTAGTCCCTCCAAGTCAGAAACTAGCAACGGCTCAACGATTGGTGGCAGCTCCCGAAGCTTTTTCTTCATGTAGCAAGTAGGCGTCCTCTGGTAACCCTTCCAGCAACTTCTGGCAACTTCTGGAACCCTCTGCTTACTTCTCGGGTGCGGCTGAGTCAAAGGCTGGATTGCTCACATGACCATTCTCAGCAAGAAACGCTTCCACAGAGAACAGGCTGCGTGAGTTAGAGAGGCTTAAACCAGGACAGTCTGGAACATGAGGAAAAAGTAAAGAAATAGAAACACTTGAAAAAAAAAAGAGGAGTGCTAATTAGAGAGTCAAAGAAATGTGCAGGCACAGAATAGTTTTTATTTAGCTGATTATCTAGCTTTTTGGTTTACTAATCTGTAAGATGACAAGTCCAAAGTTGAAATGAAGCAACAAACTATAACCTAGAGGAAGAGGAATTTCTCCAGTTTTAAGGGAGCAGGCAAGTGGAGGGTCTGACAGCCAGACAAGGTCAACCCACCACCACAGTATTCCCACTTTGATTCACAGAGAAAATAAAATAGGTACATATAACAAAAAAATAATTACCAACAACTATTAAATAGTTATATATAACTTATATGTAATAATAGATATAATATAAAAATCAGCAGCTAATTAATAACTAAGAAAATGATAAAAATTAGTACTTGCAAATGTCTGAGAAAATCTGTGACATAAATGAAACCACTAAGTGTGAAAGTATATACACAACTAGAAAGGGTAGATGAAGAAATATTGGCAAAATCTGAACAGACAAAAATATATCCTAGAAGACAAATGGAACTAGAGTAATTAACAAATCACCAATAATTACTGTTAATTAAATTAGAAGGATATTAAAATGAAAGACAGACATAATAAGTAAATCAGTAAAGAAAATGGTTGTTTCTCCTAAACATTATTACATACAGCAAGAATTGTCCAGGGTCATAAAAAATGTATTAACTATATTATTAAGTCTTGTGTGGTAGAAATTTAAGTATTAGAGTAACATATAATTACACTCCATTTTGAGAATCCCTTTCCTGAAGGAGTTTCAAAGTTATTTATTAGAAATAAAAAGAAACAGTAAAAAAAGAAACTACTGGTTACAGTGAGATGTTGCAATTATCACCACCTTGCATTGAAAACATTCTGCTCATGATTTGATGTTCAATTAATTATTTACTTGAGATGCAGCATGAAAATAGTATATATCAACATATGGTTTCTCCCCCCGCCCCAAAAAAAAAGAAATCACAATCATAATATTTTCCTGTACATTTTGAAAAGTACTAGAGTTTATGTTACTCATTAATAGGTAAAGTGAAATTAAAATAACTTGTAGAAAGAAAAGGAGTCACTTATGATAAAAACTCATGAGATTTAATGTTTGTGAATTAATGTGGAAGCCAGAAGCTAACATTTTATCCTGCTGAAAAACTCTGGAAGCAAATATAATTCTTCATTTTAAGTTAAATATATAACCTCAGGGTAACAAGCAAAGATTACTGCTTGCCTGAGGGAAAAAAAAAACCCAAATATCCAACATGTTAAACACTGTCTTACTGATGACTGCAGGCTGAAGAAGAAATTGTTCTAGTGGTGAAATTTTGAGGTGAAAGAAAAAGCAAGTTCTTTTTCTGTTCTGTAAGTACATCAGGAAAAGGTAGAAATAAAGCTCCAGAAGTATAAGTTAGTACATATAAGGAATGTGATTTCCACAGAAAGATGTGAGAAGCTAAATCTGAAGAAGTCTTAGTGGAAAAGGAAAAGAAGGAAACTATACTGTCAAAGAGTTCAGAGTTATTAAGTACAACTTATTTTTTCTTTTTACTTTTACACTGAAAACCACTGAAGGAAAGAAAGGTTAAAAAAAAAAAAAAAGTGCCTTCAGCTTTAGTAAAATGTTTGCATTCAAACCACTCAGTATTTGCAGGAAACTTGAAACTGTGTCTGTTACCATTAAGGCAATATGTAAATATACCAGCTTAAATTTAATCTCACTTTCTAATGTATGGTATTTTGCGTGAAATAATTTGGAAAACAGTTTGCTCAGAAGTCTTCTCAATTAGATAAAAGCATATTTTCACAGAGAAATGGAAGCATTACAAGTGAATAAAAGGATTGTGATTTCACAGCCTTGCTGCCTTCATCCCCAAAGTGGAATGTGTATGTCTACACATCTGAGGATCTCAGAGTCTCTATATATGCATATGTAACTGCCTCTGGAAGGTTTTCTATCATATTATTTTTCTGGGTGTATAAACATGAAGGTGGGGTTTGATTGGGGTTTTTTGTGGCTTTGACTTTGTCTTTCCACAGCAGCTCTTCCCCTTCTGGTTTAGACTCACTGAGGCAAGTTATTAGAGGGAATCATCAACTTGAAACTTCTGCACTGCACCCACCCAGAAACCACAGCTATTTTTTCTAGAAGCCCCAATGGATTCCTGATTTAATGAGCTGAGTCTAGCAAACCATTAAACAAGAGTCAGTCACTGCCATCCTCAGTGTTGCCAATCCAAAGTACTTTAACAGAATCCTCCATGATTTAAAGAAAATAATAGAATAATTATAGATACAACAGGGTTTAGTGACAAAACTATTGTATTAAAGGAACATTGTTCTTATTACATATAAAAATCCAAACGAAAATATGATATCTGGTATTATTTCTCTGTATTATATATTTTATCCTATATAATTTGTAATGAACTTCCATACTTGGAAAGATGTACTGTAGATAAAGACACGGAGTTTCCAGCACAGCTCCAAGGGTTAATTTGCTATGAGATTTATAAACACATGCAGTAAGACATTTTTAAGAATAAAAATTTTTTTCCCTGCTAAAGTAAATTGTTCAAAATAAGGTGTTTCTTCAAGGTCACAGAAGGAAAAGTTTGCTTTTTTTGAGCCTTCATATATCTAAAGAGAAAATTCTAAGAAAATCCCTAAAGGAAATAATTACTTTGATAAACAACCTTTATTGAATATAGTTGAAGAAGTATTTCTTCAGGCTACATTGCATTTGAGGTATTTTTCAATGGAATTAATTAAAGCTCTGTTCAAACTACCTTTCTTTATTTTCTAACCAAGTCATTTGCTGTCCAGCACAAAATCAAATTGAGTGTAAAACAGAATCAATTTGTCTAACAGTGAAATCATGAAAACTCAAAATTAATTGAGAAACTTTAGGGTTTTTTTTATCTGAAGTGAAGGCCGCCATGGGCATGATCTACTAAATTAGGTATGCAACACATTTCCAGAAACCTTGGCTGATAGTTGAGATAAATCATAATGAAAAAGGTGGTTTTTTTAAATATCCTTGGATATTGTCCAGAAATATTTGTGTCCTTTTTCTTTCATGTAGGAACAGAGTTATCACAATTTTTAAGTACTGTTTGGACTTAATGCCAACATTAAGTGCAGCATAAGTATAGGAGCTTTAAGGCCTCTGCAATGGCATCCAAAAAAATTCATATAATTCCATGAAGAACCTGTCTCTGAAAAATGGAGCTTTTCCAGCTTGGGCAGCATGGGACTTCAAAGTCAGTATAGTTCATTGTATATAAGTGTGTATTCATATATGCATGTCCATATGTGTGTACATGTGCATATATATGACACAGAATTCTAATTTAAATTAATATTAATCTAATTTTGATTCATAATCGATGGGAACCTAGCTGAGAATTGATTCTCTGTCATGAGTGAGAGACATAACCAAGCATGTTTTTTGCCAAAGTGTATTTGGTAGAGTATATATGTTTATGTTCATTGTGACTCTTTGTTGGAAAAAGGCAGGAAAACATAGGTGTGCAGCTGTTCTATGACCTTTATACTTGGCTGCACCAGGGCATCTGGCCAATGCTCTCAGTGTGGACAACAGTGAGATCATGAGAAATTGTATGGCCCCAGGAGTAAACAATTACAGATCTGGCATAAATCCGGTTGTTTCTCTAAGGGTATGAAAGTGGGACTCTCTTGTGGCCGAAAGGTGGGAAGAATGGACAGGACGAGAGAAATGAAGAGGGAACACAGGTAGACAGCATCAGCCTGGAGAAGACTGGCAGGGAAGAAAAATGAGAGTGAAGTCATTTACTTCTTTTTTAAAAGTAAAATCTTTTAAAAGATTTTTTAAAAGTCTGAGTCTGGCCCTTTGTAATAGAATACTCAGTAACATGTGTGTCTCAGGAATGTGTGTTGGGTGTCATTAGTTCTTATCGCACCATTCACTGGATATGGTATGGAGTTGTGTGATATTGTTTAATCCATTAGTTTCAGGGATCTAGAAGACCTTAAAGACTGTGGTAATATTTTGAGAACATCAGTGATAGAATTCCAGTCTTTTCTCTGGTCAGGGGAATTACAGCCATAGGAGCATGTACAACTACATTTACGTCTGTTCAAAATATTTGTAGAGAAGAACATTTTTAAGATTAAAACGTTATGCACTTGAAAGGTAGAAAATGCCTGATTGTGAGTTGCTTATGCTTCATATGTCCTGATCTCCCTTCCATCTTTTTTGCAGTATGGTTTCCAGTTAATCACAGTGATGGCCCAGGCTCTTGTACTTTCAAAGAAAGTTTGGGAGATACAAAAAATGAAAGCAACTATAAAGTCAGTTCCATAGCAAGTACTTTGTATATAAAAAGCATTAAAGTTAGTGCCATATACCACAATAGAAAATACTACAGGTGAAACAAGGAAAAGTAATTACAGATGTAGAAAATGCAGCTCTTTTAATTAGCCACATGCAAATCAGTAACCTCTCTCTCCTCTGCAATGCTGTTACCAGATTTGCATATCAGTCTGCGGAATGAAAGCAGCTTCCACAGCTTGGAGGGTAGGGCAGGTGGTTACCATGGTGATGAGAGGGCTTGCATTCAGTCCCCAGCACTAATTGAGGGCTGTGTTCAGTAATGGATTTGCTGTATTTCCACATCCACAGGTTTTGTTTCATTAAGGCAGTCAGAGTATAAACCTATTGTAACCCGGTGGAGAAAAATGTTGTCTCTCATTTCAAGAAAATGCTTAATCATGCAATAATTTTGATTCTGTGGTAAAGGTTTCTGAATTTAAATGCTTGCCCTGTGTCAATTAGCCTTAAGAAGAGGGCAGCTGAGAAAAGAGGCACTTTTCCACACATTTCATGGGCAATCACACAATACACATAGATCATATATAGTCAGGCTTGATTCCAAGTAGTAACGTATAACAGCATTTTCACACACACACACAAAGTTTCTCCATGTCTTGTCATTTTAAATGTATAAAATCTAAGCATTTAATGCACATGATTCAAATATACCTTCCTAGTCAGCAAAGGAAAACACCTCCAGGAAGAAAATGGTCTGAAAAGAAAAAAGTAAAAATGACATTTTTATCTCTCTGATGCCTAAAAAGGAGCCCAGATGTTTGGCCTTGATAAGACTAAAACTAAACTTCAGATGGCTAAAATGAAGTGACATGAACCTGTCTTTGATGTGCAAAAAAACCCAGTCACCAAGGGTGGACCTATACTATACATACAGACTCTGTGAGTTAACGCCAAATCTATCAAATCTAGACTTGTAAATCTTGTACCCTGATGCTCAAACTATTTGGTATAACTTCAGCTCAGCCCAAGTTTATAAACTGGGTATGCAGTATCACACAACCCTGACTTTTACCTAAAAAGCACATTCTGCATGGTACGACTTGTTTGACTGATAGCGAAATACAGGTAAAATAATCCTAATTGCTGTTAAGAGTTACTGACTTTGGTCAACACATGCAATGATGTGTGGGTTTGCAATTCCTCCTAGCCAAAGCTCAGTGATTCACTTATTCTCTCACTTGCCATTAAATAGCCATTAGAAAAAGAACATAGTAAAAAACTGTATTCATAGAAAAGCAAAAAAAAAAAAAAAAAAACCACAAACAAAAACAAATGTGCATCTGTGTGGATATAAATACCTAATTATAACCTCTAGCATATTAGAGACAGGATTGAATAAACATACTGCATGAAGTGCTTTGTAATTTTGGATTAGTTTTTATAAGTAAAGACTGGCATATTAAATACTGTACAGAGATCTGTGAAGGCATAGTAGCTTCTATTTAAAACAGTTAATGATCTCAGTTGAATGTGAGGATAGCAAACAACACACAAAGTAAGTAAGAAACTAGACTGGGATAACTGTGGTAACAGCCACAGAAAGAGAGAGTGGTTAGTGTTTACCACTACCTAGAAAAACCTATTCAGAAGACCTCACTCTTTCAAAAAATTTAGTTCAATAGTGCCAATCATGTCAGATGGAAAATATTACATTAGCATGGTAGCTTTACACTAGGAAGTATCAAAATCTAAAAATTATACACATATATCTGGTTGCATTAGTATCTGAAATAAACACTTTAAGTTGAAAGCCATTTCCCCATGTACCATTTGAGCATTCATATACTCCCTGAAACAAAAGTAGATACAGGTGGACTAGGTTAAGTGTCAGGATGATTTGGAAAATGTGTGTCATTTTACTATTTATATAATCTCCTTCTGAAATAAAATACTGGTCTTAAACATTGGGTCCTCTACAGAAGACCTCAAGTAAAGATTTACAAGAATGGCAACACCAATCTGAATGTCAGCATATTTCATCTCTCTATTGATTGTGCTAATTAGATAGGTCTTGTTTGTGAGCCTAAATATTAACCTGGAAAAGGTGGTCTTGCTGACATTGTTTTGCAAACCATAAAACAATGGCAGAAGCTCTAACATAATATGGCCAAGGACACCACACTATGATGTAAAATGATGAAAAGTTTCAAACATCAGAAAGATTTTTGATCAATCTTCTGCAATGCCATGGATATCAGCAATTAATCTAAATAATACTCTTCAGAATAGGAACATATTCTTCTTTTCATAAGTTATATTCTAGCTCATATTACAATATTACATGTTACAATGCCACAATATTGTGCTACAAAACTGAAGGTCAGCAGCTTGGAATAAATACAAGACAAGACTTAAGTAATGATTAATAAATTAATATTTAAAATTGTGGGAATTATAATAGAAACACTTTTTTTTTGTATAGCAGCAGTAATTTCTTTTGATACAAATCAAAGCAAAAAAATCCCTAGAGGGTGTTTTTAAGTCTGGCATCATTGTTCTTTACTACCAAGCACTAAAAGTAGTGTCAGTCAGAACACTACTGCTTTGTATTGCTCTGTGTTGTTAAAATCATTATTTTACTTCTGATAAAGCAGCTGTATGGCTACAAAAAAAAAAAAAAAAACAAAAAAAACACAATCCCCCCCCAAAAAAAAACCCCAAACAAACAAAACCCAAACCCACCAAAATTCAAACCCACCAAAACTCTAATCAACCAAACCCCAAACAAAGGAGAATTTGTGATGAACACTTAATAATAAAAAGGTGATTAAACTTTCCTTATTCATTCCTGTAGTTTAACTTATTCATATTTCATATTTTTAAGAAGCAACCCATTGGGATAAACATTCAATGAAAGCAATTAGAACAGTTACTGAGCTAGGTTTCTTGGGAAAGTTTAGGAGGCACAGCATTTTCTATAAGATGTTTAGGAGTATGTTTGTTATACAAGACTTTAGCAGGGCACAAGTTCAGCTGGCGTTTTTTCCTTGTCTGTGATATAATATCCAGGTATACAATCTTCTACCATTTTTATATTAAACATGGCTTATTATACAAGGAATAATCACAGAACTCCCACAGGCTGAGATAAGAACAGTTTAGTAACTAAGGTATAACACAAATCACTACTGCTACCACCAATAACAATAATGACAAGGCAAATACAAGTAAAGAATACAATTGCTCACCACCTAAAACCAAGCCCGACCACGCAGTGCACCCCCACCCTTCCAGGTCTCTGCTGTCTGCTTTCCATCCTGGGCATGACGTGCTGTGGCATGGAATAGCTCTTTGGTCAGTTTGGGTCAGGTGTCCTGTCTCTGCTTCCTCCCGGCTTCCCCTCCTCCCTGGCAGAGCACGAGACTCAGAAAGTCCTTGGTCAGACCAAAACATTACCAAGCAGTAACTGAAAACACTGGTGTTTTCAGCGCTGCTCCCAGACTGAAAGTTGAAAACACAGCACTGCACCAGTACTACGAAGGAGAAAAATGGCTGTTGCTGCTGAACCCATGACATAAGAAGAACGTGGACTTGTTGGAGCAAGGCCAGAGCAGGGCCATGAAGATGAGCAGAGGAGAATTGATCTTTCCTATAAAGACAGGCTGAAAGAGCTGGGCTTGTTTAACCTGAAGAAGAGAAGGTTTCAAAGACACCTTAGGGCAGCCTTCCAGTACCTAAAGCAGGACGACAAGAAATTTGGAGAGGAACTTTTCAGAAAGTCATGCAGGGATAGGACAAGAAGGGAATGGCTTTAAACTGAAAGAGGGGAGATTTTTATTAACTATTAAGAAGATGTTCTTTACTGTAAGAGTAGTGAGGCACTGGGACAAGTTGCCCAGAGAATCTGTGGCTGCCCCATCCCTGGCAGTGTTTAAGGCCAGGTTGCATGGGGCTTTGAGCAACGGTCCAGTGGAAGGGGTGCCTGCACAAGGCAGGGAGGTCGGAATTAGATGATGTTTAAGATCCCTTCCAACCTGAACCATTCTATGATTCTATGGCCCTGTGTTTCTTGAAGCTACATAAAAGCAAGATCATTAAATCAAAATGATGGAATTCACAGAGTTACTTGATTGTATCATCAGCTGCAGAAGTCAAAACAATCTACTGGTTTATCCTGCTTAAATGGGATTGAGATAAATAGATAATAGTAGGGAGATGGTCTGTAAATAAATGGAGAAAATTATAAGGCTCTACATGCTTGACAGGAAACAAAACTTTTAACAAATCTCGTAAAACAGTGAAATAAAGAGAGGTACTGCTTAAGTTACCCTACAAGTTGAAGTCAAGAAGTTTAAAGGGTCAAAATAGTCAGGTAAAAGAAGCACTGATTAATTAAAACCTAAACCCATAAGTGATATTAGTGAAACCATAATGGATATTGTTATCCTTGTCTTCTGCAGGGGGGACTGATCATTTAACTCTAAAAGAATGTAAAAGCATAACTCATCAGTTTCCACAGAACAGTCTCCTTAAGAGTCTCATTACAGCACTTGATATAACTTCAAACGGTGGGATTGAGGTGACAGGTATTAGTGTCATTAGACAGGATCATTCTGTGGGTCAAGGAGAGGATATTAAAAATAAGCCAAATGGGTAGATAACAAATCATTAGGCAATATGAAATAGTGAAATAATGAACAGTGAAGTAGAGCGCCTACATTACCCTGGTCAGGAGCACCATGCGAATTGCTCATTCAGGCTGGATTTTGAAAGTCATGTGCATGTCGTGGTATGTTATTGCCAAATAAGTTTAGCAATAAGTTTAGGGGTAAATTTTTACCTACAGACCCACGACCTCTCAGAGTTAAAAACTTCTCCAGTGCATAGGGAATGCAAACATCATGAAGCAGCAGCTGCAATTCAACAGTCTCAGGACCGTGCTCCAGTGAGTTTCAATCTTTGATGCGATTTTCTGCCTAAATATTTCTGCTAATCTATAACTAGAATTGAATACCACAACCCGGTCTTTTCTCTTTTTCAATAATCTAGAAAGTTACAAAGAAAGCAGGTCATCCTGTTCTCAAGATAACAAGATGAGCTCAGCGACACCTAGACTAAGCTCTTTAAGGTAAATCTAAATTTTAAGGATTATTTGTCCTGAAAGCATGTTTTAGCATTTGCTCTCAAGCTAAATGCATTAAATGAATAGAATCATAGAATAATCCAGGTTAGAAGGGACCTTAGAACATCATCCGTTTCAAGCTTTTATAGGAAATAGAATCTACATGAGATTATCTAGCACCTTGTTCAATCACAGATTTTGAATAGACTGCCTTTGGTAATATTTCATTAAGTTAAAGCAGAAGAAATCACAGTTATGATCTATTTTGACCATAGTCCAGAATCAATTCCAAAGCACTCCTCTGTAACAATTGTCTAAATTTAAAAGGTATTCCTGACCTACATTATTACCATTATTTTAATCTTTATCATAATGTAAGCTTATACTGAAAAGGTCATTATGATTTTGCAGTAGTCTTGTCTTCATCAACACACTCAGGTTAAAGTGAATTTGTAAGTTTTCAAACTTTTCAGAAGTTGCCCTTAGAAAAGGTTAGAAAAAATTCTTCTGTTTTAATTTTACTGAATGGATTTATTAACTTTGACAAATAGTTTTATCTGTATATATGTGCTCTAAATATTTTCCTATAAATATCAATCTACTAATTTTTTCCCTTTTGAACTACCTATAACTTAAAAAATTTCTAGCATTGTTGGATTTTTGGCTATGTTAACAGAGTTCAGCTTCTCAAAACCATCTGGGCTGTTTTCATAGCAAGGATCAGAAATGCAACTGAAGCAAAATATACTGACATGCAGAAGGATTGACAGGGTTAGCAGGAGCTCTTTATTCCAGGATTTCACAAGAGTCCCCTATACTTTGAAATATAATTGATTGATTAGCTTTTGCATCCAAAGTTTAGCTTGGTCTCACAGGTATTCTGAGGCTTTTTCCAATAGATTACATTTTGTTAAAAATGAAGTCAGGAGATGATTATATCTCTCATTTAATAGGTAAAGATCTACAAAAGGAATAAGATATAAACTCCCATATTCTTTCTCTTTAGAAACCTGCATTTTTTTCCACTGTATATAAGAAAATAAAGAGTCACAGTGTGTGCAAATAACCTAGAGGTCTGGGAGCAAAGAACTGCACTCCAGTTCCCATCACACTGAGATGCTGCTGATTCAGTTTGGTGATGGGCACTTGGGCTAGTAGAAAAAGAGACGGAAAAAAGCCACCCTCAAATTGTAAGGATCAAATCCCATGGATACCATCAGACTATGATTTGAAGGTGATATTGATAGTTATATAGATCCTACAGACATCAGGTATTTGAAAAAAGGATTCAGCTCATTCTTGACAGTAAGGTCCACTGCTGGCTACAGTGGCACACTGGCTACAGTCAACATGGTGACATGGACTCTGGAAGTCCTAAGAGTCTGAATGAAAAAAACTGAGTGTCTTCAGGAAAGAATTGTTGCTTGTTTCACTCTCTGGTAGCGGAGCAAACTTTTATTTTTTTTCCTTCTTCATCTCCTTCCTTGTTTTAATGAGAAGTACTTCAAATTAACTTAGAATAGTCTAACTAACCATAGTGTATTTTTCTATGGGAAGGCTAATGTTAGGAGAATATTCTGTCTTGAACAGTTAAGAAAATGTCAGTTGGCATGAGAAATTAGAAAATTTTCATCAACAATCTAAAGAAAAAGCCCACTGTATGTCAGTGATGGATTACTCTTACAATGCCAGGCAGAGTTCATTAGTTCTTGTCCCTTCAGGGCCTCATTCCAGGTTTGAGCTCTCACGTGACAATACAAATTAGGGATACATGGGGTTGTAGTGACATATTCAGTCCTTACTGTGCACGACAGCCATGCATCTGCAGCAAGTGGCAGAACATTTGTCAGTTTGAGGAGGCTTTATGATGTACAGAAGGCATCCTGCAGCTAAGTCATTTGGCTAAACTGACAGCTACTGGTAACTGCATTGCGCTAATGCACGTTTGATCCTTTCAAACACAGCCTCCCATTAAGATACAAGGCAGTGTCAATTTTTCATCCAAGAGTTTATTAAATATACTTGGCCAAGTTCAGTGATGATTTACCTGTGCCTTTGTTGCTGCAGATTGTTGTGGGTTTGTTTTTTTTTTTTTTTTTCCTTGTATGGCTTTTCTTTCTTTTTTTTTTTTTTTTTTTCATTTCTTGGATTAATTTGTGCTGTAAAAGAGTCCAGCTGCTGTTGCTGTTTCACTTTGGAAAAAAAAAGACACTTGGAGGTTTAATGGTGTGTAATATACCTGCCTTTGCTGGGCTTTTCAAGGTTTATGTACATATTTAATTTCAAGGATTGATTGTAGAGTCATTTTTATGTAACATTTTCATAGGCCATAGGAGGGATATTTTATACAAGCAATGCTATTGATATCAATCAGTAGCATTCTTAAAATACAGATTGAAGACATCATTGTGTTCACAGTGTCTCTGTGATCTAGCTCTTGAAAACAAAAAGTTGCTCTCAATTTAGCTAGTTTAAACAACTGTGGAGATTCATCCCATTTGTAGAAAAATGCAATTTCTTGTTCTTCAAGGATGATTCTCTTCAGTAGTATTCATTGTTACCCATACACTTACAGAAAAAAGTCTTAAAAATAATGAAGTCACAATGCAAGGCCACTTGCTTTTCAGCAGAAGTAGAATTTTGAAGTTAGAAAATGTGGATGACATAGGTAATATGTAAGCTATTTTCTAAACCTTCAATGCAAACATGTTCATTAATAGATGAGTATGACCCCTTTTGGCACCTTTATGAGCACATACAATGACATTTATTTTGCTCAAAACTATGTAATTAACTAAATCTGCTGCAAAAACCCACCAAAAACAAATACCAAAGGTAATCATGAGACTTCAGAAGTAAAAACGGATACTTCTTTCCCACTGCTTTCATCTATTTTGAAAATAACCAAAACATTAAAAGATTCTAAGTAATTTATATTCTGTTCTTTCAGTCTTGGAGAAAAGGTAATATTCCCATGACCCTCTTTGCAATGGTGAAAGCTAGAATATTTCTATATAAAAATACAGATTTGAAGTCCCAGGCACTAGAAATAAATATCTTAACTGAAAATGTTGAGACTATATAACTTGAAGCATAAACTTTCTAATACAGACAAACTGGGCTGTGCTAAAATAACTGTATAGAAAGGAACGCATGAAATAATAAGAATCTAGTAGAAAAAGAGTATATAGAAACTATCGAAAGGGTGCTATTTTAGATGAAAACTATTATGTACAGATATTATGTCATGTCTGTAAGAGTATAAGGCGTTCAGATGCTTATAATGTCACAGTCATACTGCTAATAATTGGTGCTAAATATTCAGTAGGAAAACATTATCAGTTTATTTGTTGTTTAAACAGTTAATTCTTTTTCCTGAATCCCACCCACTATTCTGTATACAAATACAATTTTCTAAAATCTGAATAATTTCTAAGTTGCAATGACTTTCCATACATCTCTAGGAAAGCTCTTTCCAGCATCAATAAAATACCAAATATTGTGTATATATACACAGCGATTTTCACAGATTTGCTTGTATCGCTTTTCTTTCAGCCCTTAACTAAGCAAAAAGTCTTTACAGCTTGAAGTATTACATTCCTAAATGTAGCCTTCCAATACAACTTCCCTTTCTTTCAGTCATCTTTTCAATGTCTTTCTAAACCAACCTTTCCTAGTGTCTGAAAATGAGAGACTATATATTTTATATAATATTCCAATCCATATAGGCCTGAAAATGGATGTATGAAACTACGGTAAATGCAGTAGCTGCAACCGAATCATTCCTAAACTTTAACCAGGTTAAAACCATCCCTACAAATAATAGTATGCAGGACAATGACCCTGATATTAACGTGGTTTCTTATGCATGATTTCAGAGTTGTAACAAGTTTGATACTGATAACAGTTGTAAAAAGGCCACCACCTGACCTGACTGACAGTGAAGGGTCTAAGGATTTGTCTGGGCTTGTTTTGACCTGAGCTGGTTTCAGGGTTTTTCAGCTGTGATAGCAGTTACCTAATAATCAGGTAATATTGCCCATATCTGTTTTGGTGTGATTTCGATTGGTAGTAATAATAAGCTAATTTGAATAAAATTGGATTGTCTACTCCAGAGTGAAATGTGGTAGGAAAAAAGTGCAGGCAGTGGATAATATCATGAGGTTCTAATCTGTAAACACAAATTGTAGTGGTCAAGCAATTATCTTTACTGGTGGGCAACCTTGTGAACTAGGTAAAACTGATTTTAGGGATAAAAAGAGAAGAGAAAAATGGAGTAATTGGAGATCAATGAAAAGACCACAAAAATAGGCTGTGCTAGCAAAACATAAAAATTATTCTCAGTGCAACAGAGACATTTTGAACCAAAGGTGTCACCAGCAAAGTGATTGGAAGGGTTAGGAATGACAGGCTTAGAGCCTGCTTCTGCTATTTCCTGGACTGCTGTTATATACAGAAGCATTTTGGGCAGGTGAAAATCATTATATATCTCCATGATTTTCTCGTATTTTCTCCTACCTTCATCAGTGTAACTTTGAAAACTAAATTTAAAATTCACAAGAAGGAAAGTTAAAGTAGGGCAAGAAAACTGCAAGTTGGACCAGAAAAGTGTGCCAATGTTTCTCTCCGACCAAAGTTGATGTCTCACAAAACAGTCATGACAAAACAACTTAATTGCACAAATTGCTAGTTTAACAATGCTTACTCACAGCTAATCTGATAGGATTTGTACACAAGAGAACATTAGATTTTTTCTCTGTGGTACTACATCTATGCTCTCTCTTACCATCAGGTTTTTATTGAGTGGTAGAAAATCATTAGGAGGATTGCAATTGTTCTGTTTCTTTCTTCCTTAGCCTTTATCTTTCTCCTCGTTTCTTGCATTTTTCTGAGTGGACTTGCCACGACTCATATTAACTTGAGAACAGCATCTGGGACATTCATACTTGTCACATACAGTGAGATACTTCCTCTGATACTTTTGATGTCTTTAAAGATTTAATTTCATAGGTATAAAGCAGTGGTGGACACAGTTCAGACCTTGATTTAAATTTTCTCAAGGATTGATACTAATTTTGGTTTCAACCCAATTATAATTAAGTAAAATGTTGAATCATTTTTTTTCTGAAATGAAAAATTTAAGAGCTAATTAAAATTATCAGGATCAGAATATTCATCCAGTTGAAAATGGTACTTGTAATTTCTGCTTCAGTTGATGAAAGAAGCAAAATTTATTAAATAACTGTCCTATATGCATGAAGTTATATCCCCATTCACATATAAAATAAATTGAGATGTTTCATTAACACTTAAATCTAGCAATGTTTTGTGCATCATTTCTTGCCCCAGCATCTCAGTCTTTTATCAGTTGTTACCATTATAGCATTTCCACCAGTAATCTGTGTCTATAAATAGGCTTGCCGAGTGAGCTCTCCTACCTATATTTCTGGGAAGCAAGACAATTTGAAGTTTATGTGTTTCATCCAACAATATCAAATCCCATACTACCCAGGTTATTGCTTGTGGAATAGTTTTTGAAATAATCAAGTCTATTTTATTCTTCAGTTACTGATTTAGCAGATCTTTGAACTCTCCAGCTGCTGGAATTTTCTTGACGGGGGAACAAGCATGAAACTTTACAGGTGGCTTAGAGTTAGAGTTGGGACATCAGTGAAGAACTACCTGGGACCCTTGATTACACAGAACTGGATGCTGCCTCTAGATATCTGCTCTTGAAATTCTTGCCAGGCAGAATGGAATCTAAAATAGGAAGAAAGATTTTTTTTTTCCTCCCTTTGTCTCTTAATCATTGTTTCTATGTCATTGTCAATAATATAAAGAAGAATCCAGGTTTCTATGTTCAGCATGGAAGTTTAAGATCATTTCAAGAAAAGTCATATTCTTGAAGCCAGATGCATTTTTCTTAAGAATGAGTAATATATATTAAAGAAAGCATCTCTCCATAGTAGTAGTATTTCCAAGTGGTGAAAAATATTTTTAATCATGCAAACAAGTGCAATCTTCTTCTGTGTAAAGTGCTGCAGTCATGGTGATGCCACTATGACTCAGCTACAGTGACGTTCAGAACGTTTTCCTTCTTACCAAGATTTACGAGATGTGGGAGATACAGAGGTATCTTGCATTGGAGAACTCCCCTCTGAAGTACATGCACACAAATACGTATAAATGAAAAAATCGTATAACATCAGAGACTGTATTTTGACAAAGGGACAATATTGCTCTGGGGAAAAAAAGGAAAATAACATCTTGATCAAAATAAGCACTGAGAATCCAGAATATGCATGCATTTATTGAGGAGGAGACAAATGGACTTAAAGGGAAAAAACTAACCCTAAACCAAAAAACCCAAAATAAAGGAAGACAACAAAGTTTTTTGCCTTAATGACTTGTTTATACATTCAAAATTTTTTCTCTGATCTTGGAGAAAATGAAGGATTTTCCTTTTTTTCACTGAGAAATTTAGGAAAAAATATTTCTGCCATTGTAAAGACATACTCATCTGATAATATGCTCTATTATGAGTTCAGAGCACACATTTCAAAAAACCCTACTACAATAGAAATTGAACTTTTATCTTTGACAGCCCAAGTGAATAACCAGCAGTCATTTATCACGAGAACCCAGCCTTGCAGTGCTGGAGATTTTACAATTTGTACTGAATGATCAAAATGTACATTGGACTAGATAGTCATTACAAGAGAGATAATTCAATCTTGTTCTTATTTTTAAGAGAATAGGAGAGAACTGATGCTTCAGTTGCTTATCAGACTGCAAGATTAAGACACAAATGCTCTAGAAAAATGGTTGACGTTATGGTCAGAGCATACCGGAGACTCCACTTCAAATTTCTGTTCCAAACTGAGTTTCAAAGACAGTTTTTTAAGTTATGTATTCCCCCTCTTTGAGTGTTGTTGTGGCTACTAATGAATATTTGAACAGAATACGTTCACAGAAGTTCATCTAGACCATGCATCCAATGTGCTAAGCAAAATGTTTTACCATAAATTAAAAATGTGCCTGACTATCCCTACTTATTTTTAGATGTATTCACAAACAATCAGTTAATGAGTGAGATACTGTTCATAACATCACAGAAAAAGCATTGTCAGAATAATGCAGCATGAAAATATATAAAGTTCCATAAATGTTCTGGTTAGTATCCTCTGTAAGACTGCAAACACAAGCATAGCAACCTCATTCCTTAGAATAAACTAGGGCATGTCATCACCTTCTTTTACTGAGAAAAGTAGTAGGAATTCTAGTGGCTTTCTGCCATTTCAGGATTCCCCTTTTTTTGGGGAAAAAATCCCACAGGCAAGGGAAAGTACTTTTATATCAGCTTTGTGTCAACAGATAAGTACAGTACATCACAAATGTCTACGGCTAGTCTTTCCATATGGTTAAAAGAAATATTTTTTTATAAATAATTCTGGCACTGTGTCAAAAATAGATTAAGTAAGTGTTTTTTGTGTTTCTTCATTTAAACCCATTAAAAAAAAACAAGTGAATTATCATTATAGTATAAAAAGGTAATGACTTTTAACCACTATTTTCTTGCTCTTTCATTTGATTTGATGGTAGATATTAACAGATGAAAATAATGTTCTGACCACAGAGGAAAATAATGTTCTGATCATAGGCATACAATTTATTTTTATCTCATTATTTTGTATTATTATTATTATTATTAAAAAGAACAAGGTTTTATTTTCCTTCTTTCTTATACCACTATAAATCAAACTTCTGCTTTTTTTAAAACAAAATTATTGACCTGTTGGTATTTGTATTCATAGCAGACATGCTTCCAAGTCACTATAAAGCTATTGTTAGCTGTATGATTTAAAATGCAGTAACAGGAAAACACTGAAATTCAGAGTGTGTAATGCATGTGTTACAGAGAAGCAAATGACATTGGGTATAGCCCTCAGTATCAACCTCACAGTAATGGAATTGACTGATTGCTTATTGTCATGCTTACAACTGTGCACAGAATGCAATTATCTATACAAAGCTTTTGGGATTTGACAGTGCAAGCAGAATAAATAATATTTTTTATAGGAGCAAATCACAGAAATCACTGACAAAAGTTCCAGCACCCAGACTTAAAATTGACTTGCTAAGAGAAATGAGATAAAATAACTGCGCATGCTTTGCTCTCTCACTTAAAAAACAGAAAAAGGCAAGGAAAATTTTTTTAAGAAAAGCTCACAAATACATTCACATTGTTCAGTGATTGTGGTATAGAAAGAAAAAAAAAGGTTGAAAAAAAAAGATGATAGAAAGGAACAAACATACCCACAAGCTTGTCCAGGCTTTCAGTTTATTCATTAGTACCTGATATAAAGGACTGTGAAGTACAGTATAAACATTGGATTGAGGCAAGCAATGGAAACTGAATCTCAGTAGAGACTTACAAACTGCTAACTTTCCCTCCCCAGAAAACAGATAGGCAATAATTAGATCTTTAAATCCTATATTTCCTACAAGGAATTTAACCTGACCTGTAAGTAAAATTGACAAGAGCTCTCTTCACTCTGAGAAATTTCAAAACAAAAAAATCCAATTTCTCATTCCATTACAGTTCAATGCAAATTACATAAAATATACCAGATAGGCAGTTCTGAGCAGTGCATGGTAGGAACACTGAACCTAGTGGCTACATTTGATAAACAGATTCATTTGGTGAATGGGAGAACTGGGAAAGCTGTGCTATTTCAAACAGTTTTGGAATACCTTTCTTCTTTTTGTTCAGTTCTGAAATAGCTCGAAGTGGTGAAAGGTCGCATGCATAATCATGATGTCTTTCTAGTTATTCAGCAATCTGATAATAGTGATTCAGTTTTAGATTTTATTCTGAAATTGAATCTAAATCCTTGTTAAAATGGGGCCAAATGGGAACAGGGTTTCTTTCTGGTCCTAGGTATATGATATACCAGCAATGTCCACAGAGGCTACTTTGTACAGGGAGAAGAAGCTAAGAGTGGTTTTGCTCCTGTCCCTGGCTCTGCGTCACATTTCATCACATAGTTTGGCTTTGTCACAAAAAATATACAGAGAGGGCATGGTATAACACTATGTGAAAAGGTGTGATAAAAGGCAGTGATACAACATAATTATAGGGAAAACCATCAAAGAACATTACATGTTCTGCAAACACTAGTTTGCTTATATATAACACCTGATCAGCTTAAAGTAGTTATTTATAATTCTCCAGATCTCTTGACCACAGGTAACTGGAAACCTGCTAAATATTGCTCTGAAACTGCCAACAATGGAGAACAGCCAAATGGCTTGGACTTTTCACACTTGCTAGTAGAATTTTGAAGAACAGAGATCCTCAGGGTTCTGGGTTTTTTTTGTTTGTTTGTTTTTTTTTTGTTTGTTTGTTTTTTGTTTGTTTTTTTTTTTTTTTTGTTTAATTGTATTTTTTGTTCTATTTTTTGTTAGTTATTTTGATAAGTGCAGAATATAGATAACTCACCCTCAGTATTATGGATTTTATCATGCATTTGATTTGATTTTTCATTTTTCTTCCCCTGTAACAATAAGCACTCTGTTTTGAACAGAGAAAACATACTTTTTTTTAAGTAAGCTTCAAGCTTGGCTTTCATATGCAGAAGACAGTTATAACTTTACATGCACAATTTACAAATATTATTCCGTCATCAACATAATCATTTTAATTGCATACACTTGTGTGCAATTATTTGATAATGTGAAGGTTTTGAAATGTTTTGTTACACTGGCAATGAGAAAATACAAAAATCCCATGCTAATCGTTTCAATAATGAGTTGGGCTTTTTTCTTCAGAAATAGAGTTGTCTTTTACAGGGACTCTCAATAGAAAAAAGTCTGTAAGTGGAAGGTTTCATTTCTCATTTTGTACAGCGAAACACACTGGAAGACAATACTCTGATGAAGACAGCTACAATACTGCATTAGTAGCATACTTCAGGTGTTCAAAGTTTACTTATTTCAGTGTTGTTTGCTGTGAGGGTGGAGAGAATAAGAATGAAGGCTGCTTGAATTTAGGGAAGGAAGGAAGATCACTGTGGGAAAATTATTTGTCTTGAGAGTATCAGTTCAAATAATTTAAATTATCTTTCACATTCTGTTGTTAGTTTGCTTTTGTTTATTTGTTTTTTTTTTCTTTAAAAGATTCTAGTGAAAACTAAAAGTTTCTTTACTAGAGAAAGTTTGTTTTCATGCCATCTGTAGTCAAGGATAAAAAAAAACCTACTAAAAAGTCAATGAGCTTCTTTTTGTGTGAAAAGTCAGTTAATATTGCTGATTCGAGAAGTTCAGAAAAGCTTCAGGTGAGTACAGTGTTTGACTCTCTGTTCTGGAGGCCTTTTTAAGCTTAGTAGGTTGCAGATAAATCCTTTGATGATGCCCTCCTGTTTTCTGGGCATACAAAACTAGCACTAGAGACCTGCAACTGAGAATAGGTATAAAGGAATCCATCCAGAAACATCAGCCAATGTAGTTCTTATCCATCTGTTTATGTTTATTATCTGACAAGTGAGATTGTCAGTTCTTATTTCAGGGAGAATAATAATATTTTTCTATACCTCACAAATGCATGCTAAGTGAGTATGTACTGGTTTGGTTTTGTATTAATCTC
This sequence comes from Ara ararauna, assembly GCA_028858755.1. NCBI lineage: Eukaryota > Metazoa > Chordata > Aves > Psittaciformes > Psittacidae > Ara > Ara ararauna. The sequence continues at coordinate 57,862,558 of CM054377.1, read as the reverse complement.
TCTAGATCTGGGCTCCCCAGTACTAGAAGGCCATCTAATGGGACTAATGGACTAATGGGAGCAAGTTCAGAAGAGGACAGCAAATCCAGTAGAGACCCACCAAGATAATGAGTGGCAGAAACATAAGGCATAGAAGGAGAGGCTGACAGCTGAGTTTGTTCTGTTTGGAGAAGACGAAGAGGGGGTTTCTCTGCTCTCATCAACAATCTAATTGGAAGATATACAGGAAGCCAAGCTAAATTCCTCTTGGAGGTGCACAATGAAAGGGTGAAAAGCAACGACACAAGTGCATAAAGAAAAAAATCTAGTTGGAGATATATATATACACATATGTATATATTCAACTAGATAAACCCCAACAACAAAATTAATAGCTTATTTAACATTGGAGTTAGTTAAGATTTGACCAGGTAGTTGGACTAGATGACCTTCGATGGCCCTTTTAACCAAAAGTATTCTGTAAAATATGTTTTAAAAAACTGAAATATAATACGTAAACTGTGAAGGCATCTTAGTGCGTGAAGTGTTCATGTCTGTTTAATAAATTACACTTCACCTTTGTACTGTTGAGACTGCCAAGTAATCCAAAATGGGCTTTTTTTGTGTGTTTTATTTTACATAGGTGAATCCTGTATAACTACTTTTGAACATCGCAATATGAACATGGAGAAACCATAGCACTGACATAACTCTTTTTGAGTTCCTGATTCCAAGAGATTGCAAATTTCACTTCTGTAAGCACTATTCATTATGAACCTTGCTTCTAGAGCTAGATAATCTGTTTTTCATATTGCAGTATTTAACTGTGCTTACACTCCTTATAAAAAACTTATTCTACTGGCATTGAATTCTGGGCTTAAAAGTACACAGATTGTGGATATATTCTATTTTAGGCTGTTGTGCAGATGATCTTGAAATTATCTCTACCATGTGTTGTGGTTTAACCCCAGCTGGCAACTAAGAACCACACAACAGCTCATTAACTTTTCCCATAGTGGGATGGGAAGGAGAATCAAAGGTAAAAACAAGAAAAATTTTAGGTTGAGATAAAGACAGTTTAATAGTGATAAAGGCAGTTTAATATGTAGAGAAAAAGATGCAAACGCAAGCAAAACAAACCAAGGAATTCATTCACTACTTTCATCCCAGGCAGGTGTTCAGATATCTCCAGGAAAGCAGGTCTCCATCATGTGTAATAGTTACATGGGAAGACAAAACCCTGTAACTTCAAACATCCCCCCTTCCTTCTTCCACCAAGTTTATACAGAATCATAGAATCATAGAATAATTAGGGTTGGAAAGGACCTTAAGATCATCTAGTTCCAACCCCACTCCCACAGGCAGGGACACCTCCCACTAAACCATGCCACCCAAGGCTATGTCCCATCCAGCCTTGAACAACTCCAGCGATGGAGCATTCACAACTTCCCTGGGAAACCCATTCCAGTGCCTCACCACCCTCACAGTAAAGAATTTCTTCCTCATATCCAATCTAAACTTCCCCTGTTTAAGTTTGAATCCATTGCCCCTTGTCCTCTCACTACAGTCCCTCATGAAGAGTCCCTCCCCAGCATCCCTATAGGCCCCCTTCAGATTTTGGAAGGCTGCTATGATGTCTCCACGCAGCCTTCTCTTCTCCATGCTGAACAACCCCAACTTTCTCAGAGCATGACACCATATGTTGCGGGATACCCTTTGGCCAGTTGGAGTCATCTGTCCCAGCTGTGTCTCCTTCCAGCTTCTTGCGCATCTGCAGCCTGCTCGTTGGTGGGGTGCTGTGAGGAGCAGAAAATGCCTTGGCTCTGTGAAAGCACTGGCCAAACCCAGCACACCACGGTACAATACAATTTCATAAATTTAAAACTTTTGTGATATGATCTTCAAAAAAAAATTTGAGGATGATTCTTGGGGAAATCTGTAAATGGAGCAACCTGCATTCCAGAAATGCCTGGAAGTCCTTAAATATTCTGATATTATGGCTGCTCACTGAGAAAGCTGATAATGGCCTTCCTTTAGTATTCTACAAGAACTTTTGTTTTGATAGATGACTGCTCACTTTAAGGTTTTTATCTGAGCACCTTAAAGTCCAAGACATATGTTAAACAACCATCTTTCATAGTTTTTAATAAGATATTCCAAGTAATGTGTACCATAATTTAATAGGTATATATTCATTGCCATGTACACAGTGTGTCTGAGATAACTTACTCAGTTCTATGAAGTTTTGAAAACCATTTTAAGGGGAAATTAAATTAAAAAATAAATAAAAGCTATAGACATAGTAAAAATATCTATATCGTCCAATATCACCATGAAAGAAAAAAAATCCTCCTACTTTTTGATACTCATAAAAGATATGTGGGTTTTGCAAAATGTCCTAAAATGCAGAAATTCAGGAGGCTAATGACTACGCAAACGTATTTCTGAAAAGGAGATCCTTTCATGACCTCCGTTAAATGAAAGAAAAGCAATGTACCAAAAATGGTGATAATTTTAATACTGCACCTGGTGAAAGAGTAAATTCTCTTAAAAAAAAACGTTAAATTATTGAGGAAGAGATTTCAAAAGGGTTAAAGGCCAGATACTTGGTTTCTGTTGGAAGGTGATATTCTCATTTTTTTGTGGATTCAAAAATCAACACTTCTGGGAGAACTGGGTCAAAGCCAATTAACTTTCAAAAACAATGTAGAAATTAAGTCTTTGTAGATGAAAGATTACAAATATGATCCTCTCAATAAATTACAGCAGCTAATAACCAACCTTTCTGAATTTAAAAAGCTGTATTTCCTAAAAATATTTGAGATCTGTCCTGTGTTGATCGTTAAACTAGAAATAAAGTAGGCAAACTTTAGATCTGTATCATAAAGGAATTCTCACAATTTACAGGCAGGTAGATTAAAGGAGAAGGAAAAGGAAAAAGAAAAGGGAAACAAAACAGAAGAGAGCACTTGTCCAGTACTCCTGTACAATATGCCCACATTAGATAGGAATGTAAACAGACATCTGCATTTCATTTTTAAGTAAATTTGCAAACCCACATTCACCAGTGAGGCTAATTTATTCATCTCCTTGTAGGCTTTTCCATTCTACCATCTGTTAATTTGGTAACTCTCAGAGTTCTAGCTACCAGCTATGGATCAAATCCCACTAGACAATGGATGAAAATGTCAACACCACCAAACAAACCTGATGAAAAAGGCATTCAATTTGAAGGTCCTTGTCTTTGGAAGTATAGTGAAGGTATTGGTCTGTGGTGTGACCAAGAGCCCAGACAAAGAGGAAGGGAGAATTTTTGTGGGTGGAATGCAGAAAGACCCTGAAGGAAGAAAACCAGTCACCAATTTACATGTCATGGAAATTTCTGTCTTTTAAAATCATTTAGTGCACAAACAAACTTCTGAGTATCTCTTTATACAGAAATTAAATTAATAAAGACTATTTCCTCTGTAATAGGCACTACTGAATCATCCTGATTGTCAGTTGTTATATACATGAAAAGTAAAAAGGTTTTTCTCCATTGGTCCAAGCTTCTTACATCTGAGGAGTTATCTGGCATGAACTGTAACTATTACTAATGTCAAAGGACCAAAATTCAAATTATCATTTAATGTTGTCTGACATGGGAGAAAACATAATTAAATTCTAAACGAGTAATGTCACATTCTGTGAAATGATTGCTGCCCGGATGGCAGCAATAACCCCCAAAGAGATGCTGCATTTCATACAGAGAAAGAGTTGACAAATAAATCAGATGCATTTTTGTTATAATATTACATTAAAGAAACCAACCAAATAAACAAAATCCCCAACCAAGCCTTCTTTCTTTTTTGCCCATTTTCTTCCTCAGAGGAGAAAAAATAAATAAAAATGGACTGAATCTGTAGCCTTCCTGAAATATTAAAAACTGAAGAACAAATCAAGAGTTCAACAGAACTCCTCATTTACATAAGAGGGCTCTCTAAGATAAGAGTAAGATCTTGGCTCACATTGAAGTATAATTAAAAATTATGACAATGTTCAGAACAAATAAACATGGAAAATTTTGCCAAACTGGTTAATGTCTTTGATGTAAACAGAGCATTGACACCCTCTGTGTTAGAGTACACTTATGCTGAATTTTTGTTGTTAATGATTAAATAGTTTATACATAAGCCAAACAATAAACAGTACACTAATTTTGAAACTGTTAATTTGTAGGTATCCAATAAAATACAGGCTGGGCAGTATATTTAAATCCCCCAATAAACAGCTCAAGAAAACCTGGAAAAAAGAAGTAGGAAACATTGATGGAAAAAAAATCCAAGTATTTGAACATGCAGAATCTCAGAAATAGATTAATTTATGTTAAATACAATATAAAAAATATATTTGTTCCACTGGCTGAAAATGGTCATATGAAATATTTTACTTGTTACTAGTTTCCTCTTTTGATAGCATTCTTTGATATTATTTTTCTTATCCTGGACAAAAAGGGATAATTCATTGTTAATGTAATGGAATAATTTAGAAGATTATACTTATGCTTGTAGATAGATTCAGTTATAACATCTTGCATAACAGGATACCTTAAACCCAGAATTTTTTTTGTCACCATCATGACTTTTCGACCACTGCAGCTCTACATCAACATTTCAGCTCAATATGTCTTAGTGATGACTTCAATAAGAGTTAGTATGTCCTCATTATGCTCAGAACATAGCTGTCAGAAACAGTTTCCCGTATAACAAGACTAAATTCATTTAAGCATTTTGTTAGATCTGGAAACAAAAACCTATGCATGAAAAAAAAAAAAGAAAAGAAAAAAAGAAGGATAATGTGTTTTCAATCAAGGATCACACAGTTAAAGGGAAGTTTCTTCAGAATATAAAAATATGACCGTGAGTCAGGCAAGAATCTGGAGAGCACATAAATCCATATGCACTGAAATGTTTGCTAGAAAATTTTCCAAAAGACCATCAGGTTAAGACCAAGGATTAAGGAAAGCAAATGCTAAATACAAATTTCACAGCCCATGCCTTCTGAGATGCCCAATCCAGTAGACATTCTCAGCGTGTTATTGATATGTACTGCATCAATGCTGAAAGATTGAGATGTATATGTAGAAAAAGAAGATAATGTACATTTTATATAGCAGCCTATTGGTTGGAATTGACTTTTTCCACAGAAAAACTGGAGAGTATCTACAAAAAGAATATATGCAAAGGTCCATGAACCACTTCTGGAAGAATTACCTACTTACCAAATTATTGTATATAAAGGAAAAAAAAACAACCAACCAAACAACAACACAATCATTTCACTTAGAAAAACAAGCAAACAAAAACCCCTCACCTTCACCACATCACCACATCTTTAAAACAAAGGCTGCAGGTTCTTGGGATATATTCAAGAAATATCTCAGGGATATGGTGCATTTTAGGTAAGTCTTCCCCAGGCTAGAGCACTCATGTATTGCTCCACACAGAGTACACAGTGCTTTCTGCGTAGCCTGCTCTAGATTCTGCTCTGTGTCTGGGTTCATGCCTGTAGGCACTGATGTGCCCAGGGGTCTGACAAAATCCTGGACTGCCCTCCTGGATGAAGTTTTATGGACCTAATTCTGAGGCATCGGTCTCTTCACTGGCTAACATTAGGGAGATGTTTTTTCCTGTACTGAATTGGGATGCTTTCCTAAACAAGGAAAATATTACTACATTATGGAAGAACATGAATATTGACTTACTAATGTCATAAGAAGCCTCCACAGAGAAGCAGAAAAGTGATATGAACTTCAATACTGCAGTTGTCTTCCTTGAATTATGCATGACTACTCACTTGCATAAAATTAATCATAATCATAAATGCTTTCACACTTGCATCTGTCTTTAATTGTGACATTTGCAAACAAAAAACAACAGTTTGAGAGCACAGCCAACATAAAAATAGTCAGATTCTTTCTAAACAAATTATTAGTGAATATGCCATAGCTATGGAGTAACTCAAACGAGAGTATTTTCTTCACACTTCACAATTTCCTGACTTGAAATGTTTATTGTCTTCAGATTTTATTAATTTCACTCTGAGTACTTGCTTAGGATTCAATTCTGTGGAAGTTAATTTTGCACATATACATCCCAATGGATTTTAATCAAAATCCCAGTCTGATACATACAAAGACTTTCCTATGTCAAGCTCTGTAATCAAAAACCAGCTATACATTTTTTACGGAAATGATTCATTCAAAACAGCTATTAGATCCATAATAATAGTCACATAAGAAAGAAACAACAGAGAAAGAGGACAAAGAACATATGGCAGGAACACAAATGTAATTACAATCAGCTTTTATTTGTCAGACTTAGAAATACAAAATGTGCATTCACAAAAATAATCATAAACCAAAATGTCCCAGCTTTCCACTCAATTTTATCTTATTTCTTTCTTAGGAACACATAGAGATGAAGAAAAAATAATTCAAAACCAGAAAATAAGTGAAAAATGGTGTAAAATATAAATAATATATTTGAAACGTTCAGTTGCTGACCCAGTCAGGTTTATTTAAAGCAAAATACCATCTCCTGCATATCCAATTAATGGTTGCCATGGTAAATGAGGGTTCGCACTGCACTGCCTTATAGCAATATGCATAGCAATTGCAAGTATATCACTCAGAATATTTCCGTAATGATATTAGCTGATCTATCCAGCATCAGACAATTAATTTTGTGAAGCATCAGGTGTTCAGTATTCCTCTTCATAAAAATTAAATACAACCAATCACATACCACATGGAAATGGATTCCTTTATATGTCACTAACCTACTTTCATTAAACATTTTCTTAGCAATTAGGTTAGGACGGAAGACAGATTTTGGTAATTTTTCTGTAGAAAATGGCCATTGACCTTCACAATATTTGAATTTTGTAATAACAGCTAGTTTTAAAATGTGTTCAGATAAAGAATATGTAGTGTAAAAAAATGCTTCATTAATAAGCCTATACTGGCTTGTAAATGTGGCCCTCAGTGAAATACTTCATTTTATCTCTTTCTTTAAGAATTTTCTTTCAGGATAATGGCTGGATCAGGGAGAGCTTAGCACTGCCAGATTTTTATGAAATGAGTAGGACAAGTTTGCTGCACCCCCAAATTGCATGTTAATAAAGGAGCCATCTAAAGGAGAAGTAAGGACCAGGCTGAACTTCTTCCTATGATTTGAACATGGGTATCTTTAAACTATTTGTAATCCAGGGCTCAAAACTTTCCCTTCAGAGATGTTTTAACAGTTTTCTTTTAAGCAACATTTTCTGGTCATTTCTATAATCACTATCTGTCTCACCGTGCAGTCCAATCTGGAGAGGTAGCTGCCTCCACGACACTGGTCTCTTCTCTAGGCTATAATCTCATCTTTTAGTGGGACCCGTTTTCTGTTCTTGTGAACCTGGGTTTTGTGCTGAAATGAATCCTGAAAGAAATCCACTCTAAAGAGACCCAAATAAGATCAGTCAATAAACCCCCTGTTTCAGAGAGGCTGGGATCAGGGAGTTCAAGGTTCTGCCAGTAAAATGGTTTCTGGATTACTGGACAGTCATAGTTTGAATTCTGGGAGAAGGTACTGGATCTTTAGGCGATTTCTTGTCTTTGAAGAGAGGAGCTCTTTTTCAGCTTAACCTTTCAGTGAAAATGCCTTTTCAAAAGAAACCTTTGTCTTTGAAATGACTTCAGGCTCCAATAACTGAATAAGGAATCTAATTAAGGAGAAAAAATAGCAGAGTGACACTGATAAAGAACTAAGCATAGGAAAGAACTCCTGCTGAAGGACCAGTAATGAAGCTGAAGGACTGGTAAAGTCAGAGTTGGAAAATTTTCCTTATTCATAGCATTACTAGTGGCAATACTAACCCTGCTATATTAGCACTTTGCTTTTTTTATAAATTTTAAGAAACAGCTGTCATGCATGTGTGTAGCAAACAGTAATCATGCAGTATCCAAATACAAACTTCAGAGCTGGTCATTTTTATTCTTTGAGAATAGGTTCTTTTGCCTAGATTCTGGTTTGTTTCTTTCCTTGTTTGCTGTTGTTGGGTTTTTTTTTGTGGGTTTTTCTGTATTTTGCTTTGTTTTGTTTTGTTTATCCCTCCTTCATATCCATAGCATCACTTTGGTAGACAACTTCAAGTGTAGCTTACATGGGAAAATATGATTAATTTTTTTGCGCATATCTAAGGCTAATCCTATGCAAAAGTTGAAAATTAGGAAAGAAACCTTAAAAGAGTTCACTTTGGTATTAAATGCTTATTAATAGTAGCACAACTAGCTCATTAAATAATCATAACCTATTTAGAGAGAAGAAATAAAAAGCTAATTAAAGACAATGCAATATGATTTGATCTTTAGATAGAATTTTAACTGTATTTGTCATCTGTAAAAAAAGAACAAGCCAACAAGCAAAATTAGGGTTCACTGCACCTATTCTGATTCATAGCACTGCCCTTGAACATAACTAAATCTGAAGCTGGCTGTAGGCAAAGGAAGTAGCTGAAAAATCTGGAATCATTCTCAGCACATTCAACACAAAATTTTGCAATGCTTTTGTTTTAGTCTTTTGGCACACACTGTAACCAATAGTGTCATTTAGTAACATTCAGCAGTTCGATGGATCAGATTATTTTTTTAAGTGAATGAAACTAATTTTGCTTGCAGTAACTTCTACCACACCAGCTGTTACTGTTATCACTGCTATCATCATCATCATCATTATCAGCATAACTATAATTACATTTAGAAAGATAAATCAAGGGAAGGAAGCAGTGGAAACACAAAGTGGCAGAACATGGAGCTATCCTTTATTTCTCAGTCTTCACAGTATTGCTATACTGCAGTCAGCGTTGCTCACTACAGCAGGTTTTGTAGTGTCCTTTGATTTTTTTTTTTGATAGACTTAATGGTGATTTCTTGTGTTCCTCTAAAGGTGTAAATAAACAACATTAAATTATCTGTTGATATTTTCTACACAATGTCTAGAATCAGTTTTGATTATATAAGTAGTCTCATTGAATTTCTCTTTTCATTAAAAAGGGAACACCTGCAACTCAGCAGCTCCTCCTATTATTTCCATGTAATTTATCTAGGTAAATACACATTAAAAGCCAAATATAGAAATAGGAAAATACAGTCTATTACACTGAATACTAATTGCTTACTTCTCAAGTATTAGAAGCAGTAAGATAGTCAGATGTCCATTTGAGTCCAGATATCCATATAATGTGATTAAACTACTCTGACTTGAAGAGAAACTGTGGAAAGGGAAAGGAAGGGAAAACATAGTATCATATTCTGCTGTTTATCTCGCATGCAGTAATTCTATGCGTGTAGTCAGCTGCCCATTTATACCTGGGTAATGTGAAAGTAGCTGCAAAACCAAAGCATCACTGAAATTCACATCTCTGAACTCTTAGTTTTAAATGTCACCACAAATGTGAATTTAACAACTTTCTGTCTGAGACCCCAATTCTCATTATCTCCGCAGGAAACATGAACATGAGTGCCACTAAAAAAAAGGAAAACAAAACACAAAATTCAGTCTCTTGGTTTGGCTTTACTCTCTAAGTTTTTTATTCTGAATATTAAATGATTGGCTGAGTCAAAATTATTGTAGTCCTGGAGGAACATTATAAGATCTTCTTATACTAATTTTGCAAACTTCAACAAATTTGGGAAAGTTACTATCTTGCCAATCACATGAAGTTCTACATTAAAGACAAATGTTTCTAAAGACTGCACTTCAAATAATCTCCCTGCCACTTTGTTACAAAAAAAAAAAAAAAAAAAAGAAAAAATCAAATCTTATATTCAGCTAATATTTCTTAAACACAACAGCCATAGTAGAGTCCAATCAAAGCACCAGAACACTATGGAAGTACACACCTGTTTCTAGAGACAGGACTAAATTTCAATTTTATGAAACATCAAGATTTAGTGTCTAGTCTTTTATGAGTCTGAAGATCTAATACTTATACAGTCCTTGTTTAGACCTCAGGGATAAGAATGTTATAAAGAGGCAGGCTATCTTCTAACACTATCATCTTCCATTCCCAGATTCAGATAGCTGAGACAACAGAAAAAAATAAGGAGTAAGTTGTTTTGAGTCTTCATGAACTCAAAGGCAAGGCAGAACTTGAATATTATAAGCAGAGTTGTTATTGAGTCAAAACATCTCTCCTACTGGGCTTCTCTTCATATCATTTGAGAACAAATAAATTCCTCACTCAGAACTCAGGGGAATGTAGTTAAACATTAAACAGTCATTCAAATTTAAAAATATATAACTTTATAAGTTTACATCTAAAGTTTACATTCTATGATTCTATGATTTAGTATAAATTTAACATATAAAGTGCTCATGTTCTGAGGAGATTGAATTGTATGTTCACACATTTTATTCAAAGCCGATTAATTTATGTAAGTAATCATTGTTAAATGCTTCATTGTTGGCCCTGGTTCTGTTCTCCAGAAAATACAGATAATTAATCACCTGGCACACTTTTGCTCTTCTCTTACTCACCCATAATCATAGAATCATAGAATCATAGAAGAGTTAGGGTTGGAAAGGACCTTAAGATCATCTAGTTCCAACCCACCTGCCATGGACAGGGACACCTCCCACTAAACCGTGCCACCCAAGGCTATGTCCAATCTAGCCTTGAACACCGCCAGCGATGGAGCATTCACAACTTCCCTGGGAAACCCATTCCAGTGCCTCACCACCCTCACAGTAAAGAATTTCTTCCTCATATCCAATCTAAACTTCCCCTGTTTAAGTTTGAACCCATTACCCCTTGTCCTCTCACTACAGTCCCTCATGAAGAGTCCCTCCCCAGCATCCCTATAGGCCCCCTTCAGATTTTGGAAGGCTGCTAGGAGGTCTCCACACAGCCTTCTCTTCTCCATGCTGAACAGCCCCAGCTTTCTCAGCCTATCTTCATATGGGAGGTGCTCCATCCCCTGATCATCTTCATGGCCCTCCTCTGGACTCGTTCAAATCTGTCCTAAGTCTGTTCACAGAAAGATACTGAATACAGTGATAGAGTATACTTGGATCATGAGACATTACAGTATGAAACCTAGAGCTACTTATTACTATCTGTAGAGTAATTGTCATGGGTTCAGCTTAAACCACGACAGTAATAAATGAAAAATATTCAAGCTTTCTCTCATTTATTAGAAGAAAGTCCTCCTTTTGTTCTCTTCATTTCTTCCTTGCCCTTTTTTGATTATCTCCTTATAGCCTTTAGGGCTTTTCCTGCTGTCAAAAATTCAAATATACCATTATTATAGCATTGGAGGAAAAAAAAAAGACAGGAACTCCCATGCATACTAATGTATTTTTTTTTCTTTTTCATTTAAACCTTTTCAGATCATTCCTTAAAATCAAATTTTGCGACACGAGTTAATGCATCACTAATATGAGGAATGTCTTCTATATCGCTACAACCCCTTTGTTATGTGAATTTTCTGGTCTTCAGAAACTCTTTTGAGGATCCATTTTTATTCTGTACTTAGTTAATGAACTTATTGTTAATAGGCAGTTAAAAATCATTTAAATATGAATTACAAATAATGCTAGTAAATCTACTAAAAAGAACAAAAACGTTTTTTTTAAAAATGAAAAAATCAATGGGAAGGTGACTGGCCTAAGTGGATCATCCATCTATTAACATCTGGATAATACCCCAAATGGGTCCACAAATTGATTTGCCAGCAATGACTTCCCAAACTAATCTGATTGAATTCAAAGAGAGAAAAATTAAAATGAATGAAGGAAGAAGTGAACTATCTGTGTTTAATTTTCAGTTTCATCAGAAATCGATTAGCTAGCTGACTCTGGGTCCAAAAGAATTAATTATACTCAGTCTCCGGTATAATTAACAACACTATGGCCATCTCCCAAAATATTCATTAAACAGTCAGGAACAATATGAAATTCAAATTAAAATTGGAAACGAGATTAAATAGAAGTAGTCAGCTCTAAAAGGAATCATACTACATCTGAGATGAAATCATTTAAGCAATACAAAATATGGAAATACATTTTGTCTTACATTTAATTATCATTAATTCCAGCACTGCAAGCTGGCAGCTATTTTAGGCTCATTACAAAGACTAAAATGGGCTGGAATTTTAATTTAAATCAATCCTCATTGGAATAATGGGAATATGATTCAAGCTTACAGGAAGTTTAATTCTAAAATTTAAGTTTTCTTTTTAATTCTAAGTTGCATAGAGGAAATTTGCATTCTGCACCACATCTACAATGAATATTCAAAAAGACTCTACGAAATAGGCACCTTGATGGGAATTGAAGGAGGGAGAAGATGATGATGTAGCTTAAATACATGATTTGGAATCCTCATTTTCCAAATTTCCCAAAACTTAGTGTCTGTATCATATGGAGCTAAATAATAATGTAATTTGCCATATTGAATTTCCTCATGGATTTCTGCACATAAAGTTTTTTTCACCCCTGCAATTTTACCTGGCTATGTTTGGTGCATTACTGTTCTGAATTTCAATAACATTTAGACAGTAAAAGCCAAGCTTCCTTGCTTTGAATTTTTCATGGTTTTACTTCAAGTATCATAAGCACTCATTTTATCCCTTTCTGTAGAAAATAATTGCAACAAAACAAAACTAACATGACATTCAAAGTAAGCCATCTTTGTTATTTTTATGTGTTACGCCAATGGTTATATAGATGAAAAAAACCGCAAGAGCACATCAGTTAGGAAACAAAAATCCATCTATGCATATCATCATTAACTCTCAAAATTAGGACTCCTATTATTTTGTAATTTTTAAATTACTTTTTCCCAGAATGCACAAAAGGCACCTGCTCTCAATTCTCGATTCCTTATGCAAATCTTATTTTTGCTTGCAATTGACACCTTCAATAAGGCTGGGTCAAAAATAAGATTGGATTTAGAGTCAAAAAATACAAAAAAATCTTAAAAATATCTTCCCTTACCCTTCCCTTCTTCCCAGGATTAACTTTACACCTGACATATTCTTATTCCTCTCTTCTCTGGCTGTAATTGCTGTTGCACAGAATTCTTTTCCCCCTGTTCTTAAATCTGTTTCCCAGAGGTGCTACCTCCTTTGCTGATGGGCTTGGCCTTGTCCAGTGATGGGTCCCTCTTGGAGCTGGCTGGCATTGTTTCTATTGGACATAGGAAAGCTTCTGGCAGCTTCTCACAGAAGCTACCCCTGTAGCCTGCCCACTACCAAAACCTTGCCATGCCAATAAAAGTTCAGAAGCTATTTTGAAAATAATCAGCAATTTAAACTTGTCCTTGAGCAAGTTTCTGTGCTTTCTGGAATCTTTAAAAAAAAGATTATCTCTATTTAAATTTAGAAAACAGATAATAAAATGTTTATTTTTATAATCTTGCTCTTTTATAACTCTTTTCCTGTATCTAAATGATACTATCTATGCATTGCAATTACGGAGCACGGTAAAGATGGCAGTCTAGAAGAGAGGAAGAACCGCATATTTCTATGAACTTCTCTTGGTACACCATTCAGTTTTTTTCAAAAAAGAAATAGTAACCTCTTGAAAGAACTAGCCAGAAGAGGACACTGTATAGAGCAAGCAATGAAGTTTTGCTAACTGTAGGGCATGAGGGCAAAGCAGTTAATCAGTTTGCGCTTCTATGGTTCTTTCAATGAAAGTGCTGTATTTACTTAGGCAGAGTCTCTTTTTTCATCACAGATCACAGGCTCTAGAAGGAGAAGGTAAAAATAAATTACTTCAATAGAGACTTTCAAGAAAGCTCAGTTTGTTAGGCATACTGAGACTAAGAGCATGATCAACAACAGGTAAGAAAAGCACCAATTTTGGAGATATGTGAAAGCCAAAGGGCTGTCACAGCAGGAGTACTTCATTGGAAAAAAAACAAAGATGCAACCAGGGGCACAACCTTGAACCTTGTAAGAATGTTGCTGTCGTGGTTTAAGTCCAGTCAGCCACGCAGTTTTGCTCACCCACTCCCCCCTCTATCTTGCCCCCCACTCCCGGAGGGATGGGAAGGAGAATAGAAAAGAATGCAACTCCCACAGGTTGAGATAAGAACAGTTTAGTAACTAAAGTATAACACAAATCACTACTGCTACCACCAATAATAATAATGACAAGGCGAATGCAAGGAAAGAATACATTTTCTCACCACCTAAAACCAAGCCCGACCACGCAGTGCACCCCCCACCCTTCTGGGTCTCTCCTCTCCGTCCTCCATCTTAGGCATGACGTGCTGTGGTATGGAATAACCTCCTTGGTCAGCTTGGGTCAGGTGTCCTGTCTCTGCTTCCTCCCGGCTCCCCTCCTCCCTGGCAGAGCACGAAACTCAGAAAGTCCTTGGCCAGACCAAAACATCACTAAGCAGTAACCAAAACACTGGTGTTATCAGCGCTGTTCCCAGGCCCAAAATCAAAAAACACAGCGCTACACCAGCTACCAAGGAGGAGAAAAATGACTGCTGCTGCTGAACCCATGACAGTTGCTCATTCTCTGATCTGAAGCTAAAAGGAAAAGGCCCGTCTAAATGTTTGAGTGAAGAAAATAATTTTCCCACAGCCTGGTTCAGCTTACACCACTGTGAGCTAGCCAACCATGAATTCATTACAACTGAGAGATATACTGGACCTGGCTGAAGGGTACCTCAGGCTTTTTGGTCAGTGCAGCATCCCCAAACTATGCAGAGTAAGCCATTATATACAATTATGTGTTGGGTGATGGGCTTGAAGGACACCAGCTTAAAGTGGTTTAGAAGCAGAGTAAAGACTCTCTGCTGCTCACCTTTATATTAAAGACATCTGTACTGAGGCTTATGAGGATGCCACTGAGGCAAGCAGTGGTTGACAAGTCAGGGGGTCTCACAGAGACATCAGGAGTCCTCTTGTATATAGGAAGAACTCCATGTTGGCTGCATCTACAGGCCCTTAGAGTTACTGTGAATTAATGACGAGGCTCAGAGGCACGAACATGAACACACAATATGGCCTGAGGATGGGTAGGGTTCCTTTCTCTTGTCAAGTGGAAGTGCATTTTGGTGACTCATCTCCTTTTGCTCAGTGTTAATAATGTACAATTATTTTCTGGTTGTAAATACAGTCCTCTAACTTTCTGGAATTAATCTATTGTCAGGACATCAGGTGGTGCTTATAAACTGCAAAAAACACAGGTCAAAGTGTTGGGCAATTGCACTGTTTCCTTTTGTCGTGGTTTAAGTCCAGTCAGCCACGCAGTCCGTTCTCTCACTCACTTCCCCCTCTTTCTTACCCCCGCTCCCGGAGGAATGGGAAGGAGAATCAAAAAGAATGCAACTCCCACAGGTTGAGATAAGAACAGTTTAGTAACTAAAGTATAACACAAATCACTACTGCTACAACCAATAACAATAATGACAAGGCAAATACAAGGAAAGAATACAATTCTCACCAGCTAAAACCAAACCCGACCATGCAGTGCACCCCCACCCTTCCGGGTCTCTGCTCTCTACTTTACATCCTGGGCATGACGTGCTGTGGTATGGAATACCTCTCTGGTCAGTTTGGGTCAGGTGTCCTGTCTCTGCTTCCTCCCGGCTCCCCTCCACCCTGGCAGAGCATGAGGCTCAGAAAGTCCTTGGCCAGACCAAAACATCACTAAGCAGTAACCAAAACACTGGTGTTATCAGCGCTGTTCCCAGGCCCAAAATCAAAAACACAGCTCTGCACCAGCTACTAAGAAGGAGAAAAATGACTGCTACTGCTGAACCCAGGACAGTATCCACCCCTTATTCCATACCATTCACGTCATGCTCAGAGCCCACATTTTCAATATACCATCACATGTATATATATACATACACACACACACACACAGAGGGAGAGAGATCATCCCTCAGTGCATAGACCAATCCCTACAAAGCTGCTGAGTCCATCTAGTCCATGATATCGGCCTCCATCTCTTGTAACAGTCTTTCAGAGCAGGAGAGGTTGTGCGCAGTGTTCACACTCGTGAATAACCTGGGCAATAGTGTCCATTGCTAAGCCCACCCCTCGATCATGAGTCCATCTGCATGTTGCATCTCTGCCCTGATGGCCTTAAGCGTCATGGGCCCACCAGGCTCAAAATAATTCACCCTCCCCTCCAGCAGTTTCTGCAGCTTGTCACTGGGGACTCCATACAGCTGCCTTCCATCTCTGATGCTTCCAAAGCACTGGAGGGGCCCAGTGGACTAGATACTCGCCCATACAGTCCCACACACACTGCCACTCATGGCTGTCCAGGCTTGGGGAAAATCTCTTAGTCATCCTAGACTGTAGTCTAACCCCAGACAAGGCCCACACCGCACTTTACTTAACTCTGGGGACCAGACAAAATGGCCATGGGTAAAATAACTCTGTATGCATGCCACCATGCTGATCCCCATCACAATCAGCAGGCAGGTCTCAAGGGTACCCAAAGGCCATTCACACCCTTCAGAGCTCTCAACTGAGGCTGCTGTACTTGTCACTGGGGCTGGTGTAGCTGCTGTGCTTGCCGGCTCTCTCACCACCAGCTGCTCTTTGACTGAGTCCAGATCTTCCTTCTCTGCCTTGCCGGGAAGTGCTGCGTGGTCTCCTGCATCCTCCTGGGTCTCGGGCTCTGTGGGCTGGGCTGGCGGCTGCTGGGGAATGCTCTCAGCAGCCGCCGCGGGGCTGGGCTCGGCTGCAGGGCTCGGCTTCTCCACCGTCTCCTCCCGCAGCTCGGCAGCCGCGCGGTTCGGCTCCTAGTCCCTGGGGCAGCGCTCCCGGGCTGGTTCGGCAGCCGGCAGCTCCTGAGGCCGCCCCCCTCGGCTCCCCACAGCCTCACGAAGACAGAGGCGAGGCCAAGGGCCAGGACGGTGAAGAGCAGCCGAACTGCCAGGTACACATCAGCCCCCCCTGCTTCCGGAGCCTGCCCGTATTACAAGCCATTCCAACAAAGTACAATGAAATAAGATCCTTAACCCAAAACTCATATCCAAAAAATGCTAAGATAACAAATACCGGCTGTAAGTAAGGTACAACAGGCTGAAACCATGAACTCAAGAGAATCAAGAGCAGCAACTTTGAGAGCCAATAAATCAGCATTGTGACGAGTGGCTATTAATCCTGTCGTTATCTCAACCCTTCGTGCCCCATGTTGAGAGCCAAAAAGAACTGTCGTGGTTTAAGTCTCTGCTCTCTGCTCTTCCAATCCCGGACATGACGTGCTGTGGGATGGAATAACCTCTTTGGTCAGTTTGGGTCAGGTGTCCTGTCTCTGCTTCCTCCCGGCTCCCCTCCTTCCTGGCAGAGCATGAAACTCAGAAAGTCCTTGGCCAGACCAAAACATCACTAAGCAGTAACCGAAACACTGGTGTTATCAGCGCTGCTCCCAGGCCCAAAATCAAAAACACAGCTCTGCACCAGCTACCAAGAAGGAGAAAAATGACTGCTACTGCTGAACCCATGACAGCCTTTTAAATTTAATATACTATGAAATATTTATTGAGAAGCTTGTTTTTTCAAGGAAATGTCAATTTTATGGGCTGCAATAAAATGACTGAGCTTTGTCAGTAGGACTATAATTACAGATCAGAGCAACCTGCTGAACATGGCTTTAAATTAGGAGCAATGGGGAAGCAAGCTAGCCATCCACAGAAAGTGAGAAAACACTGGCTGGTGTGGAAACCAAAGCGTGTAGTACAAGGGAGGCCTCAGAAATTACAGAGTAGGGGTGAAAGTGGCCCACCTCGAGTGTGATGTAATGAGTGCATGCAGCCTGGGAAATAAGTTGGAGAAATGAGACCTGTATGTGCAGTCACAAAACTGCAGCATTGCTAGGATAGTTTTGACACCGTGGGACAGGGTGATAAGGTGGGCAAAATCTTTTTTAAAAACCCATGGAAGTCTTTGTACTACAGATCCTGGTTCTCACAGAGGCCTGTAACCTTCCTGCCAGCTCCTGGAAGGGATGGCAAGGCGGGACCTAAGTTTACTGGTGTTGTCAGCAGGGGTCTGCAGGGATGGCCTCTGAGCCAGGATCTGCTCCGTGGCTGACACAGCTGTTTGCAGTTGGTTTGAATGGCCTCACTGCAGGATACAGCTGATCCCCTCAGCCAAGGTGGTGGAATCTCTGTAAAACATGGGCAAAATACCACATGGCATAACAGGAAGAGCTTCCACCACTTCATCTGCAGTAAAATATTAAACAAGAAAAATGTGGGAACATTACCAGATGGAGCAGATGATTTAGTGACTGCCGACACAGATAAGGCTGGGGTTGTCAATTTTTTCTTTGCCTCAGTCTAATCTTGTAAGGTTTCTCACGCCTCCATGATTAGCAGAAAGCTTCAAGGGTGACGATCAACAGTGGACAAAGATTGATTCAGGAGTTAATGTAGAGAACTTGACCCATATAAGTCCATGAGACATGATGGGCTACATAATAGGATTAATGAGTGCTATCTTTGAAAGGTCTTAAAGAGGAGAGAAGATCCCTGACGACTTAAAATACAAAGATGTTGCTCCTATCTTCAAAGAAGTCCAGCTGGATGATCTGGGGAACCGTAGGCTATTCAGTCTCAGTTTTCGTCCCTAGAAAAAGAAACAAGTAGTGAGTCTTTCAGGGATACATTTCTGGGTACCTGAGGGAGCAGGTGACTGGAAACTGTCAGCATAGATTGATTGTGTGTAAACCATGACTCACAGACCTGATCACATGATGAATGCCTAGGTTTGTGGATAATGGGAGAGCAGTAAATGTACTTTATTTGAACTTTAGCAAGGTGCTCAACACTGTCTTCCACAGAATTCTGATACACTAGCTGGGACGACACAGTCTGAACGGGGGGACAACAAAATTATACAAGAAATGGTTGGGTGCCTGGGCTCTGAAGTGTACACTTAATGGGTTGTGCTCTACATGGAGGCTGCTAACAAGGGGAGTGCTGTAGGGTTGCTACCCTGGATCTGTCCTGCTTAACATCCTTATCAAGAGGCAATAAGGTGCTTGCTTGCAAAATTTGCAGATGGCACTGAATCAGGGGGAGCAGTCAATATGTTTAAAGGCAGAACCCCTGCTCAAGGATATAGGAATGTTGAAGGAATGGGTCAGCAAGCACCTTATGAAAATCAAAAACAGCAGATGTCAAGTCCTGTACCCAGGATGGGGGGATCTCTGGGAACAGCAGAGGCTGGGGACAAACCGGTAAAGACCAGCTTTGTTGGAGAGGCCCTGGGGGGGGCTGGTGTACAGCAAGATGACCATGAGCCACTTGTGTGCCCTGAAGAAGGCAAATGGCACCTTGGGATCTATTTCCACAAAAATGACCAGCAGATCCAGAGGAGGGAAGGAATTTTCTCCCTCCAGAGAGCACTTACTAGGCCTCATCTGTAATACTGTGTACAGTTTTCAGCCTCCCAATACAGATGACACTTTGACAAACTGAATTAAGAAATGAGGGGGGGGAAGGTGTTTTAGGATTTAATTTTATGTCTTACTACAGTATTGTGATTTGAACGGTAGTAAAATAAATTAATTTTCCCCAAGTCAGGTCTGTTTTGCCTGTGACAATAACTGCTGAGTGATCTCCCTGTCCTTATCTCGACCCAGGAGCCTTTCTTTGCACTTCGCCTCTCCCTGTCCAGCTGAGGAGGAGAGTGACAGGCTTTTGAAGGGCATCTGTCACCCAGACAGGGTCAACCCACCACAGAGGGCCAGGAAATTCCATCTTCAAGTCTGTCCTTAACAGGAAAGTATGCACCTATTGCAGTGGTTTTGTGCAAGGATTTTTGCATTCAAATCTAGTGCATAATTCATTGTAACATTTGAGAAACCTTTCCAGATTAAAGATAACATCTGTAGCACAAAACAATAAACCAAACTTATTGGGCCTCTGGAAATCTTTTTAAAATGCTTATTTCGCAGAAATTGAATTAGATTGATTAGGATTACTGAGCAGTGCATGTGAGATTCTCCTAAAGAACATACTTAATCATGAGGGACTTCTACAATAATTAAACCGTACTGGTACATTCAACTGTAACTTTTAATGGTTACCCTTATCAACTTACTAGTGGGAGGGGAAAAAAGAAGATATACCTTCTGAAAGCCACTCAAGCAGAAAAACACATTCTTTGAAATAAAGAAATAACTGAGGAAAGATAAAAGGGACACTGATTTTTTAAATACTGAAAAGGTTTTTGAAATACCCTGTAACCAGTAAGCACTACATACATTAATTAATCAGACAGACTCTCCTTCCTGGAAGACTCATTTGAATTTATCAATGGACATCACAAAACAAACAAGCAACCAAAAAAGAACTAACCTTTCCCCATTATGTTTATGCGTTTAAATAACTTAAAAATAGATTAAAAATCAAATAAAATCATGCTTAGATCCAGAAGTCTACAAATATATCAAAAAATATTTCTGGAAGGTCTCAAGAGAACCACAGACCACAGATTTTTGGAATTATTTCTGGTTTAGGATTTACAAGGACAGCTGTCTGATTCTGAGAACATAAAACTGTCTTTAGATACAATAAAAAATTCAATTTCATGTAGACTTTATCTAGCTAATATTTTGTAAATGTAATCTAGATGTGCATGTTTTGTGTGCAGAGTAATTAAAATGATATAAATATGTCCTGTGTTCAGCAGTAGCAGTCACTTTTCTTCTTAGTAGCTGGTGCAGTACTGTGGTTTTGACTTTCAGCCTGGGAACAGCGCTGATAACACCGATGTTTTCCATTGCTGCTCAGTAATGTTTACTCTGACCAAGGACTTTCTGAGTCTCATGCTCTGCCAGGGAGGAGGGGAGCCGGGAGGAAGCAGGGAGGGCACCTGACCCAAACTAGCCAAAGAGGTATTCCATACCACAGCACATCATCCCCCCTATATAAACTGGTGGCAGTTACCCGGAAGGGTTAGATCACTACTCAGTTGGGCTGGGTATCAGTCGGTGGGTGGTGAGTGGTTGTATTCTCTTCCCTTATTTCCATTATTATTATTATTATTATTGGTGACAGCAGTAGTGGTTTGTGTCATACCTTAGTTACTAAACTGTTCTTATCTCAACCCATGGGAGTTATATGCTTTCGATTCTCCTCCCCACCCCTCTGGGAGTGGGGATAGGAAGAAGAGGGGGAGTGAGCAAGTGGCTGCCTGGTTCTGAGTTACTGGCTGGGCTTAAACCACAACAATGTTCCACTTAATCCTTTCCATTTCAGGCTTCTTCTAATACTAGATAAAAGCAGTCATGTTTTCATAGACCTAATTCTGGATGAAGAGAAATTCAAGACACCTCAGATTTTCTCTGAGGGGAAGATAGACCAGTATCAGCCAGTATGGCCCAAAAAGTTATTTTCAAGCAGCTTGAGGTCATTTGCTCTTGTTCTATCACTTGTTACTTGGGAGAAAAAACCAGTTACCTCCTCTCTCCATTCTCCTTTCAGGGAGTTGTAGAGAGTGATAAGGTCCCCACTGAGCTTTCTCTTCTCTAGACTAAACAACCCCAGTTTCCTCAGCAGTTCCTCATAAGATTTGTGCTCTAGACCCTTCACCAGCTTTGCTGACCTTCTCTGGACCCACTTCAGCAACTCAGTGTCTATCTTGTAATTACGGGCCCAAAACTGAACACGGTATTAAAGGTGTGAGGATTATAGTGGCTATAATCCTCAACTAAGTCAGCCACATTTGTTACAAGTAGAGACACAAGTCCAGGTAGATTCCAAATAGCATAGACAGAGTGTTTCATGGTGGTATAGGCAGACTGGTTAACACTGCAAGTTCTTCAGCCTGCTGACAAGGCTTGAAAGTTTAAGAAAGCTCTGAATGACCAAATCTAAGATTGGTTCAGAAGGAATGAACAAAAAAAACCCCAAACCCTCTGGAAGATTATGAAGCTCTGGAGGCACTGTGATTGAAGACAAATTCACTACTTGAGCTTAATCAGCCCTGAACCTAGCTTAGCTGTATTTGAACTCCCTCTCATTCACAGAGCTGGTTTTGTTTCTCTTGTGTTATTTCATATTTCAATATTATTAGTTTACTGAAATAAAAAGGCTGTTTTGACGAACTTTGAAAATGAAATCAGGCCATGATAACCTGAAAATGCATGTATTTTGTTTTGGCCTACTCTGCATCAACCATGTGCATATAGAAGGTGATCAGCAGGTAGAGAGACCATAGTATAAATAGCACAAAAAACAGCAGGCCCAGTCCCCAGTACAAACACTCCAGAGACAAAGTTAACCTTTCAAGATCCCATCTTTGCCACTAAAGAGTCATCACTGGATGTCTCTGTGTCTTTTATTATGAGTAAGAGTGAAGTACTGTTTCATAATAATTTTCACTAAGCTTGTCAAGACATTTATATCTTATTCATATCCTTTCTAAATCATATCATCTCTACCCTAACAGAAACTATTCAGTATTTTTCCAATTCTCTGACCAACAACTGGTCAATGGTTTGTTCAATTCAAAGGACTCAACAAGCTGTGTATTAATCATCAATATGAGGTATTACTCTGCTTCAAAGTTTGCCATACTTATATACTATGTCATCTATTCACTAGCAAAGATTTATGCTACCCTTCTCTGTGATTGTTTTGATCCCATAAAGCAACACCTTTTGTGGTAATGTGATAGTAATGATCTCTACCTTCCTGCTTTATTCTCATGTTTAAAATGCTGTCTTTTCCTCCCACCCCACACCCTCTCCTCCATCATAGTCAGCAGAGGAAAGTACAACCTGTTTTCCTCTTCCTTCTCTCTAAAATGTTCCACTTGATCTGCTCATTATCTTTTCAAAGTAACAGAAAACTTTTTTATAGGAAAAAGAAAAAAAAAACAGCCACAGTATTGTGTGGCAATGAATTTCTTATTTAAACAAAACCCCCTGCTGTTTGCTCTGAACCTGTAATCTAACTTCACTAGGTGTCTCTGAATCTTTTATTATGAGAAAAAGATCGAGCTAGTTGCTTCCTAATAATTTGCATTAAGCTAGTCAAGATTCTTAGATCTCTTTCATATCCTTC
Source organism: Ara ararauna (assembly GCA_028858755.1). NCBI lineage: Eukaryota > Metazoa > Chordata > Aves > Psittaciformes > Psittacidae > Ara > Ara ararauna. The sequence continues at coordinate 57,839,494 of CM054377.1, read as the reverse complement.
CTAAGTCATTGCATCTCTATCCTAAACAGAAACTATTCTGTGTCTTTATTATCCATGTTGTCCTTGTCTGTACTTTGACATTAAGGGAGAGGATGTAAAAGGGAAGAAGATCAGAAACACATTCATATTCAAGGTGTGAAGGCACCAATTAAACAGAGATGAAGGAGAAATAATTACAATCGTTGATGATTAGGCAGACAGTATAAGAAAAATTTTACTTAGGGGACAAGTGTTAAGGAACATTAATGTTGTGAAAAAACCCAAGCATTAAATGGTCTATCTTTTATTCTCTGAAAAATCAAACACAGAATAAGTTGGAAAATTTATATTTCTAAAATGATAATACAATTATTTAAGCAATCTTTCCTAGTTTTAAGACATCATTCTTAATTTCATGTAGAGAGCTTAGTTTCTTACCTGCTATTTGGCTTAATTCTCATTTCTTTCTGTCTTCTTTTTTCAAACTGAAATTAAGAGATAACTAAATATGAAAATCTAACAAAAATCCAATACTTTAATCATAAACATCCCAGAATTTTCACTCAGCATTGCAACAATTTGCATCAACATATGGTTATTATGGAAAAGCTGGCCTCAGGGATATCTTTTCCCCCAGCATATATCTAAGATGAATGATATGGTTAAATGTTTACTTATATCCATGAACAATATCCATTTTTTTGAACCAGAGCACAGCCAGATGCTATAAACTATCACCATGAGCTTGGTGATGTGGAATTTGTTATTCTACAAGGCTCAGAGCCAAAATTTTTCTTTCAATTGTTCTGCACCAACAAAGTTTTCAATAGAGCTCAGCATATTATCACTCCCACTGCAATACTTATGGCCAAACTTATTAAAAAACCCAACAGCTACTGCAGTGAGCCTTTTAAAAAATCTGGCAAATAGTAACATCCTGAAGAGCTGAAATTGCAGCTGATGACTTTGCAGTTATCTTATTTTAGTTTATTGTTTTCAGTGGAATGAAAAATGCCATTTTCTCCTATGTTTTCCTTTTGTTTAGCAGAATAGGCATTTCTCTTATTGCCCTTCTGCTTCTAAAAGGCTGTGATAACTAAGAGCATGCATCTGTATGTATATTAATATCATAAAATCTAGAACTTCTCAGCTATAAATTCAATTATAATAAATTTTAAATGTTATTTAAAAAAAATAATATTATATCATTTATAGAATTAATTATTAAAGAATTATAGAACAGTTAGGGTTGGAAAGGACTTTAAGATCATCTAGTTCCAACCCCCCTGCCATGGGCAGGGTCACCTCCCACTAAACCATGCCACCCAAGGCCCTGTCCAACCCGGTCTTGAACATCACCAGCAATGGAGCATTCACAACTTCCCTGGGCAACCCATTCCAGGGCCTCACTACCCGTACAATTAAAAAGAGGAAATTGTTACTTCTTCACAGGAACAGAAGAAGCACTAACACAGCAACAGCTGTTGGCATTAAGACCATTTTAGTGAAGATTTCAGTTAAAGGAAAGGTGTCAAGCAAACTATTTTCTGTGAAACATATTTCAGAAATATTACTGTCATAAACTATTCTGAAATATTGTATTGGACTTATATGGCAAGGTTTTGGTAGCACAGGGGCTGCAGGGGTGGTTTCTGTGAGAAGATCCTACAAGCTGCTCCAATGTTTAATAGAGCAAGTCCTAGCCAGCTTCAAGGAACTGTTGCTGGTCAAACCTGAGTCTGTCAGTGACATTGGTATCATCTCTGTGATAACATATTTAAGAATGGGTGAAAACTGTTGTGCAACAGTTGCTGGGAGAGTGGAATGAGCATATGTGAGATACAGCCTGCAGACCAAAGTCAGTGAAGAAAGAGGAAGCAGTGCTTCAGGCATCAGAGCAGAGATTCCCTCACAGCCTGTGATGAAGACAATGGTAACACAAGTTGTCTCCCTGCAGCCCTCCTGCATTGGAGGACCCCACCTGGATCAGGTAGATGTGTCTTGAGCAAAACTGTGACCCTACTGAGAGCCCATGATGGAGCATGTTTGCTGGCAGGACTTGTGACACTGTGAGACAGCCATGCCAGAGCAGTCTGTTCCTGAAGGACTGCATCCTGTGGAAAGGACCCACACTGCAACAGTTCTTGAAGAATTGCAGCCTGGGGGAAGAACCCACGTTGGAGAAGTTTATGAAAGTGACTCTTGTGGGTGGGACCCCGTGCTAAAGTGGGGAAAGGTGTGAAGAGTAAGGAGCAGCAGTGATGAAGCATCATGGACTGACTGCAACCCCTATGTACTATTTTCCTGCTCTTCTCTGGGGGATGAGGTCAAGGAGTCAGGAGTGAAGTTAAATTCAGGAATAAGGGTGAGGTGGGGTGGAGGTGCTTTTAGATTAATTCTTGTTTCTCATTATCCTGCTCTTTCATTAATTGGCAGTAAATTAAATTAATCTTCCCCAAGTCAAGCCTATTTTGACCCTTACAGCAACAAGTAAATGATCTTCCAGTCTTTATTTCAATCCATGAGCTTTTTGTCATATTCTCTCCCTGTCCTGTTGAGGAGGCGAAGTGATTGATAGAGCAGCTTGGTGGGCATCTGGTGGCCAGCCAAGGTCAGTCCACTACAATCATTAACAAACCACAACTTTTTAAGGCTAGGTAACATTTTCATTTCGGAAGATAAAGTTCATTCTATGAGAGGTTTTTATTTTAAGATCCTTGGCTTGTTTTTAAAAGTAAACAGATTACATACAATTTTGCTGGCTCCCCACTGTCTCTGCCATCCCATCCCCGATACCCTTAAATCTACTTGTCTAAACTTATCTGAGCCTGGCAGACAGGTGAAGAGTTCAGGCAAGAAGATTAGGCGTATTCTATGACCAGCCTTTTAAATTATTTTCCTAAAAAGGAGAAGGATCTATCCACTAGGTGAAGGAGCACCTGCTCGAGGCTGATAAGTTCAGGAGGGCAGCCTGCACAATTAATGCTCTCTGTCACTGAGAGGATATTCTTCCGGTTGCCCAGTCAAGGTGGGAAGTGATATAAGAGAGTTTTGGAAGCAGACCACTGGGAAGAATGAAAGAAAAGAGATATAAGACCAACATCTTTACAAAAGCAGGCTTCATTAATTTGACTGCTGGTGAAGTTACATTCTTCCAATAATATTTAGTACTATGATGTCAAGTATCAGTAATGTCAAAGGAAATTTAAAAATCAAGAACCTATTTTTCCTCATCCAGATAAAATGTGGTTTGTATCAAAATAAACCAGAAACACTTGTGCCAGGAAAAAGAAAGACATTTAATTCAAAGCCAAATACTGTCTTCCATTAATAAGTAAGAATAAACAAGGCAATACTTGTATTCTGATAACTATCCCATTTCTACTGCCTCTGCTTGTGCTCTCCCCATAATTTCTATGAGTGGTGCTCATCTTATAGAAGCAACAGTAGGACACAGAAAAAACAACAGGTCGAGCACTCTGTGTATTCAAGTAAATGCTTAATAGACACTGCTTCTCTGATGGTAATTTATTAATTAATAGAAAAGAGTACTGTGGAAGCACATATGATGTGAAGAAAGTCTCACCAAGCAACACATCTCCCACAGAGGTGACAAACCCCACAAAATTGGAATTAAAACTGTTGTAACTTTGAATCACAGACTTTCTTTTCTGGGTTCCCTGGCAGCATGATCAAAACAGTACATTTTTCAGTCTAATAAAAATATATTTTCTTGCCAAAAATCTCAATTATCTTTGTGCGTAGCAAGTCTATTCAGTGATGAATCAGAAAATGTATCTGAAAGCAATATTTTTTTCAAATCTGTACCTAATTTGACCCCCCCAAAAAAAGCCCCTCATGAGAAAGTGATATATGAATGCACATATGCAGTGTTACCCACCCAAAATTCAAGTTAAAAATATATATAAAAGTAGTAAAGTGGAAAATGTATTTCCTAGTACAGTGTTAAACTCACCGAAGTGTATCCCATCCAGTATATTACAGGCTCATTTGGATTTAACTTCTATACCTGCAAGACAATATTTTGTGCTTTAGGGCCACACAGAACTCTTAATTTCCATTGCAAATGCTTCTAACAGCTTCTTTCTGGAGAGTGTTTAGTGTATGGAATGATTTGCTCAGATATCATTATTTCTTTGACAGTAAAACCGTGGGAGAAAACTACAGTGACAGACACCTAAATTTCTCTATCAACACTGCAGAAAAAAATATGTCAGTGTTTGGGCTTATAGTGTTAAAATGGTGTAAGTAATCCAGACTCAATTCTATGCTGAATATTTCTCATGAGACTTTCAGGACATACTTTCACAATCATAATTTATCTATATCCTATTTGCAGATATGGGCTAATAATACTTTCATACCTAATAGTATGATGTAGGAGAAGAATATATTAAAGATTTCATGGTGCTCAGATGCGGGTTAAATCACTGTCAGAGTTCTTCCATTTAAGGTGGTCACATGTTCAACAATTTTATGTATGTAGGTACATGTGTTTATTTATTTACACCTATATACAAAATAAATTTAATGCATCCAAGCTCAATACTAAGTATTAATGCTAACTGACATAGAATGGCCCATATCTCTGCTGGCAAGTTACCTTAGGTTTCAATGTGTTGTGGTTTAAGTCCAGTCAGCCACACAGTTTTCGCTCTCTCACTCCCCCCTCTTTCTTCCCCCTGCTCCCAGAGGGATGGGAAGGAGAACCGAAAAGAATGCAACTCCCACAGGTTGAGATAAGAACAGTTTAGTAACTAAAGTATAACACAAACCACTACTGCTACCACCAATAATAATAAGAACAAGGCAAATACAAGGAAAGAATACAATTTCTCACCACCTAAAACCAAACCCGACCATGCAGTGCACCCCCCACCCTTCTGGGTCTCTCCTCTCCGTCTTCCATCTTGGGCATGACGTGCTGTGGTATGGAATAACCTCTTTGGTCAGTTTGTGTCAGGTGTCCTGTCTCTGCTTCCTCCCGCCTTCCCCTCCTCCCTGGCAGAGCATGAAACTCAGAAAGTCCTTGGCCAGACCAAAACATCACTAAGCAGTAACCGAAACACTGGTGTTATCAGCGCTGTTCCCAGGCCCAAAATCAAAAAACACAGCGCTACACCAGCTACCAAGGAGGAGAAAAATGACTGCTACTGCTGAACCCATGACATTATCCACCCCTTATTCCATACCATTCACGTTATGCTCAGATTCCACATTGTCAATATACCATCACATGTATATGTATATGCATACACACACACAGAGAGAGGGAGAGAGATCATCCCTCAGTGCATAGACCAATCCCTACAAAGCTGCTGAGTCCATTCAGTCCATGATGTCAAGCTCCATCTTTTGCAACAGCCTTTCAGAGCAGGAGAGGGTGTGTGCAGAGTTCACACTCGTCAATAACCTGGGCCACAGTGTCCATTGCTAAGTCCACCCCTCGATCATGAGTCCATCTGTATGCTGCATCTCTGCCCTGATGGCCTGAGGTGTCATGGGCCCACCAGGCTCAAAGTAATTCATCCACCCCTCCAGCATTTTCTGCAGCTTGTCGTTGGGGACTTCATACAGCTGCCTTCAATCTCCAATGCTTCCAAAGCACTGGGGGGGCCCAGTGGACAAGATACTTGCCCATACAGTCCCACACACCCTGCCACTCATGACTGTCCAGCTGCAGGGAAAATCTCTTAGTCATCTTAGGTTGCAGACTAACCCCAGACAATGCCCACACCCCACTCTGCTTAACTCTGGGGACCAGACAAAATGGTTGTGGGTAAAACACACTGTGTATGCATGCCACCATGCTGATCCCCATCACAATCAGCAGGCAGGTCTCAAGGGTACCCAAAGGCCACTCAAACCCTTCAGAACTCTCAAATGAGGCTGCTGTACTTGTCACTGGGGCTGGTGTAGCTGCTGTGCTTGCCGGCTCTCTCACCACCAGCTGCTCTTTGTCTGAGTGCAGGTCTTCCTCCTCTGCCTTGCTGGGAAGTGCTGCACGGTCTCCTGCATCCCATTGGGGCTCTGTGGGCGGCTGCTGGGGAATTCTCTCGGCCGCGGAAGGGCTGGGCTCGGCTACAGGGCTCGGCTTCTCCACCGTCGTCTCCCCCTGCTGCTCGGCAGCTGCCGGGCTGGGCTCAGCGGGGGGGCTCACCCCTTCTGCTACCTCCTTCCTCTGCTCGGCAGCCGTAGGGCCGGGCTCGGTGGGGGGGCTCGGCTCCTGCTCCCCGGGTCCGCTCCCCCGGGCCGTTTCGGCAGCCGGCGGCTCCCGAGGCAGCCCCCCCTCGGCTCTCCACAGCCTCGCCAGGACGGTGAAGAGCAGCCGAACTGCCAGGTACACATTCGCCCCCCACGGCTTCTGGAGCCCGCCCGTATCACAAGCCATTCCAATAAAGTACAATGAAACAAGAACCTTAACCCAAAACCCATATCTGAAACATGCTAAGATAAGAAATACCGGCTGTAAGTAAGGTAAAACAGGCTGAAACCATGAACACAAGAGAACCAAAAGCCACAACTTTGAGAGCCAATAAATCAGCATTGTGATGAGTGGCTATTAATCCTGTCGTTATCTCAACCCTTCGAGCCCCACGTTGGGTGCCAAAAAGAACTGTCGTGGTTTAAGTCCAGTCAGCCACACAGTTTTCGCTCTCTCACTCCCCCCTCTTTCTTCCCCCCTGCTCCCGGAGGGATGGGAAGGAGAACCGAAAAGAATGCAACTCCCACAGGTTGAGATAAGAACAGTTTAGTAACTAAAGTATAACACAAACCACTACTGCTACCACCAATAATAATAAGGACAAGGCAAATACAAGGAAAGAATACAATTTCTCACCACCTAAACCCAAGCCCGACCATGCAGTGCACCCCCCACCCTTCTGGGTCTCTCCTCTCCATCCTCCATCTTGGGCATGACGTGCTGTGGTATGGAATAACCTCTTTTGTCAGTTTGGGTCAGGTGTCCTGTCTCTGCTTCCTCCCGGCTCCCCTCCTCCCTGGCAGAGCATGAAACTCAGAAAGTCCTTGGCCAGACCAAAACATCACTAAGCAGTAACCGAAACACTGGTGTTATCAGCACTGTTCCCAGGCCCAAAATCAAAAAACACAGCGCTACACCAGCTACCAAGGAGGAGAAAAATGACTGCTGCTGCTGAACCTATGACACAATGTCAGGCAGTTGCAGAAAAAAACAGACTATTTGGAGTGATTCATGGACTGTTCTAATAACTAAACTGAACCCAAGATTTCCCTAGTAAAGCCACCAGATAGAACAGGCCAAATGCTATGGAATGGTAATATGGTACAAATGTGCTAGACATATAGATTAACATAGATAATCTCACTCCCATACTGATGTGTATATACTGCTACAATGCTAAAGTCCTGAGTAGTAACTTGAAGTCTGCAATCTGAAGTAGACTGTACTCTGGTTCTGGAAAACAATTGTCTGTGTATTCAGCAAACTTTTCAAGGATTTGTCTACATTCTATATATCTCCATCTGGTAAATGACCACATTTTCAGTGTTCCAGAAAACAGCGTAAATTCATCCTCACAGGTAAGGTGTGCCCCATATACTACATGATAGGAATTCCCCTTTCAGACTGATAATATACTCCATGTCAAAGAGGATCCTGAAATATTTTTTTAAGAACCTAGGACCCAAATTTAGAACTATAATCTTTAGTGAATCATCAGCCAAAGATTTGAGAAATGCCAATATTGGTATGATTTTGTCACATCTGATTTGCAAGACACAGGAAGATCTTGAAACACTTATTGCAACTTCCAGAAACTGATATTGTTTTGAACAGACTTCCTATCAGATGGAAGGTGGTAGTTCCAACATTATTCTGCAATGTTGTGTTCTGTGCTTTGCAGAGAATAATTTTTAAAGATTATTTTACTTAATACATTGTTATTCAAAGCTTTAAAGACAAGAAATTCAAAGTACAAGAAGTGCCTCTTAGTATTATCAAAATACTAGATATTAAGCTATTAAGTGTAAATACTTATTAAAAGTCCGGAGATGTATCAGAAAATAATACTGTCCTTATAAATTGAAATTATCTAATGACAACAGAAATGTTTTTTTATAAATTGAAATTATCTAATGACAACAGAAATGTTTTCAACATTGCAGATTTCACTTACAACTGAAGAGCTCTCCCATCACATGCCCTTGATTTGGTGGAAAAGAACAAAAGAGAAGTCCTGATCAAAAGATTCTTTGTCTAAAGAAAGGATTTACAGAAAGCATAAACCCATAACATAAGAGATTTGTGTCTTCGATACTTAGCTTCCACTTAGAGCATAAACAAATTAAAATAGTCAAAAAGCCTAATTGTAGATATTATTGATACATCGCATTCATTTTGCCTTCTTTCAGATACAAAAACCAATTTATTGTCTTGTACTTCATTCCAGCCTTGGCTCCCCAGATATTTAGACATGTTATTTAATATATATTCCCCATCTTCAATTAGAGTATTTAGAATATATTGTGTTAATGAAAGATGATTGAAAAATTGTTAATAGAATAGATATGCATGAAGAAATGAAAGCTCATTTAAAAACTGGAGAGTGAATTGACATTCCAATTACATACACAGTATTTTTGTTATACATATGTATTTTTCTCTCTTTTATTTTTCTTTTTTTTTGTTAAAAATGTATTTTTAATTAGGAAACAAAAACAAAGCAACACAAATTTTTTACATGTAATTTCTATTCTTTGGGATTTAAAAAAAAAAAAAGTAATCATAAGCTCACAGAAAGCTGAAATAGAATTTTCCAGTCACCACTCATGAACTTTTTCTTAGGCCATGCTGTGATGTTTCCAAAGTTGTTCATAGGGGATTTAAAATATCAGATTCTTTCATACCTGATCTTTATAGCCTAATGTAAATAAGGATATATTAAATATATATTAAAATATATTTAAAAGATTTTTTCTGAACTTTCTATAACAAACACTATGATCAAAGTAACATTTCAAATATTAAAGATTTGTTCCTCTTTTGTATATAAATTTTTCAATAAACATAGAGATATGGATATATTTAAATATGGAATGGTAACTAATTTACCCTGATCAGTATAACACTAGATAATAATTACTTCTAGCTATGTTTTACTTGTTTGTTGGTACTATTTTAAAAAACAGTTTTCCAAGCCTTTTTCTATTAAAAAAAAGGGAAAATATGATTTCTCAATTTCTCCCTTTTCACCACAGAACAACTACATCTATAATCATTGCAGCTCCTAGTTACTTGCTTAAGCATACTGTCCTGGTTTCAGCTGATGTGGTGCTGTGTTTTGGCTTTAGTCTGAGAACAATGCTGCTAATACCAATGTTTTAGCTGTTGCTAAACTCTGATCAAGGACTTCTTAGCCTCTCATGCTCTGCCAGTGAGGAGGAACATGAGAAGCTGGGAGGGAACAGAGACAGGACATTTACCCAAAGTAGCCAAAGGGGCATTCTGTACCACATCACATCATGCCCAGTATATAAATTGGGGGAATTCATCCAGAAGGGTAGATTGGTGCTTGGGTCAGGCTGCTTGTCAGCCAGCTACTAGGAAGGAGAAAAGTAACTTGCATCTGAAACCAGGACATATACGCACAGAAAATATTCATCTGCAAGGCAACTCCCTGCCCACTTCCTATACCTCATGTCCTACCATTCTCAAGCTTTTTAACTGGCTACAGCCCACTAAACTTCAAATGATCAGGAAATGGCTTAACTGTTCAGGTGTTTTCAACGTAAAATATTCTCTTTTCTCTTTAGAAAAAAGACACTTTGAGGTTTACTACAAAAACTTAAAGGCATCATCTCATAGGTGTCTGTGTTCTGAAAAGCAGGAGATGGGCTTTGAAATCCCCTCTTCTGTATCTTTACACAAAATGGAAGTGAAGCATTCCAGTAGCAAACTTGAGAGAAAAACTTATTTCAGGACAGCCTGTTTGACAGTGCAAAAGTGAGACTATATCTGTGGTTTACTTTTCCTTCTAGTCTCTGCCCCATGTCCTTTATCAGTGGCAGATTGGTGATTTCTTTTTCCCACTCACATGTAGTTTTCAGCAGTCTAATTTATTCAACATAGCCATTATCTTCTCTTTTACTGTTTTTTTTTTTTTACCTTTCCAGTGCAAATAAAGTACTTTGATATGTGCTGGTTGTGGTGGCACTCATTCACTCTCTTTTTATTGAATCTAACTATATAGCACAACTAATTTTATGTGAAGCAGGACTAACAGAAAGTGTCAAAATACTTTCGAAGAGTCCAATCTATATGAGTATTTTTTTTTTTTTAACAAGAAATTGCTTAAGAGATGTTTTAGTGTCTTTGCCAACAGACTTGTACTTCTAAAATTATTGTCAGGTTTTTTTTTTTTTTTTCATGTGGGTAAAGGAACTCAGAAAGCAGCACCTATTTAAGCTATACTTCTTGTCATCACTGTTGCTTCTAAACTGAAAACTAAACCTGAATGCATTTTGATTTTGATGAACAAAATGTTTATCTGTGCTGACAGCCATTGCTATATTCCATACATAACCCAATGGAATTTACCTTACATAAGCTGAGATGTTAAATATAAATATGAAAATAATCAGTGTGTTTATAGCAGAAAGCTTGATTGATTGTTGAAATACAGAGATTATCAAGCATCACCATGAAGGACTGGTTCCTATTCTGAGGTCTCATGATGTTTTTTCTTATATTAATACTTTTATACACTGTCATTTTGAAGCATCTTGGATGTGATTCCCTCAACATGATTTTCATGCAGTTTTGATCAAAAAAAAAATTATATCAAAGCATGAAATTGCTGCTGTCAAAAAAACCTTCAATTATCTCACAATGTGTTATAATACAAGTTCAGTACCTGACAAATAGAAAAAGAAGATCGAACCAACAGCTGTGTTTGGATGATACAGGCTTCTTTTCCCCCTTTTGCTTGTATAGTAAGAAACTACAGAATTAAAATTTTGAAATAAGCTGTTTCTTTCTCTGCATTAACTCTAATAATCCAATACAAATGAATAAGATACTGGTGTGCACAGACTAGTTCAATCAAAGGTCTAAGATACTTGGAAAAGTATCTTTCTGGGGAAAAAAAAGCTGCTCTGATATGCTAATAATGTAATCAACTATTCACAAGATCTCTGTCACTCAGGACACTAACATTAACACTTGCTGAGTAAATGATTTTGAGCAATTTCAATTTCCTTTTATTTATTTTGTTTACTAAATTGGGAGTGTGAAAGCAAAATTCATTATTGTATTTATCTTTGGCAAACAAAGATAAAATCTGCGCTATGCCAAGTGGGCTCCCTATTGCTTTAAATTGCTTACTGAGGCAAGAATAGAACTTGTGTTGCAGAAACAGCACATAATTGGGAGGTATTAAAGAGGAAAGGTTCAAGAATCCAAATGAAAGTAGAAAAAGTTAAACAGTAACAAAAAATGTTTTAACCAAAATTTCTGACAAACTGCTAAAGTCAGTATAATAAGCTGCACACAGAATATCAACCACAGACCTGATGTAGTTATTGACATACCACCTAGAAGGGACACACTAAGCTGGGTGTGTAGGAAACAGGACAAGAAGAGAGCAAAACAGCGGTCCCACAGAAGGATGCTGTTTATGGGGGTGATTATGTGGCCCAGCCTCAGTGAATAGCCCTTATAACAGCATCGGTGAAGATAGGAAAGTGAGTAGAAACAATGTGGGGTGGATAAAACAGTCTAGGAGAGAATTTATAAAATAATTATAATTTTAAAGAAGAAAATTACAAACAACCAGATTAAAGAGTAATGAACAAAGTAATGAGTAATTGCAAACTACAAATTGCAGACTTTTGAAACAAAGAGGACACCTTGAAATGAAATGTGAAAAAAACATGATAATTTGCAACACGAAGGAAGAGACCCTGGAACGGGAATTCTTTCTTCCGACCGTGTTGGGCACTGCCAGCAGCCACCCCACCAGCATCACCACTCTACCTGGAACAAGCAGAGCTCTCTCATATGGGACAGGCACTGAGGGCAGCCTACACCCCCTGCATCATGGGGTATGGATGTGATCTTATAGGGGCTTTCTTACTAGTGCATGTGTTGGGAGCTCACAGGGAGCAGAATGAGTGTGCAGACAGGGACACACAGCACTCCACAATGGGAGGGTGTATATCTGTAACCCAAATGGCCCGTGTCTGTGGAGGGGGAGTGCTCATAACTGTGACCAGCATTAGACTTTCAGGGGTTTACTTATAAGACAGTGCTTAGAAATTTGTAGGTGTTTATTAACATCTAATAATATCCTGTCCTGCAGTTTATCCATTGTGCTACTGATACTGATCCTGGATGTTTCATTCACTGTCTGCAAGTTAATTGCAGATAATTAGCGAACCAATGAACTATTTCAGATCCTATTTGGTTTAAACTATCTGAACTGAGCAGTTTTGGTCTGGGACAGCAGCTGTCTCCATTACCACAAGGCATTTAAGATTCTGAGATTATCTCAGAAAAGATTGGCTCTCTAAAACACTGGAGTGTTTCTGCTGGAGTGGAGGAAATCCTCAAGGACATAAATGAGGTTTATGACAAAATAGCCTGTGGATGACTTGGATAGATCCAGACCCAGCAAACAGCACAGTATTCATCAGTATCTTTCAGAACTTAATCAACAAGCACTTTACTACTGAAGAGGGTTTGTAAAAAAAAATCCCCCACAAATATTCTGTGCCACCTTTTTCTTTCTACAAAAATGCTAATATTTAAGTTATGTTAGTGATAATTGTACATGTGAAAGTCCTTTAATTCCATCTTGATTGTAAGAATATTTGCAATTTACAGTGTGATCTCTGCAGCTACTCATTCTAAAGTGTACCATATAATGACCTGTCTGGCTCGGTATGAAATATTTTTAGCCTATGGGGTTTTTTTTGTTTTCTTGGTTTGGTTTGTTTGATTGTTTTTAAATAGTAGTGGGAGGAAAAAGGCCCTTATATTCATTACAAGCAAGCACATTGGAGCTGGATCTTTTTTCCTCAGGAGGTAGCTTGCAGTATACAGAAACAAATACCCAAAGAAACCTGCTATAATATGCATGTATTATATCTGGGTTTGTATTTCATATTTTCTACATCCACCTAGGCCTTAAAAAAGCTTTACAGAACTAATTTTCCCCTGGGTGCACCCAAAACATCTCCTGATAACTTTCTTTCAGTGCTGAGGGCAAAGCAAGACATGGCTGTATTAAGTCAGTTATATTCAGAGCTACTGTTCCATGTAAGTAGAAATGTTCCACACAAGAAAAAAAAAATCTGTAAAATAAAAGACTAGTCTACCACTAACTCTTAACCAGTCAGTATGTTTTTCTTCATAATCCAGTGTCAGGAATTTTACTTCTTTTTATACATTCTGTTCTACAGCAACAAATCTGAAAGTAACACTTTTTTTCTAATAGCCAAAAAGGAAAGGTCTTACAATAAGCAATGTCTGTCTCAGCGCGCTGTATCTTTAATCTTCTAGTACAAGCATCATGATTTTAAATAATTTAAACTGAAAATAAGAAATCTGGAAATCAGTACATGTGGAAAATGAGTCCTTGCAGCACGCATTAGAAAAGTAAAATGACGTTAATAGCTACACCGGTTTCTAACCAAAGTCAGTTACGACCTAAGGTAAAAAACATTATGTTTTTATCACACAGTCTGACATGACTAGTATATTTGGTCAACTTGTGGAAAAAATGGATTTTTCAAGATGGCAGCCAAGAATAAAAATGCAAAAACACTGTTCCAGATGGATGTTTAGACCCATAAAAAACAAACTAAAACCAAACAAAACCAAGAAATTAAAAATTAAAGACAAAATTAAAAAGACATATTTTAAAGTGAGACCCTAATGATTGTTATCATTTGCCCTCTCCTTTGTCCCTTCTCACTCTTACACCTTATTCAAATTTGATATGAACCTTTGCTCATTCTGAATAGCATTGTTTTCAGTATATACTCTGCATCAAAAATACTCCGTTCAGGTCTGATTCTTTATGTTTGCATATCCTGTTATAGAAGAGGTTTGTTGGAGAATTCCCTAGTGTGGAACCAATCCCTTAGAATAAGATTCTGCTAATCAGACCATTCAGATGGCTGATCTTGCAGTATCTTGATCAGAGCTAACCAAATGGTACTGACAGGGCTGATTTCACTCTATCCTTTAAATGTACGTTTTGATGAGGGCTGATTTCACTCTATCCTTTAAATGTACAGTTTGATGTCTAAGCTCCAACATAGCAGATATTTCTCAAGTATGGAGTACACATCCTACTTTTGGTTCACTCCTTATGCTTTGTTTCACTAAAACAGCTCTTCTGATAGGCTTCCTTTACTCTGCTATTCCTTTCCACAGCACATGCAAATAAATGATTCACCATGACCTACTGACCAGCTGTATATGACATAGGGAACTAAAGGGTATGACAGACTGCAGAAAGAGGTCTATTAACACATTAGCATATACATCTTTCAGTTTAGCATCATGGATCAACTTTGAGCCTGGGACAGTGACTTGCAGCACTATTTTGAAAGAGATATTTAAAATGTTCATGATGGACTCTATCATCATAAGAGGTGGTTCAGAGAATGTAACATCATTAGGGGGAAAAAAATATAAATTCATGGAAGTGACAGACTCCATGACCTTAAAGAAAGGCAAAAAGAGAGTCATTGCTTTCTCCGGTTGCAAAAGAAGATCCCAAGAAAAGATTTCAAAAAATCTCAAAACCCACAATAAAGATCACAGGCGTACTATTTCATTTTATAAGCAGTTTCAGAAAAGGCACAGTGACTTAGCAAATAATTTTAAATTTATGACGTGTGCAGGTAAACTCACTGCTGACTTTCAAGGTGAATTATGCAACCAATTGTACATAGAATGAACATTTCCGTCTTGGCTTAATTCTGGGTTTATGTACAATACCCAGAGGTTTTCAAGACTTATTATGGAGGACAAAATTTTCATAAGGTTTCAGTATTCTGAAGGTATCAGGCCTACTGAATTTGAGTGTAGCATAACTATTCATGTGAGACAATGATATATTTAGTATCAACCTGGATAAAAGTCATGCTCTTATATGCGGTTGCAGAGAATTTCTTGCCCTTCCACTCTCTCTGGGATCCAATCATATTCTAAAGTGAGGTTATGATTTTGCTCTTTTTTTTTTAAACATGGTGAATGGGACAGCAGAAGAGATTCTGGTCACCCACAGTCTTTCAAAGACATGTAGGAGTTAACTTGTGAGTTTTCCTCATAAGAGGAATACCTCACTGTAGATTTATATAAGGTCAGTTTGATTCACTTTCAGAATAATTAAATGCAGTTGATAGAGGGCTGAGAGCTTAGAAATAAATTTTGTCATAATGGTTTGTTATTTTCTGAAGACATACTATTGATCACTATTCATACTCAATACTTTTGAGGTCAATATTTAGAAACTGGAGGTAATTAATTCCAAATCTTCTTGCATAGCCTTCTTTTCAAATTGGCAGCATTTTTCTTACTGGAAGGCCTGTTATTCTTGTATCGATTTAATAAAGTAGCATGTTTTATTTGTACAACACATTACCTGAATTTGTGCTCATCTTTATTGGCAATTCGAGGTTAATAGAACTTGTACGTTACTGCTGGTTCAACTCAGACAATTGCTATTACTGTTTTGAGGTAATAATTTATTCAGACAAGTAATACTCATCTCTCCCACTTAAGCAGAAGCGCCTCTTCAGACACTGATCCAGGGGAGTCACAATGGTTTCAAATTCAGCAGTCAAAAATTCAGAGGGCAGAAAGAACAAATTAGAATTTGAAAGGCTGGAATTACAGTTGTTAGTGGGAGTATCATTTAGGAGGAAAAACCAACCCAGTGCTAAATTCACACAAATTAGGGGTTGGAGTTTAACTGGAACCAGGCAACATGAGGGAGTGAGAGGAGGTGTTACTACAGAGAACACAATCAGATGTGAGGCATATGCTTATCAGGACTGGAAAAGCAAAGCAAAGAATGCAATGCCACTATAGTCAAAAATCAAGAATAACAAGAATTTGCAAATGCATTCAGTGTAACAAGAGGAAAGGATTACTCTGTTGATCAACATAGGAAAAGAATGACAAATGATGTCAGAAAGAGTCTTTGCTGCCTTTTCTGTTTCAGTCCTCAGGAACAGATCAGCTGAGAGCAAATGACTGCTAAAAAGTTTGTAGCCTATGAGCAGCCAAGTAGTGAAAAAAAAACCCACAAAACCACTTCCTTGTGACCTGGGGTTTCTGGGGATAGAGCTGCAGCCTTATGATATGGGGATTCAAAAAAATACTAATTTTGACTTTCCTAAAGCTTTCAATGCAAATGCATGATATTCTGATAGGCAAACATGAAAAAGATGAAACTATAACAGTGTGGGTGGAAAACTGGTTAGAAAAGCTGATTCCAAAGAGTAATTATCAATAACCTGTTATTGTAATGGAATGGCTTACTGACTGCAGTTCCAAATGACATGGAGGATGGAAGAGAAAGCACATAACTGAATTTGCTGATAAAAAAATCTGGGAGGGACTGCAGGGACACTAGAAGCCAGGATCCAAGCTTTAAATCAACACAATTTTTTAAAATGCTATAGTAAAAAAATCAATATGGGCAATGAAAAGCGCTGTGTCTATGCAGAAACAACCAACTACAGAAGTACAGGAAGAAGAATAATAGGATGGGTAGCCAATGGAGGGAGGAGTTTGAGGCTTTATAATGGATCACAAATTGAACAAAAGACAATAATTTTGCATACTTACTAGAGAAGGCATGTATCACATTGGAATGTATTAATACCAATATATCCAACTCTTCCCCAAATGAGGCAAGTATCAGCTTGATTACTCTGTTCAGTCCTGGCCATGGTATTTCAGAAAATGTGTCAGTGAGAAAGTCAGTGTGAGAAAGTCTAGAAGGAAGCAATGAGGTTAATCACAAGGTTTCAAATTGTGATTGACCTAAGAAAAAAAGCTGAAATAATTAGGTGTAGTATGCCTATTCTTTGGACTGAGAGTTAGCTGGCAGTTCTTTGAAGAATGCCCTTGCTGATCAAATGATGACAAATGGGCTTAAATTGCAAGGCAGATGCAGGTTACATTTTAAATATTCTTATGGGAAGAAACCTGAAGCACTTCATTAAGTATTCATACAATGAAACAGTATGGATAGGTATAATGAAAGCAAGCATCTAGTAAGTGGTAATGGAAATTCAAGAATCTTTTTATTATTATTATTTTTTCTTGATTTGGAGAAAAAATTCTTTCCTTTTTCTGGCTGGTCAGGGGCTTTTTGTCGTTGTTGTTGTTCTCATGGTTTTTTTTTTTTGTTTGTTTTGTATTGTTATTATTTTTTGGTTTGGTTTGTTTTGTTTGTGGGTTGGGTGGGGGGGATATTCCTTCATAGTATTTTCTCATTCTTTTACAAGATCAAGTATGGCTATCCTGCTATTAGAAATAGCTGATCCACAACATTAAAGTACAAGTGATCCAAGACAGAGATATGATCACAAACTGAGTAGCCAAGCCCCATGTTACACTGATGAGATACTACAAGGATGGTAGATTTTAAATGCAAGCCAACCTTTCCTTTAATAATTCTACTTTTAATATTCTCTTTTCTTCACAATCTCATTTCAGACAGCACATTGAAAAACAATGTATCGGGTTTGCTACTCACAGTTCATTGAGTTTCGTAGTACTGACGTGTAAATTATGCCATAGAAATAACAGCCACAGTTAGGGGATATGAGACTAAAATACTGAATTTACCACTCACACAAATAGCTAGCTAATGAAATGAAAGTCATTGTACACAAGGACACCAGCTTCATACCTTCATGCACAGCCAGAAAGTAGGAAGAAGCACAGAGCCATAATAAATATGCTATATTACTTATTGTTTGTCCAAAGGCCAGATTATCCTGACATTTTTTAGTAGATCACAGCAAAATCAGATCAATTGGAATGTTCCAAATTGGTGGTTTAGGTTTGCATCAGGCAAAATAGCATAAAGGATTTCTAACAGTATTTTCAGACTCTGCTTATTAGAATGCACAAAAAAAAGGTTAATAATTTAACTGATTTACTTTCCTTTCCAGGGTATGATTTTCAGTGTCAGTTCAAGGACTATAGAGAGGGCAGTTTAAAAAGTCTTTTTCTAATGCCACTTACAATCTTGAGCAAACCCCAGATTTAACCAAACTCTTGCTTATTGATACAGGCTTGTATATAAAATGGCAATATCTGTTTTCTTCAGCAGAGATAAAACTGAGAGATAGCACAAGTGTGTCAGAATTCCATAATATTTCAAGATAATCTCAAAAGGGGAAGAAAATTTTTTTTTTCATATTTTTTCAGGTATAAACTTTTAGATAGTTTAGATAGGCCTACAACTGGTCTAAAAATACAATGATACTTCTGAGAGGTTTTAACAAGATCAGGACCCGTAACTTCTTCAGATCGGTACTTGTTTTAGCTTACCTACAACATAGTTGACTTTCATCCACTGCAGCTGGACAACCACTTAGCAGAAAATGACATTATGTAAAATACCAGGCAAGTGAAGGGTTTTGCAAATGTAGAAAAACTAGTGTAAAACTATATATGCAAACCCAGAAAATTACATTTCATTCAGACATCATTCAATGGATGGTTTCACTTCCCTCTCTCCTTAATGCAAAGGGCTGGACAATTACAGCTGATGCAAGTGCCTGGAGGATAATTCCAAGTGTGAACCTCAAATCACAGTACAATTCTAATCCTGGAGTACATGCATTGTTTTCAGGTAGGTCTACATTTTCAGATATTTTTATTTAAGTGAAAAAAACAGTCTAGTTCTTTTCTGTCTTGTTCTATTGATCTCAATGGACTTTATTCTTAAAAAATATTTCTCAGTTTTAGAGCAGCACTGCACACACAAAAAAGGCAATGAGAATGAAAGATATTGGATTCAATTGTAGCCATCTGACTTCCCGAGAAAATATTCTACCCTGGGAAATTTCTTCTTCAAAACTTAAATTAGTGCCTGTAGTATAGAACACAGACCCGGAAGCTTAATTTTTTTTAGTTTTCCATAGCCTTTCTTTCCTTCTCTTCTCATCTGTGTGGCCTTCTTCTGGAGTCATTCAAACATGTCCATGTCCTTTTTATGTTGGGGCACCATAGCTGAATGCAGTACTCCAGGCTGTGTCTTATGACAGAGGGGGAGAATCACATCCTTGGAATGGCTGGTCACTCTTCTTCTGATGCAGCCCAGCATATGGTTGGCTTTCTGGGCTGTAACTTAGGAAGTATAAAGAGAAGGAAAGAGACACAAATGTACTGTATGCCAATTTCCTTGCATTTGGGGTTTAGCCTCTGCTCCTGGACCTGATTAAAAGCATCTGTGACATTTTTGTTTTTGACTTGCATGATACTTCCACACCCTGCCAAATTCCCCTTTTTGAAATTAAACGTTCCTATTGTAACTCTTTTTTCTTTTACAAACATTAATCAGTAAAGATAATCGCAGCTTCTGATACTAAATCAGTCACCAATAAGCTCAGGTTGTCACTATTCAGTTTCTCACAGTTGAGAAAATATCATTTGTTATTAACTCTATCTTAAACCCCAATCTTACCCTCCACTATTGACAAAATGAAACAGCTTATACCACTGACCGTTTTCATTACTCATAAAAGCCATTCAATGAAAATATGGCCTTTTAGCTCTATGAGTCTGCTTGAGCAAGTATGATAGCATGATTCACAGACAATATTTTCCAATTTTACATATGAAAAATATGCAGAACCTGAATTTGTCTGTCTATGTGAATAGTTTCTTTCTTGCTTGAGTTTCTCAAACTTGTCCTATCACCTGGATTAAAGTTAGGTGGCATCATTCACTGTATAAACTCATGTAAAATCTTAGCTTTAAGTTAGTGGCTTACAGGTAAAATTTTCAGAATTTTGTTACAACAGTTTGCATACATGAATTTCCCACGGAATATTAATATGCTGTTACTTAACATCTCCCACTGATAAATTCTCAAACAAGTTGAACTTTAAAAACAGAGGGAAGATTTAATTTGTAGATTTTGCTAGTATAAATTTGAGGAAAGCCTGTAAAGGTCTTCTTATAAAGAACATCAGGAAAAATTTAGGATTCAGGAAAATATCAGAGAGCAATTATGGAATAAATAACAGCAAACTGCAAAAAATACCTCTAGTCTTTTGCTTATTTTGGAATCAGAGAAATTTGAATTCTCATCTGTTTTTTTATTTCTTTGCATAGCTTTATATGAAGGTGGGTGAGGTTTGGTTTTGGAAGGAAGACAGTTTGACAACTGTTTTATATATACATAACAAGCAAGGAGATTCCCTGTCTCCAGTTTGTGAGACAATAACGTTAAAGAAAGACTACTGGGAATGCCAAGAGAATTCCCTGCTCTGTGCAGACACAGCATGAACATACTCTGCTACAGTCCCTTCAAGTTAGTATGAGTCTGGATTTTTCATTGAGAACATTCATATATTGAGCCATGAATGTTTTGTTCCAGACTTTTTTTCAGTTAGTATTCAGTGAGACTTAAAAGAACTCTATAAAGGAACATATTGCTAGGCCTGTTTCCTTATTTCCAGAAGGAAAAAAAGAAAGACCGATGCTGACTTGCGACATGTCCTGCCTTAGGCTTTTGATTCCAGAGCTTCTGTCCCCTGCTCCCCTTACCTTCTCAGAGAGGTGCAGTTCTTCACATAAGCTAGGCCTTTCTGCCTGTTTCTCAGTTTCCCACAGTCTGATGATTGAGTGTAACTGGATCAGCCTTCCCTTCTCTCCATCCAGATTTTTATGAGAACACAAAAAAGTGGTTACCAAGACAAGGAAGAAGGATTTCTGCTTTTTCTCCTTATTTTCCAGTGAAACCTTTTAAAATCATGGAACTGTGTGAGAAAATGAAATTTCAACCCCGAAAACACACAAATGACCAGGATTATCTGAAAGCAAAGGATGCAAAAAAGGAGAGGGAAAGGCTTTCTGTCCCTTTCCCTCACTAATAACGCTGCTGCAGAAATGAAGCTATTAAGAACGTTTACATGTTTATTTTAAGTGTCATGTCTCAAAGTTTGATCACATAAGGGAATTCCCACAACAGAGGATATTATATAAGCACTATTTAATTTCTAGGTATAAAATGAGAGGTTAGAAGACATGAATATTTCAAATAGGAAATCACAAGACAGCTGTACCTGCAGTACAGTTGCTACTAGAAAGTTCTTTTGACTTCCTAGACAAAAGAGAAGACTACATATATATAGAACAGCAGATCTCTTCCTTCCAGGATCCAGGGATCATCTGGTTCACTATCATCACATCAAAAATACTGTTCAAACTACTGTGAGAAAGAACATACAAAGCTACTGCTCTTTAGAGAAAGCAGAAGAGATGTTTGCTCATTGGAACAATCTGATTGCTTGGAAAAGCAGTGGTACTTTGGGGAAGCATTAAAACTCTGTTAGAAAAGATACCATATAGTGTACATTAATTCCAATTAACACTGACTAGCTCAAAGTACACCAGAAGTCAGTACAGGAAGGTAAGAAATACACAGAACAGCTGTAAGGAAGAAAGGAATTCACAGACACAAAAAAAAAAATCCAAAAGAAATACAGAAATTGAAAATGAAGCCAAGTTAAAAACAATACAACTAACCACACTGCAAGAACGACAACAGCAACAAAACAAACAAATAATTTGCTTCACCCTGCATCAAAAGACTTTGGTTGGTTGGTTTTTTTTTTCTTTCAGTGAGAATGAAACTCCAGGACTACCTAGTGCCTTAATGCAACAAAGGGAGATAAAAACAGAGGGTGAACTTCTTGATGATGTTATAATCTAGAGACTTAGAATATGGTATCATGATTTAGGAAAGAATTCTCTAGCATCAGAGCCAAATATTAATTTGAAATTTTGATTAAAAATCTTTGATGAAAGTCAATACTACTGGTCTTGTGGCCTTTTCACTAAATTTACAAGTATCTGGCCAAGCTTGTGCGGTTTCTTGGACTATGACACCAAGCAGGTCATATCACTACCACATGCTTCAGTTTCTCACTTCAGACATGGCAGTCTGTCCCCTCTCTTGAGAAATGGGTTAACTGCTGTTGGGTGAGATATTATTAAAAAAAAAAAAAAAAAAGTAGTATTTAATAGCCACCCTGCTTCAGAAGAGCATTATTACTGCAACCCTGGGCTTCCCCCAGAAAGGCTGGGGCTGGGAAGGTTCAGTCAGCAAAGAATCAACTTTTGAAGGCTATTTAAAAAATGCAAGAAAAAAAACTCTCTTTCCCTATTACCTCTGCCTCTTCTTATGTAGCATTATTTTCACAGGTGCTTTGATTTTCTCTTCTGCAGTTGCTGAAGTGCACTCTATAGTATTTTCTTGGATAAGAATTTCCCATATCAGCCAAGCCAAGGAATTGTTTGTTATTGTAAAGATGAAATGTATAATATGTCAGAATGGTAATACGCCAGAAAAAAAAAAAATCTTAGTAAGCAACTTCATTGTCACACTCAGATCCCAAGGGAAAAATTGGAGAGGAAATCAGTTTCTTTGTAATTTCAAAACTCTGCATTGCAACTATTTCTGAAATTAAGCTAGTCACAAGCTCAGAAGGATAGAATAGTAGTTTCCATGATCATCAAGGTAGGATGGTGACACCCAGTCCTGGATCATTGTAAGGGCGGGTGTGGGGGGGAGGGAAGAAAAAAAACCCAAACCAACTATTGGTCAGGGTTTGTCATCAGGCTTTTATCACAAAGAAGCATGAAATGCAGAAGGTCAGTTGATATTACAAGACAAAGGTATTGAGCATTCCAGCAGTAACTGTTCACTGAAGGCGACTGAGTCCATGTCCCTAAAATTTATAAACCAAGAAGCACTGAATTCCACACAAAGACATTCCAAAACAGGTCCAATATAGAAAGCAAAGATACTATGGCAGAAATCTTGAAGGCTGACAGAAACTGGAAAGAAACTATAGTACTTTTTGACATATAAGAGATGAGTGAAATGTGATATTCACTAGTTCAAGCATCACCAAAAACATCTTGCCTCCTTCTTGATGTAGAATGATGTGAATTATGATGATATTCCCCATATCTGAAGTCAATTTGCTTTTCTGAAGGAAGTAACTTCATTAAAGCTTCAGTCAAAGCCAATTTAAAATGTTTTTTGCAGAGTTAAAATAAACGGCTGTGAAATCAGCTTCCCTTTGTGTCCTCCCTGTATGTTTAATTCAGCTTTTTAAAAAACCTAAGCTAAAGCTGGCTGCTATAACAGCATTTTAAGATGTAACTTTCAAAAATGTCTTTCGTAAATAATGTGTTTTAATAGAAGATAAATTAAGACTAACATAACAAAACACAGTAACATTATTGTATTTCAACACATTGAATAATTTTGGTTATTTTTTTTACCAGCCTGTAGCAGCATTTGTATAAAAGCACATAAAAGGGAAAAAAACAGGTGGTAGAGAAGGGATCCAAAACATCTTCAATGCAATCAGGGGGGATGATTTTTTTGTTTTGTTTCAGAGACCATCTAAAATACTGTCTTTTTCTTTCTTTTTCTCTCTGGCTAAAATAGTGATCAGTAGAAGGATGGTGGCGTGACTGCAAATGGATATATTTAAACACCTGTATTTCCTGTATAAACATCTTTATGCCTTTATTAGTGTGAAGGTTCCTAATGGGTCACCCCAACATGTGAAATGTAAAAGAAGCATCATGTGTGGGAAGAGACCCTGGTGAGAGAAGGAAGAGGCGTAGTACACCAGGTTGGGCACTGCCTGCAGCCCTTCTACTGGCATCACCATTTATGCCTGTGATAAGCAGAGCCCTCTCCCATGGGATGGGTGATGGGGCAGCCAGTGCTGTGCTATTTGCAGGTGTTTATAAATAATCTGGTCTCATAGTTTATCTGTTGTACAGCTGGTATTGATTTTTCATGCATAGTTCACTGACTCTCAATCAGTAAATTGCCACTACTTAATCAATACAATGTTTCAGTTCTGATTTTGTTTAAATTATGTAAATAGAGTATTTTAGCCAAGACTTACACATATACGTTTAGGTGCAAGCTGCATGACTGCAAGTTCATTCTACAGAAGCATGTTTTGTTTAACAGAGCAGTTATGGGGAGAAATAGACTTTTTCACATGTTCCAGGAGAACGAAGTGTGGCCATGACAAGTCTACTGTTACTTAACATAATATAATTTTCTATTTCTTTCTCTGTGTTTAATATACTAGGTTTGCACTAAGAAGCCCTAATCAAGATTACTCCATTTTGCCTGACATGTTAAAAAAACACAGCTAACATAATGTCTGCCTCCAGGAGTCTGTAATTTCATTTCTCAGGTCTAAGCAGTCAATGTCTTCGAGAAACATGCATTTAAAGCTATTATTCTGCAATTGTAATTCAGAAATATTTTATCCTACCACACATACTTTATTATCAGTAGATATACCTTGATCTCCTTTCTTCCCAAATCAAGACTATTAAAACTAAACAAATTTAATTACATGTAATAATAGCCAAGCACTATATAATTTATAATTCAATTATTACTTCAAAGTCTTGAATTGCAAGCATTCATGCGTATTCTATTCTACAGATCTCTGCTATAAATTGCACATCACAGCATCCAGCAGTTGATCTTAGATATGTGTCTTATCTTGCACCTTTCTGCCTCATTTTTATGCCTATGAAATTATAATGTTAGTTCTGCTTCACCACTTTCTAGCAAATGTCCTCCAGGTTGCAAACATTGAGAGCAATGACATAAGAATCATCCCTAAACTCTGCTTCTCAGCACTTCCTTCATCCCTAGTCTTTCTGTTTGTACAAATTACCATGGACTGCTACTGAAGAAAAACCACTTTTTGTCAGCTTCCTCTCTACATTTGGTTTTATAGGGATTTGTTATACCTGCTTCAAAAAAAGGGTAAGAGTAATCAGCTAAGGAAGCCAGAACTTCCTCTGTGATTGTGGAAGAAATTATGTGAGGTATTTATCACTGTAACAACTTCACATCCCATCACACCTCTGCCCCAGCCCCCGATTTTCGTATCTGCTTGACTATGCACTCAAATATGCATTTAGCTTTAAGCATTTGAAGTTTCACTGTCTTCCTTAGTACTACTCCCATAATAAAAATTATATGGATCAAATACTCTAGTCCTGTAGTTTCTCTGCTTACACAATTTTCACAGTAGGATCCTCGTTAGCAGCATGCGGTTGCCCATGCAGTTCTTCCCAAACATTCAAATTCAGAAAGGAAAGCAGATGTTAATTACATTATCTTCTCCACAGTCAATGTAGAGTTTTGTTTCTACTCTAATCATGCTGTCCTGCAAATCAAGACTTGTACTTGAACAACAGATGTTTCATTATCTTTTTCTTCACAGCTGGAGCAATAATATATCACAAAAAAATCAATTAAGTCTCAATACTAACCACAACCCCATCAAACACAGAATTGGAGAAAAGGCCCTCAAAAAAACCCAAAGAAAAATGTCACTCAAAAAAATCTCTTGGAATTCAGTTTCCCATAGTCATAGCATCTATAGTGCCTGAAAAAATCCACCAGACAAGTTTAAACTCACTGTCTTTGAGAAATAAAATACATCTCCAAAACAGTGTTTCTAGGAATGCGAAATGTATCCCTCTGAGGATAAGGCTTAGCTCAAGGACTACAGGAGAAAGAGTTTATGAGGGTGGGCAGTGAGTGAAACGTGCCAGTGTTTAAAGATCAAACCTTCTCCTGCCTCTGCTGAACATGAGATACATTATTCACTTACATATTTGCGAATTCTACCTACTATTCTGTCCTGGGTGTAGGTGCCGCAGTCACAGGTGGGGTACTTCTGGGAAGCATATTTAAGAAAAGGCAAAATGCCACACAGGCTCTTGAGAAGGAAGGGAAAAAAGTGCGAGGAGCAGCAGTGCAGACACCCACGTCAGTGCAGAAGAAGGGGGAGGAGGTGATCCAGGCACTGGAGCAGAGATTCCCCAGCAGCCTATCATGCAGACCATAGCGCTGCAGCCCATGGAGGTCCAAGGGGGAGCAGATACGCAGCTCCTGAAGGACCCCCACACCAGAGCAGGGGGGTATGTCCTGAAGGAAGCTGTGATCCCATGGGAAACCCGCAATGGAGCAGGCTCATGGTGTGATTTGTGACCTGTAGGGAATCTGTGCTGGAGCAGACCCTTCCTGGATGACTTTACCCTGTGGAGAGGACCCATGCTGGAGGAGTTTGTGAAGGACTGTATCCCATGCAAAGGATCCCACACTGGAGCAGGAGAAGAGCATGAGAAGGGCGTGGCAGAGAGAAGCTGCAATCCCTCGGCACAACTTGGAGTAAATACAGAAGTCAGAAATTAAGAAGCAAAGTTGAGCCAGGAAAGAAGGTCACTGGGGGAAGGTCATATCATTTTTGTCTCTTTCTCACAATCCTATTTTTAATTGATAATAAATTAAATTACAAATCTCCTCCAAACTGTCTGTTTTTCCTGTGACAGTGATTGGTAGGTGATCTCCCTGTCTATCTATAATTGTAAGTTTTCTGTCTTACTTTCTCTCTCTGTTCTGTTGTGAAGGGGGAGCAACAGAGTGGCTGGATGGGAAATTGGCAGCCAGACACCCTTAACCTTTCAAATATTCTTATGCTTTTTGTTTGGATAAGGAAACAAAATGCAATCCCACGCCTAATTTTGTGTAGATTTGGAAGCTGTCCTCTCACACAGATCCTTAAAGAATATGAAAAGAAGGCTCTCTGTAAATTTTATCTTGCATTCTTCAGAAAAGAAGGGGGGTATATTTTGTGTGTTAAATGCTGTAATTGATAAACGCTGGATTTTAGATCCATTACCTAATCTATTAAAATAGAGTATCTTTTGTCCAGTGTGGGTAGGTCACATGTATTTAATCTGAGTTTCATATCTATGAATCTTAACTTCATGTTCATGTGAAGTTTACAAGCCAGAAGGAAGAGAATAGGAACATAAAAAAATTGAGGAGAGCGGATGGGTCTAGTTCAAGGGATGGAAGCAAGCACCGTGACAGTGTCTCCATGAACAAACAACTGATTCAGTAGCTCAAATAAGAGTTTTCTACTGCACAGTACCCATCTCAGAAAACAAAAAAAATTTCCACCTCAACAGAAAACATAAAGCAAATGCCTAAATACTTACTTCACAATATTTAGTATAATATTATGGACAATGTATGTGATGAATATAATGATTTCAAGTTAATGTTGCAAAACATTGTGAATCAGCTTCCAGACACTGAAGCAGGAGGTGAAATTCTGTTAATAACAGCAATGACTACTAACTGAAGATGAATAAAGGGAAGGATTCATTCAAAGCCTAAATGCTAAACCAAAATCAATGGTAAAATGTATGCACATGTTTTCCTCATTGTGCATTGATTATAAAATGATACAAATGTAAGCTGTTGCCACCCAACACAAATTAACTTTACTTTAGAAACTTAAAATAGAGTGAATAAGGGTATTGAAAAGAAAATTTTCAATGATAAAGTGCCATTTCAAAAGAAGTTGCTAGACCAGCTGCACATCAGGTCACAATGTCTAAAACAAAAGCTGAGCAAATCATATCCAGATACACATGAACACAAAAACTGAAAAATAATCCAGAGACAGAATAACAACATATTGAAGGATTTAGTTTGAATACCTGCATAACACTGTAGATGAATATAGTACCAATGGAATAGGCTTATTTCCTCTATGTGATTGTAACTAATTTTTATAAAATACATTTTCCAGAAATGGTAATACCATAAAATTTTCTAGAATTCTTCAGTCTTACAGTTAACTGGTACTATTAAGTGTGTCTTAAATTTAAGATATATTTTTGTGAAATTGCAGTCAGTGGTTACTACAGAGTTTCCACTGGACCATAAATAGCTTTATAGAGCAGTTGCTTGGTGAAGTATTATAGATTTTTAATTCTTGTTATTATATAGCTTGCTGAAGCAAGTATGGGCTAAATTAATGACTCAAGAACAGAAGCAGATTGTGATTCATGTCATTTAGTTTTTTTATGGACAGCAGATAAATATCTAAGGTAGTCAACCTAGGATACTTTCACAGCAAATGAAAAGGAATGTAAGCATAAGTAAAGGCAGCCTTAAATGTCTTGTACACACTTAAGCGTTTACCACACTTTTAGATGCCTACGTCTCTAAATTGGAGAGACATCAATTTGATAGGTGGACCACTCAGTGGATAAAGAACTGGCTGGATGGTTGCACGCAAAGAGTTGTGGCTAACGGCTCAATGTCCAGATGGAGACCAGTAATGAGTGGTGTCCCTCCGGGATAGGTGATGGGACCGGTCTTGTTCGACATCTTTGTCAGTGACATGGACAGTGGGATTGAGTGTACCCACAGCAAGATTGCCGATGACACCAAGCTGTGTGGTTCGGTTGATATGTTGGAGGGAAGGAATGCCATTCAGAAGGACCTTGGCACATTTGTGAGGTGGGCTGATGCCAACCAGATGAAGTTTAACCATGACAAGTGCAAGGTCCTACACCTGGGTGAAATTAATCCCAGGCACAGCTACAAGTTGGGCAGAGAAGAGATTCAGAGCAGCCCTGCAGAGAAGGACTTGAGGGTTTTGGCTGATGAGAAAATGAATGAGTCAGCAGTGTGCGCTCACAGCCCTGAAAGCCAACCGTATCCTGGGCTGCATCAAAAGGAATGTGACCAGCAGGTCGAGGGAGGTGATCCTGCCCCTCTCCTCTGCTCTTGTGAGACCTCCGTTGGAGTATTGTGTGCAGTTCTTGTGTCCTCAACATAAAAATGACATGGAACTGTTGGAACAACTCCAGAGGAGGGCCACAGGGATGATCAGGGGACTGAAGCACCTTCCTTATGTAGACAGACTGAGAAAGTTGGGGCTGTTGAGGCTGGAGAAGAGAAGGCTGTGTGGAGACCTCACAGCAGCCTTCCAGTGTCTGAAGAGGAGCTATAGAGATGATGGGGAGGGTTTGTTCGTTAGGGACTGCAGTGATAGGAGAAGGGGTAATGGATTAAAAGTTAAACAGGGGAAGTTTAGACTGGATATAAGGAGGAAGTTCTTTACTGTAAGGGTGGTGAGGCACTGGAATGGGTTTCCCAGGGAAGTTGTGAATGCTCCATCCCTAGTGGTGTTCAAGGCCAGGTTGGACAGAGCCTTGGGTGACATGGTTTAGTGGGAGGTGTTCCTGCCTATGGCAGATTGGTTGGAACTAGATGGTCTTAAGTTCCTTTCCAACCCTAACTGTTCTATGATTCTGTAAGTCAGGTGGGATAAAGCCTACCCAAAATCAGTCAACGAATATACTCTAAAATATTAGGAATTTAGAATAAGACAGAGATCAAAATGATAGGTGGGAAAAAACATTAAATATTAAACAAATAATGCTAAACACCAGAAACCATTCACTAGGAAGAAGTAATGCAAATAGACTGAGTCAGTGATGGGATTACAGTACAGAAATTCTTTCATCAAATGGCATTAACAGCATTCACAGTAGGATAATGATGGTAGAAGCTAGAAATTAAACGCTCATGTCCTGCATACATAATATTTGACCTCTCTTGCCACCCAAGCCAAAGGTCATATTTATGCACTCTATTACTGTGTGCATTCTTTGGTCAAAGAGACATTACTTTGATATTGCACAGTACAGTATAAGCTTTCATCTGTTTTGTATAATCACAGAGTTATCCCTAATGATGTATTTACATAAAACATATTTCTAGCCTAATTTCAATAGTGAAGTCAAGAAAAACTCTCAGAGAACCCATGCAAAACCTTAGAAGTTATTTTTGCTCCTGATGGTAATGAATGTTTTATAATACAAATTTTGTTGTTTTTTTTTTTTTTTGACTGGCTTTCCAAGATTGAAATGAGTATGTATATGCATTTCTATTTCATGCTGTGCTGTTTTTAGCCTAATTGAATTTCTACTTTGACTTGATTTCTATTTCTTCAGCACTTCATGAAAAAAAATTGTGTGCATATATATACACACATATACAGATATATATTCATATATATACACATACATATACATATATATATGCATCTATTTTTAATAATAGGTTTTAGAAAAAAACTGAAATTTGGAAGAAAAATATATTTAGTTCTCTCGCAATCACATTTAAAAAACCCTAAAACCAAACAAAACAACAAACGCACAAAACAACAAAAACTAATGTCCTGCAAACAAAACATCATCATTCAATCGTGCATATAAAAGTATTTTTGCACAGATTTGTAATGGTTGCTAGTTGTTTTAGGATTAAATTATTTCCTCTTCATAGAAAGTTCATGAACAAGATACAGAGCTTGATAAGACATAAGGAAGCAGCAGATCCGTTATTGATAGAAATTGAAAAGACAGATATAGACAGATGGACAGATGGATGGATGGATGGATGATGCATTCAATACTTCAGTCGTTCTAAAGAACTCTTTTTATTCATTTGGAAAAGGTACATGTTTATAAGATGTAATAAAATTCAAAGTTATTAATATTATCGTATCAAGTTTTTATAGTTAAAAAAGCTTTTTTGTAACAAAAATTCAAAACCAAAAACTTATCTTGTGTACGTCAATCTCAAAATAACTAAAAAAGAACACTAGAAATCACACAGGTGAAACAGAAGAGTAACAAATATTGTTAACCCTTGAAAAAATAAAACAATAGGGTGCCAGAAGGAAAAGATTGCAAAAGAGAATTAAACATAAATCACTAAAACATTTTTAATGAGTGCTGCTGTTTCTTTCTCTTATCCTGTGATGCTATCATGATTCAAAGCAGAACAATTTTTTATTAGCTTCAAGGAAAATTTTAATAGTAAATTAATTGCATTAAATAAATTTGGATATTTTTTTCCCAAAGTTTCCTCATTTAAAATTAATTAAAACTGTGTATCTTTTATTTTTTCCCTGGCAAATGAATTTAACTAGCAATCTGCAATCACACAAATATTACTGGAATTTGTAACTTTATCTTTTCCTTCTTAGTCTGCTGGAATTATGAGTTCAAAATAAAGTATTCCAATCTGTGTACAAACCCATCTGTTTCTTAATTAATTACTGCAGAACTTTATAGAAATAGATGTTTATTATTCAAAAAATTCAGCAGCTTTGACTGTTTTTGAAAATACTGTGGAGTGCAATTTATAACTCTTTAAATTTGTAAATCCATTAGACCATCAATAATCCAGACTCTATGTTACACAGTTACTTTGACTGAATAATAGTCATTGTTTTAAAACACTTCTCATTTCAAAGGAACAACATAAAACTGCTAATGAAAACAAACAGTTCTGTTTCTTTTCTATCCTCTTACTTTCCTTCTGAGATGAATATTTAAGTAGCCCATCCAGAAAAAAATGGTAAAAGCGTAAGTAACAAAGATGAGCTTTTTATAATTTCATTGAGGATAATGCAGAAGAATTTAAATCATTAAGATGTAACAGACATTACCCTGTCCATCATAAAGCTATAAAAGTTCACTGAAGTTAAAAAAGCCAAGATATCCAAACAATAATGAAAGTAGCTTGCTGTGTCTTCAGTACATACCTTAAATTAAAATTGTACGGTTAATATTTAGGGTTGGAATTTTTTTCCACATTAAAAAAACACAAAAAATACTAACAGCAAGAAAGTGCTGTTTTTTCTATCAAAGAACAATAGAATTTAAAATGCAAAACACTTCTGTACTTAATTTAATAAAGCAGTTTTCATTTGAGACACAGAGTTCAGCCAGTGGTGTTTATAAGAATAGATTAAATCACTTTTTAGACCTAGGGTGTAGTTAGCCTGGTGAAATAGTCAATACTGCTGGAATGAAAATATCTTTCTTATCGAAACCACAACTCAATGCCAATTATTAGATACATTATTTTACCTTCTGCAAAAATCCCATTGACCTTACCAAAATGAGGCTCTTGTGTCTATTTTCACAAATGTTTATGAAACTTCCACTGCTTACTGCACAGATTCGATTCAATTTACATTATTTGAAATAGGCGTTATTAGCATGACTGACATATATGTACAGGGCAGGAAAAACTATCATATTATATTTATTTCATAAAACAAACCCATAGAAATTACACTTTTTTGTCTCTTAGTAACTATGCAGAAGTCCTTTCTTGTACACATGCATACTCAGTGATTAAAACTCACAAATTGTTTAGTATGCACAATTACAAGGCAAAATTGTATCTTTAGTCACATCATTCAGTAAAAATTCATAAATAAGAAATATTTTAATCATTACCATCACTGTTGAAGGATCTATAAAGCTAATTTATAGAATCATAGAATCATAGAATAGTTAGGGTTGGAAACAACCTTCAGATCATCAAGTTCCAACCCCACTCCCACAGGCAGGGACACCTCCCACTAAACCATGTCAGCCAAGGCTATGTCCAGCCCAGCCTTGAACACCGTCAGCGATGGAGCATTCACAACTTCCCTGGGAAACCCATTCCAGGGCCTCACCACCCTTACAGTAAAGAATTTCTTCTTCATATCCAATCTAAACTTCCCCTGTTTAAGTTTGAACCCATTACCCCTTGTCCTCTCACTGCAGTCCTTAATAAAGAGTCCCTCCCCAGCATCCCTATAGGCCCCCTTCAGATATTGGAAGACTGCTATGAGGTCTCCATGCAGCCTTCTCTTCTCCAGGCTGAACAGCCCCAATTTTGTCATCCTATCTTCATACGGAATTTTTGAGCAGAAATCTTTTGTATTAAGCTATGATTACGGGTTCCTCTCACCTGCCCTTAGCCACCTAAAAATAGAGTGTGCTACCAGCAAATTTTAAAGCAGTTCTTCCTTTCCTACCTCATCATGTTAGATATATTTAATCTGTGAGGATCCACCATATTCTTCCTCCTGTTACTGCATCAGAAGCCCAGCAGACTAGATATTTGGACAGTTAAATATTGATGAATGAATCAAAATATGCTCTTCAGAGAATTTTTATGTAAGTATATCACATCAGTAAATTCCTTCTGTGAAGTAGCTGCAGTAGTTATTATGCCACATTTTTGATGACAATATTATGGAATCTGTAGCCACATATATCTAGCTATGGGAAGTAGCGTCTTGAGACAGTTCTCAGAGCATCCCTTCCAAAGTCATCTCCAAATCAGATGGGAACTGCCAGCAAATTCACAGTTCAAGGTAGGAAAGGAGTCCTGTGCTACTGGAGTCTTTTCAATCTAATGGCATCTGACTTGTTGGACCCTCGAAGAACAGGGTCTTAATTTATCTTGACGTGGCAATAGCTGGGCGGCCAGAAACTTAAATAATAGAAATCATCACTTTTTCACCTTTTTTTTTATCTCTATCTCTAAATTTACATACAAAAGTCTTTGATCCCACAAACACTTAAGAGATATGTATAATTTTACTCTCATTGCAGTTAAACCTCTGGAATTCTTCTCGAAAGAAAGCATCTGAATGCTTTGATTGCATTGAATAAAGTGTCTGCTGTTTCATCAGCAAAATTTGAAAAGTATATTTTTCATGCAGTTATGCAGTTGCATAACGGATAAAAATATATTGATAAAGGAATGCCACATCTACTGAACTTTGGTCTTTAAGCTACTAAAGCTTGCACAAAACAGGTTCAATTCACAAGTCACTGCTGTAGCACTATTCAGTAAATAAACAAAAATTCATTTCATGGTATTTCATTTTTTATGGTATTGTTTGAGACACAGTCTGTAGATTGCCATAACTTCTACTATAAAAAATTGTAATGTTACAATGGTGACTGGTAATGTGGATCTAGTTAAAAGTCTGACAGGTTTTTCCATTATAAACATCTATTTTTAAGGGCTTAGAACTCCACTATAAAATCTTCTGGTGTGCATGTAAACAGCTTACACACAGAAACACAGACACACTTAACACATATATCTGTAGTTTTCAAAGGTAAACCTTAAAAAAAATAAAAATGACACAAAAGAACTATGACCTGGATTCACTAAGAAGCACATATTGTTGAGGTAAGATGAAAGGCCTGGAAACTTGTAGTTAAACTCATGCTACAAAGAAATGCTAGAAAATCAAAGTATTTTTCTTTTTGTCTCTAGCACAATGTAGGAATTGGAACAAGTTTGTAGGAACAACACTGACTGTCTAACAAAACATTGTGGAAGCATCAGTGGACAAAGATGATCCCAAAATATCCTCTGTCCATCTTTTAGCTCTTTCACCCACTCCATTATAAAAGGGATGTTGTGTTGATTTTTCTGTTGTGTTGATTTCTCCCACAGTATCCTTATGAATTATTTAGTAGTCTCGCAGTCTTTGCCCTTGTACAGTTATGGCAAGATAGAGGGAAAAAAAAAAAAAAAAATCAGAAACAAACAAACCAAAAATAAAAAAAATAGCAGTAGGCTTAGCAGTAATGAGATCAGAAACCAAAAACCCTTTGGGAATTCTGAAACTATTAAAAAAAAAAAAAAAAAAAAAAAGGAAAGGAATTCTGAGTCCTATTCTATGTGAATTATTTTTAAGCAGAAAACCTAAGCTATAAGACTGAAACGAAGAAAAGAGAAAGGTCTGATTTAAAAAGCTTCTTGACATAAACTACTCTAAAAATAAAGGAAATAAGCAAAATATTTCTATTTTCCTAGCTGTAGTGTTAATATATTGTAGGATTTTATAATACGCAAAGACACAGAGGTTTTTACCCTCAAAATTTCTCTACTTTATTACA
Organism: Ara ararauna; assembly: GCA_028858755.1. Taxonomy (NCBI): domain Eukaryota; kingdom Metazoa; phylum Chordata; class Aves; order Psittaciformes; family Psittacidae; genus Ara; species Ara ararauna. The sequence goes on along the minus strand of CM054377.1, from coordinate 57,804,600 downwards.
GATTGCCACAAATACTGCAAAATATCTCCACTAGCAAGTATACTACCACAAATATCACTATTACTGCCAAGTATATAATTAATTAATAAAGCATATATATGTTTACTATCACAAATTAATACAGCAACCAAGAATATTGTATAAAAGTTCGGCAGTGATCAATAATGCAACAACAACCGAGAACAGCAACAACCAAGTAGGCACCTACTACTACAGGTTACTACAGACTTATCATTAGTGAAACAATTTATCAACAATGTAACAGTAGATCAGATACAGCCTAGATACACACTGGAATGGCGCATCTCCAGAAGGTGGGAAAAGCCCAGGCTGTATCTGATATTCTGTCAGACTGCCTATAGGTCTAAAGGAAGCTTCAAAAAAGAAAAAAAACATGTACAAAGAATCTTCAGGCAAATTCTAGGCATCACTGTCAGAAGTTCTACACTAACTAGAGTTTTGCCCTGGCAGACTTAACATATATACTCCCTATGGCTGTAGAGAAAAAATGAAGAGTAAATGAACAGACACCAACTTTGCTACTGCAAGTATTCAGGAAGAATAGCAAGTTACTAAATGCTGCACAACTGAGCACCCATAGAGATCACATGATTTGTCAGTGCTAAAATAAAAGCCAGAGGAGTGGGAAGCCCAAGACATGCCTAGGCTGGAAATTCTTAGAGTAGAATTTTTGATAAATTTGATATTTATACTAGTATTTAGGAATGTATGAAATTATCTGTATCAAATTAGAATATTACTGCTTTTTTTTTTTTTTTTTAATATTTTGACTTTAGTATCCAGTCTCAGCTAGGAGCTTAGTATTTTCGAGGATACACAGGAAGGCCATTTAAAAATTGAGAACATCTCTTTATATTAGAGTATTTCTACTTTTTTGCCTACCAATCTATACTAATTTATTTCCAAGATTTTTCTAAAAGGTTATGATTTTTTTTATTGATTATACTTTCTTCTTTATTGCTAATCTATCTTTTGCTGCAGTAAAGTTGTATCACTATTGTCTTTAGTGCACAACTATAAAATACAAACCTGAAAAAAATCATTCTGTACTATGAAATAATCCATGAAGCAGACAAATTCATAAAGAAAAATATCTGGCTTGGTAAGTCCAGTGTCTCTGCTTATTAAATATACTTGAAATAATATTCATGTCTATGTAGCGAAAATTTTACGAAAACACCACTAAGAAAGTAAATACTTTAAACATGAATTGCAATAAATATCCTAGTAAACAGAAGCAATGCATAATATTCTGGCACAGTAAAATGCTCCTATGGATGTATTACAGAGAGTTTCAGTCGTTCTTTAGAGGCTTATCCTCACCAAGTTTATTTTGAGGAGAAAAGAACCCCACTGCTTTGCGTATACAGGAATTTCTTTCATAATCGTAGTCTTACTTGTCAAGGTGATATTTTTCAACATGTAGCTTTTTTCTTTTTCTGAAGTTGAAGGAGCTGACCAATCACCAATGGGTAGCATGTAACTTCATCTTAAGAAATGCTATGACAGTCTCCCAAGCTTCTACAAGCTTTGGATGGGATTTTGGTTCTCCATTTGTGATTATTGCCAGATATTTCTCCTGTTCCACTGTGCCTATTTGTTCACTTAAATCACATTAACAGGCATGGCTGCAGATTTCATTTGATACAGGTGTTTGTTTGCACAGCATATGGGCATAAAATCACCCACTTGTTCATTAACAGAAGATTTAAATATATTTTGATACTTGTTTTCTGAGTAACAAGTTAATTGAAAACACAATACTGATGCTGTGCCAGGATGGTCTGAATGAAATACTGAACATGTGATTATCACTCTTGTCCTTGCCAACAGTCAACAAAATTTATTAATGATCCAGTGACAATCTTGATACCCAGACACTACAGATATTAAAAAAAAAAAAAAAATAGGGACATGCAATTATGTCTGAGAGCTGTGCTTACCAAACAAGATTTCCGACAAGACAGTAATTTTCTCACACAGCTGCGATTGATGTCATGTTTGAACTAGTATTCTGGAGCTATGCAGGAGTTTTTTTCTTCATACTGGGTTCTTTATTAGTGGTTTTACTTTTGTTTCTTCCAATCATCTTTGGAGCTATATAAATACATTTAAAACATTATTTTGCAAACAATGTATGTTTTATTTACAATTCAGCCCATTTCCACTTATCACCTCTTTGCGCCATGACTAATAGCAATTGGCTATGGGTTTATTTCACGCATATTTCACTGTTTCTCTGTATGGTTTTGAGAACTGAAGGAAAAAAGTACACTTTGGATTGTTAGCACAAACTGAAAATGAGTATGTACAGTACTAAAATCGTTACTACTTCTGTTAGCTGTCACGGGTTCACCAGTAGCAGCCATTTTTCTCCTTCATAGTAGCTGGTGCAGTGCTGTGTTTTCAACTTTCGGTCTGGGAACAGCGCTGATAACACCGATGTGTATAGTTATGGCTTAGAATATTTTGGCCTGACCAAGGACTTTCTGAGTCCCATGCTCTGCCAGGGAGGAGGGGAAGCTGGGAGGAAGCAGAGACAGGACACCTGACCCAAACTGACCAAAGAGCTATTCCATTCCACAGCACGTCATGCCCAGGATGTAAAACTGGGAGCAGGAACCCGGAAGAGTTCAGTTCACAGCTCAGTCGTCGAGTGGTGAGCAATTGTATCCTCTTTCCTTGTATTTCCCTGGTCATTGTTGTTGTTGGTAGCAGCGGTGGCTTGTGTTATACCTTAGTTACTGGACTGTTCTTATCTCAACCTGTGGGAGTTGCATTCTTTCGATTCTTCTCCCCATTCCCCCCCCCCCCCCCCCCCCCCGGAGTGGGGGGGAATAAGGAGGGGGAAGTGAGTGAACGGGCTGCGTGATTTACGGCTTAAACAACAACATTTGCTAAGTACAGCTGCCATGCTAGCTGGATGACAGACCTGTATTGGTGTGTTTAAACCATAATACTTCACCATGAGAAGGTTCATTCACGTACTTTTTCAAGCTGTTCTCTGAACTGGAAGAGTACAGAGAAGCTGTATTTTTTCAGCTATGGCTTGAAGAAAGAGTGTCATCAAATCATACTCTGAGGTGTTTCTATCAGAAGTTTTGTACAAACTGGCTGCTGGAGACTGTGTCAGAGAAATGACAGGTTCAGAGATGGTGACTCAAAAAAATACAGGATAGTAATAAAACCTATATCTGCAATTTCTCTTATCACAGGCCAGAACAGTGAAAGAATATTAAATACCGATTCATATAACATCACAATTTTTTAATAGTATCTTTTCCTTTTAGCAGAAATTTCCTCAAAGCCATGAGACAATAATGTTCTACTGTAATGTCTCTATTTCTAGATACAACTTTTCCTCCCCCTCTGGAAACTCTCAGTGACATGTGTCTGTCTTTGCCACTTCTTCTAACATTTTCCTTCTGAAGTCACAGTTCAGCAATGACTGTAGACTGAACAAAAGATGTTCTGGAGTCAAATGCAGCATTTGTACCTTGTGGACAGGTATTCCAACCTGCTGCTTAGATATCAAACAGTTTCAGCAATAGCTACTTAGAAAAGCATATCAAACCACTGTCACTTGTTATGGTATCCTGTGGCTTGTGGCAAGAAAATGTATAGTGCATTTTGCTTGTTATCAGTGACAAGCCCCGGTACTTAGCGAAGGAAAAAACAAGGCAGTATTTCTTGTCAGCTTTACAGTAACGGTCTGAAATGTACACCTTCCAAAAATGTTTTTAGTATGAAAATTATCACTTGATTTTTCTGGAGTGAGAGGAGCTTCAGCACTATCTTGTGTGTATGAAAGTGAATGCTGTGAACAAGAGTAGCTTTATCTGAGAACAAATGTTATATAGTAAGAATTCTGAGAAATTAGTGACAAGTTTTGTCTAGGTTTTTGGAAAACAAATAAAGTGAGCTCATTTTCATAAAAACTATTTGAAATTAATGAGCTGATATTTGTGGCATGCCTAGCTGTAGCTAAGCAAGTTCTTAAAAAATTCTGCGGTGGATGGTGCCACAATACTTCTACACTTTTTGCCTTTAAAGAGATTGTAGATTTTGCAGATTCCAAATTATTTTTTGCAAACTGTTGAAGAAGTACTGCTCTGGGCAAAATTATTAAGGTATCAATTATTTCAGGTAATGACATGCATGACCAATAACCAAAATTATAAGATACTGCTGTGATTTAAGTGTACTGTATAATGTACATTTCACTATTGGAATACACTGACTGACATAGATTTAAAAAACATTTTCAATGGTCACTTCCCACTACACAATTTTCTACAATGCAAATGGTTTAGTAGTGAATTTAGTCAAAATTTCTGAATCAATTTATTCAGTTTATCACTCTTTCTGGAATTAGAACCCCTTAATCTCCTTGCTTTACTTCTTTCTCTAGCAAAAGAAAAAAAAAAAAGAAGAAATAAAAGGTTGCAGGTTCCATCCGCTAGTGCTTAGTAGCTTCAGTATGTTCATAGTGACGTTTGGCACCTCTAGCACCCTGAGTAGGACATATGCGATGCTGCTGAGGTACAAAGTTCTCTCATCTTGTAATTATATATCTGAAAAAGTGGAATATTCAGCCTACAAATTGCAGGAGCTAAAATAAAATAAGCATAAAGCAGTTCCATTTTTCCCAAAAGTAAGCTAAACAGAAAATATTTTGCAAGTGTGGGTAAGGAGTAAGCAGAACTTGATGTTTCTTAATGTGTTTTTTAGTTAAAGCCTGATCTAGGAAGCTGCAGTAGAGTCAATGCACTGCTTCAGTGGTGAAGATCAAAGAAGGAATGGTAGTGTAACAACAACTCCCTTTAAACTTGTACAGACATCAGAAATAGGTGAAAAAACAAGAAGAGAAAAAAGAGTAGAAAGTACTTGGTAATCCTCTAGAGACTACAAGGGCTATGAGCTCCAAGAGTGCCAGACAGCTTCAAGTTCATATTAACTGCCTACATAATTCTGGTTCAGGAATTCTGAACAACGTAACTTCTGTGTTATGTTAACCTGCAAGAAACTTTTTTATTTATGAGTCAGAATTTCCTCTGCATGCTAATCTTTTTGCACCCCTCTGACAATACGAAGAGGTAGGAAAATCTCTGTGCAATTGAAGGCCAGTTCAGAATCCACCATACAGATTTGGTATACTTATCACAGCTACCCTTCTGTGTACACTGAAATGATCCAGGTTAGGATCTGTTTTTACTCAAAAATTATCTTGCAACAGAACCTCAATTTGATTTTGTAATAGAAATAATATTTCAAATGATTTTTAAATAGAGCTGCTTTCTTAGGAGGAAATTAAGTAAATTCAGCTAAACCCAGATTAATCTGAATTGTCACATTCACTTTTCTATTTGTGCAAGTGTGAAAATTCAAAACCAGGTATTGGTTGGATCAACTACAAACCTTTAGACCACATTTAAATCTTCTTGACCTAAAAAAAAAAAAAAAAAGAGGCAATGCAATATAAACTGAACCCTGTAAATCTTTTGCAATTAACTGATTTTGCTATAGCTTGAAATAGACTTCCTTGTTGTAGACTTTCTTCTCAGTGTAATGAAGATTGCAAAGATATAGCAAAGCCGACATATATCCTTATTATTAAATGAATTTTTAGGTTAATTTCTCAGAAGTTTGCATATATACTATTATCTATTAAGATGCATCACTTAATAAGTCAGCACGAAGCATGTGTTACACAGTTTAAGTTTTCAGTGAATGACAAGACAAGAAACAAAAGAGAAAACAAATGACCATTATTAAATATAAATGTGTAGATCCTTTACATTCTTTAAATAACCCTTTTGAAGTTGTTTAACACAAGAAGCAGATATACATAATCACGTATTTATAAAGAACTGTGTGATGTTCCTGAAACATGATAGGATTATTTCTTCCCATCACAGAATCTCTGTGATCAAGAAGATTAAAAGAAATAAAAGATTAAAAGATATACATACATATATACAGTTCAATGTTGATCTTGAAAATTTGTGATCTCCCAGCAAGCCACAGTGTGTCATAATCATAATAGCACAGTTAAAGAAAAATATGACTTTCAGATAGCTTTGGGAAACAACAGACTTAATCTGTGGTGCACGAAAGAGGCAAACATCAGAAATCAAATATCTGCTCTTCAATTTATTGCTAGCAGCCACTCCTTGTGTATCTCTGGTGATTACTAACTTGAACTTCCCAGCTTTGCTCATTGCAAATAGATGTATCTTCCAGGATTTAATGTCACAAGTACAGAGCAAAATCATCACCTCGGAGTGAATGTGAAAACTTCTAGTAACTGATTATTTGAATATTTTTGTAAAGAACAGGGTTTAATGATAATGCCTTATGCTTTTGAATTACCTTTCAGATACAAGGATCAGTCTTGTATTCCAAGTTTTCCTGATGTAAGTGCATAATCAGGCAACATTACCTGCCAGAACATGCAATATTAAAGGTAAAAATTGCTTTATAATGCCAGAGTGCTATATTTATTTACATATCAGAATTTTACATATCCAACTGCAAAACTTGGCTTCAGATGACCTGAAGAAAATTAGAATGGAGCTCTGAAAACACCTGAAAACTTGAGAACAACTTGATTTTTCACATCTGAGATGTATTATCCTCTGAATTCAGTGGTATTCTGCACTGAAACTAATTTCTGCATCTATCACCAGAATTTCCAGTGCCCCATATAATTTCTTCTCTGTTTCTGGAATCCATGGAAACCTCAAAGCAATGACAACTTTTGGAGATGAGATGTCTGGGCTACACTGGATAATTCTGGCTGAAATTGATTGCTATTCTGAAGAAGTGAAGACTTTCAACAGTAGAAATACAGTCTCATCATTACTTGACTTTCATTTGCCATGGAAAGGAGTGATTCTCTTCTCAGATACAAATCACCTGCATGACATTATTTTCTGAAAAAAAATTGTCTCCCGAAAAAGAATTTCTAGACCATACATCATCATGATACTTCTTGTACTGTAACAACACAGCATCCCTCCTGAAGTCATTGACTGACTTCAGAATTGGCATTTTGAAATTGGATGTGGGTTTTTTTTTATGGAAAAGGTAAGCTTTTCCATCCTGCTGGACCCACAAGGCAAAACCATCATTCTGTATTTGTGTGTGTCTTTTTATATTGAAACACCATAAAGTTAGGAATTATGATTCAGAGCCATCTAGGCCGCAGACTACTACGTTATTACGGATCAGGATTTTCAGATTATGGTCAAATGCAATAAAATAAGGATTTCATATTGGTGTGTGGCAGGTTTTTTGGGTTTCTTCTTCCTGCTTGGAAATGTCACACACATATTGTATTCAACTACTTGTGCCTTCCTGGTAAAGTCACCAACTTCCCTGGCTAATCGTGACACAGCAAACTTAATTTCATTTTTTTCTGCAGTTCTCTTTTATGCTAGAGTGCAGATTCTCACATTCACATATCTGCAACATTTCAAATATTATTAATGGCAACATTTAATAAGGTGGGACGGGTAGAAGTAATTATTTGGTTGCCAATAATAGAATCATAGAATCAGATAACAGTTAGGGTTGGAAAGGACCTTAAGACCATCTAGTTCCAACCAACCGGCCATAGGCAGGGACACCTCCCACTAAACCATGTCACCCAAGGCTATGTCCAACCTGGCCTTGAACACTGCCAGCAATGGAGCATTCACAGCTTCCCTGGGCAACCCATTCCAGTGCCTCACCACCCTCACAGTAAAGAACCTCCTCTTTGCATCCAATCTAAACTTCCCCTGTTTAAGTTTGAACCCATTACCCCTTGTCCTCTCACTACAGTCCTTAATGAAGAGTCCCTCCCCAGCATCCCTATAGGCCCCCTTCAGATACTGGAAGGCTACTATGAGGTCTCCATGCAGCCTTCTCTTCTCCAGGCTGAACAGCCCCAACTTTCTCAGCCTATCTACATACGGGAGGTGCTGCAGTCCCCTGATCATCCTCGTGGCCCTCCTTTGGACTTCTTCCAACAGTTCCATGTCGGTTTTATGTTGAGGACACCAGAACTGTACACAATACTCCAAGTGAGGTCTCACGAGAGCCGAGGAGAGGGGGAGGATCACCTCCTTTGACCTGCTGGTCACACTCGTTTTGATGCAGACCAGTATATGGTTTGCTTTCTGGGCTGTGAGCGCACAAAAAGGTGCTTGCACACCCATTAAGTTATCTTGACTTTACAACTACCTTTTATGCTCACAGGTTATTTTTCCTACATTTGTCTGCTTGGGGGCAGGCTGAGTGTTGGTTGTGAGGGTTTTTGTTTGTTTGTTTTGTTGTTTGGTTGGGTTTGGGGTTTTTTTATGTCTTGGATTTGGATTTAAATTTTAATGAACATCTAAAGGCCTGGAAAAATGTAATGACATTTTGAGACAAAATCTCAGTTATAAACATATCCATCTTTACCATCTTTACCATCAGTTCACCATCAACAATTTTTCCTGCAGTAATTGATTCAAGGCGCTACACAGGCATGTTACTAGCTGACTGATTTTTAAGATGTAAGAGGTTTTTGTGTTTGCTTTTTCTGTCCACTGTATAAATTAATGTGAGGTGGATTCTCCCCTGAGGTGTACAGTGCTCATCCTGGAAGCTAAATCCTATATCTATCACCAATGTAGTGATAAGACAAGGGGTAACGGGTTCAAACTTAAAGAGGGGAAGTTTAGATTGGATATGAGGAAGAAATTCATTACTGTAAGGGTGGTGAGGCACTGGGAATTTGTGAGCGCTCCATCGCTGGCGGTGTTCAAGGCTGGATTGGACATAGCCTTTTGTGACATGGTTTAGTGGGAGGTGTCCCTGCCCATGACAGGGGGGGTGGAAATAGATGATCTTAAGGTCCTTTCCAACCCTAACTATTCTACGATTCTAAGACCTCCAAAGAATCTATTCTTTTTGAGCAATAAACATTGTATTTATCCATTCATCATATATGTTCGGCCTTTTGCCCTAGTTCTGAGTTATCAATTTATACCTGACTCTGCAAATCTTCTGAACTATCAGCAATATACTGCATATCCATGAATCATTATACTAGATTTATGAAACAGAGTTTTCAAATTCAGAGTGAGATGTTCATGATAAATCTCATGCTTAATCTCATATTTTTCAAAGTATATATATGTAACCTGGAATTTATCATAAACAGAATGAAATTACATTTAACAATAAACAAATGGGAGGGTGTGGAAGTTTAGCGGTTTTGAAGTAAATTACTAAAAACCTAATATATTTTTCTTTTTAGAAAAATAAAAAGTAAACACCACAATTCAAGCAAACAAATATTTTTTCTGATTACTTTCCATTCCACAATATGTTGTGATAGTAAGTTGCATTGAAAGTGCCGCAAAACAGGGATGCATTTCCTTATTTATCCAAGATCAAAAGGTTAAACTAAGCTGATTTCTAAGGTCTTTCCACCAAACAGAAAGAAAGAACATGTAGAGGGACACTCTCATCTTAAGGCAAGGGGCATGGGAGACATAAGATGAATCATCAGCTAAAAATTCTAGTTCCTCACTACTGACTGCAGCAGAAACGTAGATACTTGCTGTCACTAAATATTCAACTTTTAGACAGCTAAATTTTGAGGAATTGAATGCCATAAAATCAGGCAGCAGATAATCCTCTTTTATTTTTCCCCTTTGCAAAAAGTAATAGAAATATCTTAATCCACTCTGAGTAGCATTAATCTCAAAGATAAATCCACACGGATGTATGCATCAGCCCTGGCACCTACCTTGGTATACAATAGACTCCCAGGGGTTTGGCTGCCTGTGCAAGAGGTAAGCCTAGCACTGGAGTCAAGGACAGCAAGTTTTTCTGTTAAGTAAGAAATTTTCAAAACAACTGATTTATGATAAAGCTGAGAGTATTTATGAATTGGTAAGTATGGAAAAGCAGTAGACAAAATAAGTTGGGAAAAAAAAACCCAACCAAAAAACAAAGCACTTCTTCATTTCTAAATCTAATAATTTTGTTTTGGGGGTGGCCTTGTTTCTTCCTCAGCCACACTTACTTAACAGCTGAGAAAAATTTACAAACAGGGAAATTAAACCAAAATGATTGCATAACCCTAAACTTAAAACAAAAAACTCTGTGCTTCAAGTTGAATAAAGCGTTTCAGATTGCAGTGACAACTTGAAGTCCATCTACAGAGTTATTTCTTCTGAAGAAAGCAAACTGATTTTCTAATCCTTGTATTTGGCTGTAATCAGAGGAGACTTGCTCTGGTGTTCTGCTGTCTGAACCTGTTCTCCAGATGTATTTGCCCACATGAGAAAATGACCTGATTTGACCGAGGCTTGTTCCAAGACAAAAGGGAATTACCATTCACATTGAGATTCCCCCATGCACTTAATACCAACTTCTTAAAAACCAATCAGGACTCTGTCAGAAGATAGTGACAGTTGAGTGTGATATTTCTCCTGGTTGACAATCTAGCTATATTAAATCCCTCTGCTAACTACTTCTCCCAGTAATCTGTGTCCTTCAACAGTGTATGATATTTCGTGTTAGAAGAAAATTATTTGTGCTAAAAATGTAGCTGACCTGAGAGACAGTTCTAGTGCTTGGAAGTCTTCTAAAAACCTGGGTTATAAATTACATTCTGATGCTGCTCTCTTGCTATGACTGCAAAGGGAAAGAAAGATATAAAGCTTTCTAACATACTGAGTGTATTTTTGAAAGTTTAATTTTATCTTGCAAATTCAATGAATTTAGGCTACCTTAACAAAGCTATGAATTTCTCTTTCAATTAGTTTTTTATGTCAGCAATTAGATACTACCTCTTGTAACTTTTACAGTAACAAGTGATACATAGCAGTCTCTTACACATACTATGTCCTCTGAAGTTAAAGGAAGATATCTTCAGATTTTATTAATAAATCAATTTCTGCCAATTTATCTTAATCTATTTCACCATAAATCAATACAATTTAAGCACTTAAAAATAAGATCTTGCATATAGAAATCTGTGAGATGGATTAGTGTTTAATTTTCTGTGGTTCATGTCACCATCTCAATGAAAAATGAGTAATCTCTGGTGTATAGTTATTTTAAACTAGCTATTTAAACAGGCTTTTTAGCTAAATACCCAGTTTCACCTGATTTTTAATTAATTTATGCAGGGTTTATGATCTGGATCACAACAGTGTCATTGAAAACTCAAGACTCCGTTTGCAGTCAATGTAGATTAATTTGTTTATTGTAATAATTGACCTTTTATTTCTATACAGAGCAAATGAGCAAGGATACAACTAGGAAATATTTTAGAAGCAAGCAATCAGTATTTTTTGTACATTCTGATATCCCATTTTTGTAGTCTTGGAATTCAACAGTGACACTGGATGAAGATAGCTGATATAACAACTTCCTGCTTAAATATCAAGTGACAGAAAGTTGGAACTCCAGGTGGATCATATACCACTTATTACTGTACTCTTTCCTAAATACAAGCCAACATATATCAATCACTATAGACCACATAAAAGCAACACATTTACTCTCTACGTATTAAAATATTTCATCTTTTTCTGTTCCTTAAAAAATGCATTTCATTCTTAAATTATTTTAACTCAACAGCATGTGTCCTTGTCTTCATTTATTCCAATGAGAAAACTTTTAGCTTTTCTGCAGTTGGCCTTTGATGTTAAATGCAAAACAAATTATTAGAAAATGAATGGATTTAGCACATGTATTTGACGTTGAACAGCCTAAACTGATTCATGTGAAGAATAAAAACAAATAATACAGTATAGGAATATAAACCTAGGATTCGTTAGTATGCAATACTGCAGGTATGAAAAACTTCACAACTGTGAAAGTTGTCAATAATAAAACCTTTTTTGAAGAAAAAGTAATGGAAATGGAAAACAACACACTTGTGAAATTGGCTTATATGTTGATTTAATTGCAACTTAAAATTACAGTAAGTTTACATGCAACAAAAAGCAAAACTAGAAGTAAGTACACAGACAGAACTCAAGTCTGAAAACTTCTCGTGAAAAGCAATAGGTTCAAGTTCACACTCCAAACCTGGCATGTTCTTGACTGTGCATTTTTATTGCAGAACAGCACCCTTAATACTAGGACAGTCCCACCACTCTCTAACTTAAAATATTTTAACCCTCCCTCCTTCTAGAGGAAACCCAGTATAAATGCCTATTTGATCCAGCACTGATTAACCCCTAGAAACTTCAGAACTTTTGGAAACAAACATAATAGCCAGTATACAAAGTGGTGACATTTCAGTGATCCATCAGAAGGTAAATTCAGGACACGGCACAGTGGGCTAACTGGAGATTAATCTAATTAGAACATGCAAAGCCAACAAATGTCAAACTGAAAATGGAAAATATTCCTGTACACACTGTATAAATGACCCATGAAACTCATCATAAAAGCCTGTAGATCAGATCAAAACCTGGTGGAACACAGAAGATGTTATTTAAAATGAAACACTATCATTTACAATGGACAAAAACAAAGTGTTGATAAAGAATATGTTCTGCAATATGCCAGATGAAAAACAAAAACTGATCATATGAAAATTCCGCTGGTAAAGAATTGCTTTAACACATGATTTTGGACCACAACAGGAGAAGTTACCATATTTATGGTTATTTGTTTTTTATTCATAAAGATTTTCACACTTTTAATAGGAGGGGGAAAATTAACAAATAACATTTTGAACTACACTGCAAAAGCAGAAAGTTTCCACTCTCCCTCTCTCCTCCCCCTACTTTCACTAAGAATTTTCTTGGAGAACTTAGCAGTTTCAGGGGGAAAAATCTGAATCTCTGACATTTTGGTTTCTATCCGAACTAGGGAGTAAGACTAGTTTGGGTCAGGTGTCCTGTCTCTGCTTCCTCCCAGCTTCCCGTGCACCTCCTCACTGGCAGAGCCTGAGACTGAAAGTCCTTGATTGGCATAAGAATTACTGAGCAACAGCTAAAACCATTGGTACGTTGCCAGTGTTATTGTCAAACGAAATTCAAAACAAAGCACTGCACCAGCTACTATGAGTAAAATTACCTCTATCCCAGCTGAAATCAGGTCTCCTGCTGGCACCTCCACAGTATTAGGAGTATAAGCTAAAGCACTGTTGGCAAGAGTGGGCAAGTGTTTATAACCTTGCAGGAGTCAGTTGAAGGTATATTGCATCCCCTCCCACGTGAAAGCAAACTGAATTATGTCTTCTTCCCTCAGGGGAACCATTAAAAACACATCTTTAACATCTAGAGTGGCTATCCAGGGGTGGGCAGTGACCTGTATTGCTGTCACTACAGAGGTTATGCTTGGAGCATTACTATACAATTTCCTGTAATCAATTGTTGAACACCACCGGCCATCAGCCTTACAGACTTGCCAGACTGGAGAGTTATAAGGGGCATGCATACAACTTATAATGTGTCTCTTCTCTAGATTTTAAATTACTTCAGAGATGCCCCGTGTGGCAGTAGATATTGAGACACAGGTTGTTCTAGATTGTGGTAGTGCAGTGCAGCCTGTAAAAGTCTCACGAGAGACTTCTCCCCCTTTGCATTCAAAACTCCACACCCCACCACTGGATAGGCATCACTGCTTGGCTGTTAGTATGTCAAATCCCATTTTTTTTTTTCCTTGTGAGGACTTAAAGCCATTTCAACAGCTGTCATTTCCTTCTTCCTATGTAGCAGTAGCCAGAATTGCATTCGACCTAAGGGGAACTTTTCCACTACACCAGTTACCTCCACTATATTTATAACTTTCCTTGATGGTTTAATTCTTATCTTCTCCTCTTGCTGTATATTTAAAACACTAATTTGGGCCCCGTATCAATTAAAAATCTAGACTTACTTGTTTTGGCCACAGAGGGATATGTCCACAGGGCTCCCCATCAGCGGCCCATCAGCAGGTATTCACTATGCAGATTGGGAGGTCCCAGCCCAAACCCAAGGCCTGTAATTTTTTAACCCCTTAAAGACACCATCGCTGCCTGTGGGGGGAGAGGTCGCCTGACTTTCTGTGCTTTTAACCGTTCCTCACAGCAATTCCACTAGTTTCTGGATATGATCAGTGGGTTGACCGTGCAACCCTGTTCACGGTACCCCTAGGAAGAATGCTTTTCACCAAAGATCATTTCTTTGGGAATCATAAATCCGTCCTGATCTCCCTCACATCGTCTCAGGAGCCCAACGGCACGGCGGGGCCGCGGTTTGAGACCGGTCTGCCGGACTCTCCTCTGCCCGCCAGCGCCACGCTGTGGATCAGTTCAGCCCATCCAGCGCCCTTGGGTGACTATTGCGTCCCGTCTCCGCCCGAGTCAAAACGTGTGTGGGGGGGGGGGTTCTGAGGCGGTTGCAGGTTGTGCTCAATGGTTGCTTGTGTTCCCTCCCTAAGAGGTTGAACAAGTATTTTTAGGGCGTCTGGTAAGCCTCTAAGGAGGTCTGAGGTGGCTGGGATCTACCGGGGCCGCCATTGGTACTCCGGGCAGCCCTTTCTCTTTAACAGTGACCAGCTCTCCTCGCTCCGCGGGCTCTACTCTCCAGCTGAATATGCCACTGGGGAGGTTACAGACCAGTTGCCCACTCCTGGGACCAAAAACCTGCTCGTTTCCTCACGACTTAACAATATCCGATCTCCTCCAGTCAGAGAGACTCTTCACAACCACACTATTTAAGTTTTGCCCCTCTTGAGCAAAAACTCCATTTGCAATTTCCTGAGCTGAGGCCTGTGGGTTGGGGATTGCCACCTGTGGACCTGTCTGCCTTTCAGTTTTAGTAAGAGCTCGCATGCTCCTTTCCACCAGCTCCTCCACCTCTTCAGAACTGCTCTTATGAGAATCTCCCCAGATATCCCCATCTGTGCTCACAATTAATTTCCGAATTTGGATAATAGTGTGGTATAGTGGGCTTTTTTTGTTTTTGTTTTTTGGTTTTTTTTTTTGGTTGGTTGGGATTTTGGGTCTGTGGTTGGTTTGTTTGTATTTTTTTGTGTTATTGTTTTGGGTTTTTTGTTGTTTGTTTGTTTGTTTGTTTGTTTCCCTCTAGCTTTACAAGTATCTCACAGAAAACTAGGGCTGTAAACTAGGCTAGTGCTCTCCTTTCTAGCGCATAAGATGTGGAAACTTACTCTGTTATGGAGGATGGAACTAGGCTGAAAAGCTGAATAGAAACATGCAGCTGTTTTAATATACTGGAAATAGAGAGACAGAAAAGATGAAGAAACATATTTTTTACCTCTCTGACCTCTCTGCTCCTTCCTGAAAATAGGTGACAATTTCAGGTAGAAACAACTTCCCCATCACTTAAAGGTTCTTCACACTGCAATGCATCTTCATACCATTCTCAGCCAGAAGGCTGACTTCAGAGACTGACCTACGACCTTCTGTCTATATTTTTATGCTTTTGTGGAAGTTGTATCATGTCAGTCTAACCTGAAATGTATCTTAATATTTATGAAGTCGTGTCCAGATTTACACAGAATGTGGGTTTCCAGTGTAATGTTTCCAATTTATTTTCTCCTAAATTCTTAGACAGAAGAACTTTTTTAAGTTCCTGAGCAAGAATCCATACTATATGAGTATAGGAAAATTGTGGGCAGACATTAGCACTACTAAAAAAGAAGTACTGTAAAGATATCTCCTGAAAGAAAAGGGAAATAACTGTTTGATTACAAGAAAATCAATAGTAAAAATAATTGAGTTACTGCTTTAAAAAGACATGCTAAAATTTTCACAGGAACATCCCAGTGATGTTTCCTTAAACTTGAGAACCATAGAAAGAATTTTTGTAATCATTGCTATTTCCCACTAGTCTTCAAAAAAGCATATCCGTTGTTGCTCAGCTTCTTTTGTTAAAAAGTCTTAATTTACAACACTATTTAGAAATTGCTATTTATATATACTGTATAACATACTTAGAAACAACAACTATCTTTCATACATTTACTACATTTTTTCCAGTACTGAATGATATTTCATATAGCTGATTCTGATTAGCCTAATTTTGTGTAATTACTCTAAATTTGATACAAGAAGCAAATAGAGAGTTCAGGTGAAAATAAATTCCATGCAAATCTCCACACATGCAATAAGTCTAAATGTACAAACACCCTGGAAGACATATCAAAATATTTTCTACCTACTGCAAAGACTGAAGATATCAGGACTTGAGTTTTACACTTTTGTGCCAAATATGGCAACAACTTTTCAACAGTAACTGCATTTACCACCCTCAAGTGCTCTGTGTTAGATAACAATATGTAATGTAATCTTCTTTGATATATCTGTCATAATCCTCCATACTTTTATCTCTATTGAACCTGTGAATTGATTTACTTCACAGTCTCACTAAGCTTAATCATCATGCCTGATACCATGTAATCTCTGCCACTCTAGGCACAAAATGCCATCTATTACAGTTCCAAGAGTTTAGTTCCTGCTTCAAGAAGGAAATCAAATGTTATGACCTTTCCCTTGGTTCATCTCTTGCTCCCATACCACTTCTGCACTGCTGACTAGCTACTAGTGTCATGACAAAAAAGTGTTTAAGTAAAAATACCCATACATTCAATTTTGTCACCCTAGTTCAAAGCATGGTTCACCAGGCTCCAACATAAAGCATACAAAGAGTCCTCTAGGCAAGGTACCTTTCATCCTCCAGTGCCCACTTATAGTACCTATGCCTCAGAAAAGGAAATGATGGACACCAAACTGCCTGGTGAAAGGAGTTGATCTCTGGTGGCATTACTGGCGTTCCCCAGTGCTGAAGTTAGGCAAAACTAAACTCTGACCAACTGAAACTTCCACTAGATTAGGGCAACCCCCCTGTCTTTATCTATCTATTAACTTCTCACTAAGATAGAAAGCAAAATTACAGGTCATCAGCAGTTCTATCCCTCTATCCATCTATTTTCCCCATTGAGTAGAATAATAATCCAAATACCCTCAGCCAGGCAATGAAGTTTTATGTAGCCTTGCAGCTTTATCTGGCCTTGTAGCCAGGACCATAAGTGAATTCTTAATGAATTAATTAATACATGTCATAAATAAAATAATATCTATTTCATACCATGATCAAAATCTATTCAATATTTCATGCAGCTCCTCTTTAATTTACTGTAGTCCATCTTCTGCCAGTCTAATTAAAATTGATGGTATTCAGAGACTGACTCTGTTTTTACTGTATTTTGAATACAGCCTGGAGAAGGCTGCTTGGAGACCTCATAGTAGCCTTCCAGTATCTGAAGGGGGGCTATAAGGATTCTGGGGAGGGACTCTTCATTAGAGACTGTAGTGAGAGGACAAGGTGTAACGGCTTAAAACTCAAAGAGGGGAAATTTAGATTGGATATAAGGAGGAAGTTCTTTACTGCGAGGGTGGTGAGCCACTGGAATGGGTTGCCCAGGGAAGTTGTGAATGCTCCTTCCGTGGCAGTGTTCAAAGCCAGGTTGGACATAGCCTTGGGTGACATGGTTTAGTGGGAGGTGCCCCTGCCCATGGTAGGGGGGCTGGAACTAGATGACCTAAAGGTCCTTTCCAACCCTAACTATTCCATGATGATATGATTCTAATACATTTTTTCTTTTCTTCTTTTTGTAAAGGAATAGATAATGAAAGTGTGATCCTTCTATTTCTCTTTTTTCTTTTTTTTTTTTAATTTTCTTTTTTACTTCCTTTTTATTTTCCTCCCAACAATTTATACTGTGAAAATAAAAAGAATGCATAACTGTGTAGACTTAGGAACTTAATTCTTCTGTCTGAAAACTTTCCAAATGGTCCGTGGTATTTGTGATGCAGCAAGGAATTTCACCACTGATAATTAAGCATCTTAACACCCTTACTGTTATCAAATGTAATATGTATGTCTACAGCCACAAGTGTCTGTGGTATATTAATGGCCTGCACAGGTGACCATAAAACTCTTCTGAAAACCTTCTTAAATTTCATAGCTTTCAGGTGTATAAACAAGGTAGCTGTCATTAGTATTTCTGTGGGATATTTATTGCTTTATTAGTATGAAGCCAAAATGTTTTCAATAAAGTAAATATGCACACAGGAAGATCCACTAAACTGGGTTAAGCAGGAATATACAGAAAATAATCAAGAATTAAGAAACATGACAATCGAAGCATTAGTGTAGTCCTATGCAATTAGGCAATGCCGTACCTATAAAAGAAAAGAGCACAGAATACACAATGTCAGTTTATATATATAGGTACAGACAGTTTATATCATGAAAACTGGAACACCACAGTTTAAAAATTTTGAAAATTCAATCCATTTGACACCAGTTTATTAAAACTGTATGTTAAAATGCAGTTGAAATAAATGGATTTTCTTGATAAAACCACTGCAAAGGATATGCTCACAAAAGAAAGGAAACAAAAGCCATTATTAGTATGAATGAAGATAACCTGGAGGTGCATGACCACTAGCATATCGATCTTAGTTGAAAGCCTTATAATTATTTTCTGAAGTTTCACTGACTGACATAGAGGCTTTCAAAAGTCAAATAAAAGTGCTGTTTGTAACCACCACATGAAGTCAAACAGAAAAAGGAACATAAGCTGCAAAGGTACTTTCACATTTCTAACTGAAACTCAGTGCAATGTACATACAAATTAAGCTACTTAGATGTATTTAAGTTAGCATGCTTCTTAATTAAAGAAAACCCTTTTATGTAGGTATCACAGGTAATGGGAACCAAGAGAGTACTTACAGTATGTTCATAAAAGGAAAATCTTGTTCTATTCCAATCAGTTATCAACTGCTCTGTGCCCTAAAGCTTGCTGTTTTATTCCTATTATCTTATTTTTTCTGCAGGAAAAAATACCTCTCTGTGTATATTTATGTTAACCATTTTGGCTGAAATTTTCTAAAGAGCCTAAGGGAGTTCAATTCAATCAGAGATGGTGTCTAATGCCTTTAAATCCTTTTGGAAATCCTATTTTTAAATGTCTAATCCTTTTGCTGAATATAAATCTTGACCTACTGCTATCCTGTGGCAAGAATTTTTCATAGGTTTCTTTCTTCATCATCTTTCTCAAAATAGTATAACACGTATATGCATATATAGTATACATTAATTTTAGTTGAAGAGAAAGAAAAGATTTCCATGGCAAACAAAGGATTAAAAAAAGAAAAAAGGTTTGTTACTAAATATTTTCTATTTATGTCTGTGTCTAATGGACAGTGTTTCCCTTATCAAGAAAAAAAAAAACAACAAAAGAGTATTAAGGCAAAATGATGTATGTTTTGCTCCATCTTATTAAGTTCAGGGATATAAAGTTGCCATGGCGACCTCTTCACTTTTGCATTGGGTGTGATAGATTTGAATGTAACAGAAAGTAGATGACAAAAGCCAAATCAGTTGTCAGGTATTCAGGTGATGGAGTCTCATTTGGAAACTGTTGCTGTTTATAGTGCAGCTATATACTTCATTTCTCCTGACAAGAACTGCTGACAGGAGCAACCTGTCCTTCGACTGACAAACTAGAGCAGGGCACTGTTTCCCAAGCTTTGAGATGAAATGACAGCGTGCCTTTTTAATAAGAGCATTAAGGAACACACATTATTTAAGGGATTTCGCATGGGTATGTACATCTGGATACAGGCAAGAAAAATATGTCTTACTTTAAAACCTATGAGCATAGTGGTACTTTTCAAATTGGCATGCCAAATTAGCTTCTACTATGACCTTGTTCATTCCTATTAGCTAGATATTAGACAAGGATCCCATGCCACCTTGACAAGGTTGTTTTTTTCCTATTATGCTGTTATTGAATCCCATATGAGTGGTGGATGGGAACGGTGCATGTCTGAATAAGCAGGGGGAATCGCCATAATGAATTATCTTCTGCACTGCAATATGCCATGGATGAAATGACTTATCCATTCTGTATTAACTGATGTAACCACTTAATTTCAACTACTTTTCATAGTTGCCATCACTCAGAAAGTCTGGTGTTTACAGCTCTCACAGGAGGAATATTTATCTGACACTCTGTGTTGGAGATGCGCAACTTAATGGTAACAAAGCAGAAGCATAAGAATGTGCATATGAGTAAAATACAGCCCTGGGATCCTATTAAGATTCCAGGTTTTCTTTAAATTCATACTTATTTGTTTCTGTTGCATTTTTCCTTAGGTCAGTGCAACATCTTGTTAACAATCACAGCCTATTAGATTTACTCAGATAGTCTGATTGGGCTCATTCATATTCTCCCAAAGATTCTCTGGTCATCTTAATGCCATTTTCATACTGATGCTTATTTTGTCATATGTTGTATGTCTAGAACTATAAACAACCTGGGGGGTGGAGAGTGAAGGGGAAGAGGTGAGGCTGGTTTTGTTTGCTTTTTTTCTTTAAAATCATGTTTGTTTACAAGCAATTTATTCTGCAAACACATTTTATTTTCTGTAATCTAAGTCTATCTTTGCCTGTGTGATTGCAGTCTGTTTTTCAATATGCTGTCCCTGTTTGCATATTTCCCTCTTTGTTGACAATTAACTCTGTTGTCAACAAAGTGAAATAGTTCTTTTGACACAGATTATTTACAAATCTCAGTTAAACCCATGATAATCACTCATGGCTTGTGAACATTATATGCGGCTTACCAGAAGACAATTATTTGAAAAACACTCTAAAAAAAAAAGAAAAAAAATTTTTAAAAATGGAACACAAATGGATTTTAAATAGAAGCAAACATTTGAGGAATTATTTGTGTGTTTAAGGCACAGCTGGAAATAGCAAGAAAAAATACAATATGTCCTAAATTATATATGCATACAGCCATTTAATGGTAATTTAGGTCCCACCAGAGTCTTGTGAGACACTGCTGAGCTAGGCTGTCTCAAGGCAATGTACACCAGGCAAAAGAAGACAAGGAAGCCACGAGGTAAATTAAAATTTTATACAAGATTGCGCATCTCCACTGATTTTGATGAGACTTTACCCTTCATATTGAATGAACTTTTAGTGTACTTGTGAGGTGTTAGTCATTTTCTGGATGAGAAGGAATGCATTATTCAGCTCTCCTCTATGGTCACCATGGCCTTATTGGGAAAAGTCTGGTAGACTGTACGAAAGCGGGAAAGGAGTCATGAGGTACTTACAGCCAATGCTATAAAATCATGCCTAGGACTCTAAGTTTTGGTCTAAGATCTTTAGAAGATCCTAAAAATACTCTATGCTAGGAACTTTGTTGTCTGTGTGATCAACAAGATGATAAAATTCTCTTCAGGCAATTTGTTTGGAATTCTGTAGAATTTCCGTTCATGAGAGCATACCATTAGCAGATTTACATACAGATTTGAACACCTTGTAGCACAAATATTTTGAAATATCCATTTCTAACCTCTTTCAACTTTGTATCCTCAGTTACTTGAAGATTAATGTTTGCCAAGCTATGTATTCTGTGAAAGTTGTCATGCTCTTGGTGAGCCATACACTGTAAAACTGTATTGCAACCGTGAAAAATGTCAAAAATCAAACACATTTTCTTACAGATGAGCACAACTAAAATAATACAATTCATATACATATTGTCTTAACATATTAAAACATTTGTTATTAAGTCCTTCACTATTCACATAAAGCCCTTCCTAGTTTGTAAGGTTTGGAGAGCTATCATAACACAATAATAAATCATTACCAGGATAATTTGCTGCTTTCATATCTCTGATTCCTCCCTTCTACTGGAGACAGACACACAGAATAGCAATCTTAAAACCAGCATATAGCACAGAGTGGAAAATTAGCAAACCTTAAATTTTTAGAATAAAAAGTAAAAACCACCTGAGAGAGACCCATATTTTCAATTCAAAGGGGAAGGATTTTTGATTCGATATTGCTGAGAACCAGAATATTTGGTAATTATTCTTTAATTAAAATGCAAATTCATGTTTCTAGAGTTTTTAATGTGTATGTTGAATAATATTAGAATTCAGAGTTTTAAAAAGTGAAATTTGAGTTCCTAGTTGTATTATATTTGTTCATATTTTACCTTTAGCTAGAAATGGATATTAGCATTTGCTCAAAGGCAGATTTGTCTGTTTAAAGATTATTGATTTCAGCTTGGTAAGCATAGAATCATAGAATCTTAGAATGGTTAGAGCTGCAAAGAACTTTAAGCTGATCTAGCTCCAGCCTCTCTGCCATGGGCAGGGACACCCCACACTAGACCTTGTTGCCTAAGGCTCTGTCCAACCTGGCCTTGAACACTGCCAGGAATAGAGCACTTACCACTTCTTTGGGCAACCTGTTCCAGTCCCTCATCACCTAAAAGAACCAGCATAAGACAATGCCAGAACATATCAGGATATGAGACATGTCAGTGTATTCAGATGTTTCACTACAGAAGGATTTAAATTTGAAAGAAAAAGAGTGCTAAGAGAATTTATGAAATATTAGAAGAAAAACAATAACCAACCAAACAGAAACATAAGCCAAGAATATTCTCTAAGCTTTCTCTTTTCCTTTTGATAAACAATCAGGAAAATTCACTCAGGTTTCAAATTTATAGTTCTCTAGTTTATTGTTATTACAATTATTTGTTTCTTTTTTAACAGAATGAAATTAAATCTATTGACTTCTACAATCAAGTTTTATAAATTATCTTACATGTCTTGTTATTTGTTATTTCACAATAGTTATGAGGGCAAAGCAATTAGATGATAGCAGCATTATCAGCAGTGTTTTCATGATACTATAATGAGAAATTAGGAGTTTAGACCACAAAGCATTTTCCCTTACTTCTGTATTTTAATCTTTCATAAGACCAGGTCCAAAGAACTCTTATGCAAACCCTTTAAACTTACTTTTCATAGGGTGTGTGAGAAGTTTGAGTTATATTAATGGTCATAGTGATGATAACTTTTTACTAAAGCAATATGCAGCATTCAAATCAGAAGAAAACCCAGTGCTTATTTCTATCATTATAGAAAGTTATTTTCCCAAGCTGAAGAACTAATAATGTGTCAACAAAACAGTATTAGTGAAGAATTTAACTAAAACCTGTGTTCAATTGATTCATCAACTCTAGGTTAAAAATAGAAAGCAGATGAGAAACTGTTTGCCATAAGCCACAATGTATTTTTGCAAGACATAGCAAAAGAGGATGTGTTAAGATACCTTTGTCTTTCTTCATAACAGCCAATATGTATGCTAATTCACAGGAAGCCAGATCATGCCTGGCCAATTCTCACTATTAAGAACCTCATAGCAAGATTAAGATTAATTTTAATTGATTAAGGCTGAAGTGGGACATTGCGTGAACACATATATTTGGTTTTAATATGCTAGTGCAGTTCAATTGTAGAATCAATATTTACTGAAGCTGACAGTCTAGTACATGTGTTGACAATTTGACTTAAACTGTTTGTGTCATGAAAACTGAAATCCTTGAGCAGTAGTTCTGTTTTGAATACCCAAAATAAAACCGGTGCAGGGCCACCTTCTTACTTGTTATACCATTCACAGGAGGAGGAAGGCAGCGAGTCGAGGAATGTGACATTTTTCAACCATTGACTTCTTTGAGGAAATGGTTGGGGATGCAGGTGCAGAAACGCAGAAGAGTGCAACCTCTAAACTAAGAAGATAATTGAAAAAGTAAACTTTTTCCTATGAAAGTCTGTTTTTCTCCATACCTGGTCTTCTTTCACTGCTCAGTCTCTCTTTTTCTATTACCTTGGCAGCAGCACAGAAGAAACTGTCCAATCCAGGGAAGACACAGCAGTGGAGATTTCCACTTATTTTTATGATTCCATTCTCTTGATTTCAGGGCTAGGCTTATGTTACAAAAAAACCACACATATTTCACTCACATGTGTTCTCGTCGCCCTGAGGAAATGATTTGTGATGGAGCATACAGCAAAGGGAGAGCCCTTCTCAAAAGTCAGAACTTACCTGCTACATTTCTCAGGGCTTTTGTATCCTGTTGTTGTTTCCGTTAAATCCCATGGGACAAGAGTAAAGGTTTCAGTTACAGCAAAGCGAAACAATCAGCAATTACCAGAATATGTCTAAAAAAGATAGGCTGTTCCTAGTGTGTCAAGGCGTAACTCCCGTCAGTGAAAATTTTGGAGAAAATGCAGAGTTGGTTTTGGGGATAAGGGAAAGCTATGAGTTAATTTTAGACATTAAACTTGTTTAAACTTATTACTGTTCTGTTAAAGAACTTTAAGTATAGACAAAAGTCATCCATGTTAGTGAATTACAAGCATTATCTTCTAAATTTTTTCCATGTTTAACATTCACATGAATTAATTATTTTCAGCATGACCTGCAAGCTAATTCCAGAACCAAATGGTTAGGGAAATATGATGTTAATGCGTACATGTTAATAGACATATTAATCAGTTACTTGGTGAGTGTTTTATAACACATGTAAGCTTGAAAACAAAATGTTCTACAGGACCAAGCTGTTCGGAACTAACATTATAAAATGTGATGCAAATGTAAATCTGTCTGCTTTTGGCTAGCAATACTTTTCTCTACTTTTTCATCTATGTTGTTCTACTTTTTTTTATAAACTAAGAAATCAAATTTCAGTTGAGAAGTGCTTCATCAAGGATGTGTTTTTCTGAATTTCTTTTCAGCAATATAAGGTAACATAAAGCCAATTTATTGTAGAGCAAGAAGGCATAGCTTTTCTGCAAAAGTACTGTGCGGCAGAAAAGAGAAAATTTGTCTTAGTACTTTTTGGTTTCCAGCTACTTTTTCAATTTCTCAACCACTTTTTGAAAATGCTTGATGAAATAGGTATCGTGTAGGAATAGGGCATACCAAGTAAGTCCACCTTCTTTCATTTTGACACCTTATCTGTTCATGCCAGGAGTTGTGTACTTGGTATAGTCAAAAAGAATTTATGCAATATTTCCCCAAATTAACAATTACAAGTGGGCAAGCTTTAGAAAGATTGCTAGGTAGATAGACACCACAGTTTCCAAAAGCTGGCTGCGTGCAATTTCAAAGCAAATTTTATAGCCAGAGCAGAACTGATACAATGCTACTGTTAATAACATGCCTGCAATCATCAAAATTGCCTACACTATTACTACCCTAAACTTGACACATTAGTGAGATTAAATTATGTTTCTACCAAAGTACTAATAAAAATTTGCAAGGATGATGCTTTTTTATAGCGCAATATGTTGTGACATTGCTATGACCCCTATCGAGCTTTGGATGGCCACAGTGACCAACTTTCAGAATGGTGTTTAAAAAAAAAATAAAATAAAATAAAAAAAAGATGAAGCTAAATTGCAGAGGTGATCCACATACAACAAACTGCTATACATATAGATTTCAAAAGATTTCTTAACCTGATTATCAATTTTCTGTCAATATTCCTGGTATTTTAGGCTCATAAGGAGAAAAATACATTAAAAATCAATTTTTACACTGTATTTATCAGTATATGATTTTGCTTCAATCACATCGGAACCCAGACCTCACAGCAGAGACACATGCTTGTATAATTTTATTTTTTTGATTGACATTTCTTCTCATTCTTTTTACCTTTCTCTTCTGAGACGTGTTGTGTCACTGTTTCAGATTAACTTGCGTTTCTTAACTAACCACTCCACCTTGGTCATATAATGTCATTTTTTTTGTTAAGGTGCATGGTTTGTTTTCTTCAGTGTTTATAAGTTGTTGTGGTTTAACACTGGGAGGCCCCACACAGCTGCTCACTCACTCACTCCCGTCAGCAGGATGGGGGAGAGAATCAGAATGGTAAAAAAAAAGAAAATTCATGTGTTGAGATGAAGACAATATAATAGGTAAAAGTAAACCTATGCACACGTAAGCAAAGCAAAAAAAGGAATTAATTCACCACTTCCCAAACGGCAGGTAGGTGCACAGTCGTCTCCAGGAAAGCAGGGCTCCATCACATGTAATGGTGACTTGGAAAGACAAGTGCTATCACTCTCCCTCTTCCTCCTTCTCACCCACAGCTTTTATTGCTGAATGTGATGCCATTTGGTAGAAACAACTGTCTCAGCTTTGTCCCCTCCCAACTTCTTGGGCAGCCCAGCCTACTAGCTGATGGGTCAATGTGTGAACTGGAAAAGGCCTTGGCTCTGTGTAAGCACTTTTCAGGAGTAACTAAAACAGCCCTAATTTCTCTACACTATTTTATTGCAAATTCAAAACATAGCTCCATAAAATCAACTATGAAAAAAATTAACTCTAGCCCAGCCAAAACCAGTAGGCAAATACAGTCATCTCTAAAATTAAGTGTAAAAGAATACATTACATTCTCTTCTTACTGACAGTTTAATAGTAGATTTCAAAGCAAATATGATACTTGTGTATGGGCAAACATAGAATCATAGAATCATAGAATGGTTATGGTTGGAAAGGACCTTAAGATCATCAAGCTCCAACCCTCCTGCCGGGGCAGGGACACCTCCCACTAAACCATGCCACCCAAGGCTCTGTCCAACCTGGCCTTGAACACCACCAGCGATGGAGCATTCACAACTTCCCTGGGAAACCCATTCCAGTACCTCACCACCCTTACAGCAAAGAATTTCTTCCTCATATCCAATCTAAACTTCCCCTCTTTCAGTTTGAACCCGTTGCCCCTTGTCCTCTCACTACAGTCCCTCATGAAGAGTCCCTCCCCAGCATCCCTATAGGCCCCCTTCAGATACTGGAAGGCGGCTATGAGGTCTCCACGCAGCCTTCTCTTCTCCAGGCTGAACAGCCCAAACTTTCTCAGCCTGTCTTTATACGGGAGGTTCTCCAGTCCCCTGATCATCCTCGTGGCCCTCCTTTGGACTTGTTCCAACAGTTCCATGTCTTTTTTTTCTGTTGAGGACACCAGAACTGCCCACAATACTCCAAGTGAGGTCTCAAAAGAGCAGAGGAGAGGGGCAGGATCACCTCCTTCGACCTGCTGGTCACGCCCCTTTTGATGCAGCCCAGGATATGGTTGGCTTTCTGGGTTGCAAGCGCACACTGCTGGCTCATGTTCATTTCCTTGTCAACCAACACCCACAAGTCCTTCTCTACAGGGCTGCTCTGAATGTCTTCTCTGACGAAACTTCATCTGTGCCTGCGATTGCTCCGACCCAGCTGTAGGACCTTAGACTTGTCATGGTTAAACTTCATCAGGTTGGCATCAGCCCACCTCACAAGTGTGTCAAGGTCCCTCTGGATGGCATCCGTTCCCTCCAGCATATCAACCGAACCACACAGCTTGGTGTCATGGGCAAACTTGCTGAGGGCACACTCGCTGAGGGCACACTCAATCCCACTGTCCGTGTCACCGACAAAGATGTTGAACAAGACCAGTCCCAACACCAATCCCTGAGGGACACCACTCGTTACTGGTCTCCAGCTGGACATTGAGCCACTGACCACAGCTCTTTGCGTGTGGCCATCCAGCAAGTTCTTTATCCACTGAGTGGTCCACCTATCAAATTGATGTCTCTCCAACTTAGAGACAAGGATGTCATGTGAGACAGTGTCAAACGCTTTGCACAAGTCCGGGTAGATGACATCAACTGCTCTACCCCTGTCCATCAGTTCCATAGCCCCATCATAGAAGGCCACCAGATTGGTCAGGCAGGATTTCCCCTCACTGAAGCCATGCTGGCTGTCATCAACAACCTTGTTGTTTTTCATGTGCCTCAGCATGCCTTGCAGAAGAATCCGCTCCAAGATTTTGCCAGGCACGGAGGTGAGACTGACTGGTCTGTAGTTCCCCAGCTCATCCATTTTCCCCTTCTTGAAAATGGGGGTTATATTTCCCTTTTTCCAGCCATTGGGAACTTCACCTGACTGCCATGATTTTTCAAATATGATGGACAGTGGCTTAGCAACTTCATTTGCCAGCTCCCTAGGCTAAGTATGTATCAATTTAATACATTGGCCTGTCTACCTAGCATCTAACAGAATCTAAAAAGAATAAGATTTTTTGAAGCTCCTGTATTACACATATGCATGGCATTTTTTTCACCCAGAAACTAGGATAGTGTTACTTATAGCTGATGTTAATTCATGCCAAAGCCTCAAGATAAAGGATTTTTTAGTTGTGGTGTTTTTTGGTTTGGGGTTTGCCTTTTTTCTTCTAATTCTGGCACTAGATGGCAGAACATTTCCATCCAAAGTCGATAAGAACTCCCGGGCAGAAGAAAGGCTATCACTGTAAGACAGCTTGCCTTCAAAGGTTAGCCATAAGCAGAATATGGAATAAAGTGCAGAATTGCTATATTTTATATATATATATATAAATACAATAGCTAAATAAAAATAACATTAAAAAGGGCAGAGTAATGGGGAACTTCATGTAATTTGAAATACCATGAGAAACTGACTTCATATGGTTTGCTTAAATCTGCCAAAACAGCAGATCAGTGATCTGCAAATGTAATATATAAAATGTCCTATCAGTGTGCCAAAAATATGATTCATCTCCACAAAAAGCTATAAGAATGCAGCAGGAGAAAAGCAGTCTGTACCAGATTTATTTTTTTTTATTCATTACCAAATGGAATTGTATTAAATCTCTGAAATTTATGGTGTGATGAGTTGTATTCCATTACATTTAAAGAGATTGGTTCCGTACATACAGTAAGAAAGTACTGTTAAAAAGAGGAAGAAGTTCTTTGCCTAGCTTTTTTTGAGACAGAAAAATTAAATCATTTCCTTTGCAGTAGAATATATCAAAATTCTCTTCTGGGGGTTCAGCCTGACATTATGCACTTGCAGGGTCCAGTTTCTTGCTGCTGTGCTGTAATAACTCAATCTTTGTAATAATCAGACTGCTTTGTAAGGACATAAATCTCTAATGGACAGGAAAAAAAAAAAAAGCAAAATTTCATAGAGAAATTTATATTTTCCATCTTCCTATGTGGACACTACAAATTATTTATTGGAAATACGCCAAAGAAATCACTGGTGGTGGCATCCAATTCAAGTAAGCTTAAAATAAAACTTTAATGGCTCTCATCTTGTTGCACATTTAATTAACAGGGTGAACTGAATTTAGAACTACAGACTAAGACTGATTCAGGTTTTTATAGCATTTTTGTAATAATTATTTTTTGTGACCTACGTAGCTAGTGTTACGCTGGGATACTTATTGCAGAAAAAGGAAGCACATTTTTTCACCTACAAGCCTATTCATGAAATTCCAGAATCTTTAAAGCTTCAAGATTCTTCTCAGAGGCTGCAAGTGTGAAGAACTTCTTGCTATCCTGCTGACTGTAAAAATAAACCAGTAGATAAAAATCAGAAAGATCAAAATCAAATCCTGGTAGGAGAGTTTGTGTTTATTTTTTGTTCTATATAATATTGTCTCAGAAACTTCTCTCAAAGAAAGTGCCACTTATTACTTCCATTAAATTTTTATTTTTTAGGCATAGTGTCAATTTTTTTTAAGATCTATTCACATACTGTAGCAGTGTGTAGCTCCACGTTTGACTGAAGGAAACATGCATAAGATAAAGTTTTTAAGCTTGTAAGTAATGAATTATTTAGGGTCTAAACACAAAAAAATGCAATGTTATCTCTTCTGGAAAAAAAGCTGTGCTATCAGCATGCTCTTAAATACCTTTTCTATCCTCATCTTATACATTATTCCTTTATGATACCAAAAATATTGCCACAAGAAAGTAATTGATATCCAGCCCTCCACACATACAGTTTGCTTGAGAAGCCAAAGAGAATACTGACTTTCTTGCCTAATTGATGTAAGACCTTTGGAACCTACTGGATACACCCTCACCCCCAAAATAACAACATTAGTGAAAATACTTTTTTCCATCATCTTCTAGGCTGGGGAATAGAAGAGAGAGAGAGCATTCTGAGAGCAGAACTTAAGTGACTCATCCATCACCACCGGATCATTTCTGTGTATTCTGTGTGGCAAAATCTAAGCAGACGTTAAGTGTGTGTGTGTGCTAGAACCTTTTGGACAAGAAAGGCTTTAGAAAAATGTTTATTCTGGGTCTGGAAATTTTTCCATCTATTTTATTTTAGTGTTGGGTTTATTTTGGGGGTGCTCTAACCCACACATAGAACTGTAAAATCAAATTATTCTCACAAAGCATGGGGTTCTCATTTGTGATCTTCTGTTGCTACATAAAAGTCTGCCAGATAATATACTCCAAGTGATTTATGAATAAATGTGCACATCAAACTGACCTGATTGTGAAAAAAGAAATAATCTCTAAGGTTTGGAACATATGATCCAGCAATGTTAATTAGGAAACTTAATTTATTAAATGTTATTCTGCTTTAGTAGTAATTCATGTTGGGCATGTGCCAATAGATTTATCAGACAGGAAGAGTAAAAATGAGGCTTTGGACTTGATTAATGGTAGTTTCCTTTCTGTAGTACTCTATTTTTCCAAAGAAATCAGATTTCTCCTTATTATCCTCCAAAAAACTTTTGCAAGACTTCTCTTAAGCTGAGTCATTTCTACAGTTTCAGTGCCACCCTTATTGTGTGCTACACATCTGTCTAGGCAAACCCATATCACTTTTGGAATAAATATTTCATGAGAATTCAGGGGCTTAAGTTGCAGCCATGCATCCTAAAGAACAGTGCTTTTTTAGGCAGTGAGTGCATGAGGATTTCGTGGCATTAAGAGCTCATTGTAAGCAATAATGGCATGGGGTTTTACTTAGCATTGTGTCTCCTCTATATATAAAATCAGAAAATATACACGTTTTTCCAAAGAAACTCAGTGTTTAAAAATGTTATTTGGTGTGTTAGTTTTCCTTGTACATCTAGAATAGTTATATAAAAAAAAATCAACTTATCTTTTGTGAAACTGTGAATCTTGTCCTTGAAGTAGAGTCTGTTTGCAGAGTAATAGCCGCACTTTTCCAGGTTGCTTCTCCAGGACTAAGTGAAATAAGTGCAAATGTTGAGCTTCCAGTGGAGTGGAGCACTACTGGTACTTTTGATGTCTAAACTCAAGCTGCAAACATCTCTCAAACTAGCTTTCTTCTCCTTGTCCTCCTCTGCCTTCCAGTCATTGGTGTATTTCTTCCCTCCAGAGCTTTAACATTATGGGCATGCTGCAATCTTTGACTGCATTTACTGGAGCATAAGCATAGAGAAATCTGTAATTAGACAGAGGCACCCTTTTCCTATTTGCGCAGTAGAAACTGGAGGATATTCGTGGCATGCCCCCTATGGTGAGATACAACTGCTGTTGCAGGAGATCACTCCATTGAATGTAGTTTACAAAAGCAAAGCAAACTCAGACCCAAATGACTGCCATTTTTGTGTGCTCGATAAATTATTGTCTTTACTGACTGGATTAGTATAAGCCTTCAGGTACAGGAAAAACAAAAAAGTTATTGAATGTCCCTGAAAAACTCACATTGCAGAGATTTTACATTTGAGCCCAGAATGCTCTCCAAAAGTCATATTAGGGTGATTGTTAGCCTCTCTAGAGAGAGAACCTTTTACTTATATTAGTGGAAAAATAGTCCTATTCTTCCTCCATTAAAACTTTTGTAAACATAGGTTTTCACAAAATAAAGACATTCTTGCTTTCCAAAGAATTCTGAATAACATCTCTAGCTTTTGATTTTATTCTTTGTCGACCTATCTTCACATAAGCTTTTGTAAAGACTGTGTTAACAGTTAAACCCTACCTGCAGATAAATAAGAATATGAACATGCATTATTTAGGCTAAAGGAAGTAATTTTCTTGATTTTAGTGTGGTTTTCCTTTGGTTTGATTTTTTGTGTGTGGCTTTGTTGGGGTTTTCTGGGGTTTTTTTGGTTCATATTTTATCTTTGTTTTGCTTTTTGTTGTTGTTGGTTTGTATTTGGTTTTCCTGGGTGGGTTGGTTGGTTGGTTGGTTGGTTTGTTTGTTTGTTTTGGGGTTTTTTTGGTTATTTTTTTTCCGTTATTTTTTTTCCAAACTGTACTGTGGCAGAAAACGGTTTGGTTGATATGTGTTTGGAATTAGAGTTTTCTTATTTTAAAAAAATAGCACTTATGCAAAGCAGCAAAACAAACAGCTGGTGTAATATTTATTTGAACCTCTATATATTTCTGGAAAACTGTTAACTATTATTTTTGAAACAAATAAAATTATTTAGCTGATAAAATTTGAGCACAATGAAAATAAAAACATGTTGAATAAAGCATCTTCCACAACACAGATTTTCATATATATTGCAGATGTACTTTGCCAGATCTATGATCTGCCATTACATGCTGAAGCTCTATTTTTTTATTCTAAGGTAAGATATTTTGCAGGCTGCAGCAGACTGAACAAAGGACATCACATACCTCAGTGTATGTTATGTCTACAGCACTCAGACAGCAATCCATCAAGAATATAGTAAAAAAATGAGACAATGCAGTCAGTGTGCTCAGATATTTCAAACTTTAGTCTACTGTTAATGTGAGTATAAGCCCTATTTCTTTGTTCTTGTTTTATGTTTTTTGAAAAGTTGAGGTTTAGTCATCAGTATCAATTTTGAAATGCCTCCAGTCTGACTGAACTGCCAAGGTCCTAATGGTCTTTAAAAACATGTAAATATATAGAAATTGCTATAATGGGTCAAACCTCTCTCTATATATTTTATCTTCAATAGCCAGGGTTGAATACGTCAGAAAAAGACACTAAAATTTCCATTGAAAAATCTGCCTACAGGGAAAGTTTCTTCTGAATTCTTATTAGACAGTGCCCAGCTTATATTTTAATACATGAAGATTTATAGTCTTCACTATTTAATCCAAACTAATGCAACTTGACTTTTACTTAGCTCTTGGCCTTGCTTATGCCTTGGGGCAATAAGTTCAATGGGTTTATTATGCACTAGGTAAAACTTTTTTTCCTTTTATTATTTTTAGATTTGTTAAATGGACAATGAAAATGTAGCTATGAATCCCCATTTCCCCTACTCTGAGAATTCCTCAGATTTATACTAATCTGGTCAGTAGCTAGTTGTACAGTAACAGTAGTTTGTGGTCCAAAACTATAAATTTCACTAACTAAAGAAGAGTTGATTCGATAGCTGGACACTCCACGACTTATCTTTGTATGAATAATGTCTGTATTTATATCACTGTTTTGCTAAAGTTGTTGGACAAGGGTCCTTCTTTCAAAGAAAGAAGGGATCATGTCATTTTGCAACTGATTCAATCAATAAGACATACTCTTTACATGTATACAAACAGAATAAAAACTAGCTGACTTCCCCAGTTAAGTTCAGAGCTAAGTTTTCATCACCTTTCTTAGACAACATCATCACTGTCTTTGACTCTTTGACAAATACATCACTTCTAAACTCTTGTGAGTTCCCTGCTTTCTGATATTTCAAAGAAAAAAAATGCCAAACACTTCTGCTGAACACTTACTCTACCTGCTGCATGTCTAGGACCAAAGCCACTATTGTTTCAGTATCTACTAAGACAATATGTGAACAATTTTTATTTTGTTTAAATGCTGAGAATGTAAGATATGCTTATGTCACAGATAAATATAAGAAAAATATCTTGTTTCTGAGTATATTCCTCTAGTGTCTTTTCTCTAATTGTTGTCTGCTCCCTCAAAACTTCCTGAGTTTGTACAACACACAGCTAAACAGGGTCTTAGTGCTTGCAGTAAGACAAACTAAGTATTTCATTGATACACAAATCAGTGAAAGAGAAAAAAATAGATCCTAGCTTCTAGAGCTCCAGCATTCAGTATATGATGAGATGTTGGGTAAAGAAACAATTAAAATAATGCTTTAATATTTTAACTATGAACTCTAGTGACCCCAATGGAACATGAAAAAAGCAGTGTCTTCTAGTAATCCAAATATATGTTTAATATTCTTCCAAACCAGAGTTTTAGCTTTAATTATTTTTTTTTCTGTTTACTTTTACATATTTTCAGTAGATCCTCTTTGCATACACACATATATGTGCATATACTTAACAAGGAGAGACAGCCCAAGGTAGGGTGATTTTCATTATGCTTTTTTCTTGCCTTTTACCAGACACTGTGGCAGGTGATGCTAAAACTTGCAATACTTCCTCCCCTGTCTCTGAGGGGTACTGAGCAGATTAATTAGTTCATGTCTGTACAGCACTTTGAAAGCACTCAGTACTATATAATTAGTCCTATATATTACTAGGAGAGCCTTGAATATCTGCAGTGACTCTGCTTCACCATTTTCCCTTGGCAAATTATGCACTCTGTAATTGACCTTGGTCTTTGAAGTATTTTCTAATGTCTAATTTAATTTTCACATTTCCTGGAATTTATTCTCAGCACAATGGTTAGCTAAAAAATTTCACCTGTTTGAAAGGTGTTTTTCAAATGAGAAGTACCCACAGAAAAACTGATTGACCTTAGCCACTGGGAACTTAAATAGTAATTTTTAAAAGTTCCTGTTATAATAAGCATCAAAATCATCTTAAACATAGATTTTAAAAAATAGACACATGAGATATTCTGAATAATTTATTAAAAATAGAACACTTTTATGAAAGTCGAGGTCTATCACACTTCTACCGAACTGGTTGCATGTTATAAGTTAGCTTTACTTCCATACCTTCATGCTTTCTCAGCACTTTTTTTCCTTTGTTCGTGTACTTATTACTACATTACATACTTAATAACCCTTACCTCACTTGTTTGATAATTTGAGACATTCTTTTTTGCTGAAGATGTGTTTATGATCCTTAGAGATACTACGTATTTATATGCAAATATGAATATATATTTATACAGTCAAGTAAGTTTGCAGTCTTCTAGTATTGGATTTAAGAAATGTGACAATTTATTGGCTAAAAATTTGACTGACAGTGAAATGGGTAATCTCAGAAATGCAGAAGATTTGCAGAAGCAGAGCCAAACTGGCATGCAAGATAAAGAGAAGGCAAAGACATGGATTCCACATTTATTTTGCATCTTCTCCTTTATGCAAAGATGTGTAAAAGTGTTCTCCTCTCACATATGTGAACATAAGATGTAGCAGAAAGAATAATC
The DNA here is from genome assembly GCA_028858755.1 of Ara ararauna. NCBI lineage: Eukaryota > Metazoa > Chordata > Aves > Psittaciformes > Psittacidae > Ara > Ara ararauna. The sequence continues at coordinate 57,769,582 of CM054377.1, read as the reverse complement.
AATACTGTCTGGTCTGCTATCAGGTGTCTGACTTATGAAGTCATCTTCACCCATTTCCAGGGTGAAGGGCTTCTGGAGCCAGCAGGAGTCAGGCTTAAAAGAAGGCAGGAGTTTTTCTGATGTACCAGAAGTATGACAATGCAGCTGTCTCACTTGAGTGTTTTCTCCTACTTGCTGACATCCTATCTGGATGAAAATCTGCTGCACAAGCTTTCACTGCCTGTGAAGACTGATACGTTCTGCAATCCTTTACTCTCTCCTCAGTCTTTTTCCCTAATAGTATTTCCTGACAATATTTACTGTATTCCTTTAGCTAACCATTTTCTCACTAAAAATCATAGAATCATTTCAACCCCCCTGCCATGGCTAGAGACACCTTCCACTAGACCAGGTTGCTCAAAGCCCCAGCCAGCTTGGCCTTGAACACTGCCAGGAATGGGGGCAGTCACAAATTATCTGAGCAACCTGTTCCAGTATCTCACCACCTTCACAGTAAAGAACTTCTTCCTGAGATCTAATCTAAATCTATCCCCTTTCGGTTTAAAGCCATTCCCCCTTTTCCTGTCACTACATGCCACTGCAAAAAGTCCATCTCCAGATTTCCTGTAAGCCTCTGCTAGCTACTGGAAGTCTGTTATAAGGTCTCCCCTTAGCCCTCTCTTCTCCAGGCTTGACAAACCCAGCTCTCATCCTATCTTCACGGGAGAGGTTCTCTAACGTTCTGATTGTCTTTGTGGCTCTCCTCTATACTCATTCCAAGAAAGCCATGCCCCTTTTCTATTTGGGGCTCAGAGCTGAATGCCATACTCCAGGTGGGGTATCACTGAAGGAGTAAAGGGGGAGAATCAACTCCCTCAACCTCCTGGCCACGCTCCTTTTGATGCAACCGAGAACATATTTCGCTTTGTGGGTTGTAAGTGCAAACTGCAGGCTCATCTTGAGCTTCTCGCCAATCAACACCCCTGAGCCTTTCTCCTCAGGACTGCTTTCAATCCATTCTCCACTTAGCCTGTATTTGTGCTTGGGATTGAACCAGCAAAGATTCAGGAACTTGCACTTGGCCTTGTTGAACTTCATGACGTTTGTACTGGCCTACCTCTCAGTCCTGTGAAGGTCCTTATTGATGGCATCCCATCCCTTCAGCGTGTCAACTGCACCACATAGCTTGGTGTTGCTGGTAAACTTGCTGAAGTTTGTCAACACTCAATCCTACTATCCATGTTGCCAACAGAGATGTTGAACAGTACCAGTCCCAAAACTATTCACTGATTGTCCTGGGTTCAGCAGTAGCAGTCATTTTTTCTCCTTCTTAGTAGCTGGTGCAGCACTATGGTTTTGACTTTTGGCCTGGGAACAGCACTGATAACACCGACATTTTTAGTTGCTGCTCAAATGTTTAGCCTGATCAAGGACTTTCTGAAACTCATGCTCTGCCAGGGAGGAGCGGAAGCCGAGAGGAAGCAGAGACAAGACACCTGACCCAAACTGACCAAAGAGGTATATACCACAGCACGTCATGCCCAGGATGTGAAAACTGGGGGCAGGTACCAAGATGAGTTGGTTCACTGCTTGGTTGGGTTTGGTATCGATCGGCGGGTAGTGAGTGATTGTATTCTCTTCCCTTGTATTTCCCTTGACATTATGGCTGATCTGCGGGACGCTGTTACTAGGCTGAAAGATGTCAGGGAAGCTGAAAGGAAGCAACACTGCTTGCTCCAGGCCCAAAATGTGCAGGGGCCTCAAGCATCCACTGTCACTCATGCAGGAAAGGAGGCTGCTTACCCAGGAAGCTGGGAAACAGTAACAGAAAAAAACAACAAAAAAAAGAGGAAGAAGACAATTAAAAGCAAGGGGCTTCCTCCTACATCTGTTGCCCCCACCCAGAACAGCTTTGCTGTCCTGCAGATGTCTGATGAGGAAACATACTCCCACCAGGAACAACTGCCTGATGCACTGGTAAAGATGACTACTGGTGCTGCCAAGAAGAAGTGGCAAGTTGTAGTGGTGGGGGACTCTACTCTGAAAGGAACAGAGACACCCATCTTTTGGCCTGACCCAGTCGCAAAGAAGGTATGTTGCCTACCAGGGGCTTGGATCAAGGATGTTGCGGAGAAGCTGCCTGCTTGAGTAAGTCCTACTGACTATTACTCACTTCTAGTGATCCATGTGGCTGCTACTGATAAAGATAGCAGTAGCCCAGAGAACATAAAGAAGGGCTACAGAGCTCTGGGAGAGGTGGTTAGGGGCTCTGAAACTCAGATTGTCTTTTCGTCAATTCTCCAGGATTCAGGGGAGGACCTTAAAAAGGCTAGGAGGATTGGCCAGGTTAATAAATGGTTAGAAGGGTGGTGCTATAGTCAGGAGTTTGGGTACCTTGAACATGGGACTCAATTTAGGAGGCCAGGTCTACTGGAGGCTGGTGGAGCTGGTCTGACAAAGAAAGGGAAGAGTGGATTTGGTAGGAGGCTTGGCAGACTGGTCAAGGATGCTTTAAACTAGATGTGTTGGGGGAGGTGGGCATCATTCCGTCCCAACACACCCAGTCAGTTGCCAGCACCTATAATAAATATTCAGAGAAATGTAGAGATATTCCAGCTGCTCCAGCCAATGAGCCGGCTTCAACTGGAGCTCAGATCAAATGTCTCTCTACAAATGCCTGTACCATGGGGAACAAACAAGAGGAATCAGAGATGTGTGAACGTCTACAGGTGTATGATATAATAGGCATCACAGAAACGTGGTGGGATGGCTCCTATGACTGGTGTGTTGGAATGGAAGGTTACAGGCTCTTTAGGAAAGACAGGCCCGGTAGGCGGGGAGGGGGAGTTGCTATTTTTGTTAGGGTAAAGCTGGAGAGTATGGAACTCTGTCTGGGGACAGGTGAGCAGTCAACAGAGAGTTTGTGGGTCAGGGTTAAAGGGAGAACAGTGATGGGAGACATCATTGTGGGGATCTGTTACAGACAGCCTGACCATGAGGACTCAGTGGATGAAGCACTCTATAGACAGGTAGGAACAGCCTCACACTCGCAGGCCCTTGTTCTCACGGGGGACTTCAACCACCCTGATATGTGTTGGAGGGATGGTCCTGCCCAGCACAAACAATCCAGGAAGTTCCTTGATTGTGTGGAAGACAGCGTCCTTCTGCAAATAATAGAGGAGCCGACAAGGAGTGGTGCCATGCTTGACCTCATCCTCACCAACAGGCAAGGGCTGGTTGGAATTGTGACACTCCAGGGCAGCCTTGATTGCAGCGATCACGAGATGGTCGAATTCAAGATCCTCAGGACAGTGAGAAGAGTTTGCAGCAAGCTGACTGCCCTGGTCTTCAAGAAAGCAGACTTCGGCATCTTCAGGACCCCGTGCAGTAAGGTTCCATGGGAAATAGCCCTAGAAGGCAGGGGGACCCAAGATTTTTGGTTGATATTCAAGGATCACCTGCTGCAAGCTCAGGAGCGATACATCCCTACTAGAATAAAGTGCTGCAGGAGGGCCAGGAGACCTCCTTGGAAGGATAAGGACCTGCTGAGGGAATGTCAAAGGGAAAAAGAGGTTTATAAAAGGTGATAGCAAGGACAGGCGGCCAGGGAAGAATACTGGGATGTTGCCCGGGAAGCTAGGGATCAGGTTAGGAAAGCTGAGGCCCACTTAAAATTAAACTTGGCGGGGGGATGTTAAGGATAACAGGAAGGGATTCTATGGGTACACTGTAAATAAAAGACAGACTAGGGACAACATGGCCCCCCTCTGGAAGCTCTCGGGAGAACTGGCTACCCTGGATTTGGAGAAAGGTGAGGTTCTTAATGACTTCTTTGCCTCAGTCTTCACTGGCAAATGCTCTGACCACACCACCCAAGTCTTGGAAGGCAGGCGCAGGGACTGTGAGAATGAAGACCCTAGGCGCATGGTAGAAGAGGATCTGCTTCAAGACCATCTTAGGAGCCTGAATATACACAAGTCCATGGGATCTGATGAAATCCCTCCACGGGTCCCAAAGGAGCTGGCAAATGAAGTTGCTAAGCCACTGTCCATCATATTTGAAAAATCATGGCAGTCAGGTGAAGTTCCCAATGGCTGGAAAAAGGGAAATATAACTCCCATTTTCAAGAAGGGGAAAATGGATGACCCAGGGATTTACAGACCAGTCAGCCTCACCTCTGTGCCTGGCAAAATCTTGTAGTGGATTTGCCCGGAAGGCATGCTAAGGCACATGAATAACAAGGTGGTTGATGACAGCCAACATGTCTTCAGTGAGGGGAAATCCTGCCTGACCAATCTGGTGGCCTTCTATGATGGGGCTATGGAACTGATGGACAGGGGTAGAGCAGTTGATGTCATCTACCTGGACTTGTGCAAAGCATTTGACACTATCCCACATGACATCCTTGTTTCTAAGTGAGAGAGACATCAGTTTGATAGGAGGACTACTTGGTGGATAATGAACTGGCTGGATGGCCACACGCAAAGAGTTGTGGTCAGTGGCTCAATGTCCAGCTGGAGACCAGAAACGAGTGGTGTCCCTCAGGGATCAGTGTTGGGACTGGTCTTGTTCAACATCTTTGTTGGTGACATGAACATTGCGATTGAGTGCGCCCTCAGCAAGTTTGCCGATGACACCAAGCTGTGCGGTTCAGTTGATATGCTGGAGGGAACGGAAGCCATCCAGAGGGACCTTGACACACTTGTGAGGTGGGCTGATGCCAACCTGATGAAGTTTAACCATGACAAGTCTAAGGTCCTACAGCTGGGTCGGAGCAATCGCAGGCACAGATGAAGTTTCGTCAGAGAAGACATTCAGAGCAGCCCTGTAGAGAAGGACTTGTGGGTGTTGGTTGATGAGGAAATGAACATGAGCCAGCAGTGTGCGCTTGCAGCCCAGAAAGCCAACCATATCCTGGGCTGCATCAAAAGGGGCGTGACCAGCAGGTCGAAGGAGGTGATCCTGCCCCTCTCCTCTGCTCTTTTGAGACCTCACTTGGAGTATTGTGGGCAGTTCTGGTGTCCTCTACATAAAAAGGACATGGAACTGTTGGAACACGTCCAAAGGAGGGCCATGAGGGTGATCAGGGGACTGGAGCACCTCCGGTATGAAGATAGGCTGAGAAAGTTGGGGTTGTTCAGCCTGGAGAAGAGAAGGCTGCGTGGAGACCTCATAGCCGCCTTCCAGTATCTGAAGGGGGCCTATAGGGATGCTGGGGAGGGACTCTTCATGATGGACTGTAGTGAGAGGACAAGGGGCAATGGGTTCAAACTTAAAGAAGGGAAGTTTAGATTGGATATGAGGAAGAAATTCTTTACTGTGAGGGTGGTGAGGTACTGGAATGGGTTTCCCAGGGAAGTTGTGAATGCTCCATCGCTGGCGGTGTTCCAGGCTGGATTGGACATAGCCTTTTGTGACATGGTTTAGTGGGAGTTGTCCCTGCCTGTGGGAGGGGGATTGGAACTAGATGATCTTAAGGTCCTTTCCAACCCTAACTATTCTATGATTCTATGATTATTGGTTGTAGCAGCAGTGGTTTGTGTTTTACATTAGTTACTGGACTGTTCTTATCTCAACCCATGGGAGTTACATTCTTTTGATTCTCTTCCCCGTCCCTCTGGGAATGAGGGGAGGAAAAGGGGGGGGGGGGGGGAGCTAATGAACTGTGTGGCTGATTTATGTCTGGGCTTAAACCATGATTTTTTTTTGGCACCCAATGTGGGGCATGAAGGGTTGAGATAACAACAGGATTAATAGTCACTCGATACAATACTGATTTATTGGCTCTCAAAGTTGTTGCTCTTGATGGTCTTGCTTTCACAGTTTCTGCATGTCATACCTTACTTACAGACACTTTTTGCTCTCTTAGTGTTTATCAGATGGGGGGCTTGGGTTAAGGTTCTTTTTTCATTTTTCTTTATGGTAATGACTTGTAATATGAGCAGGCTTTGGCAGCAGGGCGGGATGGATGTGGCCATGGGCTTGTAACCTGGCGATCCGGCTGCTCTTCACCTTCCTGGCCCTCATCCACACCTCCGTCTTCATGAGACTGTGGGGTGCCGAGGGGGAGCAGCCCCGGGAGCTGCCAGCAGCCAAGCCAGCCCAGGGAAGCGGCCCCGGGGACCAGGAGGATAGGAAGGAGGAGGCTGCTGAGCAGCGAGAGGAGGCAGCAGAGGAGCTGAGCCCTGCGGCCAAACCCAGCCCTGCGGCGGCCAAGGGCATTGCCCGGCAGCCACCTGCCAAGCCCCACGTGCCCGAGCCCTGGGAAGATGCAGGAGACCACGCAGCACTTCCCAGCAAGGCAGAGGAGGAAGATCGGGACTCAGACAAAGAGAAGCTAGTGGTGAGAGAGCCGACAAGCACAGCAGCTACACCAGCCCCAGTGACAAGCACAGCAGCCTCGTTTGAGAGTTCTGAAGGGTTTCAAAGGACTTTGGGTACCCTTGAGACCTGCCTGCTGATTGTGATGGGAATCAGCATGTTGGCATGCATACAGAGAGTGTTTTACCCAGGACCACTTCATCTGGTCCCGAGAGTTAAGCAGAGTCATGTTTGGACCCTGTCTGGGGTTAGACAATGATGTAGGAGGGCCAAGAGGTTTTCCCTGCAGCTGGACAGTCATGAGTGGCAGGGTGTGTAGGACTGTATGGGCAAGTATCTAGTCCACTGTGCGACTCCAGTGCTTTGGAAGCGTCGGAGATGGAAGACAGCTGTATGGAGTCCCCAGCGAGAAGCTGCAGAAACTGCTGGAGGGGAGAGTGAATTATTTTGAGCCTGGTGGGCCCATGACACTTGAGGCCATCAGGGCAGAGATGCAGCATACAGATGGACTCATGATTGAGGGGTGGACTTAGCAATAGGCACTATTGCCCAGGTTATTCATGAGTGTGAACACTGCACACAGCCTCTCCTGCTCTGAAAGGCTGTAACAAGAGATGGAACCTGATATCATGGACCAAATGGACTCAGCAGCTTTGTAGGGATTGGTCCATGCACTAAGGGATGATCTCTCTCCATCTGTGTGTATGTGTGGATGTATATATATGCATATATGTGAGATAAGAGTGATGGTATATTGAAAATGTGGGATCTGAGCATGACGTGAATGGTATGGAATAAGGGGTGGATACTGTCCTGGATACAGCAGTAGCAGTCATTTTTTCTCCTTCTTAATAGCTGGTGCAGTGCTGTGTTTTTGATTTTGGGCCTGGTAACAGCACTGATAAAACCAACGTTTTTAATTGCTGCTCAAATGTTGAGTCTGACCAGGGACTTTCTGAGTCTCATGCTCTGCCAGGGTGGAGGGGAAGCTGAGAGGAAGCGCAGACAGGACACCTGACCCAAACTGACCAAAGAGGTATTCCATACCACAGCACATCATGCCCAGGATGTAAAAACTGGAGGCAGGTACCCGGATGAGTTGGTTCACTGCTTGGTTGGCCTGGGTATCGATCGGCGGGTCGTGAGCGATTGTATTCTCTTCCCTTGTATTTCCCTTGACATTATTGTTATTGGTGGTAGCAGCAGTGGTTTGTGTTATGCCTTAGTTACTGGACTGTTCTAATCCCAGCCTGTGGGAGTTGCATTCTTTCGATTCTCCTCCCCATCCCTCCGGGAGCTGGGAGAGAAAGCTGGAGGAACTAACGAAGTGTGTGGCTGATTTATGGCTGTGCTTAAACCATGACACTGATGACCAGCACTCAAATAGAAAATGAGAGACATTAACATTTTTTTCCCTATGTGATTACTGTACTTTCTTTTTTTCTTATTTCTCTTTGTTTTTAAATGGACTTTATAGTCCTTGTCCTCATAGGTTTCTTTTTCATGTTTGCAATTCTCTATACCACATGAAAGGAGGAATTTCACCACTAGCCTCAGGCAAATTATAAATAGTACTGCTAAAGAACTGCAGTATGGGACAATCCCCAATCATATAAAAACATGCAGACAGAGAAATTTGCTCGAACTACAATTATGAGGTACAAGTCAATACTTTTATCCAGGGAAGGCGTCACAATGTTACTGAATTTCTGAATGTTTTTCTTCATTTTAACAAAATTTTAGGAAAGATAACAGAAAATAATATAATCATTCTAACTCTTTGTCTGGTCCTTGAAATGACCTACATCAAAAAGGAATATATTTTCAATTTCAGTTCAGTTAAAATTTTTCACTGCAAATGCATATAATGTGTTATGTCACTCATAATACAGGCAATCTGTGTTTCCCAGTAACTGGGCTTTGCACAAGTTACTGAGGTTATGGATAGAGAAACAATCTAGACTCTTCAGATATAACAGCTGCTCAAATGTACTGACTTCTCAGTTTGAGTGCTGCTGAGATAGAAATAGCCGGTGAAGCTGTTACAGAAATGTTTATGCGCAACTGAATTTGACAGGGCTTTTCAAAAGATGATGAAACGAAAATTCTTAGCACAAATTCTTACACCAAATGGGAAAAAAATATAAGTTCAAAAATAAAAAGTCTTCTGACATTGTAATGAATTGCTTCATGCGTAATCTAGTATTCATAAATATAAGGAGTTGCTTTTTCTAAGTTGCAACCCCATCATCTAAAAAGTTTCACTGGGTTTTTTCACTATTCATTTTAGCCTTTTTCTCTTTCCTTTTTTCCCTGGTGATTTTATTAAGGTGAAGTTTCAAATTATGGCCACCATAGAATCACTTTGATTGCAAGAGGGTTTGGTTTCAGCCTGACATCTTCCAGGTACTCCTTCCCTTCTCTGTCTCTCAATGTTCATCTGTCACTGCAGCACTCTGACACAGTTTCGTTACTATCTTCCTGCTTCAGATATTTGAGGTCACTTGGCAAGTCATGCTGAACATTGCACTGTCTCCGTTTCATAACATACACAAGTGCCTGTTTTTAAACATAAATAAAGCTCCACTTACATTACATCCCTAACAGTTTCTTTAGCAGGAATTTTGTTTACTCCATTGCTTTAATCTTAGGCAAGAGCCGGTTTTGTTGTAGACATGATTGTTTGCAAGCTCTTTCTCCCATGCTCAGTCGTGCTCTATCCCATCCAAAAACGTGTTCAGGATGATCTCAAATAGTTCAAGCTCCCAAATTACTTTAATAGAAAAGGAATATGAGAGAAATATATAGTTTTTCATAAACAGATAACACAAAGATCATGACATAGGAACCAAACCCAAACATTCCTTGGATAACAGCTTACTTATAAAATCTGTTTTTCTGCCAATATCCCATAAGCAAATAAAAAAAAAAAAGAAAGAAATTTGGAGTTATGCATGTAGTTCATCGCTGTGGTGAACCATTATCAGAAAGGTTTTATAATTTTTTGAAAGATTTCATATGTAGCACTGATTCAGCTAATTGGATCTATAAAGTATCAGTGTGCAGCCTCTAGCTCAAAAGTTGGAACCAGGTGGGCATATTGTTTCCAAGCAATATAATGTCTGGAGGTAGAGTTCTCCATAATCAATGAACATGTCAAGTCTGTCTCCGCTCTTACTTCCCGGGCAGTTTTGCTGTGCCTAGGGGAATGACATATGACTTCAGGCCTACCAAAAGTTACCCACTCTCAGCAGCTATGACAGGGACAAGGTACCATTTTCCACGCTTGCCTAAGTGCCTCATCCCAGCGTCCATTTGTGTCAGGATCAATGCCCTTGTGAGTGAGCGCAAAGATCAAGTTGTTTCGGAGTGTTGTGTCAGTCAGTCCTTAAGTTCTAGCACTGTTCTGAGCTGGGGATGTGACCTTGGTGACTGTCCCCACTAAAATAAAAGCCAAACAGAAGAATACAGAGCCTTACACATCCCTTCATTATTCACTTTAACATTCTCTGTGGAGGGAAAGAAGCAAAGACAGATTGTCTTTAAAAATCTCTGAATTCAGCAGTTATTAATAGAACAATTTAAGACGTTTAAGAACGATATAACTCCTGAAATGTTAGATTATCAGGAAAGATTTGTTTCATTAGTCCTTAGACATTTTACATTTCATACAGGAAATGGTAATTAGCACAATGATAGTCTTCAGTCCCATGAGAAGGTGTTGGCCTTCACATAACCAATAGCTACGCCAAGCAAAGGTTATGGTTATTTATTGCACAGCTTTCTATCTTCAGAAAGGTTTTACTCAATAAAAATTAAGATCACTTTTCCTCATATGCATTTTGCATCTTGAAATGAATTAATTAAAAATACACGGTAAGTTGTCTGCTCAAGACTAAAAGGGGTGTCCTACCTTAAGGTATATGTTCTGCATCATACTGTTCTGAGCTTGTTTAAACAATGAATGTGTTTCTTCCCTGCAATATTGCTTTGTCAAAGAATCACTTGGGACGTATGAATAAGAAAAAGGACTAATTACTTACACCCCTATAACACAGAATGGCTCAGCAAGCACTAGAAAGTTTATTATACTAAATGGCCATAAACAGGTCTACTGTTAACAGTTTTTAGGGCTTGGCTAAACAGGGACCATCTGTTTTCAGATGAAATATACTTGGGACAAAAATAATTTCAATGCCTTCTAAGCCACATCTAACCTGAGTATTGCCTTGTACCACGTAATAAAAAACATCTCCACTAGGTCCATGAATTCTGATAGACTGCACTGTTTGAGTGCTAGTTCTTGATCTTCTCCTTTGAGAATATTGTACAGTTTTGCACAGAGAATGGAAGTGGAAGGAAGGGAGATGAAAGGTTGCTTGCTAAAAAGCAGTCATCTAACTTGGGCAAACAGGTGCTTTTATCTTTTGTTGTTTGCTTTTATGAGATCATTCTAGTGTTTCAGATCTTTTGGGGTTTTCAACTATTTTCCATATGGAAATGTGGTATAGCATGGGCTATCAACATAAAAAATCCATAGATTTTCAGGATTCCCTTGTGGAAGTAACTTACTGGGGTAGTAGTAAATATAAGTGCAGTATTTGTAAATATAAGTTGTATTTGTTGCTTTTGAAGTTACAGCTCCATTTGCTGTGTGCTGACCCATGGGAAAAAGAACCCCAAAACAACCAATCAACCAAACAACAACAACAAAAAAAAAAAAAAAAAAAAACAAACCAAAACACAACATCAAACACTTGAGATTATTAAATATTGGGGGTTAGCTGGGAAATTTATTTCCAGGTATGACTGTCTGTCAGCATTAGTTGTGTGTTAAATTTTCTGCATTTGTGCCAGGAGAAAATAACATGAACAAAAAAGATTTTAGACCCAAGGCCTCATTTTTGCACTGCAGTATTTGAAAGGCATGTTTAAAATAAATTCTCCTTACTTATTCCTTATAAAACACTATCAATCATTGTTATTGTATTAGGGGGATTTCCGCAGAATAAATGCTGATAATGCTTGAAAACTTGACAGTGTTTATAAGCCAGCTTGGTGTGGTGTAGTTGATTGTTAATCTTGAGAAGACAAATATTACAGAAACTTCTGGCAATTTAAAATTGATATCTTTAATATGGTTATATATGGCATGAAATTAAACAAATTGAGCATAGAAATATGTTAAATGACATAAACAATCAGAATACTTTAAGTGTCTGTCAGTCACAATGTGCTTGGAAATTATTCAGTTATTTATACTTTAATTTTACTGATGTTTTGACAAACCATAGAAAATTCGTTGCATTTCTAATCATTATTTTTTATTTCAAAATCTATTTTTAAAATGTGAGTCTCTGTGAGAGGGGGAGGGTCCATTTGTCCATATATAATTTTTTTCTGTTGATAATAAGATAGAAAAGAAAAGCTTTCTCTTTCTAGACATTTGCACCCTGGCTATCTATTAAATCTATCTACATTAAATAAATTTATTATACAGATTTAAATTGAGGACTAGGACTATTTAGGAAAATATTATAACTGTGATTAAGTATTTCAGAATCCTTGCATGAGTTTCCCTGTACAAAATATGTGAGAAAATATATGATGACTTTGAAGCAGAAAGATAGCTTTAATAAAGTTGTCCTCATGTTAAATAAAGTTAGAACAAAATGAATTGGGGCACGGATTGGAAGGTGAATTTCAGGGGAGCGTTCAGATCCTTCTCTATGATTTGTCATGTCTCTTGAGGACAGTGTGTTATAATCCTATTTGCATTTCATACTCTGAACTTCACAGCAAATTTTACTATTAAATTCCAAAGTTTAATTCAGGTCCAACATACAGAAAACAGAAATTCTAATGCTGCTACAACTTACTGAGTCACAGCTAATAATACACTTTTGAATTTCTGTTATTACAATTTCAGAAAAGAAATAAGAATTTCTCAATTGATAACTGCATCTTGCAAAACCCAAGATGTACAAAAGAAACAGAAAAAGAGGCATGAAATTGAGCAAAACCTCATAAATGGCTGAGCACTGCCAACTAGTTCAGGAATTTAATGTACTTTTCCAAAAACTCTGCTTGTTCTGTGTAGAGAATTGAGCCAGTTCTTAGTGCAGAATAGAGCAATTCAGTCACATGCAGCAGTGTTACTCTTCCTTATTAGTACTTTATCTGATTAGAATAAAACCATATAATAGCCATCTAATACGAGTTATCAATGAGCTGTTGCTTTAAAAAGTGAGGATAAATATTATTCATTCTTGGAAATGAAATCAAGAGTAAATTAACCTGTTTTAATTAAAAAATAAATCAAGATCTAGTCCAAAGTAATAAACCTTAGCTATGTATGCATTATTCTATTTCTTTTTTAATATTTACTCTGCTCTTGTGAGACCTCACTTGGAGTACTGTGTCCAGTTCTGGTGTCCTCAACCTAAAAAGGACATGGAACTGTTGGAACAAGTCCAAAGGAGGGCCACGAGGATGATCAGGGGACTGGAGAACCTCCCATATAAAGACAGGCTGAGAAAGTTTGGGCTGTTCAGCCTGGAGAAGAGAAGGCTGCATGGAGACCTCCTAGCATCCTTCCAGTATCTGAAGGGGGCCTATACGGATGCTGGGGAGGGACACTTCATGAGAGACTGTAGTGAGAGAACAAGGGGTAACGGGTTCAGACTTAAACAGGGGAAGTTTAGATTGGATATGAGGAAGAAATTCTTTACTGTAAGGGTGGTGAGGCACCGGAATGGGCTGCCCAGGGAAGCTGTGAATGCTCCATCGCTGGCGGTGTTCAAGGCTGGATTCGACAAAGCCTTGGGTGACATGGTTTAGTGGGAGGTGTCCCTGCCCGTGGGAGGGAGGTTGGAACTAGATAATCTTAAGGTCTTTTCCAACCCGAACTATTCTGGGATTCTACGATTCTATGTTGCAATTTAGTTCCATGTCTCTGAAAAAAATTTAGTTTCCCAACATCCACAAGAAAAATAACCTCTTATTTTAGTTTTTATCTATAATTTATACTCAAAGATATCTAGAAACATTACAGGCTTTATATAGATGTTAGCCACTCATTAATTCCTCCTTCCACAAGTCTGCAATATAGAAATATCCACATAGAAATTACGGATATCTTTGTTTATATGAAAGCATGATAAAAGATAACATTCAGTTCCAAAGCACTGCTCAGAATCTAAAGGATTTAGTCTTTCACACCATCTTTCTAACATCCTTGTCTGCTGTAGCTGTTAAACTACTGGTGTACGCAACAGAATGTTGACACAAACAATAGAAGATTATTACTTTAAAAGATAAAAAAAAAGACAATAAACATCCCTAGTATAAGGTACAAATAGTTCAGTAGATTCTAACTTAATCCAATCATATGTGGACAGTAAAATAAATATTCATTTCAAATTAACCACTGATTGTAAAATTTATCTGCACATCACAGATACTAGGCTCGCTAATCTTTAAACTAATTAGTAAGCAGGGCCTACATACAAATTAGTATGTATGCTGTAGGAAACAAGGAAACAAAGCATAAACCAACTTCTGTAGTGCTCAGTAACAAATGCAGAATTATAAAAACAGGTTTATTTGGCATGTATTTTCAGCTAAGCATACATTATTGTACATGTATGGATGCATGTTGATAAATCTAAATACACAAGCCAATAAAAATAACATTCAAATACTTGTTTAAACAAATGGGGTATGGCTTACACCCTGTGATTCACCACTGCGGCATACAAATAAGTCAGATCCTGGGAAACTCAGAGCTATAACATAACCACACTACAGGAAGAATCAATTCGCGAAGAGAATAATACAACACTCTCACAAATGATGGCAATTTAATTGTGCCCTTGAGGACAGTGAAGCATCCTCAGCTATTGAATTTTGGTTGCTATGAAGTAGGAACTCAAAAATTGAAACTCAAGGATGAACTTAGCAGGTTCTATGCGCACTTTTACTTATTGATAAATAAATAAATAGAACTTAGACTAACTAAACCATAAGGCTTAATCGACTTTCAACAAAGTCCTATTAATTAGTGCAAGATCAATCAATAGTAAATAAATCCAACACCATGGCTTCCCAATGACACATCTCCCTCTATTTCTCTAGTGGAAGCTCCCAAGTGACTAGAGGGAATAATCAGTCATGTCTTCAACTGAATCAAACTTTAATGATGGACACATCCATTATAAGACTTGATGCAAGTGCAGCACTCCTCATGGAGCATAGGCTATCCTTCATAAGCCATTAATTTTCTTCAGTGACTATCATGGGGTCACCTAGAACTTGGCTGGTTTAACATATTCATGACTGTGATACATTCTTTTGTGTTTTCATGAATTTCAAAATTAACATGGAATTTTCTAATAGCTTCAAAAAGCCCATTTCTACAGAATCTGTATTTTGTCATAGTTTTCTTTGGATGTGAATCAGTCATTGTCTTCCCTGCAGCTGAAGACAATACTTTCAGGTGTCAAACTAGATAATAATGCTGTATGTCCTTTTAAATCTTTTTGGCAGTCATCATTTCCAGTTCCAGAAAATTATCTTTATGACCCAAACACAATTCTGCCTCCATGTTAGCTTGTGTGTCATTCTGTCTATTCCATATTAAGAGCTATCATTGACCCTTACGGTTTTATTCTTCTATTTTATTTAAATATAGATGCAATGATGCTCTAAGTCAAAAAAGATTTATGTTTGTGTCCATGTCCACGTGTAAGAGGAGGCGGTATTGCTCTTGCTCACCCATTTGTCACAAAACAATGCATTTGTGCTGGTTAAGTGGGTATGCTTAGAACATGCTAAGTATGTCACTGAGTCCCTTTGCCCTTTTCCATTACTCATACTTTGAAAGATTAATACTAGCTTTAATTAACAGTTTGAATTGTCTTTGGGAGTTGTCTTGAGGCTTCACCTCAGTCTCAGGCTTTTAGCTTGAAGTTATACTAGAGAAACACCAACTGAGAAGGTACTTTTTGCACTCTTTCTGTATTTTAGTCTTTATATAATACCTTATTTCTAAAACAGTAACTTCTAATACAAAAGATGCACTTTATCTTTTTCTTAAAATACGTCAGGTGTCTGCATGGCTGCTGAAGATTTCTGTGTCCTGTGTGCCAACTCTAAATAGGAGTCTCACAAAAAGCCATCAAAGATCTTTGTTCTGCTAGAAGGCACATTTTGGAAGTTGAGTTGTTAGTTACAGGAAGAAATTAGCCGGATACAGGCGAGAGCAGATGTCAGCCATAGCATCTTAGCGTGCATCAAGGATGTTAGGGAGAAACCTAAGTCTGCTGGGAACAGACTCCTCAAGGGAGAGTCACCGGAGCATTTCTTCAGTGCATTGACAGCTTGCAAGACTTTCATGTTGATCATAAAAACTGTCTCACCTGACTTTTATGCCAAACAATGGTCACAAACTTCTATTTTCGAAAGGGCTATGATGCTTGCTCTAAACTTGTTTATGGCTACCTCAGAACTTCTATCCGCTCCTTTTCACAAATTTACCTTTTAGAGTGTATCAATACTACGTACTGAGCCAGATGACATTCCCCCATCCCATATTATTATCATGGCTGATTTGTAAAATTCACCTTGTAGTGGAAATTTCAAAGCTAGTATGCTTCAGACTTTAATGAAGTTAAAAAAATCCGTCAATTTATTTCTTCTCAGTGTAGTATATATCTCATATATATATTTATAGACGTATATAAATAATTTTACATCAATATATACAGATGAATGATCCCTAGATTTTTGTGCATACAACTGAATCATAGAATCATAAAATAGTTAGGGTTGGAAAGGACCTTAAGATCATCTAGTTCCAACCCCCGTCCCACGGGCAGGGACACCTCCCACTAAACCATGCCACCCAAGGCTATGTCCAATCCAGTCTTGAACACCGCCAGCGATGGAGCATTCACAACTTCCCTGGGCAACCCATTCCAGTGCCTCACCACCCTCACAGTAAAGAATTTCTTCCTCATATCCAATCTAAACTTCCCCTGTTTAAGTTTGAAGCCGTTACCCCTTGTCCTGTCACTACAGTCTCTCATGAAGTGTCCCTCCCCAGCATCCGTATAGGCCCCCTTCAGATACTGGAAGGATGCTAGGAGGTCTCCATGCAGCCTTCTCTTCTCCAGGCTGAACAGCCCAAACTTTCTCAGCCTGTCTTTATACGGGAGGTTCTCCAGTCCCCTGATCATCCTCGTGGCCCTCCTTTGGACTTGTTCCAACAGTTCCATGTCCTTTTTGTGTTGAGGACACCAGAACTGGACACAATACTCCAAGTGAGTTCTCACGAGAGAATGAGGAGTTCTTTATTTCAATTCCATTTCCAGTTCAGCTTTCAGTTTCCTACACAGGGTTTCTTTAGTACTTCATGTTTTTTCTTTACCAGACCTCCACTGTATGTGTTATAAATTTATTATTTTAAATATTTTTCTTAATATTTCCTATTTAAAATATTATTATAAGTTATTAATTTTATTTATTTTATTTTCTTATCTCACTTTATCCATTACTATTGAAAAAAATTCTTGACATGAAAATGCAGACCAATTTTGAATAAAGTATACAACCAATTTTCAGGTCTTTATTTTCTTTTGTTTATCATTAAAGGCTCTATGGATTTGTTTTTATTCATATAAGTGCAATTGTTTGTCTGTTCTCAATTTTTTGCACTCTTTCCGACTAGCAAATGCTGTTACTGTGATGACAAGAGCCAGAAATAAGTATAATGATACATAGATAAGATTTTTAAAGAATTTAAGTATTTTGACTTTGTAGTTAATAGCTGTTAGATCACTCAAGGAATTACACCTGTAAAATGCAATTATTTTCTACCACACTTGTGCCTGTACTTGTAAGTTCACTGCCTTTCCCATTAAGTTTCTCAAGACTGAAATTCTCCTGTGCTCATCCTTTGTAGGGCAGATGGAAAGAAACTATCAGTCCTAAGTAGTTCAAATCCCTCGTCTTGGAAAAAGCAACCTTCACCTTCCGGTTATAAATAAGTCTGTTTCTCAGCAGCTTTGGGGAAATAACTTTTCCTATGTTACCAAAAAACAATGAGAAAGACCACTAAAGAGAGGATTACTGATCTGTAAATTACTATCCATGTCAATTTTAGTGTTATTTTGTATAATTTGTATTCAGTCTTTCCATCTCTGATATCTCTGAACCCAGTATTCTTGCCCTGCTGTTGGAATAGTGGAATCTTAGTGATGTGCTGATAGAGCGATTAAAGGAGACTAATGAGAAAAGGACCCAGTTAGTCAGAGGCAGACTTTGCTATAGTTGGTATGAGAAGTAGCCAGAAGATAGGCTGGGGTGAGAGGTAGAGGGTAAAGGACTTGAGGAGTTCCAGTAGTGGTCAACAGGAGATACAGATCTGAAATAGTTCAGGTAAAGTTTATTTATTTTTTTTTTCTTCCAGATGAGAACTGAATTTTTTCATGGAACAGGTTGTTTTTCAATTATAAGCCCACAGAGATGAAAGCCCAGCAAGAGTTTGACAAAAGCGCAGTCAATTTTGATCTGATTATTTCCGAATTAGCACAAGTGCCTTGTGGGAAATCAGGCAAACCTTACCTCCTTCTCTCAGTCTCTGAAGCCTGCAGCTGGTGCTAATGGTTAGGTTATGGGACCTGAGAAAGCGACAATGAAACAGACACCAGTCTAACAATACTTCTGTGTGGGTCTCGCATATTAAAATTAAATTGCTGCTAAACCTGGAAAAACATACAGTTCTAAATTGGAAAAGGAGATACAGCACGACTTTTTACTGACTTCAAGATCATCGAGTATGAAAACTGCAAATAATAATTTTTAATCAATTTGAAAAGCCGTGATAAACCATGTCTGGTATTATTGAACACTAATAATTACCCTGAAGTCATTCAGGAATATAATCTACTATAATTTATACAATTCTGATTTTTAACCAGCAATAGGTGTGCATTCTTCTAGCAGTTACTGAGGTTAAAATATGGATCTGTGCTTTCAAAAGGAAACCTACTTCTTGACAACTTCTCTGGGTAATTATATAATCTAGAAGGTAGTCTAGAATGCAATTTAAAAGTCATCCGTTAGTTTGCTAACTTCCAATAGGCATTCCACAGCAAATTTTTTACAATAATATATTTTAGAATAATCAACAATTTCCAATTATTTTTCCTTATATTTTCTGAATTTCCACCAAGTTGAAGAACTATACACACCTTCAGTCTGACTCTTCAGCAAATGCTCTTTCTGTTTTGTTTGTTTGTTTGTTTGTTTTTGTTTGCGGTTCTGGTGGTGGTTTTGTAGTTTGGGGTTTTTTGGGGGGCTTTTTGGTTTTTGTTGGGTGGGTTTTTTTTTAATTTTATGTAAAAATATGTCTCATGCACATCAATTTGAAACCTCTTTCTGTTTTACAAGAAAAATATAAGTTTTGTTATTTCTTAATTATACATCTGATCATGTTAGAATTTTGTTGGTTTATGATGCCCTTGACAGAGGATGTTGAATCTAGATGATCTTAAGGTCCTTTCCAACCCTAACTATTCTATGATTTTATGATTCTATGATAACAAGTCTATGCCCTATAAAATGGAAAAAAATTTGGAAAACCAATGCTCATAAATGGCAGCTGGGAATATCCCATAGACATCAACAGTGAAGATAAGAATTAAGTGTGAGTTTCAGGTTGTCTGTGGGGATACTGGCATTTATGCAGCTGATGATTGGCTGCTTAGGTAGGTGGTCTACTTCTCCAAAATAAATGTTGCACAAATCTTGTTCTGTTTGTTTACTTTTTAATATTTCTTTTTCAGGAACTTCTCTGGGGTAGATTGTCATAACACTACCATGGAAAAAGAAATACTATCACAGCAAAATATCCCAGAAACTCTGTGTCTAGCAAATAACTGTTCTCAGGAATGTCATGGATGAGTGGTATGAGGAATGATCATGGGTATGAAGATGAAGAATGAAGCTGAGGAAGACCAGTGCCCTTTCAGTAAATTACTTCCCCTATTTGAGCTAGACTGATATAACAACCTTTAAAGTCTCTGAGAAATTGCTGTAGCACTGCAAAATTCAATGGACTAGATGACATGGAAGTTTATAAGAAGTCATGTGGACTCTATTTTCTGTGGAGAGTTGTGATTTTCTACAAGGAAGGATTTTTGTTATTCCTTCTTTTGCCTTACTTCTACGTGTTTAAATACAATTTTAAACAGTTTTAGAAATTATCAAATCCTTTTTCTTCCTTAAATAAGAAAGTATGCATAAACTCATACTGTGTAGAATTCCATAGTCAGTCTTTTGACTCAAAGTTGAACATTTATTTGCCAGCATCTATCCAACAAAAACACTGATTCTAAGAACCAGTATCTGAGATGTAATTATAATATAATCCACTTCAGTTAAATACAAAATTAATTTCTGCTTCAGTTGTCATAGTCCTTTTGCGTATGTAATGACCCTGCAAAATTACAAGTTACCTACCAAACCATACTTTCATGATCGTACAGAACATATAATAATATAATAATAATTTAAACAACCCCCCGTTAATATATTTTTCACATGCCTGACAATGATAGTATCTTTTTGCTGCCCTGCACCTTAATTTCCTTGCTCCAAAAGGAATACTAAACCCCTTTGTAAAGTTCTCTGCAATCTAATAAAATTGCTCTATAAAAATTTGATATTATGTGCCTTTATTATTGTTTACCTAAACTGTTAAAAAATCCTATCATGACAGAATGAGCTCTTCCATAAGGACTGATGAAGGCAGTTAAGGAAAGATTCAATATTTGGTTCAGAGTGAATAAAAACCCAAAAGAAACTACATAATAAAGCCCTGTAAAAGCTGGGTGTTTTCTTTGTTTTGTTTTTGGGGGTGCTTTTTGTTTTGTTTTGAATTCAGGTTATCAAAATGGTTAATACTTCATGAAAAGGCAAGTTGGACAATAAACAGACCAAAACCAAACATAATTATTGGAGCAATTGCAAGGTGCCTGTAAGGAAGAAACGGTATAAAAGATATTATGGCTGATCACAGTTGCAGCAGTCCTTAAAAATATCACTACAAGTTTGCGAGCTCTCACCTTGTGCCCCTGGAGATGCATGGGAAGCATGTTTGCTTTTACTCAGTTCAATCTCTAATTTTCCTGGATAGTTCAGAAACCCAGTCTGTCAACAATCCTCCTTTATTTGGACAATTTTCATTTTCTTGTTATGGAGAGCCAGAAAACTCATCTGTAAATCAAGACTTCCTTAGAGCACAAGA
The DNA here is from genome assembly GCA_028858755.1 of Ara ararauna. NCBI lineage: Eukaryota > Metazoa > Chordata > Aves > Psittaciformes > Psittacidae > Ara > Ara ararauna. Next base: position 57,748,971 of record CM054377.1, on the reverse strand, counting down.
AATCAAATAATTTTGATGTTATTGTAGAAAGCAAAGATATTGCTGATGTTAAGGCACAAAAATGGGGAGTTAGGGCGTGGATACGGGTGCTATTTATGGTTCAGCTCACGATCTACAAGTAATGTGGAACGTAGTCCCTCAGGGTCTCTATTTCCAGTTAAGCATCAGAAGGATAAAAACAACAGCAAATTTTACCGGGGCTTGGGGAGATCAAATCCGTGAATGTTGATAGCAGCTATGGGGTAGAGTGATAAAGGAACTAGAGAAATAGGAAAAGGTGAATCAAAAGGGAAGAACAGTTTATTTGCTTCAGAAAGCACCTCTGCAAAGGCTCAATTTCCTCATTCTTAACTCGTCCTTCAGGCCTTGGTCAGGCCTTTGGAGTGGAGTTCTGCAACTGAGCTTTTAAAAAGATACCTTCTCAAAAAAACAAGAAATCCAATTTCTACCAAATTCTGGTATACTATCAGTATACTTCTTGAAAAATCTCATTTCAAATGCTTCACTTTTTAAAGAGTGAGTAGATTGTCCTCATGGGTCTCCCCTGGCTGCTTGAAGAAAAGCCCTAGTGAATTTTCTACTATATTTAAATTCAGTACAGCTAGTACATGTTACAACTGATGCATGTTTGTATTGTGCTCACTTATAAGATATGGAGCTTTAAGGAACTACAGATCTAAGTTCTGAACCATTTCTCTACCTTGGGCAACTTGATTTGACATGTCTTTTTCATTGTTTTTCCCTTGAGGTTTCTGATGAACATACAGACAAAAAGGGAAGCTCTAGCTTCTTCAAATATCTATCCTTAGGATAAAGAATTTGGAGTCACAACTGCATATTTTTGAGTTCTGTCATCATTAGTCCCTAATGAAGGAGTGGTACAAAGAACCATGATACCATTGTTTCAGCTTTCTGCTTTTAATTCCACCTACTGTGGTAAAAAAAAATGAAGGAGAACCAGTCGTCTAGAAGGCCTAGAGATGAAGTCACAAGACTTGTGCTTTTTAGGAATTAAATTTTTTTTCCTGGCAAACTCCTTGGGCAATAATCTTGAGCAAGTCATTTAACCTCTTTGTTCCAGATCCTCAAAGGTGCTTAGGTATATAATTTCCATTAATTTCTGTCAGATTAGCGAGGATCTATGTGCCCCAGTCCTCTATGTGAAAAATAGAGATTCTGCTTCTGTACATCATAGAGGCCTTCTGTGTATCTTGACAAATGTGTTTATTAATGTACTTAGTTACTCGGGTGATGATGGCTCTACCTAAAATAAAGTGACTTGATTCAGTAATTGCCACCTAATACCACTGAGACCAAGAGCTAGAAATTGCTCAAAAGGTACAAATATACCTAGATAAGAAAGAAAGGAAAAGCCCCAAGAATTGTGGTAGGAAAAAAAAAAAAAAAAAAGGTTTTCTTTTAAATTTTGAAAACAGTTTTTTCTAGTCAGAAGCTGCAAGGCAAATGCTAGCTGGTGCAGAAGATTATCAAAGATTCACTTTTAGGGCCACAGTATCAGTTCTAACAGAATCCCTTTAAAATAAATGCCCTCTTTTTTCTCCAGACATCACGTAGGAGTTGAAAAGATAATTGATGCACAGCTTTTAAAAAGGAGGGTATTTAAGATGGGATTTTTCAGGGAATACAGGACAGTTAAGTGCTGAGACCTTATAGGAACTCAACAAAAAAGCATTTTTTGCTCCCTAAAATGCCTTGGAGAAGTTCACTTGTAGAAAGTCTGTTTGTGAATCCCTTGCTGATGCAGAAAACCAATAGAAAAGTTACATGGTTAAGAGTCTTAAGGATTGTATCTATTTGGGCTGATAGCTTTAACCAGTATGTGATGGCCTGAGAACTGTGCCATACATGAAAACACCAGCAGGGAAATGAAGAAGTAGATCTTACTGAAAACACAGTGGGCTCTGCTCCACTTCAAAGTGGAGGTTAATACTGGACACTGGTTCCCAAATTCAGAAAAGGCAAGCATAACAGTATGTGTGCTGTTCACCCTTATCAATAGTCAGTTTTGAACATTGCTTGGAAAGTGTTCAGAAAGCAATTATATGATCGTAAAAAGGTGGGAGATCATTGCAGAAAACTTGGTATGACTGTTCTTTAACTGAAGAATTTGGAGAATTTCAGGCAATGTCAGGTGGTCAGCAAGTTTAAGGGCAGTAGCTACATTACAAAACAATTCTACTGTTCTTGAGAATTTGAGGTTTTTAGTGGAAGAAAATATTAGTTGTACCATACCATTTTGAATTAAATACGTGCTGTGGTTTAAGCCGTAAATCACACAGCCCGTTCTCTCACTCCCTTCCCCCTCTTTCTTCCCCCCGCTCCTGGGTGGATGGGGACGAGAATCAAAAGAATGCAACTCCCACAGGTTGAGATAAGAACAGTTTAGTAACTAAAGTATAACACAAGACCACTACTGCTACCAGCAATAATAATAATGACAAGGCAAATACAAGGAAAGAATACAAACGCTCATCACTATACGCAGCCCAAGCCAGCAGTGCACCCTCACCCTTCCGGGTCTCTGATCTCTGCTTTACATCCTGGGCATGACATGCTGTGGCATGGAATACCTCTTTGGTCAGTTTGGGTCAGGTGTCCTGTCTGCGCTTCCTCCCGGCTCCCCTCCTCCCTGACAGAGCATGAGACTCAGAAAGTCCTTGGTCAGACAAAACACTACCAAGCAGTAACTGAAAACACTGGTGTTATCAGCGCTGCTCCCTGGCCCAAAATCAAAAACACAGCACTGCACCAGCTACCAAGAAGGAGAAAAATGACTGCTGCTGCTGAACCCATGACAGTATCCACCTCTTATTCCAAACCATTCACGTCATGCTCAGATCCCACATTTTCAATATACCATCACATGCATAGATATATATGTACACACACACACACAGAGGGGTAGAGATCACCCCTTAGTGCATGGATCAATCCCTACAAAGCTGCTGAGTCCATTCAGTCTGTGACATCAGGCTCCATTTCTTGTAGCATACTTTAAGAGCAGTGGAGGTTGTGTGCATTGTTCACACTCATGAATAACCTGGGCAATAGTGTCCACTGCTAAGTCCACCCCTCAATCATGAGTCCATCTGTATGCTGCATCTCTGCCCTGATGGCCTCAAGTGTCATGGGCCCACCAGGCTCAAAATAATTCACTCTCCCCTCCAGCAGTTTCTGCAGCTTGTCGCTGGGGACTCCATACAACTGTCTTCCATCTCCGACTCTTCCAAAGCACTGGAGTCGCACAGTGGACTAGATACTTGCCCATGCAGTCCTACACACCCTGCCACTCATGACTGTCCAGCTGCAGGGAAAACCTCTTGGCCCTCCTACATCATTGTCTAACCCCAGACAGGGTCCAAACATGACTCTGCTTAACTCTCGGGACCAGATGAAGTGGTCCTGGGTAAAACACTCTCTGTATGCATGCCAACATGCTGATTCCCATCACAATCAGCAGGCAGGTCTCAAGGGTACCCAAAGTCCTTTGAAACCCTTCAGAACTCTCAAACGAGGCTGCTGTGTTTGTCACTGGGGCTGGTGTAGCTGCTGTGCTTGTCGGCTCTCTCACCACTAGCTTCTCTTTGTCTGAGTCCCGATCTTCCTCCTCTGCCTTGCTGGGAAGTGCTGCGTGGTCTCCTGCATCCTCCTGGGGCTCGGGCTCAGCTACAAGGCTCGGCTTCTCTACCGTCATTTCCTCCCGCTCCTCGGCAGCTGCCGGGCTGGGCTCGGCGGGGGGATTCACCTCCTCTGCCACCTCCTTCGTGGCCTCCTGGTCCCGGAGACCATGCTCCCGGGCTGGTTCCGCCGCTGGCGGCTCCCAGGGCCGCCCACCCTCTGCTCCCCACAGCCTCCCAAAGACAGAGACAAGGACGAGGGCCAGGACGTCCGACCCTCCCGGCTTCTGGCGCCCACCCGTGTTACAAGCCATTCCAATAAAGTACAATGAAACAAGAACCGTAAACCAAAACCCATATCCGAAAAATGCTAAGATAACAAATACTGGCTGTAAGTAAGGTACAACAGGCTGAAACCAGGAACTCAAGAGAATCAAGAGTAACAACCTTGAGAGCCAATAAATCAGCACTGTGACGAGTGGTTATTAATCCTGTTGTTATCTCAACCCTTCATGCCCTACGTTGGGCACCAAAAAGATCTGTCGAGGTTTAAGCCGTAAATCACGCTGCCCCTTCTCTCACTCACTCCCTTCTCTTTCTTACCCCCCACTCCTAGGTGGATGGGGACCAGAATCAAAAGAATGTAACTCCCACAGGTTGAGATAAGAACCGTTTAGTAACTAAAGTGTAACACAAATTACTACTGCTACCACCAGTAATAATAATGACAAGGCAAATACAAGGAAAAAATACAAACGCTCACCACGTAAAACCTAGCCCGACCAAGCAGTGCACCCCCCACCCTGCCGGGTCTCTGCTCTCTGCTTTACATCCTGGGCATGATGTGCTGTGGTATGGAATACCTCTTTGGTCAGTTTGGGTCAGGTGTCTTGTCTCTGCTTCTTCCCGGCTTCCCCTCGTCCCTGGCAGAGCATGAGACTCAGAAAGTCCTTGGTCAGACCAAAATGTTACCAAATGATAACTGAAGCACTGGTGTTATCAGTGCTGCTCCCGGGCCCAAAATCAAAAAGACAGCTCTGCACCAGCTACCAAGAAGGAGAAAAAATGACTGCTGCTGCTGAACCCATGAAAGTACTGCATATTTCCTTGGGTTTTATCATAGTTTTAGGGGTCTGAGAATATGAAATTGAAAGAGATAGAATAAGCTACAAAAGAAATCAGTTTAATAGCTTAATATTTTCTGTAAAACATTTATTGAAAGCATGAGAATGGATGTATCGACCAGTATTTGGACAGTAATTCCTCAGTCAAGTCAGAGCACTAATCATGGGAAATTACACGGCTTTACAAACGTGAGCAAGAACCCATCTTTCTAAATTTTTACAAACTCCCATTCATTGAAACAGAAAATTCTGTATCATTTATATGAATTCACAGCCTGGATGAAGGAAGAGTGTTAACTATGCCTTCTAACCTTTCAAGGATGGGTGACTTAACTAAGAGCTAAAGATGTTTCTGCAAGAATTTGCTAAAGGAACAGAGCCATACTGAAGAAGCAATTGGCACTATCTATTCAAAGTGTATCTGAAATGCTGTGCTTTTTTTGTTTCAAATATACTATTAAATTCCTATGAGTCTCTTTGTTCACACTAACATTGATCAGTGTGTTGATAGTATAGTTAGAAAGTGATATCAAGTTTTATAAATCTGGTGCTTTATACTTACTGTCAAAAATGCATGGAGAAAGTTTATCTCAAATTTTCAGTTAAGCACTTAAACAGAATTCATACAGCTTTAAGGTGGTGGAATCATACAGCGATCAACTTTTCCACGAGCACTCATTTTGGAAAAAAATGATAGCGACGATGATTCTTCAGCTGGCTGTGAGTGAAAAAGGAGTGGGAATGGAAGGTTATTAAAAAACAGAAAAATCAACTATGTGGTATTAACATCTTTTCATTACTACTTGTTTTTATTATTTTGACTTATGGAGATTAAGGTTTAGCTGTATCTTTGATAAATCATAAAGCTAGTAGCTTCAAAGCACTCATTTAAAGGGTATAGAATTTTAACCAAAACACTTCATTCTCCTTGAAGTTCTTATTCAATATAACTTTAATATTTTACAAAAGTAGCTAAGTATGCAGATTCCCACCCCCCAACCCCCCCACCCCCGTATAATTATTCTGCACAACAATGTGTGTGTCCTGGGTTCAGCAGTAGCAGTCATTTTCTCCTTCTTAGTAGCTGGTGTAGCTAGCTGTAAACACAGCAGCTATGCCAGCCCCAGCGACAAGTACATTAGCTACTCAAACTTTGACTGTAACAGACAGTGCAGCTGCTCACCAAAAAGAACTGCCGTGGTTTAAGTCCAGTCAGCCACGTAGCTCACTCCCTCACTCCCTCCTCTTTCTTTGATGGGGATGGGGAGAAGAATCCAAAGAATGTAACTCCCATGGGTTGAGATAAGAGCGGTCCAGTAACTGAGGTATAACACAAACCACTGCTGCTACCACCAATATTAATAACGACAAGAGAAACAACAAGGGAAAAGAATACAATTGCTCACCACCCATATCCAGCCTGACCGAGCAGTGAACTAACTCTTCCGGGTTCCTGCCCCCAGTTTTTACATCCTGGGCATGATGTGCTGTGGCATGGAATAGCTCTTTGGTCAGTTTGGGTCAGGTGACTTGTCTCTGCTTCCTCCCAGCTTCCACTCCTCCCTGGCAGAGCATGAGACTCAGAAAGTCCTTGGTCAGACTAAACATTTGAGCAGTAACTAAAAACATCAGTGTTTATCAGTGCTGTTCCCAGGCCAAAAGTAAAAAACACAGCTCTGCACCAGCTACGAAGAGGGAGAAAAATGACTGCTACTGCTGAACCCAGGACAGCATGCAACATCCTGAAGCAGTTTTTATACCAGCAAGGTTATGCATGCAGTGACAATACGCATGTATCAAATTCAAAGACCCACAGCCTATTTGGAGGAGAAACAATGGTCCTAAAAAGGAGCTTGTACTAAGTCAGATTTAATATCCTATATACTTAGCTTAAGAAACAGACTGTGAACCACTTGTGAATGGGATAAAGCTAAAATGGTTTCTCAAACAAATTTCCAAAATGTATCCTCAGCTCTATTCCTTTGAAGTGCAGCTCTTGACAAAGAAATAAATATTATTATAAATCCCCAAAAGGCAATGGACTAAAATATTTCTGTCACTTTTCCTGATAAAACTCTCAACAGAGGTTGATGACATTTGACACACAAGAGTAAGAAACTACAAGCTAGCATCTCTGAATCACTCATGCCTGTGAATTTTCACTAGTGAACCTACACAGAACCTCATGTTTGAACCTGGTGTGCTTGTTTTCCCGTTTTCATCTCTTTACTGACGTCTCAGTTTATCTCTTGACATGTGTTGCAGCGCCGCTTAGCTCCCCAGTCATTCAAATTGCCTTTTGCATAAAGTGTGTCACAGCCCCTGCCTGTGTCTTTCTGCTGGGGAGAGGAGGAGGGGACACAGGGACATTGTGCAGGCTTAAGTCTCACTCTGGAGTTTGGACATAACTCAGTCATCAAAATATATATCTAGATCTCAAATGCCCAAATGCCATAAAATATATTTATTTCTTATGAATTTTTAAATACCTCTCTTTCATTACTTTATTATGTTTTAGTTACAGCAGCTTAGAACACTTTATTTTTCACTTTATATAACAAGAACCAGATGAAACCCAAGTGTGCTTACTCTTGACCTTGTTAATAAAGTTGCAGTCATACGCATTTTGTTCTGTATCAAATTAATAAAATCTGTATCTATTCTTAGATATCACAAAATGGAAACATCTCAAGGAACATGTTCCATTTTCTTCTCAATCTGAAATTTTGCAAAAGGTTGAAGTCAAATATCTGGGAGGTGAAGGTCTTCCCATGTGTATATTTTTCCATCACTGGCACATGTCCTTGAGTCTTGGTTCTATTAATAAGGTATTTAGTTAAGTGTAATATTAATTGTGCATGCCTTTTCCAAAATGATTACAGGGCTGGGAAAAAAAGAAAAAAACCCCAAACAACCCAAACATAACAATGTTCAGTTTTGATGATGGCAAATGAGAGGTGCCCTAACATTTCTTTTATCAGTTTTTAAATTTACTCTATTCATTCAAATTTATTTTCCTTCACATGAAGGAAGTGGAATAGGAATCACACAATAGCTATTTTATTTGTAATAATAATATAATAATATTTTGATTGTTCATGTATATCTTACACCGTTTTTCAGCTAGACTGTCATAAACCAATAAAGTCTGCTTTCACACCTCCCTTGCATCCATCAGCCAAGGATTATAAGGCATTTTTAATGCAAGTAAATAAAGTAAAAGGAAATTTTTTTTCCAAATTCTTGAAAGCTTTGCTATAAAAGACTACTGCTTCCAATTTGCTGCCAAAATATTAACATCCGCCATACGTAATTCCTTTTTCCATTTCTTGACCTTACTAACTTCAGTTGTTGCAAATTGCTTCAGCTTACTGATTCAGCCCATCTGGCACTAGAACAGTTTAATCCCCTCTCACTCTCTTCTTTCTGTCATGTCCATCTCTCTTCCCCAAGTCCTCTGAGAATCCAATCAAAATGAAATATTGATGAATTAGACAATATGATATATTCTGATTCTGAGTTGAAAGTCTTACATGCCCTTAAGGAAGCAAAGTAATAGCTCAAAAATTTGGAAGCAACTAAGCAGTGAAAATTTATTTACTGAAAATTAAATCTTGAGTAACATTCTTTATTTGCTTTATGTGATGAAGTGCTGTATATGTGATATATTGCTAGAAAGAGAGGGAAGACAGACAAAACAGATTGATACACAGGAATGGATAAAACAATGCACCTCCAAAACTTGAAAATTCCATAAAAAAGTCTCTATACTCCATCAGCATGGCGTTTTAGCTATTAATTTCTGATGCAGTGCTAAAACTTTCATACATTTTCTTTCAGAATTGTTTGAAAATTTTGGACCATGGACCAAGGCAAGTAATATTACCCCATACCTTTAGCCTAGGCCCTGCTAAGTAACCTAATATTAGAGCTCATCATGTAATCAAAGTATTAGATTACATCATGTAATCAAAGTAGGAGGAGACCAACATTTAATGATAGGCAAATGTTCTTTCACTAATGATGGGACTATAGTATCCTTATTTATAAGCACAAATTTCTTGTCTTAATTTTTTTTTTTTTTTGTTAATGTCCTGAAACTCTGAATAATAAAGAAAAGAATCTGTTTTTCTGGAACCATATTCATGGCCAAGGCAAGAGAGGCAGGAAAAGAGCAAGAAGATAACCTGAATGGTATTTTTAGCTGTGGCTAGTTCTTTATCAAAACTTATATTGTAGTACTTTTTCCTCTGACAGTCGCCGGTAGAAGTAAACATACTGAAGGTTAATTGAAGCATTTCATTAGTCTTTTTCTTTCTGCTTTCCATTTACAAGGACACATCTCATCATGTTTGTATTAAGTCATGTAATAAAACACTTTATTCTAGACCCTGGCCTCCCTAGGAGCTATAGTTCACCCTAAGAGGTTGTCACCTAAGTTGCTTACCGTAGCTGGATTCCAGGACTGTTTATTTAATTACTCTTCCTTGGTGTACTGCCAGTACACAATGAACAATCATATCGTCTGTCTTTCACTTTGCTCCATCACCTACTGTCTCATAACTAACAAGCTGAACTAAACTTGTGGAAAAAGGAGCACAAGAAAACACTTTCAATTAAAAGTGGATGAAACCTATGCCCCTTGAGGGTATAGCCCAAAACACATTTTCCATGGAAAATAAAAACAGTTTAGTAATAAAGCCTTATTTGACCTAGAACTATGACTACCTGAAACTAGGATTTAGTCAACCCAAAACAGAATTTAAATTACATAGGCCCAGTAGCTCAATCCAAAACCTCCTTGTTTAACATTGTCTCCCTTACTCTGAAGGTGCCTTGAGGCATCATTGCTTGATAAAAGTTGTGCCTTTGCATACTATTCCCTTTCTGTATGTGTTCAAACCTTCCTCAGGCTTAGAAGTGTAGCACCTACCCAACCTAAGCTTAAGCAGAAAGTTAAATCTTCTCCACAGGGTTCTATCAGGATCTCAGTCTAATGACCATTCCCTGATCACACCAAATACATAGCAGTTATGAAAGATTCTTCTCAAAGGTATGTATGACTTTGCTTTTTTATTATAGGTCTGTTAAAGGAAGAGATGGTAGCTAGAAGATACATCCAAGCTGATGTATAGTGTTATGACTTATATGAAGCAGCTTGAATATTAGCATGGAATTCAGCCCGTCAGAATTTGAACCCCCACCTATCTGTAAAGGATTTGAATATGTATCTCCTACCTATTGAGGCATAAAGACTTGTTGCAATGGAGCTCTTCTAATCTATCCAACAAAAACATTTCTGACTAAAAAGTTTATATGCTAAAGAGAGAGCTTAAGAATAATCCTATATTTCTATGATTAGATCACTCTGCAAGAGAAATTTTGTCATCCATGTTTCTTTTAATGCTGGCATTTTTACATTAAATGCACAGCCAGGTTTTGAAGTCTTTTTTAAGATTTAGGATCTATTGAAACACATGCAACAGAAATTGCAGTGCTGATATAAAACTAGTAGGAGGAAGCATTTCCTACTGTTCAAATTCATGAGCTATGTCTATGGGAGTCTTTTTGTTAATGCTTCCTACTGTTACACATAATGCACTGAAAAACAGTAGGTATTAGCTTAGTAAAGCTATTGTGAAGTAGTGCCAATGACTAAATGGAAACAGGTATAGATCTTCCCTCATAATGGCTCTATTACTTTGTTCCTTTGCGCGACCTCCTTCAATTCAGTGGAGCTATCCAGATATATGTATATAGGGAAAGGTTTGCATAAAGTAATGCTGCCCTAAAAGGTGCAGCTACTCTAGCTGAATACTAAAGCATTTGCAAGGAATGAGAGTCAAAGAATTAAAGGTTACTCAGCTTTTTAACAGGCAGAAAAATAGAGGAGAATTATTTTATTGTTACTGACTCCCCTCCCTCCCACCTCCAATTCTGAATCCATTTTTAAAGTTTATAGATTCCCATAGATTACCCCCAAGTTCTAGTATACTGTGAGAAGTTAAAAATGTATGAAATGAATCGGTAGAAAGCTCTTAATTAAAGTAAGTTTCTGCCAGACTGATACAAACAAAGGTCAGAGTGCCCTGCCAATTTCGATGTTTTAATAAGCAATGACAGTAAATGCACCATACATAGGAACGAAAGAGCACAGAACAGATGTGTGGACAACTAAGGCATTGTCTTGAACATGACTTATAGGACTGGGTGGGAGGGACTGACTGCTAACACCACGCTCAAAATGCAAATATCATGCTTAAGAAAAAATGCCACTAAAATATCGGAAAGACTAGCTCAAACATGTCGGTGTCATTGTCTGCTACTGCTAATAATGCCTGGAAACTTATCATGTGCAAAGTCTTTTACAAAAAAAGTTGTAGAGTTTTCCAATTTCATGTATTCCAGAATTAATTATTTTTCTCCTTTTTTTTTTTTTTTTTTCCCCCCTCTCTTTCTATTCCCCATGATTTACACAGATTTAGCATTTTAACTGCCTAGGAAATGCATTGCCTTTGAGATCTAAGTTACAGACTTATCATGTGAAGAAGAGCTGAATGCCCCCGATTCCTCTTGACAGCAAATACTTTATTCAAGGGGGACCAGAGGTGTTACCATTGAAGAATGTTACCAAACCAGCATTTTATTTATAGCAAAGGATATAAAGTATAGATGAAACAGAGGAAGATAACAAAGACTACATGGAAAGAATAAGTAAAACAATAAATCAACTTCCTATGAATACATGTGTCAAGGCCATGAATACAGCTGAAGCTGAATAAGAAAATATTCCCCATTGATACAGATTGCATATTCAGAATGAAATTTATGACCAAAGATTTACGCAACAAATTTCACATGATTCTAAAGGATTTACTGAACTTTCATGGAAGGTCAGTGAAGGCTGATCACCTAATTTCTGAAGCCACCTCTTACCAGCACTTGGTGGGATTTTAATAATTTATTCTCTGAGACTCTTGCTAAGAACTTTGTCCAACTCTGCAGCTAGCCTTCAGGTTATTGAATAGACTTTTGTTTCAGCCAAATTAAAAAATGTTACATCATAGGATTCTGTGATAAATATTACAAACGCATCAAGGAATGTGGTGATCTTCACAGAAGATGAGTAGCCCTTTACTTCATTAATAAAGCCAGAAAAAGATCAGTATTGAAAAGGACACTAAGACTGAGGATTTAGGTCAACATTTTGAGCTGGATACAAGGCTGAGATTTGGGAAAACATAAAAAAATAAGAAAAAATTTTCACTCTGGTCTGACTTATTTAAAAGAAAATAAGATTTTCACTGAAATATTTTTTAAAGTAATGCTTTATGTTCATATCCTTCTTTACTTCCCTGTAGCCCTTGCTTCCTATATTTTTTGGTAAAGAAAAGTGATGCAAATATTTCAGCTCTGACAAGGACGGGAGTTTGCTGGAAATTGCCATCCAAATGAGAATATGGACCCTGTAAAAGAGTATAGGATATAAAAGCTATAGCTCTCTTGAAACACTGCAGTAGTCTGACATGAAATGGGAGGTTTTAGAATCATAGAATAGTTAGGGTTGGAAAGGACCTTAAGATCATCTAGTTCCAATCCCCCTCCCACAGGCAGGGACAACTCCCACTAAACGATGCCACCCAAGGCTATATCCAATCCAGCCTTGAACACCGCCAGTGATGGAGCATTCACAACTTCCCTGGGCAACCCATTCCAGTGCCTCACCACCCTTAGAGTAATGAATTTCTTCCTCATATCCTATCTAAACTTCCCCTGTTTAAGTTTGAACTCATTACCCCTTGTCCCCCTTGTCCTATCACTACAGTCCCTCATGAAGAGTCCCTCCCCAGCATCTCTATAGCCCCCCCTTCAGATACTGGAAGGCTGCTATGAGGTCTCCACGCAACCTTCTCTTCTCCAGCCTCAACAGCCCCAACTTCCTCATCCTGTCTTCATACAGGAGGTGCTCCAGTCTCCTGATCATCCTTGGGGCCCTCCTTTGGACTTGTTCCAACAGTTCCATGTCCTTTTTAGGTTGAGGACACCAGAACTGCACACCATACTCCAAGTGAGGTCTCACAAGAGCAGAGGAGAGGGGCAGGATTACCTCCCTCGATCTGCTGTTCACACTCCTTTTGATGCAGCTCAGGTTATGGTTGGCTTTCTGGGCTGCAAGTGTACACTGCCAGCTTATGTTCATTTTCTCATCAACCAACACCCCCAAGTCCTTCTCTGTAGGACTGCTCAGAATCTCTTCTCCGAACAACCTGTAGTTGTGCCTGGGATTGCTCTGACCCAGGTGTAGGACCTTGCACTTGGCATGGTTAAACTTCATCAGGATGGCATCAGCCTACCTTACAAGCATGTCCAGGTCACTCTGGTTGGCATCCGTTCCCTCCAGTGTATCAAGCGAACCACACAGCTTGGTGCCATCAGCAAACTTGCTGTGGGCGCACTCAATCCCACTGTCCATGTCACTAACAAAGATGTTGAACAAGACCGGTCCCAATACTAATCCCTGAGGGACACTATAGAATCCCTTCCTGCTATCTTTCACATCCCTAGCCAAGTTTAATTCTAACTGGGCCTTAGCTTTCCTAACCTGGTCTCTGACTTCCTGAGCAACGTCCCTGTATTCTTCCCAGGCTGCCTGTCCTTGCTTCCACCTTTTATAAGCCTCTTTTTTCCCTCGAAGTTTCCTCTGCAGGTCCTTATCCTTCCAAGGAGGTCTCCTGGCCCTCCTGCAGCACTTCCTTCTAATAGGGATGTATCACTCCTGAGCTTGCAGCAGATGATCCTTGAATATCAACCAACAGTCTTGGGTCCCCCTGCCCTCTAGGGCTATATCCATGGAACCTTACTGAGCAGGCTCCTGAAGAGGCCAAATCTGCTCTCTTGAAGTCCAGGGCAGTGAGCTTGCTGCACACTCTTCTCACTGTCCTGAGGATCTCGAATTAGATCATCTCGTGTTCGCTGCAATCAAGGCTGCCCTGGAGCGTCATATTTCCAACCAGCCCTTCCCTGTTGGTGAGGATGAGGTCAAACATGGCACCTCTCCTTGACGGCTCCTTTATTACTTGCAGGAGGAAGCTGTCTTCCACACAATCGAGGAACTTCCTGGATTGTTTGTGCCAGGCAGGACCATCCCTCCAACACATATCAGGGTGGTTGAAGTCCCCCATGAGAACAAGGGCCTGCGAGTGTGAGGCTGCTCCTATCTGTCTATAGAGTGCTTCATCCACTGAGTCCTCATGGTCAGGCGGTCTGTAACAGATCCCCACAATGATGTCTCCCATTACTATTCTCCCTTTAACCCTGACTGTCATGGGTTCAGCAGCAGCAGTCATTTTTCTCCTTCATAGTAGCTGGTGCACTGCTGTGTTTTCAACTTTCGGTCTGGGAACAGCGCTGATAACACCGATGTTTATAGTTATGGCTTAGAATGTTTTGGTCTGATCAAGGACTTTCTGAGTCTCATGCTCTGCCAGGGAGGAGGGGAAGCCAAGAGGAAGCAGAGACAAGACACCTGACCCAAACTGACCAAAGAGGTATTCCATTCCACAGCACGTCATGCCCAGGATGTAAAAACTAAGGGCAGAGACCCAGAAGGGTGGGGGTGCACTGCTTGGTTGGGCTGGGTTTTACGTGGTGAGCAGTTGTATTCTTTCCTTGTATTTTCTCTTGTATGATTATTGGTGGTAGGAGAAGTGGTCTTGTGTTGCACCTTAGTTACTAAACTGTTCTTATCTCAACCTGTGGGAGTTGCATTCTTTCAATTCTCCTTCTCTTCCCTCTGGGAGCGGGGGGAAGAAAGAGGGGGAATGGAGTGAGAGAATGGACTGCATGAGTTAGAGAGGCTTAAACCACGAGAGTTCTTTTTGGCACCCAACGTGGGGCACGAAGGGTTGAGACAATGACAGGATTAATAGCTACTCGTCACAATGCTGATTCATTGGCTCTCAAAGTTGTTACTCTTGATTCTCTTGAGTTCATGGTTTCAGCCTGTTGTACCTTACTTACAGCCAGTATTTGTTATCTAAGCATTTTTTGGATATGTGTTTTGGTTTAAGGTTCTTGTTTCATTGTACTTTATTGGAATGGCTTGTAATACAGGCGGGCTCCAGAAGCGGGGGAGGGGTGGGGGGGAGGGCAGACATGGACGTGGACTTGTACCTGGCAGATCATCTGCTCTTCACTGCCCTGGCCCTCGTCCTCGTCTCCGTCTTCGGGAGGCTGTGGGGAGCAGAGAGGGGGGGGGCTCAGGAGCCGCCGGCGGCCGAAACAGCCCAGGAGCGTGGCTCCGGGGATCAAGAGGCCACAGAGGAGGTGGCAGAGGAGGTGAGTCCCCCCACTGAGCCCAGCCTGGTAGCTGCCGAGCAACAAGACGGGGCAGCGGAGGAGCCGAGCCCTGCAGCCAAGCCCTGCTCTGTGACAGCCAAAAGCATTCCCTAGCAGCCGCCAGCAGAGTCCCGCGAGCCCGAGACCCAGGAGGATTCAGGAGACCACGCAGCACTTCCCGGCAAGGCAGAGGAGGAAGATCTGGACTCAGTCAAAGAGCAGCTGGTGGTGAGAGAGCTGGCAAGCACAGCAGCTACACCAGCCCCAGTGACAAGTACAGCAGCCTCAGTTGAGAGCTCTGAAGGGTGTGAATGGCCTTTGGGTACCCTTGAGACCTGCCTGCTGACTGTGATGGGGATCAGCATGTTGGCATGCATACAGAGTGTGTTTTACCCATGGCCATTTTGTCTGGTCCCGAGAGTTAAGCAAAGTGGGGTGTGGGCCTTTTCCGGGGTTAGACTACGACGTAGGATGACCAAGAGATTTTCCCCAAGCCTGGACAGCCGTGAGTGGTAGTGTGTGTGGGACTGTATGGGCAAGTATCTAGTCCACTGTGCGACTCCAGTGCTTTGGAAGAGTCGGAGATGGAAGGCAGCTGTATGGAGTCCCCAGCGACAAGCTGCAGAAACTGCTGGAGGGGAGGGTGAATTATTTTGAGCCTGGTGGGCCCATGACACTTGAGGCCATCAGGGCAGAGATGCAACATACAGATTGACTCATGATGGAGGGGTGGACTTAGCAATAGGCACTATTGCCCAGGTTATTCAAGAGGGTGAACACTGCACACAGCCTTCCTTACTCTGAAAGGCTGTTACAGATGATGGAGCCTGAAATCATGGACTGAATGGACTCAGCAGCTTTATAGGGATTGGTCCATGCACTAAGGAATGATCTCTCTCCCTCTGTGTGTGTGTGTGTGTGTATGTATATATACAAATGTGATGGTATATTGAAAATGTGGAATCTGAGCATGACGTGAATGGTATGGAATAAGGGGTGGATACGGTCATGGGTTCAGCAGTAGCAGTCATTTTTCTGCTTCTTGGTAGCTGGTGCAGCGCTGTGTTTTGACTTTCGGCCTGGGAACAGCGCTGATAAACACCAATGTTTTTAGTTACTGCTCAAATATTTAATCTGACCAAGGACTTTCTGAGTCTCATGCTCTGCCAGGGACGAGGGGAAGCCAGGAGGAAGCAGAGACAGGACACCTGACCCAAACTGACCAAAGAGGTATTCCATGCTATAGCATGTCATGCCCAGGATGTGAAAACAGAGGGCAGAGACTCGGAAGGGTGGGGGTTGCACTGCTGGGTAGGGCTTGGTATCGGGTGGTGAGTGTTTGTATTCTTTCCTTGTATTTGCCTTGTCATTATTATTATTGGCGGTAGCAGTAGTGGTCTTGTGTTATACTTTAGTTACTAAACTTTTCTTATCTCAACCTGTGGGAGTTGTATTCTTTTGATTCTCGTCCCCATCCACCCAGGAGCAGGGGGAAGAAAGAGAGGGGAGCGAGTGAGAGAACGGGCTGCGTGATTTACAGCTTAAGCCACGACAGTGTAGAAACAAGATACCAGAAATCTGTGAGATAGAAAGTGATTGATGCAGCAGCCCAAAGTGAGAGTGATGTTAAATGTAACAGCTAGCTGAACTGGTTCAAAAAGCCAGAGTGTAAGCTGTTTATCATTGGAGATGACCAGGGGTTCATTGCAAACTCAGTTCCTGGCTGTTTTTTTAGATGTACCCTATTCTTCTGGAGAGTACAAGCAGAAACATGAGATTCCCATCGATGCCAAACCTTAAAGACACATCTAATGTATATGAATCTGTTGCTGACCACAGAAGCAAAAAGACCTGAAGAACTTTATCAGGTATGATGTTAGAAAAATTGAGCACGCAGAGGGCTTTTGCAAACTCTCACACGATAAGGAACAAATTTTGTTTTTTAGGCTAAAAGTAAACTTTAATTTTTCACCTGTATATTGCTGATCTAATTAACTTGTAATACAAATTGACTCCTAAGTAACTTTTATATTTGAAGGTATAAAAAGAAGAGATAGGAGGCGAAAGGAGGATCAAGGAAGCAAGGTGTTACGAGTCTGTATTTCTAACACAATATATGCTACAGAGCATCTTAATAAAATGCTATTCTATTTCAGATGAGATGTAACTCCCCAACCTGTCACCTAGGAGTGTCTAGTTTCTATATCCTCAGCGCTTCGCATAGGACAGTAGAGAATGATAAAAGGAAGAGCTTCTTTCACCTGTGTACTATTTTTTTACTGAGCAAGATTCTTAGTTATTTTTTAGCTTAGCTGTTGATTATTTCACAGACGTAGATTTACATTTTATTTTCACTTTTTTTGTCTTAAAATGAGAGGGGATAGTAGAAAATAATTCAAATACTGTTACAGTTAAGCAAAAACTGTATAAAATGCTACAAGAATTAGTCAACATTCAAAAGAATCACTGATGATAATGATATGCCAGCTAAAAATGTTTTTCAAGACTTTTTTATAGTGGTACTGCAGGATCCAGGGAAACAACTTTTTTCATATTGAACTCTATAAAGGCGATTGATGCATCTCTCTTGATGCAGTTTTCCCATACTGCTGCACATGTATTGCGACTTCATGTGACTTTTGGAGAATTTAATAGCCTTCACTTTTTTCCTTAATCCTCCTGAAATGGTCATGTGTCATTTAGGAATTAAAATATTTTATATTTTTGAATGTTCTCAGTTTATGAATTTACTGCGGTTTAACATTGAAAGGTAGGCATACAATTCTAGGAGGAAGAGCAAAAGGTAAGAGTAATCAGTGAAAGAGAATTTTTAAGATGAATATAAGTATGGAATACAGAAATGGAAAATATTAGTCTGAATGTTTGAGAAGGACAAGAAGAGGGGAAGAGAAAAACATGTTTCGGAGTGCATTGCAGCAGATATTAATCAGAAATATCAAGCTTTGGGAACATAAACACTGAATTAATGTAAACAAATACTTTACCAAGATCTCCAAATTGCATTGTAGAAAACAGGCTCTCACCAGATGTGACTGTAGCATTCAGTGGAGAAGAGCAACAGAGTTGTGTAGGGTTTTTGAGATGTTTTTCTTGCAATTGTGTATTTTATAATTGAGTATTTGAATTGGTTCTTTGAATTGAATATTGCTTTGAATAACCAAATCACCATAAAAAATTGAATTTTCTGCTAAAAGGCAGCCCTATTTCCCCAGAAGCAGCATTGGATCCAGCGCAGAGGTAGCAAGAGAGGTCCAGAAGCTGTGTATCTTCAGTTGCACAGGGTATAAATGTTCCTGGTTATACTTTTACACTGACTGTAACGCTTCAGCACTCTCTAGCCCTGTTGCTCTTAGTTCTCGTGGAAAGAAATCAGTAGACAGATGTTACAAGGGACATGACAGGCCCCGGTAGGCGGGGAGGGGGAGTTGCTATTTATGTTAGGGATAGGTTGGAGTGTATGGAACTCTGCCTGGGGACAGGTGAGCAGTCAACAGAGAGTTTGTGGGTCAGGGTTAAAGGGAGAACAGTGATGGGAGACATCATTGTGGGGATCTGTTACAGACCGCCTGACCATGAGGACTCAGTGGATGAAGCACTCTATAGACAGATAGGAGCAGCCTCACACTCGCAGGCCCTTGTTCTCATGGGGGACTTCAACCACCCTGATATGTGTTGGAGGGATGGTCCTGCCCAGCACAAACAATCCAGGAAGTTCCTCAATTGTGTGGAAGACAGATCCCTTCTGCAAGTAATAGAGGAGCCAACAAGGAGAGGTGCCATGCTTGACCTCATCCTCACCAACAGGGAAGGGCTGGTTGGAAATATGACGCTCCAGGGCAGCCTTGATTGCAGCGATCATGAGATGATCTAATTCGAGATCCTCAGGACAGTGAGAAGAGTGTGCAGCAAGCTCACTGCCCTGGACTTCAAGAGAGCAGATTTGGCCTCTTCAGGAACCTGTGCAGTAAGGTTCCATGGGATATAGCCCTAGAGGGCAGGGGGACCCAAGACTGTTGGTTGATATTCAAGGATCACCTGCTGCAAGCTCAGGAGCGATACATCCCTACTAGAATAAAGTGCTGCAGGAGGGCCAGGAGACCTCCTTGGAAGGATAAGGACCTGCTGAGGGAATGTCAAAGGGAAAAAGAGGCTTATAAAAGGTGGAAGCAAGGACAGGCAGCCTGGGAAGAATACAGGGATGTTGTTCGGGAAGCTAGGGATCAGGTTAGGAAAGCTAAGGCCCACTTAAAATTAAACTTGGCTAGGGATGTGAAAGATAACAGGAAGTGTTCTATAGGTACATAGCGAATAAAAGACAGAGTAGGGACAACGTGGGCCCCCTCTGGAAGCTATGAGGAGAACTGGCTACCCTGGATTTGGAGAAGGCTGAAGTTCTTCATGACTTCTTTGCCTCAGTCTTCACTGGCAAATGCTCTGACCACACCACCCAAGTCTTGGAATGCAGACAGGGACTGTGAGAATGAAGACCCTAAGCCTACTGTAGCAGAGGATCTGGTTCGAGACCATCTTAAGAACCTGAACATATACAAGTCCATGGGACCAGATGATATCCATCCGCGGGTCCCAAAGGAGCTGGCAAATGAAGTTGCTGAGCCACTGTCCATCATGTTTGAAAAATCATGGCAGTCAGGTGAAGTTTCCAATGGCTGGAAAAAGGGAAATATAACTCCCATTTTCAAGAAGGGGAAAATGGATGACCCAGGGATTTACAGACCAGTCAGCCTCACCTCTGTGCCTGGCAAAATCTTGGAGTGGATTTGCCCGGAAGGCATGCTAAGGCACATGAATAACAAGGTGGTTGATGACAGCCAACATGTCTTCAGTGAGGGGAAATCCTGCCTGACCAATCTGGTGGCCTTCTATGATGGGGCTACGGAACTGATAGACAGGGGTAGAGCAGTTGATGTCATCCACTTGGACTTGTGCAAAGCGTTTGACACTGTCTCACATGACATCCTTGTCTCTGAGTGAGAGAAACATCAATTTGATAGGTGGACCACTCATTGGATAAAGAACTGGCTGGATGGCCACTTGCAAAGAGTTGTGCTCAATGGCTCAATGTCCAGCTGGAGACCAGTAACGAGTGGTGTCCCTCAGGGATAGTTGATGGGACTGGTCTTTTTCAACATCTGTGTTGGTGACATGGGCAGTGGGATTGAGTGCGCCCTCAGCAATTTTGCAGATGACACCAAGCTGTGTGGCTTAGTTGATACATTGGAGGGACAGAATGCCATCCAGAGGGACCTTGACATGCTTGTGAGGTGGGCTGATGCCAACCTGATGAAGTTTAACCATGACAAGTGCAAGGTCCTCCACCTGGGTGAAATTAATCCCAGACACAGCTACAGGTTGGGCAGAGAAGAGATTCAGAGGACCCCTGCGGAGAAGGACTTGGGGGTTTTGGTGGATGAAAAAATGAACATGAGCCAGCAGTGTGCACTCGCAGCCCAGAAAGCCAACCATATCCTGGGCTGCATCAGAAGGAGTGTGAACAGCAGGTCTAGGGAGGTAATCCTGCCCCTCTCCTCTGCTCTTGTGAGACCTCCCTTGGAGTATGGTGTGCAGTTCTGGTGTCCTCAACAGAAAAAGGACATGAAACTGTTGGAACAAGTCCAAAGGAGGGCCACGAGGGTGATCAGGAGACTGGAGCACCTCCTGTATGAAGACAGGATGAGGAAGTTGGGGCTGTTGAGGCTGGAGAAGAGAAGGCTGTGTGGAGACCTCATAGCTGCCTTGCAGTATCTGAAGGGGGTCTATAGGGTGCTGGGGGGGGACTCCTCACTGGGGACTGTAGTGATAGGACAAGGGGGACAAGGGGTAATGGGTTCAGTCTTAAACAGGGGAAGTTTAGATTGGATATGAGGAAGAAATTCTTTACCGTGAGGGTGGTGAGGCACTGGAATGTGTTTCCCAGGGAAGTTGTGAATGCTCCATCGCTGGCGGTGTTCAAGGCTAGATTGGACATAGCCTTGGCTGGCACGGTTTAGTGGGAGGTGTCCCTGTCCATGGCAGGGGGGTTGGAACTAGATGATCTTAAGGTCCTTTCCAACCCTAACTATTCTCTGATTCTATGATTCTATGTATTTCATTTCATTCTGCTAATGTTTATATTTTTGGGAAGCTGAATATTGGGATCTTAAAGTTAACTGCTCCTTCAGGCACTGTGCAGTCAGCATGTTCACTACTGTAGAAAGTTTTAGCAACCTCTATTGCCTTGAGTTACAGCCCCAGTCTTTTTTTGTAGAGGGGGGGTTGTTGAGACAAAATTCAACAACTATGATATTACATCTTTAATTTTATTTTATGTGAGGCAATGCTTCAGTTAAATTCGAAGTACATTCAAGGCAAATGGGAAAAATTAAGAAATATAGTCTAATATTCAGATGGGCACTGTTTAAAATTGTGCTTACCAAGTCTGCAAATATTTATTAAAAAGAATGAGTCTATCAAATGTAAGTAAAATTTTGTTTTTGTTACATTTCTGTCACTGAAGTCATTGCAATGGAGTAATGTGAGTGTAATTGAAGGAAAAATATAGACAACTGCTTGTCTGAGCACACACTTACATGTGCAATGACTCAGTGCCACACAGATTGCATATCCTTTCTGAACTAATAATCAATATAATCTGTACTGTATTCAAAAAATAATGCAAGAAGAAAAAACTTGTATAAACCACAACTTCTCAAAGTACAGATATAGAGGTAGGTATAAATATAATCATTAAAAAATATTAAATCACATATTTTTTACTGTTAAAAATGTAAAGGAAAAAGGAAATCCTTTTAAAAATAAGTTTTCTTTGATTGTGAATTTCACAATTGAAGCACAAGGTGAAATCCTTGTGTTTTTCTGTCATGATAAGTAGTAAGTTCAGCAACAGTTTATAGCATTTTGCTATGTTTAATGTGATTTATTCATAGTCATCTCCCAGGAATATGTCTTTTTGACTAAGCAGATGTCGTGTTCAGACCAGATATGTAAAAAACTTCCTATATTTGTACTCTCAAACAAAAAGGTATGCAACTGCGATTGCTAAGGTGCCACACTGATTACACTTCAGCAAGAAAAAGCAATGACACTAAAGTAATCTTCCTTCTGAAATATTTTTGACAAGCTCAGAATTTCATCATTTCTTCTAGGGGATTATGTGTCCTTGTTTAACACTGTGATCTTCAAGTATCATTTTGTACTCCTTGAGCAAGATTTTTTTCTGAATATTGGTGATTTTAATATGAAATAATTTGCTGCTATATATATCCTCTCCCTCCCCTTCTCTCCCCTCCCCCCCTCCTTCCTCCATAGGGACATATTTGCATTTGTGAAATTGTAAATTTCCTCAGAACTGGGAATTCGATATTAGCAGGGTGGTCTATTAATTTCCATGTCTGTGATACTTCTTCCTCTGCAATTTCTATCCATAGGCTTAACTACAGTGCCAGTAATGCAGTAGGAAGTGATGAGTACACTTGAAGCTTCCGCAGAATTCATTCTATAAAGATGATAAGAGCTTCCAAGACAGTTGCCTCACTACAGGGAGTGCAAATTGGTTAGCTTTTTGGTTTTCTGTTGTCCTTTGCTTTCATAGAATCATAGAATAGTTAGGGTTCAAAAGGACCTAAAGATCGTCTAGTTCCAACCCCCCTGCCATGGGAAGGGACACTTCCCACTAAACCATGACACCCAAGGCTCTGTCCAACCTGGTCTTGAACACTGCCAGTGATGGAGTATTCACAATTTCCCTGGGCAACCCATTCCAGTGCCTCTTGCAACTGGTTCACATTAGCACACCTTAGCAGCAAAACTGATTGGCTGCAGAGCTAACAGTTTTATAATCATTCATTTTCTTCCTAAAGAAATTAATAGTAAAATAACTGAATGACTTACAGGGTACTACTGGTGTATAGAGCATTTGTACTTACGTTTTTAATGTACATGCTATTCCAAATTTTGAGAATCTGCTTAGAATATTTCTTCACACAACTTCTATTATTTCATTGAATTTTTATTCCAAAAATAACTATATTGAAACAATTTGTACATTGCAACAGCACACTGTAATCCTTTAAGTATATTTGGGAATATTAAAGCAACTCCTTTCCAGAAAATATTAAGTTTATGAAATAAAATCATGGAAAGCAAAATTAAAGGAGAGGAGAATAGGAAAGTGGTGAGGTGAGACAAGGCAAGCCAGGGCAAGGAAAAAGGAAACAGCATGATCTCTTTGCTATTGCTGACCCTGTTATTGAATGGTATCACTATAATGACAGCTCAATGAATCCCACAATGAGATTATGTTCCGTAATCTTCAGAAGTCTTAATCTCCTTTTTATAATTTGGCATGATAAGCAACCTATCTTTTAATTGAAAACATTTATAAGTATACGAACTATCTACCTATGCACATGAATATGCATGCAGAAATATGTGTGTTTAGTGGTTTCTCAATATGAAGAATATTGTACCCATGTAAAACATATTAAAGCTTTTTAAATTCCCTTAATTTCACTGAGATTTGCCTCATTTCAACCAAAAATACCCCACCTATCTCAGCCATGGGTTTCTGCAATCATTTCATACAGATGGAGTTCTATGAAGACATAAATCACACTGAAAATAACTACTTGTGAGCACTGAAGCCACGCAACAAGACAGAAACTGAAATTTAAGTGAAAGATGATAAAATACAACCCTTGCCAATTTTTACATTGTGTGCCATATGAAGATGTTTATGATGTGCATCCTCAAATACGTACATCAATTCTGTAAACATGAAGTAATTTATATTACTTTTGAGATGAATGTATAATACTGTACTGCAGTAGCAGCGGTTAAATCTCAATGAAGTGCTTTGCCCAATATTATAGATAGAGCTGCTGATCAGAAATCTAGAATCTTCCTTTTCCTGTAAGCACTTACCAATGGCATCTCTCTGCTGAAGAAGAGGAGATTGGATTTGAGTTTCATCGAGGAGATTGGATTTCAGTTTCATCAAGGAGTGTATTTCTGAAAAGATAAACTATTTTATTGCAGTTATAATTTAGCCAGCAATTCAGAAATTATTTTCAGTTAATGGTATAATAATGCACCAGCAAATTTAGGTTAGCATATGTATTAAAAGAAAGAAGAATTTTTTTGTCAATTTAATTTAATTAGGTGTTTGAATGCTTAAGGTTGTAGTTTCCGAATGCATGGGCTTTAAACCAACATCAAGTTCCTGCCAGTTCCCTTGTTGCATTGCTCACTTATGCCCTTCACCATAAGACAGCAGAATCCTCAACTTCTGTCTGTGTTGCATTTGTAGATTAACTGCCTGTGCTCAAACCCATAGCAACCAAAACCAAGCCCAAGCATGGACAGATTGGTTGTTGCTAAATATTCATGAGAATAAATGGTAATTCTTCTGATCATTGCAGTATTTATCAGTACGTACTGATGACTTGCAACTAATATTTGATGCCATTCCTTTTTATGCAATTGCTATGTGTCATGGGTTCAGCTGTAGCAGCTACTTTTCTCCTTCCTAGTAGCTGGTGCAGTGCTTTAGCCTGAGAACAGTGCTGATAACACACCGATGTTTTTGTGGTTGCTAAATAATGCTTACTCTGATAAAGGACTTTACAGTCTCTCCTGCTTTGCCAGTGAGAAGGGACACAAGAAGCCATGAGGAAACAGAGATAGGACGCTTGGCCCAAATTAGCCAAAGAGATATTCCATACCACTGCACATCATGCCCAGAATATCAACTGGGGGAAGTTACCCAGAAGGCCCAGATCGCTGCTCGGGTCAGGCTGGACATCAGTCGTTGGGTGGTGAGCAATTATATTGTGCATCATTTGTGTTGATTGTTTTCCAATTTGTGTTTATTGTTTTCTTTTCTTTTCCCTTTTTAGTTTTATATTCTCTCCCCTTGTGTTTCCACTTAGTATTATTTTGTTGTTGTTTTTATTACTACTACTAATAATAAAATCAATAATATACTTTAGTTATTGGACTGTTTTTTTCTCAGCCCCTCCAGTTTACATTCTTTCAATTCTCTTCCACATCCCTCCTCGAGCTGTTGGGCAAAGGAGAGGTGAGCAGAAGGCTGCATGGTTCTGAGTTACGGGTGGTGCTTAAACCATGAGATTATGTAACAGACTACATGGGACTGGTAAGAGAGAAATAAAGGTTAAAGAGTGTGGGTAAAATAAATTAAACCAGAAATAGTAGGAACATTTTTAGGTAATCTATTCATCTGCTTGAGCAGCCAGCCCTAAATGGTCGGTAACCAGAGTAAACTCAATCAACAAAGCCTTAGACCACATACTAAGCTACAATTTCCTTCAGTAACACTTGTGCATGTAACTTTAAGGTCCAGAATATGAGTGATCAGTTGGCTTGTTAGATGAGGGTAGAACAGTGGATAATGTCTCTAGACTTCAGAAAGGCTTTTGACACTCTGTCCCATAAGATCCTTATAGACAAGCTGATGAAGTATGGGCTGAATAAGCAGACAGTGAGATGGACTGAAAACTGGCTAAACAGTTGGCCCAGCAGAGGTCATCAGATGCACAAAGTCTAGCTGGAGGCCAGCAACTGGCAGTGTACCCCAGGGGTCAATACTCTGAGTAATCTTGCTCAAGATCTTCATTAATGATCTAGATGATGGGACAGAGTGTGCCCTCAGCAAATTTGCTGATGACACAAAACTGACAGATGTGGCTGATACACCAGAGGGTTGTGCTGCCATCCAGAGGGACTCTGACAGGCTGGAAAAATGGACCTATAGGAACCTCATGCAGATCATCAAGGGGAAGTGCAAAGTTCTGCACCTGAGGAAGAACAAGCCCATTCACCAATATGTGCTGGGCCTCGCCAAGCTGGAAAGCAGCTTTGCAGGAAAAGACCTGGGCATCCTCGTGAACTGTTATCCCCTTGATCAGCCTTTCCCACAGCTTCAGACTAGAACACAACTGTGGCTTTTTTCCTAGGAACGGGAGGAGGTTCCTGAGAATCCAGAGGAGGTAGATGGTATTCCAGAGATGACTTCAATTGTGGTATCAGTATTAACACTTACAAAGATAGACAGCCTAAAAGACACAGAAATGGTCTCATTTTTATGTCAGATACATTTGTCCCCATTACTGTTTTGATTGAAACTACTATAGGCCAACTTTGGCCTACAGCTGCAGTGGGATACTTTAGGGGGAATCTTCCATTGCTTTATAACAGAGGAAAGAGTCTTGATTGTGAATTTTATGAAGCAATCCTAAATGACAGAATACTTGTTCAAGTATAGCTGATGCTGTCTAGTTTTAAGCATTTCTCAAACATGTGGCCAAGTACATACTAAATAGTTATTCATCCAAGTTGAACACGAGCCAGCATCATGACTTTGCAGCAAAGAAAATGAATGGTATACTGGGCTGCAGTAGGAGGAGCACTGTCAGCAGGATGAGGCAAGTGATCCTTCCTCTCCACTCAGTACTGGTGAGGCCACAACTGGAGTGCTGGGACCAGTTCTGGACACCCCACTACAAAAGAGACATGGACATACTGGAGGGATCCAACAAAGCACTGCAAAGATGATAAAAGAATAGAGCATCTTTCCAATGACAAAAGGCTGAATGAGCTGGTACTGGTAAGTCTGGAGAAGAGAAGGCTCAGAGCAGGCGTCTTACCAGTGTTTATGAGTATCTGAAGGGAGGGTTTAAGTAAGATGGATCCAGGTTCTTTCCACTGGTACTCAGTGACAACACCAGAGGCAATGGGAAAGCACTAAAACACAGGAGGTTCCCTTTGAATATCAGGAAACATTTTTGGGTTTACTGTATGACTGAGCATTGGCACAGATTGTCTGAGAAGCTGTGGAGTCTCCATCTTTCAAGATATTCAGAAACTGCCTGCACAGAGCCCAGAGCAACTGGCTCCAAGTGTCCCTTACATAGAATCATAGAATACTTAGGGTTGGAAAGGACCTTAAGATCATCTAGTTCCAACCCCCCTCCCACGGGCAGGGACACCTCCCACTAAACGATGCCACCCAAGGCTATGTCCAATCCAGTCTTGAACACCGTCAGCGACGGAGCATTCACAACTTCCCTGGGCAACCCATTCCGGTGCCTCACCACCCTCACAGTAAAGAATTTCTTCCTCATATTCAATCTAAACTTCCCCTCTTTAAGTTTGAACCCATTACCCCTTGTCCCCCTTGTCCTATCACTACAGTCCCCAGTGAGGAGTCCCTCCCCAGCATCCCTATAGGCCCCCTTCAGATACTGGAAGGCTGCTCTGAGGTCTCCATGCAGCCTTCTCTTCTCCAGCCTCAACAGCCCCAACTTTCTCAGCCTGTCTTCATACGGGAGGTGCTCCAGTCTCCTGATCATCCTCGTGGCCCTCCTCTGCACTTGTTCCAACAGTTCCATGTCCTTTTTCTGTTGAGGACACCAGAACGGCACACCATACTCCAAGTGAGGTCTCACAACCTCAACTATTCTAAATGTTTTTGAAATTAAAAAATATTAGCCTTCTCAATTTTAGCCGTACAAGAACTGAAATCAAACTTGTCCTGAAGGGAAAGCCCTGCCCAGAACAGTTGTGGTACAGGCTTGAGTCTGTGTAATTTCAGTGCCAACTTGATTAGATATTAATTCAAGGTTTTCAACTCAAGCATCCTATTCCACTCATATCCTACAAATGATTCAAGATATATCTACACATGAATTCTAAGCTGGAAGATATAAGCAAACTCTCAGACAAAATCATATGTCAGTATCTCATAGTGCTTTACCCATGATAGATAGTCCTGCCTCTTATTTAATATACCCAGTGTTAACAGGGTATTTTGATTTTGCATAGTTCTTTGTCAGCAAATATGAAAGAGCTGTTTAAAAGTTTTTATTTGTTTTCAAAAGTCCTATTTGAAGACATCATTTGAAGTAAGAGTTATATAGATGTATGCTATTTTGTATTCAGAGCATTACAGTTTTGGAACTTGCTTCCATTACAGGAGTGACACCACATTCATTACTCAAATGCATTTGTTTTCAGTATCATAAAATCTCTTATATAGTGGTCTCATAATTTTTCTTTTTTTTTTTTTTTAGTTCTTACATAATGAACATGAATGGATTCATACTTTAATTTCAAGGTAATGTGAAATTTCTGATAATGAAGAAATATGTTTCCCGGATAATTTGTATGTCTCTGCAGAAAAGCATTGTGGGCTTTCAATGCTTTATAATTGCACTTTAAATAGAAGTGCAATAGCAACTTCTAACTGATATTGGATAATTCATTAGTTGCGAATAAATATGCATCTCACTGCATAATTTTAAAGTTCAAAATATACTATTAATAATGTTTTTTTCTTGTGCCATAGCTTCTCATAGGGTTTAGGGAAAAGACATATTTAGAAAAAAAATCACTGGGAATATAAGCAGTAAGAAATAAAAAAGCATAAACAAACAACCAAAAGAACTAAAGAAAAAATACAATGACACCTTAAAATTTTGATTTTATGTATTTATGTAACTCAGCACTGTAGAATTCTTATTACAGTCTGTAGATGCAATGTTGAATAAAGAATATGAAAAAGCTTTTCAGAAAATAGATACAACCCTTACTTAAGCACTACTAAACAACGGACTTTTTCTCAAGGGTTCAGTTCACTGAATTCAGTAACAAAACATTACAATGCATTATAAATGCAAGTCCCATGGTCCTTGGGTTGAAAAAATAGAAAAATTTCTTATAAAAAAAAAGCTTTATCTTGAGTCTTTATATAGTTAGTCTAGCCATATCTGTTCAAGGTGATTTGCATCTTAATATTATTTTGTCAGTGCTGTTTGTCTGCCCAGTAACACAAAACATTTGACTGAAAAAATTATACAATTTTCTAAAGAACCTCAGGCTGTCATTAGCTGTGTCTTGTGCTCTCTGCTGAAACTGTTCCAGGTTGATCAAGTTTCCAGGTTGGGAAACATTTTGAAAGTCACCCCTGAAGTAAATGTTGTTCTTATCATACTGGCACCAAGCATTCCATTCCTAGCTGTTATGAAACTCACAACTTTTGGTAAATTCAAGGGATTAAGGGTAAAATAGTATAGATAACAACATTGATATTTTTCCCTCTTAGAATGTATTGTAACTGAGTTTTTTGATTTCTGTGTACCAAAATGGCATAAACTTATCTAGCTTTCCCCAAGCCTCCTAAGTTCCAGCTGATTGCCTATAATAATATTTATTCTTCCAATGATACACTTATATTCTGTTTCACTAAAAAAGCCTCTTCTTATAAGTCTTTTGAGAACTGCATTTAAGAATCATGTAGAAGAAATATTTTTATGTATGTGAAAACCCATATTGAAATCCCACTTTTAATTTTGAAAGTTATTTTTAATAACAATTAGACAAAGATTCCAAATTTTTTACTTGAGGTAGCGTAAATACATACATACATGTGAAATATCTATGTATGCTTTTATGTATACATATGTATTTCTATAAATACACATATAATTTTAAATATTTATTTGTTATTAAACTCATGTTGGCAAAAAATAGTAATTACATAATACCATAACTTTTATACTTAGATAATGTTTTTTCATTGCTTTTCACCATGTGCAGTCAGTTATAAACTTATGGACTCACAACCGTACAGCTAAGGAACTCACCAAATGTGATCATGGTGAAGTGGTGATTTCATGGCATACCTATGCTTGAAAATCAAGGCCATAAATACATTATCATTAGAGAGAAAAAAAAATAAAGTCAATTATTTAATGGATTGATTGCAAAGTCCATATGTACAGAAGATTCATAGCAATCTCTGGAGAAAGATATGTTCATTGATGTTTACCATCAAACTGAAATTTTTTTATTTATGATTACCCCTGTAATAAAAAAATTTTTTTTTCAATAGTCATATGATCCTCTCAAATTATCTGATCTGATTTGTTTTGTTTTGTTTTTTTTTTTTCTTTTTCTTAAAAATAATAAAAATCAAATGGTATTTAGGAAAAATAAGATATACTAGAGTATCCTGAAATATTAATATTTTTATATTTATCATTACTGGAGTTTAAGACCTTGACACTTCTGAGTATAAGAAAACAGCAAAACAAATTTACAAAATATATAATAGTACTAAGCATTTTCCTCTCATGTTTTTAATCTGATTTCATCATTATTATAGCTTCATTATCTGTAAGCATGCAAGTAAATCTAAGTGCTCCTCTGAAGCTCAAGCAATGTGTTCATATTTCCTGTAAAGCAATATTTCCCCATTGAACTGTTCCTGTATTAATAATGCACAAGTTCAGTAGCTCATCAAGGTTGGTAGTATTATAAGCTCAATATCATTCAGCTGGGTTGGTTGACACAATTTCATACATAAAGCATTTTGCCTTGCAGAAATGAACAAATTACTCCTGTTCCATTTTGTAGAGTAATAAACTAAAAGAGAAAATGTTTAAAAAAAAAAAAAATCCCACCAACAGAAACCAGAACAGAAACACTGGCTTGATCCCTTCACTGAATGAAAAAATGCAACAATTTCTGCATAAAAATAATGAATTTGCTTGACTTTCAATACTTTAAAATAAGATTGTTAAAAATGTTTTCCTGTATGAAATGCATTGTGAAATCAATAAAAACTTCACCACATCTAAATAAAACTGCTAAAATCAAATGGAAATAAATTTCACAAGTGACTGAAATAAAACCTGATTGAATAAAAAATAACTGGTTGAATAAAACCAGTATCTTGAACTGAAAATAATATTCAGCTGAACTCTGAAGAGGAATGGCAGGTACCTTTAAATAATCAGAATGAGTAAATCGTAAATTTATTAGAAGCTAAGAGAAGATAGTACTTCTTTTGGGAAAGTATGCACATTCCCCAGTGTTAGTGCCATGGGAAATTCCCTCAATAAAAAAATAACAAACATGCTGACCACTTCAAGCAGAAATTGCAATTTATGATTACCATTTTGTACATGAGAGGAAAATAATCATACAGACAGGAACAAGATGTAACAAAATGAAGTTTTTTAAAGATGCAAAGTATAGGCTATGATAAAATTCATTTGCTTCCTTGAAATTTCTGACTGCTCAAAATGTGAGAATAAAAGCAAGATTTAAAGGATGAAGTATTTTTTTGCTAGTGTTTGAATATTGTTATTGTTCATCTACTTCTGAGCTTTGCATGCTCCACATAGATTTGCAGTCACTTGTTTGCAGATTAGGTAGGGTCTCAAAAGTCTAGTTCACATAAATAAGAGAGCTCATATTAATTTTCATCTAGATGTTGCTGAAAACTTGATGACACTCATCTCATTGGACCTCAATTAGTTTCTCCTTCCTTGCTAAGCATTACTTTGGATTTTTCAATTAATTCATACCCCATCCAAACTGTTACCAAACCATTCATGACAAGAATAATTTTCTCTACCACCATTGTGCTAAAATGTCAAAAGAGCAAAACCAGCTTTGCCAAAGAAAATTCTGCTCTGGTATTCTGTATCCTCTTTCTTGGTTTTAACTTGATGTATCAAGCTACTTCCTTCTAAGGATTAATTATAATCTTAAAGTATCTGATTTAAATATTTAGATTCCTTACCAACTTTGAATGTAATAGACTGAAAGTAGTAGACTTTTACTATTTTGGTCTTTCCTTACTGATTCTATATAAAGCTATAACAAAATGCCTTTTCTCACATACACTACCGTTTTGTGCCAGCTATTTGTAATATTTGCCAATACTTAATAGCATATTAAGTAAAGGTAAATGATTTTATTTGCTATTTTCAGAATATCGCACAAAATGTCTGTACCGGGTGCAGCTGCCCAGGCACTGGTGGTGTGGGGGGGTGCAGGGTCACCTTACTGGACACAGCCTGTTACAGCTGGCTCCAACCACCCTACCACAGGAAACAGCTGAGCGCCTCAAACAATATGGTGGCACCTCTAGAAAAGACTATGTCATGAAGTGTAAAAAGTGCCATGGGGCAGTTGGAGGAGTGAGGAAAAAGTGCAAAATAAACAGTCCTACAGACACTAAGGTGAGAGAAGGAGAGGGAGGACGTGCTTCAGGCACCAGAGGAGATATTCCCCCTGCAGCCTGTGAAGTACTTCACAGTGGAGCAGGTGGATATTTCCTGAATGAAACTTGTCATGGGTTCAGCAGCAGCAGTCATTTTTCTCCCTCTTGGTAGCTGGTGCAGCGCTGTGTTTTTGATTTTGGGCCTGGGAACAGCGCTGATAACACCAGTGTTTCGGCTACTGCTTAGTGATGTTTTGGTCTGGCCAAGGACTTTCTGAGTTTCATGCTCTGCCAGGGAGGAGGGGAAGCCGGGAAGAAGCAGAGACAGGACACCTGACCCAAACTGACCAAAGAGGTTATTCCATGCCATAGCATGTCATGCCCAGGATGTAAAACGAAGAGCAGAGACCCGAAATGGTGGGGGTGCACTGCGTAGTTGGGCTGGGTATTAGGTGGTGAGAATTGTATTCTTTCCTTGTATTTTCTCTTGTATGATTATTGGTGGTAGCAGTAGTGATTTGTGTTATACTTTAGTTACTAAACTGTTCTTATCTCAACCTGTGGGAGTTGCATCCTTTCGATTCTCCTTCTCATCCCTCTGGGAGCGAGGGGAAGAAAGAGGGGGAAGTGAGTGAGAGAATGGACTGCGTGAGTTATAGAGGCTTAAACCACGACACTGCAGCCTATGGAGGGCCTATTCTGGAGCAGGTTTATCCTGAAGGACTGCAGCCCATGGGAATGACCTACTGGAGCAAGGCAGAAATGTGAGGAGGAAGTAGAGGCAGAGAATGAAGAGTTATGTACTGAGGACAACCTCCATTCCCTGTCCCACTGCACTGCTTGGAGTAGGAGGAAGTAAAGGAGTTGGGAATGAGTGAGGAGTCAGTAATGAAAGATGAGCCTGTGAAAATGGGGTGAGGTGTGGGGAAGGTGGTTTTCAGTTTGTCTACGTGTCTTGTCATCCAAATTTATTTTAATCGAAAATAAGTTAAATTAAGTTTCCCCAAATCCGGCCTGGTTTTCCCCTAGTGGTAACTGGCATGTGATTTCCCTGTCTTTATCTTAGCCCATAAGATTTTTCAAACCCCTGTCATTTGAGAAGGGGGAGTGAGAGAATGGCTGGGTGAGAATCTAACAATCAGCAGTGGCCAAAGCACCATGATATCATAATGCAAACACTGATAATGAAGCTTCAGATTAATCAAACATATCTTCCCTGCAAAGTAAGACATCTGTACAGAAGCTCTCAATAACAGGAATACCAGCTATAGGGTACCCATATGAAGCTATGAGTCTCCCCATGAACTAATCTAACACACCACTACAAAGTCACATTTAGAATGTTTTTAGAGTGTGGCTGAGCTTCACAGTATAGATAACAATATTCAAGAAGAAAAAGAAAACCCACCACAATGTTTTTAATCTGAAACCAAACTTGTAACTCTTTTTAAATTATCAACTGGAAAAATCTCTTTAGTAAAAGACTCATTAATGTCTTTTACAAAATTATTCACAAAGCAAATTTGGCTGGCTCAACAAAGGTGGATACATAAGCTTATGAGATTCCATTTCTTCAGGTATTTTACTGGTAGACATGACAATCATAACGAATTACCAGTCATTTTCTTGTTGGCTACTTGACTTCAAAGTCGTTGGGTAACATTATTTTCATTATAATCACAATTTATCATTCATCTATTACGCTGTGTAAAGGAAATTTTCTTCCAAATGTTACAAGAAAACAACTATGCAATAAAGGAATACCTAAGAATGTACTATTTCTTTTTTTTTTTTTACTTTAACTACTGATATGTAGTGATTACAGAAAAATCAAAAAGTAAAACAAACTGCTGGTCTATAATATTCTTTCCTTGAGACAGGTTATTAGCAGCAGCTTTCTCTTTGTATCATATATGTGTTCTCTATTGTCACCTACTGTATTGAAGTTCAGGTACTTCTGTAAATCCCCTTCATAGTCTGTCTGCTTATACCTTCACGCTACAAAGTGTTTGGCTGTGTGCATGGACAATGATTGCAAACTTAAAATACCTTCTAGGACGCTTAACTGAAACACACTTGTTTCCACTGCTGGAGGAATGCTTAAATGTTGCCAAAAGGCAGTGGTTTTTACTTTTTTGGGCGAACACCACAGTTCTCACGTTTTTGCAAACCTATGCTATAAGCAACAACTAAAAAAAGTCAGGTATCTGGAGTCAAACTGTTGCTTAATTTAATGAACAACTGAAAAGGAAATAAAAATATTTTGGTAAATCATTACTGCTTCAGTCACCTGAATAAAAGAATAAGCCTTGAGACAAACCCCCATGCTCACTAATTTGCCTTGTATGTTGTGAATCTAAAGCACTTGATGGTGTAAGGTATTGCTTATTGATGTGCAAAACACTTTTTAAAAGCAAAGATTACCCCTTCATGCGTATAATCACTGAAAGTCAAAAGGGTGCACAGGCATTTTGTTGGAACATTTGGATGCTCTAAGTGGAAATGAAACTGTCATTCTCAGTAGACAAAATGTCATTTAAACCACCCCAAAAATAGCTCAAAATTTCAGTGTGAATTTAATTCTCTTTTCTCACTCAAAGATTAGTTTCTGCTACTTCATCTCTTTTTTTTTTGAACGGTCATTCTTTTTTCAGTTTCTTTTGAATTGAGAGGATATGACCTTTGAGAAGAGGGCGCTCTGTCTTTCAAAATATTATACTAATAATAAATGATTACAGAAAGTTTCTAGTAAGAATTCAATGCTAAAAAAAATGATGATGATGTGATACACTTCAAGGTTGACTAAAATTATTTATTTGATTCTTGTATGCCATTTCCTTTGAAAAAGTAAAAAATACTTTAGAAAGTAAAGAATACCAGAGGATGATATTTATTTGGGAGTGTTACTAAGTATCAGTATGAAGGTTCTTACTGTTAGGTGAACTGAGCTGATGAAGGAAAGGGTGACAATAGAAGGATGCTGTCTTACATGGACTAATGCTCAGAAAGAAATTAAAAAAAGCAGTGAGGAATGTATTTTCTTAGTGAACTTCCTCTAGCAGAAAATTGATGTAGAAACTCTTGACTTTGCAACCATTTGCAGCTGCAGGTGGGAATATCATGTTTCTACACTTGGTTTTCTTGGTTTAACTTGGTATAATCACCTTTTCTCTCAATTTCTTCTTCTGTCATTCTCTTGAGCCCCTTGAATAATAATTGTCTTGCCCTGTGTTTACACTAATGTATTTGTGAATTTCCTACCACCAAATAGCTTTCTTTTCTACTGATTCAGATGTTCTACTTCTCTCTCAGATAGCATCATACTCTTTGCACTTACTTTTTATTCCCCATGTTCTCATTTGTCCCACAGATTCTTTATCTTCTATGTCTTCATTCTTTGCTCACTGTACTGAAGCTTTCAGGGAAGGAATAAAATCAAAAGAAGCATATGTCTCGTTTTTCAGGCCTAGATTCATCAGTCCGTCACATGATGTAGAAGTAGAAGTTCAGGTCAGTTCTGGCTACAACTGATTGCTTCTTCAGTGGTTCAGAGTTGTGCAGAAAATCAAAACTGCATGATCTCTCCTGACCACATGCAACTCAGTTTCAGAGTTTAGCAGCAAATCTTTAACAATTCTCTCTTGAATGTACATCAATTACATCTCTGGATTTGAAGCAGGAGATAGAAGTGTAGAGTGGCTTATTTTTTTATTTTTTTATTATAAACAGAAATGGCAGTCAGTTGAAAAGCTGTTTACTGACATCCTGATCCAAACACAGACCCAAAAAAGGACTGTTTCTTTCAAAGACCTCATTCAAACTATAGACATGCTACTGCCTCTAAGAAGAGGCATTCATACCCTTCTTTCTACAGATACAAACCACATTTAAATTCTATTTATTTATTTATTTACTTACTTATTTATTTATTTATTTATTTTTCCCTCTAAGCACATTTTGGAGATTGTGGATCTGTTCATGTCAAAATTTGTAATCAAGGTGACACAGTATGCACAATTCACCCTGAATTCCTGAAGTTTTGCAAAATTATCAACAGCTGCAAACAGCTTCAGAACAAGAAATATTAGCCAGTCTACACTCCATGTGCTAGTTTCTATATCAACTATAATTGCAATTTATAGCAAAAGAATTTTATATGAAGCACCATCAGGAGCTGCATGACCTTCTAGACACTTTTTTTCAAATCCAGTTATTTCCATACTCTGTCCTTCACATATACATGAATATGACTAAGTGGTCTATTTTGAGGACTCCTACACTAACCAGGGCCAAGGTGTGTATTAAGAAAAAACACTCATAATATCAAATGCCTGTCTACAAATGTTATTGAATATTTTGGACAGAAAGGAGTGATTTGCCTGCAACTAATGTTTTTGCATTCTTTGAATTGTTAGCTAAATTTGCAGGCCCCAGAAGTATTCTGACACATGCCAAGGGTAATGATCTAAGAAAACTGAAAAGTGTGATACTGATTAGGCAAATGAAAAAAGATATCTCTACTCTGCATGAGTCATTACTAAAAAGTTTGGTAATGTACTGAAAGCATTATTCAGTGACAGACATTTTCCAATGGACATTTAGCAGGATAAAAATAGAGGAACAAACAGACTTCATAATTTTATAAAAGTAGCAATAAGTTTCCTACTGGAATAATAATAATGGAAATAAATTTGCCATCTTGCAATCTCATTCACATGGTTAACCCTTTCAGTGAAGGAAAAGATAAATAGAAAATTACAATGAAGATGTTGTGAGTTTCAAAGACTAAAATGAAAACTGGCCTTCCGCCTTGGCAATAACCTTATTGGTGTCAACATCTTTCCCCACCACTGCTTTCTGGTACCTAGTTACCTGCAGCTACCTAGCAGCTACTTAGTTGCCTGCAGCTAACTAGCTACAAAATAAGACAAAAAAATCCCATGCATATAATTAAGTACCTTGTGAAGAGTGAAAGCGCACAGGTGTTACTATATACTGACTGATTTCTCCAGTTCTAGATAGTACTCTAGGTCCTAGGAGGCTGAGTAAAGGAACACTAAATAAAAATATAGGGTAGGATAGGGAGGGAGACAGGAGAGGACAGGACAGGACGGAATAGGAATCCTAACTTGTAAGGACTAATATCTTAAAATACATGGAGGGGAAAAAATTCCTGCAAATTAGGAGAAATAATTCTTTAAACATAAGTGGAAGGAAATCTAAATGGACAATGAATCAAGTTTGGGATAATGTATTGACAGTCAATATAAGCTTCTAAAAGTATTAAAACATGAAAAAGCAATGTGACTAGCAGTAAGTTATCCTTTTATTAATTACATGAACTTATGTTTGAAACCCATTAGAAATATAAATTGTACTTCAAGTATACCATTTCTGTTACCAACTAACCTCATGTGAGATTCAGAATAATTCTGTAGGAAATGTTTTAACTTTATTGCCACATGTAGATTTTCGTCTTCTAGCTTCAAATGAATATTACTTAACCAACACTGTAGGGAAAATGTTTTGAAAGTCATGGCTCTGTGAGCACTGTCATTGGCAGTGCTTTTGCATTGCAGAGTACTGAAAGAAAATTATATTGTTGTTTCAGAAATAGTTATTTACGGTGTATTTCAGAGAGTTGTTTCATTATGGCAGGATGACAGCTTAAAAGAAAGGTAGGGGTGCAGAATCCAAGCATTCCCACAACTTATTATCCTGCAAATACATCGATTACCACGGCACGAAAGAACCTACTGTATTCAACAACAGTCAACAAATCTCTGTGTGAATAGTTACTCTGAGAAGCTGAAATGAAGAAAGTTGAAAGCGACTTTTGTGCTCCTCAAAGACTCATTCAGGCATGTAGGAGGTGAAGCTTCATGTCTCCAGTTTAATAAACTGGTTCATTTTTAATTAAGCAGTAAGGTATTGTAGGGCATAAATTGTATTGCATTAATTCATAGTAAGTGTACTGCTGCTAACCGTAAGGCTGAAGGATAAGTCACCATCAATGCAACTAGGCATGAATTACCACCACTGAGTAGTCATTCTGGAGTACCTTATGGTCACTGTAAAAATGTTTTTCTTTTGAAAATATTTATATTTTTAATTAAAGGTGTGCACAAGTACACTTTTGTTTTAAACCATGCCCAGTTTATTACATTTTTTAAAGTCTATACATTTATTTACCGAGGGAAGAATTCACCTCTCCCTGAACAAAAGCCATTTACAATGAAATAAATAGCAGTAGAGGAAGAGAAAAATATCTGGTTTTTGTTCAACTAATCCAGCAGTTTAAAGTTCTTTTCTGAAGGGTTTGCATGCAGAATTATCACAAATGTGAAATAAAAAAAGTTAGTGATTAAAAAAGTTTTCATATAAATCTTGGAAGCTGGAAATTTCTAGTTCTGAGCAGGGGATCAGATTATTTTTACTGTTTTGCTGCTGTAAATACAGGGCAAATCCCTTCCAGTGCAGCAAAATAAGCATTCAAGTAACAGAACTTTCTGTCCTAATGACTAACTAGAACATGAGTTTCTCAGGGCATTTACCTGCTGCTTGCTTTTTCATGTGTGTCACATAGTGGAACTACAAACAAGCTCCCACAAGGTGTGCCACACACAAGCTCCCACCATCATCAGTGCGTTAAATCCTAGCCAACTTTGGTCCAACAGTTCTACAGACATGTGTTACTAAACCTAGAATTTTAATGCAGAGTAATCATAGAATCATAGAATGGTTTGGGTTGCTGGGGACGTTAAAGATCATCTAGTTCCAACCCCTCACCATGGTCAGGGGCACCAGTGATACAGATGGACAGGCGAAAACATATCATGGGAAACAGAAATGTTAAATAAAACTTTAAATAACTTTCATCCATTCTTACGAGTTCTATACTAATTAGAGTTCCTTTCATTACCAGTCTTCTTTTCATTGTGCCAGGGAAGTTGTGAATGCTCCATCACTGGAGGTGTTTAAGGCTGGATTAGACGTAGCCTTGGGTGGCATAGTTTAGTGGGAGGTGTCCCATCCCCTAGCAGGGGGTTGGAACTAGATGATCTTAAGGTCCTTTCCAACCCTAACTATTCTATGATTCTATGATTCTATGATTTTTAACATAGCTGAAACCTGAAGACAGAATTTCTGGTTTATTCTTCATTTTCAAGAGAGCGTGTTAGCACTGAGACAGGTCCTAATACTATAAGCTGGCAATACATTCTGTGTATATTATCATTAAAAGTCAATTTCTGTGATAATATGAGACCAATTGAAGGGATATTCTGTATTTGGAGCACATTGTATGATTAGATTTCTTTGTTAGTGAAAACTAATTAACAGCACAATAGCATATGATACAATGAAACTGCCCCATCTTGTAGCAAAGTAATTATTGCATCCTTTCCAAACATTAGTTCAGGATTTTCTTTTCCGTACAGTATATGAAAGAAAGTCATTGGCACCATTGAATTGCTATGTCTGCCAAAGTGCTCTTTGGTAAGCAGTAATTCAAGGAGCAAATAAGTTTCATGTATGATTACCTGATTGAATGACCATATGAAATAGGTAAATTTTATTATTTGCTAATAATTCATGTATGAGAATTTATTTTTTGCTGTAAGCTTTATATTAAGTACTATTTTTGGATACTTGAGACAGGTATAATTTTTATCAATAGTTCTAAAGTGTAGGAAAGAGCAGCAGCAGCAAAAGTGCAGCAGTGTCTCCTGGCAGCACCAAAGTTTCATATGGCCTGAAAACTGCAAATTTTGCTGCGCACACTCAGGTGCTAAGTAATCCATTATATATTCACAGAAGATAGTAGCAACTAGAAGTAGGAACTTCATTAGGGTAAGAGCACTCTCATGATCAGCTGGGCCAGAAGTGTCACTCATCACTAGAGCTCTCATTCATAGTGTGAGTTTGATCTGTTGACCTAGTTTTAGGTGCTGTATTTTAACTAAGCCACGAATACACCAGAATTTTAAATTATTAAATATCCTTTAAGGGAAGAGGAAGGATATTGATTTTATTCTGTCTTCTAAGAAACTTTCAAAAGAACCACCAGGATTTCTGCACAACTCAGAGAAAGTCAAAAGCTAAAATGACTTCACAGAGTCCTTAACAGCCTAGTCACCACTGATTTCTCCCCATCTTAAGCAAAACTTGGGGAAAAAAAAACAAACAAAGAAAGAAAAACAGAATAGTTTTCATAAGAATATTTTGTGCTATCATCACACAAATCGAAGATAGGTCCATCATCCATATTTCTGAACTTCTGATGTTGTGAATTTTTAATAAGCTTAACTGCTGCTCAGGAAATTTGTCTAAGACTGTAACAAGGTTTGACTTGGTTTCTTTGTTTGAGAAGCATAACAATGTAGAAAAAATCAAGCATTGATAACCAGCCTTGTAGTAACAGTGCCCCAAATTGATATTTGGGAATTAGTCCTTTTCTTATCTATGGTCAATTTATGCTTGACATAGGATAAAATGATTATGAAAGAATATTACTTTAGTTGTACATTTTGCTATTACATAGCAAAAAAAAAAAAAAAAAAAAAAGAAAAAGTAGGGGGGATGGAAATAGGACAGGAAACAAAATAAACCCTTCAGATTTCTGAAGCAGTCATGTGAATTTTAATGAAGGTGCAGAGAGTCTAATATGGCAGAGATGTTTCACAGGCTCTTCACAGGCAAATTTGCCAATGCATGCAGCATGGTACACGTCTGCATGGCTGCAGAATACCCACATTAATGTCCCAACATCTTCAAAATAAAAAAAAATTTCTCAAAATCGTTCACTTGCCATGTATATTGGATATTAATGACATTTAATACTGTAGTTTATTAACCTTTTACATTAGTGGTCAGAAATGAAACATGCTGTGAACAAATGCATGACAGAAGTGAAAAATATTTCTGATGGCTCTTGAACTCCATTTGACAGTTAATAAAAACCATCAAGTCCATATTATGTTAGATTAACCAAGATCTGGATTCCACTTGACAAGACATTATTATTAAAGGCAAGTGGAGGGTATTTTCAAATACACCCTGGAGTGATGCATGTTAAAATATGTATGGCAAATTCTTGAATGTCAAGGACATTTTGTGCAGTGTATAATAGAAAACTACATGTAATGTGCAGTTTGGGAACTATTTTATGTACCTCTGAAGACCTCAAAACATCACAATGAATGTTTTATTGAAAGCTGCCGCACTCAGTGTTGGAACCAACTGTATTGCAGATATTTATGAACAGCCATCAGTTTGGCAGCTCAGTGCTTCTGCTAAAGAAGAAAAAGAGCAGAATGTGACTAAATGACCCATCTCTACTTCTCTGCTTACTGATCATTTCATCACCTGTTTTATTCTAACATGTTAATTTAGTACTATGATTTTCACTTTAATATTCTTGGTTTTAAATTCACCAACAGCTTTCTAATTTTGGTCTCAGTGTTGTTCAATGACACTATTTCCCAAAAGTGCAGTGGCTTCATCACCTAATTCCGGTTTATCTCTAGGTTTTGTTTTTCTGAATTGAGTTACTTTTATTTTACCATCTCTTTCCACTACTGTTTAAAGTAAGGTTAGGACTTATGGATATATTAACTAGAAAATCCAAAATAAGAGCAAAGACTATGTTGCAGCATTCTAGGAATTGTAGTGTTGTACAAACAAAACTGATTCAGATTTGTAGTGTCTTCAACAGAGAATTTCCTTCATATTTGTTGGAACAGCTATGTTTTATCAAAAGAAGAGTATTACTCCAAATGTAATTGTTGTTACAGTGCTGAAAGCATGTTTGCAACGCATGATTTCCCTGTGATGTGCCCACCATCACTGACTCTCTCTTCTTTCAATGTAAAAACAATGCAAATCTTCAGTAAGTGGTAAAACAGTCCTGAAAAAAAAACCAACAACAAATCCGCAAAGATTATTCTACAGAACAGCAATACTTGATGACATTTTATTTTTTTAATATATATTTTTAGCTTTCTTTTTAATTCCAAATGTTTTAACCTGTAGATCACAGTCTCCAAGTAACTGTGATCTAACACTATTTGCTAGGAGGATGTTAATCTTTAAATTAATCTTCATATTCTTTTGCACTGAATGTCATCAGCGTATGCTTGACTAAAACAATCTGAAATTTACAGAACAGAAAAAAGACCACATATAAAAATGGCTGTGAATTAACGTGTATCTGGTGGCTTCTGGTATATATGCCTGCTGGAAGGAGCAAAGATTGTAAGACAGAACACAGAAAAGTGATTCCTTTGCAAGAAAAATGTAAAATAGTAATTATGATTTTTCCATATACCCAGAGCTAATCCTTGCTTTTATCCCACCTTTTATCATATCTAGAGATGGACCATGAAAGGACATTCTTTTCTGTGTAAGGCAGTGTATTCATATCTAAATTTAGATTATTTCCTGTAATTTGCCAAAAATTCTGCGAAGTTTTAATACAAAGTTTATTGATCTCCATTATCTTCATTAAACGATCACCTTATCTGGGAGAGGAAAAAAAAATAATACTTTATACTCACTTTTTTGAAAACAAAGCAATTATCTTACTGCTCTTACTCTATTCAGTTTAATATTTACAGAAATCCTATCTATGGTACAATTTATTACACTAACAGGAAAATGTACCACACTGAATGGCAGATCATCTTGACTCAATTTGTTCATTGAACTTTAATTTCTTATAAAAAAAGACAATGGCACTCATTCATTAGTCAATAGGAAATTAAATTACTTCAATGAAATAAATGTGCTGGTGCCAGTTCAACACCACCTGAAAATGCAAATTGTACTATCTTACTTCATACAGAGGTCTCATAAAATTTTTGGAAATGCTAGAGAAAAAGAGTCTAGATTCGCATATCGAGCAAGCATTGTAGATCCATATTAGAATCAATGAATAGTTATGGTTGGAAAGGACCTTAAGATCATCCAGTTCCAAACCCCCTGCCATTGGCAGGGACACCACCCACTAAAGCATGACACCCAA
Organism: Ara ararauna; assembly: GCA_028858755.1. Taxonomy (NCBI): domain Eukaryota; kingdom Metazoa; phylum Chordata; class Aves; order Psittaciformes; family Psittacidae; genus Ara; species Ara ararauna. The sequence goes on along the minus strand of CM054377.1, from coordinate 57,705,777 downwards.
GGCTCTGCCCAAACTGGCCTTGAACACTGCCACGGATGCAGCATTCACAACTTCCCTGGGAAACCCATTCCAGTGCCTCACCACATTATCACTAAAGAATTTCCTCCTTATATTCAGCATAAATTTCCCCTGCTTAGCGTGTTATCCCTTGTTCTATCACTACAGTCCCTAATGAATAGTCCTTCCCAGCATCCCTCTAGCCCCTCTTGAGATACTGGAAGGATGCTATGAGGTCTCCAAGCAGCCTTCTCTTCTCCAGCCTCAACAGCCTCAACTTTCTCAGTCTATCTTCATCAGGGAGGTGCTCCAGCCCCCTGATCATCCTCATGGCCCTCCTCTGGACTTGTTCCAACAGTTCCATGTCCTTTTTATGTAGAGGACACCAGAACTGCACACAATACTCCAAGGGAGGTTTCACAAGAGCAGTGTAGAGGGGCAGGATTACCTCCTTTGACCTGCTGATCATGCTCTTTTTGATGCAGCCCAGGATATGGTTGGCTTTCTGGGCTGCGAGCGCACACTGCTGGCTCATGTTCATTTTCTCATCAACCAACACCCAAGTCCTTCTCTGCAGGGCTCCTCTGAATCTCTTCTCTGCCCAATCTGCAGCTGTGTCTGGGATTAATTTCACCCAGGTGGAGGACCTTGCACTTGTCATGGCTAAACTTCATCAGGTTGGCATCAGCCCACCTCACAAGCGTGTCAAGGTCCCTCTCGATGGCATTCCTTCCCTCCAACGTATCAAGCGAACCACACAGCTTGGTGTCATCGTCAAACTTGCTGAGGGCACACTCAATCCCACTGCCCATGTCACTGACAAAGATGTTGAACAAGACGGGTCCCAACATTGATCCCTGAGGGACACTGCTTGTTAACTGGTCTCCAGCTGGACATTGAGCCATTGAGCACAACTCTTTGCAAGTGGCCATCCAGCCAGTTCTTTATCCACCGAGTGGTCCACCTATCAAATTGATGTCTCTCTCACTTAGAGACAAGGATGTCATGTGGGACAGTGTCAAACGCTTTGCACAAGTCCAAGTGGATGACATCAAATGCTCTACCCCTGTCTATCAGTTCTGTAGCCCCATCACAGAAAGCCACCAAACTGGTCAGGCAGGATTTCCCCTTAGTGAAGCCATGCTAGCTGTCACCAACCACCTTGTTGTTTTTCATGTGCCTCCGCATGCCTTCCAAGAGAATCTGCTCCAAGATTTTGCCAGGCACGGAGGTGAGGCTGACTGGTCTGTAATTCCCTGGGTCATCCATTTTCCCCTTCTTGAAAATGGGGGTTATATTTCCTTTTTTCCAGTCATTGGGAACTTCACCTGACTGCCATGATTTTTCAAACATGATGGACAGTGGCTTAGCAAGTTCATTTGCTAGCTCCTTCAGGACTTGTGGATGGATTTCATCAGGTTCCATGGACTTGTATACGTTCAGGTTCTTAAGATGATCTTGAACCAGATCCTCTCCTACCGTGGGCCCAGGGTCTTCATTCTCATAGTCCCTGCATCTGCCTTACAAGTCAGGGGTGGTATTGTCAGGACATTTACCTAAATTTCTGTAATATTTAGATTTGTCAAGATAAAAGGCTTTACCTATTAGCACAGGTTAGATTCTGATGTTAGATAAGAATGAATGATATCAGATAAACAAGTGTAACACTGAGATTGTATTAAACCAGCTCCCTTGTCTGTCCTTCAAAGTAACTTTGCTGTTTCTTGGATTTTCCATAGACAGATTTGACCAAGCTGCTGCAGTTGTCTGCATTTCTATTAAACATCTTATTTCTACAAGTTATTCATACAGTATCGACCTTTGTAATAAAACTCTTTAAGATGAGAAATGTAACACATGTTGAAATTACAGAGCTGTTATTTGTAACACTTCAGTTCTCTTATTCAGAGATTTTTAAGGAGTATGATAGACCTTAGATGGTTCAGCACGATTAAGCAACACACAAAATACAGAAATGTTAAGGAACAAATAAAAGAAAGAATTTTCTTCAAGGATGATAAAAAAAAATACTTTACTGCCATTAAATTTAAATGGAGATGTAAAAGTCTTGAACTTTATAGTCATTATATATAGGGTAAGAATCAGCGTAAATACAAAGGAATAGAAATATAGTGTCAATATGAAGATAACTATGAAAAGTTTTTAGGTTGAATTCTCATAGACTTTTTTTATTCCATTTTTAAAGAATAGCAATTGCATGGTAGTAATAAATTGATTAATATAGCATAGTCAGTATCCTCAGGATTTGACTAATTCTACTCTAAGGTTCATTAAAATTCTTCTAATGAAGGGGAAAGAGTGTACCTGCTACAATTTCATAGAATCATAGAACGGTTAGGGTTGGGAAGGACTTTAAAGAGCATCTAGTTTCAACTCTCCTGCCATGGGCAGGTACACCTTCCACTAGACCAGGTTGCTCAAAGCCCCATCCAGCCTGGCTTTGAACGCTTCCAGGGATGGGGCTTCTCTGGGCAACCTGCACCCGTGTCTCACCACCCTTGCTCCAAAAAGTCCATGTCATTCTCATGCTGGGGACCCCAGAGATGAATGCAGTACTTAAGGTAAGGTCTCACGAATGTGGTGTAGAAGTGGAGAATCACCTCCCTCAACCTGCCGGCCACATTTACTTTGATGTAGCGGAGCATATGATTGACTTTCTGGGCTGCAAGTGCACATTGCTGGCTCATATTGAGCTCCTAGTTAATAAACACCCCCAAGTCCTTCTCATCAGGGCTGCATTTGATCCATTCTCCACCCAGTATGTAATTGTGCTTGGGATTGCCTTGACCCAGGTTCGCGACCTTGCACTTGGCCTCACTGAACTTCATAAAGTCGCCTTTGTCCCCACCTCTTTAAGCCTGTCAAGTCTCGTCCAAATGGCATTCCTTCCATCAAGTGTGTTGACTGCACCACACAACTTAGTGTTGTCAGCAAACTTGCTGAAGGTGCACTCAATCCCACTGTCCGTGTCACCAATAAAGATGTTAAACATTGTGCCAACACCTGAGGAATACTGCTTGCCACTGATCTCCACTTGAACAGCAAGCCATTGACTGAAACACGAGTGTTATGAAAACCAGGAGGACAGTGTGACAAAAGAACTAAGGTCTTTCAAATATAGTTCTTGAGCTAAAATTGGATGAAAATTTGAAGAATTATGACCCAGACAGGCAGCTTTTTTAATCTTGAAAGTGTTTGATTTACCCTTTCCTGTACATATAGAAAAATACCAATTTAAATGTTTACACTCCAAATTAATTTATCACAAAATAGGTGGAACCAAAGCACAGAGGTGAACAATTGCCAGTATTCATGGATTGCTTACACGTATTCCAGGAAAGAGCTTTGTCTAGAGTTTGGCACGCATCTATTCAGAAATTTTATGTATTCAATTTTGCATTTTTATAGATGATTTAAAACCACATTCTTCAACACTAAATGAAATAGGGAAAATATTTGAAATTTCTTCATATACAGATGCAGAGATAAATTTGATGACTTCTAACTCAGCATGGCGTAAGGAGAAAAGAGCACGCCAAATTCAAAGTAACCTATGATTTGCAGTTAACTTACAGAATTAGTCTTCTGTTTGATAGTTTTACAACTAGCCAGGGATAAAAGAGTCACAATGGCTTTGTTTACTTTCTAGACTTTTGGGTTTTTGTTTTTTTTGTTTTTTTTTTTTTTTTTTTCCAGTGAAATAGTTTCCAGATTAACTCGACCTAAAAGTGACATTCAAGGTTCAGAGCAGGATCAGCCGGATCAGAGCAGGATCTGGTTTAATATGTAGCTCTGACAGTATAAAAGAAAAAGCTTAGGACTTGCAAGAGAACATTTAAAGATTCCAGCTTCCTGCTCAGTTTTTTTGCCCTGGCATCAGGACTCCTGTAGACTGTCATTACTCACTTGTCTAAGCAGGTCATCTGTACTTGCCTTGATAAAAGATATTAAGAATTAAGAGTGTGACAGTGTCGTGGTTTAAGCCTCTCAGCCACGCAGTTTTCTCGCTCACTCACTCTCCGCTCTTTCTTTCCCCCGCACCCGGAGGGATGGGAAGGAGAATCGAAAGAATGCAACTCCCACAGGTTGAGATAAGAACAGTTTAGTAACTAAAGTATACCACAAGATCACCACTGCTACCAGCAATAATAATGATGACAAGGCAAATACAAACAAAGAATACAATCGCTCACCACCTATACCCAGCTCGACCAAGCAGTGCACTCCCACACCCTTCCGGGTCTCTGCCCTCCATTTTTACATCCTGGGCATGACGTGCTGTGGCATGGAATACCTCTTTGGTCAGTTTGGGTCAGGTGTCCTGTCTCTGCTTCCTCCCAGCTTCCCCTCCTCCCTGGCAGAGCACGAGACTCAGAAAGTCCTTGGTTAGACCAAAACATTACCAAGCAGTAACTGAAAACACTGGTGTTATCAGTGCTGTTCCCAGGCCGAAAGTCAAAAGCACAGCACTGCACCAGCTACTACTACGAAAGAGAAAAATGACTGCTGCTGCTGAATCCATGACAGACAGATAAGCCTTTCTCTGTTTTACTTGCTTGGTTATAATGTTCCACCATAGACACTAGTACCTTTTTTCACCATCTGAAAATTGCTTGCTGTGCAACTACTATCACTATTACTACTACAGTGACAGTTTAGTCACTGAAGGTGGAGGCTTGGTTACGTTTGCCAGCGCAGTGAGTGTTAATAAGAGAAGATATACTGTGGTGGATAAGACAGGAATTACTTACAGCTCAGTAATCTAACAGATCTTGGCTTTGTTCAGTTCAGAAGAACTGCAGAACAGAAAAGGCACCAGTACTTGTTTTGATATCAGACATTATAATAAGATGCATGCAAAGCGAGGTAATGTGTCTTATTGTTACCTGTGTTAATGCTATTAATGTAGCATTTCTGGAAATATAAAAGAAAGAATGTTATTGTAACAACCAAACACTCAGAGGAGTTAGTTAAACAGGTATAACAGCATATAAAACTCCAAAGTTTCAATGAGAGTGAAGGAAGCCATCACATTTCAGAAAATCTAGGCATGGTGCTAAAAGGGAACATGTTGAAGCTGTAGGAAAATAGATGTTTGTGACTGCTAACAGCATTGTAAGGTATAAGAGATTTTCTTTTTTTATTCATAGTCATTTTTCATAATATTTACATGAAGAAGGAGGAAGAGAGCAGGGAAAGAGAGATAAAATTGTGTAGCAACCAAAATGTTTCAACCAACTCTGAGAAAAAGATATTTTTACAGTTGAAAGTTGTTGTAGCACATTCCCTTGTTCAGCAGACCATACAAGGCTATAAAGCTGGAAACAGATAACACAGTAACTGAAGAAATGATGCTAGCAGTTTTTGACTTCATGAAAAAAATCTCAGTTTGATTTTTGGTAAAAAAACCAAAATAAGTTAATGCCAGATTTCTGATTTCTGAAATCTGTGACCAGTGATAATTGTTTCAAAGTGATGTTGCAGTCTAAAAGCAGAAATTAAATTCAGCTGAACTGCATAGGAACCGAATCTAATCCAACAGACAACTGCATCATATCAGGGATGCATTGGCATGGTAGAGCAGTCAATTCCAACAGTTTCTGGCAAGAGCTCCTTAATCGTATGCTTTTCTGTAGCTTCCTTCTTTGGAAGAAATAATCATAACAATAGCAGTATTAAAATACTGATTCATTTAATCCTGTAAACATCCTACTATCAGTGTTTCAGCATGTCTGGTAGTGTTACACAAAATCACCACGCTCTGCAAAAATATTGCAGTACTAAGACCTGATGGCAGCTGGACCATCCACTCTATTTTGCCATGCCCTGGACTATTATCTGACTCTGCCATGGCTCTTCCCTCTGGGTTGCCAGGTGATTCAATCCACCAGGAGTATGAGAAGAGATATGTAGCTGGAGAACTGCATTAGATTTCAAAGAGGGGCACAAATCTGTACTCGTACACTCAGGTCTGTGCTGTAGTCAGATCTCTGATGTTGTCAGGAAACTGTAGACCCTATGGGGAAGATAACTTTGGCTGGAACCATCTACTGGGATAATTGGCCTGAGATCATCATAATTCCTAGTCTCCCACATCTGCAAAGTGGAAAGGCTTAAATTCATTAAGGGCCAGTATCTTGGCCTATAATGTTAGTATGTGCCATAAGTTTTAACAAAGTGCATGCAATCATTAGTAAAGACTTTCTAAATTCACCTTCCTTTATTTTTATATTCTTTCAATTTTTGAATGATCTCCATTATTATTTTTAGTTTGAGTGGTCCAAATGATGAATGAGTGGACAGGAACAGAAAGGTTGGAAAAACCTAAGCTTTTCTCATTTCAAGGAGAAAAGAAATCTTATTCATTGTCTATATGTGACCTGAAGACAAACTGAAAAATTAATTAGGTGGCACAGTATTTAATACCCAAAATTAAGTATAGAACCATAATAGCTTGCATTTGGACAAATTCAGGAACACAGCAAAGCCATTTCACCTGATCAATATCAGTCAGTAACTGAAAAGAATCATTACTGAATTGCCCATGGTTGTGGTTTAAGCCCAGAAGGTAACTCAGAACCACGCAGCCGCTTGCTCACTCCTTTACCCCCCCTTCTTCTTCCCCCTGCTCCCGGAGAGATGGGGAGGAGAATCAAAAGAATATAACTCCCATGGGCTGACATAAGAGCAGTCCAGTAACTAAGGTATAACACAAACCACTACTGCTACCACCAATAATAATAATGATAAAGGAAATAACAAGGCAAGAGAATACAACTGCTCACCACCCACCGACTGATACCCAGCCTGACCCAAGCAGTGACATAACCCTTCCGGGTAACTGGCCCCAGTTTATATAGTGGGCATGATGTGCTGTGTTATGGAATACCTCTTTGGCTAGTTTGGGTCAGGTGTCCTGTCTCTGCTTCTTCCCAGCTTCCCCTTCTCCCTGGCAGAGCATGAGAGTCAGAAAGTCCTTGGTCAGAGTAAACATTACTTAGCAACAACTAAAAACATTGGTGTTATCAGTGCTGTTCCTAGGATGAAAGTCAAAACCACAGCACTGCACCAGCTACAACAAAGGAGAAAAACGACTACTACTGCGGAACCCAGGACACCCACCATGGGAAAACTGGGGCAGTTGGAGGGCAATTTTTAAATAGTCTATTTTTAAATAGACTGTTTTAATCAATCAGTAAAATATTATTTTTCATAACCACTACTAGATTAGTAGCAATTTTTAGTCACTTGAATATACTTCAAGAAACCCAAAGGAGATGTTGAATTTTTAAAGCAAGGAAAGATTTTTCAGAGGTAAATACTTTATTAGCTAAACAAATGTAGCTAGAGAAAAAAAGATTAAAAATGTTACCCCCTGCCAGACAAAAACTATGTGTTTCCATTCTGAAGAAGCAGTAATTTCAGCTGGTTGAAAACAATTTTCCCTAATTGTAACTCAGAAGAGTTATTTTTGTTTGTGTTTTTTCTTTTTCTTTTTAACATTTTTTTCCTTTATTTTTCCTTTTTCTATTATCTTCTTTTAATGTTTAGACTTAGTGATTTTTTAAGGTCCTTTTCCAGTCTAGTTGATTCTATGATTCTTTTCTCTTTTCTTTTTTTTTTCTCTTACTGTCTTATTTCTTTCTGCTTTATTATTCTTTTATTAATTAATTAATTAATTAATCTATTTTTACTTTGGGGGGGTGGAGTAGGGAATGTGAAATGGTAATATTAAAAAATATGACATTTTTTTCTCCCTTATGTCCCATTGAATGTGACATTGCGAATGCAGATTTATTTTTGCAGCAGGAAAGATGACCTTTAAAATGAGAAATTTAATAGAAGGATAGGACTTGACTTGTGCAAAGCGTTTGACACAGTCTCACATGACATCCCTGTCTCTAAGTGAGAGAGACATTAATTTGATAGGTGGACCACTTGGTGGATAAAGAACTGGCTGGATGGCCGCACGCAAAGAGCATTGCTCAATGGCTCAATGTCCAGCTGGAGACAAGTCACGAGTGGTGTCCCTCAGGGATCAATGTTGGGACCGGTCTTGTTCAACACCTTTGTGGGTGACATGGGCAGTGGGATTGAGTGTGCCCTCAGCAAGTCTGACGATGACACCAAGCTGTGTGGTTCGCTTGATACATTGGAGGGAAGGAATGCCATCAAGAGGGACCTTGACACACTTGTGAGGTGGGCTGATGCCAACCTGATGAAGTTTAACCATGCCAAGTGCCAGGTCCTCCACCTGGGTGGGAGCAATCCCAGGCTCAGCTACAGGTTGGGCAGAGAAGAGATTCAGAGCAGCCCTGCGGAGAAGGACTTGTGGGTTTTGGTTGATGAAAAAATGAACATGAGCCAGCAGTGTGCACTCGCAGCCCAGAAAGCCAACCATATCCTGGGCTGTATTAAAAAGAGCGTGACCAGCAGGTCAAGGGATGTGATCCTGCCCCTCTCCTCTGCTCTTGTGATACCTCCCTTGGAGTATGGTGTGCAGTTCTGGTGTCCTCAACAGAAAAAGGACATGGAACTGTTGAAACAAGTCCAAAGGAGGGCCAAGAGGATGATCAGGAGACTGGAGCACCTCCTGTATGAAGACAGGCTGAGGAAGTTGGGGCTGTTGAGGCTGGAGAAGAGAAGGCTGCGTGGAGACCTCATAGCATCCTTCCAATATCTGAAGGGGGCCTATAGGGATGCAATGCTGGGGAGGGAGTCTTCATTATGGACTGTAGTGATAGGACAAGGGTTAATGGGTTCAAACTTAAAGAGGGGAAGTTTAGACTGGGTATCAGGAGGAAATTCTTTACTGTAAGGGTGGTGAGACAGTGGAATGGATTGCCCAGGGAAGTTGTGAATGCTCCATCCGTGGCAGTGTTCAAGGCTGGATTAGACATAGCCTTGGGTGGCATGGTTTAGTGGGAGGTGTCGCTGCCAAAGGCAGGGGATTTGGAACTAGATGATCTTAAGGTCCTTTCCAATCCTAAGTATTCTATGATTCTATGATTCTATGAACAGTGGTTAATTACTTACCTGTGTTACTTCTTAATTCTTACATATAAATGCAATTTTTAATTATTATAATATGGTGCAACATTTTGAATACTTTCATATAGACATCTGTGTGCACATATAGATGTATTTATACATATTTTTAACACAGTTTAAATTCATTTCACTTTCTTCAAGGGGGAGAACATTTCTGAACAGAAGTCACCAATGGAGATGGAGCAATGTTTTTGGAAATAAAAAGTCATTCTAAAAATTACTTTGCTACAGTCCTGTTAATTATATCCTCTCTTTATGACCAGGATCTCCAAATCTACAGTTGCATTTATTACTTTCTTTTAAATTTTCCATATTTTCTTCTGCTGTTTTTTACGAGGAAAAAATAAAATGCAAAGTTGTTTTTTAAATCTATATGATTATATTATTCAACTTTCTACTCCGTGGTTGTTTAATTCTTCAGACTTCTATCTTTCCCTGATGTGTGACAAAGGAGAAAGAAATTCTGGTCTTTAGAAAGCTTTATCTTAGAAGAAGGATTAAATCCTTACTTTATTTTTTGCCTGATATTAGCACACACTATAAAAGCTGTATCTCTACCTCTGCTATTGTCCCTTTGGGCTTCTTCATGTGGACACTGAAATTTTGCAACGCACAAAGAATCATTTATCAGATTTAAGCACAGAGTAGCTTCCAAATGTTATTATAAAAGAAATAGGGTCACTGGATAAACTCTAAGGCCTTATTTGATTTTTCAATAGCTCTATATTTAATTTTATTGTTGAAAAATTCTTGCCCATACTTTCTGATTATTGTAAAGGATAAAAGCCTGCCCTCTTGAGGTTGTATTTTTTATTGTCTATTGTACCAATTTTCCTTTTTCTAGCAGGTCATCTGAGAACTTAAATCGAGGAACAGAGTGCCACATTTTCAAGTCTTTTTTCCCCATCGATCTGAATCTTTTTCCCTGCAGTTAGGGAGAACTGCAGATTATCTATTGGCACTTAAAACCTTCAAAAAGCTCCCAGTACATTAATTCTCATTAACCGTTGCCTCTATATTCTCATTACTAGAGATGGCCCGCTAGGGAATCTTTCCCTCCAACAGGCAAGTTCAGTGAGGAAAAAATGTCAGTTTTATAATTTTTATTCTGATCTCTACTAATTTTATTTATTAATAGCTCCCACAGAAGTCGTTTACAAATGGTGTTGCCTATAGGACATGTATCCCACTGCTGGTTTTTAGAACTCACAAGTGACCTAAAGGGATCCTATTTTTACTGCCTTTCCCAGCAATTTTCGTATCAAATGTTCTCAAACTACAGACAAAAATCTATTTAAACTGTTTATCGCCTGCCAGCTCTACTTCAGTTCTGAGAGCTGAGCTGCAGTTCCTCTTTATTTAGTAGTACTCACTAGTAATAAAATGTTAACAGTTTTACACCACAATCTATTCACTAAATTTAATTGTCATGTTCATGTTCATGGTTTTCAAAATGGTACTAAGGTCCCTACTGTTCATAGAGTGTACTTTTGTCCTCAAATCCCCATCTTTCATAGACAGATTTTATTCTATTTCTTAAACTTGACACTGTCAGTTAATTTAACAGAGGGAAAGCAAAATAAAGTAAGGAAAGGAGGAAGTCCCAGAAGCTTCTCTACTAACCCCTAATTCCAGAGAATTAACAACGGAACATTAGGAACTTTACCTCTCTGTGCAATTACCCTTCAATAAACTAATGAGTTTTAAAGTTATTGAGGTGAGAGGATAGAAAGGGGCAGGCAGACCTTGTTGACTAGATAGGTCTTAATTTCATCAAAAATCAGTCTTAAGATGGAAAAATTTTTTGCTGATCCAGTGTAAAAAATAAGGCAATCTTCCCCAAAAGGTGAACGTGCTTGAATTGAAGACAATAGTCGTACCCAATTGCACAAAGATAGCAAAGAGAAGGAAATCTATTGCTGCCTGCTTGAGGAATATGACTTATTTGCAGTCAGGCACAAGCATATTTTTATTACCTGAGTGTCTCTTAGGACTCCAACGCTCTTTAGAAAGAAAGTAAAATTCCTACTTTTCTCACAATCTATGGTAATAGAACTCTTTGGAAAGACAGTGAAATTTTTCAAAAATAGAAGAAATTGTTAGAGAGAGACTTTTCTTAACCAAGCGGGTAGAGCATTATATCATGAGCTTTGCTTCTATAAGGTTATGAGGCTAAGTTGCACCCAAATTTCACTAGATTAGAGGTTTTGATTCATTTGGGAATAATTAAAACAAAGCCAAGCAATCAAATGCATAAACAACAAACAAACAAAACCCTCTGTGCCTCCCACATCCTTTACCTCTTCCTGTAATAATACGTTCTATAATTAATCATGAGAACAGGAGGATAGTAGTATGTATTTTAGTCTAGGAGGAAAAGAGAAAAAATATCTTTAATCCCTGTAAACAACCCCTTCATCTTTTTTTCTTTTGTTACTTTTTTGTGTTTGTTTTCTTTTTGTCTTCTTAGGACCATGTTTTGGTATCTAGATGAGGATATATCTCTTTTCTCTGAAATTAAGCCCTCAGCTTTCTTTAACAACTTCTAAGTCCATCTAGCATCCGTTGCAGTAGATTACCTCCTGACAACAGGATTTCATTGAACTGGCTCTGAAAGCTCCTTCAGAGATATAACAAAGAACATCAGATTAGCTAAGAGAGATTTCTTCTCAGGCTACCAGCTGAAGAAGGAAATACCTCAAGGCTTCAAAGAGCTCTACAGGAGACACTGAATGTTCTATAAAACCCACAGAACTCTTTTGCTGCAAAAAATTTACAATTACAAAAACAAGGTCAAATGCAACACCAGATTTGAACTTGTAAGTTTGTGTGTCTACGCATAAGTTCCCACATGCTCACTAAGCATTTAAGCTCCTATTATAGCTGTTGTAGTCCTATTTTCTTATGTTTTGAGCTTGTTTTAGGCAATGGAAATAAGCAACCTATTGGTGAGACAACATTGCAAGCACCTTTCAGAGCCATTACACAGAGGATATAACTTCTTATAGCCCCTGGTAACAAGATGTTGACCATTTTGCTAGAACAGTTGCAGTCCATGCCTGCAGTTCATTGGTTCTCTACCAGCTACCCCAGCCAAGAGAACAGCTGCTTTATCTGTATGAAATAATATGCTTCATGAATGTAGGATGCAGGCTGTAATTCAGTGAGATCACTGATACAACCCTGTAAAATCAAATTAAATCTAGTTAACAGAAAAGGCAATTAACTATTGACAAACTGTCTGATTAACTGTTATGTAGTCTAAAATTTCTTAACTGGATATAAAGGGGAAGTATATTATATTTAATTATAAAGCATACAATTTATCAAAAAGGAGGAGAGCAATATAGAGTGAATAGGATGCAGACTCCATCTTTGTGAAAACTCAAGTCAGACTTCAGGGTTATTTTTTTATTTCAGTCTTCTCTCAATATCTATATTTCCTGGCTTAAGAAAGAAATAAAAATTTATAATCTAATTCTTAACTAGGACTAAAATATGTTAAGAAGGTTAAGGTCTCTAATCACTAAGTTTACTGTCAAAGTATTTTCAGTTAAATGCAGGTAACCATTAACACTTTGAAAGATAATTCAATCTCAGTCAACTTCAGTCTTGACATTGAGTTCCAGCAGTAATCAAAGAAGTCTTTACACTATGCAAGAGGATAGCATAGTATAAAAATTGCAGCGTGGTATTTTTCAAATAAGACACAGAAAGTGAGATTACCTCATGCATTTACAGAAACAAGTTACCTTAGTGGAGCTAAAATAGTTTATGATATAGTCCAAAAAAACCCCCCACACATTTAGCAAGATTCATGAAATTAAAGAAGCCTGTAGGTATTCTTAACAATTATATAATGTATATTATTTGAATATATCTTTAAAATATTTTTCTTATAAATGTTTTATCTATAGATGTGTTTAATATTATTTTATAAACAGCAATTAAAAACCAGTCATTTCCTGGTAATAGTCTACAGTATTTCACATTAAATTCTAATTATGCAGTTAGAATACCACTGCATTGTTCTTTGAACTTTAATTTTGTTCCATTGTGGTTGAACTGTAAAACCAAGTGTCAAATAGGTCTACATGATGAAGGGATTAAAGTGATTTCCTCATAAAACAGTGAAGAGGAATTGGGGTCTCTTCTACACTAGGATGCTGTATCTTTTAATAAAGTATGTCCCTGACAGTGCTGGGTCCTTTGTTTCCAGTTCCATAATAATATGACCTACATATGTCCTATCACAGCTGTGGTGCAAATTTTGGGCAGTCACCAGGACACAGAGTTTTATATAACTGCTGTCTAAAAAAGAGAGCTTAAAAACCTGCACACTTGTTTGACTTTTTTCCCCCCACTAGTATCAATTAGTTTAATAACAGATATCTTCAATCTTCAACAAAGAGCACAACAGTTCAGGCACCCAAAATCATAGGATCATAGAATCAGCTAGGTTGGAAAAGACCTTTAAGTTCATCAAATCCATCTATTCCCGCAGCACTGCCAAGACCACCAATAAACCATGTTATTAGGAGCCTCATCTACACGGTTTTTGAACACTTCCAGGGACAGTGATTTCACCACAGCCTTGGGCAGCCTGTTCCAGTGCTTTAAAACCCTTTCAGTGAAGAAATTTTTCCTAATATACAATCCAAATATCCCCTGGTGCAGCTTGAGGCTGTTTCCTCTTTTCTATCACTTGTTACCTAATTGACAAACCCGCACCTCCCTGCAACCTCCTTTCAGGTAGTTGTAGAGAAAACGTGGGTTTGCCTTCTGTTAGGTTAGATAAAGAATAGAAATAAGGTGCTCATGTCATGGTTTAAGCCTCTATAACTCATGCAGTCGCTCTTTCACTCACTCCCCCCTCTTTCTTCCTCCCGCTCTCAGAGGGATGGGAAGGAGAATCAAAAGAATGCAACTCCCACAGGTTGAGATAAGGACAGTTTAGCAACTAAAGTATAACACAAGATCACTACTGCTACCACCAATAATAATAACGACAAGGCAAATACAAGGAAAGAATACAATCGTTCACCACCTATACCCAGCCCGACCAAGCAGTGCACCCCCACCCTTCTGGGTCTCTGCTCTCCATTTTCACATCCTGGGCATGATGTGTTGTGGCATGGAATACCTCTTTGGTCAGTTTGGGTCAGGTGTCCTGTCTGCGCTTCCTCCCAGCTTCTCCTCCTCCCTGGCAGAGCATGAGACTCAGAAAGTCCTTGGTCAAACCAAAACATCACCAATCAGTAACTAAAAACACTGGTGTTATCAACACTGTTCCCAGGCCGAAAGTCAAAAGCACAGCACTGCACCAGCTACCAAGAAGGAGAGAAATGACTGCTGCTTCTGAACCCAGGACAGTATCCACCCCTTATTCCATACCATACACGTCATGCTCAGATCCCACATTTTCAGTGTACCATCACATGTATATATATACATGCATGCACACGCACAGAGGGAGAGAGATCATCCCTTAGTGCATGGACCAATCCCTATAAAGCTGCTGAGTCCATTTGGTCTGTGATGTTGGGCTCCACCTCTTGTAACAGTCTTTCAGAGCAGGAGAGGCTGTGTGCAGTGTTCACACTCGCGAATAACCTGGGCAATAGAGTCCATTGCTAAGTCCACCCCTTGATCATGAGTCCATCTGTATACTGCATCTCTGCCCTGGTGGCCTGAAGTGTCATGGGCACACCAGGCTCAAAATAATTCACCCTCCCTCCAGCAGTTTCTGCAGCTTGTTGCTGGGGACTCCATACAGCTGTCTTCCATCTCTGACGCTTCCAAAGCACTGGAGTCGCACAGTGGACTAGATCGCCCATACAGTCCCACACACCCTGCCACTCACAGCTGTCCAGGCTTGGGGAAAATCTCATGGTCATCCTAGATCGTAGTCTAACCCCAGACAAGGCCCACACCCCACTCTGCTTAACTCTGGGGACCAGACAAAATGGTCGTGGGTAAAACACACTGTGTATGCATGCCATCATGCTGATCCCCATCACAATCAGCAGGCAGGTCTCAAGGGTACCCAAAGGCCATTGAAAACCTCCAGAGCTCTCAACTGACACTGCTGTACTTGTCACTGGGGCTGGTGCAGCTTCTGTGCTTGCCAGCTCTCTCACCATCAGCTGCTCTTTGTCTGAGTCCAGATCTTCCTCCTCTGCCTTTCTGGGAAGTGTTACATGGTCTCCTGCATCCTCCTGGGACTCGTGCTCACAAGGCTCTGCGGGTGGCTGCTGGAGAATGCTCTTGGCCACAGAGCGGCTGGGTTCGGCCGTGGGGCTAGGCTCCTCTGTTTTCTCCTCCCACTCCTCAGCAGCTGCCGGCCTGGGCTAGGCGGGGGGGGGGGGGGGGGGGGGGGGCGTTCAGCTCCTCCGCCACCTCCTCCTGCTGCTCAGCAGCCATGGGGCTTGGCTTCTGGTCCCCGGGGACGCGCTCCAGGGCCGTTTCAGCCACCGGCAGCTCCCAGGGCTGCCTCCTGTCATGGGTTCAGCAGTGGCAGTCAATTTTTTCTCCTTCTTGGTAGCTGGTGCAGTGCTGTGTTTTCAATTTTCGGTCTCGGAACAGCGCTGATAACACCAGTGTTTCGGTTACTGCTTAGTGATGTTTTGGTCTGACCAAGGACTTTCTGAGTTTCATGCTCTGCCAGGGAGGAGGGGAAGCTGGGAGGAAGCAGAGACAGGACACCTGACCCAAACTGACCAATGGGGTTATTCCATACCACAGCACGTCATGCCCAGGGTGTAAAGCAGAGAGCAGAGACCCAGAAGGGTGGGGGGGGTGCACTGCATGGGTAGGGCTTGGTATTAGATGGTGAGAATTTTATTCTTTCCTTGTATTTGCCTTGTCATTATTATTATTGGTGGTAGCAGTAGCGGTTTTGTGTTATACTTTAGTTACTAAACTGTTCTTATCTCAACCTGTGGGAGTTGCATTCTTTTCGATTGTCTTTCCCATCCGCCCGGGAGCGGGGGAAAGAAAGAGGGGGAAGTGAGTGAGAGAACGGGCTGCGTGAGTTATAGAGGCTTAAACCACGACACCCCCCCCTCGGCTCCCCACAGCTTCATGAAGACGGAGGCAAGGACGAGGGCCAGGATGGTGAAGAGCAGCCAGGCAGCCAGGTACAAGTTCCCGTCCACATCCGCAACTCCCTTCTTCTGGAGCCAGTGCTTATTACAAGCCATTCCAATAAAGTACAATGTAACAAGGATCTTAACCGAAAACCCATATCTGAAAAATGCTAAGATAACAAATACCGGCTGTAAGTAAGGTACAACAGGCTGAAACCATGAACTCAAGAGAATCAAGAGCAACAATTTTGAGAGCCAACAAATCAGCATTGTGACGAGTGGCTATTAATTCTGTCGTTATCTCAACCCTTCGTGCCCCACGTTGAGTGCCAAAAAGAACTGTCGTGGTTTAAGCCTCTATAACTCACACAGTCACTCTCTCACTCACTCCCCTCTCTTTCTTCCTCCCGCTCTCAGAGGGATGAGAAGGAGTATCAGAAGAATGAAACTCCCACAGGTTGAGATAAGAACAGTTTAGTAACTAAAGTATAACACAAGACCACTACTGTTACCAGCAATAATAATAATGACAAGGCAAATACAAGGAAAGAATGCAATCGCTCACCACCTAAACCCAGCCTGACCAAGCAGTGCACCCCCACCCTTCCGGGTCTCTGCTCTCTCTTTTTACACCCTGGGCATGACGTGCTGTGGCATGGAATACCTCTTTGGTCAGTTTGGGTCAGGTGTCCTGTCTGCGCTTCCTCCCAGCTTCTCCTCCTCCCTGGCAGAGCATGAGACTCAGAAAGTCCTTGGTCAAACCAAAACATTACCAAGCAGTAACTAAAAACACTGGTGTTATCAACGCTGTTCCCAGGCCGAAAGTCAAAACCACAGCGCTGCACCAGCTACCAAGAAGGAGAAAAATGACTGCTGCTGCTGAACCCATAACAGCTCACCATGTGGAAAATTATTTCAAAACATTAAGATCACCTGTGTAACCCATGTTCTCCTGCTGTGGTATTTGCTTTTGAAGAACTGTGGGATTCAGGACACATCCCAGTATTTCTTTGGTTGGTTGCTGACTATGGTACTTTTATATCTATAGCATCATTATTGGGAAATCAAGCATCTTATTTACAAATATTTTTATCACAGAATCATAAAATAACAGAATGGTTTGTGTTGGAAGGGATCTTAAAGATCTTGTTCCAAGCCCCTTGCCATGGGCAGGGACACCCCACACTAGACCAGGTTTTGTCATGGTTTAAGCACAGCTGGCAACCCAGAACCATGCAGCCACTCACTCACTCCC
This sequence comes from Ara ararauna, assembly GCA_028858755.1. Classification (NCBI taxonomy): domain Eukaryota; kingdom Metazoa; phylum Chordata; class Aves; order Psittaciformes; family Psittacidae; genus Ara; species Ara ararauna. The sequence continues at coordinate 57,688,365 of CM054377.1, read as the reverse complement.
CCCTTTCCTCTCTCTGCTCTTGGAGAGATGGGGAGGAGAATCAAAAGAATCTAACTCCCATGGGCTGACATAAGAGCAGTCCAGTAACTAAGGTATAACACAAACCACTACTGCTACCACCAATAATAATAATGATAAGGGAAATAACAAGGCAAGAGAATACAACTGCTCACCACCCGCCAACTGATACCCAGCCCGACCCAAGCAGTGACATAACCCTTCCAGGGAAACTGTCCCCAGTTTATATAGTGGGCATGATGTGCTGTGTTATGGAATACTTCTTTGGCTAGTTTGGGTCAGATGTCTTGTCTTTGCTTCCTCCCGGTGTCCTGTCTCTGCTTCTTCCCAGCTTCCCCTTCTCCCTGGCAGAGCATGAGAGTCAGAAAGTCCTTGGTCAGAGTAAACATTACTTAGCAACAACTAAAAACATTGGTGTTATCAGTGCTGTTCCTAGGATGAAAGTCAAAACCACAGCATTGCACCAGCTACTAAGAAGGAGAAAAATGACTGCTACTACTGAACACAGGAAAGGTTGCTCAAAGCCTGAGCCAACCTAGCCTTGAACACTTCCAGGGATGGGGCAGCAACAACTTCTCTGGGCAGCCTCTTGCAGTGTTCTACCACTCTCACAGTAAAGACCTTATTCCTAATAGCTAATCTAAATGTATTCTCTTTCAGTTTAAGGCCATTACCCGTTGTCCAAACCCTATATGTCCCTGTACAAAATCCCTCTCCAGCTTTCTTGTAGGCCCTCTTTAGGTATTGGAAGACTGCTAGAAGATGTCTCCTGAGCCTTCTCTTCTCCAGGCTGAACAAGCTCAGCTCTCTGACAGGGGAAAGCCTGTCTTTATAGGAGAGGTGTTCCAGCCTTTTGATCACCATCATGGTCTTCCTCTAGACTTACTCTGGTCCTCCACATCCCTTTTATGTTGTTACGTTATCCTATCACGATATCGTACAAAGCACTGAATGTTCAGTTTCTGTTTGCATTCTGGCTTATGTTTAACAAAAAACATTACAAGATGCTATATAGGTGCATCAAAGATCCAGGGGAAAAAGTGCTTTGAGTTCTAAGAGGCTGGTGGGTCTTCTGTATATTTAGATGCTGGTCATTCTGTATATTTAGATAGTTGAGATGTTCAAACAAACAGAAATGTTTATTGGATTCAAAGCTGCATTTTATAAGTACCGAGTGAATGAATTTTTCAGGAAAATCTATGAACAAAAGTTCTGATCACTAAAAACATTTTGGCAGCTCCACTCCCTCCCAGCAGCAGTATACCGAAAGTGCCAGGAGTAAAATCCAAGTAAATAAGAAAAGGCTGGAGCTGTATTTGAAATCATAAGTTCACATTTTCTGAAGTTAAACTGCAGAAAATAATTTTGCATGACATTTCCTAACCCTTTTATTTTTCTGTGTTTAAATGAGAAAATTACAGGTGATGTCATCAGATTTCAGAAAACTATCAAAATATTTCAAGATAAAGCATAGAGTTCACACAGTGCTCACCTTGCTATGTGTTTGTTCATATTTTTTATCTCTAAAGATCAGCATAGTGCTTTGACTAGGCATTTGAGCATAGAATTATAGAATCAACTAGGTTGGAATTTGTGATATATGAATAGGATATTTATAAGTGCTTAGATCACAATGAAAACTTGATTTCAGAAATATTAGAAACTCTGTGCTTGTACCAGTCACTGCATAATCTTATGTGTCATAATTTTCACTGAGAAATTTGGGTTTTTTTATACAGTTATAAGGCAAGCAAAGGTAGATACAGACTTTTGTATTCTGCAGTTTTATGGGTGTCAGTGACATTTGACAAGCTACATTATATGAAGTTGGAGACTGAGACTGAGTGCACCCTATTTTTGCTGAGCAATTAATTTGAAGTGAATAATAGTGAAATGACAGTTCTCATTGCTTGCCTGTTGTTTCAGTTCTCCTCTGATTGATTGTGCAAGAAGTATGAACTAAATGTACATTTTGTTGAACTTGGATATCTAAATCCAGTGATCTTGTTTAGATACCTGATAGTCCCAAACTCCTATTCCATTTTTGATTGCATATAAACAAACAAAAAAGAGTTTTAATTAAAAACTACATACTACCCAATAGAAACTCTAATAGATGTTTTCATTTCACTTAATTTTCAGTGCACATTTTCAAGCACTGTTTTATCCTAAAGTATCAATCCAGCTGAATTGCATGGATTTCAGATGTTTTATATTATGCTTTTAACCATAATGTCTTCAAGTCTTACATTATTAAAAAAAAAACCAACCTCATATATAATCATAGGCTACCCATGTACAGATTTTATCTGTTGGCTCAAATGAATTAGATTTGGTCTAATTTGGCATAAATCATTCTCAGCTTCTGTCCCCTACCATTCTACAGAGCTACTGTCTTCCAGTTCACAGTAGGTCCTGCATTCCCTCTCTTTTCCAGTCAAATAAGATCTTTATCTCTTTCCTTCAGTTTGTGATATGATGTTGTCTATCATTCAGAGGCCTCTGTGGGGCTGCTTGCCTATATTCTAAAGTCAAGAGATAAAATGATTAAGATTTTAACAGTAAGTAAGTAAAGAAAAATTGAGAATTGGAAACACTCTTGACTCTAAGTATTTTCTTTGGCTTTTATGACAGCCATTTAGAATTTTTTGTTTCTTAAAATAATTTGGATTTAGATGCACTGTCAATGAGTAATAGAGTGGTTTTAGTAACAGAATTTTACGCATATGTTTCCATTGATTTTGAACTGCGCATTAAACAAATACAAACTTGCAATTAAGTACGAAAATTCATATGCCTATAGGAATTTGCTATCAAGATTCATCCGGGATGTCTATGTGCAATGATACATAGCTAGATAGTATACATTCATGTATATGTATAAACATACATTTTCTGTATGCAGGAAGCACTGAGTCTTCTGTGAAGCTGATGTTACTCCAGAGTAAGAAAAAAAATTTAAATAATTAAAGTCTGAAAAATGCATGATTTGCTATTGCACAGAGGAAATAAAGAACAACATATTCTTACTGAAAATTCTGAAAATATTATCTTACTAAACAAGGCACTGTCAAACTGAAATATAGCCAATTTAAAAAAAAAATACGTGCAAAATTATTTTCAGGTACTTCATATGCTAGTTAATCTCTCCTTCACCTTTTGCGATTTTAGCGTGATGATTTCCAACTAAAATATACTCCTGCATAAATGAGAGAAACAGAGAAGCAGGGGAGTCTGTCTAGCAGACTTTACACAAGAAACTGAGACTGACTGTAGATTTAGTGCTATGAAATGCACAGAATAAACACACTGAAATGAATTAGATTATTCTCATGTCTCCTTTCTTTATAGGAATATGGTCTGTTTCTTGTAAGTTATAACAACAGCAAGCACAACATTTTCAAACAGAAGTATTTTTTGAGATTATAGTATTCCTTCAGACACTGATCTATTTGATTATATTATCTAACCCAGAAAAGCAATCTGCCACTGTTTCAGAATTGCAGATGAAAAACATCAACACTAGAAAATAAGAATGGACTCAAGAATAATAATAATGATAAAAATCAAAACCAAAACATAACCTATTTTTCTAAGCAGGGAAACCCACAGGAGACCACAAAATCTGCTTTGCAGCACAGAAAACACATATATTTTCCACTTTTTCCTCTTACTAAGAGAAATCAACTGCAATCAAAGAAGTAATCAAGCTCTTCTTTTTTCATAAAGAGAATTACCAGGAACTATATTTTTAAAATATAGTTGAAAGCATTTGTAATAGTTAAATATATTTCAGAATATTTAAGAAAAAAAAAGTTAATGCAGATGAAAAAAGCACAGTTAGGCAAATGATTCATAAAAAGCAAAAAACAATGCTGTCTTTCAAACTTTTATTTTCCAGAACTGGAGTCTATATATCAACCCAACCACAATAACTTTTGCAGAACATCAGAATTATCAGTTCTTGTAGTGGAAGTGACGTCAGCCTCATTTTCTGTCATGAAACAGAATGATCAGAAAATAAGGTCATCCAGAACTGAAAGCAAGTTTGCTTTCTTCCCTAACTTAATTATTGACTCTTAGGTGCTGAACCAATGCGCAAGCAACACCAGAAAAATGAGACCTTTGTCGTTTAACAAAGACTCAAAGTTTAAGAAGCTGAGGGAAAGGAAGGAACTTTGGAATGTGTGGCACAGCAAGCTGAACAACACCTATGGATAATCATGTGGAAATCTTTCTGGAAATACAGGAAAATATTAATAGTATAAGATAGTAAACTTACTGTGTGATGCTTCCTAATGGCTTCTAACACATGAACTCAGTTGGGGTGTGGTTAGCTATATTAAGGGATAGCACTTGTAAGCCATAAGAATATAAAATTAGAGCAAATAAAATAAAAGTTTTGCAAGATAACCTACATTCTAAGAGTTTGAGAATTTAGGTCAACGACCTTATTCTCTCAAAAAAAGTAGATATTTTATCCTTGGCAATGCATGCAACCTCATTTTCTGCAATGTGTGATAAAATCAAAAAAACAAAAAAAAAAAAAAAGTGAAGCAAATTTATCTTCATTTAAAGATATTGCCTAATTTGCAAAATCCCCTCCCTTCCCCTGTTAACTGTGCTTTAGTTATATAAGTAGTGCTTATAACTTTATTATTTAAATTATAAAAGATAAGTTCTATTTAACGGTTTTCCTCAGCCTTTTACAATTTAGGGAAGTCATTCAATTCTTCTAAGTCTCTAAAATGAGAGATTTATATCTATGTTATCTATTAATATTCTTCAACAGGGAGATAGATTGCAAAAGGAGTAGAAAGCATTACAGGTACATAGTTTAGAGATAGGCTGTACTCCTTCAGGTAGACCTAAAGAATTTCACATTAACCATGTAAAATTACCATAGCATGTCATATTACACTCAATTTATGACCAACTTTTTAAGCACATTTTGACAGTGTTCGGTTCTGTGGAACCTGTATACATGACTGGGACATCTAGGCAGTCTGACAGTATTGTTCATAAACAATAGCAACAGTCATGTGACCAAGGTATCTTGCTTTATATGACCACATCTTCTTCTGCTCTAAGTGGTAAGTAATAACCAGGGTTAGTGAAGCTGAAAAAGGGAAGGAGAAAGATATACAAGAAAACTGAACAAAATGTATTCTCTAAATTGGGAAACCAAAGGAAAGCACAGTATATTATGGGTACTTTCTCTGAACATTCTGAGTAATGCACTGTCCATGCAAAGGATTTATAACCTCAGAACCATGTTCCTTTCACCTTCATTAGAGGGCTCTGTAAAGGTTTAGTGTCCATTGAGGGTCACTTTAATATTTTAAGTTTGTAGCAAGAAAGGTCCTTCTGGGATTTTCATTACAGGAGCTTTGTATCACTTCTTGAAAGGCTATGTCTGTGGTCAAATTTGTATTGCAAAATAAGTAAGTCTAAACACAAACAGCAGTGAAATTCCAAAACAAATGGACTGAGATCCCCACAATGACAGCAGTAGGCGAAGGTGGTGCTCTCCAGACCTCAATCCGGAGAGTCTTGCAATTATTTGGGCAGAGTTTGAAAAAGTCACTGTGCACAGTCTTTGGGAGACACTGTGAAAAACAGATGTCTCCTGAGAACTCAGGCATTGAACAGTGATCAATGTAAAGAGCAAGCAAAGAACTCTTTTTTAAAAAAGTTTAACCGTTACCTAGAAGCGTGATATTTTATAGACTGAAGGCAAGATTTTCTCAATTCTGTTACAAATCTAACACTTTCCTCACGCAGCAAAGTATCTCACTCAAGCTGTAGATTTCAAGGCAACTAAACGTTATGTGCTCTTTTCTGTGAGCTCAGATCTTTAATCATTTTGAAAGACTCGTCTTAGAAGTACTTTTTGATTAAGATACTTCCATCTGTCTGTGCCAGAGTAATGCATCCAGCTTGATATGTCCTGTTAGCTGAGAAGAGCAGCATATTTTCCTTTTTAAAAATTATAAATGATAGAGATTAATGTGATTTTTATATATATGTATATATGAATCTGTGTGTCTGTTGATCAATATATAGAAATTTAACTGACTGTTGAAGCGTCAGTTAGTTAGCATGGAAGAATGACATCTGAAAATTCTGGAGTAATGAATTTTCAGAGACATCCAGGAAGTAAGTTACAGTTTCCACTGTCCTAACCACTAATTCTATTACAATTACCACAAAATAAAGAAAAATTATATGTATTCAAAACCAGATATTTTTTGTCTTCTCTAATGTGCAAAAACCAGAATTTTAAGCCTTCATATTGAAAACTTTATTCTTTTTTTCTGAAGGAAAATTTTCAGTTTTGGACTGAACATGCTTCTTTGTAAAATAACTGCATAGTAAATATATGCTCAGAAATTAAAGATTAGACATTTATTAAATCAGACTAAAATAAAATTGCTGATTACTTTTTTTTTTTTTTAATGCAGTGTTGGATGTAGTATATTTAAAGTTTAAAAGAGCTTGGGATAAGCTTAGAAGGAAGGAAAATATGAAGAACCTTGTGAAAGTACTGCATAAAAACCACTGCAGTAATACTGGCTTTGAATTTTAAGCGGTCAAAGAACACATCCCATTAATCACATAAAAAGAGCAAGAAACACCTTTGATGTAGTCTTTTAAAATAAAAGTTTTGGATGGAAAGATGCAGATGCTGCTAAGGCCTAGTTATTTTAACTTATTTGCTGCTTATGCATACATGATTGCAAGTAATTTCTGAAATTGAGCAATTAAGATAAAATCAGAACTTTGATAGCACTTGGGAAGGTTTCTGTAGATTTCCATGAATTTTAAGAGCCAGCAAAGTGGTCACTTGGTAAAAGAGCTCGAAAAGAGCAAACCAGAATCAGCAGGCCATAAGAAAAACAAGGTAGTAGTTTCCAAGAAGACCTTATTTCACATTAGCGTAGTGTAGCTGCAGCACCTGAGCACTCGGATCTCTGAAGGACAGATCAAATAAAGGAGAACAAAGATTTGTGAGCCATTAAATCTAAGCAAAAGGCAGGAAGCTTAAAGCCAAACTACATAGAATATAGCTGTAATTACTCTCAGATCATCATGTCTATGTCCAAAGTAGTATTAGCTATGATGACTATGAGCTGGTAGCTGCTGCCTAGTTTATAACCATATTTAAACTGTCTGTAGGAGCAGGTCTCACATGCAATATGCTATATAAAATGGAAAACTCTGACAGTGTTTCATATGCAATCTAGTAAAGCAAATAGGATTGAAAATAACCCCAATGGAGTGAGAATATTATAAATAGAACAAGAAAATGTGTATTCAGTGTTCACTGCATCTTTAAATACAGCTCACTCCCTGGTGAAACAGCTCCCATTTAGCATTTCAGTTGTGAAGCAGCAAATTGCAATTTCTCTATTGCATTTTTTTGTTTGTTTGTTATTTTCCCTCAATCTAGAATAAAAGTAAATCAGCCTGAACAAAAAAGAGGTTTGCTTTATATGTATAGCAACAAAACCATGACAATGAGATTGATGTCTCTATTAAAGAAATAAGTGAGGGAAATCATAGCTTAGTTTTGCTAAGACTATGCTTGCTGTTCTCTGTCTAAACACTTCACAGCACAAATTTGGGTTTGAACCAAAAGAAAGGAAAAAAAATTAACCCTTTAATCTGGCAGTGGAAATTTAAAGCCACAAGCAGACTAATAATCATTCAGCATTGAAGATCATAAAGAAAACAGTATTCATGTCAACACCCAGTCTCCCAAGAGACTATAGCTTGAATGATAAGAACCTTCCAGACTCTTTGAGACATTATAAAAGGATGAAAATGGCTTCTGGGGTTTGTTTGGGGTTTTTTTCCAGTAAAGAAGACCAACAAGCCATCTTCTTTTACTGGCTGTCACACAGAGCGGCATCTGTCATAATGAACTACTGGGAATATTTAGGGCATCAATTTAAAAAAAACCCAACAAACTACTGATAAATACACTCAGAAAGCATAAGTGGTGCAGTTTCAATGGTTAATTACAAATACCTCTCCTTTTTTTTGTCATCACTTCAGTTTCACAGTAGCCACTCAAAAGAAATTATTGGAACTAATGATCACTTGCAGAAACATGTAAGAAAGCTCTCCAGTGAAAACCTTTAAACATTTGCCTTTTACCACTGAAAGTCCTCTAAAGCAATGGACTTTAAGAAGCTCTGAATCTGAAATTAATCTGTCAAATGAGTCTGAATAGAAGTAAAAACCACAAGCAGCTCCCAACAGAAAGTAAACCTTGTTGCAATTTTATAAATTGAAACAGTACTGGGGGTGAATCTAAGAAGGGAAGCAAATATAAATTAATGTGCAAGTAAGCATTCATTTGTTACTGTCAGTGTAACCCTCTACCCCTTAGACTGCAGGAGCCTGGGAGATTGAAGGTCAATGTGAGTGAGCAAAGCTGCACTGCGTTAATGTTTTACCTTTTGAGGATTAGTAAAACTCTTGGTCTGATTAGGGTGCCTAGCTGAGCCCACATAGTTTGGACACATTTGCACATAATCACGGTGCGCTTTTGAACTGAGTAGGAATTAAACACCAGTGGAGGTAAGGTCAGGCAAGCAGACAACTTTCACGCATATTTCTTGCTCCGCTGTGTCCCCCTATCAGTCTAAGAATGAGGAATTATAATGCATCTGAACTGATTGTCATATCTATAGGAAGCTTACATGGGTGCACTGTGTTCATACAAGGGTCTCTCAATCATTTTGCTGCGCTCATGAGTCAACTGGGGTGTAGTAATAAAAGCCAGGTTTCCACTCTAGGCTCAAAGACCCCAAATTTTCAGAAATGGTAACACCTCATGGCTTAGGAATGCTATTTCCAAACCAAATTTAAAATACTTCAGCCTGGAGTTTTTGACTTTCTGGATATTCCTATGACTATTTATTCAAGCTTTTTGGAAAACATCAAAACTCTATAATGTAAGTGGCACGGTACTAGATGAGCATTTAAGAGACCCGTGTCTGTTTCTGTCTTCAAGGCTTGGCATGTGTAAAAAGTCCTTTCTCCACCCCTCCATTTTTTCTGCAAACTTCCAAAGGCTAGGATGTGCCTTCCTGTGTGTATGAGCATCCATCATTATAACAGGAGTGCTGTTAACGTTTTGTTTTTACTATTATATAAACATGTTTTGGAGTACTCATGAATAATACCAATAGAAAAAATGCCTAATAACTGGTGATTGCTGCATACATCACACACATATTGAATTTCAGCAGGAACAAAACTTGCAGGCTAGAACTGGTAAAGAATGACCGTTATCTCTATCAGTTTTCATTAAAAAAAAAGAATAGCCACTAACCCATTCTTCCAGGAAAAGTATTGAAGAAAATTTTCTCAGGGAGTAAATTCAGGTTCCAGAATTTTTATGAGCCATAGCCAAAGGCAGTAATTTTTAAAACCAAACTGAACTGTGAATCTGCAATAAACTAGGGTAATCTGTAAACCATTTTATTATCAAAGAAGACAAATATGGCTTAACAAGTATTGTACCTATAATTTCTCAAAAGCCTTTTTTCTTATTTTTATTAAAACTAATGTCTAAACATTGATACTGCATGATAAATGCTCATATGATGAAACTGAACCTGATATAAACCATACAATTTTTTTGTATTTTCCATTTGCAGGTAATACAAAATCTCTCCAGCAGATGTTCTCAATCTCTGCTGCCATTACAATGATCTTAAAAGCTCATAAACACATGAAAGAACTGCTGGGATTAAACTGTTCTTCACTGACAACAAACCCAGAATTCTCAACGTTAATTAAACCTCTTTTTTATTATTCCTTTTTTTTTTAATGCAGATGACTCTTGTAGAATATCAAACACATGTATAAACTAAAATTTAGTAAGCATTTAATATGTAATTAATTTGCAAATAAAATTGTAAAAATTTCTGTCACCATATTTGCTAGATGTAAAAATGAAGAGTATTTTGGTAAGAAAATTCACCCACACCAAAAAAAACGTTTTTATCTGTCATGAATTATAGTAATGTCTGCTAATACACTAGAAACTTAGTGCTAATCTATTCTCCATTAATACCAATATCCATCAAGTTAGAAAGAGTTATTTTACTATCCAAAAGTCAGTGCCTTAGGAAATAGTACTAGATCCACACAGGATTAAATGAAACTGATGAATGTCAATAAAACTTAGAAATAATACAAAAAGATGAAAGAGTATAGCCATTTTTACAGTTAGATTTAAATTCTACTTCTTAATTGTACTGCTTGTCATCCAAATCCAATTTTGTGCAGTCAGTTTGGAATTTTCTGGATTCCAATTATTATGATGATGATGACAGTGTTATTGTAAGCATCTTATTTTAAAAATAGTTCCTTCTATGCTTGCATCAATCCCTATCTATTATCCATATTATTTTATTATTATAAATGAAAATTACAAAGCTTCCAACTGCACATAGTATTAATAAACTACTTGAGAGTATATGAATTAAATAAACAGATAATAAATGGACCTGAAACCTTAACTAACCTGCCAAGACTTTAGACAAAACATGTAAATCAAAGTTGGGGGACATGGAAACTGCACTGATTGCAGAACTTAGCATCTTCCCAGTTGTGCCCTGGCAACACCTCAGGGCAAGACTAAAGCATCTACTGCCATGGCCCTTTATATGCATGTCCTGGAAAGAAAATAAAGCAGGACAATCCAGCAGACTAGCACATGACATATGACTGATGGGCATATGTCTCAGCAAATATACAGAGATACAGTACAAGAATGAGAAATAGAATCTTAGAATCATAGAATAATTAGTGTTGGAAAGGACCTTAAGATTATCCAGTTCCAAACCCCTGTCATGGGCAGGGACACATGCCACTAAACCATGTCACTCAAGGCTCTGTCCAGCCTGACCTTGAACACTGCCATGGACAGGGCATTCACAACTTTCCTGGGCAACCCATTCTAGTGCCTCACCACCCTTACAGTAAAGAATTTCTTCCTCATATCCAATGTAAACTTCCCCTGTTGAAGTTTGAACTCATAACCCCTTGTCCTATCACTACAGTCCCTGATGAAGAGTGCCTCCCCAGCATCCTTATAGAATATAGCTTGTAATTAAGAGTTCTCTTTGGCAGTCTGATTTTGGTGATTGCAGAACAGGTATTGAAATCCAATGCAATAACAAAAATCAGCTCATCGGAACAAAGTTATAGCAAGTATTTTGTTGACATACTAAAAATTAAAACAAAAGGAAAAAGACTAATTTTCTTGGACCTGCAACCACTGGTACTATATGCCTTCTCATCAACTTTCAAACTTTAAAATTAATAGAAAATGTCAAGACCTATTTTTTGACAGACTCTTTTGCAGTGGAAGTGTCTTTGAGCAACTTTAAATCCAATAATTATGTAAAGTCCTACTCATCTCATTTATGAAGATAATAATAAACTCCACATTGTCAATAAGAAAAGACAAGTTGTTCAAAAGAACAAGTCAGTACTTAAGCCTTGTTGCCTCACGGAGGCGTGGCGACCTGGTTCAGGAACGGCACGGCGACCAACCCCTGGCCGCTCGGTCCATCAGCTCATACACACCAATATGGTGAACAGCAAAATGGCGTTTATTACAGGAAAACACAACATTATATATCCACGGTTTACAACGTCACTTCCGTGTGCTTACATCATAACGTAAACACTGTTGGCTATTAGGGGAGGAGTCCTGTCTTTCCGTACAGCACGACATCTTCCGGCCGCCAGACCTTAGCTTGTGCCACAACATATCCCCCCTCCCTATGCTTAACCAAATTAGCTACAATATACTTAATCAAAATCTTATTTATATCTTATAAAATCTTTTTCAATACCTTATAACAACCGTACAAAACATATATAATAAACTTGAGTAAAACACGTAAGACACCTTAGACAAGATCGATCTTACAAAAGACTACATACAAATATAAGAATCAAAACACAAAATGTTACTGAAATACAGTGCGACGACCCTACTAAAAATCAAAAAAAAACCAGCTCCAAACAGCGTCAGTACAACGTAAGGTGCATGCCTCCCTTACACTGTCTGAGGCTTGGGCTTCTAAACTGACCAAAATGCACACTCGTTCCGATGCAGGTGGCCAGCCTGCATTGGAAGAAGTGGCCGGTAATATTCATATCAATTTACAAGGGTCGACAAAAACCTAAACATCATAACTTAAGGCAGCTTAAAAGTAACCTGAGATATAACACTGAGGTAACACTAAGTAAACATAGCACCGAGTAGATACATTCTTAAAGCAGTTGTTGGTGCTCTAACAGCTTACAAGGCCCAAAGATCAGTACCATGATGATTGTTGGGATCGGCCCTGTTCAAGCACCCATTTGTAGGGCTGGTGACCTGATTCTCACGAAAGCATCACCACCCCTCCCAACGATGGTCATTTTGTCGTGGTCTGGATTCTGCCAATGTGGAACTCCCAAGCTTGAACGGGACGCATGACGCTGAGGTATACGGGCTACGGGGGCGTCCGATGATCTAATCCTGTGAACAAGACTCACAATTTTCATTAGATTTATGCTGGAGATCTGGTTTAATACACTTAAGCGGACACCACTTAACTCTACCATCTTTTTTGACGGCAGCGTACCCTCGCCCCATCAAAACCAACCGCCACCCCTGCTCCCATTCCCCCAGCTCATTTTTAATTATGACTAATGGACCTTCTTCTAGTGCGTGAGTGGCCCAATGTTTTTGAGTGGGGCTATTTACCTCCTCTCCTCTAGGAAATTGATTTAATGCTAGCAGAGCAGTCGCCAATAGGCGTGCTTGATCTCCCGAAGGGATAGCGTCAGCAAAACCTTCTGCTTTTGCTAACACTTCCAATTTAGATTTAAGAGTTTGATTCGCTCGTTCTACTATGGCTTGTCCCGTACTATTATACGGGATGCCATGTATTAGGGTAATACCCCATTTCAGAGCAAATGCCTGAACTGATTTAGAAACAAAGTTTGAACCATTGTCCATTTTGATCTGATTAGGGACCCCAAGCCACGCCATGACTGTTAACCAATGTTGAATAGTTGCTTTGGAATCGGTTTTACGATGTTGAGTGGCTACTATCACTCCACTATATGTATCTACAGTTACTGCTAGCCATGCTCGAGGTTTCAACAACTGGCAGATTGTAAAATCCGTCTGCCACAATTCGGAGGCTTTAAGCCCTCTGGGGTTTACCCCACTGGACCACAGTGGTGCTTTCTGACAGTAAGGACATGTAGCTACTATATGTTTCGCTTCAGGAACTGAAATCCCACATCTCTTTGCTAATGCTTTGGCTCCGATGTGGAGAGACTCATGTAGCTGACGGGCGTCTCTTAATGTCCACAATCCTTTTGCAGCAGCATCTGCTTTATCATTACCGGTCTGGAAAAACCCTTTAATTGGGCTGTGGCTATTGACATGGATGACTGATATAGTGCCTTTTCGAGAAAAAAGTGCTTCTTCCAGCATCAAAGCTACTGTAGATGTTGACACGCCAGGTCCTGACATGGCCAAACAAAGTTTGGTCACAAACATCGAGTCGGTTACTATATTAAGGTGTTCTGTTGAAAACAGTCCACACGCCAGTACCACGGCTGTCACTTCTAACTGTTGAACTGAAAGAGCACGATCGCTCATTTTAACACAATGCCATTCGTTTTCTGATTGCCACACCACTGCCGCGGTTGAGGTTGTTGAAGACGCGTCAGTAAAGACTGTTGGTCCCGGTTGAGGCCAGTCCATGATTTTCTTTGGAAGGTCGATGTCGACTATTGCTAACATTTGAGTCCAGGGGGGCTTCACAGCATACCGGACCTCTCCGCCGAATTCAACAAGAGCTATGGCCAAATGTTCTGACATTGCTACAGACTGTACTGGAAGCTGTTTACGGAAGGGCAGGTATATTCTGGCGGGTTCAATGCCTAAGTGTCTTAGGGCAAGTTTTCTGCCTTTCATAATAAGGTTGCCAAGGCACTCGACTCCCGGAGAAAATGCACGCGATGGTTTTCCCAGGACTATCCATTGTATTGGTTGGGCTTTTTCGGGAGGGCCCTGGGCTAACGCTCCTACTCCCCCCCCTCTGTGAAGTGCACATACAAATCAAGTGGTATACTCGGATTCCACCTGGCGAGCGTACTCGATGACATCTGTCGCTCGATAAAGTCAAGAGAGTTCATTGCTTCCACCGTCAGAGTTTTTGGTTCCCATGAGTTTTTTCCCTTCAAAAGATCGTACAGGAGGGCCATGATTTCGGGAGGAATCAGAACAATATTACGAAGCCATTGCAAGGACCCCACTAACTGTTGCATATCATGAAGTGTCTGAATATCTCGACGAATTGTTACTTCGGGAGGGGTTATGCAAGAGCTTGTAATCCCCACTCCCAAAAAACTTACACATGGTCCTCTTTTAATTTTCGTGTTCGCGATCTCAAATCCGTTTATCCTTAGAACTTCTGATACCGTTGACACTAGTCGGTCCACCTGATCTCCTGACGGTGCAGCAATTAAGATATCATCCATGTATTGAATAATGGTTGCAGTCGGATCACTGTGCCGAATCGGTGCCAGTGCTCGGTCCACCATGATCTGACAAATGGTGGGTGAGTTGATCATTCCTTGGGGCAACACTTTCCACTGGAAGCGTAGATTAGGGCGTTGGCTGTTTGGAAACACAACTGAAAAAGCAAACCGCTCCTTATCTTCCTCATGCAGGGGTATCGAAAAGAAACAGTCCTTGATATCAAGGACAGCACAAGGTTGTCCTTCTGGTATCATAGAGTTCATAGGTAACAGTGTTTGAACAGGACCCATTGGTTGAATTGTCCTGTTTACTTCCCGCAGATCATGAAGGAGACGAAACCCTTCGCCAGTTCGTTTGGGTATTACAAAAACTGGAGTATTCCATGGACTAGTGGAGGGCTCTATATGACCACGTTGTAGTTCTTGGTCAACCAGCTCAAGAAGGGCATCCATTCGAGGCTTTGATAGGGGCCACTGCTGAACCCACACTGGGTCAAACGATTTCCATGTCAGTTTAATTGGTAGAGGTGGGTATACGGCAGTGGCCCTTAGATTAAATTTGTCACCCTGGCTTCTAATAGGACTAAAGCGTCCCTTCCTAACAGGGGTGGGACTTCTGTCATGACATAAGGGAAAAGGGTGATAGTTTTTTCAGGTCCCTTTTCAGTATGAATTGTGATTGCTATTAATTGAACACTCTTCCAAGCTCGGGTTAGTCCCCCGACTCCACCCACCATAGGGGCTTTTGTCAATTTCCAGTGTGGGGGCCAATTCGTTTTAGGAATAACTGTAACGTCTGCTCCGGTGTCAATCAAAAAGGGGACACTAGTAGTAGTGTCATCTGGACTATTATAAAGGGAGCAGATTCCCCACACCACTGGTGGGTTGTCACACTTTATTGCCAGGGCCACCCTGGGGTGTCGCCCCCACGAGGTTGTCCTTGCTGTCCCTGAGATAGGGACGGATTCGGCTGAACTGACGGTTGGGCCGTGAAATTGGTCACTTCTCGGAGGGGCAGTGGGTTCGAGAGCTCTTTGCCCCACGCGGGGTTGGCATAATTGGGCCGCCTCATATCCCAAGCGGGAGAGGGCCGAGTGCGGCCCAGACACCCTCTCCCCCTCCCGTTTCCTGGGATTTTAGATCTACATTCCTTAGCAACATGGCCTTTCTTTCCACAAGTCCAACACGGCCTTCTAGATTGATTATGATGCGAGGGGGATGCCATTGATGAGTTCCCCTGCTGGGGGCAGTTTGCCACCACATGGCCCACCTGACCACATTTAAAACACCCCCTCATATTGGCCATTGCTGTAACAGCTGCTTGAAGCGGGGTTAACTGCTCCTCATTTGAAACATGTTTAATCATGTCCACGGCACTTGATCCCATCGGCATCGACCGTAAGATTTCTTTGGTTTTTGCATTACATTGCTGGCGTATACAATCTGCAATGACTGGACCTTTTGCTTCCGCGGGCAAGGCCGAAGAATCGACCGCCATTTGAAGGCGATCCACAAACTGTGTAAAGCTCTCACTTTCAGTTTGCTTTACTGTTGCCCATGGCGAAGGCTTAGCAATAACTCGAGAAACTGTATGAATAGCATCTCTAGCTGCACGAGTAGTTATCATGACTTCATGGGCCCGCAAACCTTGGGCTTGTGTCTGGGGAGTGATCATTGTTGGATCAGTGCCCATTAAACGTGGCAGGCTGGAACCATGTAACGGATGGCGTTTCCCAGTTGCTAGGGCTAGCTGTTTTGTACAATTATCTTGCCTTTCTTGGTTGAAAACAATCATCCCTGCCCCTCCAAAAATCATTCTGCAAACATGTTGTATATCAAATGGGAGCATATCATCTCCCCCAAAAACCCCATCTATGAGGGTGGAAACCATAGCAGAATTAAGCCCCTTATCTGCAATTGCTTTAACAATTGCCTGTATATCTTTAGGGTTTGCAGGGGAAAAAGTCCTTTGTCCTCCATCCGTTACTCGGACCGGGAATGCTAATGGGGCCGGTGGAACCCACTCGGCACACGTAGTCTTTGTTTCAGGCTTCCTTTTATTACAGGAGGGGGTAATTTGGCTTTTGATTTTATCTACCCCTAGTTCTTCTTTATCTGAATCAGAATTGGTTAAGAGGCACTCATCCCCGTCAGTGTCTGATTCCGGATCAGAGCTCGACTGACTAGTTACCTCCGGGTTCCGATACTTTGTTGCTGGGCTCCAGGCCCGCCCGGTTCCCTTGCATGCCCCACAAGTGGGCCGTTCTCTTCCTCTGCTCCGGTCCCGCCCACGTCCCTTGCAGGCGGGCCGCTCCCCCCCTCCTGACTCACCCCGCCTTCCACTCAGAGGGGCGTTTACCTTATAAGGGCATTTGTTCAAATGACCGCTCTGATTGGCTCCCCGCGCCTCACACGCGCTCCGCCCCTCTTCCCGTTTGTGTGTGCATGTCAGTCCTAACACTTCCCCCCTGTGCCCGACAGGGACTTTCTCGCTCCGCCCTTCCCCGCGCCGTTCGGCGCCATCTTGGGGCTCATAGGGCGGCGGTCTAACCCAGTCCATTAATCCACCCCAAAAGGATTTCGCTTCATTCTGTCCCTCGGTAAGTGGTTCAAGGTCCGGGGATTCGTAGGGCGCATCACCCTCCCGCGAGTCGTCAGACTCAGCAAAGGTGCCCCCGTCCGACGGGTACGGAGTCTGTACGGCTGCCCCATACATGCAGGATTCCTGCTCCTGCCGAGCCTTTCGCAGAACCTGTTCAACTTTCCCCCACGACTTAAGGTATTTCCCACAACCCGAGGACTTCATCTCCTCGGCTAACGCTATAGTACATTTAACCCACACTTCTGGGTGGAGAATATCTGCCGGCTGATCAACAGCCCCAATCTGTAACAGCCTCACAACGGCTAACATAAAATCTTTGGATTTACAATCAACACCCCACTGCTTATATAATTGCGATACGACCTTCACAGGAGCTTCCATCCTCCTTACTAATCCGGGAGCGTCCTCCCCCCCGGGCCGGTCCCGCCGCTCCGGCCGCCGTTCACCTGACCCCAGGCGAATTTCCCGGGTTTCGGCACCACTTGTTGCCTCACGGAGGCGTGGCGACCTGGTTCAGGAACGGCATGGCAACCAACCCCTGGCCGCTCGGTCCATCAGCTCATACACACCAATATGGTGAACAGCAAAATGGCGTTTATTACAGGAAAACACAACATTATATACCCACGGTTTACAACGTCACTTCCGTGTGCTTACATCATAACGTAAACACTGTTGGCTATTAGGGGAGGAGTCCTGTCTTTCCGTACAGCACGACATCTTCCGGCCGCCAGACCTTAGCTTGTGCCACAACAAGCCCTTAAATTAGGCACTTCAACACAATTTTTCTGATACCATCCTAGCTTGATTTTTTCATTCTAAGATTTAGTCTTATTATCGAAATCATTTGGGAAAGCATGCATATTTGAGGAGTCACAGGTCCCACCACCAAATGCTGATTTCTGTCTTACCCAGCTGTAACTGAAGAGAGAAAGGTGAATACTACACTTCTGTGAACTTTTCTATCAAAATACATATTTGTAGTTTCCCATCTACGATGCCTCCAGAAACTGCCAATGACAAGGACAGGAATTACTCTGCCTTCTTAGGTCTGGATGCACATGACTTCCAAGCAGGGAACACACAGATCCTGAGATGGCATCCTTGTTGTGGATCTCAGCTGTATTTCTTGCTGTCACTGCAGCCTCAGACAGCTTGCTTGAACATCACGGTGACAGATGAGTCAGACCTCTCTGTGCATCAGGAAGTTTCCTCATGCTCAACACTCTTGAAAATTGAATGATGCAGATAGTTTGTACCAGCGGATTTATCATATTGCAACACAAAACTATAGCTTTTACAGGAAAAAATTGCTTTTACCAAAGTGCAGTGTAGGTGGAATTGCTGTCAGCAATGTCTTTCCAGTGTCAGAGCCTTTTAGGTCTAAGATCTCAAGCATGAATTCAAACATAAGCACTTAGTGCAGCAATACTTTAAATCAGAAATGCTTGACTCCTTATTGACTGGAAAGTTTAGGACAATAATAAAGTAGAATCTAATTTACACACTCATAAAGAATGTGAAAACCATATTACTTAGAGTTTAAAATACAAATTAATATAAAACATATATAGGAGGTTTGCTGTTTGCCTAATATTTATTCAAAACCCTTTTGCTCTGCAGCTGAGCGTGCTATTTTCTAAGCACTGAAGACAAGTGTAGAACACTGGTGATGTAAAACAATCAGCATTGTTAAAGGTAACAGGGAGAGCTTTCATCCAGAACATGCTATGTATCTCACAGATGTTGTTATAGCTCCTAGTGCTGGTAGTGATAAATGATGTACAAAAAGAGTGAATGCTGAGACACAGCCATGCATAGAATAGGGAATCTAAGAAGAACTCCCTGACAGCAAGAGACGACTGATTTTATGAAGAGAGCAGGTATGACATTTATTTTTCCCTTGTACATCTGTCTTCCTCCTGTCTAAACTCTGGGACTTGTTTTTGACTTCCTCAGGGTGCTTTGTTTCAAGGTAGTCTTTTTCACGACAGCAGCAAACCCCTAAATTCCTCTTGTCTAGGGTGGGATTACATAGGTGTGGATGGCCACCAAGAACTTATAATGGAGCTCTTGTAAAAGTGTCCTACACTTAAGAAAAATCGGTGTGTTCATTCAAAAGATAGGATTGAAATCAGAAGAGATCTGTGGTTCATTATGTCTTGCTGTTACTCTACCATAATAGCTAGCATGTTCTTACTTTTTGTCCTTTCACTTTATCTGCTCACATATGTTTCTCAGTTTCAAATTCTCTGAGTTGTCCTAAAGAGCATCTGTGAAAGGGTATGCAGGTTTTCCAAACTAATCTGCTTCATTTATTGAACTGTGTAAAGAACATTTACAACTAATTGAAAACATGCACGCACTTCACAGATGAACGCCTCAGTCACTATTTTTCAATTATGAATCTTGGCTCCTTCTGTTTTGATACCTGATTATGAAATCACTTTCAAACCCTCTCTGAGAAGCTCAGTAGCACATGCAAGATCTGGAAAATATTTTGAGTTTTACTCTGTATTATGTCAGATTCTAATTATGGGGAAACACAAATATTATCATCTACTGTGACTATAGCATGGCAAATATTTAATTAGAAAAGGCATAATTGTTTCAGAAACATGAGAGTTTTAAAGCATGAATCAAAGTGTTTCTATTATCTTGTACCAGGCTCTGATCTAGCCCCAGAAAAAAAGTTTTTAAAGGAAATCACAGACCATTATCAACCCTGTCCTTGGATTCTGAACCAAACGGTGCTGAGTATTACCATGAGACTCACTGACACTGATCCAGGAGTCACCGAGGACATTTTAAACTCACTTCAGGAAAGATTATAGTCAATCCACTTTATCAGAAGTGGTAGCCTTCAGCAACCATGAGGATGTACAGATTCAAAACCCTTCAAAAATTGCTAAAGTTAACATTCCTGACGGTGGTGTTAAAGTGTGTTTCTTAAGAAAATATTTCTATTTATGAAATTTCTAACTACTACCTGGGAATTTTCTAAAGCAAATGTTTTTCAAAGCAATATAAATAAGTGGAGAAATTTAAATGTTCACAAATTTCTTTGTCTTAAACAAGAAGGAAAAAAAGTTTTCATTAGTGAAACATTATGTGTTAACATTTTCAGTCTTAGTTACTTGTTCAAGTTTCAGGTTTTTGAATTAAATTATCTTCCATTTGGAAATTTATTTCATTTTAGGAAAAAAAGGATAAAAATTTTTAAATTAAGTATTATTTGACCAGATTAAAATGGTAGAGATTACCAAATCCTGACTTCCTTTTATGTTTCATTTTTATTTTTATGCATTTTAGAATTCTTATGGGCCAGGGAATAAAATAAGTATAGTTAAAAATAGTTTTTTGGCTAAAAATAGAAAAGTTCATAAAATTATTAATATTTTTTCCTATTCATTTTCATAGATTTTATTTCTCAGTTCAATTTTATAATACATTCACAGAAAATATTACAGGTCATATCATGCCTCCATGATCATTAACACTGTATTCTGTTTAAAAGAGTATTAGGTAGATACCAACCAGTCAGAAAGTGATTTGGCTGGTCACTGGAAGAATAATGTTAATCATCAGAAGAGAATATATTATTTTTATCCCTATTCATTCTCTCAGACTCAGTCCTAGAGCTTATAATTATTCTATGGCTAAGGCAGTCCAATTTTGAGTAGCAAAATCATTTAATACAATTTACTGTTGATCTATTTGATCAGTGAAAGGTGCAATGTAACAGCAGACTAAGGTGGTCAATGATTCATGCATTTTCTCTCAGTCCTGAGAAGCTGCAAACAAGAGTATGATTTTTCTGTTCAATTTCTAACTGTAAATATAGACTTCTGTGCAAATTGTGATGTTCATTTTATCATAATGGACATTAATTACTCTTCTAACACTTGTTTTGAGATCAAGAAATGACTGAAGTATTTACCCATTCACTCATTTCCCTCCAGTTGTAATAAGGCTAGCAAACAAAGGAAAGGTTTCAGCATTCTGAGTTTGGCCCAATACATTGCAGATACCCTGGCCCAATTCTCTCCTCTATATCAGCTTGCTGCAAGAAGGGTCATGCCGTGAAATGTAAAAGACTGGAGTAAAAATTCATCATAGATCTTTTCTCTAGGAAAACATCATGAAAGCAACTGCAAAGAGTAACCAGTATTCATGTCTGCTCTTTCTCTTTCCTACTATGAAATCACATTTTTCATAGAATCATAGAATAGTTAAGGTTGGAAAAGACCTCAAGATCATCTAGTTCGAACCCACCTGCGGCGGGCAGGGACACATCCCACTAAATCATGTCACCCAAGGCTATGTCCAAACTGGCCTTGAACACTGCCACGGATGGAGCATTCACAACTTCTCTGGGCAGCCCATTCCACTGCCTCACCACCCTTACACTAAAGAACATCCACCTTATATCCAATCTAAACTTCCCCTGTTTAAGTTTGAACCCATTACCCCTTGTCCTATCACTACAGTCCGTAATGAAGAGTCCCTCCCCGCATCCTTATAAGCACTTTTCAGATATCGGAAGGCTGCTATGAGGTCTCCACGCAGCCTTCTCTTCTCCAGGCTGAATAGCCCCAACTTTCTCAGCAGATCATCACACAGGAGGTGCTCCGGTCCCCTGATCATCCTTGTAGCCCTCCTTTGGACTTGTTCCAAAAGTTCCATGTCCTTTTTATGTTGAGGACATCAGAATTGCACACAGTGCTCCAAGTGAGGTCTCACGAGAGCAGAGGAGAGGGGCAGGATCACCTCCTTCAACCTGCCGGTCATGCTCCTTTTGAATGCAGCTCAGGTTATGGTTGGCTTTCTGGGCTGTGAGCGCACACTGCTGGCTCATATCCATTTTCTCATCAACCGACACCCCCAAGTCCTTCTCCTCAGGGCTGCTCTGAATCTCTTCTCTGCCCAACCTGTAGCTGTGTCTGGGATTAATTTCACCCAGGTGGAGGACCTTGCACTTGTCATGGCTAAACTTCATCAGGTTGGCATCAGCCCACCTCACAAGTGTGTCAAGGTCCCTCTTGATGGCATTCCTTCCCTCCAACGTATCAACCAAACCACACAGCTTGGTGTCATCGGCAAACTTGCTGAGGGTGCACTCAATCCCAAAGTTTATGTCACCGACAAAGATGTGGAACAAGACCAGTCCCAGCACCGATCCCTGAGGGACACCACTCATTACTGGTCTCCAGCTGGACATTGAGCCACTGACCACAACTCTTTGCAGGCGGCCATCCAGCCAGTTCTTTATCCACCAAGTGGTCCACCTATCAAATTGATGTCTCTTCAATTTAGAGACAAGGATTTTGCATCCTTTCAATATCTCAAGGGGGCCTATAGGGATGCTGGCGAGGGACACTTCATTAGGGACTGTAGTGAGAGAACAAGGGGTAATGGGTTCAAAGTTAAACAGGGAAAGTTTAGATTGGATATGAGGAAGAAATTCTTTACTGTGAGGGTGGTGAGGCAGTGGAATGGGTTGCCCAGGGAAGTGTGAATGCCCCATTGCTGGCGGGGTTCAAGGCCAGGTTGGCCATAGCCTTGGGTGGCATGGTTTAGTGGGAGGTGTCCCTGCCCCTGGCAGGGGGGTTGGAACTAGATGATCTTCAGGTCCTTTCCAACCCTAAGTATTCTATGATTTTATGATTCTATGATTCTATGTCATGCAGGACACTGTCAAATGCTTTGCACAAGTCCAGGTAGATGACATCAACTGCTCTACTCCTGTCCATCAGTTCTGTAGCCCCATCATAGAAGGCCATCAGATTGGTCAGGTAGGATTTCTTCTTAGTGAAGCCATGCTGGCTGTCACCAACCACCTTGTTGTTTTTCATGTGCCATAGCATGCCTTCCAGGAGAATCTGCTCCAAGATTTTACCCTTCTTGAAAATGGGGGTTATATTTCCCTTTTTCCAGTCGTTGGGAACTTCACCTGGCTGCCATGATTTTTCAAATATGATGGACAGTGTCTTAGCAACTTCATTTGCCAGCTCCTTCAGGACCTGCGGGTGGATTCCATCAGGTCCTATGCACTTGTATACGTTCAGATTCCTAAGATGGTCTCGAACCAAATCCCCTGCTACAGAAGTCCTAGAGTCTTCATTGTCACAGTCTCTGTCTGCATTCCAAGACTTGGGTGGTGTGGTCAGAGCATTTGCCAGTGAAGACTGAGGCAAAGAAGTCATGAAGAACCTCAGCCTTCTCCAAATCCAGGGTAGCCAGTTCTCCTCATAGCTTCCAGAGGGGGCCCACGTTTTCCCTACTCTGTCTTTTATTCGCTATGTACCTATAGAAAACTTCCTGTTATCTTTCACATCCCTAGCCAAGTTTAATTCTAAGTGTGCCTTAGCTTTCCTAACCTGGTCTCTAGATTCCTGGACAACATCCCTGTATTCTTCCCAGGCCGCCTGTCCTTGCTTCCACCTCAAAAGTTTCCTCAGCTGCTCCTTATCCATCCAAGGAGGTCTCCTGGCCCTCCTACAGCACTTCCTTCTAGTTCGGAAGCAACACTCCTGAACTGGCAGCAGGTGATCCTTGAATATCAACCAACAGTCTTGGGCCCCTTGCCCTCTAGGTCTATTTCCCACGGAGCCTTACTGCACAGGTTCCTGAAGAGGCCAAAGTCTGCTCTCTTGAAGTCCAGGGCAGTGAGCTTGCTGCATGCTCTTCTCGCTCTCCTGAGGATCTCAAATTCGACCATCTCATGATTGCTGTGACCAAGGCTGCCCCGGAGCATCACGTTTCCAACCAGCTTTTTCCTTTTGGAGAGCAATAGGTCAAGCATGGCATCTCTCCTTGTTGGCTCCTCTCTATTACTTGCAGAAGGAAGTTGTCTTCCACACAATTGAGGAACCTCCTGGATTGCTTGTGCCAGGCCTTACTGTCCCTCCAAGAGATATCAGGGCGGTTGAAGTCCTCCATGAGAACAAGGGCCTGCGAGTGTGAGGCTGTTCCTATTTGTCTATAGAGTGCTTCATCCACCAAGTCCTCATGGTCAGGTGGTCTGTAACAGATCCCCACAATAATGCCTCCCGTCACTGTTCTCCCTTTAACCCTGACCCACAAACTCTCTGTTGACTGCTCACCTGTCCCCAGACAGAGTTCCATACTCTGCAGCCTAAACCTAACACATATAGCAACTCCCCCTATCCGCCTGTCAAGCCTGTCTTTTCTAAAGAGCCTGTAACCTTCCATTCCAACACACCAGTCATAGGAGCCATCCAACCACGTTTTTGTGATGCCTGTGATATCATACCCCCGTAGACGTGCACACATCTCTAATTCCCCATACGACTGGCGTTTGTATAGAGGCATCTGAGCCAAGCTCCAAATGAAGCCGGCTCATTGGCTGGAGCAGCTGGAATATCTCTGCATAGCTCTGAGCATTTATTATGGGTGCTGGCAACTGACTGGGTGTGTTGGGATGGAATGATGCCCCCCTCCCCCAACACATCTAGTTTAAAGCATCCTTGACCAGCCCGGCAAGCCTCCTACCAAAACCACTCTTCCCTTTCTTTGTCAGACCAGCTCCACCAGCCTCCAGTAGACCTGGCCTCCTAAATTGAGTCCCATGTTCTAGATACCCAGACCCCTGACTATAGCACCATCCTTCTAACCATTTATTAACCTGGCCAATCCTCCTAGCCTTTTTAAGGTCCTGCCCTGTATCCTGGAGAATTGACAAAAAGACTATTTGAGTTCTAGAGCCCCTAACCACCTCTCCCAGAGCTCTGTAGCCCTTCTTTATGTTCTCCAGGCTACTGTTATCTATATCAGTAGCACCCACATGTATCACTAGAAGTGGGTAATAGTCAGTGGGACTTACTCAAGCAGGCAGCCTCTCTGCAACACCCCTGATCTTTGCCCCTAGTAGACAACACACCTCCCTTGAGACTGGGTCAGGCTGACAGATGGGTGCCTCTGTTTCTTTCAAAGCAGAGTCTCCCACCACTATGACCCACCGCTTTTTCCTGGCAGCACCAGTAGTGATCTTCTTTACCAGTGCGTCAGCTGGTTGTCCATGGTGCGAGTGTGTTCCCTCATCAGCCCCCTGCAGGATAGCAAAGCGGTTCTGGGTGGAGACGACAGATTTAGGAGGAAGCCCCTTAGCCCCTTGCTTTTAATTTTCCTTTTCCTCCCCCTCCCTTTTTTTTTTGTTTGTTGTTTTCTTTTGTTTGTTTGTTTGTTGTTTGTTGGGGTTTTTTGGGTGTTTTTTTTTTTTTTTTTTTCTGTTACTGTTTCCCAGCTTCCTGGGTTAGCAGCCTCCTTCTTTCCTGCCTGAGCTACAGTGGACGTGTGAGGCCCCGGTACATTCTGTCCTGGATCAAGCAGTACTGCTTCCTCTCAGCTTCCCTGACATCTTTCAGCCTATAAACAGCTTCCCGCAGCTCAGCCCCTGCTGCAGGAGGACCTCCATCAGGGAGCGCAGAATGTAGCCCTGCCCGTTGTGCACCCTCCTCTCAGGAGAGCAGTGCACGCACTCTCTACAGCCCGACCTCTGCACTGCAGCCTCCCCTCTTATCAGCTCTGTCTGAGTGCCTACACTGGCCACTGCCAGGGCAGCCAGAACAGAGCTCCCAGACCGGGCCCTGGTCATACGGCGAGTGCTCTCTGTCACGCTCGCCTGTCCGCACAAACAGCTTCAACCCGCCCTGCTTGCTGCACTCCTTGGGGCAGGTTTTTAACCAGTCAGGGCTGGCGCCACTCCCCCGGCACAGCCCCCTCTGAGTCAGCTGCTCACGTCAGCTGAGCTGCTGGCTCCTGGGCAAGTTGTGTCGAGGACTTGAGGCTCCCTTGGTGGCTTTTGTGACTCTGAGTTGAAGCTCCTGAACTCTGAGCTTTCCCCAGTTCAGGTGTTGAAGGTGTCCTCTCTCGAGCTACTCACCTCAGCAATTTTTATCCTTGCATCACACAAAGCTTAGAGTTTTGCAGGATTTTCTACTTCTGGGATGCATTTAACTCTTTCCTTCCACAATGGTGGTACAAAGTCCATCTCACAACAGTAATTGTTTATGATATCCTAAAGAGAATAAGCAACAACGAGTGAAAGCTTTATGACCTCTGTGAAGGATGGAGTATTTCTGTGCAGACAGCTGGGGGGTGAGGAAGGTTGTTTGCATATATTCCTATGAACTATGCTACAAAATTGCAAATCTCACTTAATAAGCATAAAAAAATGTGATTCATAGTCATAGATTTTTTTCCATAGTCTGAGTCTCATGTTATTCCTCCCATGGAAGCAAGCTGAGTTGCATTTTTCTTTGCAAAAGTGGTTTTCTTCACACTACCTGCCTAGCTGTACTTAGTCTTGAGGTGTATTACTTGATTTACTTGCTTATGTGATACTTCTAGCCACAAGTATTCATCCTTTACTACCTTTTGGGAATGTAATGAAAGACCCACATTCCCCTTTATCAATTTGTTAAAGTATAGGGTTGGTCAGTGGCACCTCTGTAAAGCTTATCTATCTAGAAGCTTTAGTATATTACAGGACACAAAAATTGTACAAGAACGTTTATGAACAATATATTCAGCAAATGTGCACACAGTGGATATGACACAATCCCACTCTTTCTAAAGAAGGAAAATATAGCCATCAGTAAAGCTAAATCTGATGCCTGTGTATACAAATCTGAACTCTTTGTCTATTTTCCTAGCAACGAATTGATGCGAGACACCAGAAGAAATAGAAGTCATTGGCTTTCCAGTCTGTCAGGTCAACGATCCAGAAATAAAGAAGCATTCATGCCGAAAATTAGAATAGACTGGAGATATGTTACTTTTGTCTTTGGTGTACATAGAAAAATAGAGCCAGTTATGGAGATCTGTGTATGGATTTGGTTTCTTGGTTTGTTTTGCCTTTTTTCTAGTGATAAATCAATTTTTTTGTAATATTTATACAGTACAATTTTAAAGAGTATATTGAAGTATGTGGGATGTATACAACTTTACATAGTTTACCAAATTTATAAGTAAATTTTTACACATAATTATTTTAATTATTTACTGCAAAACAGATCTTGTACTTGCACATCATATTTCTTTGAGTATAGGTAAGGATAAGCCAATGAAATTGAGGAAAACTCTTAGGTGAGATAAGACTATCTTTCATTAAGTTTAACTGTGGTGTTATCCTGCTATTCAGTAACAGATCTGGAGCACTGAAAGTCAATGCCAAATAGGAGAAGTTGGTAAAGTGAAGGCTGTTATTTTCTTACTATAATTTGCAATAGTTACAAAAGTACTTGAGTACACCCGTATCAGACAAACACAGAGAAGTTAATGGGAATTTTAATTTAAATATTAATAATAACTCTCTGAGAAAACAGAATTACGTATATAAAATTGCTTAAACTAAAAAAAAACTTTTCAAGCCTTTGCTATAAATCCACCAAAACATTTCCAAGCCAATGTTGTCCTTCTTTCAGTTTCTTCCAGCGCTATAACTCTGCTTGTGTGCTTCAAAAGACAAATGACAAAACTGTTTATATAAACACAGTCCACAGACCTTGTGTGATAGTATCTTTCCACATTTAAACAAAATCACACATGAACTTTTAATCAATAACAACAAATATTAACTGATATATTTTTCTATATTTAGCTCTGTTAACTTTTAGTAGTCTATTTAACCTTACCGTAAAATCATATTTTTATGTTAGAAGTGTCTTTTCTTGTAATAAGAAAGTTTACGTATTTCCTTTCCTGATATGTATCTTAATCAGACATTGATGATTCATTTTTAATTCACATAGGCTCTGTGGAAGTAATGTGAAAGATCCAACATAAAGAGCACAGAAGACCAAAATTATTTTAATTTAAAAGAAATAATTACCTTTCCCAAGGTAACTAGCAGGTCAAATTGTTTGAAAGATGTTTACTGGCTTGAAATACATATCGCTTAGTCAATAAATAACATTTTTATTGTGTTATATGAAGTAATGTTTAGGGAATATTGGTTTTGTTTGATTTTTCTAAACAGTGATTGTAAATATGTGTGTGTATGTGAGTGTGTGTGCATACATCGTTTAATTTTTAGTAGTATTTAACTCATATTCTAATGGAGTTGTACTGTTTGGACCTGTGATGTTGCACGGGAAAGAAAGGTATGATTAATCTCCCAACTTATTTTATTCTTTCAAGTTCAAATTTTTGACTCAACAATATTGTCTAAGCAGCTTTCTTTTTAGGCTACGTGCAAAACAAATACAATCAAAGTGGGATTTGGTTTTTTTATAAAATTAATGAAGTTTCTATTGGAAAGCACATAAGCAAAATCACTAAGCTAAACTAAAAAGAGAGGTGTTGAGCCTTTGAATACCAAGCATGGGTATAGACACAGTAACGAATAAAACAGTTTTCAGCGATAACTATTCCTTTTCAGTTTATTCATGTTAACCAGACTGCTGACTGGAACACTTCTTAAATTCTGAGTTTCAAAGCTGCTCTGGTCTGTATGATGGTTGCTACATTGGATGGACAAATTGTCTCATCATGGTTCAATTTGTCATGTGCCACTTACCAAAACCAGGGAACAGAACAGTCTTGAGGACACTTACATAGAACCATTTCAGTAATGAAAAGAGGTTCTTTATAGAATCATAGAATCATAGAATCATAGAATCATAGAATAGTTAGGGTTGGAAAGGACCTGAAGATCATCTAGTTCCAACACCCCCGCCAGGGGCAGCGACACCTCCCACTAAACCATGTCACCCAAGGCTCTGGCCAACCTGGCCTTGAACACCACCAGCGATGGAGCATTCACAGCTTCCCTGGTGTCATGGGTTCAGCAGCAGCAGTCATTTTTTCTGCTTCTTGGTAGCTGGTGCAGCACTGTGTTTTTGATTTTGGGCCTAGGAACAGCGCTGATAACACCAGTGTTTCGGTTACTGCTTAGTGATGTTTTGGTCTGGCCAAGGACTTTCTGAGTTTCATGCTCTGCCAGGGAGGAGGGGAGCCGGGAGGAAGCAGAGACAGGACACCTGACCCAAACTGACCAAAGAGGTTATTCCATACCACAGCACGTCATGCCCAAGATGGAGGACGGAGAGGAGAGACCCAGAAGGGTGGGGGGTGCACTGCGTGGTCGGGCTTGGTTTTAGGTGGTGAGAAATTGTATTCTTTCCTTGTATTCGCCTTGTCATTATTATTATTGGTGGTAGCAGTAGTGATTTGTGTTATACTTTAGTTACTAAACTGTTCTTATCTCAACCTGTGGGAGTTGCATTCTTTTCGGTTCTCCTTCCCATCCCTCCGGGAGTGGGGGGCAAGATAGAGGGGGGAGTGGGTGAGCAAAACTGCGTGGCTGACTGGACTTAAACCACGACACCTGGGTAACCCGTTCTAGTGCCTCACCACCCTTACAGTAAAGAACTTCTTCCTCATATCCAGTCTAAACTTCCCCTTTTTAAGTTTGAACCCGTTACCCCTTGTCCTCTCACTACATTTCCTCATGAAGAGTCCCTCCCCAGCACCCCTATAGTCCCCCTTTATACTCCCAGTGCCCTGTCCTTTTAAGCCTCAAATATGAAATGAATAACCAAAAGTAGTGACAGGTGGAGTCCAAACATTGGTGATTATTAAACTCAGTGAAAATCCAATTACAATTACCTGCAAAGAGACAAAAAATAATTTGGTCATTCTGTTTTTAGGGCTTTGAAAATTTAAAAACTTAACATCAAGGAACCATAGAATATGTGCTAAAAGGCAAGGAGTGTTACAGAATTAGACAAAAGTGGAGAGAAAAATTAGAGCATGTAGGATTTTTCGTCAGTATAGTTTTATGTGTGCAAAACACAGTGATCATCATGTCAAAAATGCATCATAGAATCATAGAATGATTAGGGTTGGAAAGGACCTTTAGATAATTTTGTTCCATCCCCATGGACGGATCAAGCTGCTGTAAAATAATGTTGATGACATGGCTTGGCTATTGTAGGACATTTACTACCTGATTCCCAAGACTATTGTGGTAGACTCACTAGGATCTTAAAATTAATTATTCCAATTTCAGATAAAATTGAGAGGAAAAAAAATGAGGCTGGAAATAATAAATATATGTTAGCATACCACAGATGCAGTAAACAATTGTGAGTCTGATATTCATCTCTAAATTGTACAATGCATTAGAAATTAATTGCATTTAATAGATTTTATCATGCTTTTAAAGTTTCAGAATGTTTCTGACTGACTTTTTATACTAAAGATAACCAATATTATTCCATATACATCTGTGTGTACATAAACATATATATATATTTATAACAATAAAATCTGCTTTATGAACTTGGGCTGCTGACCATAAGCTGGACTGACAACTGTAACTGGAAGATATGGTCAAATCACAGTTATAAATTCACTGCTTAAATTAATATACGACTTCTAAAATGGTGGAATAATTCCACAGTATAGACAATATTTTTCATGTACTTTTGAAATAGCTTTAATAGAAAATTAGTACAACAGTCTATTAAACCTTTAATATTTAATATTTGATTTTTATAACTGTAAGAAAAATTGAGCTTTTACGTCAGTACTGTGATGTAAACAAAGCCAAAGTCAACATTGTTCTACTTCAAATTTTATTTGGGTTCCCTATATTCACTATTTATTCCTCTTTAATTGTTGTTATCTTAATTCTTGAAGAAAATCCCAGACTTTAGTGAATTTTGCAATAAGACTTTTCACACCTGTCCTTAATGCGTTCATTGAACTGACTGAAGAAAGGGTATGAGTTTTAATTTAAAGCTTCTATGTCCACGTTGGATTCATATGCTTAGGTATAGTAGACAATATATCTATAAGAATCTCCCTGTTGGCACATATTGATTGCAGTAAAATATATCCAGGTTCACTGACATGGAGTAAAAGAGCACTGCAAACGCTGAGCCACGGAGTTTCCAAAAGTGAATGTTTTCAACCAGAATTTGCAAGGTTCCATCCAGGCACTTATATCAGTAGGTTTAGTAGCCAAAAAAAAAAAAAAAAAAGCTATCATGCCAATGCTGAAAATGTAATTTACCAACTACTTGTGATTTCCTTCAAGTAATCTCAGGTAAGATTTCTGTTGCAGATCACCAAACTTCAGTCTTGATCTTCAGCATAAAAGAAGATATGCAATATGTCAGGAGCATAATCTTATAATGGAAAAAGCTTTATGTCCTCTGGCATGTCTGAATTCGCCTAAATTCAAAAGCGCATACAACCAGGAAGGTGGGATCACTTGTGATGAACCGCTACTAACATTGATAGCTACTTGCACTTCTCACTCTTGCAGAAATACTGTAATTAGAATTGCGTCAGCATAAGAACTCCCTGAAACCAATCAGATTTCATTTACAGTTACCTAAGAATGATATAGGGAAAAAAAAGTAAAATATTTGGAAAGTTTAGTTGGGAGCATTTCACCACTACTTATCAAGATATTTGATGCCATGATGCTACCAAATCGGTGTGCAAGCAAGGACTGGGTTGGAATTTCTAACATCTGCTTTTGGAAAAGCACCTTCATGTGTCTGAGGCAATTTAGAAGACTATGCCAATATTTTTTGGTGATAATTTTTGGAAGCATGGATTATAACCAAGATATGAAAGCAGGGTATGTAATTATTATTTGTCTATTTGTCACTAGAAACCCTGAAGTTTGGATAGAGTGCCTAAAAGAGCAAGCTCAGTCATAGCTACATAGGCCTCATAAGCAGATATAGGTAGCTGTCTCCCAGGAATCTCAATGCTGTCAAAATTAAACTGCTACAAAGCCATACAGCTTAAAGTAAATTTTGATGTATCTGCATGACCCGTATCATAGCATGTGATACAAATAACCTTGAGCTACTGTTGTTATTTCTACTAATACTGTACGGATGCTAATTCACAGGTTTTTATAAAGGTCAAAAAAGAAATAGAAAAAATTGCAACTATCATGATCACTTCAATAAGCCGAAGAGAAATCATAGAATAATAGAATAGTTAGGGTTGGAAAGGACCTTAAAATCATCTGGTTCCAACCCCTCTGCCATGGGCAGGGACACCTCCCACTAAACCATGCCACCCAAGGCTCTGGCCAACCTGGCCTTGAACACCATCAGGGATGGAGCATTCACAACTTCCCTGGGCAACCCATTCCACTGCCTCACCACCCTTAAAGAATTTCTTCCTTATGTCCAATCTAAACTTCCCCTGTTTAAGTTTGAACCCATTACCGCTTGTTCTATCACTACAGTCCCTGACGAAGAGTCCCTACCCAGCATTACATCCCTATAGCCCCCCTTGAGATACTGGAAGGCTGCTATGAGGTCTTCATGCTTGCTGCATTGAAAACTTTTCTCAGATTTTAAATGAAGGCATAGTTTATTATAGAAATAAAAAAAAATAATTGTTCTGGATTTTAATTTACTGTCATTTTACTTATTTGTTATGCATTTTTTTCTTTCTTGTTTGCTTAGAATATAAAATCCTGAAATGGCAGTATGTAAAGTATGGATGTGCACAGCAATGTTGTGTGACTGAAAAAACAAAACAGCTTCCATAGCTAATGTTCCTAAGCTTTCCATAGCATAATTTCAGTTTCATAAAAGGAAGATTTTGTTTACAAAGTTTGCTTTGACATTTGAGTTCTGTTATTACCATGGCAGAAGACAAGCCGATTAGGTCATATGTATCATCTAAATGGAATTCTGAGTAATGTCATCATTCAGTGGGTCATTGAGAACAGAAAAGTGATTGTACCCCATCAAACCAGGCTTTATAATCAAGTAAATAATACTTGGAATGCATCATTAGACTGTGCAGATAAGAATTCTGATTGGCTGATATTCACATAAGGAGTATGGGCTTTAAATTTGAAAAGGGTGCTTAAGAGGGAAAAAGGAGGAAAAAAAACAACTCTGAAGTGAATCCACATTTACAGCCAAACTTATTCACATTAAACTGATTTGAGATCAGCTTTATATATTCTGTGATACAGACAATATACCATTATTTTCAGTAATAAATTCATTTCATTTATAAGCATTATGGTTGGCTTAATCTGATGGAGATAGTGCACTGGGTAACTTTTACATATGTTTAAAAAATAAAATAAAACCAAACACAAAAAACTGAAAACAAAACACAACAAAATCCCCCACAAAAAACAAGCCTTCAAGCCTCCCCCCAAGATTCTGTGCAAATTTTGAGCAGTTTTCTCCTCTGCTAATTGAATTAGTTACATAATTCTTACAATTATGACTACTTCACGCAATAAATATTTCACCAAGTCGATAACACACCTCAGCAGATGTTGACTATTGTTTTGATAGTCGATTGCATATTTTCTGATGTAGACATTTTCAGGATATGACTCTAGTTCAAGAGGAACTGTAGGGCTCTATCCAGACTATCTTGGGTTAGGAACTATCCAAACCATCTTTAAACAAACTTTTAACAGTTTATTTATTAAACAGAAATATTTAACTTTAGCTACCTGAAGTGCTTGACATTCTATCAACCCCAAAGGGCTCAAGTTAGTCCAAACTGTAAAACGCGCTTTCATTTAAAATGTATACGAGCACCGGAGATGTGTTGAATCTGTTGCATATTAAGTTAGCTTTTGTCAGCAGAACATTGCAGGGATTTAAACCTGTGTTAACAAATTACCTTGATTCAGAACACCAACTTCACCTGAATCTCCTGAGTTACAAAATTGAGCATGATCAAAAAAAAGAGAGTGACAGTCTAGGTTAGACTTTTTTGGAATTGTTATGTCCTCACTTTCACTGCAGCTGGCAAGAGTTTTAAAAAACTGGAGAATGTCTTTTATTAAATGGAATATGAAGTAGTCTTGAGAATAATACTGTATTTAACCTCTATCCTATAAAGCACATATATTCGCACATGTCTGTGTATCTTGCCTTAGGCCAATGTCAAAGAAAAGAGAGAGAGTTCAGTTCTGTAAGGTACTGAGTAGGCTGGCTGTGATCCAGCAAAGCACTCAAATATGAGTTTAAATTTAAGTCCATGGACAAGCCACTAACTTCAGTGGGATTATGCTGAAAGATAAACTAAACTTAAATGCTTTGCTGGATCACAGCCACAATTCTTATCACCAAGTGAATGCAAATCCAACCTGAGAGGAACATTCTCTCTCTGTTTTCAGACAGAGCTCACAAAATGCAAAGTTCCTTTCAGGAAAGGGAGTTCATGTGATAGCCAGACTGAATAGGTTCAAAGGGTTGGGATGAGCTATAAATCTTGGGATGTTTGTGTTGAAACAAGCAAACAATGTTCTTTGACTTTCCCAGGTTCAGATAGTCATTTATTCATTTAACATAAAAACTGAGTCTGGACAGGCATATACATGAAGCAGAAGAAACCAAGTGATAGAGTGACAGGCAAACAGTGTTCCCTATTTTCCTTTGCCAAATTTCTCTTTTGATTTTAGCTGTGTCCTCTGTCACTTCTGTAATTGAAGAGAACAAGAAGTCTCTAAGTTTGATAGTGTGTGAATACCCTTACAGAATACATGTCACTAGAAATGAGACAATACAGTCTATATAATTAGACATAAATTACATTCTTGTGGGCCTGCTGCTGTTCCACCTGGAAACAACAGGAAAGTAAGCTTTTGAAACAATATTTCTAAAAGCAAATGCAAGCCTGTGCTTTTCAGCATTACATATTAAGATTACTAACTTTGTCATTTGGTATGCAAGCTTTGAACTTTCCTTGGCTCCCACCAGTGTAGAGGACCTGGTTAGAGAACTGGAACCTGCTAAAGGAAGACAAAGTACTTACAAGAGTGATGATGTGACTTGAACAAATATGCAACGGCTTTCTATGCCCTGGACAACTTGACTGCCAAAATGAAAACTAAGCCATAGTAAGCTTCCTATAAAAAAGAAAAGAAAATGTCCCCTAAAATAGCATTAAAACACCTAGGACTGCCTCAGCAAACTTGGCCACATGTGGGTTTCTTGGAGGCTTGTATCTTATTTAAAAATAATACGCAATACACACAATAGGGTTCCATATTTCAAGAGAAATAATTAACGACAGCATTGCACTTTCTAGCTAACATCTGTCATTGAAGCAATGGGCAGCTCTGGCAAAAGTCTGCCACACTGCACCCTGCAGTACAGTCATATCAAACTGATAAAGAATTCTATCAGAGGTTAGTGAACATGAAACACTTTTGAATTACAAAGTGCCCAAGCAGCTCAGCATGTGTACTTCCCCCCCCTCCCCCGATTTATCTTGTTCCCACAATCCGACTGCTCACCTTTTCATCATATCCACCAATCTCTTCCTTGTTGAGAAACAATTGTACCCTAGGAATCTCTTGAACTCATTTGTACTCTTTCCTTTATTCTCATTTCCTTGAACCTTGTACTACGGCTTTATCTTTCGTGTGAGCTCCAATTTTCTATTTACTCCTAGATCGTTATTGCTGTAAAATGTTCTCCAGATTCAAAATCTGTCACGAACATGTATCAATTCCTTTCATAAATTGGAAAAGTCAATTTTTAAATCACCTCTTGAAATTTGAAGAATGTTCTGTAGTCATGCAGGTATATTTTATGTTTTCATCAAATATTCATAGCAGTATTTTTAAGCAGAATGTGTTTCCTCAACTATATTCCCATAGATCTACTTTTCTAACTGCATAATCAAGTCAGTTAAAGCCATCAATAGTGAGCTGCCTGATATCCAGTTCCCACCATGCACAGATTTTTATACTTCTATTTATGAAAGAAATTGAAAAGAGGCTACTAGTTGGACACAATATAGGAACTCATTACCTTGTCTTACAAAATGCATTTGCAGGATAGAACGTGTTCTAAATATTATTTTTTTTTTAATTTTTTTTGACTGAAAATTCCAGTTGGCCCTGATATGTAGAAATTTTTCAATTTGTAGTTTATTGATTCCTATCTAACTCAGATCAAGAGACACTTGCACTTTTTAAAATCCAGTATCTCTTCCACATCACATGCAAAATGACTGCAATGACTATAAGAGCTCATTTCCTCGGAGGCATGTCTCCATCTGAAATCCATCATCAGAAAGAACATTGTTTTGGAACTTAATCAAAGAGGCTTAGAATTAAATACATTCAGAAAGACTATTTTCTTCTAGGGTTAGGCTTAGATCTGAATTAAGACATTTTAGTGAAGTTCCATTTTTTTACTATTGGAATGCGCTGCTAAGGCCAAAGCAATTCGTACTGTTTAGGTTGATCTCAAGCTCTTTTACCAAGCTCTTGGGTTGTTTTTACAGTGATGTTAGCTAAAGTTCTCAACACTTAAATGGAGTCCTTTGTGAAGTCAGACTGTTCACAATAGCAGCACACAACAACTGAGCTCTTGATTTTGAACCAGTAACATCACATGGGCTAGCTAGCTCAAGCTAGGTGCTCATTAATGCCAGTCAGAAGTCTCCAGCTGTGAATAAGCATGAAGTTAAGATCAAAATGAAAGTTAAAGGCTGAGTTTACACTTCAGTAGAAAAAGAGGCACTCAGATTTTTTTTTTTCTCTTTGTCTCTTGGAGTCACAAAAGAAATGAACAAAACAGATCTCACACAGAGAAGGAAAGCATGGTTAGGCAGAGAAAAGTAGATTTCTTCTATTTTATCAGTATATGAATCTGTTTGCTACAGGCTTCAATCTGTGTCAGTCTTATGGGGTTACGAATCTGTTACTGCAGTGTAATTTCTCCAACCCCAGGAATACAACTGAAATAAAGCTCAGTGTTTAAGAAAATTAGCTTGTCATTCGTTCTGAGAGGTGGTGGAGATATTTTAAGTTCTGTTGCTTGGAATTAGTGACTAGACTTGAATACAACTGAGACTTCTTTTGATAGATAAATGTTTTAAAAATTGGGAAAAAGGAACTTACATAGTAAATAAAAAGTTACATATGTGGTCATTTAATCACAATTACCTTATATTAAAATCTGAAAGTGAGAGAAAGTACAGTCATTGGCTATGACATAAAAAAGAGTTAATCCCTCCTCTGGCTGCAGCTCAATGAGACAACACTGATGCTTCAAAGGGTTGAGGTATCTCCCTATTCTTTCTCACCCAATCTTCCCTCTCTCCTCTATAACCTCTCATTTCCCACTTCATATCTGTTCTTGCCTCTGTGCAGCAATTCCACTTCTTTTGAGCCTGCTCTGACATGTCTGCTTTTGAAGTCAAATGCACATGGAGCCTGTGAAAATAAGGGGTCAATAAACCCATTAGACTTGCCATAACAACACAAAATTATTTGCATCTCCTGTATTATTTTTTTTTCAGACAGATTTAGTTTATTGAATTGATTTACAGCACAGGCAATGCTTGAGATGGCTCTAGGTTGGGAAGGGTTGTACGAGAAGAAATGTAGAAGCAGCAGAGGCAGGCAAATAGATTATTGCTGTCTCCCTTTTGAAGCTAGCAAACTCTTAAGCCATCTCAGTTTCTTGTATAACTGCACCACTAGGATATGACAGTCTGGGAAATATAACGGAAATACGATGTGGCAGTGCCACATACAGATCTACCTTAAGGTCTAATTTTATACACCTACCTTAAGAACCTGAAAATGGACCTTTGCCTTTAAATATTAGAGCAGGTTTCTCAAAGAATGATTCAACACTCATCAAAGGATCTAAGAGCCTGCTGACTTCTTAATCAGATGTCCAAAGTTAAATGGGGTTAATACATGACTATTCATTGTAGCACAGCTGTGAGAGTTCAGTGAAGAAAAAGGGACCATGTTTTGTAGTCTATGATTAAGCTGAAGGGTTTTTTTTTGACCTTGCAGAACAGACAACTGCAGAGGTAGGAGTTTCTTTCAGAGAATATTATGCCAGCAACCAATATACTTTTGCTAAGAGATAAACTCTTTTGCTACAAGCAAAACATGATGCAGCTGGATGGCTATCCGTAATCTGTGATAGTATGGGATTTTAATGGAGCTTTGCTGACACGAAACTGGAATTAATGTCGTACGAATCAGTCCTGTAATGAAAATGAAGGTCAGCTTATGCTAACACACTTTCTTATATTATTCCCTACACTTTCATAATAGAATTACAAATTATTAGCTTTTCTGAACACTTATTTGCATTGAGAAACCAAAATCCTGCCTGTGTTGATACATAGATAATTGTCCTGTTAGGCTAAAACTAATTCTGAATCTATTACTTTATATTGATTTGTCTTCTTCCTTGGTAGGTGTATCACATCACTCTAGACTACAATCAATATAATTTCCTGGTATGTCTCCGCATTTCTGTTTTCATGTAGTCCCCCACCTTTCATTTGCATGCATATGGGATGGATTCATGACAATTTCTTTGATTTCAACTCACCCTCCTAAAAACTCCTAACATTTTTGCTTCTCTGATTTAGTTGTGAAGTACCTCAAAACTACTTCTTTCCTCTGTAGCCAAAAGAGGTCCTTTCTATTTCTTTCAGCTTTGTTGGTACAACTGCTGGGTAAAGCTACTTGAGCTGCCTCTCAGCAAGGCCTTTTGAATTCTGTTTTGGCACACTTAGGTTTATTTTGTTAGAGGTTTTCCACTGTGCATTATGTGTCAGAACAGTCTTTACACTTTTCCACCTTCCTTGCACTTGCTGTCTGAGGCCCAGTTGTACTGCTATCTTAAATGCTACATCTTGAAATTTTATCTACAAGTCATTCTGGTATATGTTTTGATATTGCATAATCTGAGGGTACATTTGAATTTGTTCCAATTTGGAAATAGACTGGTATTCATCCTATCTCTTAAGTAGTAAATAGAGGCATTTCTTTGTAAATAAAGGCTCAGATATTTATGGTTTGAGGATACACAGAGGTTGATTTCTAGCTTGATCTAAACCCTATTGAATCAATGAAAAGACTTCCACTGGTAGCAGCTAGCTTTGTATCATGTCTCTTATGCAGTATCTGTCCTCCACTAATGACAGGTGCCTTGTCCTGTGCCATTCTCAGCAAAAGAAAGAACATCTTAATACTTGATACAAGATGCATGTCTGCTAATTCAGAATTGAAAAATAGCACTTCAGCAGAACATAAAAATGTATTTCTAAAAGGAAAATAAAATTACATTCCTTTACAACTAGGTTATCACTGTTTGCAGTTTTCAGTCTACAGCAGAAAAAATAACAGTAAATATTTAGCAAAAGAAAGTGAATCTACATTTAGACTATTTTAATAAATATGTAAAAGAAAATCAGCAAAAATCACTTGACTCTGTCTAACTCTTTTTTATCTTACATCTGCCTACCTTTGATGGATGTTGTTCATGCTCTTTAGTTTACAGTAACAAGCAGGCTTTTTAATTTTTCTATCTTCCTTCTCTCTTGTGCCAAGCTATGATGAGTGGTGTGACAAAAAATATTCATCAGTAAATTCTAAATTCTGAATACAAAATAAATTAGTAATATAAGAAACAGATTTGCATTCTCCTTTGACAGCTTTGCAACTGCAGCTGCTGCCTTCCCATTTTTCCGTTTACTTGTTTAATTTTGATAATAATACAAACTCAGCATAGGGGTACCTTGCATTTTTTTCAAAATGCAAAAATGTTCAGTTTTGTCCTAATATACTCTGTGTTATTATTTGAGTTGTAGAGTTTGGATTTTCTATTGAAGCATCAGCAGCTGAAAGATAGACAACAATCTCAGAATCAAGAATTGGATTTCCAACTAACTGCATTTCACTCTCTAAACAGCATTTTTCAAATATTGTGACACTGATTTGCCAGGTAACATGTATTTCCTAAAGGCTAACTATTTGTAGCACATGGATCATTATCATTTACATGCAGTGATGAAGATCCAGCAAGACGTCTGGGAGCAATCAACAGAGGCTTCAGGGCATTGGGATGGCTGCCTAAGGGATCAGGAGCACTAGTAGTGCTCTCTTCTATCCTTGAAATTACATGGAATGATGGGGAAATTAAAATGAAGAACCAGCAGATCAATAGCTGGCTCCAAGCCTGGTATCACTGGCAGTATTTAGGTGGTTTTGATGGTGGGTTGGTTTACACAGCACCAAGCCTGCTGGCAAGAGATGGGGTACAGCCCCCTTTTTCAAAAGGGGGAAAAAATCTTTGCACAGAAGTGAGCAGGATTCATTAAAAGAGCTTTAAACTAGATTTGAAAGGGGAAAGAGATAAAACCAGGGTTGCTATAGATAAGCCTGAGGGCAGCACACCAAAGTTTGAGGGATGGTGTTCTATCAAGGTCCTTCGGTCTGCCATCCCAGTAGAAGCATGGGGTAGAGATCCATGTAGCAGCAAAGATGCAAGGATTATTGATGCTTAGAAACAATAGAAGCACCTGAGGATGGGGCAGGGAGGCTTCTCCCCTCAGAAAGGTGATGGGATCAATAGCCCAGCTGAAGTGTATCTACACCAATGAATGCAGCATGGGCAATAAACAGGAGGAAAACTGCAACATAGCTGCCATCAGAGAAACATGGTGGAATGACTTGCACAACTGGAGTGCTTCAAGACATAGCTATAAACTGTTCAGAAGATATAGGCAAGGAAGCAGAGGCAGTAGGGTAGCTTCTTATGTTAAGGAGTGTTTTGATTGTCTAGGATTTTATGACAGTGAGATTATAGGGTTGAGTGTTTATGGGTAAGAATCAGGGTCAAGGCCAACACAGCAGATATCATTGTGAAGAGGCAGATGAAATATTCTATGAGCAGCTGGGAAAAGTCTTACAATCATCCTTGTTCTCATGGGTGACTTCAACTTACCAGATGTCTGCTGGAAATGCAATACAGCAGAGAGGAAAGAGTCTAGGAGGTTGCTGGAATGGGTAGAAGATAACTTCCTGACACAGCTGGTGAGTGATCCAGCTGGGGAAGTCACCCCACTGGATCTG
Organism: Ara ararauna; assembly: GCA_028858755.1. Classification (NCBI taxonomy): domain Eukaryota; kingdom Metazoa; phylum Chordata; class Aves; order Psittaciformes; family Psittacidae; genus Ara; species Ara ararauna. Next base: position 57,647,281 of record CM054377.1, on the reverse strand, counting down.
TTGTTTGTGAAGAAGGAAGGACCTGGGGTTGATGTGATGGTTTGGAGGACATCTTGGGAATAATGATCATGTACTGATAGTTCTCAATTCTTGAAGAAGTAAGGAGAGAGCTCAGAAGAAATGCTTCCTTGGACCTTCAGAGGGCAGACCTTGGCCTATTTAGGAGATTGGTTGACACAGTCCTTTGGGAGGCAAGGGGCCAAAGGACAAAGAAGTCCAGGAAGGCTTGGCATTCTTTAAAAAAAAGGAAATCTTAAAGACGCAGGAGCAGGTTGTTCTCATATACCAGAATACAAGACAGTGAGAAAGAAGACAGGCCTGATTAAACAGAGTTTTGTCTGGGACTACATTCCACTTTGGATGTATCTTCTGAGAGAAGGGGCAAGCAACTCAGGAGGGCTACAGAGATGTTGTGGGGTTATGCGGGGAGAAAATTAGAAGGGCCAAAACACAACTAGAATTTTATCTGGCTACTCCCAGAAAAGACAATGAAATAATGTTTCTATAACTATGTTAGCAAAAATGGGAAGGCTAAGGAGAATCTACATCCCTTATTGGATACAGGAGAAAACATAATGACAGAGGATGAGGAAAAGTCTGAGGTACTTAATGCCTTTTTTGCCTCAGACTTTAATAGTAAGATTAGCTGTTCTGTGAACACCCAGCCTCCTGAACTGGAAGACAGGGGTCGGACGCATAATGAAAACCTCATAATCCCAGGGGAAATGATCAGTGATCTGACAGATCATATAGACACACACAAGTCTATGGAGACAGATGGGATCCACTCAAGGGTACAGAGGTATCAGGTGGAATTGTTCACCAAGACACTTTCAATCATTTATCAGGTGTCCTGGCCAAATGGGTAGGTCCCAGTGACTGGAAGTTAGCAAATGTGACTACATACAGGAAGGGCCAGAAGGAGGATCCGGGAAACCACAGACCTATCAGTCTGACCTTGGTGCTGGAGAATGTTATAGAGCAGACCATCATGAGTGCCATCACACAGCATGTAGGGGACAACCAGGTGGTGAGGTCCTGTCAGCGTGGGTTTATAAAAGCAGGTCCTGTTTGGCTAATCTGATCTCATATGACACAATGACCTGCTTAGTGGATGAGGGAAAGGCTGTGTATGTTATCTACACAGACTCTAGTAGAGGCTTTGACACCATTTCCCAGAGCATTCACCTGCAGAAAACTGGCTTCTCATGGCTCTGGCCAGTGTAAAAAACTGGATGGCTGAGCCCAAAGTGGCGGTGAATGGAGTTAAATCCAGTTGGCAGCTGGTCACAAGTGGTGTTCCAAGAGGCTCAGTGCAGGGGCCAGTTCTGTTTAGTATCTATCAATGATCTAGACCAGAAGATCGAGTGAACCCTCAGTAACTTTGCAGATGACATCAAGCTGGGTGGGAGTGTTGATCTGTGGGAAAGCAAGAAGGCTCTGCTGAGGGATCTGGACTGGACACACTTAACTGATGAGCTAAAGCCAACTGTATGATGTTCATCAAGGCTTAATGCCAGGTCCTGCAGTTGGGTAACAGCAACCCCATTCAGTGCTACAGGCCTGGTGAAGAGTGACTGGAACACTGCTCAGCAGAAAAGGACCCGGAGGTGGTGTTTTACAAACAGCTGAACATGAGCTAGTAATGTGCCCAGGCAGCCAAAAAAGCCAATATCCTATCATCCTGGCTTGTATCAGAACTAATGTGCCTAGCTGAACTAGAGAAGTGATTGTCCCTTGTACATGGCACTGATGAGACCCAACCTTGAATCCTGTGGTCAGTTTTGGGCCCCTCACAAGAAGACATTGAGGTGCTGGAGCATGTCCAAAGAAAGGCAACAAGGCTGGTGAAGGGTATAGAGCGCAAGTCTTATGAGGAATAGCTGAGGGAACTGAGGTTGTTTAGTCTTAAGAAGAGGGGAGACCTTGTCATTCTTTACAGCTGCCTGAAAGAAGGATGGAGAAAGGTGGGTATCAGTCTCTTCTATTTCACTAACACGCAATAGGAGAAGAGGAAGCAGCCTCAGGTTGCACCAGGGGAGGTTTATTAGAAAAAAATTATTCACTGAAAGAAATACCAAGCATTGGAAAAGGCTGCCCAGGGAAGTGGTTAAGTGACCATCCCTGAAGGTATTTAAAGGATGTGTAGATGAGGCACTTAGTTACATAGTTTAGCGGTGGACTTGGCAGTGCTATGTTATGTATAATATATGAGTTCAAACTCGATCTTAAAGGTTTTTCCCAACCTAGATGTTTCTATGATTCTATTCTAAGCTCCAATCATTTGTCCTTGACTTCTGAAGGGCAACATTACCCTTAACAATTGCTTTCTTTAAGTTAATGGGTGTCTGGGTTCCTAAGAGGTCTGTTGAAGTTAAGTGACTGCCTGGAATCCTTCTGGGATTCTCTATCCTTCATGTAGAGAAACGCCAAGGTTCTCTTATTGCCAAAATGAACAGCAAAAGCAGTGATAGGGAAGCTGAGTATGATTTTATTCTTTTCTTCTATTGTAAAGGCAATTTCTCTTGCATAAAATTTCTGATTTAGAAAGGAATTTCATAGTTAATCTTGCATAAGACCTCTGTTAGGCACAAACACACGCACAAAGAAGATTGTGATGTTTCCTGGAAGAAGAAAGAACTATTCAGGATCTTTAAAACTGTGCTTATGAAAATCAGACAGGACTAATATATATGTATACAACTAAAAATATAACCTGTTGCAAATTAATATTGAGAAGAAAGCTGGATGAATTTAAGATGTGCCTTCTGCATATTGCATATTGTCAGTAATGATATCTCAGCATTGCAGTTACTCTCCTGCTGAAAAACTGCTTTAAGGTGAATCTCAGTAGCAGCTCAGATTGCTTCCAAATAAAGGCTTATTTTATAATAAGGCATCTGCAGTCCCTTTTACAGCTCTTTTTAAAGGTAAAACTGACCAGGTTAAAAAGATGGCAAGTCCTCCTTAATCTGTAATCAATTTCAAACCACTGGATTAGACATTTTGGTCACTTAATATAACCTCTTGAATTGTGAAGGTGACAGATTTTTTTCCCATAGTTCTTATATCCATCTTAAAGCTTTACATTGTTAGTATTGTGGTATATGAGTATAGATAACATCTGGTGGAGTTATAATATTTCTCTTTAAAAGATTCTTGGTCGTAATTTAAAGACTGTCAGAGACAGGGTTCAACAGCATATTGACTATAGGATTTCAGTGTTTAATTATTATCAGTGTAAAAAATTAGTCTCTGATTTCTAGCAAAAAATCTCATCTTCTGGCTAGTGGATTTTATGATAAGCAGGAAAATATTGAAACTCCCTTAATCAAAACAAATCTAGCTGAATAATTTGTACTTTGAATGTGCAGGAATGAGATGTGCCAGGATGGCATATTTTGAACCACTGAATCCCATGCAACCCAAACATCTGAGAGGATGAAACACCCAGCGATCAAAACTTCAGTCCACCCCCTACTGACCCAGCAAAACGAATGAAACCAATATGCCAGCACAGTTTGTGAAGTCAGATACAGGCTCTGAAGTTCCATTCATTTTCCTTTGATCTGTTGTATCATTGAATGTTTCAGAAAATGGGGAAGCTCCTGTTGGCAAAGAGAAGCTGAAACAAATCTTTGTTGGACGAGGCACATCAAGCCTATGTTCTTATCAGGCAATGGTTGTGCCCTTAGGAATCAGTATGTCCCAGGGAGAATATAACTTTTGTGAGGCTAGAACTTGAGCAGTAAAAACTTGTAAAGTACAGAATATCAAAAACACATTACTGGGGAAATAACACAAAATGGGTAAATTTGACGAACACATAGAGAAAGATTTGTAAAGGAAAGGAAAAATTATTGATTTCATGCATTTGGGAAATTATAGTCTTAAGGCAGAGAGGAGGTGGAATGCTTCCCTGGCTCAATTATAGGACCAGGCATGACAAAAGAAAGGGCACAAGTATAGCAGAAAAATTTGTTTTACAGAACCCTTGAAATGCAGAGGATACATAAGAGTATGCTCGCAGAAGTACCTCAGAACACTTCACAGCAATAAGACAATTAATTCAAGGAAGGGTGGTTTGTTGTTCATAGTTTTTATCTGATACTTCTCATTTGGGCTGACAGTAATTAGCTTTTAAATATGAACAAAGTACCATATGTGTAATACACACACCCTCCACAAATTCTTGAAACTATGACATGTATAGCTGAAACAATTTAATCTTCAACCAGAGCTGCTGGAGATGACTGGATAAGGCTGTCGTGGTTTAAGCCTCTATAACTCACGCAGTTTTGCTCACTCACTCCCCCCTCTATCTTGCCCCCCACTCACGGAGGGATGGGAAGGAGAATCGAAAAGAATGCAACTCCCACAGGTTGAGATAAGAACAGTTTAGTAACTAAAGTATAACACAAATCACTACTGCTACCACCAATAATAATAATGACAAGGCAAATACAAGGAAAGAATACAATTCTCACCACCTAATACCAAGCCCGACCACGCAGTGCACCCCCCACCCTTCTGGGTCTCTCCTCTCCGTCCTCCATCTTAGGCATGATGTGCTGTGGTATGGAATAACCTCTTTGGTCAGTTTGGGTCAGGTGTCCTGTCTCTGCTTCCTCCCGCCTTCCCCTCCTCCCTGGCAGAGCATGAAACTCAGAAAGTCCTTGGCCAGACCAAAACATCACTAAGCAGTAACCGAAACACTGGTGTTATCAGCGCTGTTCCTAGGCCCAAAATCAAAAACACAGTGCTGCACCAGCTACCAAGAAGCAGAAAAAATGACTGCTGCTGCTGAACCCATGACATTATCCACCCCTTATTCCATACCATTCACGTCATGATCAGATCCCACATTTTCAATATACCATCACATGTATATATATACATACACACACACACACAGAGAGGGAGAGAGATCATCCCTCAGTGCATAGGCCAATCCCTACAATGCTGCTGAGTCCATCCAGTCCATGATGTCAAGCTCCATCTTTTGCAACAGCCTTTCAGAGCAGGAGAGGCTGTGTGTAGTGTTCACACTCGTCAGTAACCTGGGCCACAGTGTCCATTGCTAAGTCCACCCCTCGATCATAAGTCCATCTGTATGTTGCATCTCTGCCCTGATGGCCTGAGGTGTCATGGGCCCATCAGGCTCAAAATAATTCATCCACCCCTCCAGCAGTTCCTGCAGCTTGTCGGTGGGGACTCCATACAGCTGCCTTCCACCTGTGATGCTTCCAAAGCACTGGAGGGGCCCAGTGGACTAGATACTCGCCCATACTGTCCCACACACCCTGCCACTCATGACTGTCCAGCTGCAGGGAAAATCTCTGGGTCATCCTGCATTGCAGATTAACCCCAGACAAGGCCCACACCCCACTCTGCTTAACTCCGGGGACCAGACAAAATGGTTGTGGGTAAAACACACTGTGTATGCATGCCACCATGCTGATCCCCATCATAATCAGCAGGCAGGTCTCAAGGGTACCCAAAGGCCATTCAAACCCTTCAGAGCTCTCAAATGAGGCTGCTGTGCTTGTCACTGGGGCTGGTGTAGCTGCTGCGCTTGCCGGCTCTCTCACCACCAGCTGCTCTTTGTCTGAGTCCAGAGCTTCCTCCTCTGCCTTGCTGGGAAGTGCTGCGGGGTCTCCTGCGTTCTCCTGCGGCTCCGCGGGCAGCTGCCGGGGAATGCTCTCGGCCGCCACGAGGCTGGGCTCGGCCACGGGACTCTGTTCAGCCTCGGGGCCCGGCTTCTCTGCCGTCTCCTCCTGCCGCTCGGGAGCCTCCCCCTCCCGCGGCTCGGCAGCCGCCGGGCTGGGCTCAGTCGGGGGGCTCACCCCTTCTGCTACCTCCTTCCTCTGCTCGGCAGCCGTCGGGCTGGGCTCAGTCGGGGGGCTCACCCCTTCTGCTACCTCCTTCCTCTGCTCGGCAGCCGTCGGGCTGGGCTCAGTCGGGGGGCTCACCCCTTCTGCTACCTCCTTCCTCTGCTTGGCAGCCGTCGGGCTGGGCTCGGTGGGGGGACTCGGCTCCTGCTCCCCGGGTCCGCTCCCCCGGGCCGTTTCGACAGCCGGCGGCTCCCGAGGCAGCCCCCCCTCGGCTCTCCACAGCCTCGCCAGGACGGTGAAGAGCAGCCGAACTGCCAGGTACACATTCGCCCCCCACGGCTTCTCGAGCCCGCCCATATCACAAGCCATTCCAATAAAGTACAATGAAACAAGAACCTTAAACCAAAACCCATATCTGAAACATGCTAAGATAACAAATACCGGCTGTAAGTAAGGTACAACAGGCTGAAACCATGAACGCAAGAGAACCAAAAGCAACAACTTTAAGAGCCAATAAATCAGCATTGTGACGAGTGGCTATTAATCCTGTCGTTATCTCAACCCTTCGTGCCCCACGTTGGGCGCCAAAAAGAACTGTCGTGGTTTAAGCCTCTATAACTCACGCAGTTTTGCTCACTCACTTCCCCCTCTATCTTGCCCCCCACTCACGGAGGGATGGGAAGGAGAATCGAAAAGAATGCAACTCCCACAGGTTGAGATAAGAACAGTTTAGTAACTAAAGTATAACACAAATCACTACTGCTACCACCAATAATAATAATGACAAGGCAAATACAAGGAAAGAATACAATTCTCACCACCTAATACCAAGCCCGACCACGCAGTGCACCCCCCACCCTTCTGGGTCTCTCCTCTCCGTCCTCCATCTTAGGCATGACGTGCTGTAGTATGGAATAACCTCTTTGGTCAGTTTGGGTCAGGTGTCCTGTCTCTGCTTCCTCCCGGCTCCCCTCCTCCCTGGCAGAGCATGAAACTCAGAAAGTCCTTGGCCAGACCAAAACATCACTAAGCAGTAACCGAAACACTGGTGATATCAGCGCTGTTCCTAGGCCCAAAATCAAAAACACAGCACTGCACCAGCTACCAAGAAGCAGAAAAAATGACTGCTGCTGCTGAACCCATGACAAAGGCAAACTTTATTTCCGAGACATAGTTGGTCTGAACACTTTGGTGTCAAAGGATTATCAGAGTTGCTGGGGGAAGCTCATATCTTACCTTCTGCAGGAAAGGACAAAGAATATCCATATGCAGCACCAGAAAACTCTTGGCTTATGTGATTTACAGTCTATAAAGGCTCTCACAGCAGTCCTGTAGTGTCCAAGCAAGGGTGCTTTTAGATTTAAATCTATGCCATATTTTGTTTTCCTTCCTGTGCCAAGTTTATCACATTCACAGCTGAGAATTTAGCCTAATTTGAGCAAAACTTCCAGATAAAGCAGTTTCAAATAAATTTTGTGTTCAGTTTGTAAATATAATTAAAACATAAGCTCTATTTTTTTTCACAGGGGTGTAAAGGGGAACACCTACAGGTATCACACCTTTTTCACTTTCCTTGAAATCTAATCTTTTTCCCTCTGAGATATACCACAAGCATGATTCTACAACTTTAAGGAGTGTTTCTCAGTCCATAAAGAAAATTAGCACAAATTTTGCCTTCTCTGTATGTTCATTACTGATCCCTTCTGGTAGTGTTCAGTCATGAATGAAGGAAACTGGGACATCACATCTGAAAACACATTTAGATATTCCACTTTCAGTGGAAAACAACTATTGTTACAAGTAATATTTGAAAAAAAATGAAACATTTTTGTTTCACAGTAATTCCAAAGACTTAGTCTGAACTGTTGTTATAAATAGCAGCAGTTACTGGAAATGCTGTGGAGTATATTGCAAATGTGTTTGAATCACTTTACCAGTGCTGTGTAAAAGGCAATATGAATATGCAAAAACCATGCTGGATAACTAAAACCAATGGAAAATTCATGGGATGCAAAACAAGTTGCAATCACCAGTTCACCATCCGTTTCTACCCCTTGAAGTTAAGATCTCACTGAGGTGAAACTAAGTAATTGTCAGAAATGGAAAAAAAAGAAAAAAGAGCACCTTGTTAAAAGGAAAACTTACAAATGAAAAGCTAATATGCAATGAAAGTTTACTTTTTCCTTTCTTTAACTGAAAGATAACAAAAAAGAGGACAGTACTTAAAACTCTTAAACTCAGCTGTACAGGTTACTTCTAAAAATATGAGATAAAACATACCCACTGACCTGGTTTCATTTATTAGGATTAATCTCAAATCTGTGTTAGGTATGCAGTTAAAATATCTAATCATAGTTTTAGTCATTGTCACTAAGCCAGGTAGGAAACAATTTAGCTGTCACAAGCTGGGACATAGTTCACTGCTAACTGTTCCTTGTTTTGATATGGTTAGCCAAAGACATTGCATTGTGAAGAAAATAATACCTATGAAATGTTATAAAAATTATAGGTTTATCTGCTAAAAGCAGAATTATTTTGGGAGGGTGAAGTTCTCCCTTGATGGAAGAGGAAACTGACATACTTCAGTTTTTTCCATGTTCATTAGAACAGGCAAAGTTAAACCAAAACTGATCTAGTAGCAAGCAAACAAATGCTACCAAACACAAAGCTTTGGTGAAAAAAAAAGTATCAGCTTTAGTAGGTTCTGAAAAGCCAATCTTGAAAGAGCTTGCATTGCCCTTTTTTTAAGAATTTGAAATTATCACTTTACCATTAGCTGTGTAAAAGTGCACTATTCCACTCCTAACAGATGAAATTCAGACAGGTGCATTAATTTGCAAAGGACAATGATATGGAAGGATTTTGTTCTTTCTTTAGAGGTCTGAAGCCAGTGCACAAAGTGAGTGGCTGGCTGGATCCCAAAGATACCCATGAGAAGTTTCACTCCAAGCCATAACTCCAGCCAGGTAGTGTATAGCTCCTGGAGTTAGGGAAGAAGGGCTATGTGACATATGAAAAAAAAAACCAGTTTCTGTCAGATATCACATTTTAATACCAAGTACCTTAGTCCATGGTTAGTGTTTTAGCAGCTGGAAATGCCACTTTTCATGTTATTTTTCTTAGAGTGAGAAAAGTAAGTGTCTTTCAGTAACACCTTGCAGTCAGGTCTGACAAATGGGACCTAAGTGACTACTACATCTATGTACATGTGTTGCTGTCAGGTAAGAACTGAAGTCTTAGAAGGGTTCTTCATGGCACCCAGCACCTGCACTACATTAGCCTGAAATCCAAAGGCTAAACATAATTTAAAATAATATGCCCTTGAACACAGAAAATGAATTTGTCCATTTTGAAGAAGCGACCATATTTTTATCCCATTTGGAAAGTCATGCTGAGTATGTCAAGTCTCAGAATTCCAATTTCTCATACTGAGTTTTTAGCTAAGTACTTAAAAGAGACTGGAAATCTGTCAGTTGCAGGCAAGAGAGAGCTTCACATAAATATTGAATTTAGTCAAGAAGGTTTGTGTTCTGGATGTCAGTGAAAGGCACAAGGGAGAAAGGACAGAGTGGAACAGGGAGCTTGCGTGAATGACTTCAAGCCTCTTGGTGAGCTCAGGGCAGACCCTGTGCCTATGAAATCATTTTCTATTGTTAGCCTGCTCAAAATGTTTGGCTGTAAGCCCAGAGAGAAACTAGGCTGTTTTTGTGCCAGACTGCTGTTATGAGGACAGTGTATGATTGCTGTTCTGCACATAAAGAACAAAGACTTACAGATTTTGTTGTTTTCCTTCTCTGTGAAAGTCAGCTTAATAGCCATTACAGTAATTTTATACAACAAATCAGTAGAGAAACCTCATGTGTTTTCACACACAAGCAGGTGTGTTTCTCATGCACTAGAGAAGGGAAACCTTGACTGTGTCCTGAGCATGAGGGGGGAGTTATTCCTACCCTTGGGAAGGTCATCTACCCCTAAACATCTGAGCTGAGATTTTCTAACTTGGTTTTCCACAAGCCTTTACCTTTACCTGCTCAATAAACCTGGCTATCCACCCTAACAAATAACAAAAATGTTTCTGCATATAAGGACACATACCTATCTTTTGCTTTCCGTGAGAGAACCAATGGACTCTGAGTATATAATGGAAAAAGAAAATACAAAAGGAAAGCACTTTAAAAAATATATCTAGCAAGAAACAATGAAAGTAGCTATATACATGGAAATGATATAAACATGATCACATATCTCAGTAAGTTCTGCAGTACAGTGTTATAGTAAGAATGAGTAAAATTTAATTCAAATAATTTAATTTAATGAATTAAATGCATTACTTTCAATCCCTGAATTCTAGCATTACTATATGGGTGTGATTCATCTGTTGAACTGTATTTCTGCTTTACCATTTGTAATAGCCACACAGACTGGTAATCTTAGTTCTGGATAATGATGGACAGGCCTTTTCATTTTAGGTCCGGGTTACACATTCTGTTCACTGTCTTCAGATTGGAAGGTGCAAGGTTATAAAAATAGAGTAGAAAGTACTTTCCACAGGTCATTTGGTTTAGCGTTGGAGGGGCGTTGTGATACCAATCTCTTCCTCTGCTCTAACCAGACCAGTTTAACAATTACAGAACATTTAAAACACATCTATTTTAAGGGGAATAGCTGGGAGGACGGCCACATGAAACAACTTAAATGTTAACTTAGGTGACATGCATTTTGAACAGTAAACTGTGTTATCAACCTTGAATATGATTCACATTCTGTCAGCGTGTTTAGGAAGTGGTAGATTTCTTTGCAGCAAAAGTAAAATGAATGTCATTTGGAATGTGAAATAAATATGCAAACCCCAAGTATCCTAAACCATCATTTCTCTAAGGAAGCTGTCATTGTCAGAAGTCATGAAATGATTTATCATAAAGGAGACCCTAGATAGGTTTGCTCCTCTCCTCAGGGCTCACTGACATTAATTATTTGCAGGAATCTGTATATTTCAATGAAACAATAATGATGAGGAATATTGACTCTGAAATAAATAGTTCCATTAAGTAAATGCCTCTGGGTAAAAATATGCTCTGTGAAATACAACTCTCTTAAAGCCCTATATACTCTTGTGTTGACTCTAATCCTAAAAGGAGGTTACACAAGTATTTCCCAGATGTGGATACACATTAATAAATGAACATAGCATATCCAGTATGTGAAGATGTTTTTTCTTAGTTTGGACTGGCTGTAGAGAGGACATACCATTAACTTTTAGATGTCACCTAAAATTAACACTTTGCTTATTATAAACAAGTTATGGTACAGATTGTACTAACTAACATGTTAACTCTTGTCATGGGTTCAGCAGTAGCAGTCATTTTTCTCCTTCTTGGTAGCTGGTGCAGCGCTGTGTTTTCGACTTTCGGCCTGGGAACAGAGCTGGTAACACCAGTGTTTTCAGTTAACTGCTTAGAATGCTTTGGTCTGACCAAGGACTTTCTGAATCTCATGCTCTGCCAGGGAGGAGGGGAAGCTGGGAGGAAGCAGAGACAGGACACCTGACCCAAACTGACCAAAGACGTATTCCATACCACAGCACATCATGCCCAGGATGTAAAAACAGGGCAGGGACCTGAAAGAAAGAGGTGGGCTCGTGGCTTAATCAGGCTGGGTATAGGTGGTAAGCGACTGCATTCTTTTCCCTTATATTTGCTTTGTCATTAGTATTATTGGTGGTAGCAGTAGTGGTTTGTGTCATACCTTAGTTACTGGACTGTTCTTATCTCAGCCTGTGGGAGTTACATTCTTTTGATTCTTCTCCCTGTTCCCCCCCCCCCCTTCGGAGTGTAGGGGGAGAAAGAGGGGGGAGTGAGTGAGTGGGCTGTGTGATTTACGGCTTAAACCATGACATCTCCTGAACTTGGTAGCTGCATTATCTAGGTGAAGTCATAGTGTCCTTTTAAAATCCATTAATCTATCAGTGCTTGCCAAATTCTGAAAAATTCTGAATTCATAGACTTTTGTTGATAATTCAGGTGATTCATTGTACTAATCCCATGTACTGGCAAATGCAGCCACATATTGGCTTGTAAATTACTCTTTGTAGCACAATCTTTCGCATCAGGTGCACAGATAAACAGACCAGATCTGAGTAAATTCAGTTTTGTTCTCCATATTTGCAAATGTATGCTCAGTTTGACTTATTCTGGAAAGTAAATGTTGTTCTGGAAACTAAACTTAATAGTGGAAATGTTTGTCTTTATTACTATTATTTTCATGAGAAGTGATGCAATCTCTGTTTAACTAGGTCTCACATATCAGCTCTGGCAGTTTTATAGGTTAGCACCTGAAATGGTGGTATAAAGTGGGTGGATTTACTGTAAAATTCCATCAGGACAAGCTTGCATTCATCTTTCTAGAGATTGTGCCAAGCTCCACAAAAAATAAACAAAACAGAACAAAAAATTAGTTACAGTGTTTCAACTTGTAGGCTATCCAAGCAATAATCTCTCCATAATGAGGTTTTCATCTTAAAGAGGTGTTTGAAGACTTTTGGATACCCATTAAAGAAAGATACTTTTTTTTTTTCCTAATAGTCTAGATGATAGGGAAGCATTTACCACTGTCCCAACAGCTTTTTAAAATGCTGTTGATCTGTTTGATGACTGATGCCTTTTGGTATCAAGGGTTGTGCTGAAAAAACAGCATCATGTCTGCTTGCAGATGATGTAATGAGAAAACACTGGCAGATAAGAGCTAATACACAGTAGGGTGAAAACTTTGCACCATGCCCTTGTGAACTAAGTCAGAAACACATTATTTTCATGAGATCACAATTCTGGAAAATTAAAAATTGCAGTTGAGGATATAAAAGAAAGAAGAAAAAAAAGCTGCTGTTATTGATGGAGTTAGGACAGTTACTCCGTGTTTAGTGATGATTTACATTTACAGTGTCACTGGAACTCAACCCTTAAGTCGTTTAATCCTACTCAAACTCAACTGAGTGCAATTCTTTCATATGAAAGCATTGGCAAACGGCTCATCTCTGTTTGAAAGGTAGCTGTGGTATTCTTAAAGATCTACTTATCAAGAGCTTTTTTTTATATTATGAATCTATTCATGGGAATTCTATAAGCATATAGTAGTTAGTCAAAAAAATTGTGGTTTGAGAGAAGCAGTGCAATGGATTTGAAGTCCACATAACAGCACTACAAATGAAAGACATCATCTGCTGCCCATCAGATGACACATACTTCTGTCAATGTCAAGTTGTCAGAAGTATGTGTCAGAATAGACTCACAGCTTGAATGTAAGATTTGTGCCTGAAGGGGATTTTTTGCAAATAATAAGTTAACAAAGGCCATCATAATGTCTGTTACATTAAGAAGGTAGTACTTCCTATTAATGGAGCGGGGACCTTGTTGTTGCACATGCAATTCTGCTCAACCTCATCAAGACCCATTTTTTTCTGCTTGAATGAAAGATCACAGCAAGGTATATTTTGTAAAGAAAGTTTATACAATCAAAATGAAAACTGACTTCTTGCAGAGGAAAGATTTTTAAAACAAAAGCAATAATAGTCCCTGAAAATGAGATTCAGTCCAATTTGAAACAATAAATTGTTTTAGTTTCGAACAGAGTCCTACTAACAAGTATAGATTACATGTGTAAGAGCTGGTTTTGCCTGCAGCTAATGTGCCTAGACGATGTATTGACTGTGCAGCTTTCCAGTTTGCAGGCAGTAGAAAGAACTTGGGTTTTTTAAGTTTATTTAAGAGGAAATGGAGAAGCATATGAACACTAAAGCTTAAAAATGGCCCAATATTCAAAACTGTTTAATATCAGTAACTGACTTAATATTCCAAATAGTCTAAGGGGGCTACATCCTTTTCTGTAATCAAAATATACATTACTATTTACTGGAATACAGAATAAAAGGGAATTACATTAGCCACAGATATTAAAATGACAGATGGGGAAAGAGAAGGTGTGCTATGTATTCTGCAGCATGCCTCCTTGGAACTGTTAGTGCTTCATGCTGTAACAAGCTGAAAATGAAGCATAAACTCATCAGCGTAATTATTTCTCCTCTTCCTTTAATGGGGGCTGTGCTGAAGGATGGACATCTTTAAGTTAATTGCTGACTACATTTGTTGCTGTATGAATCTGTAAAACAAGTGTAACAAATCTATTGCTACGCTGAGTTGTCAGGATCCCCAGTTCCCATTCTCAATTTTATAGCTCTGCTGTACAAAAAACAGAAAACCCACTTTCCCCTGCTGGTGGTTTGAATTGCTCTGATTTGTTCTGGTAATGGTGCCAGAATATCACTGTATAAAAGGAAGCCCAACCCGGCAAAAAAGATTGCCGTTCTGACCTTCTATTGAATTCTAGAGTTCTTGCCCTTTTTTGTCTTCCGAACAAACACAACGCTCACAAACATACTGTAAGGAGTGAAAAAAGCAGCTTGACTCTTGTGAAAGAAGTTGCAAGCAGAGCTGAGATGGCCACTTGTCACTTTCCCTGTCATAGTGACATCTGCCACAATTTGCTGAGCTGCTTTTTGTTGGGGGGAAAATGAACTTTCACTCCAATAGGGCTGGGCCTCTCTCCCCATCCCTGCACCTTTGTTGCTGCTGCTCTTTATTTTGTTTTTTCCAGAAAGGTCTTTATTTTGTCTTTGGTCTATGAAGTCTATCTTTTAGGAGAGATGAAAGCTGTATCTGATGGGACTTTTACTTCTTCAGCAAGATCCTGACATCATTTATTTTCTCATATAATGAGCATTTAGTTTATATTATTTACCACTCCATTTGTCTTGGTAAAGTGGTTTTATATCTGTAAAAAAATCCCAGCAGAGTAAATCAAAGTGAATAAAGCAGTATGCCTGCTTGCATTGATAACAGACCACTTTCATGAAAAAGGCAGTCAACTTCCATGATTCATGCGTCCTAGACTTTAGATTGTATTTTTTGTTAACTGATCTTTGCCATATTCAAGATAATCTGTGTGAAATTCTGTTTTCCTGCTTTCAGGAAAATACACACATGTGTGTGTGTATTAGTGTGTCTACACGTTTCCAAGCTCTTGGCATCTACTTTATTTCTGGAACTCTTATTTGATAACCCCGAGCATGAATACAGAGCAGGATATAATTATGTCTTTCACAAGCAGAAAAAAGGTCATTAAAAGAAAAAGAAGCAAGAGAGTCAAAACCTTTGTCTGCTTGGTGAGGGTGTAAGTCCCCTTGGTAACCCAGGGAGATCATAGATTTTGATCTGTCCTCCTAACTGGCTCACATGTACTATTCAGCGTCCACTAGAACAGAGACATGCTGCTTGACAGAGGGCATCATCGCTCAGTGCCTGTACCCAGTGGGTGCAGAAAAAGAAGGAATAACCACTAAAGAGAAAAGCAAGGGAGAAAGGCATAACGGGCAAATCACCCTTAAGAGCATTTTAGAAACAGACTATAGCCCTTCCTCCTGCTAATTTGTATTTGCACAATTAGGGAAACCCAACAAGCATGTACAGTGCTTTATGACTTTATTCAGCAAGGAGAATTACATGGATCGGTATTTTGTTCAGCATGAAGCTGTCAAGTGGGAAGATTTTCTTTATGTTGAAATAAAATATTCTTTTTTGTACATCATGTTCAAGAGAGTGAAAAGCAAGACAGACAACAGAGACCAAAGTTAAAGCAGGCTGGAAAGATAAAGCATTTTAGAATCTGAATATTAGAAACTGTGTTGGACATTAACATGCCGATTAGCAGTGGCTGCTGAGTTCTTCTGATCTGCCCCATGAGATTTCTCTAAGTAAACATGGGAGGTAAAAATTCTTTACTATAGAAGAGGCATGGAGTTTATTTTATATCTTTCCTTATATTTTTATATAAATATATTTATATATTTAGATTTATCTTCATATCTTTATACCTATATTATTGCATCTTTATAACACATTTTATAATCATTGTATACTTCATTAAGCTAGATCATTCATTATGGGGTTGTTTTCAATTTCCACAGAAGCAGCAATTAAATACTCACATTTTCAGTTGATCTTTGGTTGCTGCTCTGGTTAAAAATGGCATGCAGATAAAAATGGTGTCAATTACGGGTTTTCTAGTTTGGATGAAAACCACAACTGATAGATTAGACAATGATGAAACCTAGTTATTCACTCATCTCCCTGACAATGATAAAATTTAAAAAAATCCACAGTCTACTGAAACCCAGAATAAAATGTTTTGGCTATTTCATCTTGTGTCTAATACGCTCTTTAGTCAATTAGCAATGCAAGTTTACTTTTCTTTGCAGAGTATTGCTGTGCATTGCTAACTATTTCTTTGTTTGACTGCTATGTTAGAGACATGTGAGTGGTGAATTAAATTTTCCTTCATCAGAATAATTCTTATTTTTATAATTCAGAAAACATGGTATGCTGTATATAAATATGAAACACAGTTTTTGACATGAGAATGAAACTTCATGAAATTGCATACATGCTAAAGAAAAGAAAAGAAAACTCAGCAAAAGTGGCACTTGCTGGGTCAACAGTCCTTCTGCAAGGATTCATGCTGTCTGGAGATTTCTATCCAGTTGTCTTCCTTTTTAATCCCCCCTATTCTCTTCTATCTATCATCAGTCAACCTCTTCTCTTTATTCTTTGCAGCAGTGACTGACACCCACTAGCAAAATCAAGTTGAGGTCACTAAGGCAAGTGCCTGTGTCCTGCTAGAATTGATCGTTGATCTGGGAGTATGACACACATATGACACAGCAAGGTCATTCAACTTTTTTCCCTCCATTTTTCAATTCTACACTGGTAGCTACAACTTCAAGGTTCTTCCTCCCATGCTGTCATGTTGTTTGTTGTTATACTACTGCATGAAAAATAGAGAGTGCTCCAACCTTTGTGGGATATTATCTTCTGAGTATTGCTTTGCTAACAGTTCAGAAACACACTCTCTACTACAAAATGTCACTGAGGCACACTATTTTAAAAATATGATTTTTATCTAGTAAAAAATGCTATTATGGGAAAAAAAGTGCCAAGAAAGAAAGAAGGCAAGTCATTAGGAATAACCTATTAAATCCTAATGAATATGTGTTGTAAAGGACTCATATATCTGCAGGGATGGCATAAATAATAATCTAATGTGAAGTAAAAATTCAGTCAAATATCTATGATAGTAACTTTTGTTGATGTAAAGCACTTTAGGATATTTCATAAGTGCCAGTCGGCTATTTATCTTAGAGCACAAAAAAGCATCTGGGAGTTGTTCAAGGTCTTTTATTTAAAATAGATAAACCTGAATATTAAAAATAAGCCTCACACTCTGGCATCAGTACTCCACTTTCAAATTTTTAATGCAAAAATGCATGCATTTATGCGAATATGTGAAACAAACTTCACAGATTGTTCTGTTGTTGACATTGTAATTTAATTCTGCGTAGGAGTAAATGGAACATTCATTGACAGGTTTCTAAAACTGTAATTTCTATCTGACCAGGGTCTGAAGCCTCAGGAATGTTTTCAAATTAATCCTAATCCAGAAGTGAAATAACATCTCTGAAGGAAGAAAACCTATTGAATGTTCTATTTCACTAATTTTCAAAAAACAAGATGGGATGCTGACACAAAAGTTGAGGTCAGCTCTTGCTAGACTGTCTTCATGATCCAGAAGAACAGAAAGCATTATGTTTCTACAGATCTTATAATCAACTCAGAATGTGGTCATAGTTTCGAATGAGGTCCAGCTGCTGCAGTCACTAGTGCAAATCAAAATACTAACCTTACTAGTTTTGATGCCAGATGTTGTGGCTTAAGCCCAGCTCAGTATCACTCAGTAACTCAGTATCAAGCAGCCCTTAGCTCACTCCTCCCCTTCCTCTCCGCTCCCGGAGGGATGGGGAAGGAGAACTGAAAGAATGTAACTCCCATGGGTTGAGATAAGAACAGTCCAGTAACTAAGGTATAACACAAAGCCACTACTGCTACCACCAATAATAATAATGATAAGGGAAATAACAAGGGAAGAGAATACCCTTGTATTGCTCACCACCTGCCAACTGATAGCCAGCCCGACGAAGCAGTGATCTAAGCCTTCCGGGTAACTGCCACCAGTTTATATAGGGGGCATGATGTGCTGTAGTATGGAATACCTCTTTGGCTAGTTTGGGTCAGATGTTCTGTCTCTGCTTCCTCCCAGCTTCCCCTCCTTCCTGGCAGAGCATGAGATTCAGAAAGTCCTTGGTCAGAGTAAACATTACCAAGCAGTAACTAAAAACATCGGTGTTATCAGCGCTGTTCCAAGGCTGAAAGTTAAAACCACAGCACTGCCCCAGCTACTAAGAAGGAGAAAAACGGCTGCTACTGCTGAACCCAGGACACCAGGTTACCTGATATTAATGAGAGCTTTAAAAAACACAACACGAATGGAAAAAAAGCACATTCTGAGGCCAATGGCATAAGAAGTTTTAAAAGATTTCAGAGAAGTATAGAGAGTTCAAATTTTTTTAAAAAGGGAACTTCCTTCCAAATTTCATTCAATGGTTTAAAAGCTACTGAAAACTGAAAATTTCTTAATCAATGCAATATAAATCCATCTGTAAGTGGTGGTTAATAGGCAGAAGGATTGGCAAAGGACAATTATTTCATTGATGAAAACAGACATTTAGAAAAAGTGTTCTGGCAACCTTCGATATCAAAAGAGATGATGTTAAGGTTACCTCATATCCCAGAACCTTGGAATCATAGGAAATAAGACTGGAATGGACCTTAAGGCATCATTATGTCACTCTTTCCCCTAAACGCGAAATCAGCTGAACTTAAAAAACTGTTGACAGATGTTTCATTAGTCTGGCATAAAAAGCCAAGTGTTGTAATGCAACTTCCCTCCTGCATCTAGACCTCCATTATCCTCAGACTTTTTCTTCCTACATCACACTGTAAACTCTTGTAAAAATCACTCCTATATCGATGACTGCCATTTTTTAACCAAGAAATAACTCTTATTCATTGTCACTGTTAGATTTTTTTCCCATGATACCTATCCTATTTTTGCTTAGAATGACATTCATCATTTTTTGTCCTATGATGATCACAGTGAATAATTTATCCTATTCCTTAATTGATTCTTCTTTTCCTTTCTCCTGTGTTCTTAGCAGATTTCATTATATCTAAAATAGTCATATACTGTAATATACTGCCCTATCATAATTAAGCTGTTCTTTAAAACATGATCTACCAAAATAACTGGGTAGATCTTTCAAAATATTCTGTGTGATGAGCTTTTCCTTAGTTCTGTGGAACAATTTTCATATTCATAACATGATATTATTGCCTGGGTGGTTCAACAATGTTTAGATATAATGTTCTTTTTCTGCCTGTGTCCATTTGCTTGAAATACTACCCTCATTGTGATATTTTTATATCTAAACTAGAGAGGCATAGATTTACAGAGAACCATTCAGTAGAAAAGTTTTTGTCTGGGTAGTCACACTCAATGAGTTGCGGTCAACAGCTCAAGGTCTAAGTGGAGACCAGTGTTGAGTGGTGCTCCTCCTGGGTCAGTACTAGGACTATTTCTATTTAACATCTTTGTCGTTAACATGGACATGTGATTGAGTGCATCTTTAGCAAGTCTGCCATCAACAACAAGCTCTGGGCTGTGGCTGACACATCCCAAGGGACCTTGACAAGCTTGAAAGGTGGGCCTGTGTGAACCTCATGAAGTTCAACAAGGCCAAATGCAAAGTCCTGTACCTGGGTTGGGGCAATCTTCACTATGAGGGTGGTGAGCCACTGGAACATGTTGTCCAGTGAAGTTGTGGAAGTGTTCAAGTCCGGGTTGGATAGGGCCTTGAGCAACCTGATCTAGGGGAAGGTGTCCCTGCCCATGACATGGAGGTTGGAACTAGATGATCTTTAATGTTCATTCCAAGCCAAACCATTCCATGATTCTATGATATTTTAATTTCCTTTAGAACAAATTGCTTTTCCTCTACATTCAAAAGTCTGGCTACAGTATTTGCTCTCAATCTCATTTTGTCACATTGCCAACTTATATCTAAATTGTTGCACTGTTTATCACCAGGATTGTGTGAAAGACCAAACTTAATTTTGATATCATTTAGCTGTATGAATCTCTCAGAACAAAGAAATGCATTTTTGTTCTATGTGTAAAAATACTAAACTGTAACCGAATGTCCTGGGTTCAGCAGTAGCAGTCATTTTTCTCTTTCTTGGTAGCTGGTGCAGTGCTGTAGTTTTGACTTCCAGCCTGGGAACAGCGCTGATAACACCAGTGTTTTCAGTTACTGCTTGGTAATGTTATGGTCTGACCAAGGACTTTCTGAATCTCATGCTCTGCCAGGGAGGAGGGGAAGCTGGGAGGAAGCAGAGACAGGACACCTGACCCAAACTGACCAAAGAGGTATTCCATACCACAGCACATCATCCCCCCTATATAAACTGGTGGCAGTTACCCGGAAGGCTTAGATCACTGCTCTGTCGGGCTGGGTATTGGTCAGTGGGTGATGAGTGGTTGTATTCTCTTCCCTTGTTATTTCCCTTATCATTATTATTATTGGTGGTAGCAGTAGTGGCTTTGTGTTATACCTTAGTTACTGGACTGTTCTTATCTCAACCCATGGGAGTTACATTCTTTCAGTTCTCCTTCCCCATCCCTCCAGGAACGGGAGAGGGGAGAAGAAAGGGGGGAATGGGAACGGGCTGCATTGTTCTGAGTTACAGCTGTGCTTAAATCACAACACCAAAGCAAAGTAACACAATTAAACAGAATGTGATAAGCTACAAATAGAAAGGTTCAGGCCTAGCTACAGGTTGGGCAGTAAAGAGATTCAGAGCAGCCCTGTAGAGAAGGACTTGTGGGTGTTGGTCGATGAAAAAATGAACATGATCCGGCAGTGTACGCTTGCAGCCCAGAAAGCCAACCGTATCCTGGGCTGCATCAAAAGGAGTGTGACCAGCAGGTTGAGGGAGGTGATCCTGCCCCTCTCCTCTGCTCTCGTGAGACCTCACTTGGAGTATTATGTGCAGTTCTGGCGTCCTCAACATAAAAAGGACATGGAACTGTTGGAAGAAGTCTAGAGTGGGGCCCCGAGGATGATCAGGGGACTGGAGCACCTCCCATATGAAGACAGGCTGAGGAAATTGGGGCTGTTGAGGCTGGAGAAGAGAAGGCTGTGTGGAGACCTCAGGGCAGCCTTCCAGTACCTGAAGGTGGCCTATAGGGATGCTGGGGAGGGACTCTTCATGAGGGACTGTACTGATAGGACAAGGGGTAACAGGATCAAACTTAAAGAGGGGAAGTTTAGATTGGATATGAGGAAGAAATTCTTTACTGTGAGGGTGGTGAGGCACTGGAATGGGTTTCCCAGGGAAGTTGTGAATGCTCCATCACTAGTGGTGTTCAAGGCCAGGTTGGCCAGAGCCTTGGGTGACATGGTTTAGTGTGAGGTGTTCCTGCCCCTGGCAGGGGTGTTGGAACTGGATGATCTTAAGGTCCTTTCCAACCTTAACTATTCTATGATTCTATGAATGTGTGCAGTTGAAAGAAAGTAAACATACTTTTGTGGTCAAGTTTCTCAGTCTTTACTCTGCTGAAAAAAGTTCAGAGAGAAAAAAAAGAAAACATTGATATCTATAGGACGTAGTAACAGTATGTGCTCATAAAGACCCCCATAAATCCATGTTTCTGTATGTTTGTCATGAGCAGATTAATTTTTAAGAATTCTCTCTCCAGATGATGCTATGTCCAAGAATGTCAGTACGGACTTATAACTTGCTATGTTTCTCTCTAAATTTTTAAAACTGCTCCAGTATCACCGTGGAAGTGCTGAACCCCTGCCCTCCCCACAACATCCTTTAAATTCCCTAACAAAACCACCATCACTTTAAGACAACAGCAATGCCCACTGTAGTTGAATTGCAGGGCTTACAAAATAACCAGAAATGTTGTGGACACTTCTGCTTAAGATAAATTTATTGAAAAGATGAGTTTGCCAAATCTGAAATGCTTTGAAGAAAAATACCAATATTTATTGTCATTGGAAGTCTACTGAAGGGCAGACACTACGTTTTCTCCCCAAAGAGGCTTCCTTTTGCTGGGTTTCAGGCTAAGGACCCTTCAGATCATAGTTTGCAGTCTGAAGGCAGGGCATATTTGTACCTGTTTTACTTCTATTGATATAGTTTCTGCCTCCTCCTGTCTTTCTTTGAATATCAATGCATGTGCAACCATTTCCTATAGTGTGTAAACCAGAACTGGATAACAAAATTCAGAAATGTTTGAAGACAGAGAAGCTTCTCTTTAGACAATAACAGAGAGCATTCTAACAACCTTGGGAAGAGTGTTACAGTAAATAGTCTATAAAATGACCATCAGAAAGTACCATGTGTATGATAAGTATCAACAAGAAAAACAGGAGAAAAAAAAAACCCTATCCTAGAACTGTAGTTATGGCAGAAGCAAGATAAAATAATAGCACAGAAAGGGTCAATGAAATCCAAGGCACTGCT
This sequence comes from Ara ararauna, assembly GCA_028858755.1. NCBI lineage: Eukaryota > Metazoa > Chordata > Aves > Psittaciformes > Psittacidae > Ara > Ara ararauna. The sequence goes on along the minus strand of CM054377.1, from coordinate 57,624,912 downwards.
AGGAGCGGTAGAACACCAGATGCATGCTTGGCTAGATTGCCTTAGAAGTAATTAAAAATACTGCAACAAGAAAAAAATCTTCATACAGGTAGATAAAAAAAATGTATAAAAAAAAAGAAGACAAAAAAAGACAATCTGCTGCTCTTTGAGAAGCTAAATGACAGTTCACTAATAAAAAATAACTGTCAGAGATAGCTTTTGTACTGTCAGATATCTTCTATATTATGTAAAGCAGAACTATACATTGGTATGGGATGTTAGTGCCAATATCACCCTTCACAGCAGTAATATAAATAATCACAACAGCTCATCAGTTTTTCCTCTGTAAACATGTAATAAAATTGTTGAAGACTGAACTGAAGTATTTATCTCAGAAGATGGTAATAGTGGTAGCATTAACAGTTACAGGGAAGGAAAGAAAGACTTCTGCTGTCTTAGTCATTTTGTGGTTAAACACACAAAGATGTGTCCTGCTACCTTGTGCCCCTTCTCTCTGGTGCTGAGGAAGAAAAACTGTCACACCAGTGCTTGTGAATTGCTTCAGAGACCTGCTCCTTCCCCGCCTTTCTCTGCTTTTTCCCTTCCTGCAGGGCTGCCTGCTGTGACATTGCTCCTCCATCCACCTGAAGACCATCTACTTCTGCAGCAGGAGCAACCTGGGAGGAAGGCAGACACTTCCTGGAGCAGGAGGAAGGACCAGAAACCATCCCCTCACCTTGAGGATTCAAGAGCTTGCTGGTAGATGCCTCTATTGCTTCAGAAGCAGGAAGTCATGCATGAACACATGGGGTAGGAAGGATTAATTTTTTTAACCCAAAGTCCTGCTTTACTTTTATGTTGGCGATTTAAGAGAGTTTCAGCTATCCTCATCAGTGTTCACCCCTGCAGCTTCAATAAGTAAAATAACTGGGTGTCAGCATGTTTTTTTCTGTGGATGTTATGGTTAAGAGGACATGACAGTGAGCTGCAAGGGTCATTATCTATTAATTTTGCTGGTTTATTTTAGTAAGCAATTTATAGCTTTTCCAGAATGTCTTTTACATTTTACGCTCATTAATTGAGTCCCATTTATACTATTTCTTTTGCATTAAAAGATGTATTGCACTATTTAAAATGTTAATTTAGCCCATATGTCAAAAGTGTATTTAAATGAGCCACTTACAGCACTTCTGTAGGAATTACATTATGTAAGTCTTTCCCCTCCTGTCTTTTTTATCCTTGCAGATTCAATTTCTTTATTAGAAAGCAGGAAAAGAATGAATAAAATATACGTATAATAAGCAGCAATATTAAAGCACAGACTTGGACTACCAAGTCAAGTTCAAGCTGCAGAAGGTGTTTTAAGTGCCTGACAAAAATAGTCCAAAACCTTGCACAAATGTGCTAGTAGATGAGGTTCTCCCATGTAAACTGGAAAAAGTCCAGTGCCTCTATTCCAATTTGCATGAATATGTTGGGGTTATTACCAAAAGTAGCTTAAAGTTTTGAAACTTGTAAGCCCAGGCTAGATACTTAAGATGCTGCTCTTATCATAAAAAAAACCCAGAACACCAAAATCAAAACAAAAGCAAAAAAGAGGTGCATTCCTTCTCAAGATAATGTCTTTGTAAACCCAGGAGGGGTGTAGGGCATGAGGAAAGATCAAGGCAGACCATTATCAGAACTTCTTTATTGAAGCTCATCTGGTCTTCCAGCTTTGGACAGTCCTTAACTCTAGGAAAAGAAAGACATGAAAAAGAAAAAAAAAGGTCCAAACCAGAAAAACAAGTCACTTCCCTCTGCCCTTGGCTCTACACCAGAGTTACTGAGGTCAGGAAGCATTCTATTTTTAAACAGGTGCTTGTTTGGTTTTGTTTTCTGGAAGCTCTTCTGGAAGTTTTATTGGTGTGTTTGTTTTCTGGCAATTAATTTCTTCTTGTTTCATGCATTAACTACCTATGCTGTGAGCTAGATACTATACTGGTTTAAATTTTCATATCTTACCTTTAATGTCTCCATTGAATGGCCCATTGATTCCAAAACCATATATTTATAACAGGGTACAGGAAACATCATTCTTTTCCTTGGTTGGCTAGCAGCAGGCAGTGACATCTCCCGTTGGGAGTAGCATCTTTGCACTGCTCAAATGGACGTATAACTTAGATGCTGATATTGATGTTCACAATAATGATGTTTGTCATCTGCTCCATTGCAGATGTGAGAAGTTCTGTCCCACTTAGCGCTGCATAATAAGGTGCCACTCTCATGGTTCTTTATGCTTTCTTTATTCAGAGAGAACTTTATCTCCGCTTTGTCTTTTTATGAGCAAAGCATATTTTTTTGTATTATTTATGTGCCATATTTTTAAGGACTCAATTAATATTAATCAAGACTTTTTTTTTGCCCTTAAAGCTGAGTATTTTCAATATATGTTTCCTTTGCTCTCACACTATTTTGTGCTAATGATCTTTAACATCTGTTCTTTGCAAATACCAACTGTTCTCCAATTTGGTGCCATATTTAAAAATAATTACCTACTTTCAGGCTTCCAATTTAATATCAAGCTATATTTCATATCAGTGTATTTTAGCAAGTAGCTGATTTTTTTCTTTTATTGTATAGTTGTTTCTTAGCTTATAACAGATTATTATTTCTCTGACCCTGAATAAATTTGATTGAGTGAATATTACATCTTCTGATTTGCTTCCACTGGCAACTTTCTTTCAAGTCTGGCAAAAAGTAAACAAACAATTGGGACATGTTACTATGTTATCCTGAGCAGGAATTCAGATGTACTAGAATTAGGAGATGTATGTAATGCATATCTAAAGGTGTTGCTCTTTCCTGATAATTGCTGTAACATACAGAACCCAGTGTTCCTTTTTTTTTTTAATTATCATAGTTTAATTATTATTATATTTTTGCTTTTTTTTTTTTTGCTATAATTTGGGTATTTTGGAAAACTATGTTGTTTAACCTTTTACTATAAAGCCTTTACTATAAGTCCCATGGTCCAACCCCAACCAGCAACTGAGCCCCACACATCCACTCACTCACAACCACTCCCAGTGGGATGAGGCAGAGAATTGGAAGGCTAAAAGTGAGAAAAATTCCTGCATTGAAATAAAGACAGCTTAATAAGTGTCCTGGGTTCAGCAGTAGCAGTCATTTTTCTGCTTCTTGGTAGCTGGTGCAGTGCTGTGTTTTTGATTTTGGGCCTGGGAACAGCGCTGATAACACCAGTGTTTCGGTTACTGCTTAGTGATGTTTTGGTCTGACCAAGGACTTTCTGAGCCTCATGCTCTGCCAGGTAGGAGGGGAGCTGGGAGGAAGCAGAGACAGGACACCTGACCCAAACTGACCAAATAGGTTATTCCATACCACAGCACGTCATGCCCAGGATGTAAAGCAGAGAGCAGAGACCTGGAAGGGGGGGGGGAGGGTGCACTGCATGGTTGGGCTTGGTATTAGGTGGTGAGAATTGTATTCTTTCCTTGTATTTGCCTTGTCATTATTATTGTTGGTGGTAGCAGTAGTGATTTGTGTTATACTTTAGTTACTAAACTGTTCTTATCTCAACCTGTGGGAGTTGCATTCTTTTCGGTTCTCCTTCCCACCCCTCCGGGAGCAGGGGGAAGAAAGAGGGGGAAGTGAGTGAGAGAATGGGCTACGTGAGTTAGAGAGGCTTAAACCACGACAATAAGTAAAGCAAAGCCGTGCATGCAAGCAAAGCAAAACAGATTCCTGTTGGCAGGCAGGTGTTCAACCATCTCCAGAAAAGCAGGACTCCATCACTCATAAAGGTTACTTGGGAAGACAAATGCTATTACTTCAAATATTCCTCCCCTCCCTCTTCTTCTTCTCTCAGCTTTATATGCTGAGTGTAACATCATATGGTGCGGGATATCCCTTTGGACAGTTGGGACCAGCTGTGTCCCCTCCAAACCTCTGATGCACACCCAACCTGCTCACTGGTGGCTTACTGTGAGAAGCAGGAAAGGCCTTAACTCTGTGTAAGCACTACTCGGCAATAGCACAAACACCCCTGCTTTATCAATGGTTTCAGCACAAATCCAAAACATACTAGCTACTATGAAAGAAATTCAACCTATCCTAGCCAGATCTGACATAAGGCAAGTCACTTTTATAATTTACATTTGGCTTGGACATCCCTCCAATCCCTGGACTGCTGATATACCTGCTTCAGAAACAAGAACCCAAATCTTGAATATTATGGGTCAGACAGATAGTAAATTTTATCTTATTTCTTTTACATATTTGAACTTTGTTGTAGTTATTTGCTCAGATCTTAACTTCCTGAATGGCAAGATACAGAAGCTGAGATCTCAGACCTCTTTTTTCTTGGTTCTGATACAAGTCACTCAGTAGGATATTCAGAATCTTATGCAAACGTACACTCTTGGAACATTTCAGATTTTCAGACTCACAGATACTGGACGTTTTAAAGGTGGCAAGTTCATTGCCCTGGCCAGAACATGGAAAGTTTTGCAAGCTTTATTTTTATTGTTGATAGGAAAAATAAAATTTCTGATATTTTCCAGATTATGCTTAAAATGAATAGATCATATACGGGTGAATAATTTTGTTTTGTTGGTGTGTTTTTGTTTGTTTGTTTTTTTAAAAAATTTACAAATATCAGAATTAACCTTTAAAAAGAGCTGCAGAGCCTCTTATATTTCCTTGAAATATTTATATTACATATATTTTGGATGAAGGAACTTACTCTTTTCTCTATATGTACAATACCTAACACAAGGAAAATGCAATTTGTTAGAGTCTCCTAGACACTACTGCATATAATATGAAAACCTAATATTAATAATGTAATGTGGTAGCACTTCAGAATAAATTTATTTATTTAGCTTTGCCCTTAATTTTTACAGAATTACATTTCTAGTTCTTTGAAGGATTCATGAAATAAAATCAAGTGGTAAAGATGTAATATGAAAGAGTGAGTTGGTTTGTGACAATCTATTGCCCTTGGAAGCAAAAAGGGCAGAAACTCAAATACAACTAAACATGAAATGTCTTACCGTTGACCTGTAGAGAATAAATATTATTACTTGTAATAGGGAATATTAACTTTATTACCTAAAAATTATGGTTTGAACAGCTCTACATTCCCTTTTTTTATTGCTTATTTTAAGAATTATTGTAAAATTTTAAGTTGAAAAAAAGACCAGGCAGTAACATGTAAATTTTGTATTATATGGCATTAAAAACAGATGAGAAATCCTTACTACCTTTTTTGATTAATCTTCTGATGCTATTCTGAATACTTTATTTCTGGTTTTCTTGAAAATGTCCTTTTTGAAATAGTCCTACTAGCATATAATGCTTTGTATACCCACTGCAGCTGGTTAGGCAGATAAATTAATTGGGAAAAATTAACCTGTGATGTCTGCATCAGAGATTCTTTGGGCTTTTAGGGACAAGATCATCTAACTTTCACTGTAAATACCATGACTAGACTATAAACTAAGTTTATTTACTGTGTTCAATAAGGAAGATGTGAATGTTAACATTTCTACCACATAGGTTCCAAAATGTGTTATAAGCCAGGAGAAAATAGCATTTTTTATTTCAATCAATTGACATAATACACTGTTTGCATCCTGTATTTTGGAGAACTTATTGCTCATATTCTATCAGATTAATGCTTATTATATTAATGGTTTTTTTTTTCTTCTTGTAATTGAACATGCAGAGCATATGCTTTGACATAGGAAGAAACTGCAAAGCTGAAACTATTAATACCTTCTTAAATTTTCCTTTTGAGTCTCTCAGCAAAAACGAGAAGGCAACATTATGGTTTTCATTTATTATCTGTATTGTGTATGCCTGTGTGAACAGTAAATAATTTTTGGCTTTGTTCATAATTCTGAACATAGTCATAAAAATATTCATAAGCATTTTTTTTGCTTGAAAATCTCAAGAAAATCATTGTTTAAGGCAAATATTAACTCATTTGATGAACAGGGAATCTCAAATTCTGAAACACTGTGGTACATGCATATTTGTGCTACCAGTTTGATGTATCCAGGTTGTAGAGTAGGTTGCTTGGATTTCTCTGAACTAATTACTCCAGATCTTGTTATGAACGAAGGTCAACTAACATGTTATCTTCAAAATTAAGAATATGTTACTCTACTTAATGTTTCAAGAGTCTAATAAAATAATATTACCCCAATTACCATCTTCATCAGATATAGTTCAAAATAAACATGATTAAAATCAATATGCTCAGATTTCCTTGAATGCTCCCCTTTTCTTTGGTGTTCACCCCCTCTGACACTCTGCTGGGTGCTGAGGACAATAGCTTCAGTGTGGGTTGAGGGAAATGGTACATTGAAATTTCAGCATCCTTAGCCAGTCACTAGAAGGAGTTAAGTGTTGATATTGATAGCGTCTTCCCCCTCACTGCCTGAGGCAATTTTTTTTCCACATATGTGGCATCTTGCTCTTCATTGGTCTGCAGGACCATGTCACATCCAAGTGCTCTTTATATGGTATATTTTACATGTTTAACCAGGTTATCATGTTGCATTCTTTTCCTAAACAGCAGTATCCCATCTCTGGTAACATCCTATGCCCAGAATTTTAAACTCTCTCCTCTTATCCTGTGTCTCTCCCCCCCCCCCCCCCAAAGCACTATTTCACTCCAGGGTAATAGATAGTTTATTCTACACTAAAGAAGCTGCTGGATACAAATATCAAGCAACTACTACAATTTATATAGCTACACACACAAAACAATACATGTATGCATAGACAATTTTGCAAAGCTAAACAAAGATAAAATAAAATAAGATAATTATTCTGATCATTATTCAATCTGATCATTGAATAATTGCTTAGGCAGTTAAGCAAGCTAGAAAAGATCTTCAGAGATGAGCCCAGATAAAGCCTGATAAGTCCTAGAGCATGTGTTGGTTTTTGTTTCTCAACACAAAACCTGTAGCTTGATACAAGCAATGATGTCATTCTACTGAGCCAGAAGGTTGTGCTTGTTTTCTTGAAAGAGACAGTCCTACGAAGATGCTTGAAGTCCATTTACTGTATCACAGACTATTAATTTTTCTAAAGTTAGACAATAAGCCACTGGCAATATAACTGGGATTGATTGTTACCATAAACAACAGCATAGTAGATATTTTTTCAACTAATAGAGAGCCATGTGGGGGACTATGCAGAAATTATTTTCTCCAGGTTAGGCTTAAAGCATGTTTGTAAACCAGAATTTGCAATGGCATATGAAGTTTAATTTTGTTTTCTGTAGCATAGTTTAAACTAATGAGCTATAAATTTTGAAACTGCTACTTTGTCTATCACAAATATGCTACTGATGGCAGCAGTATTAAGATTTAAGAATTTACTTCACTGGGAAAATATGATTCTATAGAAATTATAAAATGGAGATAACAATGCTGGAAAGAAACCAAGCTCACAAGTCTGTATAATATATTGCAGAACTATATAGCTACAGGTACACTGTTTATTAAGTTTAACTCTGATATTCCCTTTCATACCAGTTTCAGTTATCTTCCATACTCCAACGAGGTAACCTCCATCACTAGAGAACCCTCCACAGCATACAGGGACACTGCATACCAAGACAAGTTTAGCTTTCTACATACAGCACTCATCACTGAGACTGAGTTGTGGGATAAGGTAAAGAGCTGTACTTACCACTACTCCAAAGTCTGTCATTTTTTTACAAAGCAGATCACAATTATGAGAGTACACACAATCGCATAAGCTCAGAAATCTAACCAGACAGATAAACCTTACCTTCTGGTATCTTTGATACCTGTGAAAGAAGCTGCATATATATCACCTCCAGATCTCAGTTTCCAGATTTATTAACTCAGGTTTCCCCTGTCATACATCTTTGCACAGTTTTATGGTGCAAACATTCAGACTTAGAATTTGTATTGGATACAGGCATGGCATTTCTGTTGAAGAGAAAGGAAGATTTAGCCTTTACAGCTTATAAAATATTCATACATTAAAAAAACAAGAGAAAAGTTTTGCCTAACGGTCAAATATAAGAGCTGGGGGCTGCAATTTAAGTATTGTTACTGTTTGTCATGTTGGAATTAAAACAGCAGTGACACCAATAGATTACAATACTATACTAATGAAAGTTATGCCAGACATTTTATCTTAAGTGAACCCTGAAAGATGTTAAATTTTTTTCCTTGTGAAATAAAGATCAAATATTTGAACTAATTTAATAGCAATAATAATATGAATGCTGTTTTTAAGTTCTCTAAGTATCAGTCAAATTTGAGACTGGATGTTTAATAAATATTACTGGCGATCTTGAAAACACTGAACAGTTTGAATAAATAAGTGCCTCTTTTTGAACTTCAGGAGGCAAGGTATTTGAACAAGGTAAAAAATAGAAAGTAGATCTTCCAAAGAACAGAATTCAAGTGCCTCGTGCATCCTTGCTGGATTTAGCTTCCTGAATCTCTAAACCTTTTCTAAAGAGTAGAATCAGCCAGTGGAAATGACAGTCATTTTTCCTATCATCAGTCTCCTTCCTTGTGTGAAGGCCCACAGCCTTGCTTTTTGCACAGGAGGTGGGATGGCTCCTGAAGGCAGTGGCCTGACTGCTGCACAAGCTGTTCCCCATCTGGTTAAGGGTGAACTGGCCAGCACCCAAGGCAGGGCTGACCTTGCTCCTGGACTATCTACATCCTCATCTGTCTGGGACCTTGCTGTGTTTCTCATAGGTTGATCTCTCATTTCTCCTGACTGCCAGAAAAGCTGGACCTCCATCTGGCCAGTGTCCAAGCTGATCCAGTCACAGTTTCTCCATCTGGTTTATTCTTGGAAATTTAAAGTAATTGCTCTTATTTTAAAATAGTCAGTCTCTCCCTACCCTCTCTCGCCAGCCTGCTTACTGCATCTATAACATATTTAATTTGGCAATATTTCTGCGTAAGTGTGGAGAGAAGAGCTGGCTGTTTCTCTCTTTTTCCTTTTCTTTTTTATTTTCCTTTTTCTTTTCTTCCTTTTTTTTTTCTTTGTCTCTTTTCTGTTCTGCAGTAGCCTCTGACTCTAAGAGGTCAATATGTTTCCATGGTCACTCAGGGTCTTCAGATGGTCCAATTCGTATAGAAAACACAGCAGTTAATAGAGTTAGATAATTTTACATCTGCCGATCCTGCTCACAGATCAAATAGGACCATTATAAAAGCAGCAGCTACTTGACACTCTGGCTGACCTGTCTGACATTTAAAGATCATACAAACATAGAATAGAATCATAGAATGATTTGGGTTGTAAGGGACCTTAAAGATCATCTAGTTTCACCCTGCTGCCATGGGCAGGGACACCTTCCACTACCAGGTTGCTCAAAGCCCTATCCAACCTGGCCTCGAACACTTCTAGGGATGGGGCAGACACAGATTCTCAGGGCAATCTCTTCCAGTGCCTCACCACTCTCAAAATAAAGAATTTCCTCCTAATATCAGTGGAGCTCTGCTTTCCTGAAATGCCTGCCAGTTTGAAGCAGTGAATGAATTTCTTGTTTAGCTTCACTTGAGTGAGTGAAATCTGCTTTACCAATCAAACTGTCTTTATTTCAACCCATGAGTTTTCTCACTTTTATTCTTTGGTTCTCTCCCCTATTCCACTAGGGTGGCAGTGAGCAAGAAGCTGTGTGCTGCTTAGTTGCCGTCTGGGGTTAAACCACAACAAGGCCATTCCCCGTTGTCCTATCACTGCAGTCCTGGATGAAAAGTCACTCCAGCATCCTTGTAAGGCCTCCTTCAGATACTGGAAGGCTGCTATAAGGTCTCCACACAACCTTCTCTTCTCCAGGCTGAAAAGCCCCAACAATCTCAGCCTGTCTTCATAGGAGAGACTCTTCAAACCTCTAACCATCTTTATGTCCCTCCTCTGGACTTACTCCAACAGGTACATGTCCTTCTTATGTTGGGGGCTCCAGAGCTGAGCACTGTACTCTAGGAGGGGTCTCACAAGAGAAGAATAGGGGGGAAGAATCACCTTCCTCAACCTGCTGGTCACAATTCTTTGATGCAGACCAGAGTAGGATTAGCTTTCTGGGCTGCGAGTGCTCACTGCCAGTTCATGTTGAGCTTCTCACCAACCAACACCCCCAAGTACTTCGCCTCAGGCTACTTTTAATCCAGATTCTGCCCAACCTGTAATTGTACTTGGAATTGCCCTAACCCAGCTGGGGGACCTTGCCCTTGATCTTGTTTAACTTCATGAGATTTGCACAGGACCACTCCTCAAGCATACCAAGGTCCCTCTCCAGAGTGTCAACCACACCATATATCTTGGTCATCTGCAAACTTGCTGAGTGTGCACTCAATCCCATTGTCCATGTCACCGACAAAGATGTTAAACAGTGCCAGTCCCAATACTGATCTCTGAGGAATGCCACTTTTCATTGGCTTCCATATAGGCATTGAATTGTTGACCACAATTCCCTGAGTGCAACCATCCAGCCAATTCCTTATCCACTGAGTAGTCCTTATGTAAAATCCATGCCTCTTCAGTTTAGAGGCAAGGATGTCTTGTGGGACAGTGTCGAATACTTGATAGGATGGGTTTTTTCAGTTTAGAAAACCAGAGAGCTCAAAATTTGTTTTCACTTCATTCACCTATCCTTTACCTAGAAATCAAATAAATGCTAAGATGAAGCATACAGAAGCACTGAATGAAGGCACCTCATCTTTTGCCATACTTTTAGTACCCACTAACAAAAAGAAAATATGTTGCCTCCTGCTTTCTTCTCCTTCTGGGCAGAAGGGATGAGATCTGGAGCTTTTCCTTACCCAGCAGCTCAACTCAAAGGCTTTTCATTTTTCACAATTGGCTTCCAATCTATTATTTAGGCTTTGCTGTTAGGAAAAGGGATAAAATGTTGACATTATGAAATTTTTTAGACAGAAATCCTTCCCTTTATTTGATTTTGTTCTATTTAATTTCATTCATTTTTTGAATGGAAATTCATGGGGATTATTTAAAAGAAAAAAAATCCAAAACACATTGACATTTCTGAAATTGGGATATTTCATTTAGTTTTGTTGAATTAATACAACAGGGTTATTTTTCTGCCACTGAAATTTGTGCATACATGCCTTTTCCAAATTAGGCTGACCTGGCCATGTAATCTCTATGTTAGTTCTCATCCTAATCCTAATCTCTACACTAGTTTTTATACTGAGAGGTCACAATATAGCAGCAGAACACTGGGCTGATCAGCCATCTAGCTGACTAGGCAGCTATAGATTTGGTCTTCATGAACTTTTATATAATATTTTAATATTACTTCTACATCAATGCTTCATTGTTTTCTGCATGTAAACAGTTATAATAATACTTTGCTACCTCCGGTAGAGGTCGAATAGCCTCTTGCATTTGTAGCAGACTGGTCATTTATGTGAAAAATTCTATGAGTGTTACATAGCTCAACAAATGGAAAGAAATATTTGTCTTGTTATTCTTATTATGTTATTCATATTTTATGGTATTTCATGAATGAATTCTGACTTGCACTATATATGACCTGTATCTAATAGCAGCTGCTGTCCACTCTGCTGGAGACATGTGGGAGAATATGAACTAGTTGATTGTAGAAATCAGCTGAAATCAGGCTCTGCTTAAGATGTGATCACCACCATGAGACTGTACTAAACTAGATATGAGATGACATCTCTAATTTTGCTCAGTTTGTATCTTAAAAATGTGTAATATTAAGAGAATGAAGGAGATCCACTCTTTCAGGGGACCATTTTTAAGATTTTCTTGCTTAGAATTCACTCTTACTGATTGTATCCTGTTATGGAAATCTAAACAGGAAAAGATAATGTGGTGTCCGGGTATTATTTTCCAAACACTGTATATTCTATCATAACAACATTCATTAAAAAAAAAAAAAAAAAAAAAAGAAGAAAGAAGCAAAAAGGAAAGTTAAGTAAAAAAGTAAAGGAGAAAGGAATCATCTTTGGAAAGGTCTGATTACAGTGTGATATTCAGATTCTTTTAATTATGGTTAAGTACCATTTCCACAGAGTTTTCATATATACTATGAAGCACATGCTTATTTTAAGCAATTATATTTTTTTGCAATTCACCAAACTTCTTTCCCCTCTAGTTAAAAAAAAAGAAAAAAGAAAAGAAGAAGAAAAAAATAAATGGAAAGGAAAAAGGGATGTCATAAAACAGACAGCACTGAATCATGTGGGGAAAATGCAAACATACAGAACTTTAAATATTGAAACAAATGAGACTCAAAGAAATTTTGAAATTGATTTGAAAGAATTCCAGGAAAAAGAGTCTCACTGGTGTTGAAGATTAATCCGTGTATTTTTGTATTTACACTGTCTCATGTATAGCTTCTAACTTCTGTTCCAGAAGCTGTGATTTATAACTTATTTTAGTGGGAACTGAAGTTTAGTTGCAGTGGAATTATTAAAGTGGAAGGGTGGAAAAAAAGAAAGATATTTATTCAACAAAATGCTTTCAATCAGTGCTTTATATTTATTCTTTAAAGTGACAAGTATTGCTCAGGAATGCAGGAAAAAAAAAAAAAAACAAGAACCTGCATGTGAGCCTATGCTGCCCTTCAAGTCCCACTTCTCCTTCCTCTCTTTCTTCTACTTGGCTCCTCTTAGAGCTGTGCCTCCCTTAAGTTCCAAAGACTCACTTTGGAAAGAGGTGCATATTCCATTGCTGCTATTCTTACAGTGCCTTCTCCACCTTTTATCAGTGTTGTGCACGCTGCTCACCTAGCCTGGAATGATTCTGCTTAGCTTGATGCAAATTCCAAATGCTTATTCCAAACAAACACAAGAGCCACGATTTGGGTACAGGTGCTTTAGAAGAATCATTGAATTCTGTCCTCCCTGTCCCTCACTGTGTAAACTCAATTTCATCTGATATCACAAATAGAAAAACCAGCCTTATTTTTCACTATGATATATTTGCAAAATTTATTAAGCTCTTACTTGAAAGTTGGAAATACCATATATCAAACAAAAATAACCAAAGAATAAAACTTCACACTTCTCATGTTTCATGCCAATGCTCTACAGAAGTGTGAAAACATCATAACCTGCATGATATTCAGAGACCAAATAGGGAACTGAATACCTCTGCTTCCCCCTAGTTTTAGTTCACAGACACAATGTATTCATATGCAAAATCGAGGACAGGACTTAGTAGATATATCTTTACATATGTTGTTTTTATATAGCAGCTTGCCATAAAACTTGCAGATATTTGACTAATTTCATTTAACTTTTTCAAAACATGAAGCTTTTTAAACTGCTTTCTTTCAAAAATAATCACCATTATATGTAGATACAAACATTGCTTTTTATTCTCTGTAAACTAACATACGTGCAATTCATTCTTTTGTCACCTTCTAGAAACAAATATCGTCAAAGTAAAATGTCAACTTTTGTTTTGGGTATAAAGTCTTTTTTCCTTCCCTGTGTTTTATGAGAGTAATTCCCTCTCAGGTGAATGGAACTGACATCCCATCTCTGAATTTCCTCTAAACCGCTGTGTTGGGTAAATGCAGCACACAAACTTAGTAGAAGAATAATTAAACAACAGATAAATGAAATAAGAAGAAATAAAATATACTGTTTTGGGGTTTTGGTTGTTTGTTGGTTTGTTTTCAATAGCTGCTTATTTTCGTTCCTTTCATTTGACACATCTTACTTAGATTCCATCCTGTGACAAGATTCAGCATTCTCAATAAATGAGCATATCTTGTTTGCTAACTGTCAACAATGGTTTTACCCTTTTCTTACACCTATGTCTAGCTAATTCTGACTTGGTGTCGTGGTTTAAGCCTCTATAACTCACACAGTTGCTCTCTCACTCCCCCCTCTTTCTTTCCCCAGCTCCTGGAGGGATGGGAAGGAGAATTGAAAAGAATGCAACTCCCACAGGTTGAGATAAGAGCAGTTTAGTAGCTAAGGTATAACACAAATCACTACTGCTACCACCAATAATAATGCATGAGAAAATACAAGGAAAGAGAATACAACTGCTCACCACCCAATACCAAGCCCAGTCAAGCAGTGCACCCCCACTCTTCCGGGTCTCTGCTCTCTGTTTTCACATCCTGGGCATGACTTGCTGTGGTATGGAATACCTCTTTGGTCAGTTTGGGTCAGGTGTCCTGTCTCTGCTTCCTCCCGGCTTCTCCTCTTTCCTGGCAGAGCATGAGGCTCAGAAAGTCCTTGGTCAGACCAAAACATTATCAAGCAGTAACTGAAAACACTGGTGTTATCAGCGCAGTTCCCAGGCCCAAAATCAAAAACACAGCGCTGCACCAGCTACCAAGACAGAGAAAAATGACTGCTGCTGCTGAACCCATGACACTTGGCGAATGAAACATCACCTCTTTTGTATTGCTAGAAAGCCAGTGAGAAGCAGCGTCAATAAAAATGTTGTTTTCCAGGTGGTAAATGGTAACTTATCACTGAATTTCAATTACACTTCTTCAGTTTCCACACACTTTAGGAGAGCCTTTTTCTCCTCTTCCCATTTTTCTATTTTACATCTGCTATACCTCACCCTGTGCAGAGCTGATGTCAGACCATGAACCAAAGTTAGGTTACAGCCATACTTACTAAACGTTAGCTTTCCCCAAGAATTCCTGTTTCTTCAAAAAAGAAACTAACCAACCAAACAGGCATGGTAAGTACATGATAAGCGCAGAAGGTATGAAAATGTGGTCTTAGTTTATGTTGATTCCATCACTCAAATCTAGCATCAACTTTAAGACAAAGGAATCAAGCTTTGCCTAGCACAGGCAAAAGTGCTTGAGCACCAGAAAATCTTCGTTAGCTTGGTTTTGATATCTAATTTAATAAATAATTAAATTCTCATTACTATGAACACAGTGTTACCAAAGAACTTTAATCTGCATGCTATTGTGTAGGCATGATTTGAGAAAAAAAATGTTACCCAATCTAGCTACTTCTTAAATCAGAAGCTGCATAGAACTTGATAAATTTTGTGGTTTCTATATTTTCAGTCTGATACAGAAACTATATTACTTATACTGAAGTGGTTAGGAGGAGATAATTCTCAAGAAGTTATCAGGACATCATCCTCGAAAGACTGATAGGTAATTCTGAATAATCTCATAAATAGTGAGCCGCTCAGATAGTCTACAAAATACTTCTCCATAGAGTACAAGGCCTTCTGACCGTGTCAAAGACATAATGGATGCACAGTTTTCCTGTGTTATTTTAAACCTATTCATTTCATGTTTTAAGGTGTGTGATATTAATGTGGTTTGTATTCATTTGGAACCAGCTGATTTGCCTGACATTTATAGGCATAAAGACAGTAAACAATAATTCAGTGTTAACCAAGGTACCAGAGTTCACATACGCATCAATCGAAACTGTTCTTATTACAGACCATGCTGTTGTTCTCTGACATGGCAACACTGTCTAGTCATGTTTTCTTATAGTAGTACATATGCTGAAGAATCCCGTTTCCTCACTCACCGTCTATTGTGTTTTGGCCATGCGATTCCTGAATGTCTAAGAAAGATCTGCAGCACTGGTCAGAATTTACTTTCCTTATTTTCTAGGAAAAAACGTGTTAAAAATGCATGGCAAAAGTACAGACAAGAGTTTTTCAATTCCCAGGTAGGAAGATTTGCTAAATTTTCTTAGATCGCATCAGGAAAAAAAAAAAGGAGAGGTAACTGTTCTTGAGGTGTCAAAATTTTCTCTTTAAAAGAAGGCAATTTGGAGATTAAAAATGAATCTGTCAATTGAAGGCATATTTAAGGCAGCCTTAAACCATTAATTTCATAATGAAAAATCTAAAATCGTTCTAGGTTTTTTTTTTTGTGGTTTTGTTTGGGTTTTTGTTTTATTGATTTATTTTTATCATTAACAGGATGCATTAAGGATGCAAAATTTCATGTTTGGGTTGGTTTATTTTTTTTACCATTCAGGACTTCTCAGAAATCATCTTGGCCTGGAGCTAATACTAATGTATCACTAAGGTCTAAACTATCTCATCATAAAAAATAATTACAGAAGTGTTACTTTAATTCACAGTTCTTTATTCTCAAAAGTTTCATATTTCTTTTTGAAAGCACAAGGAATCCACAATGAATACTTGAATTATTGTTCAAAATTGACTAAATTATTTTAAGATAAAAAATAATTTCTATAAAAAAAACTATAATTTTTTGCAAAATTATTCCACAAGATTTTGAAGGCCTTTTTATCTTTTTTTTTAAATGAAGATTAGTTTTATTATATTTTTCAGCTGACTATAAATATTCAACACTATCTTGTAAATAAAAATTAACTTTTGTGGACAGTTATAAGAAAAGTAAAAGGATTTATTTAAGTGTCTTTCAAAACATGTAAGAACATAAACCAGTACCTTGGACATGTGTTTTTTTCTCAATGAGAAGATTTTATGATTCTTGAAACTAACTTATTTTGGAGAAAAAAAAGCTGGAGGGCAAGAAACAGACCGTAGAAACTCTCTTATTTGACTAACTTTTGTGACTACTCTGTACTGATCACTTGTTTCCCTGACTAATCTCTAAACAGAGGTCATATCCCTTTCAGTTGCAAAATAGTCTCACACAAAATGAATTACCTTCCCACCACCTTGGTTACTTGCCAGGGAGTACTTTATTTTTCCACTAGGAAAAAGAAAATCAGCCTGTAGTTTGCTTGCTAGAGCCTTCTGCATTCTAATTCTGATCTCTGAATGAACATCAGAGTCCTTATGATGTTTTGCACAAAAGTGCCTGTGTTCATAGTTTTACTTAGGGCACCCAAAATAGCATGCAGTAAGCAGTGCCATACTGAGAGTTTGCAAAACTAAAGCAGAAGTGGCTTATACTGGCAGGAAACTGTAACTCCTACAGCTTTCCGAGGATCTGTGAAGAGAACTGCTTACTTCTCTGCATCAGATGTTTAATTCAACTTTTATAATACCTATATCTTTAAACCTAGAAGGTCCTGAGGTTACACAGGTAAGATCTTTTCTTTTTTTTTCTTTATTATCTTCAAAAGTAAAATTTAGAACGTTTAGCTGGGTGTCTCCAGCACAAAAATCACAACAGGCAAAGACAAAGCCAGAAGCCGCTCAAAACCTCTAGGATAAGAAATCTGCCTTTATTATTTCATCAGAGTCCACTGACTAACTTCTATAGCTGTGGAAATCCAAGTTTTTACTTTGGATTTCCCAGATAAACTACTTACTATGCCGGTTTGGTGTCCAACTTGCACATTAAAATTTTCCTGCTGATTATTAACCTGTTTTTGCAAGACCCCTGTCTCTGACAGACTGCTCAGGATTGCTTCACCTAAACTCATGAAAGTGATTGTCATTACAATGTGCTTACAATTTATGAGGGTGATGATGAGTGAAAAGTTTTGTTTTTACAGGAAGACGGAAATAATCTCTGCCTTGTTACTCTCCATTCTTCTGTAGCATTTTTTTTTCTTAATTTAGTCTTAAGCTTGAACTCATGTTTCTGTTCCCGTTTCTCTTTATAATCCCACATCTAGCAACTGTGGTCTTTCAGATCATAAAAAAGGATACCTCTACTTTTGTTGGATCTCAAGTGTAAAATGGCAATTTGTTAGTAAATAAGATGTTCAAAGAGCAGTGCAGCATATTTATTATCAAAATATTTGCATGTTTCTTTTGTAAGCCTTCTATTGAAAGGTATAGCTACAATTTATTTTTCATGTTCAAACTCCAGTTAGACTGCAGTCAAGAAACATCCAGCAGAATATAGCCCACAGGTATTTAATAGCTGTTGTTTGGTTATTAAGATGCTGAATGTCTGTCAGATTGCTCATTTTGACAAATTCCTTTGGTATGAAACTGCTAGGAATTACTTAGCTTCTGGATTATATAAATATATTTATTTTAATAAATTGCAGTATAGAATCATTTGTGGTTACAAAGGCGCAGCAGGTGCACTACTTTTAATTTGTAACAGGATATATGTATACTAGGTGCCAAAGTTGACATTTTTTTTAAGACTTGAGTGACACATTTCAAAGTTCAGCATTTTACTGTTAGAAGTGTAGAACCAAGCACTTACGTAAAATGAATAAAGGGCTGTGGCTGGACTTCAGACTTTCTACATTTTAACAGACTAAAAAATGCATTGATATAGGACCTAGCAGCTAATAAAAATCCATTTTGGAATTATTTAGGTGAAGGAGGAAGGAAAAAAGAGGGACTTTCCCACAAAATATTCTAAGAAAAGTAACTTAAAATTGAAGAACAAAATTACAAATCTGCTACATAAAGCCATGCGTTTTTAGAACCAAAACGTGACTATTTTAACCCACTGTTAAAACATATGAAACTGTAGTGCACATTTTACATGCTAAAATGTAGAATATTTTAAAAATTAACTCAATATGCTGCCTTTCTGTTTCAGAATGCTTTACAATTACTAACCTGAAGCAAACATCAAATAAAATCAGCATATTTTTATGTTGAAATAAGAAAGCAATATATGATATGCCATACAGACAGATTTTAATGGTGCTCTTGTTTTAAGATACCTGTTGCTTTTTATTATTTCCCTTAGTTTTATTTACTTTGATACTTTATAACTCTTCAGGGTGAAATTTCCATTGTGCAGCCTTTGCATTATACTCACAATAAATATATTTGGAAACTTCTAGTTTAGCTTAATCAGAATGATTTATCTATTTCTTCAATTAATTTAATTTATAACAGGTAATTTTGCCAACAGGTCTAACCATACAATAGATAAAACTGAATTAAAGTGTTATCTTCTAATAGGTAAAAACAATTATTTTCATTTTACTTTGTAAGTCAAAGAAACTCAAGATTTTTACCACAGATAGAAGAAATAGATTACACCCCAGTCCCCTGTTTTTGTTGTGTTCTTTTTTTCTATTTCAAGTATGTTTGCAACCTTTTTTGAGCCTACATGATGTTAATAGAAGAAAGGTGCAACAGAATGTCTGTCTTATCCATCCTCTTGATGTTATTAACCTAGCAAAATACTTCTTTCTGTAGATGAATGAATTGAGAGGCCAGAGAGTATGTATGGCAGCCTCAGCTATCTTGGCTAACCTGAGAATTGCTGGAGGTTTCATTCCAGACCTTGCTAAGTAGACAAGGTACATATCCATTACAGAGGAAGTTGATGAAGACAGAGCAATGTCAACAAGACCATATGGGACAGACCTGGGAACATAACTGTAATTTGGATACACAGATCCTGGTCTTCTCTCTGCATTTTCATTGCCTGCAGCATAAAAGGAATTGCAATTGCTATTGCTAACAAGCTGAAACCGTTAACAATGTTTGCAAATGGATATTACTTCCAGGCTTTTTATCAGGGACTCAAACACAATGAAGATGTTGTATATGGAAGGTGATATTAAATTAAAATCCCTCATTCTTAGGTCCCCGACCTAGCTGTTAAGCCTAACTCCTTTTGAGACAACAAAATTAGAAACATTCTTTAGAAACGTAAAGTATATTCAGTTGTGAAAAAAAAAAAAAAAAAAAAAAGAAGAAAGAAATAAAAACCCAGTAAAAGACACTGTGTCTTCAAATATAGCACTGGAACTAAAAATACAATACCTGAAATAAGATTACTAAGACTCTTTTCAGGGGGAACTCTGAAGTTTATCTGTTCTGATGCAGTGTTAAATTTCTGGAGGACAAACTCTTTTTTGCTTTGGCGCCATGTTGTGGGGTTTTTTTTCAACTGTGAGTGACAACTCTGGCAACCTTAAAATTGCTAGCTAAACATTAGAGAAAGTATAAGCTCTGACTTCGCATTTTCCTGGTTTACTTTTTACTTAGAATTATGACACATTGGAAGCCAAACACAACCTCATACAGTAAATTATAAAATATAAATTACAAAAGAATACCTGAATTCAGTGTGACTGAGCACTGCCTTTATGAATTTATTCTAATTCAGATCTAGCCAGTTTAAAAATGTCTCTGCAAAGTAACTCTTTCTCAATATTTTACAGATCTTTAAGACAGCCAGTGGTAAATAACATGGGTAAAGAGCAGTTTGAAGTTCTTGAAGTTTTATTTTGCTTGACAATTTTCTGTTTAAGACCATTTTTTGCAACTATATTAAGCAATATTTAATATTGTTAGTATAGTAGAAATACTTTAAATAGCCTGCCCTTATTCTCATGCAGCTAGAAGAAAGTTTGTGGCCTTTCATTGTTAGCATTCTGATGGTATAGCCAAACTAAGGAGTTCTCTTCAAATATAAAGAGTGCAAAAATTAAAAGGGATTTAAAGAGACTGTGCCTGGCAAATGGTAAAGACACTGTGGTTACACACTCCTTTCCCTGTAGAGAACCTTTTCAAAATGGTGAATAGAACATGTAGAATATGTGTGGAGCAATATACATAACAACATGGTAAATTTTTCCCTCCTGAAGTTAATAAATTGAAGAAGGATATTAGCATCTGTCAAAAAAGTGATCAGAAAAAAAAACGGCAAAGAAAACTGTATTTACTTAGTGTTTCTTTAACAATTTGAAGTTGTTAAATGAGATCTAGATATCCCAAACAGAATTTATGTCTTATATTGCTTTTTAAACAGATTGTGGAATCCTGGGTGTCGTCCCAAGTGAGCAGAGCTCACTTTCTAGGAGTTTTACCTGTGGTAACTAAACACAGGAACCAAACCCTGACAAGATGTGAATTTTTGTTGAATCACTATGAGGGTGATGAGACACTGAAACAGGTTGCCCAAAGAAGTTGTGGCTGCCCCATCCCTGGAAGTGTTCAAGGCTAAGTTGGATGGGGCTTTGAGCAACCTGGTCTAGTGGAAGGTGTCCCTGCCTGTGGCAGGGTGTTGGAACTGGATGAGCTTTAAGGTCCCATCCAACCAAACAATTCAATTATTCTATATTAATTAACCTGTGATTTCTGGATGTTTGAAAGCCCTCTGAAAATTTCAAGAAAACTATCAACAGACTTTAAAAATAAAGATGAGAAAATCTTAATACAACAGCATATAAGAATTCATATAATCCAAAATACTGTAAATATTCTTGCTTATTTTTTGAAATTTACTGAAAACAGTCATACAAGCGTACATGCCCATATGCAAAACCATCCTCTGTGTTACATGCTGGCATGAAGAGTACAGACGTTCAAACTGCTACAGAAGCTCACTAGGGACCTCATGCTTTTACATCTATGATTGTGAAGATGGACAGAGACTAGGGGTAGCCCTAATTTATTTATCTTTTAATTTATCCTTGACATTCAAGGTGTTATGAAACAGGAATTTTTTTCCTCTAAATGGTGCAGATTTCTTCTGTCTTTCATTCTTCTGATGAAGAACACAAAAAGAGACCTTTGTCCTAGGGCCAATGAACTGAAACAATGAGTCATACTGATAATGCCCTTTCCAGGCCTCTCAGCTTGTCATGAAGCCTGCAGATAACTAGAGTGAAAGAATAAAGGAGAGAAGGATGTATACCAGTACACTGAGAACTATAAAACCCCCATATTTACTAACAAATTGGAAAATAATGCTAGTTTCAATTACTGCCTTGTTCATCTACAAACAGCTGACCTTTCACTCTGTCTTTCTCCATGAGATGCTAATAGCTGTCAGAGAAGATTAAGGTCGTTTCTGGCACTCTATTTATGTATTACTGTGATATATATTGGCTGCACCAAAACTTACACTTAACAGTAATTCCCAGTAGTAGATGAGCTAGAATGACTTATGCTACTTTATATACCATGAGGTGCCCCTAGAGAACAAAAGAAGTTTCCAGGCAAATTGAGATGACAACCAGACCTACAGAAAGAAAATGTAGTAAGTGTATTGGTTTTTCCCTAACATAGAACTAAACATATAAATTGAATTGCTTTCAAATGCCAGATCATTAGATAGCTGGTGTACAGAGCTATTTTCATAAAAGACTGACCCAGGAAATGTATAAATAGCGTTTGGAAATGTCACATAGAGATAAACTGTGCCGACTGCTCAGCTTTTCACATACCTTCTTTCAGGAGTGTGCAAATGTTATAAAATTAGACCCATTTTCTGGTGCCTTACGTGTAATATTATTCTGCTCAATTCTTTATCTCAAATATTTTTTCAAATTATCATCTTATGAAAAGATTTTTTTACCACATAAAGATTAAGGAAAAACAGATCCTAAAATCAAAGACTGTCACAGTTTAAGCCAACTTTGTCAGTGTGGAAACCAAATGGTCTTAGTTACCTGAACATTTTAATAACTGTCATATGAAATTTTTACAAATGACATTACTCCCCTGACCTGTGGAGGGGTTGGGGTGGGGGGGTGTCAGAGGGAGAGAGGGGGGACCTGAAGGTGCCCTTCAGGAGGAAGATCTGGCAGGTCAACACAGCAGTCCCCCCATGTACAGTCCCTGGGGTCTCTCTGGTGCCCTCTTAGAGTCTTCCCACATGCACACAACATATTCTTTGCTCACATACCTCTTTGGTCCTTCCCCCATGTACTTGTGGGATCTTTCCATGAGCATCCCCAGTCACATCAATTACTGGTTCCACAGGCAATATGTGACTGGGATGCCCCATTTGAATCCCCTCAGCACACTATGCCAGTCCATGGATATAGCTGTGGCTGTACCCTCTTGGCTTTGCTCCTTTGCTGATGGCTCCCACAGCCATGGGGGGATGCTGACTGCGGCCAAGGAGTTTTGCTGCTCTGGTGTCAGGGTTCCTCCCCTGTGCAGAGCTGTTCACATCCTAGCGCTGCTAGGACCAGCCACGCACATACAGACAGGCAGCGAATTTCTTAAGATACATCAGTAGAATCTAACAGAGCAGCACTGCAAACCGCTTGCAGTGGGAGCCTGAATCCCTCTTGGATGCTAATCCAAGCACAGATCCTGAACCATGCTCTCTTGATAGGCAAAACTGGCTAGTTTCACCGCCACCATCCAAATAGCTTGCTGTTAGCAACCCATTAATAAAAAAAAAGTTACTGTTACATGGAGTCTTTAAAACCAAATCTAAGAATTAAGTTACATTTTAAAAATTGTTTATTTCCCTAAAATCAAACTATTGTCACAGAAGAAAAGAAAAGGTAAAGCAAGAACTTACACCCAAATGTAGTGTCTACAAGCATGAGTTTGTTGCATGCATGAAGCATTCAAAGAAATTCTGAAATATAAATTTGTAAAATTTATAGTCACATTTTCCAGATATATTATACAAACTGAAAATGTAAATAAGTCAAAGACGTAAATAACTCATAAGTTGTCATAAATCATGGATTTCTGCTTTTCTGTTCATTAGAGATTTTATTGTGTGGTTTGCCTTTTTTTCTTTTTTTTTTTTTTTCTTTCTTCTGATAGATAGCCTATTTAGAATAATAGCTGATTTCCAAGTGGAGAAATAGTGCATACGTCTGAGCTACTATAAACTGATTCAGCCCATTTTATTTGAAAAGAAAACAAGGCAGCATAGCAAAAATTGTTACATCGTAAAAATGATAGACAGTATTCGTGAGTATTACTAATCATAAATGCCAGAGAGAGTAAAAAATTATACTATTTCAGTAGGACATTTAAAGCTAAACTCTGTTGGAACAATTTCACTGGCCTTTTGCAGACAGCAACTTCAGATTTCTAGGAATTGGTAGTTGTTTTGTGTAGGTTTTCTTTTTTTAAGCTGGGGTATGTTGGAGCAATGCTCACTATACCTAAATGAAGAAAGTAAGATGAACCCACAGACTCATGCAGAAGAATCTCTTGAAGAATCAATTGACATCAGTAAAAATCTGAATTCATATTCGCCTGTAATGAATTAAAAAAGTGAGCTTTTTAATGTATATATGTCAAAACCACAGAAAACTATAAAGTGAGGAAATAAAGAAAATTTAGGTTTGGTTTGTTGTTTTTTAATATCCAGAAGAAATGTTTCTTTTCTTTCCACACTATGACATAGTATTTATGATATCGATATGACAGTGTGATATCATTGTAGTATGACATTATATCATATTGATGATAAATCATAGTAATCTTCTGAAGAAAAAGCATTCTAGTAATTAGCTGTGTTAAGCAGAGATTAAAAATGTGTGAGAAAAAGTTTCCTGAAGATTGGGAGATTTTTCAATATAATGAAAAACACAAAAAAATGTCAGCTCTTTTGGATAACATTATTCCCCTGGTCCTATCCATAGACAAATGGCTTCTAAAAAAGTGCTTATATGATAATTCAAAGTATCTTGTACCAGTAAGATAAATAGTGTGTTTTAGAAGAAATTTAAACATTATTTTAAGCCAGTTACTATATGAATAATTTTTTTGTTTGGTCTATTTTCCTTCACTGTAATCATTTATATCTACCTAAAATGTAAAAAAAATAAACAACAACAACAACAAAAAAAACCTAGCAGAGCAAATGTGAGTTATACATCTAAATGTAAATTTGTACTGCCATATTTAAGAAGACGTACCTTGAATTTCAGTGATAGTAATATGAACTAAGAAGTGAAAGAGTTTGATGAAAAATAGAGTATTTCTGTAAGGATGGCCATAAGATTAAGAATGCAGTTCATCTGTATTTGTCTCTTGGGTAATCTATTTGCTTAGGTTAATTGTCGAGACCCTCTAGACACAAAGAGGGTGATTTAGACTTCATATGTTAGTTACCTTTCTTGCAATACAGTAAAACACAGATGTCTTTCTTTTTCCATTGACTATTCAAAGAGCTTGCATAGACTTGTTATACTAGGTCTTAAACTTTCAGGTGCTTAAAATTAAGAAATGCAGAATTAATAAATGCAGTATTAAGAAAACATGAAAATCTCAGGCTTTATTATTAGGTTATTAGCAGGCCTATAATATTTAAGTGTCCACAATAAACATTCAAATCTTTCAGCTTACAGTCACAATGTTTCAATAAAAAATTTATTCAATATTATATTCTATCCTTCTCATAATAAAATAATTTTTTCTGCCTGACTTAGCAACTGTATTTAACAGTCAATGAGCCTAGGAGTAAAATTAATTAATACAAATAATACCAATGAAAGTAATGTAGTAAAATAGTGAAAAGGTAACAAAAAAAAAAACTAAAAAAATAATTTTGGAAAAATCAGACTTTTCTGATAATGCAACTTTGTCCAAGGCTCTGATATATCTTTGTCAAAGTGTCAGCGGATAACTGTGGAGAAGCACTGAATGTTTTTTACTCAGCAGAAACTGTGAATAAGTTTGATTTAACTGAGGCAGAGTGGCTGCAAATTGATTTCTTGATTCATTTAAGACACAGTCAGAGGTAGCATACAGAAAACCCTAGGGAGAAGAGGACAGCATTATTGTTTCCTGCCTTAATAGGTGTAAAAGGTTGGAACTCAAGTGGCAGCAAGTTCATCTGTGTAAAAGACGATGTAAGTTATTTGCCCGTCAGACACATCGATTGCTTCACGCAAGGGAGAACCGTAGGTGACAGCCTCAGCAGCTGCTGATGGCTTGCCGTCTCCGGCATATGGGGGAAGGAGATAACAGGAGGATGATGAGTCAGCTCAGCCCTGCTGCCACTCGCACCATGAAGCTCAGGCGTGTAGGCTGCAGCTGCACTGCTGACAAATCACGGAAGGTTTATTAGTCACAGCCTGCTCGTTCTTGCCCAGTATTGCTTCATGATGTTAAAAGAGAAAAACTGGTTCAAAATCAGTTTAAAATCAGTGAAAAAAAAAATAAAATGCATATTCATACAGCTCTCTCAAGAGAGGAAATTAATTGAAAAAAACCCAAACAATGTTTTTCAAGTTTTGAAATACTTAATTGCTCAACTGCATGGTTTTCACATGAAAAAAAATCACTGCTTTTACTTTAAACGCCAACATATTTATAAAAAATATTCACAAAATGCCATGGAAAACTTTGTTTTTTTTAAAAAAAGCTTTATTTCAGTATCTTGCACTGAAATCACAATGTCTTAAACATTTTTAGAGGACATACTTCAAGAGTAATTGCTTTAGATCTTCATGGCATAGAATCATAGAATCATAGAATAGTTAGGGTTGGAAAGGACCTTAAGATCATCTAGTTCCAAACCCCCTGCCAGGGACAGGGACACCTCCCACTAAACCATGCCACCCAAGGCTATGTCCAGCCAGGCCTTGAACACCGCCAGGGATGGAGCATTCACAACTTCCCTGGGCAACCCATTCCAGTGCCTTATGAACCTAGATTAGATATTTGCATAAAGGTCTGTACTTATGCTACTATTTACTATTTATTTTAAAAATAGGCTACATATATTAAAAAAGGAAACAATTTTATAGGATGCTCATCAAATCACCCATGAGCTTCTTAATTGACAAACATAATTTGGGGTTGGTTTTCATCATTTACAAGGCCACAACCTGGCTGTACAGCAATAGTCTAGCAATGATGATAAGGGTGTTTCAAAAAAAACCTGCCTTTTTTATAGCTGGAAAGTTTTTTACACTTTGAACTTCTGAAATACTTCTTAAAATGCAGTAACTGTATATATATCTTTATTTTTTGTTTTCCAATATTTGTAATACACTTTAACTCTCCTGTTTTAAATCTATGATTAAGAAAAGAAAAATAATCGTAATGTCTTCCTCTTGTAGGTTACAATTATAACTGGAGAATTTTTTGCATGTTTTGAGATTAATTTGCCATTTGCAATCTCAATAACGATAACCTTAATTAAGCCCATAGAGTTCAATTTACACCATTAAACTCAATCCAGTCAAAGACCTTTCTACAAAAAATGAGAAATGAAGGAGAATTGTTGGGTATCAGATGGGTAAAAATATTAAGATTGAAGTACTGTCTTATTTACACTGGTTCTTGTATTGAACCAATGTGATATTTATGGATCACTTAGGAAATTGTGCTAAAATCTGATCAAAAGGTATTATCTTGAAATATTTTCTTTCATTTCTTTTTATTCATCTGCTTCCTACACAGGAAAAAACTCCACCTCTTTGGGGATGTTGTCTAAGCATTCTAATGAGGAGCAAGCATTTGGATTTAGATGTAGTGAGGTTGTAAGTAGTTCTTACATACTGTATCAAGCCTGGAGAAGAGAAGGCTGCGTGGAGACCTCATAGCACCATTCCAGTATCTGACGGGGGCCCATATGGATGCTGGGGAGGGACTCCTCACTGGGGACTGTAGTGATAGGACAAGGGGTAACGGGTTCAAACTTAAACAAGGGAAGTTTAGATTGGATATGAGGAAGAAATTCTTTACTGTAAGGCTGGTGAGGCACTGGAATGGGTTGCCCAGGGAAGTTGTGAATGCTCCATCGCTGGCAGTGTTCAAGGGTGGATTGGACATAGCCTTGGGTGGCATGGTTTAGTGAGAAGTGTCCCTGCCCGTGGGAAAGGGGGTGGAACTAGATGATCTTAAGGTCCTTTCCAATCCTAACTATTCTATGATTCTATGAACTCTACACACGAAAACCCCTGTGACATGGAGAGATTAACTTCAGCCTTGAAAAGAAGCAGTACCGTCTTTACTAAGCTGGAGTCATTAACCTGATGTAAGCACAAACATCCCAGTCACTCTCCTAATTTAGCAAGCATTTTCTCCCTTCAAACCTCTGTTGTACTAGTAGTAAATAACCTGACAAAATTTTGATGTTTGGTTTTTTTTTTTAGTTTTTTTCAATTTATAGCATATGATTTCTCCCTTCAAACAACAAAAACCAAAAGGGACTCACCAGGGCCTGCAAAAGTGGCTAGTGTCAGAAGAGAGGGAAAAAACAGCCTAAAGTCATGGTGCTATTAAATAAACCTTATGCTAAACTAAGCTGTGAACTATCCCTCATGAAATTTGCAGAAGAGCAGGGTAAGCACCTGAGGAGGTAAAAAAGTAATTTCTTACAATTCATTTACCATTTAGCACAAAAAGAACTGAATTTAAAACACAGAAAAATATTTTACTGAAATCAAGTAGAGGAAGTGCTCTTCAAGGTGAGGTGTTTTCATTGCACATGAATTATATGGCCTGTAGACTGAATAAGTTGTTGTTTCCACAAATATTACATTGTAAATCCAAATGTTCTGAATTGCAAGAATCCTGATAATAGATCGTATTTTACTTTAAGATTGCCTTTTCACAAATCCTGCTCGGTCTCTATCTGATATCAATATTTGAAAAAGAAATCAAGTGGTGTGATCCACAGCTAAAAATGGCATCTTTTCCTGTTTATATGAACCAGTTGGATTTTTATGGGGTGGCTTTTTTTTTTTTTTAATTTTCTTTAACACAAAAAAACCTTACCTAACATCACAAAAAATAGTGACATATCTAACAGTTCCCTGATTTCTTTCACTTTTGTTAACAATCTTTTTGTCTTTCTGAATAATTTTCCACATCCTGTTGCTCTTTTGTCATTTATGCACTACTAGCTAGTCCTGGACAATAATCTCTAAAAGGACTCAAAACACCTGGAATGACAGGAGATAGCTAGCATGGCACAAAATTAAAATCTGAAAGCATGACACGCAGTGAAATTCCACCCAGGGATAAATATAGGTGTCAGTGTGCTCTTTAAATTGAATGTACAGTAGAAACTTTCAGGTTTAACATCCTGTTGAAAGCTGGCACTAGACTTAAAATGCAGGAAAAGCATTAAATAAAGCAACGTAGAATACAATAAAGCTGCAGTGGCAATTCCCATCTGGGCTGCTCTTTTCACACTTGATGGATTAAAATAAACAACTGATCTACTCAGGGATCTTATGAAAAAGAACTACAGAATTCATTAATCTAGCAAATTAAGTTATATAAAATTCATTCTTTAATACATAGAAGTTATACATAGATTCGATGATTAAAATGTCCTTATTCATTTACTAGTGTAAATTTTCCAAAGAATGTTTACGGTATTTATAATATCTACCAATGTTATTTAGGAAAGTTGCAGTGCACCAGGCCTGGTCTATTGTTTTATTCTGCCCAATTTTTAAATGTTGCATAAAGCACAAGGTGTGGAGAAGGAGGGCAAATTTAAGTAAAAAAGAAAACTGTTGTTCTCAGAATTAGTGGGTAAACTCAATTGAACATAAAAGATTTTCAGTTTGTGATTGAAAAGCTGAAAATCAGGGAATTGTCTGAACTAAACTAGTATATCATTATTTTTTATTAATTCATTTTGTCACATCCGTCTTTGCACCAGGCAGCATAGCTGTTGCCTATGCCACACTTAATCCAAAGGAGTGCAGTGCCCCTAAATAAATCATGCTGCCTGTGACAAAATTATGTGATTCAAACCTGCAGATTCTTCAAACAACTTCTCCTTCAGTCTTGATCTTCCATATTTTGTTACCTGAGCAGTGTCACTGCAAAATCTGTGGAATGGGAACAGCAATAATTGATTCCAGTCCTGTTGTTTCCACTAGATAGCAAAATTCAGTGTCCTGTCCTCTGTTACTGTTAAATCCATGTGGCTTTTATGGAGTTTAACATCTCAGTTTGGGGAACTTTTTAAAAATAAACTCTTATAAATTAATAACATATCTCACAGCCTCCCTTAACATGGAAAACATTAGTGTTATCACATCTTGGTTTCTTGTTCCTTTTAATTTCCCACAACTTTTGTTTAGGATCCTATCTAATGTGCAACAACTTTTAAGTCACCATGGAGCAATCAAAGCCCATTTTTCACTAATTAAGTAAATGATAACTATTTATTATATATATACATATATAATCCATGGGCTTCATAGATCTAAATAATTTAAGACCATTACTGTCTGCAGGATATGAGTACTGGATTATACAAACTAGTGAATTAAGTCTTTGACCATTCAGCTGCTATGGAAACTTTATGGACTTCCCAGTTTCAGCTGTCTTGTAATGAATTAAAATCAAAAAGTCTCAGACTCCTGAAAAAAGGGAAATTATGTAAAAGAAACGAGTCTTAAAGCAGTGAAATATCCATAGAAACCTATTTGTGTGATTTCTTTTGTAAGAACTTATTTTAGGGGCAGATTTAAACAATCTGATATAGTAAATCAGGACATATTTGAGAACTCATGCATATTCAGATGCTTTTACGCATTTAAGTTATTCACTTGGATGAGTAGGAACCAAAGAATGAATGCTCTCAAGGCTGATGAAGGAAAGGAAAGGTTTCTAATTTTCTTAATCCGTTCTCTATCTCCTTTGTTCTGGAGAAAATACTTTGACCATGTAACACACCACACTGTCAACGCACCAACACCAGCCATTGTTGGTTTTAATATTCTTTTTAAACAACTGAGAGGTTACTTAATACTTAATAGATTGCTCTGCTTTCTACCAGAAATGGGTCTTTTATACTGAATTTCTTCAATTCCTACAGATTTCAGTTGAAAGAAAACAAAATCATAGAATCATAGGTTAGGGCTGGAAAGGACCTTAAGATCATCTAGTTCCAGCCCCCCTGCCATGGGCAGGGACGCCTCACACTAAATCATGTCACTCAAGGCTCTGTCTAACCCAGCCTTGAACACCGCCAGCGATGGAGCATTCACAACTTCCCTGGGCAACCCATTACAGCGCTTCACCACACTTACAGTAAAGAACTTCTTCCTTATACCAAATTTAAACTTCCCCTGTTTAAGCTTGGACCCGTTACCCCTTGTCCTATCACTACAGTCGCTAATGAAGAAGTAATCCATAAAAAAGTAATATTTCTGAATAACGTCAATTGAGCTAAACTGGATATATCTAGAGATTTTAACTAAGTCTGACTTTTAAAGTTGAGGTGAAAATCAAAATATGCAAAGGACCTGCCTGCAGGCTTCAACAGATGTGTTGTAGAGCCCTGCTCTACAGATGTGTGCATAGAGACCAGGAGGCAATTCATCCTGCGGATTTCTCCTGTGGACTGAAAGACCTCTGGCCCAGCACTATTGGTGCTCCTTTCCAATGCCAGTCTGACTCCTGTCTAGCTTCCTTCTTTCTTAATCACTGAGGGAAAATCAAGTCTTATATTTTAAACACCAAACGCTTCTGTTCTATCACTACTCACCATAGAGTCATAGAATACTTAGGTTTGGAAAGCACCTTAGTATCATCTGGTTCCAAACCCCATGTCATGGGCACTCACACTAAACCATGTCACCCAAGACTACATCCAGCCTAGCCTTGAACACTGCCAGGGATGGAGCATTTACCACTTCTTTGGTCAGCCCATTCCAGTGCCTCACCACCCTCACAGTAAAGAACTTCTTCCTTATATCCAGCCTGAACTCCTCCTGTTTCAGTTTAAACCCATTACCCCTTATCCTATTGCTACAGTACCTCGCTGTCATCCCTGTACGTCCTCTTCAGTTATTGGAAGGCTGTTATGAGGTCTTCATACAGCCTTCTCTTCTCCAGGCTGAACCCCATGATTTCTATCCTATAAAGTCATCCTAGCCAGGATTTACTTTTAGAGTGAACTCTTAATTCTGCTTTTGGCTTCCACTTGCTTCTTGGCTTAAGAAGCTTGAGGGAAAAAAAAAGTAGGTGATGCAGTTCAAAAACACTGAGTTTGATTGTACATTTTAATATTCTAGTAATTCATTAAGTACTGAGAATACCTGCTTAGTTGGAGATACAAAAGCTAAGGCTACAAAGTATGCAAGTGCTCTCAAAATAGGCAAAATAACCCTGTGAATGATTCTGGCTCAACAATATAATACAGCTCAATTTATTTTTTACAATAGGTTTCTATGAAGTAAAATATCAAAAGAAATCTGTACAGAGAGGCCTCATTGAGAGATAGCACTGAACAGACAACAGCAGAAGATCACACAGGTAATGAGGGGAGAATGATGCACAAATATTTAAGAGAGGTAGAAAACATGATAAAGATGCCATAAACTGCTACTGCAGATGAGTTACAGTGGTGGAGCCAGAACTGACAGATGAGTAGGTAGTTCTTCAATCTTAGGTACAAAGAAAAAAAACCTGGTTAGGGAGCCAGTTTTTAATTGAAAGATGGGGATAAAGTGAGGAGGGAACCTCAGTGTTTCAGTTTCTCGGTGAGAAAGGAGAATTCAATGTAGGCTAAGAACGGGAAGAATCATATTGTAGTCAGGTAAAAACTGACTGTAAGAGGAAATAAATGAATAACAAGTTAAAAAAGAAACTGAACAGAAAATATGGAGAAATAACAAAATATTTTGCCAGCTTCAAAGAAATCTGGGTATCTGGCTTGGTTCTATCAAGAGTGCTAGTCCAGAAGATAAATAATCTTATCAACTATCGATAACAATTAGCTGAATTAATATAATTTGAATTTTGGGGTCTACTTTGAAGTCTTTAGCTATTTTAATCCTGTTTTCTATTGATCTTACTGCTTTATGTGGGGGTTCTTTCTTTGTTTCTTTTTATTTTCTTTTCTCCCCTAAAATAATGTAATATGCTTAAAGAATGACCAGAATTTAAGGGCCTGAGATAACAGTGAGTTAAAAAAAACAGCATTTTGCCAGCAGTATATGTGGGTGTTCAAGGCATCAAATAATTGCTAGGAACTTTTCAAAAGCTATTTCCTACATAATTATATAATACATTAAAATAACCACCCAACAATAAAGTATGACCTCAACACTGACTTTTAGAAAGGCACATTTCAACACAAATTCTAGTGGTGTTCCTGATTTTTTGATTAATGGACTTTAGTCAAAAGGGAATTTATAATTAATAAGAATGTCCCAAGATATCTTAATTAGATTCAAAGGACTATGTTAAATGATAATGGAAGTATAAGCAGCATTTCTGCTGTTTATTTTGCAGGAAGAGGTACATTGCATGTACAAACTAGCAAGTTTATGAGAGAAAGTGGAATTTTATTTTATAGATAAGTGTGAGACTGATAGATGAAATTTATGCTCTGAGATATCATAAAAGAAAAGGTAATTTGA
Organism: Ara ararauna; assembly: GCA_028858755.1. Classification (NCBI taxonomy): domain Eukaryota; kingdom Metazoa; phylum Chordata; class Aves; order Psittaciformes; family Psittacidae; genus Ara; species Ara ararauna. The sequence continues at coordinate 57,591,985 of CM054377.1, read as the reverse complement.
CTATGAAGCATGTCAAGACCTAGGTTGCAGATATGATGCAACTTAGGGGTTTTTTTGTAATTTTTTTTTTTTACCTGTAGTTATTCTACAATGTTTTAATATGGAAAAACCAGAGGGTTCTAAAGTAACTTGTATCCTTTAAAAATATCTTTAAAGTTAATAAATTTTTGAGACTGTAGCATGAATAGCTAGAAAAGGCATTCTATTTTTAGGACTTTTCTTTTAATTTATTTTAATGACACATAAAATATGGTTCCTTTAAAAAAAGCCCTAAACATATGCACAATTTGCAAATCTGATGGAATTTGTTGGACTATACCTGGAATAGTTTATTCCACACCTTGAAACAGGACAGAAAAGAAAAAAAAAAATCCTTTTGAAAATATTTGGCATGAAATTGATTATGCAGCACCGTTTATTTGGCCTGGATGACCTAATGCTCTCTTCCTATCCTGTTCTGAATACCTCGGTGCCTGGAAAGTGCTTACAAAGTTTAATGGAATCAAATAAGGACTGTATTGGATTAGTATATCCTTGGTGTGTGAGACAGATAAAAGAGGATATTACTTTCATGTAATTGATATAATGAATGAAGAAAAATGATATGTTCTTGGTAGTAGAGACAAAAAAGTGAAATTTAAAAAAAGAGAGATAAGGGAGCTTTTTAGCCAGTTTGCCAACTAAGTCATTTCCATCCCTAGTTCTTACAGTTCTGAAAACTACAATTACTTTTCAGTTTGTTGTGTCTATCAAAAAGCAGGCGAATTCTATCCTTTCTCGTCTGATATTATTGCAGTGTTTCTGAGGGAGGTGCATTCTTTCATCATTTTTCTAGCTGACTTCCACTATGGTGGTGCACAGAGTGCATGCATATACATATATGCAAAACACATTGTCTGCTCAGGAATTTCAGCTGTATCTTTTAACTGTATTATATATCAGAGGGAGTTTTTCTAGCTTATAATGAAAACTGTTAATACAATTAAATGTTCCCTGCTTTATTTACATTAATGTGTTTATTAATAAAGCACAAAGTGAGTTAATGAAAGTAAAAAAAAATTGGTTTTCTTTCCTGGGTTTCTTTTTTTTTTTTTCAATAAATAGCTTCTTTAACTGTTTGGAAGAGACTATTTTCATGATTATTTATTTCTTTTACAAATGAACACTGGTAAGCATTTGAATCTGATTTCAGTCCAGTTTCCTACTGGCATAGACTGGATGACTTCGTTTAGGGGTGTTTCTGATTTATCTTATTTTATGTTTAAAATTAACTGTAAAGCCATAATCACCAGTCTAACAATAAGTCAAATTACAGTTAAAAGCATATGCTTAACAAAAATGCTAAAACTTCTCTTTAGCCTTTGGTATTTCATATTTGAAAGAATTAAATCTCATCAGAAACCATGGGAAAGGTGACTTCATTGCACTATTAGCTTTAGTATATGCAAAGAATCATTACGAGTGGAAACAAAAAAAAAAACCTTAATCTTAAAGAGAGTTTTGGAGAATTTCAGGATGTGCTTTCCTGAAAATCATTTGGGAAACAAATTCAACTGTGAATCACAGAATGTGGTACTTTATATCATTATGATGACAAGTGGTTCTTCAGTACTGAGTGGTATCCTGCAGAGCCGAAAATGTTCCAGTAGAATTTGCCCAGTGAATCAAATATCTTGAAATTGGATTTGCTACTTCTCTACAATAAAAAGCAAACTCCAAAAGGCAAGAATTTCTGCTTTTACTGTGTGCATGTGTTAGACTTTTTAATCAGCAAAATATTTATGCTAAAAGACAAGGGTTTAGTCATGATTTTCTATAGAGAATACTATCTTAAAAAATGAATAATAGTCATAGTTAAAGAAAGCTACGATTAAAACTAACCATTTACTTATTTTTACTGTAGAGAGTGAAATGTACCACAAGTACTGGCAAAACTGAATCTTTTAGCATCTCAGTGTCTGTTTACAGAACTGATTTTTTCAGCAGAATAAAATTGCTGAATCTATTTAATGACTTCAGAAAATGAATATAATCTTTCATAAAGTTAAGTCCTAAGGTAAGCTTTTCAGTTTTTCTTTATCTAGGAAGCATCTGGACTGAAGTAGGATGTAGCTGTATGGCAGAATAATATGTGAAAGAGGACTAAATATAATCATTAATTTACCATTGTTTAGACAACATATAGATATTCCTATTTATTTTTTCTTTTCTTTTCCTACCTTACAAGACGATGAAGTAGGAATATGCCTGTCTTTTCTTCTATGAAACTTAATCAATTAAATTCTTCTGTTAATAACATGTGGGAAAGCTACGCTTCCAAAAAAAGAAATGATGACACACCAACCAGGGAGAAATCCTGGAGGTTTACTTACCTCAGGGGAGTCTGCTGCAGCTTTGTGTGTATCAGTGTGATATTCTTCATGATACCTTCTGGTCCCTTGGGGGATTTCAGTAGACTCAGAAGAAAACCTTTAATTTTGGTTTATTACATTCTGATGTTCCAGATTTAATTTTAATATTATCTTGGTTCCAACTGAAAAAAAAGCAAACACAAGCACTCACAGGGAAAGTTTCCAGTAATATGAAAAACAACAAGGTCATTGGTAATGCCCAGCATGGATTCATTGAGGGGAAATCCTGCATGACCAATTTGGTAACCTTCTAGGATGGAGCTACAGAACTGATGGATAGAGCAGCTGCCATCATCTACGTGGACTTGTGCAAAGCGTTTGACACTGTCTCACATGACATCCTTGTCTCTAAGCTGAAGAGACATCAATGGTGGACCACTCGGTGGGTAAAGAACTGGCTGGATGGCCGCACACAAAGAGTTGTGCTCAATGGCTCAATGTCCAGCTGGAGACCAGTAACGAGTGGTGTCCCTCAGGGATCAGTGCTGGGACTGGTCTTGTTCAACATGTTTGTCAGTGACAGACAGTGGGATTGAGTGTGCTCTCAACAAGTTTGCCGATGACACCAAGCTGTGTGGTTCGGCTGATACACTGGAGGGAAGGAATGTCATCCAGCGGGACCTTGACATGCTTGTGAGGTAGGCTGACGCCAACCTGATGAAGTTTACCCATGTCAAGTGCAAGGTCCTCCACCTGGGTGCGAGCAATCCCAGGCACAGCTCCAGGTTGGGTAGAGAAGAGATTCAGAGCAGCCCTGTGGAGAAGGACTTGGGGGTGTTGATAGATGAGAAACTTAGCATGAACCGGCTTCACTGTGCGCCCGCAGCCCAGAAAGCCAACTGTATCCTGGGCTGCATCAAAAGGAGCGTGACCAGCAGGTCGAAGGAGGTGATCCTGCCCCTCTCCTCTGCTCTTGTGAGACCTCACTTGGAGTATTGTGTGCAGTTCTGGTGTCCTCAACATAAAAAGGACATGGAAGTGTTCGAACAAGTCCAGAGGAGTGCCACGAGAATTAATCTAATATCAGATAGCTTTTGGCTCCATCCATATACAGTGTTTACCTTAACCAGCGCTTCAAAAGGTCACCTCTGCAGAATGAAAACAGTCTGGTGGAGTCCTGCCTGCCAGAAGTTTATCCTTACACACACACACAATTCTCTTAATGGGAATGTTGTGGGTGACTCTTTTCTTGTATTGACAGGCAGATAGATGGGTTCGGTCATCTTTACATGACTGTTTTAACAGAGCTGAAAGAAATTGCAATGAGAAGATTTGGGTCTCCTTCTGCAGCAGTCATGACTGAAGTGTTTGTGGCTGCACTTGCAGCTCTGCGTATAGCATAAAGTGAAATAATGATTTCCAAAATCAAAAGAATCTTTGTCCACAGAGTCACAGCAGGGGCAGCATTCACCCAAGGGAAGTTCAACACAGGAATGTTGAACCAGACCCAGAAATATTTAGTTGGGCCCAGCTACTTATACCTCCAGCAAGCCACAGATCAGGAAACAAGTTGCTCAGGTCTAAAACTAGTGGTGGAATAGGGTTGAAAAAAGCAAGAAACTGGCTATCACATCTTGTATGCTCATATCCATTAAGAAATGGGTATTGAACAGCCAGGCTTATACGACAAAGTTCAAACATTATAGAGTAACACCAATTGTCATAGAACCATAGAATCACAGAATAGTTAGGGTTGGAAAGGACCTTAAGATCATCTAGTACCAACCCCCCTGCCAGGGGCAGGGACACCTCACACTAAACCATGCCAGCCAAGGCTATGTCCAATCCAGCCTTGAACACCGCCAGGGATGGAGCATTCACAACTTCCCTGGGTAACCCATTCCAGTGCCTCACCACCCTTACAGTAAAGAATTTCTTCCTCATATCCAATCTAAACTTCCCCTGTTTAAGTTTGAACCCATTACCCCTTGTCCTCTCACTACAGTTCCTCATGAAGAGTCCCTCCTGGCTTTAATCCAAAAAAGTCTAATTTTCCATGTTGGTTTACTCATGTCTTTTTGTGATTAATATAACTCCACTAAGGGAATAAGAGCCACCAAAGATACTGCGATGTGAAGTTGTAAAACACAGAATATGTCACCTATCCCCTTTATTTTCTCCTTTGGTTTGTGGGCAAGAAACCTCATCGTTCACTTTGATCCCTTTCCCCTCATTTAAAACAAATGTCCTGCCTTTCTCTTCAGTTCCTATAGGTTTTTAACGGTATACGTAGGATTTGAAGAAATACATATTACACTTTGATACTCTAGTACCTAGTATGGACACACTTCTGGCTACTGCTTTTCATTCTTTGAAGACCAGGCTTTTTTTTTATCTGAAATGTCACCTGGGCTTTTTCTACAATGCCACAGATATTCTAGTAAAATACTGGAGTCAGATAATATGTATTAATATACTACCTGGAAAAATGATCAGCAAACCCTTATAAAACAATAGGAATGACAGGATTTCTAGTCAGTTAGGTCTACACTGATTAAAATTCTCAGACTTAAAAGCACTGATCAATTACAAATTCATTTCTCTAAAGCTATTTTCATCCATATTTAACTGACAAATAATTACTCTGAAAGTTCCATGTAACAGTTTGAGGCCTCCCCTCATGGCACAATAACATATTTACAAAATGAAGAAAATAATGTAACAATTAGAATGAAGTGAAATTTATATCACATTCATAGCATCCAAGTAATTGCTCTTCATGTAAGTGAAGTGCTGGGTGACGAATACAGACATGCAGCTGTACTGTGCTAATATGCACTACTGGTCAATATAATTTGATCAAATGTCACATCAAGACGTGTTAAGAAGACACTTCTCAAGGTTAAGTAATAGCCTTTATAACAACTATTTGTGCAACAGACTATCAAGACCATTGTTGTTATAGCTCTAGCTAATTGAGTGAAGTTGCGATTTCATTGTAGATGTTAATTCTGATAGCCTCAGTATAATTAAATTCAGCATAGATATTAGATGTAGCAGTCCAAATTTATTAAAAATAAAGTGTGTGAAAGACAAGAAAGTAAAAACAAAACTCTAAATTAAAATAGATTCAATACAAATAATAGCTAAAACTAAAGTAATAAAAAACTTAAACAGGGGCAGTTTGGATTGGATATAAGGAAGAAATTCTTTACTGTAAGGGTGGTGAGGCACTGGAATGGGTTGCCCGGGGAAGCTATGAATGCTCCATCGCTGGCGGTGTTCAAGGCCAGGTTGGACAGAGCCTTGGGTGGCATGGTTTAGTGTGAGGTGTCCCTGCCCATGGCAGGGGGCTAGAACTTGATGGTCTTAAGGTCCTTTCTAACCCTAACTATTCCATGATTCCATGATTCTGTATTGTTTGCCTGTCATTTTAAATGATTATGAAGTTTCTCTTTGAATAAGGATTGGTATTTATAACACTATCCTGGATTCAGCTATGGCGTTCAAACCAGAGCAAACTCTATTATTTAAGTAACAATCTTAAAATACATGAATTTATGCTTTATCCTGTACAAGTAAAAGGTTTATGGATTTTTCAGGCCTAAAGTAAACTCAGCCATATATTTTTGCAGTAAGTTGTACAAGCAGACTGGCATGTGATAAATTCATAAACCAGGCTGCTCTTGCATAGGAGAAGGCTAAAGTCTTGGAGAGAATGACTAATATCATTGACAAGTAAGGTTTAAGAACTGTGTGTGGTAAAGATTTTCATAATTTTCCTTTTTACCTCAGAAGATGGTTGCTCTTACCTGAGCACTGCACTTGATTTAAAATTCAAAATTTCATTTATTGTACCAAAAATCAGTGAGAAGTCGATAATAGCATACAGTTTGTGGAAAGCCATCATTTTCTGAAATAAACTAGCTGCAGAAACCTACAGCTTTCAGGATGCATTTGCCCTTTGCCTGTTTAATTGAAAGCAAGGATGTCAGATTTGGGAAAATCAGTTATGAAAATTTCTGTTGAACAGGAGGAGAAAGCTGCAAATTTTTGCTGCTTCTCATGGTACCCTGCAGCCTTTGGCATTTTTGAAGGCATTTTTCTGAGTTGGGAAAAAAGGAAAGAAGAGGTTAAAAAATTGTCTGCACTGCTCTGTTTCAGCTGTCAGTCATCAGGGCCACTAAGGCTAGATGTTCACCCTTCAGGCAGTTCTGTAACTGCAGCTCAAAATGAGCCCTGCCTAAGTGGAAACATACAATTATTCCAATCAAATTATTCCTAGGCTACACAATACAATTAACCAGCTTAATTTGGAAGATGAATTTTAATTGAAGGATGATTTTCCTTCTTTGCATATCCCTGTGTGGGATATTCATAACAGACAGTTGAAACACTTGACTTTCATGCCATAGTCTCTAAAAGAATCTCTATTTTAATCAGAAGCAGACTTTGTTTCGGCTCTTTCCTTTTAGGGAGAGGAGGAGGTTTTTCACACTGCAAGTCATCTCTTACATTTACACAGAATCAATATGTAAAAGTGGAAAGAGAGAAGTGATGCTTTGTCAAGATTTTTATTTTTTTTTTCCCCTCTTCCACAGATGAAGATTGATTGAAATAAGAGTTCAGCATGAATTTCTCTGAATTGCTATCTCTCACACTGATGTTGGTTCAACTTTGGCCTTGCTCTCCAAGCATGCAGAACCGCTTGCTTCAAAACTCATATCAGTCTTTCACAGCAGTTCGAAGAGTGAGACGTGGCTGGGTGTGGGAGCCACTTTTTGCAACTGAGGAACAGACTTCAGTGGTGCCCATGTATGTTGGACAGGTAGGATAAGTAATGTTCAAGGACGGCACAAGGTTAGATTTAACATGCTGATTAGCAGCTTGCTACCTTGATTTGGAAGAACAAAAGTCTCCAGCAACCTGGCAATATCAAAAAAGGCAAAAAATTGAAGCTTTGGGAGCTGTAATTGAGCAGCACAACATCTCTCCTTTACTGTTACCTGACTTAGGGTCAGAGAACTCCAAGAGCTTGAGGTTGTGGCAGTACCAAGGGCCTTCCTTCACCTACATCTGCTGTCCTACTGTTGAGGAAATTCCACATTCATTCTGTTACTAAAGCTATCTGCATATACAGTAGATGAAGGTATCAAGGTAAAAAGTTCTTTTCTGTTTTCTGAATGAAGGTTAAGGACTTATTTTCAACATCTGGCAATTTTCTTGTGCTATTTTTGGCACCGCATCAAGGCAGCCATACTGAGTGCAATGTAGTTTACAAACAGTATTTAGCATGATTTTATATTACACTAAGTAGCAGCTGATTTACCCCTCATTAATTTTTAATGAAGCAGATTAATACTAAATCCTTTTACCACTGAGAAACTGCAGGAATTGGTGTGGTTCATTAGATTAATGTAGGTTTAGCACAAGGAGCAATTATTTTTCACCCTCCTTTAAAAATATGCTTTAAGATAATAGTCTTAATTGTCTTAAGATAGGGTTTATCTACCACTTTCTCCTCTCTCTGATGGTTATTATTATTATTATTAATTTTTTTTTTGTGTGTGCTAGAAGTAATTGTAATCTTGAGATCTAGTTTCCTTTTCTTTAAGGCAATTTCTAGATGAATGAACCAAAATAAGATTAACTGTTAATTAAGTAACACTAAAATTTAATTGGGCCCAAAGGGTGAAGTATTCAAAATTCATTAATTACTTTTTCACAGCTCCTTCGAAGTAACTACTATAGAAGTGTGATGTCTCACTTCTGAAACAATGTGTAGACATACTAATTTTTTTAGTAATTATTAATTTTCCTATCGCTTGAAAAAAGTTTCTTGTAAAGAAATCTCATAAATGTTCCTATATTTTCATACAGCTTTAGAAAAATTTCATAATCTCTCCTTTATATTTCTCACAGGTAAACTATAGGGAATTTTTACTGAAGAATATAGTTAATTTATTTCAGTCTAAGCACTGTCTAATCAGACATATGTACTTGTGCCTTTTTATTGAAATGATGCTTTTCTTTGGGTGAATGAAATTATAGTCTATAATTGCCGTACAAATTTTTAATAAATAAGGCCCTGAAGGAGACTGCATCAAAGAAGATAAACAGGTAGACAGTCTATTTTGAAGTCACTATTCCCACTTCTCATTTACAACAGAAAGACCATGAATTCTTGTCTGTCTAGGTTAATGAAGAGGGTAAACTGAGGATCTTAGCTATGCTTTCTCAGCAAATATCATCTGCAAAAGACCTCTCATTTAACATGGTCAGGGGCATGAAAATATTTTTGGGGTAAATGATGCTGCATGAAGTGGTCCAACACAGGTTATGTCTAAAAACGCAACGCGAGGCACACCTCTCTAAGGGTTTGGTGCACTCTGTGATCACATCTGAACCCCATCTTGGGTTAAAGATCTAGATATACACCACTTTCTCATGCCCTGGAGTTCAAGACAAGGAAACCAAGATTATGGATCAAAAAAAATCTGTGATGCTCCCTAGGCAGATACCCAATTTGTACAGTGTTAAAATGAATTTGGTCAGATCACTCATAAAGAGCCAAACCTGCCCCATATTTTGCACAAGACTACTTAATTTCAAAACATTTGACTTTAAGTTGTTCATATTTTAAATGCTTCTAAATGTTAAGAAATTAAGTTACTGCTATTTAAAAAGTAGTTGCATATTGTTAATATGAACAGAACTGGTTTGTTGTCATGAGCAAATGAAGCTGGACCACGGTGATCTCCAGGGTTTAGCTTCATCAGAGGAATCATCATCATAAAGCTCATCTTAGCAAGACAACAGAGGATGCAGGTATTCCTGGAAGGAAATGGAAAATATCTATTAATTTATTTCAAAATAAATAATACAGGCTTATACTACAGAATGGTATTTCATCTCTTTAATATTTCAACAGAAATAGAATTGTCTTTCATATTTGCACTTAGTGTTGTTGATTACAAAAAATATATATAAAACTCACAAAGTACACTTGTCATTTGTAATAAAAAATTTAGATAATGTTTAATGACCTTCACATCATTTTCGGTAGAAGTCTATGAGAGCTGATGAAGAAACGAAGTAAAGTAGGTGCTTACATTCATTGCCTTCAATTCAAAGCGGCTGAAGCATCTTTTTTTCAGGTTTACCATGGATTTATATATTTATTATATAAAAACTTTAAAACTGAGCCATGACTGGATGAAAATGTGACAGTACCATCTTTTAAATATTAGTATCCAAGAAGGTTCACTAGTGACAGTATTCATTGTAGAATGAAATGAAACCCCCCCTACAATGCAAATTCCAAACCTTTACACCTCCCAAAATGTGGCTAATCTTTTCTGTTTTGTACTTGCAGCTGCAATCAAATTTAGACAAGCAGGATGGCAACCTAAAATACATTTTGACTGGGGAGGGAGCTGGAAGCATTTTTATCATTGATGAAAACAATGGCAAAATTTACGTGACACAAAAGCTGGATCGAGAAAAGAAACCCTTCTACACTCTAAGAGCACAAGCAATTAACAGGAGTACTCAGCTTCCTCTTGAACCTGATTCAGAATTTATTATCAAGGTTCGAGATGTCAATGACCATGAACCACAGTTCTTGGATGGACCTTATATGGCCACTGTTCCAGAGATGTCACCTGAAGGTACTGCATGCTGTGAACCAAACTCTTTATTTCCTGACTTTTTTCTTGATAGATATATTGATATAAAACTTTAATAACATATTTTATAGACTGCATTTCAGTAAGAAGGAAACAAACTATTTTACAAGCTTGGAAATTTTCAGAGGTATATGTTTAAACTGAAGGTTGTGCACACCTCTGTTTAATATCCTGGCTTTCAAATATTTAGGTATCAACATGTATTCAAGTCCTTTTAAAGAATCTGGATGCATGCTTGGATTGACTATAGAGAGTTGTATTTCTCGTCAGTGATTCAGCCTTGAAATGGGGACTCATTTAAAATTATATTACCATTTGGAATAGGTAGAGCACTATAGCCAGTTGATCCTCTAGAGGAGACATGAGACTGACTGATTTCACTACTAGTTTAATCAGTATAGCACCCTAGACTCTAGAAAAAATGTTCAGTGTATGATTATTGTTGCAACCTGTCAGCTTTTCAGGCTTCTAACAATCTGAAAGAAAAGTAGTATGCATGCAAACTTTAAGTTCTCTGGCTCTTTTAAGGACATAAATATAAGCTTGGTTGAGCTCAGAAGTACACAGAAGCAACGTTCAGTCTACTCTGATTCTGCTTAATAATTAAATAATGTTTCTTTATTACACCCTGTGAAGTATAAATTATATTGTACTGTAATTGCAAAAGAATCACAATCACACTACAGGCACTAAGATTTTCCCACTTCCCCCCCCCCCACCAGAAGATAGAGATAGCTTCTTTCTTATAAGTAATGGGTTCAGAACAGGAAAAGTATGAAGCTGATGTGGGGCTGATGCCATGACCATCCTTACACCATATATGATGCCTACCTATTTACACTGCCAAGCTTCTTTCCCATCAGTCAGCTTCTCTTCTGATTTCCTAAGCACATGAACTGTAATTTTCTTGTCAAGAGGAAAAACTTAATCCCAACACTTCTTATTTTCCACCTCCACATGATCAAACAGATCTGTACTATGATCTGTCATGTATCCAGAAACTCAATACAATAAATATGAAGCAAATCAACACCTGACAAAAAAAAATATATATATACACACACATACATGTACACACACATATATGTACATACACATATGTATAGCTGATCATAGAATAGTCAGGGTTGAAAAGAACCTTAAGATCATCTAGTTCCAACCCCCTTGCCAGGGGCAGGGACACCTCACACTAAACCATGCCACCCAAGGCTCTGTCCAACCCGGCCTTGAACACTGCCAGGGATGGAGCATTCACAGCTTCCCTGGGCAACCCATTCCCATGCCTCACCACCTTCACAGCAATGAACTTCTTCCTTATATCCAATCTAAACTGCCCCTGTTTAAGTTTGAACCCATTACCCCTTGTCCTATCACTACAGTCCCTAATGAAGAGTCGCTCTCCAGCATCCTTGTAGTCCCCCTTCAGATTCTGGAAGACTGTTATGAGGTCTCTGCACAAGCTCCTCTTCTCCAGGCTGAACAGCCCCAACTTTCTCAGCCTGTAAAATGTCTATAGCATGCAGATATATGCCTGTCATATAATGTCTTTAGCATACAGATAAATCTTTAAAAAAAGCCAAGGTGTGAATGCAGCTGACATAAAAAGCATGTTACAGACACTGCTATCTTCAAATATTTTTTTAATCAAAGACATTTATTATTAAGATAAATCTGAAAAAATATCTTAAAAAAATCAAAGGATTCTTTAAGCCTTACAGAAATGATCCCAGTAATGTTTTAAATTTGTACCTCTATTTCTTCAAGTTATTTCTTTTACAAATAATATTAAAAAAAATTCAAATATTGTACTGCTTAAAATGTTATGAATTAGTGAGGTCATCAATGTAATAGCATCAGTGATCATTAAACATAGGAAAAACTAGGTTTATTCAGCATTACCCATTCAACTTTTAAGGCAGATTCAGCGAATCTTTCACAGGGAGCTGTAAATTTTATCTTCTGCTAGAATGGCTAGAGTTGCAAGAAAAGGATATTCGTGCTTGGGGTTTAGTCAAAAGTGGGGCTAGTATCTTAATTTCTGCCAGAAAATTCACTATCAGCTACAAAAGATATCCATTTAATCAATTTATTCCTTAGTCATCCTGCTTATACCTCCTTCTACCAGGGAAATAATTTTTGGGTATGTGATTGCCATTTTCTATGTCATTTTCTTCCATGCAGGCAGACTTATTTGTCTACAGACTTCTACATTGAAGTTTTGGTCAAATTACTTTTTCTTGACATAATCAATTGGTTCTTCAGAGGGTACCTTTAGCATTTGCATCCTGCTCATTCATGCAGGCTTGCAGATGAGAAAATAGGTGCCTTGTCAAAGACATTTGTTGGGTTTTTTTTGTTTGTTTGGTTTTTTTTTTTTTTTTAAATGTGATCACAGTAATAATGGGCATAGTTCATTGTCTAGAATTATCTGGGTATTTTTATATGGTATTACACAGATTTAAGACTTTGACAATGCTTTTTTTCTTTTTTTTTTCCTTTGTTGTAAAATGTTGTTTATGAAGCACTTGGTCTCTTAGAAAAGTGGTTTTAAAATAGCTGATAATTAAATATAATTTTATTTAAACTCACACAGTTCTGTAACCATCCATGGAAGTATAAAAAAATTGACGGAAGTATTCTTTCTATTTTATCTTTCTGTCTTAATGATGAGCTCCTATCTTAATGATGGGCATATTGAGAAAAAAATTAAAAAATCTGAAGTAACACCACATTACATTGGTCAATATAGGTGAAAAATAAGATCACTGTGTGCCTCCTCTCTCAGACACAGACTACCTGAAATAATAAACTCTCAAATTTGCAATCATCTAGTGTATGGTATGTGAATCTAAGTCAGTCCTATGGATCTTGATATATTTTCTACACTGCTTCTTCTATGTTTTACCGCTCCAGCACTAATACTATAGCTATTTCAGAGATGCGTTTTTACCTGCTTTTCCGTGTAATGATACTACACTACTGGTGTACTACTGTGCTACCTGGCATATAAAATATAAGTAGAGTGGCATATTACAGTTTATGCCTTAATAGTGGTCAGCTCCAGTGCATGTAACTGCTGAACCAGATACCATGAGCACTTCTCTGGGCTCACTTACTCTGCTTTTCAGAGGATATGGACTGCACTTCTGAGATGAAACCTGCTTCACTGTGCATCCTTAAGTATAAATCCTTACAAGGAAATTCTTAAGCTCACAGTAGATAAAAACAGCAACAAATGAAAATTTGAAGCATTGGTACCGTGATGACATCAATATCAGTGGTTTTCTCCCAGTAAAATAGAATATCCTCTTGCATAATGAGGGATGTAGACTGGAATTAGTTTAAATGATACAGTAAAATAGACTTGCACTTTGCTCTTTTTCAGAGCTCTCTAGCAGTTCAACACACTGATGCTAGACCTGGAACCTCCTAGCAATTTCCTCACAGAAAACATGCTTGGGAAGCATGATTAATACTTGGGAAAGCAGTTCACTGTTAGTGAACATTATGTCTGAAGCTAAGAAAGCAAAGATAAAACTATTTGCAGCTGGCCACTTGTCTCAGAGAACCACAGGAAAACAAAATCAATGCAGACAAATTTGCCTAAAGTTAAGCAGAAATATCAATATAAATACGCAAATAGGCCAACAGATTAGAATGCATTTTACTTCTTTCTTGTCTCTCTTCTAGGTTCAGTACTAAATTTTATTAAGATCTTATATGCAAGTGGCACAGTAAATGAAAAGTATGTCAGCAAATGGAATCTTCTGATAACACAGGGTTGTGCTTTTCCCTCAGCCATTTGGTACAATTCTACATTAAGTATCTTTGATATACTTGTTAAACTTGTACTAATGCAGTATGACTGACAAAATGGTTAAGATTCACATGCAGTAATACATTGGTATTTAATGTATTTATAGATTTCAAGCTCCAGTTAGAAAAATTAATAACAATTTGCCATATGAGGGCCCTGTAGTCTACTTAATAGGCTGCAACATACAAGTGGCAGTAATATGTTTTGCCAAAGAGGGTAAAACACAGGCTTCAGAAATACAAAGAAAAATCTTATACAACAATCAGCAAAATGTAGTTTGCCTTAAATAAAGATAATAAAAAACAAAAAATGTGTAAGCATGTTTACTATCCAGTTTAAGATATTGCTTATAAAGAAAACTACATATTTGGGGATAAACTTTACATCAGCATCACACAGACTCCCATATTCAAAAACACATTTTCAAAAGCCCACACAGTTAATTTGCCCCTACCATGATGTCCATTTTCACATACATGTTGCGCAACTGTATCATAGTTCAATTGTCAATTACATCATGTCATCCCTGCAATGTCAAGAGTTGAATTTTAGAGGTTATTTGGGGTTTTTTGTTTCCTTGTTTGTGGAGTGATTCTGTGTTAATCGATTGTTTTAAAGATATTGTTTATATCTGATCAATTATTCTTCAATCATGGATTTACAAAAAATGGCTTTTTGGAGTTGTCATGGGTTCAGCAGCAGCAGTCATTTTTCTCCTTCATAGTAGCTGGAGCAGTGCTGTGTTTTCAGTTTTTGGTCTGGGAACAGTGCTGATAACACTGATGTTTATAGTTACGGCTTAGACTGTTTTGGCTCGACCAAGGACTTTCTGAGTCTCATGCTCCGCCAGGGAGGGGGGGGAAGCCGGGAGGAGGCAGAGACAGGACACCTGACCCAAACTGACCAAAGAGGTATTCCATACCACAGCACGTCATGCCCGGGATGTAAAACTGGGGGCAAGAACCCAGAAGAGGTCAGTTCACAGCTCGGTCATCGAGTCGTGAGCAATTGTATCCTCTTTCCTTGTATTTCCCTGGTCATTGTTGTTGATGGTGGCAGCGGTGGTTTGTGTTATACCTTAGTTACTGGACTGTTTTTATCTCAACCCGTGGGAGTTGCATTCTTTTGATTCTTCTACCCATTCTCCCCCCCCCCCCTCGGAGTGGGGAGGAAAAAGGAGGGGGAAGTGAGTGGTCAGGCTTTGCATTAGAAGGGGTGAGCTATTGTGTTCTTTCCTTGTATTTGCCTTGTCATTATTATTATTGGTGGTAGCAGTAGTGGTCTTGTGTTATACTTTAGTTACTAAACTGTTCTTATCTCAACCTGTGGGAGTTGCATTCTTTTGATTCTCCTCCCCATCCACCTGGGAGTGGGGGGAAGAAAGAGAGGGGAGTGAGTGAGAGAGCGACTGCGTGAATTACGGCTTAAACCACGACAGGAGTTTCTGACTACGTAACATGAACATTGTAATTTCTCTCACTAAAATAGAAATGTGTGGGTAAATATGATTCTATTCAGTAAACGGTTTGCTTTTTTTTTTTTACAGCTTAACAGTATAAAGAAAAACAAGCTTCATGGCAGTGAAAAATTAAAAAAATGAAAGCACATTCTAAACCCAGGATAACATTTTTCTTGTGCTTACTACATAGTCTATATGTAATGTAGAGGCTCCTATAGTGCTCATGAAATCTTCATATAAAAAAAATAAGCGGGAAAACTATGTCCTCTCTTTACATGGTCTACAGCCTCTTCAGTTTAGAAATAGTCTTCCTCCTGAGAGCATAGGACACCTGCTATTGTTTTTCCTCCAGGTCATCTCCTTCTTTCCCACGTGCCCCCTGCCTGCTCACCTTTTCATTATATCCACCAGCTGCACCTCACTGAGCCCATCTGGGCAAATTCCATGCTTCTGCCTTCTGCTATAATCTGGAAGAGTCAACAGGCAAACAGAAATGTAGGCTGGGGTTTAGAGAAGAAGCAAAAGCTGGTTTAGATTCAACATTTCTATCTAATGGCTATAGATTATGAAGAAAATGTATCTACCTTTAAATGAGTGAGATGCAGAAAAGCTGTAATGACAACATTGCAATCCTACATATGTTAGATTTTATTCCTGATTTATTAAATATGGTGCTGTAAACAAGTCAATTTCTAAACATATTTGTGGGCATTTAGGTTTATTTAGTAAAAAAGGCGTATCTATAACAGACAGTACCTCTTGTATTAATTACTCCCTTCCTTACTAGCACTCCATTTTTTTTTTTCTTTCAAAGCAACTACGTTCAAGTAATATTGAATTGTTTCATAGGATGAATTTCCTGTATTAAAACAGTTTCTATAGACCATAGCTGACACAAAATTAACAGTTTTGTAGTTGAAGATTTCCTTTACCATTCAGTCTTATTAAAGAATACTGTTATTTCTGAATTATATATGTGCCCTGATTAAATCCTAATCTGTCATTTTAAATTTAACATTTCCCCAGAGGAATAAGAAGCAGTGTATATATTTATACATCTACACAAATATTTGATGGATACCTATATGTCAGAAGTTCAGTATTGTAGGTATGTTTTGAAGGACATATAACTCCGAAAGATAGTGGCAATTGGTAACGTTTTCATCTACCTCTGTTCTGAGAGAAGGTAACAGGCATTATGGAATCACTTCAAGTGCTGCTGAATAAACTGAGAGAAAACGCAAAGATATTTTTTTTAAATAATCAAAATATTTAATTTGGCATATCCTGATATGAGAAAGCCTTCTTAATTTCTGTTGAAGAATAAAACTATAGAACTGCTGGAAAATTCAGAAATGAATATATTTGTTTTACTGAAGATAAGTATCAACCTTGAGTTTGTTATCAAAAAAGTATTTCTGATCTAACTCTTTGCACACCATAGTTTCTTCTTTTTTTTCTCTTCCAGCTATATTAGTAAGAAGTTGCAACCATATGAACATATGCCAGAAAGTTTTAGAAAGTAGCTTGACTACCTGCTGTTACTTACAAGAAGTGATATTTGTATCGTTATGCAGAACCTAAGTGAGGAATAAAAGACAAAATTATTACTTTACAAAATGAGGTTACTGTGAATATTTCCAGTCCTCACTGATGCTGCCATGAGATTGCTCTCAGTCTTGTATTTAGGACATAACCAGCTTCCAGCCAGAGATGGAATCAAGCTCTGCAGATTGATTCTGCTGCGGTTTTGCACTACAGATTCTGCTGCCACTCTTGCAATGGGACAGGCTCACTAAAGACTCAAATATAAAAAATATTATCACAACCTTGTTAAACTTCTTGGCTGCTTTGCTTGTTAACAATTAATTTTTTTACCACTAGTAGGCCTGCTTGTGACAAAGTGGCTGTGTTTTCTTATTCCCAAGTGTCATGGGATCAGCAGCAGCAGTCATTTTTCTCCTTCGTAGTAGCTGGTGCAGCGCTGTGATTTTGATTTTGGGCCTGGGAACAGCGCTGATAACACCAGTGTTTCGGTTACTGCTTCGTGATGTTTTGGTCTGACCAAGGACTTTCTGAGCCTCATGCTCTGCCAGGGAAGAGGGGACCCGGGAGGAAGCAGAGACAGGACACCTGACCCAAACTGACCAAATAGGTTATTCCATACCACAGCACGTCATGCTCAGGATGGAAGAGCAGAGAGAAGAGACCTGGAAGGGTGGGGGTGCACTGCGTGGTCAGACTGGGCTTTAGGTGGTGAGAAATTGTATTCTTTCCTTGTATTTGCCTTGTCATTATTGTTATTAGTGGTAGCAGTAGTGGTCTTGTGTTATACTTTAGTTACTAAACTGTTCTTATCTCAACCTGTGGGAGTTGCATTCTTTTTGATTCTCCTTCCCATCCACCCGGGAGCAGGGGGAAGAAAGAGGGGGAAGTGAGTGAGAGAACAGACTGCATGGCTGACTGGACTTAAACCACAACACCATGGGAAGCTTCCATAAAATACTTTGAAGAATATACTAGGGGAAGAGAAACAATTTTCTGTACTCCACATATCAGAAGATATGTAGTCTTTAAAGCAACATAGAGTGCTGAAAAGTCATATGCTAGCTATTTATATTGTCACTGAAAATTTGAATGCAACAAGAATAGTTGCTGAGAAACTATTTTTTCTTTTTAATTATAAACTTTAGAATATGCCATTTGCTCCTGTAAATTTTCAGGACTGTTTGGTAATATAAGTCCTATGTTAAAAGCTTTTTTTAAAAAAAGGTCTTATATTTTTTAATTTATATAAGCAGACAATAAACATAGTCTATTTTATTTTTCCTCAAGGTACGTCAGTTATACAGGTAACAGCTACAGATGGTGATGATCCTTCTTATGGGAATAGTGCCCGTCTTCTTTACAGCCTCATTCAGGGACAGCCTTATTTCTCTGTGGAACCAAAAACAGGTACAACAACTGATCTTACAACTTGAAAACATTAATAAACTAACATAAAATAGATGAAAAAATGTCTTCATTTCAACATAAACATCAACTGATACTGCCTTACATTTATACATCTTTGCATAGTTCGTAGATTTAAAAACCAAACAGTTCTTCCTCTGAAATTCTTTCTGTCTGAAGAATTAACAATTTATTTAGAAAATTAATTTGCTAAAGAAATGAGTTGGATTCTGAGTACCTCCTCCAGCAAATGGACCTATGAAAAATTCTGGGTTAACAGCTCTATGACTCATTATGTGACATTCCTATCTCTTGTGTTAGGGAAACCACAAATATTTGACATCCCTCCAAAAATCCTCCTTTCTGGTGAAGAAAGATGGTTAGGCATGATGGAGGAGATATATGTTGTGTATTACTCCCCACATCTCAAAGTATGCAGAATGTATCTGTCATAAACCATAGATGTTATCATGAATATTAATTCTCAATATTAGGACAGTGTACTGTGCATGTAAATTAATCACTGTATCAAATGATGCATTTTATACCCATAATATATGGTCAGATATTGGAGAAAAAATGGGTTCTTATTTGTTGTTATAATTTTTGGTTTTAGGGGTTATCAGAATGGCTTCCCAAATGGATAGAGAAACAAAAGATCAGTATTTAGTTATCATCCAAGCCAAAGATATGGTTGGGCAAGCAGGGGCATTTTCAGCAACAGCCACTGTTACCATCAACCTGTCTGACATCAATGACAATCCACCTAAATTTCAACAGCGTGAGTATGGGTTACTTACAATAGTTGAAGTCTTGAAGAAATTTAGATATACTATAACTGTTAGGTTCACTGGAAGGTCTGTGCTTTGACTTCAGTATATAGATTTAAATAGAAATATAATGAATTCCATACAAAGCTCAAAAATGAAAAGGAAATCTGTCATTACAAAAGGCCTAAGACCTGCTGTTTTTATCAGTAGGCTTTGGAGATAAATGACTTACTAAACTGCTTTCCATACAGTTTACTTTATCTAAGCCTAAAATCTGGGCTACTGGATATTTAGTACTATTTTACCTCACCTTTTTTCTTTTTCTCTTTTTTTTTCGTTCCTTGCCAACAGATACTATAAACTTTTCAGCAAATGAGTTGACCTTCTGTGCTAGCTGTGCTGTCAGGAAAAACTAGTGAAATGCAGTAGGAAAGTGCTGCCCTCCACTCTTTTTTCACCCTGTTGGTTCGTAGAATCGTAAAATAGAATCACAGCTTTCCAACCCTTGGGTTTAAAATGACCTTTAAAGGCTGGGTATTCCAACCCATCTTCAGTGAACAGGGACATCTTCAACCACACCAGGTTGCTCAGAGCTTTGTCCAGACTGACTTTTAATGTTTCGAGGGATGGGGCATCTATCACCTCAGTGGATAATCCATTCCCATGTTTCACCATCCTCATTGTAAAATATTGTTTGACTTTACCCAAATTTCTGAGATCCTTAGGCCATCATAGCTACAGCAGCTATTAACCATGGCAGTTCACTAAACTGTGGTGGTATTTATTTCTTTAGGACTCTATTACATGAGTGTCTCTGAAGAGGCTCCTGTGGGCAGTACAGTAGGCAAAGTCTTTGCAGAAGACAGTGACATAGGGGATAATGCAGCCATGAACTATTCCATTGAAGGAGATAGTTCAGATGTTTTTGACATCATTACTAACAATGAGACTCAAGAAGGAATCATCTTATTGAAAAAGGTAAGATCTCAGAAACCTTCTAAAAAATCTCTGAATAGTGGAATGACCCTCCTCAAGCAATCTGGATGTTTAAAACAGGCTTATTGTTTTGCTTTCTACTATTTGTTTCTTCAGCCTTTGTGATTTGATTAGGATATTGGGGGAATGAAAAGAAACATGCTTTTCTTTTCGTTTACTTTTTTTGACTCATTCTTATTACCGCTGAATACAATAGTGGCAGTCGAAGTACCTTAATGTTATTCCTGTTGTGCAACAGTATATCCCCACTCTGAGTAAACATTCTTCTGTGCACCATCTGTAAAATCATTATCAATACATCTTGCATAATATTTCTTCACTTTGAACACCTTTTGTTAAACTTAACTGAAGCTGGAAAGTATTACAGTATTATAACCAGTTGTGTTTTTGTTATGACATAGCTTTGAAAAGACACTTGTCTCAGAAAAAGATACCAGTTTATGAATTAAGATATTTAGAGGCTTTGATACTGTGTGACTTATTTTGGATTCAAATAGGATGATTTCTGGGTCATCATCTGAAATGTTGATAGAGATTGATAATCTAGCAAGATCCAGGACCCTGAAGAACTGAGTGCTATAGATTTGATAGTTTGGGGTTTTGTTTTGTTCTCTATTTGGATTTATTACAACACAGGAAAGTATTTATTTCATTGGGATTTTGTTGGGTTGAGTTTTTTTAATTAGAGAAATATAAAAATATACAGACTATATAAAATAGTAATGTGCTTATTAGTAATAATGTGTTTATTAAACACTCATTGCTTCTTTTGGGGTTTATTTCTTTCAAAGGCTAAATTTTAACTTAATCAACTTGACCCCTATAGATTAACTGACCCATTGTTTATGTGAAAGTAAGCAACTATGTTCACTAAAGTTACGCCTACATCAGTTTTAACTTTAGTGAACCAAGCGTTAATAGAAGTTGTTTTTCTTAGGGGTACCATCATACAGGAAGACTTCTTTTAGTGTTGTTTAACTGTAACATTGAAGCCAGACTGTATATGAAAGCAAAAAAAATGGCATAACACAGTTTAACTTTAAAGTGTTTTTAACCTAAGAAAAAAAATAGTAGTAGTAACGCCTGTTGAAAAATTCCCAAAAGAAGGGCAGCACTTTTTTGTTTTTAATATCACACCACTTCTTGAACTGTATTTAATTCAAACATAAAGCAAAAAATGCAATTCCACTTCTCTCTTTCTTTCTTAACAGAGAGTGGATTATGAAAGTAAGAGGAGATACAGTATTGGAGCAAAAGTTGTAAACAGGTACATTGATGACCGTTTTCTGAATGAAGGACCATTTGAAGACAAAACTATTGTCAAAATTAATGTGGAAGATGCTGATGAACCTCCAGTTTTCACCATGGAGAATTATGTGATGGAGATTGCTGAAGGGGCTATAAGTGGCTCACTGGTGGGCACTGTAACTGCTAGAGATCCAGATGATGATGACTCCCCAATCAGGTACCCAACTTATATATGAACAGGCCTCAAACATAAACAAAATTGTGATTTCCAAAGGCTATTTCTGTTCCTGACCTTGGTTCATGATTACATTTAATAATACTTTCATTGTGATAGTCTAGGTTATTCTAAGTGTCATGGTTTAACCCCAGTAGACTTCTAAGGACAACACAATTGCATGCTCACTCCCCCACACACTGGGGTGCAGGAGAGAATCATAAGGGTAGGAGTGTGAAAACTTATAGGTTGAGATAAAGACAGTTTAATACTACTTATAATAACAACAACAGCAAGAAACAAAGATAACAACAACAGGGAAAAGAAAAGCTACAACAAAGCCTCAAGGAAGACAAGTGGTGCAAAAATATCCCAAAACAATTGCTTGCCATCAGGTGGCCAACACCCAGCCCCTCCCATTTTTTTTTTTTGCTGAGCACAATGTCATTAGTAAGGGATATATTCTTCTGGTCAGTTGGGGTCTGCTGTCCCAGTTGTGTCCCCTCCCAGCTTCTTGTGCACCCCAGCCTGCTCAGTGATGGGGCGGCATGGGAAACAGAAGATACATTGGCACTGTGAAAGAAACAGCAATAATCAAAACACCCCTGTGTTACCAACACTATTTTTATCATAAATGAAAACCACAGTCTTATCCAAGCTACTATGAAGAGAATTAACTCTATTTCATCCAAAACCAGTGCAATAGGTTAAATCCTGACCCCTAGCCAGAAATCTATATAAATGAACTTTGTGCATTGTTGCAATCACTTTGAGACAGAGCAATGTTTTAGACAGTGGCTTGGAAGAGGCTGAGCACAGCAGCAGAGCTGTGGTACCACAGCCAAACCTTATAAGTGTTTGGGGATTTTCCAGCCTGCTCTAAATAATCTGGAGATACAGAGAGATGGACTCATTGCTGGGAGAGAGACACAGAACAGCTCCTTTGGCATCTGCTCAGCTCAGTATGACTAAAAATTTACTGTCTCCCTACATCTACCACAATTGCCTCATAGAGATATTATATAAAAAGAGCCCCCCAGGCTTTTAATTTTGCAAAATAATTTTGCTGTCTCTTGAGGGAGAAAGCAGGTAATTAATCTTTAACATGGGGTTTATAATTACAACAGCTTCTTGAGTTGCTTGATGTCACTATGTACTGTGCAATTTTGATAAGATAGGATACAGGGACAAATGGGTGAGACACAAAATAATTTATGGTGTGTAAATTCCTAATAGGAGAAATATATATATGTTGGACAGAGCCTTGGGCGTCGTGGTCTACTGCAATGCATCCCTGCCCGTGGCAGGGTGGTTGGGACTAAGGGATCTTAAAGTCCTTTACAACCCTAATCATTCTATGATTCTATGTGTGTGTACATATATATGTATACTCATAGGTATAGTTTCAGAGGTTTAGTCAGTCAAAAGTCATTTATGATGATTTTACATTCATTTACTATTATTAAATAAACTAGTAATAGATTTAATTAAATAAGAATAAATAAAAATATACACACACTTCTTTTTTTTAAAAAAAAAAAAAAAGCTTTTTCTGTGGTTTCTTTAGATGACTGAAACAGCTCCTGTGAAACATTAAAACATAGTGCAATCGATGACTTCATAGCTTGAAATATTTTGATGGAATTTGCTACAAAGTGAATATGTCTGCATAGTCTCAAAACCAGAGATACATATGTTGCATCACTGACTTTCTTTAGAATAGAGTATGGCACTTCTATATAAAGATGTGTTTACTGGGAGAAATGCTATGCATATGAATATAATTTTGAAATCATTGCTACCACAAATGACAGCAGTTGCTTACAATGTAGAAAGCAGCTCTGTTGCCTTGTGGACCCCAGTTTTCAAACAAAGTGAAAAAAAGTCATGCAACAAAAACTCACTACATCAATAATAAAATATAACTAAAAATATCCAACAGTGATTTTGTGAAACTTACCTATCAAGAATCAGATTGCAATTAAAAAAAAAAAGAAAACACAAACAGACAAACAAACAAATAAAGCAATAATGTAAGAAAACCATAAACAAGCTTTGGGTAGAGATGACGAAGAACACACACATTAAAAAAAATAAATAAATTGAATTGTAAATCCCTAAAATAGAAGTTTATAAATGTCAAATCTTTGGGTCAAATAAGAACTTTCACTGACTGTTTTGTGCTGGTTCCTTGATTTACCCTTTTACGGATTTTCAAAACAGACAAAATGCAACTGTAAGTAATAAGTTAGAGACATCCAACCTCTGGCATATAATTTGAGCTGCAGTCCTAAATGCCAAGAGGAGAAAGAAAGACTTTGTTAAGCACAGCTAAAGGTACAATATGAGAGGGAATAGTTGCATGTGGGAATTCCAAACTGGAGTGGTAAAAACTTTTCGACTCTTCAAACAGGTTTTATTTCTGTGAAATACACTCCACTAGGAACTGTAACATATGGTCTTCTTTTTTTATGGCATGAAAAATACTAGTAAATATCCTTTCCATTTGAACCAATATCTTTGGTGTCTTTTTCAGTCCTTCTCTGGCCTGTGACCAGTGGTTAGACTTTAAGAATTTGAATGGTATGTATGTATGCATGTGTGCATGTGCATGTCCACATATGGACATAGCATCCAGTGCCTTTTCAGCAAGGATTCAGGAACACTGGACTCATTTGAATTCATCTCTTGTATTACGATTTTGTACTCTTGTCTAGGTGTCACCTCATTACAGATAGTTGTCTGTCTTTCTCATTCCCTTGGCACCAGAGCATGTCAGCAATGATAAAATAGATTTGCCATTATACTTCCACTTAGCTGTTAGTGTTATTCATTTCACAAGTGACACTTTTGCTGTTTCTTTTCAATGAAGTCATTCACCTGCTGCGAGCCGACTTAGAAGTAAAAATGAATAATGCATCTCAGATTCAGTTCACATTAATATAGATCTGAGACATATTTAGTTATATAAAAAGAAGAGCTTTGATCTTGGCAGCAGTGAATTTTAAATGTTTATAAGTGTACGTTTTTCATGATCTGAGTTGTTACAGCACACATTTATATGTATATATGCACAGCGCTCTTTTCTCAGATGACAATAACTTTGTATGTCCTTGCTCCTGATGGAACA
Source organism: Ara ararauna (assembly GCA_028858755.1). Lineage (NCBI taxonomy): Eukaryota > Metazoa > Chordata > Aves > Psittaciformes > Psittacidae > Ara > Ara ararauna. Next base: position 57,567,360 of record CM054377.1, on the reverse strand, counting down.
TTTCAGTATTAGGGAATCTCTTTACTTTTTTTGGTGCAGGTACTCTATTGTCCATGGCATGCATTTAAAAAGATTGTTCAGCATCAATGAACACAATGGAACAATCATTACAACTAAACCTCTGGACCGAGAGATAGCTTCTTGGCACAACATAACTGTTACAGCCACAGAAACAAGTAAGTAAGAAATTTAAGGAACACTGTGGTTTATAAACTGTGAACTGTAATTATCCTCTGAATATGCCTTCTTTTAAGTGGAGAATACATGCTTCTTTCTCATTATAGTACTGTTGCTTGCTACATTAAGAAGCATTATTAAAATGATTTGTTAAATCGAAGTTGGATGCATTTGAGCTCCAAGGTCCTGTGCTTTCATAAAAGATGATAAAAAAAAAAGAAAGGAAATTGTAATAGGATTGAGACTGTAATGCTTTCAAGTTATGCTAAAACATATGAATTGTTCCTGCAGTGCAAGATCTTATGTTAAATTAGACCCTGGTCACTTTCACACCAGATTTTTGACTAGTGTGAAATTAGCCAGGGTCTAATTTATCACCAGTCAGAAACCTGTGGGTCAAAATAATTGTGAAAATAAGGCCCAAACCAGCTAGACTTCTATTCAATGACAATTAAAACTGTGAAGCATCCTTTATATAGATTTCACCTGTCAGGTTTTTCTTAAGGTCAAATGCAAGTAGACACTGTTTGTACTTTTGGTGATCTGGTTGCACTAACTCTGAGACAACAATCTAGAAAATGAACAGCTATTGGTTTATAAGTCAGTTTAACATGTTTATTTGTATATTACTTTAAAACTAATGACATCCATCTTCAGGAAGGGGAGAAAACTTATAAACCTAGAGTCCAATCAATAAATCGGACAGGTTCTGCCAAATAGTTTTAGCATGGTTTTTAATCCTGAAACTCAATTATATTTTATTTATTGCTAAGGCTACTTTAAACACATATTCATAAATTACATTGTTCCTAAAAAGGAGCATTCCCTGTTTATATGTAGAATATTATCAGCTAGAAGTTTAATATAGGAAATTCAATAGCCATTTTCATTGAAGCCTTTCATTGTGTTTGGGAATCAATAGCATTATCATACTTTTCAGTTTCTCTGTGAGCTTTTAAGCATGAATGTATTTTACTTCTCTTGTTGTTGGACAGCTGGCAGGTGTTTGTAAAATTGATCTCTGGCATATTTTTGTCATTTTTTGAATAGTGCTATGGAAACACAGCAGGATGGCTTTGATCTGGAATTTTCTTTTTAGTTAAACAATAAAATAGGAAAGACCCAAATGTTACAAATTAATAACTGTCTCCTGCAGCAAAAGAAAGTGAGTCTTTCACAGCAATAAATGTTATTGTAGAGAAACCAAGCCCTCATTATCTTCTTTTTTTTTTTTTTTGTTATTTCTTTAATGATGATAAGGTCACTCTCTATAACACTATATTCAAAAGCATCAAAGCTAGGTCACCTTGGTCTGGGCATAACTGAAATGATTTATATCATGAACTAATAGCCTTTTATTCCTATCATCATATACTGTGTTTATAAGACATTTTGTGGTTGACTTTGTTCCACTGAAACCAAATCTTCCCCAATTTCAATCAAAGGAGTCACTCTGTTTCATCTAAAATCATCATTAAATATTTACCAGACACCAATTCCAAGAGTGGTTTTTCTGTAATGTGTTGCTTCCTCTCAAAAAAACCACCTGCGATTTCAGGAAAATTTGAGACTTCCATACCATTATCTTCCAGCAGCAATGTGAGAAATGCTCTCCCTCATCATTAAATCATATGTTGAGGAAAAAAAAGCCCCAAACAAATGAAGCAAAACCAAAACAAAACAAAGACAAAAGAATAAGAACACAACAACTGATATATAGTAAGGAAGTATAAACAAGACTATAACCAAATATAAATAAAAAAGAAGGGTTATTTGGTAAAACAGATGTGAATGGCAGCTCTAGGCTGAAAGGTGATATATAAATGTTTGTGCAAGCAAATGGTAGGCTTTAAAGCCAATATAGTAACCATTCATCTTATGAGCAAGTAAGGTAGGAATATGCCAAGGTAGCTGGGTCCTTCCCATGTCACTTTGTACATGACTGAAACCACCAAGGATATTCCCTGCCTCCTAATAAGTGTTACAAAGTTTTCCTTTCAATCCCAATCCAGCCAAATATCTGCCCTACACATCTGATTCTGACTTATGTAAAAGAGGTTGATTAAGTCCTGCACTCTGCATTATTTTGAAAACGGATGTGTGCTACTTTTTATGTTTATTTAAATAATAAGCCAAGCACTGTTTCATTGCCTATTGTATTATTATGGAAGTTGGGATTCAACAAGAGAAATGTCATCCCACAAAGAATTTTTGAGATAACTCTGACAGATCGCAAGCTTTAGTAAATTAGCACGGCTCTGATGATTACACATGAGGAATAGTAATGTGAAACTGCTGAGTAGCTAGCCCTTTATCTCTGTGGTAGTTGCTTTTGCTGCCATTTCCTTTGGCAAAAGACTCAAAGCTATCAGCACAGATTCCATGAGATCCAAGAAAACAAATGTTTGCTCCAAACAAGTAGTGAATTATACATTAAAAAGGCCAGGTAGGAACCAACCAAACCCATACAGTTTGAAGTGAGACAGAAAGGAATAAATGTTGCAGTGAAGTTTCTTGCCTACTAGAGTAATAAATTACGTCATGGGGAAGGCAGATATTTCTTAGTGCTATGCCATGTAAATGAGGATTTGATGTGCTGACAGGGAAAGGGTTTCTGAGAAGTATTCAGTATAGAATCATGGGATCATGTAGGTCGGATAAGACCTTTAAGATCAAAGAGTCCAACCACTAACCACTGTTGGCCTTCTCTGGACCCACTCCAGCAACTCAGTATCTATCTTTTAGTGGGGGGCCCAAAACTGAGCACAGTTTTGGAGGTGTGGCCTTACAAGTACTAAGTACAAGGGGACGATCACTTCCCCAGTCCTGCTGACCACACTTGTTCTGATATAAGATGGGATGATATTGACCTTCTTGGCCACCTGAACACACTGACAGCTCATGTTCAGCCAGCTGTTGATCAATACCCTCAGATCCTTTTCTGCTGAACAGCTTTCCAGCCACTCTTTCCCAAGCCTGTAGCTTTGCATGGGGTTGTTGTGACCCAGGTTCAGGGCCCAGAACTTCGCCCTGTTGAACATCATACAATTGGCCACAGCCCATTGATCAGCCTGTCCATATCCCTCTGTAGAGCCTTCCTACCCTCCAGCAGATCAACACTCCCTCTCAGCTTGGTGTTGTCTTGAAACTTGTTGAGGGTGCACTAGGTTCTTTTGTCTGGATCATTGATAAAGATATTAAACAGAACTGGTCCCAGTACTGGGCCCTGGGGAACACCAGTTGTAACCAGCCACCAACTGGACTTGAACCCATTCACCACAACTCTTTCGGCCTGGTCATCCAGTAAGATTTTACCCAGCAAAGAATATGTTTGTCCAAAACATGAGCAAACAGTTTGTCCAGGAGAGTGTTGAACCTCCATGTCTTCCTTCCCTTGGTATTAGGTGACATATTTATAAGCATTTTTGTTACATAAACAAATAAGTTTTTCAGCCTAGTCTATAAACAACTCCTGCACCATGAAACTGGTGCAGTTAAGTGTGGCTTTTCCTTGTCTGAGGTACTTAGAGCACTACAACTTTGTGTAAATGCAGTACATGCAGGAAAAATGTGCCTTATATTAGCAGTTTATTTTCCTTTACACAAAAGGATAAGCCATACTGACATAGCTTTTGTATCTAAAGCCACAGTAATAAAGTATATTTGGATAACAAAAGAAGTACAGCTTTCATAATACAAAATACCTAATAATTAAACCTGCTATGCAAATAATACTTTGAGCAAAAATATAAGCTCAACCTATTAAGTCAGTCAGCATTACAACTACTCCATATCTAGCAGTGGCAGAAATATTTTTAAAGTATGTGAACTTTGGTGAAAGTTTCCCCCAAAGCTTCAAAATTACAAAATACTAAAGAAGAAGAGTGATAGAATACCTTTAAGAATTGTAAAATTTTCTGATATCCATATTACTTTAAAATATGAAATGAATTATTTATGACTTTTGATTTGTCTGTTTTTAACCCTTAGGAAATCCTGAAAAAATTTCAGAAGCAAATGTGCATATCCAAGTTCTTGACATTAATGATCATGCACCAGAATTCCCTAAATATTATGAAACATTTGTTTGTGAAAATGCAGTTTCTGGCCAGGTAAGTGTGAAGGAGTTAGCCACCAGTTTCTTCATTGCAATGAAGATTTGTTCTGTGATGCCATTATTCTGTGTTGAACATTTCAGTACTGTGCATACGGGCTGTATTTTGTCTATTTCCAAAGTTAGTTCTGTTGATATTAGTTTGCAATTTAAATTTCAGAAGACTGACATTTACTTTTCCCACTTTAAAACAAAATCAATGCATCTTGTTTGTCTGCCAAAACAGGTAATAGAATAGGACAGAGAGAAACCTCTGCAAAAAAACCCATAAGGCACAGATTTGCTTCCAGTTAGTGTCACAGATGTAAAACCTAGGCCTGGTATTTTCAGCAACAGCATAACATAGACTGAAAGAACCTAAAACCAGGTTCATACCAGATACTGATTTATTATGAACTGATGTTTCAGTTATAACTCATGCAGTACCTTCACTACAAGGTAGCATAAGAGATTGCTGTATTAAGCATCCTTCCCTGCAGGGCTTTTCCATTTCCTACTCATCACCATGGGGAACGTGGTAACATCAGTCAGGTGCCCCAACCTGCCCCAGCTACACTGTTGACTCCAACAGTCGTGTGTTTTTTTGTTTGGTTTTTTTTTTTTTTTTTTTTGGTTTTATGGTTTGTTTGTTGGGGATTTTTTGTTTGTTTGTTTATTTTTTTGGTTTTTTTTTGTGGGGGGCTTGTTTTGTTTATTTGTTTGTTTCTTTTTTTTAAAGCAACGAAATTAACAACAAAAAAGCAACAGCAAAAAAGCTATAGACAGAAATTTGTGTTTTTTTATGACATGCTTTAACATTACTTGGACATATTAAAAAGTCCTTTGGGGGGATCTGTGATGGCTATTTTCAAATGTTTTATTATGCTTTGATTTCTGAATCACAGAGCCTCTCTTTTTACTGCAGCTTGGTTTACTTTGACTATAGTCTGCAGTTAAATAAAGCTTTCCCTGTTGCTAGAGTAATTTCTTCATAGATTTTTGCACCTGTTCATGCTTCGGTACCAGCAGCTGATTAGTTCATTCTGCAATTGGTAATTTCCACTCTGCAAAAGCTGCCTCTTGTTCAGAGGTGTTTGGAACAAGGCATTTATTTTGGACTTCGGGTATGTCGTGGTTTAAGCCTCTGTAACTCACACAGTCGCTCTCTCACTCACTCCCCCCTCTTTCTTCCCCCCGTTCTCAGAGGGATGGGAAGGAGAATCAAAAGAATGCAACTCCCACAGGTTGAGATAAGAACAGTACAGTAACTAAGGTATAACACAAACCACTACTGCTATCACCAATAATAATGACAAGAGAAATACAAGGAAAGAATACAATTGCTCACCATCTATATACCCAGCCCGACCAAACAGTACTCTTTGTCTGAGTTCCGATCTTCCTCCTCTGCCTTTCTGGGAAGTGCTGCGTGGTCTCCTGCATCCTCCTGGGGCTCGGGCTCGCGGGGCTCTGCAGGTGGCTGCCAGGGCCTGCTCTCGGCTGCCGTGGGCCTGGGCTAGGCTGCGTGGCTTGGCTCCTGGTCCCCGGAGCTGCGCTCCCGGGCCATTTTGGCGGCCGGTGGCTCCCAGGGCCGCCCCCCCTCTGCTTCCTACATCCTCACAAAGACGGAGGCGAGGACAAGGGCCAGGACAGTGACGAGCAGCAGGGCAGCCATGTACAAGTCCACTTCCACATCCACCCCCTCCTGCTTCTGAAGCCCGCCCATATTACAGGCCATTTCAATAAAATACAATGAAACAAGAACCTTAAACCAAAACCCATATCCGAAAAATGCTAAGACAACAAATACCAGCTGTAAGTAAGGTACAACAGGCTGAAAACAGGAAATCAAGAGCAACAACTTTGAGAGCCAATAAATCAACATTGTGACAAGTGGCTATTAATCCTGTCGTTATCCCAACCCTTCTTGCCCCACATTGGGAGCCAAAAAGAACTGTCATGATTTAAGCTCCTAAAACTCCCGCAGTCGCTCTCTCACTCACTCCCCTCTTTTTCTTCCTCCCGCTCCTGGAGGGATGGGAAAGAGAATCGAAAGAATGCAACTCCCACAAGTTGAGATAAGAACAGTTTAGTAACTAAGGTATAACACAAATCACTCCTGCTACCACCAATAATAATAATGACAAGGCAAATACAAGAATACAATCGCTCACCACCTATACCCAGCCTGACCAAGCAGTACACCCCCACCCTTCTGGGTCTCTGCTCTCAGTTTTTAAATCCTGGGCATGACATGTTGTGGCATGGAATACCTCTATGGTCAGTTTGGGTCAGGTGTCCTGTCTCTGCTTCCTCCCGGTTTCCCCTCCTCCTGGCAGAGCATGAGACTCAGAAAGTCCTTGGCCAGACCAAAACATTACCAAGCAGTAACTGAAAACACTGATATTATCAGCGCTGTTCCCAGGCCGTAAGTCAAAATACAGTGTTGCAGCAGCTACCGAGAAGGAGAAAAGTGACTGCTACAGCTGAACCCATGACAGGGAAACCCATCGACAAATTAAGTACAGGTATTAAAGCAAATACCACTTCATGTTCCTTGTCTTTAAGACACCATGAATTAAATATAGGAGCTTATAAAATGAATATTTTTAATCCATGTTTTGGACTTGCCTATAATGTCAAAACCCAGGCGATTTATTTCTCGAGGTTTTTATTCTTCTGTCATTGCTCACTAAGAAATAGCATCCGTGTGCTAACCCATTATTGGCTACTCTTCAATAATAATTAAGTATTTATGTTTTGAGTATTCTGAGAATCACTGGAGAAAATGGCACTGTGAAGAGTAGTAGTAATAATAATAATCTCTTTGAGCATAAGATACAGAATTATTCCTGTTTAACATTGTAATATATTACTGGGTGACAAGCATGATAATATTCCCCATTTTACATACAGGTAAAATGTTAGTCTAATTTTTTTTTTTTTTTTTTAATTGCTATAGCTTTTTGAGAGTCATAGGCGTCTTTAGTTTAGCTTTTGGAGACCAAGACAGGAATGCTAAATAATCTTATTAACAAATGATCCTAGGAAGAACAGCAGGAAATTGTTACAGGAATACATAATTATCACAGCCAGAGTTTATGATATTTTATTCAGTGTTTATTATTTGAAACAGAGTTGATGATGATTTATCTCCTTCAGTGTTATTATTCTCCTTTTTACTTTTTACTCACAGAAAAAAGGTTCTTTATTTTCTTTAGCAAGAAGCCAAAAGGTTCAAATGTGATTTTATAGATGTCCTGGTTGTCCACTGAATAGCACAATTTACATTTCAGAAGAATCAGTTTAAGCAGTTTGAAGGGCTTAATCAGGACTTTATATACCTTTTTATCTTAGCCATATTTCTGCAATCAATTCCAAACAGCTCAAGCATCTGCTTGCATGTTATGAGTTGACATCAAAGCTTGCATAGGTACTCTATATCATTTCAATTTCTGAAGTAGCTATCGCTATTTAGCTGGAAATAATACCCTGAGAGAGATTCTCAGAGATGTTCTACGCTGTTGGAATTCACTTCCTTCCCTGATCTCAGCTAAGTTGCATTTACTTTTATGGAATGCTACAAGACATATTTGCATCCCTCAGCTTACAGGGTTTGGGGGAAGGGAAGGCTCTGCAAAGGGAAAGATACTGTCAAAAAATAAATTGTCTTATTCGTGTGACTTTTTCTTGGTGTCTGCTTGTTTTGCAATAAAAACAATGTAGAGCCAAGTAAGTTAGCAAATTATTTATTTTTACATAGCCTTAAAGTATACTAGGTTATGATAAAAAATGTGAAACACATCATACATAAAACTGTTTATTGTCCTAATTGTCCAAGCTGAGAGGCTGTTAACAGTAGCTTCACTCTAGAGAAGAAAGCTTCTTTTGAAGTTTTGGATTTTCTGAAAGATTATAAAGAATTCATTGTCTAATTTTATTGAATGAGTGTTGATCTACTGTCCCTATATGGTGGATTTGGGGGAGTTTAGCTTAGCCTCCAAAAGATATTCAAATGAAAGGATTTTATTTCAGTCTGCGGGACTATAATCTGAAATTTGACAATAAAAATGGACGTAAAGACGATAGATGGGTTTTGGCATGATTTTAAATCTATTCATCATGTTTATTAGAAATTTTGAATGAATTTTTCACTATCCATTTCATGTTAAAGTTCTGTACTGTCCTATAATCCAAAAGTCAGCTGTATACTAACTACAACTAAAGTTTTCTTTTGAATATTTCAAAACCACTTTCACTTCACTACCAGTACTAAAGACACTATTTTCAAAATTATTTGAACATGAAAGTTCCTATGTAAAATAGAATTCTATCCCAGTACACCTATAGCTAGTAACAGACCAAATAAAACAATATTAAAAAGGCATCTGAATCCGTGATACCCTTTTGATCAGACCTTTTGACTTCATAAATGTAGACATGGTAAATGATCACCACAACGAGTTATTAATTCTTTATAGGTACCCTTTGTGTGTGTGTACGGTAACTACAAACTGTTGAAGTTTAGAGAAAAGATTCCATAAAAATAACCAGAACATAAAGTGGACCAAATCTGTCCCGAAGGTGACAGTAGAGACATCTCAGCAAGAGTGGGTTTGACGCAGAAAGCTTAAATCCCAAAGCATTAATAAATTAACTCAGCCTAAAAGTGCAGCTTGAAAGATTGACATAAACTACCTCAAATATCTTATGCGCAAGCAGGCTGACCCTCCAGAGTATACGTTTTTATATGCATGGTACTTTCAGCCCTTTTATGAATATTGGTCTTTCTTCATATCATGCAGTAAATAGATTTCAGCTGAAGACAAGCTATACGGAACACATCTACATTCTGAATTACTGCTGTCTTCTCTAATGCATATTTGTTCTGGCAATTTTAAGTTCCTGCAATTTGAAGATCACATATAAAGTGACTTTGATGTTGCAGCCTTCTTAGTAATTTTTATTAGATCGAAAGAAGTTACTGTATATGCAGAGCACTTTGAATTAAAAAAAAAAGAAAAAACCCAGATTTATTTATTCAGTACTTGGCATATAATAAAATAATCAGCAGTTACACTGCAAGTAAAGAGTACTCATTTGATATTATTTTTTAACATAATGAAATGTTGATACAAGAAAAGGGGAAATCTTTAAGCAAATTCTAGTTTATATTTGATGTTAAAAATGAGCAGTTAGCTGAAACAGATCCTTCCTAGCAAATCATGATGCAAAATTATTTTTGGTAGCAGAAAAGAGAAAGGGATAGGTTATTAAACCAAGGTTTATTGTTTCTTCTTGTTATTTTTTTTCATAATTGAAAAAAATGATCTTAGTAGTAGTGATAAGAAAATACAAAGTTAAAAAGAAAAAAAACAATGAGGGCACGCCTTAGAGTATAAAACCATAGCCAAGCTGTGAAAACACCATATATTCTAGCAGGCCCATACTCTAAACTGCACCTGTAGATGCAGTGAATGTAACCTCTGATATTCTGAAACAGCAGGAACAGTGGCATATGGAAAATTCCTTTTTCTGTTTTATATGGACCATGGTTCATATCATATCATATCATAAACATTATCTCATAGTAGAATGGAACAGGTGGGAAGAGTTTATCAGTATGTACAAACACAAAAAGGCACCTCAGTGCCATGGTGCTGTGGTTTAAATCAGAACACATGGTGTGAGCTTTGTAATTATTATTCCTTTGCTGAGATGTACATCATTTTAGTTACAGTTGAGAAGAAACTCCTCACAGTAGCCCCAGAGATATCAGATCAATATTGTGCCAACTTGCTTTAAATAAAAAAACATTAGCAACGGTCAAAAAAACACAACCTTGGTCTTGAGGTAAAAGTTCTACCTGGAAAACGCAGGTGGTGACTATAGTGGGCTATAGTCTTTTACCTACACTAAACTCAGATGTTCATTAAACATTATTAAGCAATGACAAAAAACCTACTACTTAAAAGGCCTCTGTCAGTTTGAAGAAAACCAGTTCTTTACTTCCCAAACTGGTGGATGATCAGACCTCTTACATCCTATAAACTACAACAGAGCTGCTATTGAGGGACACAGAGGAAAACAAAACAAAAGAAACTAAAGTAGACAGGTATCAAATCTGTTCCTACTTACTTCCATCTGTTTAATGGGAATGCCAAGACTGTATTTGGATATGGAAGCATGCACAAAGGACTCAAAATTATACGCTCTACCACCAAAATTAATGTTACTGATGCCTGTGCAGATGGACATCTCCATAATTAAAAGTCAGTGAGATCATTTGGAATTGAGGAAATTAATTTTCAATGTATTTTCATCAAGGCTACCCAGCAGACATCTACTCCATACATTGTTATTTGTAAGACAAATAACACACATTTATACATTCAGTCCAGAAGTGTTTACACAAAATCAATGAGAGATCAGAGTTGTTACTGATATCTTTAGGCTCCTTCACTAATGATATTTATTAGTTGAAAGTGGCTACTAATCAGATGGATAACAAAGTTGAGTGTAACAGGCCACATCTTTTTGTGATCTTTGATCAAAGTAACCCTTACTGTTCCCAGAAGTGACCTCAGTGTGGTTAGAAAGAAATAATAAATGAGACCCACCCCTATGAACTTAAATGAATTTTTCAAGAAAAATCAAGTTAATGAATCTGAATCTTAAAGAAACACATATTTTCAAATGGACTGCCGGATTATTAAAGCTCCTAGATTAATGAGATTTGAAATAAGAGATTTTACAGTAATTATATTTCAGCATAGTCAATACAACAGCAGATAAACCTTGCAGACGTGACACATCATTCACTCTATTTTCTTTGTTTGCACATTAAATGTAGGGCATTTTTAAACCTTGACTCACAAACAGTAAATCCAGTTCTCCAGTCTGTGATGCCTGCTTCCCTGTTGAAAGGCTAGGGTCTCAGAGTTTAGATGTAAAAATCCTAGGAAAGCAGAAAAAAAAAAAAAAAAAGAAAAAGTTTCCCTTCTCTGGGTGACTTTTTCTTTACAGTCAGCAAAATCAGAGCTGCCTATTGCTCTCTGAATATTTCATAGACTCATCTGGGTTTTGCTGAATCTTAGCGGAAGTGATATGGTGAAAAATAAACAATAAGGGTTTGCCCTGTTCTTATGTTGCAAATATTCCCATGCTTGTAAGGTGAATCCTTAAAGGCATGTGAGTATGTCTAGAATAATCACAGGAGTCTTAAGTTTGTGTTGAATAACACCATAGCACAGATCGAAACAAAGGAAGGTGGGTGATTTTTTCAGCTAGCCGGATACTCCTCAGAATTTTAGTGACTAGATTAGTTATAGATAGAATTTATGGAGCCAAATACCTTCTGTATGCAATCTAGTGAAAGTTATTAATGAAATAGCAAAACAGTAACTAAGTCACAACTGCAGTAATTTTATGATATTCAAACATGAGAGGCTCCAATAAATATACTTTTCAAAGACATTGCTACTATCTGGTTGAATAACTATTAATGAGAATGAAAACTAGAAGTATAATTAGTGCTTCTGGTTTGGTTTGGTTTGATTTATTCCTTTGGTGAGTGGGTAGGTAACTTTCTTTACCAAGTAACTAAACTAGAAACAAAACAAAACAAATAAAATTAAATGTGGCTAAGATGTCTGTGTAGATTGCTATATTACACTTCATCCTCAGTCTAGATTGACACACTGAATTGTGTAGACAGACATACAAGGCTTTTTCTCAGCTACAGCCTTGGAGATGTTACCAGCAAATTATTAACAAAGGCCAATAAAGTTTAGTTGGGTTTTTGGTTTTTTTGTAGGTTTGGTTCGGTTTTTCTTTTAATTTGTGAAGTATAAAGCAGAATATTATCATGAAAATGTGCCATTGTTCAGGTTTTTGTCTGGATATGTAGCTTTTTTTCTCTATTGCTGTTCATATTGAACATATTCTGGGAAATATAACCCCTTAGAAAAAATGAAGCCCATAGTTTACTATCAAGGTAATATTAGTGTTTAGTTATGGCTTTTCACTGATTTCTTGATCTGCATGCCTATATCTGTATTTGTATCACCTTAGTTTTTTTTTTTTTTGTTTGTTTGGTTTTTTTTCTTTGAAGAAAGGGAAAAAAATTTCCTCAAGAAGCTTCATCGTTTGTACACTGGCACCAAATACATCCCTGATCACTCCTCTGATTAGCGGCTATAAAAAAAGCCTCAAGAGTCCTCACTTTTCCACAGAGTGAAAATACAGATTTGAAATAAATTTCATATAAAAAGGGAACAGCACTAAGAATACAAAGTTTATGGGGTGCAAGACACATTTTACGCTCTGCTGTGATGATTTCGTCAAACTTAGCTTGTTTGAAAAGAAAAAAAATATGTGCTGAAGTCTTAGATCTCTGGAAAATGGTTTAATCAGGAAGGAGTTTTCAAAGGCACAGATACAAAGCTATAGCCACTTCCACTGACTTACTGCTTTGCTTTTAAAGTACTGCCTCTAGCATTCACATGTTTTCTGGTTTGGGGAAAGTTGAGGCTTCAAGTCTCTTGGTTGCAGATATCTACAAGATACAGACAACTGATAAAATAGAGTCAAGTTCAAACTGGGCACTAACTTTTTTGAAAGTTGGTGGTCTTGCCTCAGTTTGCTTTCTTTCTGATCAGCAAGGATACTGACTTACTAATATATGTTGATATTTTGGTCATTAAATATTTATTGATAAAAATAACAAATATAAGCTCCTTTTAAGCAGAAATATTTCTGTTAACTGTAGTGTGGTTGCTTATTTATGGAAATGAAATATATTATTTTGAATCTTAACTGTTGGGTTTTATTTTATTTTGCAATGACTAACTGATTTGACATATTTGTAAATGAAGGTTATTTTGCTGTCTTGAAAAAAAGCAGTCAAAAAGTTCCATAATCAATCTGTTATTATATTCAGAATCAACAATTCAGCAGATGAATTTATCACCCTATCTCACTTACTGGAGCTACAATACATCAGTTGAATGATGTCAATATATCTGTGGGCTAGAAGGAAATGGGTTTTGCATAGAGGAATTTGTTCAAATGTAGAATGATATACTTTTCACCTTGGAAAAAAAAAAGAACAAAACACTGAATATATGATTACTTTTTCATTAATGGAAGCTTCATTTACTCCTGGTCTTTTTATCCAGAAAATCTTTGACATTTTCTCAAGATTTTAATGTCTGCCTCTCCCAAACAGATGAAAACTCAAAGCAGAGTATTTGCAGAATACAAGTCTCAGTAGCCTGTTTGGGCATAGAAGGCATATATTTGTGAGCGCATACCATGCACTCAATGCATGTGCACAGATCACATCCCTAGCATTAACAGTTTAACATGTCCTTTTATTGTTTTAAAGGACAAGCAAATATTTCTATTCTTAAATAATTCTGTTTATCTGTTTCCAGCTAATTCAAAGCATCAGTGCAGTGGATCAAGATGACTCAGCAGAAGGTCACCATTTTTACTTCTCATTGGCTCAGGAGGTCACAAACAACTCACTTTTTACTGTCAAAGATAATCAAGGTAGTGTCATTCATGTAGCTCTTTAAGACCTTCCTAAAGAAGACCATGCTTCTAGTTGTCCTCACATCATTAATTTTATAATTTCTACTTAATAGAAATTGTCATTATAAATTAGAAACATTACAAAACAATAAATTAATAATACCAAACAGTTTAGTTTCCTTTTTCAGATGTGTAACACAAAGAGCAAAAGTCAGTTTTATTTCAAGGAAAGAAAAGATTGTCAAGATGAAAAATACATTGACATTCTTTAAAATTAATTCTCTTAATGTTGGATATTAATGTTGGATATGGTGAGAAATACCAACTAAATAGATACATTATCTATTTGTCCAAGAAACAATGCTTCCAGAAAGAGAAGATTGCTGTTAGTATGTCTGTTACTTCACCACTTCATCAAGACCAAAATTCTAAACACAAATAAGAATGTAATATTATTTCCTCATACATTTTAAACTGCATATGCTGATTACTGATGATATCATATGGATGTATTCTACATATATTTTAATGTTATTCAGAACTGATAGTGATTGAGACTGTTCTTAAAAGAGTGATATAGAGATGTATCAAGCAAAACCAGTCTGCAGTGAAAACATGAGTGCTATACGTGGTGAAATTTCAGGGAAGATGAACACTTAAAGTCAGTCTACTGAGACTACAAAGAAGAGCTTCTTCAGGCTCAGCTAAAGTACACATTGTTCTTATCGACTTCGTTAATTATTTGAATGTTGTATTTAAGTGAATAAATCGATTGAAATAAGTTTTGGAAAGTTCAGATTATATTAAATGGTGAACTACTCTCAATATAGTCAAAGTTAGTAAATTTATTAATACATATTTTAATTCCCAGCTTCATTAACCTCTCAGTGCCAAGAAGAGATTATATCAAGATTAAATTGCATACAAGCTGCAAGCCTTTCCCACCTTTGCTCGTTCTGCACAAAGCCTGAGCAGAGCCACACACAAGGTCATACATCCAATACCTTTTGGTGGCTATTGATGGGTGAAAAAATATCTTTTAAAATACTGTATCAACAGCTCTCAATCTCTTCCATTCTGCTGAATTTCTTACAAATGACAGCATGAATTGGAGTAGTCCTAGGCAAAGGCAAAACTGACTCTACAGATCTGGAGCATTTTAGCTTACAGTTACTTTCTGAGCTATAACAGAAACCTAGAAGAACGTAAATGTGAGGGAGTTAAATTCAGTAGACTTTTTGTATACGTGTATTATATATATAATGGTAGAAATGCTTTTTTTAGTTTTCTATGTACATGTATGCACACATGCAGTAATTCACCCTTCCATGATAAAACAATTCTGACATGTAAATATTGACAGATTTTTCTTCTATTATACATAGATACAGACCGGGCTAATTTGTTTTAAACAAGCTAAGTTTCAGATCTGAGTTAGTTGATATGCAAGAGGAACTGATCTTACTGTTTCTTGTACAGAACTGATATCTAAACATTAATAGATATAAAGCAAGATAAGAGTCTCTGCCTACTTTTCGCTAATTTAGAAGGTAGGTGCTCAGCTAGCTCCAGTTCTTGAATCAGGGAAGGAAATAAAAGACTCTCTTAGTGAAATTTTTTCTTGCTTTCTCCTATTTCCCTTGCCACCTGCTTGCTCTGTGTGCTGCCAGACACATATATGAAGCCTTTTGATTGGTAAACCATCTGAATTTCATCTATGAACTGCTGGATTGGTAGCAGCTGGTTATATGGAACCATTTTAATAACCAATTAATTAGTCTGAGTGGGTGTCAGGTATTGAACACAGTAGGATTTTTTTTAAGCTCTGAACATTAAAACCAGCTACTAGGTTAAATGTTTTATTGCCCCTGGAATACACGTGTCAAAATTAAATGAAATTTATTCATGATTGGCACAGAAAACCCACCACAGGTCCACGTCTGGTTTACTTTTTTAGCTTTATGAATATGTAGCTTTGGACAGCAGCATTGTTTTTAAATAGGTCAGATTCCACTGAAGTTTTACAGTTGTTGTTAGAAAGCAATAAATGCGTATAATGCATAATCATTTATCTTCTAGATAACACAGCTGGAATTTTCACAGCAAAAAGTGGCTTCAGGAGGCAAGAACAGGTTTTTTTCTACTTGCCAATCTTAATTCTGGATAATGGAACCCCACCACTGACGAGCACAAATACTCTCACTGTCACTGTCTGTGACTGTGACACCAAAGTTAATACCTTCTACTGTCGATATGGAGCTTTTATGTACTCCATGGGTCTCAGCACTGAAGCTTTAGTTGCTGTTTTGGCTTGCATATTGATACTCCTAGGTATGTATGATTAAGACAAATTAATTTATTTCCTTCAACAGTGGTCTTGGTTAAGTGACAAAGATGTTCCCATTCCCCTGACTGGAAGGCAGGAAGTACTGTGTTATTTAGAAGAAATTTAGAAAAAAAAAAAAAAATTGCAGTTAGGCAAATATTTCTGTTTTCTTAACTACAATTCTCTCTTCCCTCTCCCTTCCCCTCTCCCCCCTCCATTGAATTCTAACATGATGTCCTTAAAGTTGCATCTAATTGAGTCATGGTCCTACCTGCTCCTCCAGCACTGATAATAATAAGGATTTGAGAGTCCAAAGTCCATGTTGTGCCCAGGTAGAGCTGAAGAAAGCATTAAGTAAGAAAACTGGCTAGTATAAGAATATATTATAAAGGAGCAGCACCCTACTCATTCTGCCTTAGGTATTCCAAATATAGAGCTAAGATCAATAAAAAATAATAAAGGAAAAAGAGAATATGATACTCTCAGAAAACAACTCCATAAGCAAGCAGGGAGTTTCTTTGTCAATTAATATGGTTGTGTCTCCAGATAACCTTTTATCCAAATGTTGGGCATCTTCTTAGGAGACACCATATTAACCTCCATTACATTTGGGACCCTGTGGATGTGTAAAGTGGGTTTGAGAGCAATTTAAATGCACAGGAGTTGTGCTTGTACCTTTGCAAAGTGTTATGAGTACCTGGCAAATGACGCTTAAAACCAGAGCAAGCCCCTAAGGCTGGCTGTTATGGCAGGGCATGGGGCTACGGCTGTTGCAAGGCATACTGAAATGTCTGCACTGGAGAAACTGTTTCTTCATCGGGAGAAGAATCTGCTGTTACTGCTACAGTGCATGTGCCTTTTCTTCAGTAAAAGGGTATACCCGCAGCATGCACTGAGTGACACATTCTAACAGCAGGCACACTGCACTAATCCTTCCCTAAAGGTTAAATATCCATCCTGAAACTCTGTACGTGTTAGGGAGGCTAGGGTATGGTAGTTTCTGAAGCCAGCAAAGAAAGAGAAGGGATAGAGATGGGTAGGTTGGTTTTTTTTCCAAGTAAAATGACTGACCTTAGAGCTTGGTAACTGATAGTGATCATGGGCCTCAAGACCAAATTCATGTTGATGCCAATAAAGATAC
Organism: Ara ararauna; assembly: GCA_028858755.1. Taxonomy (NCBI): domain Eukaryota; kingdom Metazoa; phylum Chordata; class Aves; order Psittaciformes; family Psittacidae; genus Ara; species Ara ararauna. The sequence goes on along the minus strand of CM054377.1, from coordinate 57,550,086 downwards.
AGAAAAAGACTTACAAATCCCTGCTATCTGTGTAATATGACATACCCATATTGTACCATATAGCTGTATGCGTTATAAAGTGAAGTATCCAAAAATGCCTCAAAATAATTGCTAGATTATGTAGTAAACTCCTTTTTCTACTAATGAAACTTCAAACCTGGCACTTCAAAATCAGAAAATGAAGATAGAATCAGGATTTCACTAAGCAGAGTGATGTCAAGACATCATTACAAATTGTACATACTTAACACATTTTCTTTAATATGTCATAAAAAAAGGAAAATATAATCCAAATCAAACCAAGAAAACTGCAGCATAATATCTAGCTACACAAACATAATGTCCAGAATAAAGAAGTAAGAATAACAAGAATTACACTGCCTTAAGAAACAAAAACTTTCAATGAAAATTACTCTCTCAAAGTGTTTGATGATGAGCGTAAATACAATAGTCACATTTTTAAAGTCTTATATCACTGAAATAAATGCACACAATTTTTTGCTGTTTGAAGAATATCTAGGTAGGGAACATTTTTTTTTACCCCCATTATAAAATATGACCTCTACTAGCCTATAAATAATGGTGTACAACACTAATCATATTATCATTACCTACAAGAAAAAAATGAGAGTTGGAACTGAAGGCTTGAAGCTCTATTCTGATGCTGTATTTTGATCTGTCATCGTAACAGTAGAAGATAAGAAAGACAAGTCCAATAAAGTTAATGGAATTATTTTGAGCTTACATCGGTGAAAAAGGAAATCAATATTTTTAAAATCACTAATATTCTGAAATCTATCCAGATAGTTACAGCATATTTTCCTTAGCATAAGAATAAGTGCTCAAGGCCAGGTTGGATAAAGCCTTGGGTGATATGGTTTAGTGTGAGGTGTCCCGGCCCATGGCACGGGGGTTGGAAATAGATGATCTTAAGGTCCTTTCCAACTCTAACTATTCTATGATTCTTTGATTCTAAACTGGCTCTAATTATTTGATGTTGGTACCTTTGACCTCTTTGCTAAATCTCTTGTTGATAACTCACTGGATTTTTTCCTAAAATGAAAGTCCATAATTTAGTCCCACCATTAAATAAGTTACCCAGAAGCAGCATGCTTACCTGTTAATGATGAGTCAGCATCTTCATACAGCTTTGAACTCTCATGTAGGAAACTGCAGAAACAACAGGGCTTAAAAAAAAATACATGTGTTTTATTTATCCCTATGAGCACATTGAATAGATACTGCAAGGTTGAAAACATTGGAAGAGTAACTCATATTTATTCTGTCTAGATGGGAATACTATTGGCAAGACACTAGCCATTTTTTGACTGCATAACGAAGTTCAGGAATGCACTGTTCTCCTTCTTACGTCTCCTGGTTTCGAACAGGGAAAACAGGAACATACAAGTGAATTTCTACTTTCTAGACTTGCCTGTACTTCCAGAGTTGCCTTATTTAAATTTGAGCTTTCTCTGTCCCAGGCAATCTTCAAAAGTGGCACTGAAAAACAGTCCCCCTGTCTGAAATTGTACCTTAAACCTTGTAGTCAGTGTGAGCTTGCAGGCAGGCCAGTGTGCATTTCAGGTTTTCTTTGATCATTGCAGGATATCTGAACCTGGTCACTTTGTGTTATGCACTTAAGGGACTGAGAATCAGGCAGACTGTATCACTGTATTATCTAGACTATCAGTGGAATTATTCATCAAGGGCTTCTAGGTTGCTTGCAGAGAGGTCCTTTCTCCAGCGGGAATAAACCCTTGGTGTCTACTGGGCCTATGGATATCACAAAAGTCAAAGAAGGGATATAGATAAACACATAAATCAGAAAGAAACAAATAACTTACCTACCTTACTCTTTACAGACACAAATATTTTAAATGCCTTAAATCTTCAACTGTATTTTTGTAATTATTTAAAATTAGATAAAAGGAGTTTCTATAGATAGTGGTTTTATAATGTTTGCCAGTTATATCTGGAACCTAAAGTCTAATTTTTTTCTGTTTTCCTGTATCATCATGCATACCATTAGAAGAATTCACCATGCAAACAGATTGGAGAGTTGAAACTATCTGGGTGTTGTAAATATAGAATAACATTGCATAATTTTTTGTTTCAAATGCTTTCAATTTTTGTGTTAGTATATCACAATCAAATGAAATAATATACAGTAAATATGTAGAAATAAAGTCCTACTTCAGGTGCTACATAGTCCTATGTAAGGTAAAGTCCTGTCATTGTTAGCAATCATATCATGTTATGTCCTGAGTAAAAAATTACAGTCCACAAACTACTTATTCAATAGAATCGCATTAAGATTTAGTTAAAAACTAAAATAATTAACCTCTATGGAAGTCATAGACTATTTCAAAGGATCATTCAGCTAAAAATGGATTGAGGTAAGATTAAAAAATAACTCATTAAAATGAGATTTACAAAAACTTTCATATAAGAGAGAAACAAGGTGCTCTGATTCATAGGCCTTGGTAGTAAGTACTGTTACAATGCCATGTAACATATGGTCTTCAAAAATCCTAACCAGCATACCAAAAATAATTGAACCACACCCTGCATAGTCTATAGAACAGAATGAATCAACCAGCTGAGGAGGATATCTTGCTCATTGCCTCAGTTTTCATTTGATCTTCCTAGGCTTTGATCTGAGACAGAATAAGAGATTAAGAATTTAAATTTTGAATATTAAATTGATATATTATGTGATAAACCAAAAGAATTTCAAAAAGTACAACCTGTGTTTCCATCAGCTTCAAACTCCTCTCTACCAAAAGAACTGCTCAATTTCATTCACCTATTTCATAAGTCTTTTTTTAGTCATTTTCCCAGCACATATTATGTCCATCTTGAAACTATAAAATTCATTAAAATTACAGTTCTATAAATTTGTTAATATTTATGATATATAATATGTATAATATGTTAAGATGTAGCTTCATACTGCAATAACACTGATGTTAAGAAACATTACAATTTTTAATTCTTTCTAAGCACACACAAAATTTCTGTGTCTATTTTGTGTTTATTTTTTCCATTGTGCTTTTTGGTTTTGCTTTTTTTGCCCCCCCCCCTTCTTTCTTTTTTTTTTTTTTTTTTTGCCAGTGTTCTTTTTAGCCATTCTAGCCATACGGCAGCAGAGGAAGAAGTCTCCCTTTTCGGAGAAAATGGAAGAGTTCAGAGAGAACATTGTCAGGTATGATGATGAAGGAGGTGGCGAGGAGGACACAGAAGCCTTTGATATTTCAGCACTGAGGACCCGCACTGTCATAAGAACGCATAAGCCTCGGAAGAAGGTTACCACAGAAATCCACAGCCTCTATAGACAGTCTCTGCAGGTTGGCCCTGACAGTGCTGTCTTCAGGCAATTCATTTCAGAAAAGCTTGAAGAAGCTAATATAGATCCTAGTGTTCCTCCATATGACTCACTTCAGACCTATGCATTTGAGGGGACTGGCTCTTTGGCAGGATCCCTCAGCTCTTTAGGTTCAAACATGTCAGATGCAGATCAGAGTTATGACTACCTTAAAGACTGGGGACCTCACTTTAAAAATCTTGCAGGCATGTATGCTTCCCATAGAAGTGTGGGGGATTAGTTAATCTTTTGTTTGTTGCTTTGTTTCCCTAAATCTCAGCAACCAAAAAAATGGTGGATTTTTAAAAAGGAGACCATCTCACATTTAAGCATGAAAAATAAATGCACAAGTGTTTTTCCTGGAAAGTCTTGGATGTCAATATCTTTTTGAAAATCACACCAGGCATCTCTTGAAGAGAGGGTTTGGAGACTCAACTTTGAAAATCTCATGGCTATTTAGGTGACTGAATGTAAACTGTGCTGCTTTGGATATCTAGACTCCATTCTGGATACTGAAAAATAATGGGCCCTGGAAGTACAAAAGGAGGAGTAGAAGCCATATATAGATATTGTAAATATTCTGTCATACATCAGCTTTAAACTTTCCAAAGTTAAGACAGATTTTTGCTGTTGCAGTTGCATATATACATTAATCAAAATTAAACATGCATATTTGTATAATGCTTCATTATATAGATATACTTATGTGAAAAATAGACCCTAGGTATTCTAACAAAATTATCAGAATTGCTCACAGAATCATCTATTTATTGTTCTTAAGATGATAAAACTAAAACAAATGTCTTTTCCTATAAGTGTAAAAATAAAGACCTACTACAACATCAGCAAGTGTTTGCTGCCATTTTAGTTTTTAATGGGGCTGTTGCAAAATGCATAAACCAATGCTTAATTTAGCAAATAAGATAGAAAATGCAAAATCAGTTCAAGTTAGAATCAATACTCAACCTAAATACTGTAATCAATGTAATCAACATTATATATTACTGTACATATTAAAAAATGCTATCCAAATACAGGCTTTTTTCCTTTTATTAAGAGTTTAAAGCATGACAGATTTACCAGCACAGATTTATTTTTTTATTATGGAATATAAAATTATCTGCAGTAGCCAGTTTTATAATAACAGTATTAAGAATCTTTAAAATGCTAAGCTGATAGTTATAAAACTTTATGTATAACTTTAGATAATAAGATAATAAAATGCCTTAATGTTAATCCACTTTTGAAATGAATCATTCTACAAGACTCAAATATTACTTCAAATTTAATTTCCCACTGTATTTTTTTCAAGCATTCCATAATGAATATAAAGCTGTCTCAGAATATTTCTTTACCCTTAATTATATTACAGCCCAGCAGCAATTTTAGATCCACGGTCATCAAATACGTTCCAAATTGTTTGCCTGGAAAAAGCAACCTGCCTAGTTTTTATTTACCTCTCTTCCACCAGGTACTTATTTTAAAGAAATTTCATCATGTAGCCAACTGATACTTTTCCACAGGTAAAAGCTGGCATCAGGATAAAGAAAATGATGCAATACATTTCTCTTCTGCCTTCCCTGCAATGTTTGTTACAACTGCTGGTCACTGGAGAAAACCAGAGCATGTAGGCTTAGTGGAAAGGTAGCAGTGCAGAGTTTAAATTTCTGTCAGCTAAAACTAAAACGTGTAAGAGTTTGAAAATCTGGAGATATCTCCAATATGTGGTCTACTAAGGGCAGAAACATTACTCATGACATTCATAAATGGAAAAATACATGGTGGGGGAGGAGGTGTGTTCTGAGCAGATGCAGATGAAGCAGCATCTGGTCATAAGGAATACTGGTTCTCGCTAGTCTCAACCTAGGATGGCAATATGAGCAGCTACAAAACACTTTAAAAGATGCACAGGTAATACAGATACATTGTATTAATGACTTTAACATTTGTGTTGAATGGCTCTCAAACAGATGTGACAAAATAACTTCCATTTGAGATAATATAGTACATATTAGCAATTCATTCCATGGACAGGAATAGAGAGAAAACAGCTGTAATTGTTGGAGATGGTGAAAAATACATTTTAGAATTAGGTCTATAGATTTACGTGGTTTACACCCTGAATAAATCCTTATTCCACAGGTAGTCCAAGTGGCATTAATAGAATTCCTTGTGCTTTAAAGTGGTATTAAGTACAAAAATGATAACAGTCTGATCCTTTCTCAATCCAGAGCTTTTTTCCATTTATGCAGGAAAATAACCTTGAACACTCAACCGTATTTGCACTTATATTACCATTTCATCTTTTTATTATAAGGAACTTACTTTAACAATAAATAAATTTTGTAACCAGTGCATACAACTGTCGTAGTTTTTGTAAACTGTGTATGCCATTGTCTGTAACTTCCATATGAAAGTGTATGATGGCCTACAGTGGATCTTAAATGATTTTTCTAGTTGAAGAGGCATAAAACCATGCTTGCACAGCAGAGGAAGGGAGTGTTTTGCTTTGAAGTAAGAAGCTATTCCTAGCTGTTACTGGGTCACATCTTATTAGATTTCTCATATTCAATCTAAGTCAGATGTGTCAATTTATCTCCACATCTGAGAAAATAATCACTGAACTAACCTAGTAACTTCACATTTCTTTTAATCTACTGTATTTCATTTAGCTGAATAATGTCTACAGAAAGGTTTTATAGAAGTGTCTGCTTATTTGAAGACAGCAAACATTCTGAGGCAGCCAAAATTAAACACAGAAAAGATATCACAACAATTAAGAGTGTGAAATCCCTGGCAGTGCTCAAGGCCAGGTTGGACAGAGACTTCAGTGACATGCTTTAGTGTGAGGTGTCACTGCCCATGGCAGGGGGATTGGAACTAGATGATCTTATGGTCCTTTCCAACACTAACTATTCTATGTTTCTACAATTCTATAAAATTAATAACGAATAAGGTATAAGTCAGAGTTCCTGATAGCAAGATCTATTAAAATGTGGAATGCTCTTTCCAAGAGAATCCTCCATTTCCTTTATCTTTTAAAATTCCCTAGTACTTAGAATTAGCTAAGCTATTGGCTGAAGTGTAAAGTGCAAGTATGGTACCAGATGGTAAGTATGTATTCAGCTGGTCATGAGCTGACTAAGGGGATATAAAGAATACTTATTGACTGGACAAAGGAAATAGGATCATGCACACTGCTTTTCTGTAAGAATGCTTTGAAGAGTTGTTCCTGTATGTCTTTTCTGTAACATGGTAATGAGACAGGACAAGAGCTGGTTAAACACCTGACAAAAGATTGGCTTCCTCTTTCTCTCCTGCTCATTGGGATTCAGAGTGTTGAGTTATTGGTTTTAGTATTTAAAAGTCATGGAAATAAAGACTATGAATATATTAATAAATGCTTAATATTAAGGTGGCTTAAGTTAAATGCAAAGGAACAATATCGGTTGATAGCACATTGCAGCATCAGACTCGTTGCTGTGACTGGAAAAGTGCATTTTGTTTATCAGTTCACCCAAAGTAAAATGTTTTCATGTGATTTTTCTGTTTTATACATCACGTTGTAGGTTTTTTATTTTTATAACACTGAAAAGCAATCCTGCTTGCCACTGCAGATAGTCTTTAATTTACATATTTTTTCTACCACATTGTCTCAAAGATAATGTCATTACACTCCTAGCTTTGTTTTCAAAATTTTCATTGGAAATGTGGTTGTTTTAACACTCACTCTTAACTGTATGGGGCAACCCTGTCAGATGAGAGTAAAATATTTTTTAAAAGACAGTGTGCATTTTATGCTTCAAAGTCAGATCTAATATATGCTGAAGGAGATTATGTGATTTCACATTCTGGCAAACAATACATTTTACCCTTGACCCAGAATATGAAAAAAAAAAAAAAAGAAGAAATATTATATTAAAAAAAATCAGTAGATATTAGTAAAAGTCTGTAAGACTTCTCTACCAGAAAATCACTAAACCCATATTTTACAAAGAAAAATAGAATGGATAAATTTTGATTTAAAGAGTTGATACAATTTCAAATAGCAATTTGGATGCTTTCACATTAGTTCAGAAAAAAATATTTTCATATATGGGTATACATCAGCCTTATGTCTCATACTGTCCAAGGTACAGTAAGATTTAGCTTTAGTGCATGGAAGGATAAAATAACATACAGAGAGACTGCTTAGATAAGTATGAAACATTTTACCCACGTCTTGGGTTCAGCAGTAGCAGTCATTTTTTCTCCTTCTTAGTAGCTTGTGCAGTGCTGTGGTTTTGACTTTCAGCCTGGGAACAGCGCTGATAATACCAATGCTTTTAGTTGCTGCTCAGTAATTTTTACCTGATCAAGGACTTTCTGAGTCCCATGGTCTGCCAGGGAGGAGGGGAAGCTGGGAGGAAGCAGAGACAGGACACCTGACCCAAACTGACCAAAGAGGTATTCCATACCACAGCACATCATGCCCACTATATAAACTGGGAGCAGTCACCCGGAAGAGTTAGATAGCTGCTTGGGTTGGGCTGGGTATCAGTCGGTGGGTGGTGAGCAATTGTATTTTCTTCCCTTGTTATTTCCATTATCATTATTATTATTGGTGGTAGCAGCAGTGGTTTGTGTTATACCTGAGTTACTGGACTGTTCTTATTTCAACCCGTGGGAGTCACATTATTTCGATTCTCCTCCCCATCCCTCTGGGGGGGGGGGGGGGGGGAAGGAAGGGAGGGGAGTGAGCAAGGGCTGTGTTGCTGAGTTGCTGACTGGGTTTAAACCACGACACCACAGCAAATAGATTAATAGCAGTAGTCAGAAATACACTTGAGTCAAAAATATATACGCCAACGAAGATAGATATATCGCACAAAGCAAATATTAATAAATGCAATTAGAAACTCTCATAACTTCACAAAACTCTCCAATAGCAAAACAAGAATAGGGTATCAAGTGATCTAAGATTTTAATTGTGATTTAGGAAATGCTTTAATAATTTTAAAGTTCATAACTTAAACTCCTCCCCATGTGGAGGTTCAAATTGGATTGGGTTGTAGAGAAACAATAACATCTGCATCCATATATCTGAACAAAGAACACAACAGAAGTTATTGGATTAAAGCTTAAAAGGACGCAAACCTACCCACAGATATATGATGCATCCCTTCTGACATTGCAACGAGTAAATTAGTCTCTGTGATCACAAATTACTCTGAAAAGAGTCTTTATAAAGGGCATCTTGGGCAACAATTTTTAGCAACTAGCATTAGTAGCTTAGGAGGTGAGATAATACTTTTTTATATACTGATTCTATATGTTGGACTTAGGAATGTCAAAAATTTTCCCCCATTATTGATGGTGAGGATATCTGAGATATAAACTGAATTGAAGCCAGATTCCAGCCTTGAAGGCTGGAGAATAGAAAATGGATAAAAGGTAATGGCAAAAATAAAGATCATCCAATCTGGAAATAGTTCTTAAAAAAAAAACAACAGAAAGCTGCACAACACAATAGACAAAAGAAAACACTGACCATGAAATTAGATTGGGATTAGATTACTTGACTGTTTAACTACTTCACAGCTCATTCTTTTTTGTCAGACACTGACCAGGCAAACTAATATTGTTTCTGACAGTCACACATTCATTTATACAGTAATTCAAAGGTAGTTCCAATATTAATTATTATTAAAGCACTTTCATAGGGCAAGATCATGTTACTAAATTATTATTTATTCCATATATACAAAAACTTTGGCAAGACCAGACAAGATGTTCAACAGATGTAAAAAAAATGATAAAAGATGTTAACCTTAACCAGTCTATATTCAATATGAAGATACTTTATTATATATTCAATGAACCTCATTTCATTGTCTGTAAATGCCAATTTAATTACATCACTTATAAATTCAATAATATCATTACAATAACTTTTCAAATATTTTATGACAATTCTTAAAGATGACAGTGATTTTAGTAATACTTTATCCAGGTTCTTGCTGTCAAAGCATCTTATTTTCACAAAAATCTTACCCTGCTTTTGCCAACACTGACTATAAAAACATTCTAGTTAGCTTCTAAAAACATTTGCAGTTCATCTTAAGTTTGGCCACCTAAAGATTGGTGTAAATTATTCAACTTCTTTCCCATCATGTGTACTCCCTTGGACATCCCAGAAGTTCAGAGCAGGCTGGACACTTACTCTTCAGGACTACAAAATGAGAAGGGCAACATCCTCCCTTATGGGACAAATTTAGACATGGTAGTCCTTACACAGCAAAAAAATCCTGCTAATACATCTGCTTCATGTAACTGAGGACTCTAACCCACTGATGAATCCCCTCCAAAGCTTTCCCGAATCTGATAGGGGTATAAGGATTTTGCTTTGTTTTCTTACATTCATGTACGTTTGTGTTTTGTTTTTTGTTGTTTTTTTTAATCTAGCAAATATTTTCTTTTGACAATAGTTCCTGTAATTCTTGAATGATTATTATTGATTTATAGTATTCTACTAACAGCTAAAGGTTTCTAAGTTAACTCCTTGTGAATACAGCTATTTTGTGATTATAGATTTCAGGAAATGCAGAGAAAGAGACATGAAATGAAGAGCAAGGGAGGTTAACTGATTCATGCAAATGGTCAGCTCCTGAGCTGGAAACTGAAATATTCAGTCCACTGCCGAGATCCCTGGACTACAGTGACTTTTTTTGCAGCTCTGTTCGTGCTTTCTTGGTGAATAACAGAATAAAATAAAAATGCTATGCTAACCTGAGTTGGTCTGTTCTGGTTTTATAAGTCCCTTTGAACAACTTCTTGTATGAGACTGTTGTCAAACCAGGTGAAAGTAATGTAACTGCTCATTTCTTGTTTATGATGCTTTTTCCCAACATAAACTAGTGCATGAGTGCATGAGAGGCTTTTAAAAAAATGCAAGTGGAAGGTATGGCTCAGGGAAACACTTTATCTTGGTCTTTCCTTGGTATATAACTTCCCTAGATCTACCTTTGCCCTCTTGTGACTTAAAAGAAACATAAAGCCTTAGCAAATGTCAGTCATGTAGGTCTCTCACAGTATTTGATAGAGATTTGCTGATGCTTCTATTTTGCTTTTTTTTTTCCTCCCTGTCCAGTGAACGAACTTTATTATGCAAGTCATTGTGGATCCAATCAACATGCACCAAATAGCTGCTGTAGCAGACCTCTTTGGAGCCCTACTTCATACTCTGGTGATGAAATAGACCTTTGCAAGCTGCCAGTGATGTTGATATAGTGGATTAGACCTGATTAACAGGGTAAATGCATCATATAGAAGAATTTTAGCTTTCTAGGTTTCTCCTCATTGATTTACCAGTCTGTAGGATTCTGACAGGTGTGCACGTTTGTGTCTGAGTATTTTCTTGGTGTTCCTTTCTGTGTGCTCCTTAATAAAAAAAAAAACAAAACAAAACAAAACAAAACAAAAACCAACAAAGTATTTTTCAAGCAGGTAAAAATGCTGCTGTAGAATGCAGTTTGAAATGGTTTTTACCAGGAATTCTATAACTTAAACTGTAATAAAAAATGAATTTTGACTATTTTCCCTTTGCGGGGCAAAAATATCCTTATAGGCACCTAACAGCATTTCTGCTATTGCAGACACCTTGTTTTCCTTCATCTTGCTCTCTTAGTGTGGTATGTTATAATTATTTTACTGTACCTCTTAAGCTGGCAATGGTGTGCTGAGAACGATTTTGTAACCCTTACTAGGGAATTGATAATGGAAAATATTTAAGGTAGATAGAATGGTCACATACGGATGGTCTGGTCTCATATTCCTATTGGGGTTTATTATTGTTACTATTTTTATTTTAAATAATTTGGCGGAAGTCCCACTGGCTCTCATTGAGGACCTCAACTATCCCAGCATCTGTTTGTAGAGCAACATAGTAGGGTGCAAGTGTTCCAGATGTTTCTAGCATGACAGGCGACAGCTCTTTGATGCATGAGCTGGATGGACAGGTTACAGGACTTATGCCATGGGCTGGCTAAGAGCTAGTCTATCTAAAGTAGAAAAAGATCAATATGGTTGGATAGGTAGACTATGATATGGATGAGAAAATGGCTAGACCACTGTGTTCAGTGAATTGCGGCTTAGACTTCACTGGTGTCCAGTCTAGTGGTGTTCCTTAGAGATTGTTACTGAACTTTAATATTATAGAATCATAGAATCATAGAATAGTTAGGGTTGGAATGGACCTTAAGATCATCTAGTTCCAACCTCCCTGCCATGGGCAGGGACATCTTGTACTAAACCATGCCACCCAAGGCTCTGTCCAACCTGGCCTTGAACACCGCCAGCGATGGAGCATTCACAACTTCCCTGGGCAACCCGTTCCAGTTCCTCGCCACCCTCACAGTAAAGAATTTCTTCCTCATATCCAATCTAAACTTTCCCTCTTTAAGTTTGAACCCATTACCCCTTGTCCTATCACTACAATCCCTAATGAAGAGTCCCTCCCCAGCATCCCTATAGGGTTGCTTGTCTTCAACATTTCTCTGGGCAATGGAAGGGAGTGAACCTTCAGCAAGTTCATTGACAGCACCAAACAGGAGAAACGTTCAATGTGCTGAAGGGTAGGGGTGCCCTCAAAAAGTACCTGAAGAAGCTAGAGGCACAGGTGGCAGTAAGATGAAACGGTAGGGAAACACTACTCTATGACTGTTCATACGGGTTCTGCTTTGACAATGGTCACTTATTTGTATGAATGATAGAATTTATTTGTTAAGATTTATATAACAAACCCCAACACAACCAAAACATATGTCGTCCAGTAAACTGGAAGATGTAGCAGCCTTTTGAGTATGGAGCTTCACATGCTAATAAGATACTCACTGTCTCTTTTGCTTAGCTAACTCAAAAGGGAAAGCAACATGTTAGCCAAATCAACTTTAGGGATAATTTTCCCCAAATGTAATAGTTACATCTGGAAATATTCTAGCTTTTTAGAAAGGAAAAGCACACAATAAATAGCATAACCATCTGCTTATCTAAAAAGCTCTTAGTGCACAGATGAGCTCAAAGCACAGGCTTTCTGTTTGTTTTGGGGTTTTTTTTTTATGATTTAAAAGGTGCAAACAACTTTTTGCTAACACTGTAATATGCATATAGGTATGTGTTTTCTTAGATAAATAACATCATCTTAAACCCTAAAATTCTTGCTTATTTCTTTGTTTGATCATCGTACCTCTTCATAGATGCAATAAAACATAAGAATTGCCTGACTTCCTGGGAATTGAATATTCCCTGCCATTTTCAAAAGTTGGCATACCCTAAAAAATATTTAGACTGAATCCAGATATACCTGAAGGACTTTTGCATACCTGCCTCCTTACTACTATCTTATAGTAGCTGCTAAAGGAAAATCTGACAGCCTGTCACTTAAAGAAGAGTGTGGGAGGATAAGACAGAAAACAAAAGCCATGTAACTCAAAACTAAAATTAGAAATTAAGTCACAAGCCATCTTTAATAACAAAAAGTAAAAAAAAAGAAACAAACAAAAATGCCTTTTAGAGACCTTAGAAAGACATTAAAAGGTAAATTGTAGAGATTAACTTGAGATACAAACACTAATTTTCTTTCCTCTGTGACTGTTCTTAACTGACACGAGACCTCTGATCCATCCTCTGAGCTTTCAAAAGTACACGTGGCAACAGTGTAAATATAGGAAAACATCATCTTCTGATACTGCTTTCTTCAATGCTGTCTACACTTCCAGTTTTTAAATTAAACTTTGAGCACATTCCAGTCAACAGGCCAGCTCAATTCAACCTTACAGCTTTCAAAAACTTCCTTCCAGCCTCAGATGCTAATTCCTACTACGCATGCTTCCTCACCAGAAAAGCTAATTATCCAATTTGCAAGTCTAAATAGTCTAAATCCCTAGCACCTGAAACTGACATGCTAAAACCCCAGTGCACACTTACCCCTATCTCGTGCAAAACAATTACAAAATAAAAAAATGCTTACTGATTTTCTTAGAAGGTCTTTTTCTTATTACTGACACAAGATTCTCAACTCGGAGCTATCAACCATCCATACAGCAGGAAGTCATATAAGAATAGTCCTTAAAATGATGTCATTGTGGGCATATTTATGGTGCCTTTTTTTTTTTTAAGCAGTGAATTTTTATTGCTTTACAAGAGACCTGAAGAGCCAGTACTCACTGAGAATTACTGCACAAGGAGCTTCTGCTAAGTAGGTGATTATACACATCTTTTCATGATTCTATATTAACTAAATGATGATTATTATGGCTCCTTTTTCATTTTCATTCTTAATTTTTCCCTTTTTTTTTTTTAGCTGAAGATGGTTCAAGTCTCAGTATGTAAAGTATAGATATGCTACTGTTGGGTCTACTTTATATACCACCAAGCTTATTGGTGGGAAAATCCTGATATCCAGGATTAGCTGCACACTGTGAATAACTTTTCAGTGGCAGCAGGATAGGATTTTTAATTCTAGGTTTTAATGAGTTTATGTAAGTTATCAGCTGAACACTTTGTTTAGAAATACATTATTCTCATATGAAATGTCATTATTCTATATCCTCTTCTTTTTCTCAGGTTCTCATAAACCAATTCTGCAAATAATTAGTATTCTTTCTTAAAGGATTCATTTTAAAATAGACTCACACAAAGCTTTCAAACCTTAATGTTTCAGTTATTTTCCTTTCCACATGTGAATCACATGTGATTGTTAACGCAGTGTCCACTGCTAAACAAGTTAGGCTTCTCTGTGGCTTACTTGTAGGATTTCAACTGCAGGGAGGAGAGAAGAGAAATGGTAAATAACAAGAACCTAAAATTTACTGAAGGTCTTGCCACAGTTTTGGGGAAAGACTGGCCTAAAACCTGTTATTGACTTCAGGACATTAGAGAAATAAGAACAAGCATGCTCAGAAAATGTCAGATCCTATACAGTTCTAAGGGTTGATTTTTGAATCTCAAGCTCACTAGCCATCATCCAGTAGTGCCTGCGGCACTGAGTCTGAAAAAAGTGACTGCTTGCTGGTTATGAGATAGTAATTTTATTATTATTATTATTATATCTATTATTCTGTATGTATTAGGCTACAATATTTGGTGCTTTACAGTGCTACTCATCTTGAAATAGTTACGGATCCATTGTAGAGCTCTTAAGGCCTGTATAATCCAAGGTCTTTCTATGTAGGTATGTTATTCTGTCTCAGAAATGCTCATTGACTCAGTTTTACTATGGGATATCCAAACTCACCAGATTTCTTTCCCTCATCTATCCCATTGTAAGTGCAAGATTTATCTACTTCCAATTACTAAAAGTATAGTCATAGTAAAGATAACAGTAAAAAATGATTGTTAGTATGAATATTGATCCACACCCTTCACACTAAAAATTATTGCCTTTACTGCATTCATAGACAATAAGAGCTTCTGTTCAAGGGCCCAGGAAGGCTTGATGAATTCATGACAAATGCTGTACAAAGTTATACCCAATGCAGCATAAAAAGTCATGTAGTATGTTCTGCTGTAGGAGACACTACTGGGAAGACAGCAAGAGAAATGTGATACAGATAAGAATCTGCACAGGAGATATTTCACTCCTGTCATCCTAGTTTATGTGCGTGTATGTGTGTATGTACAAATAAACAAGTAGGTGCAGAATACCATCTGAACATTCCCATCATCCTCTGAGCTGTCTAGATGCCAGCCAACTGTAGATATAGAAACCATATTGCCAATAAAGAGCAGAAATAAATCCGTATGAGGAAGAAAGTATGCTAACTGGGTCCAAATCCAGCTCCAGTATACAGGTTCAGAATCATTAACTGGCTTACATGTGGTTGCCTTAACATATCTACATCTGCCTGTCTGCATCTTTCTGCAGGGAGATGCTCTAATAACAGCCTAGCTCTGACTTACTCTGTAAGAATCATTATACTATCAGAGGTTAAATTAAAAAAAGCAACTTTTCAGGGGAACACGCATTAGTATTTTGTGAGTTAACTATATTAACAGCATCTAATAACACTGCAAATTGCTGAAGTGGACCTTCTGTTACAAATCACTTGTTTCTTCAAGTGGTGCACTGTTTTCTAATTAATTGCTTATGTAAGACTTATAGAAACTAAGGGCTAGAAATTGCTGAAAATTATGGGAGAGTAGTTGAGCACTTCAAACCAGATACGAAAAAGGTTAAATTCTGCCTTTGAGCAGTACTCATGTTAGGCAGACTACAGCCTGAAAACATTTGCTTTATGAAATAAACTTCAGCTATTTTTACTCTGCACAGTGCATGGAAAGCCAGGCAATTTACCACAGTAGAGTAGATGCTTGTTTTGTTTTGTCATTATTATTGTTATAAATAAAAAGAATGAAGAATAAGTGATCCCAGCCAATGGAGAAATATTATTGCTATAAATGAAAAGCTCTTAAATACTGAACAAATTAAGAAATCAAATAAAGAGAGATTATTACTTAAAAAGATCTCAAAAAAAAAAAAAAAAGAATAAAGGAAGGATTCTTTTAATAGTAATTTAAAAAGAAGTCTGAAAGAATAAAATGCATTATGGACTGAGCTTTCTTTGTTCCTACACCATGGTGGGTGTCCTGCTGTTTGGGGCCAGAGAAAGGGTACTGTAAGTTAAATATCCAGCTGCCCCTCAAAGAAGGCAGAGCTCAGTGGTGTGGCAAGAAGCACTCATCTCATCCTCCTCGTTGGTAATTAGGTCACAGTTCACGAGAAATGCCTTGCTCTGAGCAGCACCGTCCATAGTGAATGCAGATGCACATTCCTACAGCAGCAGAGGGCACATGGCAGCAAGTTGTTACAAGTCTTATCCTATAAAATCATAGGTGGCATGAATTAGGCATGCTTGTTTGTGGGGAGGGCAAGGGAGGAGAAGTCTACTTTCTGCATCATGGGGATAAGTTTATGCATATATTCTATATATATATGTATGAAAAAACCTTGGTTGTGTTTTCTAGCACTACAGGAACACAGTTTGGACTATTTCTCAAATACAGGGAGAGAGATATGTTCTCTCTGCATGCACTGTTTTTCCACTAAGTAAGGCTAGAGAACAAAAGCAGAGATTATATAGCTTAGTGACGTCAGGCTGTCTGAAGACTATGTGTTTTTCTGAATAAACTGCTTGCCTGGAAGTTTGCTTTGCTGACAGTAAGTTAAGCTAGATGATTGATATAAAAAAGCCAAACCTAGTGCTCAAAGAGTTAGCCATAAGGAACACAGTTCCAGACTGCAGCACCCTAAATCTTTATGAGATTTGCCTGAAGTGTGTAAGAGGAATAAAAAATTTCCCAAATATTCCAGGACGACACATAAGGCAATTCTGATAGAGGCTCCCAAGCAGTTGGCATCCTTTCCCCCTAACCTGTTTTACAAATTGTACATGAAGGGTCCATTGGATCAATCAGGTTGCTTGGCTGATATCCCAGGGCAGACAATTGGCACTAAGTAGGAAAGACAAATTCTGCTTGTTCAGTATGTGACAGGATTTTTATCACCAGCTTTCACAGGTGATGGCACTTGCTCATTCAGTTTCATTGAAATGACTTCTTTTTATTCATGTTCTTCTTAGTAGAGGTTTCTGGGTGAGATGCTTTACAGCTATTGTATCAACTCCATATATATGTATGCATATATAAAATATTTATATATCTTCCTAATGAAAATTTTGGACAGTTACATGACATTCACTGGAGTTTGTCAGGTATGGTGGGATTACCGTATGAGCAAAGAGAAAAAACAATCAGCCTTAGTCTAGGTCAATAGATTTGGTGTGTCTCTTTTCTACTCATTCTAAGCTTCCAAGTTTTGGCTTCAATATTAGCTCCCTCCTTGATTGCTCTCTTTTAATTTCAATTGGCACTTCTTATAAAGGACATTAATATTACTATTCTACTATATATTAACATCCACTTGTAGGAAGCAGCTGCTAAAGTAGTATTTTAATTTTCTTTTTAAAAAGATTAAATACTTAGACTTTTAAAAGAATTATTTTTTAAGTACAAAACATTGAAAAGTCAAATATTTCAAAAATTTAAATGACATAACTGAATATATTTTTTATTTCTGTTGGGTTTTTTAAATTGTCTTGATAAGAAAATAAAGAAAAAAGTCACAAAATATTAAAAAAGTTATTGCAGGATTATATGAATGTAAAATATAAAAAATAATTATTTTCTTTCAGTTTATGTGTGAAGTCTTAACATACATCTATACTTCATTATTTTCCTTCTGAGACTTTTGTCTCATTTCAGTAATAGATTCTCTAACTCTGAGATTTTGCATTTGTTTTTCCATTTCACTCATAATTTTTCACTCTTTTACCATTTCTTTGAATAATTTTTTCTTTTTTTTTTTTTGGGGGGGGAGAATGATTACTATGTACAGATTTTATTATTTAGGTTTTGACCAGCACTGCCATATCTAGTGTTGAGGGGTGGAAGGTTCTAGGTTCTTATCCCTTCCCAGCTCCCCACAAGGCACCTTTGAAGATCTACATGAAATGCAGAAAAAAAATCTCCTTCTGTTTCAAAAAGCAGATATTTGAAACAGTCATAGAGTGCTGTAGCTCCACAGAATCACAGAATGATGCAGTTGAAGAGGCCTCTGGATATTACCAGATCCAAACTCCCTGCTCAAGCAGACACACAGTTTCTTGGTTGCCCTAGACAATGTCCAGATGTCTTCTCAATATTTCAGAACCTCTCTGACCAATCTGTGTGCGTGCTCACTCACCCTCATAGTAAAAAAAAAAAATGTTTCCTTCTCCAGACAAACAAGTCCCAGCTCTTTCAGCCTCTCCTCATAGGATTAATGCTTCAGTCCCTCCATCACCTTTCTGGTGCTTTTCTGGTTTCTGTCCAGCAGCTCCATATCTTTCTTGTACTGGGGAGACCAGAGCTGGACACAGCACTCCAGGTGTGGCCTCAACAGTGCTGATTAGAGGAGAAGCATCACCTCCCTCTCCCTGTTACTAATATTTTGCCTTGTGCATCCCAGGATACTGTTTGGCTTTTTTGCCACCAGGTCACATTTTTGCCTCATTTTCAACTTGGTGTCCACCAGGAAGCCCAGTTCTTTTCCCACAGAGCTGCTTTTCTGCTAGTCAGGCTCCAGCATATACTGATGCTGCAAGCACCACTCCTCAGCATACACTGGGAAGTTTGTTTCTCTGCAGGTGCTGGATTTGTTACTTCCCTGTGCTGAAATGCACAAGACTCCTGTCAGCAATTGTCTCCAGCCTGTTGAGGTGCCCTAGGGTGGCAGCACAATCCTTTGGCATATCAGCCACTACTCCCAGTTTTGTGTCATCCACAAACTTGCTGAGGGCGCATTCTGATCCATCATCCTGATCGTTAATGCAGATATTGAAGAGGTCTGGACCCAATGTTGATCCCTGGAATACATCACTAGTTACTGGCCTCCAAGTAGACTTTGCGCCACTGATTACCAGCTCCTTGCCTCAGATGTTCAGCCAGTTTTCAATCTACATCTCTCTGCTCATCCAGCCCATACTTCATCAGCTCCTCAGTGTGGATCTTACTGCAGGTGGAGTCAAAAGCTTTCCTGATGCCAAGGTATGCAGAAGGCTATCTTGTTTGTCAAGTATGGCTTCCCCTTGGTGAATCCTTGCTGACTACTCATAATTACCTTCTTGTTCTTCACGTATGTTATGGTTTAAACCCAGCCCATAACTAAGTGCCATGCAGACGTTCACTCAAACCCCTCCATTCCTACCCCCCTAGACAGGATGGGGATGAGAATCGAAAGCACTTAAAACCCACAGGTTGAGAAAAGAACTGTTTCATAATTCAAGAGCAATATAGTATTACTATTAATAATGATAAGAGAAATAACAAGGTGGGAGAATATAAAAACCAAAATGGGAAAGGGAAAAAAACCCAATAAACCCAAGTGATGAACAACGCAATTGCTCAGCACCCGATGACTGATACCCAGAACTATCCAAGCAGCGATCTGGGCCTTCCAGGTAACTGCCCACAGTTTATATACTGGGCATGATGTGCTGTGGTATGGAATACCTCTTTGTCTAGTTTGGGCCAGGTGTCCTGTCTCTGCTTCCCCCCAGCTTCCTGTGCCCCTCCTCACTGGTGGAGCACAAGAGACTGAAAAGTCCTTGATCGGGGTATGTGTTACTTTACAACAGCTAAAACATCAGTGTGCTATTATCATTATTCTCAGACTAAATCCAAAGTCTGCACCAGCTACAAGGAAGAAAATTATTCTACCACAGCTGAAAACAGGCCAATTGTCTTTTAGTTGGAGACATAAAGAAAATTTAGTTTAAAATATATTTATATATTTAAATATGCAAACAATGGCTATTAAGCTGAGCAGCTGATGTCATTATGAGCATGTTATTGTAAAATTAAACTTACATTCTAAAATAGTTGTCTATATTTACACAAAAAGAGTCTTAGACTGCTCAAGAGAACACAAAGTGAAAAGCTATCCCAGAAAACTATCACTCTTGTTCTAACTCATACTCGCTAGGCTGAAATCTCCCACTGAAGCCAATCAGTCAGAATTGTTCTCATATGAGAACTAAATGAACACTGAATATGGACCTCAATTTTAGGTGCAATATAACTTTGGAAAAGATACAGGTCTGCTTGCAACCTGCTGTTGTCAGCATAAAACACAGACACTGGAATGAAAACAACTGACCAAACTGATTTGCCTTTCATTTCTTGTACAGAAATTTGCATAAGGAAGTGATGGAAATCCCTGAAACCAGCTGTGCTACCAGACTGCGTTGTGGTTGTTTACTGCTGTAATACAAATGACAAATTAATGTAGTCCCTCAGAGAAGCATAGTGAAATATACCTAAAATACAGGCACCACTTTCTCTACCCTTGCAAGGTGAAACCCTGAAATGAACAACAACAACAACAAAAAACCAACAGGAAAAGCAACAGCTTTTTGCCTTCTTTTGATAAATTTACTCATCTCCAGTGAAGATGGGAGCTCACTTGTCACAAGAGACTGAGCTGGCTCCCTCACAAACACCCTCCTATGATTCTTCTGATACACTGTAGTTTCACAACACAAGGTTGAGCCTAAGTGATATGTCTGAGTTCTATATTACTTTTCTTCTAGAGTTCCAATGTGATTGCATCTCTTTGCTGGGATTTATCATTATGAGTTTTTTATACACGTTCTGAGAGGTGTAATTTCCTGAGTCAGTGTAGGATGTGTCCCCTAATTGAAGAACTTCCCAATTGGACAAAGCAGAAATTAGTATTTTAATAATCGTGTAAAGCTCAACTGAATAGCTGCATGGCAGTATGGCAGCAAACAGTTACTCAAGTGTTACCTGAGCAAGCTTTGTCTGGATAACAAATAGGCTGTTATTGTCTATTTGGTTGGTTGGTAAGGCTGTATTTTTCTAGACAGGTCCATCATTTCTTCATTGACCTACACACAGATATGGTGTTATATATAGTAATAGTGATCACCAGTAGGACTGCATAGATGCAAAGAGATTCATCAGTACATGAATTTTACAGTCTGGCTTGATTTTAATGGTTGATTTAGGTTGTCCTATTTTCAATGTAATATCAGAATTTCAAAGACCAGATTTCTGTAGTTGAAATGTATGCCAGAAATCGTGACCACAGAAGCAGGGATATATAGCAGAAGTTGGCAGCTCTAATCCTGCTTATTTCAGGAATTCAGAAAGCTTAGTACTAGTGTGCATAGGATGAATAGCTCACCTTAATGCAGAGTTAATTGTAAGTACCTTCTGCTTAAAAAATGGCATACGGTCACTAACCTTACAAGAAATAATAAGAAAGGCTACATTAAATAAATAAATAAAAAAAAGGTGTGGTAGGCACATATGATATGTCTTACTTATATTCTTCATTTAATACTTCTGCTTCCCTACACTCCATCCTTGTCTTCCCAGCACATACTGAAGAGACTGGCATGTGTTGTATATAGCAGATGGACATGCCACGGCATACACAGATTCTCAGTGCAGCTCTGGCACACACATTTTCTGCTGAATTTGCTAGCTATCAAGGACTCCAACAGCAGCTGTTTCACGGAAAATGTTGTTCACTGTCATCGTATTAAAAATAATTAGGCCAGGATGAATCAATGAAACCAAATAAATGAAACAACCTTAAATCAATCTGGATTAATATTTTTAATATGTATTTCTACACTTTGGGTTTTGTTTTAACTGGAAGGTATTTATTTAAAATAAGAATTTCATTTCTCATCCTGAGTTCTCTACTAAGGCACTCACCCAGCAACTTGGGCTCTTTTGAAATAGCTGTTATAGACCTGGTAGGTTTTTGGTAGGTTTTTGGTAGGTTTTGCCCATATTGATAGGGCAGTTTCAAGCAAACAGTATCTGCAGATTCCACTGGTAGATGCAAAGAACTTTCCAAATTGCTATATCTTGGTTGTTCTCAGTCCTTTTTGGGATGTGGGTTTGTTTGGGGTTTTTTTAGTTCTTTAGCGTAGGCTAGCCCCAAGTCATTCACTTTGGTAGACCTTATATTCCTTTCTTGGCTGTATAAGATGTACCAATTTTAAATCTCATACTTTGATTTTTCATGGCATTGTTAATACTATCACAAGCATAATGTTTGCTCATATACATACTTACCTAAAAATAGGTATACACTCAAAGGTATATTTGATTTATCCCATTATTTCTCCTATCCAACTAGCTGGCTAGTATGGCACAGAATGAAAAGTCTTTTTTCTTAAAGAGTATTAAACTATTTTGTTATTTCTAATGTTATCTGAATGGTGGAAAGAATGAAATGTGGAGAGAACAAGAAGGAATTCTATCTCTTCCCATCATGTTTTTCCTCCATACCTACTTGTCATAGTTTAAGCCTCTCAGTGACGCAGTTTTCTCGCTCACTTACTCCCCTCTCTTTCTTCCCCCCAGTCCTGGAGGGATGGGAAGGAGAATCGAAAGAATGCAACTCCCACAGGTTGAGATAAGAACAGTTTAGTAACTAAGGTATAACACAAACCACTACTGCTACCACCAGTAATAATAATAAGAGAAATACAAGGGAAAAGAATACAATCGCTCACCACCTATACCAGCCTGACCAAGCAGTGCTCTCTTTTACCTCCGGGGCATGACGTGCTGTGGTATGGAATAACCTCTTTGGTCAGTTTGGGTCAGGTGTCCTGTCTCTGCTTCCTCACGGCTTCCCCTCCTCCCTGGCAGACCATGAGACTCAGAAAGTCCTTGGTCAGACCAAAACATTACCAAGCAGTAACTGAAAACACTTGTGTTATCAGTGCTGCTCCCAGGCCGAAAATCAAAAACACAGTGCTGCACCAGCTACCAAGAAGGAGAAAAATGACTGCTACTGCTGAACCCATGACACTACTGTAACTGCCATCTAGTTTTCTCTGAATAGATTTTAACTTTTGTTTGGTGATAGATAAAGGTGATGCCTGATTTGAAGATTCCAATAGTAAATGCAATATACGCTTGTGTGTCTAAGCTTGCAATTCATTCCCATTGTAATTTTTCACTTGCAACATGTCAGGTTTTGACCCTCAGTTTGAGACTACGATATTGATAATTGTCCAGATAATTGCCAGTAACGTAGGGTCTTCCTGTCAGTAACTGATAATAAGGAACATGTTCGTGGCTCTTTCTTTAAGCCTTAATTTTTTTGTGTGTGATTTAATAAAAATGTACTATATGAGATTGCTCTTACACTTGTTGATTAATACCTCTTCATTAACCAAATACATTTTAGTGCTAATTTCATACCAAATACCAATAGCTCAAAAGCGTACAAGGAAAATGACAATGCAATTACCTTGAATTTTGGGCTAAAGGTAAGCATTTCAGCATTCCAGCGTTAAAGTTATTGTTATTAGTAACTGTCATTTCTGTTGTTGCTCAGGGGTCTTTCTTTGTCTTCTCTAGTTAACACCATTGCAGGTTTATTGGAGAAATACTGATTTCCTTATAGGGGAAAGAGTATTTACTGCAACTGATATTCTCTTCTGCTTTCACATGGTAGGATTTTGCTTGTAGCTCTTATTTGAAGTTGACCTATTGACTTCACCTTTATTTATGCACAGCATATGCTGTTACTTACATTAAGATCTGCTAGGAAGTCTTGTTCTTTTTCACATGAATAAGCAAATGTAAAATCCCACTGCGTAGATTTGCCTTTGTGGAGTCTACTTGTACCTTAATTCTGCACATACAGGTATCTTAAGATTTGACCTGATATTTTTTTTTATGTTGAGGATGCTTTTGTATCACATATATTTTCCCTTATGGAATACATATATTCAATGTTTGTTTTTTTACAAAAGCAAGTGAGTAAGAACCAGCTTATTGATTTACATTAGGACATTCATTATGAAAACTAATCTCTAAGCTGTACAAGCTATCTATGTATTTTAGATCTATACTTCACTTGTAATCACAAATTTGTTCCTTTTTACATGACTCTCCACTTAAAAGATTTGCCAATATTTTGCCATCTTGTTCACCTCTACCTTGTGTGAAATTATAGGCTGCTATATTATTAGCTAATTTTTTTGTAATATTAAGGTTATTTGCTCTGATTACAAGGCTGCCTGTATATAAAGTTATACAAAAGAAATTGCATTGATTTTGCACTAGCAGAATGAGTTACTTCTCACCTAAATTAACACAATCATTAAAAATGCATTAGCAGAAAGAACAAAAGGTGAAAGTGGCTAGTTAGTGAGACTTACTATGGCAATGATTTGGTCTGCAGACCTAAATCTGATCTGACTGAATAGCTAGATTTTAAAGAGGCAAGAGAAAGAAACTGCATGCAGGCTGGAAGATAAAAATGAATTATCACTTGCTGAAAACAAACTAAACTCTGTAGTTAATAAGACATCATTATCCAGATCACTTTGATTTATACTGTATTTATATACCAAAGTTTTGGGTTGTTTTTTTTATTCTCCTTTATTTTTTACAGAACTAAGAACAGCACCACAGATGAGGCAACTCACTCACACTTTGTCAGTTTGCTTCTTAAAAATATTTTTCTGTTTCTGGGTTGTGCAACAACGTTTCAGGCACCATTGCAATGGTACTAGTAATCACAATTGCCGCAGCCTTGCAGTGTTAACTACGTTACCCGGTGTACAACTAAACCACTGATGCAGTTCCCTAAGAATATATTCAGAGTTTAAAGAGGCTTTGTCAGGAAGATTTATGCCTTGTGACAGAGTACACCATCTTTCCTTAGAAGTTCTGTAAGCATAACTAAGCGCAGAAGCATTAAAGACAGAAAAATACAGCTAGATGGCCCCAAGTGCAATAACAGCTACATCTCTCAGAAAATAAATTACCCACATGACATGGCAGACTACAGGAAATGAATAGGAGAAAACATATATCAGTAAATCAACAGAAGTTCAAAAGGCATTATGCTGCATGTCTAGCAGAAAGGAAATTCAGAATAGTAGCTGACACACTATCTTTTACTCACTCTCATTGCCAGCTGGTGCCAGGGTGATCTTTATTTGACATTATATTGTTTGTTTTTTGTTGTGTTTTTTAACAGGAAAGCAGTTCATCTTGTGGCAGGAGAATGACTTAGTAAAAAGGTAAATATTATTAAGTATAAGACAGTGTAGCAGTTTTACTTAGCTCTGCAAGGGTTTCTCACTTGACCTTGGACAAATGCCTTTACTCTTCCATGTCTCACAGTGTTCATCAAAATTCCTATTTGTGATCTGTGGATGATTATGATAAGCTAATATTGTCATGACTGTGAATATCATCCACAGTTAAGTTTACTTTCAATAAGGGTGTGTTTACTGCCTAGGGTTTTATTTTTTCTTTGCTAATTTGTAAGTTTATAATTAAAAGTTTGCAATTTGTTCATTTGTGATTCAAAATTTTCTCAAAAAGTTGTGTTAATTAACTTTGGAGAATATCTATTGAACTACAATTTTAATTTGGAAGTTTTTGGCTGTTTTATCTCATAGTGACCTAAGCAGTCCTTGATTGATCAGTTTTTTGTGAAGTATATTCTTTCTCTTCGTCTAGACTATTTACAACCATTATCTTGTCTATAACTTCAAGAAGGATGCTACAAATTTCATCTTTCTTGCTTATGGTAAAAAATTTATGGTACCAAATAGATATATTTGTAACCTGCAAGAATATTGCCACTCTTTCTATTTGAAACTAAAACATTTGCTGCAACTTTTCAATGAAAAGCACGGATAATGGCTTTACTGAATTGATGGAGATATAAAAAAAAAAATTAATCATTGATGTAATTCAAAATAACTATGCAAAATAGTCCAGAAAAACAAAACAACATTTTCAACAGAAAATATTCTAAGAATAATGGTAAACTTCTTATACAGAATGATCATTTAAGATTAAAAAAAAACCTCAAACACACAAAATACACAAAAATCCTTGTTCTGAAAATTAGCCATTTCAGTCATGTCTGCAGAAATGATTTAAAACTATCAGCGAATGATCAATCCCCAACAGACTAAGGAAATTTTTCTGCAGTTTGCTAATGCCAAATCCTTAATAAGGAGTGCCTGGGAACTTGTGGCTGTTTCACTACATACCTTGATAATCCTATCACCTATACAAGGACAAAAGAAATAAATTTAATCATAGAATCATAGAATCATCTAGGTTGGAAAAGAACTTTAAGATCATCAAGTCCAACAGTTACCCCAGGACTGCCAAGTCGACCACTAAACCGTGTCACTAAGGTCCTCATCTACACTGCTTTTGAACATTTCAGGGGGCAGTGATTCCACCACTTCCCAGAAAGCCTGTTCCAATGTCTGATCACCCTTTCAGTGAAGATTTTTTTCCTAATACTTAGTCTAACCCGCCCCTGGTGCAGCTTGAGGCCTTTCCCCTTGTCTTATCACTTGTCATTCAGGAGAAGAGATCAAACACCTCCTCACTCCGTCCTCCTTTCAGGAAGCTGTACAGAGCAATAAAGGTCTCCCCTGAGCATCCTTTTCTTCCAGCTAAAAAACCCCAGTTCCTTCAGCTGCTCCTTGTAAGACTTGTGCTCTAGACCCTTCACCAGCTTTGTTTCTTTTTTCTGGACAATGTCTTTCTTGTCATGATAGGCCCAAAACTGAACACAGTTTTGGAGATGTGGCTTCACTAGTGCTGAGTGGAAGGGGGATGACCACTTCCAGGGCCCTGCTGGCCACACTAGTTCTAATACAAGATGGGATGATTTTGGCCCTCTTGGTCACCTGGGCTCACTGACATCTCATATTCAGCTGGCTGTTGATCAATATCCTGCATTCCAGCCATACTTTCCCAAGCCAATAGTGTTATATGGGGTTGTTGTGACCAAGGTGCAAGACCTGGAAATTTGCCCTGTTGAGCATCATACAATTGGCCACAGCCCATCAATCCAGCCTCTCCCAAACCCTCTATAGAGCCTTCCTACCCTCCAGCAGAACAGCATTCCCACTTGACTTGGTGTTGTCTTCAGACTTATTGAGGGTGCACTAGGTCCTTTTATCCAGATTGATAGAGATATGAAACAGAACTGGCCCCAATACTGAGCCCTAGGTGACATCACTAGGGGTTGATCACCAATTAGTAATGGTACCGTCTAATCAGAAACTAGCTGTACCAGTTGAGAGTATGTGCTAAAGCTACCAATAATTTAAATTTTGATCTCTAGGTTAGAATATTATAATATTTGATTCTATGATTTTTCTAAGAATACGTGGCAGATACTCTGACTTTGGAAAAATAGTATTGTCAGAATTTTCCTCTCACTAAGTGGCCTCAGCATGTCAGTTGTATCCTGAAGGGAGCACACTGTCTCCTTGTCAAGCATCAAATTGATTTTCAAATTGCTTTGATGGCTTATAAGGCAGTGCAGTTTGAGAAGTATGTATTTATCAGAATTGCTTTCTCTGCATGAGCCCAGTCTCCCTTTGAGATCATAAAAAGCAAGTAAATTGGCAATTCTGGAATGCACAGGAAGGTAAAATCTTGGGAACACATATTTAGCTGGTTTACAACTCAAATATGCAATTGATTCTCTGACCAGGGTCTGTAATGTGACTTGATCCATTCATATTTATATAACATTTCAGACTCCTGTAAATAATGAACAATATTTCTTTGCCCTTATATTTGTGTGATGATCTGTAGCAGATGGAAGGAATCTTGATTGAAGGATGCCTTATAGCTGAAAAGGAAAAGACTGGTTGCTGCACGTGTCAGAACTTTCATGCTTAAAGTTGACCTATGACTCTGCAGAGGACATGATATCATGTCAGCTGGAAAGCTATGACTAGTGTGTATGCCATAGAATCCTTTATATATGTTCAAAACTTTGTATTTGCAGGTGCTGAGCCTAGAGCAAAAGATGACCCTGTTCTAAAAAAAAATCTTTTTGTGGTACCCTTTGACTCACAGGCTTAATGTCGAAGTCAGTACATTTACCTCTTAAACACTTTTAAGTTAGAGACTGAGCAAATAAAAAGCCTTTCCTGCTTCAAAAAATACCCAGATGAAAGTCTTCATTATTATTTAATTTTAATACCACAGCAACAGCTGAACACCTGCTTGCCTTGACTCCATTGTGTTAGGTGTTGCTCATATAATAAATGATAAAACCTAAATTTCTCAGTTTCTGAGAGAATTTCCAAAAACTAAAGGTGTTTTCCTAGCATATTTATACTTTTCAATGTGAAAAGAGTGTAAAAACTGAATCTGCCAAGTCTTCTATTAAAAGTCATTTAATCTCAGTTTTAGGTATAAGACCCCCAGATTCTGTCAGTGCTAATAATGAAATTCTGTGGCCAGTATTACTTTTCATTCACCTCTGTCTGTTGCTGATCACAAATACTTAATATATTTTGACAAAAAAAATATGCCTATCAACTGAATAGGTTTAGGAAACGATAATGTGACAGCAACTATCCCCACTTTCTAACAGATATTTGTAAAATTAAGAGAGTGAACTTAGACATGAGTGGATGATGTCTGTTGCCTAAAGGAGTTTAGAGTGAGTTAGAAATGTGAAAATAAAACCAGAAATAAAGCTGTGTTTGGCTAGATATGTGTTTGAATTTTTTTCCCATATTGTGATGCATCTCTTTTGTACTTTAATTTTCATGTTGCTATAATTTGGGTGGTCTCCAAAATACGCAAAATAAGATGCATCTTTTAGTCCTTTTTAGAAGTGGTCTTTTGTCTGTGTGTGGTTTTGATAAAATATAATTTTTCAAAATTCAAGGATTTTTTAAAACGTTTATCCTAACTACACTAACACTTTGGTTAATTATTTGAAACTAACGCTGACCAGTTGTAAATCATTGGAACCATGTGTTTTAAGGCAGCCTAGAAATCTCTTTCTATAGAAAATATGTCATGTTATTTTATAATATGCCAAGCAAAATTTGTGAAAGCAAGGAGAATGTCAGTAAAAGTTATCTCTTTGTAGATAAGTGAGAGTTAAGCAGTGACAACTGCATAAAGTAGAAAAGGCTTTCACATGCTGGGGGAAAAAAAATAAAGAAAAAATAAAATTCAATGAAATCTAATTTAATATTTTTACAAGTCTATACGCTAGCACGTATTCTGTTTCTGACTCTCCCAAGCTGTTCAAAAGGTGTTGAGGAATACAGTTTGCATGCTTTCCTCTTACTGACTTTTCCTTCATGAAAATTTGTTGTAATCTCTGATTATGTATTTTTACAATAATTAACACAGTAAATTGTTGGACTTAGGTGATGGAGCTCAGTACTTTTCTCAAGAAATATTTTTCAAACTTATAAAGATCTTGCTGGCAATGTAAAATTACTTTTTAAATGCTTTTTTTTTTTTTAATAATAAATGCAAGTGTTCATGCTGACACTTGCAATATGACTAGCTATCTCCTTGTTGTGGTTTAAGCTGTAAATCACGCAGCCCGTTCTCTCACTTACTCCCCTCTCTTTCTTCCCCCTGCTCCCAGAGGGATGGAAAGGAGAATCAAAAGAATGCAACTCCCACAGGTTGAGATAAGAGCTGTTTAGTAACTAAAGTATAACACAAGACCACTACTGCTACCACTAATAATAATAATGACAAGAGAAATACAAGGAAAGAGAATACAACTGCTCACCACCTGATACCAAGCCCGACCAAGCAGTGCACCCCCCACCCTTCCGGGTCTCTGCTCTCTCTTTTACCTCCGGGGCATGACGTGCTGTGGTATGGAATAACCTCTTTGGTCAGTTTGGGTCAGGTGTCCTGTCTCTGCTTCCTCCCAGCTTCCCCTCCTCCCTGGCAGAGCACGAGGCTCAGAAAGTCCTTGGTCAGACCAAAACATTACCAAGCAGTAACTGAAACACTTGTGTTATCAGTGCTGCTCCCAGGCCCAAAATCAAAAACACAGCGCTGCACCAGCTACCAAGAAGCAGAAAAATGACTGCTGCTGCTGAACCCATTACACTTCTTCATTAAAATAATTTGAAGTTCTCTGAAATCTATAATGAGACAAGGCAGCTGTAATTTCAATAAAATTAGACTTTATGTTTCCTTAACAAGCTTCTTTCAGCTAAGTTTTAAAAAGTGTAATGTATTTTCATTCCAGTATAGAACATGAAAATCAATTAAAATGTCAGAAAAACATTTCAATTAGCTAAAAACAGAAATAAACATTTTAACATCTAAAGAAAAAATATGTCAGAAGTTTAAAGCTTTGTTTTCTTAACTGAATTTACTAACGTAAAATATTTTAAGATCGAGATTCATGATCTTTGTTTATGACAGACACTTCAAATTTGTCTTCAAAAAATATAAGGATTTAGCATGTATTAAGATATCTGTGTGATACTACTAATTTTACTTGATAAATACATAATTCCCCATGTCTGTATATTTATTTCTCCATGAATATGGCAGATGTAGCCCCTACAGTCATGATTCGAACCTATATATTTGTTCAAGACAATAGTAATTAGTCCCATCTGATGGATATGTGATGTTACCACATAAACAGGTTAAATGCAAACCAGACAACTTATCGTGTAATGGTAAGCACATTGACCTGGTGGGCACACAGGTGAAGTATACAGTTAACAAAGGGTAAAAATAGTCAGGTGCACTTGTAATGCTACAAAACAATTAATAAATATAAACAACATAAGCAGACTGAGTCCAGTATGTCAACTTCATTGTTTGATTTGGACAAATCATGCAATTATAACCTTGGAAAGATTATGCATCCTTTTAAAAAAGATCTTCATGGTGAGTATTCATTAATACCATTTGTGAAAATTATTCCTTTTTTTATTAAATTAAAATAGAATGTTCAATTAACATTCCTTTTAGGATCAGCAGTCACAGAAAACAAATCAGAATGAATGAATATGCACGTCTTTTGCAACACCCTAGAAAAAACAACAAAGTGTTCTGGTGTCATGGTTTAAGCCCAGCTGGTAACTCAGTATCACGCAGCCCTTGCCTCACTCCCCACCTTTCCTCCCCCCGGCCTCTTCCCCCCCACACCCCCCCCCCACCCCCCCCCTCCACCCTGCCTCCAGAGGGATGGGGAGGAAAGTCAAAAGAATGTAACTCCCACGGGTTGAGATAAGAACAGTCCCATAACTAAGATATAACACAAACCACTGCTGCAACCACAAATAATAATAGTGTTAACAGAAATAACAAGGGAAGAGAATACAACTGCTCACCACCCACCGACCAATACCCAGCCTGACCCGAGAGGTGATCAAGACTTCCGGGTAACTGCCTCCAGTTTATATAGTGGGCATGACATGCTGTGGCATGGAATACCTCCTTGGTTAGTTTGGGTCAGGTGTCCTGTCTCTGCTTCCTCCCAGCTTCTCCTCCTCACTGGCAGAACATGAGACTCAGAAAGTCCTTGGTCAGAGTAAACATTACTGAGCAGCAATTAAAAACATTGGTGTTATCAGCGCTGTTCCCAGGCTGAAAGTCAAAAACACAGCACTCCACCAGCTACTAACAAAGAGAAAAATGACTGCTACTGCTGGACCCAGGACATCTGGAGATGTTATCGCTGTACCTATGCAATTAGTTCCACTTAAAATAACTATGCTGTAGCATTTTTATTTTAGAAAAGCATAAAGAGCTCTCACCTGAGATTAATCTTCTCTTTTGATAAGAGAATGTGCAAACATATATACAGAGGAAATTTTTTATATTCCATGGTCATAAACCCAACCTCACAGATAAAGTAACATGGGATAATAAAAGGACATGCCAGAGTTAAGAGAAAATAAGTTTTTCAGTAAGACCGACAGCAATGTTCCAAGTTCCAGCATGGAGTTTCATGCCACACTGAGAGGAGACTGTACGATAAAAAGGAACCTATGCCAGTTTCTGTAGAAATCAAAATGGAGCTGTTGCCACCCAGACAACGTGACCAGGACTTCAATAAGATTGTTCAGATCTGTCTAATGTGTGCTGGGAAGGCACTAAATCGATGACTCAGTGTTGTGGTTTAAGCCACTCATGCAGTTCGCTCACTCACTCCCTCCTCTTTCTTCCCCCCCCACTTCCGGGGGGATGGGGAGGAGAATCGAAAGAATGCAACTCCCACAGGTTGAGATAAGAACAGTACAGTAACTAAGGTATAACACAACCCCACCACTGCTACCACCAATAATAATAATGACAAGGGAAATACAAGAGAAGAGAACATAACTGCTCACCACCCGATACCAAGCCCGACCCAGCAGTGAACCCCCCTCTTCCGGGTCCCTGCCCTTAGTTTTTACATCCTGGGTATGACGTGCTGTGGCATGGAATACCTCTTTGGTCAGTTTGGGTCAGGTGTCCTGTCTCTGCTTCCTCCCAGCTTCTCCTCCTCACTGGCAGAACATGAGACTCAGAAAGTTCTTGGTCAGAGTAAACATTACTGAGCAGCAACTAAAAACATTGGTGTTATCAGCGCTGTTCCCAGGCTGAAAGTCAAAAACACAGCGCTGCACCAGCTACCAAGAGGGAGAAAAATGACTGCTGCTGCTGAACCCATGATATTCAGCCATGAATGTAGGATTCAAATTTACAGACTCATTGTCCTTAGCTTCTAGACTATGGTGTGAAATCCATGCAAGATAGTGCAAAGTAATATTTTCATTAGAATGGATTATAGCTTGTGGGCTCAAAAGTTCATTTCTGCAACCTAGTTAAATATCTCATAAGATCCTTCCTCCACTTAACTAGCTCTGATTTCTGAGGAAATTAAAGATACTCAAGGTAGGTTATAATTTTGTGTGACATAAATCAGCATTGTTCCAGTAGAACTGTCCTGATTTATACCTACTGAAGTTCAGTTTCATGAAGTTCCTAGCAAGTTAGTATTTCTTAAAATTATTGAAATCTTGTGGGATTTGTATATCTATAATTTATTTTTATGAAGTATGTTTTGGGGAAGAGGTTTAGTATTGTCATCTACATTCCTTATTTATTCTGACAAAATAAAGCTCTCAAAGTTGCAAATTTCATGTCAGGTATTTAAAATATGTCTAAAACTCTTCTGATAAATTGAATTTATTAAACTTAAATAACTTAGAAAAGCTCTAAAAAGATAAATTTATGAATTAGAGGAGATCATTTCTGCATCTATTCTCTCAAGCAATTTGAAGCTCATGTGAAAAAAATATATATATTGAATTCCTGCAATTTTGCCCATTGGACATCACTGATTTATTGTTTATTCTCCTTCACCTAAAATAGGGCTTTCACCACTAGGACTTAAAAATACCATAACAAGATTTACTTCTCAAAATGTATTTCCCAAGCTGTTCCCTCACAGATATTAAAAAAATAATAATAAAAAAAATAAAAATTTGTACCTTTAGAGATGAGGCAATTTTCTACAAATGGCAACCTTTGGTGAAGAATTAAGATATTCTATTTTATCATGCCTGCTGTCATATCTGTTTTCAGTAGAACTGTAACCCATACATATATACATACTTGACTAGAATTTGGTGAATGTGTTAAAGTTGAGCCTCAGTCAATGCAACATATGCTTCTACAAAATGCCTAAAGAAAACATGCAAAAGCTCTGATTTCCAAAAACATGTATAATTCGTTCTAGGTATTTATAGTTCCATTTTTAGTGGTTGGTTCAGGGTTTTGTTTTGGGGTTGGGTTTTTTTGTTTGTTTCCTTTTTAACACATACCACAGAAATAATAGGCCAGGGAAAGGACGCAAATGGATTCCCTGGAGAAACATTGCTGGTTAACATAGTAAATTAAATTAACAGCAACCAGTACTTAGCTGAAGAGTTGCTCATTATAATGAAGATTAACCCTCGGTCTCTTGGCAGAGATTTATAGGAGAATCTGTGTACATGGGCAAAGAGTCTACACTCCAAATATCTTATTCCCAGGCTATGCTGAAGAGGAAATACAATCAGTGAAATCTAGAGAGCTGTGGATCACGAATAAAACTCATGGGCAGCACAGGCAAAGGTAGAAGAACCTCAAGTGCCCCCACTGATCAGTTCCTCAGCCCTGTTGTCCATTCAACAAAGCACTCAGATTGCTTTACTGAACTCCTCAGTATCACAGGCTAGTTAAAAGAGAAGACAATGGAGGAGTATACCAGTCTTGTTTTATCTGTTCTGACTTCTCTGGAGTATTGAAAGATTAATATTTTTCTTCTTACTGATTTTGAAAATTTTTCTCAAAAGCTTCCTCAACTATCTAGTTAATTTTCTTAAAGCTACAGCTGAAAGTGTTTTTGAAAGGAACACAAAACAAACGAAAAAATATATTTTGCAATGCATTTCAGTTAAAAACCCCACAATTTGCTGCATTTTTATTGCTTTGGATTTTTTTTTTCTTTTTGACCAGAGGAATCCAGCTCTAGATGATGCATAATCCCACTTTTCTCATTTTCTCACAGCTTTTTTTTTACAAGAGTCAAAACGCTTCTGTCCATCATTTCTAATGACAAAAAGATTTAAAGTTAAAATAATAACATAAAATATGTCAACAGAAAGATTTTCAGAAAAAGATAGTTATTATGCAGCTAGAACTGCAATTACAAGCAAGTTTGTTTCCTTAATCAGGTTTGCCTTGCCTCAGAAGGGTTAAAATACAGACATGGGTTCATAAAATAAATATAGGATATCGTTTCAAAGGAGCTGGAAGTGAATAAACCTTTTAAAATACCTAGGTTATTAATAAATATGAATAAATAATCTTCTTTTCTAAATTATTATTATTATTGTTGTTGTTCTCTCTTTGAGCTGCAATCTTTCCCAGGCTGGGACACACAGTGACAAGACATAACAAGAAGAAACCCCAGGTTCCTTTTTGCATTGTTATGCTTAGAATCATAGAAACATAGAATAGTTAGGGTTGGGAAGGACCTTAAGATCATCTAGTTCCAACCCCCCTGCCAGGAGAAGTGACACCTCCCACTAAACCATGCCACCCAAGGCTATGTCCAATCCAGCCTTGAACACCGACACTTGTTCAATGTTTCTTGATCATTACATGTGTTTGAAATCTCAAGAACAGCCCCCCAGTGTGAGATGAGAGTCTAGAAAGGGATACAACTCAGGAGGTCAGTCAGGAGGACATTACAAAACATCAGAAAGACTCACACAACATTCCATGAACATCTTCAACCTCTGAAGCAATCTAGAATTAGGAGTGTGTGGGTCTTGTTCAGTGCTCCAGAATTTCTCTTGCTGAAAGGTTTTACAGAAAAATATGAAAGAAAATATGGTATATGTTTTTAATTTTTTCTCAGTAAATTTCATGTGTCTTGTAGAAGTGTTAAAATTGATTAGTAATACATTATATTATTCTTTGAAATTATTTAATAACAAATAATAAAAGTCTTCCTGCTCCTATAAAAACCAAACAAAAAAACCTCAAAACCCCACAAAACCATCACAAAACATGTTGTTCCTGGTGTCAATTATTATACAAAGAAAAAAACCCAACGTTGTCCAAAAGGTAATAAAACTGTACTTTCCCTGCTTACTAAAAATTTTTTCCTTATGCCCTCCCCCCCAAAAAAAAACCAAAGCAACAAAACCCCAAAACATTAAGGATGCTTATGTAAGTAGGAAGAACACAGACAATTTTTGTGATAAAGGAATTATTCTTCATAAAATACAATATGCGTGTATATGTGATTCATCCCTAGCAATATATGATTATTATTTTTTCCAGCCTTAGCTGGACATTATCTGCTCATTAATTCAGATTAACAAATGGGAGATCTTCACGTTATGTTTGAGAGTGACATATCTAGGACATTTAAAAAAAAATAGTATTACAAACATTGTAGGCATATGTTAAGTGCTAAGAGGGTTGAAATTCTCCATTTCAGAGATACCATAGGTCATAAATATGCACAGAAAAATAATGAAAAGTCAGGTTTTTTCTCTGGCTAGGCACACTTTTTTTTTTTTTTGTCTTTCACCTATCACAAAATATGGAAATATTTGATGACAAAAAACAGAAGATGCAACTGTAGTTTAATGTTATCTGGTAACAAAACTTCTCTTGACTTTATTTGTTCTGGTTTCTGTGACATATATAATAAATTCATGTATAATATAATCTATTACAAAAAATATGCTGCAGCTGCATCAAGCAAATTAAAATATAGCCACAATACTTTTTGTATTCCTTGGTCTTAGTTCAGGATTTAGATGCATTCTGATATCTTAAAATGTAATTATTTTACTCATCATAGCAGCAGTTGTCTTTCAAACTTCTTGCAGCCTACTGCATCCATAGCCTTTAGTAAACAGACTTTTTTTCTGATGCAGTTTCTGAGGACAGTAAATTGAAACAGAAGAAACAAGCCGGTTTCTTTACCCAAAGAATAATCTGCTGTGGAAAAAACATCTCTTAACAGAGGAAAATGCTGAAGTTATTTAAAAATCAGGTTGGATAAAGTTAACAAATAGATACATAATCAAACTGGACACCCACAAGTTCATGGAATTGGCAGGATGCATCAACAAGGACTGAGGAATCTGGCTGATGTCATTTCATGACCACTTGCAATAAGCTTTGAATGATGATGGTGAATGGGAGGGATTCCTAATAAAGCTAGGCTCAAGGATATTATTTTTGCTTTGAGATACCTGAAAAATGCCTCAATTGGCTTATCCAGTGTGATTTTTTAATTTACTTAACAGTAAAGAGATCTTGCTTATGTTATCATTCTGGGTGGGTTTTTTGTTTGTATATGCTTTTTGTTTGCTTGTTTTGGTTTTTTTTTGGGGGGGTTGGGTTTCTTTTTTTTTTTTTTTTTTTTTGTTGGTTGGTTTGGGTTTTGATTTTTTTTTTTTTTTTTTTTTTTTGTTTTTTTAACGTTATCTTCTAATTCAGGTGGGCCAGAATGTGATACCTAATTTTGACTTGTTGCTGAATATCCTCATATCCTGAAAATAAGTGTGGATTTCATAAAACCATACAAATTCATACCAGCAAGTAAATAGCCCATTGGCACTAAACCCTGCCTTCTTCATGTTTCAATATCCTGCTGGGTGAAGAAGGTTAGCTTGTCATTGTCTGGATCATTAACTTTTTGGTGAGAGGCTTTTGAATGTTCTCATGCATAAATTTACATGGCAAGACGAACTTCTTAAGTCCATAACTAGACATTTCAGAATCTCCCAAGGACAGCATTCAGAAATCAGCATTTTGATTAGCAGATATTTTTTCAGAATGTACTTTCTAAATGGCACTTGAATACTATTACTGAGCTAAAGGAAGGATGGGTGCATGAGGTAAATAGAGAAGGAAAAGTTCTCTTTGCTTTCTTCATGAAAAGGTTCACATTCCCCAAAGACAAATTTGTTTAACATACACGGAGAAAAAGTTTGATAAGATGGCTTGCAGGCTACAGCAAACTTCCTTTATGTTGTGGTTTAAGCCCAGCTGTGAATCAGTCACACAGTCAGTTAGCTTCCCCCCCGCACCTTCCTCCCCCTGCTCTGGGAGGAATGCGGAGGAGAATCAAAAGAATGTAACTCCCACAGGCTGAGATAAGAACAGTACAGTAACTAAGGTATAACACAAACCACTGCTGCTACCACCAATAATAATAATGACAAGAGAAACAACAAGGGAAGAGAATATAGCCACTCACCACCCGTCGACTGATACCAAGCCCGACCCAGCAGTGAACCAACTCTTCTGGGTCCCTGCCCCCAATTTTTACATCCTGAACATGACATGCTGTGGTATGGAATACCTCTTTGGCTAGTTTGGTTCAGGTGTCCTGTCTCTGCTTCCTCCCAGCTTCCCCTGTTCTTCTTCCTCCCGTGGCAGAGCATGAGACTCAGAAAGTCCTTGGTCAGACTAAACATCTGAACAGTAACTAAAACCATCGGTGTTGTCAGCACTGTTTCCAGGCCGAAAGTCAAAAACACAGCGCTGCACCAGCTACTAAGAAGGAGGAAAAATGACTTACTGCTGAACTCAGGACACTGTACTTTTTAGGCATTTTTGAAAGACAAGTGTAATGAAGAGAAGAATCAAGTCATTCCACATCTATTTTGTTTGCATTCAAATACTTCTATAGAAACTCAATGCAGCTGCATAGCATCATAAATTTTCCACAGGTGTCTGGCATTTCACCTACTTTATTCTACTGCTGCTTGCTGTCTTGTAAGAAGTGCTATGTTTCTGCATCTACACACACAGTTTTTTGGCAAC
Organism: Ara ararauna; assembly: GCA_028858755.1. Lineage (NCBI taxonomy): Eukaryota > Metazoa > Chordata > Aves > Psittaciformes > Psittacidae > Ara > Ara ararauna. Next base: position 57,511,970 of record CM054377.1, on the reverse strand, counting down.
AATTAAAATTGGCATGTAGAAGTATTATGAGATGAAATCTTATAACTGACGAACTGAGACACCAGCCAAAGAAGTATACGTTTAGGTAATCCCTGGACTGAAACACTGCTGGTCTGTCAGCCTGTGAAATTATTGGCAATCTTATAGCCCGTATGTAGCAGCTGAGGGGAAGCTGTGCCAAGCAGTGGTAAGCTTCAATAGGTTTAGAAAAGCTGTCAGGGTAATTGTCAACTTTAACACTGTAAAGTGCTTAGATGCCATTGTGATAAGTGTGATAGGAGCTGTGTAAATAGAAAAGAGCCAACAGAGTCTTGGAAAAAGCATTCTGCATTTACTACCACCTGCTGATCTGAACTGCCTGCTAACAGAAAGTTTAAAACAACAAACAAGTAACACATCCTGTCAAGTCCAAAGCATTATGAGAATGACCACAGTGAATTACTGTGTTCCTTGTGCTACATCGCATCATGAAAGTGTGAGGAGGTCAAGAGGTGGCAAAAATTCCCTGGATCAGACAGCTGCAGGGCATCTCTCTGTTCCTGACACTGGGAGAGTCATGAAGCTAATGGGTCAGATGAACACTTATTGGAGGGATTTGTGCTATTGGTATCTTTCTTTATTCTGGCAAGGACAAAAAAACCCTCATATTCTCGATGTTTTTGGTAATTCAGTACACAGTCCTTCAAACTAGAAGAAAATTATTAAAGCTATTTTAAATCATGCCATGCAGTGTAAGGCTGATAGGTTTTTTAGTTTGTTGGTTGTTTTTTTAACTACAAACAAACCAACCAGACAGACACCTCTGTGATATTTTCATTGTAACAAGATGGTTGTGTGTTCATAGATGGAAAGTAAACACCACCCAAAAGCCTGGAAGTGCTAATCACAATATTAAAAAAAATATATCTGGATAATTATGAAGTCAGTTAATTTTTTAGTGCCATAGTACTAATCAGAATAAATACAAGAGAGAACTACGTGACAGATTTTCTGTAGCAAACTATGCGGAAGAAGTTGTCCTGTGTACTAACTATTAAAACAGCTGAATTGGAAACACAGGAAAGAGGACTAATTCTGAGTTGTTAAAGTAATTGCTTCCCTGCTTTTTCCAAATGATATAACACACACACACAGAGTTGTACACACAGAGAGGAACACTATCTTCTGTTGAACAGAATTACTCGTAATTCTCGCTTGCCTTATGGCTTTATGTGAAAAGAGACAAACTCACGTTGTATGGGATGGTAAAATATTGTTACTTGTAGCTTGGTTTATAGTGTGAGGATTTTTTCAAGTGAAGAGATGAGTTTTCATTTACTGCATTTAACAAATTGGTCAGCATGAATATGCTAAATACAACTGGATTAAGTTTTGGGTTTTTTTAAACATTTTTAAAGTGGTGTCTACAGTGCAGTAGCTCACTGAAAATAAAAGTTTAGGGTTTATTTTTTTATATGTATTCTCCTTATTGAACACTTTAACTGAGGATTATGGGTCCATACCAGTAATTAGCTACTTGCTATGGTACTGTTGGACTGTATGCACCCTCTCCCTGTTCAAGTTCTGCACATCTATTGCAAGCCTAACCTTGAAAATCATTTGAGTCTCGTGCATGACATTTCATGAGGTACCTGCTGCTCTGCTTACAGGCAAGCTCGGTATTTGCATCTCAGGCTCAGGAAGGGGTTTGTTCTTACAACTGGGTCTGCTCACATCTGCTGAATCTGGCTGTACCCAAATTGTAGAAGGAGCTAATACTTCATTTCACAGAGACCTGTTCAAAGAGCCATGGTTTAGCGGAAGAGGCCAGTGTTACAAGTCTGTTCAGGCCAACTGGAGAGACAGTTGTGCTGGATTTGCTTCTTAGGCATAGCCTCTAGAAAAGTGTCCTAAACATAAAGGCAAAGGGACCTAAACAGCTGGAAGAAGAGTCCTCAGACTGAAATTAGGTGTTTCCATAAAGTGGTGTTAAGAGATTCCTTGGAGCAGAATGAAAATGGTACAAGGGTGGTCCCCTCACCTTGAGGTGAGAGTCCCCTGTCTGAGGAACTCCTGATCTGACATGCTCTGTGTCAGCACCTTGTTCTCCATATCCCTGCATTAGAACTGCCAGCATGCCAGTGCAGTTCAGTAGATGGCACAGCTTGACAACCCAGCAGTGAAAGGAGGCTGGAGACCACCATCTTCACATGGAGTCAGGGCAGTCCAAACAGCATTTGAGCACAAAGGAGGATCCCCCAAGTGTTGAACAGGATCTACATACAGTCTTTGCACATACCTGTCTTTAAGCAGCTGAATATGCTGAAGTGATCCTCAAATCAAAAGCTGGTCTTTTGCTTTCCTAACCTGCAAATGCATTATTAAAACATCTTATTCATAAAATAACAATTTAAGAGCATCTGCTTATGCATCCTCATTTAGTAAATACAATGTTGTCCGATTACTTGTGGTGATATAACACATGTGAAATAACACCAGTGGTCTTATTTTTTACTGGTCTACATGAAAGGATATAAGTTGTTACTGCTTAATATTCTAATGCAACTTGAAGTAAATACGTTCCTTTCTGAGTTTCTGTAAGATAATAGTTAATTTATACTTCATGCAAATAAGACTAATGAGGTTCACTAGTTTAGTAGCATCATTATCTAATTTCAGAAGTAACTGCCAACAACCATTGAGTGTAGGTTGGTCATTTGGTGTGTATTTGTTGAAAAAAAACCCTCTATGCTCATGAATATGCAAATGGTGCTTTTCATTTCTATCCACATATAGGAGGCATCTGAAATGTTTAGTCTTTGTCTGTATCTCAACCCTTCAAGTGGAGATCTAAACTTTCACCATTTCTTCAGTAGAAATCTCAACCATCTACGTAAAAGGGAATACCTTAATACCCTATGTGATTATAGAATCATAGAATCATAGAATAGTTAGGGTTGGAAAGGACCTTAAGATCATCCAGTTCCAAACTCCCTGCTACTGGCAGGGACACCTCTCACTAAAGCATGTTAACCAAGGTTCTGTCCAACTTGGCCTTGAACACTGCCAGAGATGGAGCATTCACAGCTTCCCTGGGAAACCCATTCTAGTGCCTCACCACCCTAACACTAAAGAATTTCCTCCTTATATCCAGTCTAAATTTCCCCTGTTTAATGCGTTACCCCTTGTCCTATCACTACAGTCCCTAACAAATAGTTCTTCCCCAGCATCCCTATAGCCCCCCGTCAGATACTTGAAGGCTGCTATGAGGTCTCCACGCAGCCTTCTCTTCTCCAGCCTGAACAGCCCCAGCTTTCTTAGCCTATCTTCATATTGGAGGTGTGGCTCTCCTCTGGAGTTGTTCCAACAGTTCCATGTCCTTTTTATGTTGAGGACACCAGAACTGTACACAGTACTCCAAGGGAGGTCTCATGAGAGCAGAGTAGAGGGGCAGGATCACCTCCTTTGACCTGCTGGTCACGCTCCTTTTGATGCAGCCCAGGATATGGTTGGCTTTCTGGGCTGTGAGAGCACACTGCCATCTCATGTTCATTTTCTCATTGACCAACACCCCCAAGTCCTTCTTCAGTCTGGAATGGTACTTTCCTTTCCACATTTCTATTAATTATTAGTATTTAGTTTGGAATTATAAAGCAAAACCACTTAAAATGTGTATAGATGCACTTAAATGGTTAATATAATTCATGGGTGAAGTCCTTAAGTTTATGAGGAATGCAGAAGAGTAAATTACTTTAGAAGGATTCTGAAGATAAAGTCTGCAATTAAAAAAAAATCTCTTTGAAAGCGTAATATTTGATCTTCATTTGGAAGCCTCAATTCATTGAATATTTCACTGGTTTTCCAAATTTGAAAAATATCTCTATAATGTCTCCAGGAATCTTGCTCTATCCCTACATTCATTACTGAATTTCTGTTCTGATGAAATTCTTACTAAAGTAAGTCTTTTGAATCACTCAAGAAAGCCTTTGCCTGTTCACAGTTTTCTTCATTGAACTCTACAAGTAGCACATTGAAGCATGTGTCCTTGTGTGTCCTGAGCAATAAAATAAACTACTTTCTTCACAGAAAAGGTCTATTGCAAATGGATAAAATACCCTGAATTAGAAAGATCAATGATCTCCTCTTTATTCTATATACCTAAAACTCTGCTTCTATTTTCTCATGTACTATAAAACATGTAGTATAAACACAAGCTTGAAAGTGTATATCAAACTGCCTGCGTCCAAGGAGTTTAAAGGATGACTGGTTCAACTGGTTTTGAAATTTTTTCAGTTAGATATCTTTGAGCAGTGGCTATTAAGGATTATTCTTTGTAAAGTAATTAAATGGTTGAATTAAACATATGGTGAAGACCCAGACTTCTCAGGTGTACTCTCTGAGTGATCCTAAGCAGCATTTCCCTTTGCAAACTGAAAGCAAAATCCTTAGGGAAAAAATATCTATAATAATTTCATAATCTGTTAGTATATGAAGCAACATCAGCAAGAAAAAAACATTAAGTCTCTCTTGGAATTCAGTTTACTTTGTAAACCCTGCTGAGTTTCATGCTGGGTAGAAAGAGATGGGTAAAATAACCTAGAAGAGTCAGATGACTCCACGTGTCTTAGTATTTAATGAAGAAAAAAGTAAAGCAAATAAACATGAAAAGAAAATTGGAAGATCAGTTTTCTTTGAGCAATAAATTACAATGTTTGGTGGCTTTTTTTTAAGTATAAACTCAGAAAAGAAAGAGTAATAAATAACAAGAACATGTGGATTAACAAGAACAGTGATGAGACAAGATGATTATAGTATTTTGAAAATTGTTTTCCAGCACTTCCTTCCCTTTACATGTTAGCATAAAAACCTATAATTTTTTGCCAGTACACTAGAAAACAGCAATTTTCAGATGTTTGACACTAGACTGCTTGATAAAAAGTATAAAGCCATTCTGAATGAGGATGAGAAGTTACATGACTATATTTTAAAATGCTGGTGTTCTTTGCAAACATCTATATGTACTATATATTACTGCATGAAAAAAAGATACAGTTGAAGTCTTCTTGTTATTACTGCTATTATTCTTTTCCAAGGCAACTGATTAAAAAGTTTTAAATGTTTTGAAGTTAATAAATCTGATTTCACATACATATCATGACTCAATATCAGGGGTAATATATAGCATTCTTACACTGCATTTCTATTAATTCAATTCCCACACAAATAAAACATAGTTTGAAATGTATCAGCTTTCTGATGAGTGAATGGAGAATTAGGGAATCATTGTGGTATGTGCCAAAAAGAGTAGTACATTTACAGCTGTAGAAATTTAAATAGGCAAATCATATGGAAAGAAAAATCTGCCTGATCTTTTTTGGGGTAATGAACCATTGCAAAAATAATTTAATTTGAACTGGTTTGGTTCCTATCTGATGTTTCAGGAAGACACAAATATGGACAATAACTCATCTTGTATTTTTCTTATTGCCTCCATTCAAGTTGCTTTGCTCTGCGTATTGCCTTTGTTATCCTATGATTATTATGCATTGGCTACCATACCCACATAGGTTAGAATTCATTCTTAAATTTAATTGCCTCAAATTTTATTGTGATGAAGACCATAGTGAGTTGCTGATTTGAATAAATACACTGTCCTGCATTTACATCATTCAGGATGAAAGAAACTTCCATAAAATATGTTGGAAGATAGACCAGTCAAATACACAGGGTACGTTAATAAAAAAATATCAAAATACCTCATAGAATCATAGAACTGTTTGAGTTGGAAAGAACCTTAAGATCATCAAGTTCCAACCCCCCCTGCCATGGGCAGAGACATCTCACACTAGATCATGTCACCCAAGGCCCTGTGCAACCTGGCCTTGAACACTGCCAGGGATGGAGCATTCACCAATTACTTGAACCTGTTCCAGTATCTCATCACCTGCACAGTAAAGAACTTCTCCCTTATATCTAACCTAATTTTTCCCTGTTTAAGTTTAAACTCATTGCCCTTTCTCCTATCACTACAGTCCCTGATGAAGAGTCCCTCTCAGGCATCCCTGTAGCCCCCTTCAGATACTGGAAGGCTCTATGAGGTCTCCATGCACCCTTCTCTTCTCCAGGCTGAACAGCCCCAATTTTCTCAGCCTTTCTTTGTATGGGAGGTGCTTCAGGCCCCTTGCTATCCCTGTGGCCCATCTCACACTCCTGTTGACGCAGCCCATTATACAGTTAGCTTTCCAGGCTGTGAGCGCATACTGCCAGCTCATGTTCAGATTCTCGTGGACCAACACCCCCAAGTCCTTCTCCTCACAGCTTCTCATAATGAGCTCTCTGTCCTACCTGTAGCTGTGCCTTGGTTTAGAGCTTTTCTATTTAAGTGCTCCATTTTATAGAAATAAACAGCTCATTTGCTCAGTTAACGTATTTTTTAGAACACCTAATTGTCCTGAGAAATTCAGAGTGTTTGTGGAGACTTTGGTAAGAACACTGTCTTTGGGAAAGGGTGGTGGGGAGGGCAGGTGAGAGGAACAGACTGCTGAGCTAACTCCTACATTTCATGCATACACTACCAGAGTCTCACATGTCTGCAGGAGAGTGAAGAGGGTTCTCAAACACCTTGTACCACCGGAGAAAAACACCTGAAACTACTGTATCAAAGTAATTTCATAAGTTCAGAGAAAGTCAGGATAACCTGTATATTTTCATAGGATGATCAGTTTACTTCAGCTACCATTGGGGATATCTCGTGTGACAAGGTTTCCTTTTGTCAGAGCTATGATTCTGTGAGGTATTTCCCAGGTGCTAGTGTTTTGGAAAACCCATCCATTTTTATCCAGTGATGAAAGGAGTGTCGTATAAAGCAGTAGGTGTATTCTAAGAATTAATATTTATGAGGAAAACTGAGTTTGGTTGAAGTTCAGCTGGAGAGCCATTAACTTCAAACTACCGAACATTGTCTAAGTTTTCGATAACAATGTCTTAGCTACCAGATATTGCTTCAGCACAGCTGAACTGAAGATATGAAGCCAAGAGCCTTTGATTAGCAAAAAAATTACATGTTATTATCTCAAATTTTCACTATCACAATGTAGATTTTAATGAAGGTTTGCAATTCACCCTTAAAAAAACCTTCAAAGAGGTTATTTTGCAAATATCAGTATAGCATAAAAATACAGGAACTTCAGTGCAAGCACTTTAAATAAATTGCCAAAGGTCACCTAACAAGCCAGGAGGACCCAGAACTGAAAATCAAATCTGTTTACAAACCTGTGTTTTCTAAAGGAAAAGAGTTTCTTCTGATGCCTTTTCTTAGTAAAGTAATATACTCCTCATTAATTTTAAATATAAAATCTCTATGTCCCTTCACACTGTGGTACAAAGGAAAACATTAATAAAATACAATCTAGAAAAGGAACATAACATTAGAAGTAGGGCTTCAGCCAAAGGGTTTTCCTTGAGCTGTAGCAAAATATTGAAAAACATTAGTTTAGTGTTCCCTCTAGTCTTTTAACATACTTTCTTTTTTTTTTTTTTTTTCTTTTTTCCCAGACTTTTAAAAAGGGTTGGGGGCTTTGTCTCTTGAGTCCAACAAAGAGTTACAATTCCTTTATTAATACTATGCCTCTAGCCTTCTACTAAAAAATAATTTTAGTTTACATGTAAGTGTTCCTAACAATAAATCACGTCCATCTGATTTCCTCAGTTTTTGTTCATTTACTCCCTAGAAAAAGAGCATAAGCATATGCTGAACTTTGAAATAAATTCCGTATTTGTTTGCTTGGTTGGTTGACTTTTCAAGTCCTTTTCGTTTGCTTGCTTTTGTTTCCAGTAAAAATGGTATCAGGGTGTTCTGTTGGAATGCAATCATAAATAAACTACTAGAGTCAACACTAGATAACAGCTGCTATTAAAAGAAAAAAAAAAGTTAAAATAATTGCCCTATGCCTAATTCTATTTGAAAAAAAAAAAAAGAAAAAAAAAAAAAGAAAAAAAGGTCAATGGAAATGGAAACCCAGAAAAGACTGTATAACCATGACTTATTCAGTTGTATTTACCTACCCTATGGTCTCATTCTTCTATAGATTTTTTTAAATATTCCCATAAGGACCAATATTCTATTTTGAAGGCTAGATCTATTACTTTCAAGACTGTGCTTGAGGCCATGTTTACATTTACCTGCACTGGCTGGGCAGGAATAAGGCTTAAGAGACAGACTTAGGAAAAGCTTCCGGCCACAGACTACAAAACATGGAATGGCAATTATATATAAAACCAAACACAACTTACTTTTCAGTCTAGCTAAATGAGTCATGTCTCATTACCATGGTTCAGTCATTATACACCTATTATGTCTTGCAACCTTGTTACATAGACAGCTTCAGACAGAAGTATCCCATAAAATTCTAATGTTTATGCCTCAGGAAACTATAAATCATACATATGTGATCATACATTGTTTACACCTCCAAGCCACAGGCAGTCTGATGCAAACATGCAGATTACAAGTCTCAGTGGAAGTTTTGTCCTCACTTCTTGTCTAACGCCAGTTAGGCATGCAATCTACATGCTAAGATGCCTAGTTCCCAAATATTATGCAGTTTTGGAGACATGTGAACAGGATTTTTGTCATAACTAAAACTGATGACAAATCACCTTTTCTCCTAAAACCTGTGTTGTCTAAATTCTAAAGTGCTTGTACAAGGTTTGACGCTTCGCCATTTTTGTATGATTTCAAGAGTCTAAATAGTACAGAATTTTAATCATAACAGAAGGAATGAGAAGGTAAAGTGGCATTTCTACAAAGAGATGGAGTCTCTAAAATATCAGCCCAAATCTGGGTAGGGTTGACGTGTAATCTGATTCACAGAATAACCTCTATCAAAGAGATTAGATCAGTTTGCCTGGCTTGAACTATTTTTATTTCTTCAGGGACTGGAACTTTGATCAAGATAAAAAAAAGGTATTAATTTTATACCATTTATTTCTCTACCAGTTTGTAAAGCCTGAGTTCTCATGTATGTTAGTCATATTGACAGTCAAATTTTCCTTTTTTTTTTCCTTTGTTTTCCAAACAAAGCTCATTTTCATAGAGAAAGATGTATGTACCCATTTTGGCCTCTAATGGTGAACTATTATATATTAAAAAGCCAGGAAGTAAGCCTTTTCATTAGCTCTCTTCTTGCTCCTCTTTTGAACCATTTCAGTTGTTTTCAAAATAAAATCTATGCCTCAGTCAAAGGACAAGACCACTCCTAACAATATATCTCACTCACAAGACTCAGAAGATATATCTAATGTTTTATTGCCTTGTTTTCCTGAAGGTTTTATACACACATAGCCAGTGTTGTGGGTGTTTTCAATGTTAATGTGTAAAGTCATTGAAGCAGATATTATTTGGATCAAAATTTCTTTACTGCTAAGTTCAACAGGAACTCAGCCATGACTAGCCTTGCAGGAGCTATGATAATGCATTTAAAAGCAAGATTAAATTTTATCTCTGTACATGTATCATGCAACTGCTGCTGTTGCTGAGAACACAATTAATTTCACATGAACTGAGAGCTGAATGCTGAAAGTAATGCCAAAAGCAGATTAAACCCCCAGCTCTGCAAATGCAACAAGTAGTTTTTTTCTGGAAAAGTAAAGAAAATTAACAACATGCATGCAAGTTTAATCTGGTAGGTGCCAATTGGTTGATTTTGAAAAGATAAACAGTTTTCCTTATTTATTTTTTTTTTATTTTTCTAAAAATACCATGTCACTAGAGATAAATATAATTTTAAAATAGAGAATAGAAAGGTCAGAAAAGGCTACCTGGGACAGGAATATCAATAAAGAGAAGCAGCTTAAGTTGTGAGTTATGGAAATCTTTCTCATGCTCTAATCTGGTCTTGCAAATAATATGCTTGAGGTAAATATGAATAAACAGAGTATCAAAACCTGAAGACTGGGGAAAAAAAACCCCAAAAAACAAAGTTGGAGAACAAATCAACAAAATATTAATTTGATTAAAGGAAGAAGGGGGGCAGTCAGTGAGCAGCTGCATGGTTCTGAGTTACCGGCTGGGCTTAAACCATGACACTGTCTCATAAAAATCTGGTAATAACATAAGGAACCAAATAAAGGCACAAGAATTTTAACACAAGCATGCTTAACTACCTGAAGAGAGCACTCTAAATTTAGGCTTAGTTTCATCTCCAACTAACGTCAGTTTTGAAAGACCGATCTAGTGAAGAAAATCAGTAGCAGTGCGGAAAAATAAACAGGTGAAAGAAAAACAAATTGAATAGCCTCTTTGACTTTACTAGATTGTTTGCATAAATTATTATGGTTTTATTGGAGAGATGTGTTCCTTCTCTAAACTGAATTCCTTATAGTGAATAAAAGAAGCAAAACTACCAGGCAGAAATCCTCCAGTCAAAGAGGTAAATATACTACTGAAAATGCACTAATGACAAATGATATTTTTTTTATATTAGCACTTGCACAGCTACAGTAATGATATAAAGAGCAAATTTTGAGTAGTGCATCATCTTTCACTGATATTAGAAGCCATTTCACACATTCATGAAGGGCTGCGTGATAAGAACACTAAAACCAACACAAAATTGACATTGATGAGTTCCGCTTTCATATTTTACCTGTGATTTCTGTTTCAGATTTCATCAGTGTCTGAGTCAGAAGAGTTTTTGTTGGTTTTGTGCCTACTAACCACTAGGTATATGCCACTAGGCATATGATATTCAAGTAGTGTATATTCTAACTTTTAAAAAATTCCAAACACCATGCAGTAAACACATAGCTGACAGTTTTGCCAACTATTATTTAAGCAGAACACAAGACCAGCTTTTTAAAAACTGTGTTACAGTCAATTATTTTCTTTCTTTGAAATCCCAGATAATTTTCCGGAATTCTATCAAGCAGCTATAGAAAAGTATATTCTAAATACACCAAATTATTTGTATTATGCATTATATTAACATATTATTCAGTGAAATTTTACAGTAAATTAATTGATGTAAAACTGATGAAGCTGTGCCTCGTAAAGGGGCTAGTAATCACTTGCCTATAAGTGTCAGAAAAAGAAAAAAAAAAAAGTATTTTACAAGATACTTTTAATTCAGCAGCCAATTATTAATAAACGTATTTTGTTCCCTATGCAGCAGCTTAGCCTGTTTTATGGATAGAAGAATCAATCAAAATTGTATCAAAGTCACCAGTACTCCTCTAGAGGTTTGAAAGTTGACTTTCTGAAGAGTTTACTGTAAGAGTAACATTCAAATACAGTGGAATGTGATGCATAAACAAAAAGTAAAATCCTGGAACATGTTTCCAGGCACATAGGTAAGAATGTGATTAAGATTAGTCAGCACGGATTCACCAATGGGAAGCCATGCTTGACAAACAAGATAGCCTTCTGCAATCAAATGACTGGCTGGGTAGACAAGGCAAGAGCAGTGGAAATTGCATACCTAGGCATCAGGAAGGCTTTTGACTCCGCCTGCAGTAAGATCCACACTGAGGAGCTGATGAAGTATGGGCTGGATGAGCAGAGAGATGTAGATTGAAAATTGGCTGAACATCTGAGGCAAGGAGCTGGTAATCAGTGGCGCAAAGTCTACTTGGAGGCCAGTAACTAGTGATGTATTCCAGGGATCAACACTGGGTCCAGACCTCTTCAATATCTGCATTAACGATCAGGATGATGGATCAGAATGCGCCCTCAGCAAGTTTGTGGATGACACAAAACTGGGAGTAGTGGCTGATATGCCAAAGGATTGTGCTGCCACCCTAGGGCACCTCAACAGGCTGGAGACAATTGCTGACAGGAGTCTTGTGCATTTCAGCACAGGGAAGTAACAAATCCAGCACCTGCAGAGAAACAAACTTCCCAGTGTATGCTGAGGAGTGGTGCTTGCAGCATCAGTATATGCTGGAGCCTGACTAGCAGAAAAGCAGCTCTGTGGGAAAAGAACTGGGCTTCCTGGTGGACACCAAGTTGAAAATGAGGCAAAAATGTGACCTGGTGGCAAAAAAGCCAAACAGTATCCTGGGATGCACAAGGCAAAATATTAGTAACAGGGAGAGGGAGGTGATGCTTCTCCTCTAATCAGCACTGTTGAGGCCACACCTGGAGTGCTGTGTCCAGCTCTGGTCTCTTCAGTACAAGAATGATATGGAGCTATTAGACAGAAACCAGAAAAATACCAGAAAGATGATGGAGGGACTGGAGCATCAGTCATATGTGGAGAGGCTGAAAGAGCTGGGAGTTGTTTGTCTGGAGAAGAGAAGTTGCAAGGAAGGCAAAGCCAAATTGTACCTAGTGACAGGACAAGAAATAATGCGCACACAGTGAAACACAAGAGGTTTCCCCTGAACATCAGGAAATATTTTTTTTCTGTGAGGGTGAGTGAGCACTGACACATATTTCCCTGGGAATTTGTGAAGTGTCTTGCCTTGGAGATATTCAAAAGACACCTGGACACGGTCCAGGTGAACCAGCTGACTCTAAGTGTCTCTGCTTGAGCAGGCAATTTGAATCAGATGACCTCCATAAGCCTCTTAGAACTTCAGTCCCTCCATGATTCTGTAGCACTGAGTTTGCATCTGAAAACTGCTTCATATTTCCTTCTGGGAAAAAAAAAGAAAGGAAAAAAAAACCCAAACCTGAAAAAAATCTTAAACAAACAAACAAACAAAAAAACAACCAACAACCAAAAACTTAAAGGATTTTTTAACATTGCTTTGTTTTCCCTGAGCTTCGTTAACAGTACCTTATGAAATATCTCTAAACAAGAAAAAAAAACCAAAACAATGGCTTTTAAGCAAACACATCGGCGGTTTTGTTTTGCTGTAGAATTACTGAGCCTAGAAATTCTACATCGCACTATCTCTGTGTCAGAGCAGGAGAGTTAACATTCTCGTTGCATTCACTAGAAATAGAAAATCTGAGTATATATTGTAGGAGGCTTTAGTCAGACATTAAACACTTTAGTTAAATTCTCTTTTGCTATTTGCAGTATCTGTCACATAATATTTTACAGCTCACAGTTCAACCACTTACAAATAAGTATGCTGCATAGGTATAAAGAAATATGTCTGCAAGATAGTCTAACCTTAAGAGTCTTGTTTAGTTGGAAAAATGTTTAATTTTCAAAATATTATTTTTCTTAATGTTTTCTAACTTGCAACCCAAAGGAAGTGAACTGTAATTATGGCTGTACTGGAGTATAGTTAGCATGCAGGTTTTTATTTTATATTTTTAATACTGCATGTCACTAGTTCTTAGCATCTCTAATTAAAAAATGGAGTCCAGTTATGCTGTCATACTTGTAAGGCAGATTATGTAGTTACAAATGTGAGATAGAAATCATTAACAAATATTTTTAGTTACATGTATATTTTTGAGTCTCTATTGCTCTCACCCACTCTTTCTTTTAATATTTTCTTTTTTGTCTTAGATTTTCCATTTGTCCTTTGCATGTCTTAGATGTACTGAGTTATGTTTTCTTGCTAGAAAAGGCCAGCATCTGAAAATAGGACCCATAGTGATTTAAATACTAAAAGTACATGATTTTTAAGAACCTTGTCATACATTTATCTTCAACCGTTTGACATGTATTATGAAACCACTTGGTTGTGATGTTGAAACTTAAAGGCTAAAACATATTTGTTTCCCACTTCTCATTCCCAATTGACAAACTCTAATGAGTGCAGAAGGTAGCACAAAATTAACCCATTCTTACACAGCACTACCAAGGAAAGAGGACTAGAGCAATGGTAAACATTTCTTACAACAACCTTTCTTTTGTTATGACAGATGCTTTTAGGAGACACTAAAAAAAAGTGTTTTCCAAAGGTCAGTGATTGCACTGATATGCAAATTCATCTAGGCACAAGAGAAAAGCCTCACAACGAAGCATGGAAATTCTGAAACTTTCTCGTAGGATGATATTCACAGTTTGATGAACTATTTCAGCAGAGTCTCCAAGTATAAGCAGTGAAAATCACAGAATCATAGAACAGTTAGGGTTGGAAAGGACATCTAGCTCCAACCCCCCTGCCAGGGTCAGGGACACTCATCAGAAGCTACAATGAATTGTGCTTTAACAAGGCAATGTGATAGTCTGACCTTCCGACACATTGATCCCAACAAGCATGGAGAGACTCAGAGCAATGATGACCATCAATAGACAGTTTAAGCTGTAGCAGACCAAAACAACATGACAATTTGACCTGCTTTGGGAATCCCGTCAAGGCCTGCTGTATGAGCAAAAAGAATGCTCACATTTGGTCAGAATTTAGGAAAGGCAGACAGAAAACAGGGACACAGAATTGCTTCCTTTGAGCACTTACATTTACACTTAGAGAGACAAGCCCTGCTTTCTGTAATCAGAGATCATTAATCTGCCTTTCTTCTATTGCAGAATTTAGCTCTGTGAGAAGGGTTTAGCGTCTCACATGCTGCAGTCCTATAAAATTTTGACAAAATAATAAAAAAAAATCACAGAATTAGCTTCATTTATTCAGTTCTGAATATAAATAACATATATAGTATCATATATAAACTGTAAAGCTCCATTTCATAATACATGTAATATATAATGTTCCACTTCAAATTCTTGTTGAAAAGGGAATGCTGCTATAATGATACTATTGATACCTGTTAATTAGAAAACTGAGAAAAAGTCCTGCCATTCTGCTTATGAACATTTTTAAACCCTGTGTTGCTCCCTGTTTATGAAGATCTTTGAACAAATGGACACACTGAACATGCCACTTACTCTATTAAGATTATAACCAAAAGGCACAATCACACACACTTTAGGGTTTTATATTCTTTTTCTCAATCACAGGTTATGGAGACTTGTTTGAGCCCTGGCCATATGCCTTGTCTTAGAATGCGGCAAAAATTAAGCAATGAGAAGATGGAGTCTGGTGTACACCTTCATGTACATCTACATATAGACAGAATTGTCTTTTATGATTGGTGATATTTAAAGATATTATTATTTCTATAATAATTTAAAGAAGAAAAAAAAACAAACTGGCTGAAAATGAAAAAATGAGCTGTTCATTAAAGCCACTATTTAGAAACCTGCTATTAATGTCCTATCAGTATCCAACAGTTTTGTATCAGTATTTGTAAATATTTGATGCCAGCATATATAACTATAGTATTAGGGTTTTATTTATATTTGTAATGATTTCTGAACTAAACTGATTGATAATCATGGATCTAGCTCTACTCAGATCCATTATAATTTCAGAAAAATTCTTAATATTTGCTGTAAAATGGACACAGAAGTATTAATAGACAGTCAGGAGTAACATATTTCTCTGTAAAGGTGTTACAGGTAGCATAAAGTGAAATATCCTATGGGAAATCTAAGAGTAGGAATTACTGTTACAGAATTTTTCTCCCTTCTGGCAGAAGTGTCATGTGATAGGTGCTCCTGGAAAAGAGAAATTTTTAATATATTTGGGTTCCGCAAGTTCTTAGTGCACGTGATCAACTTGGGTCCTTGTCGTGGTTTAAGCCTCTCTAACTCATGCAGTCTGTTCTCTCACTCACTTCCCCCTCTTTCTTCCCCCTGCTCCCGGAGGGGTGGGAAGGAGAACCGAAAAGAATGCAACTCCCACAGGTTGAGATAAGGACAGTTTAGTAACTAAAGTATAACACAAATCACTACTGCTACCACCAATAATAATAATGACAAGGCAAATACAAGGAAAGAATACAATTCTCACCACCTAATACCAAGCCCGACCACGCAGTGCACCCCCACCCTTCCGGGTCTCTGCTCTCTGCTTTACATCCTGAGCATGACGTGCTGTGGTATGGAATAACCTCTTTGGTCATTTTGGGTCAGGTGTCCTGTCTCTGCTTCCTCCTGGCTTCCCCTCCTCCCTGGCAGAGCATGAAACTCAGAAAGTCCTTGGTCAGACCAAAGCATCACTAAGCAGTAACTGAAAACACTGGTGATATCAGCACTGTTCCCAGGCCCGAAATCAAAAATACAGCCCTGCACCAGCGGCCAAGAAGGAGAAAAATGACTGCTACTGCTGAACCCATGACAGTCCTAAAAATCCAAAACTGTGCTTCTGTGAAATTTCATGGTTATCTATCTATCTTCTGGTTTATCCCTTTCTGGAAAATGTGTGTGGTAGGTCTGGACAGTGGGACAGTAGATTCTTAGTGAGGGGTACATACGAAATCATAGTGAAAAAAATAAAGCGCCATCTTGAAGAAATAAACAATGAAAAGCAGAAAGCAATTCCTTAGAAAAATAAACTGATGAAATCTGCATGGCCATGTTCAGCTTTCCTCTTTTACTTGAAGTAACCTCATGATCAAGAAAAAACAGTATTATTTAACAGAGTATAAGATCTTCCCTTACAGGTGTTGCATGGACTAGAGGAAACAGGTAGAGATATAAACAGATACAAATATATGTGGCTATAGTTAAAGACTTTGCTATTTCAATCTCACTTCAGGATGTGTATTGTCATTTTACCCCTGCTCTAGGCTAAGTAAAAAAACCCAAACCTAAATTGTACAAAATTAACAATAATAAGCTGAGAAGAAGCAATACATGTTCAAAGTGTAAGCAGAAACAGATTAATGCGGTGGGAAGTTTCAAGGAGACACTGGATGCTCAGTCTTTACTAAAAAGGTTACAATGCCCTGGGCAGGTGCAGAATCTCCATAAAGAGAGTTAGGGAGCAATTTAAATTTCATAGACAGAGAGTCATTTCATGTTATCAGCTGAGTCGTGGTTTAAGCCCAGCAACTCAAGTAACTCAGAACCACACAGCCGCTCTCTCACTTCCTCCCCCCGACTTCTTCCCCCTGCTCCCAGTGGGCTGGGGAAGAGAATCGAAAGAATATAACTCCCACAGCTTGAGATAAGAACAGCCCAGTAACTGAGGTATAACAAAAAAACACTACTGCTACTACCACCAATAATAATAATGATAAGGGAAATAACAAGGAAAGAGAATACAATCACTTATCACCTGCCTACCGATACCCAGCCTGAGCAGTGATCAAGCCCTTCTGCTTAACTGCTCCCAGTTTATATAGTGGGCATGACATACTGTGGTATGGAATACCCCTTTGACTAGTTTGGGTCAGGTGTCCTGTCTCTGCTTCCTCCTGACTTCCCCTCCTCCCTGGCAGAGCATGAGGCTCAGAAAGTCCTTGGTCAGACTAAACATTACTGTACAACATATAAAACATCGGTGTTATCAGCACTGTTCCCAGGCTGAACGTCAAAACCACAGCACTGCACCAGCTACTAAGGAGAAAAATGAATGTTACTGCTGAACCCAGGACGCAGCTGGCATGTGGTACAAAAAAATAATTAAGACTATTTATTAACTAGCAAATACAAATGCGTATTTTTATTTTTTTAATTCCTTGTTAAAATAAGTAACTTGTCAAAAATGTGCTGTAGCTTTAAATATTCTCTACTCTGTTCCATTTTAAATCATAAGTTAATACTTACTTGAGTTGAAAACAACCCCAAAAAACCCCCAAACCAACAAACTTTCAAAAAAACAAATCCAAGAATCTCTTAAAAAGGAAATAATGCATCATTAAGTTAATTTGTGTCATCCAAAGAAAAAAATTAAAATGCAACTTTAAAAGGACTTCATAGTTTCAAAACTAGAAACACTTTGTGTGATTTTATTTTGAGGTTCAGATTTATGGCCATAAGAATGAAAGATATTTGAGACAATCTAGTCCCAAAACAAAGAAATAAATTTTCAATCTGGAGACCACTTCAAGGAATAAAGGCTTCTACACTGTTTTACTAAACTATCTCTATCCTTTTATACTTTTTCCTCAGGTTTTTTTTTTTTAAACCACAATGAATTAAATATGTAAATGAGAAATTTAGCTGCAATGTGGCAATCAATGGGTTCTTTAAGACAAGTATGCAGAATTTGTTTCCTTGTTGCCTTTGGTAATCCATTTGAATAAGGTTTCTGTGTAATGGCAGGAGGCGATTGGAAAATGCTAAAAGAAATTACACCATTTATTATATATATGAATTAAATAGACAATGCTTAATATTATATATCTTCTTTCAAAATGGTTTTCTATTTGATTGAAAAGCTGCAACTCTGCTTTTCACTTAGTGAAATTGTTGTAGAAGGCTGTGACAAGACAAGCCTAATTTATTTTCTTTTGTCTTCTCTTCCCTGCATCCCTGTGCCTTTTTTCCATTTAATTTCAAATGCATTTGACTATTCCTTTTTAGGCTCAGTGAAGGCAGACTAACAACTGCTAACAGAATTCCATGAACAATAATTTAGCTTTAGATTAAGCTTGCTTCCAGTATTTTTTTAAAGCTGTCATAAGAACTGCATGGAGCTCAGAGTGGTAAAATTAAATAAAAGCTATCTTTCATGCTTAGCACACAAAAAGAGAACTAAAATGTACTTTTTATACTCCTTGAAAATCAAACACTTTCATTAAAGGCTAGGACCTTATAAATAGCAAAATGTTCCAGAAGTGGGATACCTGGAACTTCATCTGTGGCAAATGCTATATAATCTAATGGACCAATTTGCGATGAATCTGTCCCTACCTTTTATCACAGTCATAGATGCAGAGTGTAATCCACATTTAAGGGATAGCTAGTCCAGGTACTTCCTCAGAGCACAGCCACCTTTGAGGTCAGATCAGGTTTCTCAGAGTTTTATCCAGCCAAGAAAACCTGAAAGGACACAGAAGACACAGCCTCACTGGACACCCAGTTTCACTGCCTGACTGTCTTCATGGGGAAGCACCTTTCTTATTTGAATTTATGCCCCTTGTCTCTTCTTACTGTGCCATGGATGACTGTGAAGAGCCTACCTTTGTCTTCCCAACAAACTAATGAACTGGAGAGGCGCACCCAGAGCAGAGTCTTCTCCAGACTGAGCCAGTTCTGGTCATTCAGTCTCCTCAGAGGGCATGTGGTCCAGCTCAGAGTGTCTTGGTTGCCCTCTGCTGAAATTGCTGCTGTTTGTTAACATTTTCTTATACTGGGGGGAAAGGGAGGGAGGGGGCGGATCAAGATTGGATGCAATATTCAAGATGTAGACTAATCAGTTCTGTCTAGAGGGAAATAACCCCTTCCATGTGATCTGCTGGATGTGCTCCTTCATACAGTAACAGATACTGTTGGCCACCTTTGCTATGAAGGCACTCCTCTGGCTCTGATTAAGCTTCTTGCCCACCAGAACCCAAAGGACTTTTCTTGCAGGTCTGTTTTTCCCAGCCTGTCTTGTTGCAGTAACTTCTTCATCTCAGGGGCAGGATTGTCGTGGTTTAAACTGTAAATCATGCAGCCCGTTCTCTCACTCACTCCCCTCTCTTTCTTCCCCCTGCTCCCAGGTGGATGGGGAGGAGAATCAAAAGAATGCAACTCCCACAGGTTGAGATAAGAACAGTTTAGTAACTAAGGTATAACACAAATCACTGCTGCTACCACCAATAATAATGACAAGGAAAATACAAAGAAAGAATACTATTGCTCACCAACTATTCCCAGCCTGACCAAGCAGTGCACCCCCACCCTTCTGGGTCTCTGCTCTCTGCTTTACATCCTGGGCATGACGTACTGTGGCATGGAATACCTCTTTGGTCAGTTTGGGTCAGGTGTCCTGTCTCTGCTCCCTCCCAGCTTCCCCTCCTCCTGGCAGAGCACGAGACTCAGAAAGTCCTTGGTCAGACCAAAACATCACTAAGCAGTAACTGAAACACTGCTGTTATCAGCACTGTTCCCAGGCCGAAAGTCAAAAACACAGTGCTGCACCAGTTACCAAGAAGGAGAAAAATGACTGCTACTGCTGAACCCAGGACAAGGATTTATCACTTGTTGTTTTTCATAGTTTCACAGTTGGCCTGTTCCTCCAGAAAGTCTGTCATTCTGGATAGAAGCTCTGCCCTTGAGCACATTCACTTGTTCCCCAGCTTGGTGTCATCTGCAAGATTGATTAGTGAGCTGCGGGAGATCGTGGACAACACACGCAGATTAATGTAATCAGGTGCTGACAATTTATTGTAACCAAAGCATCGCCTTTATTGAAAGTTTCAAGATGCAAGAACATTCGGTGATAACTGATTGGTTAACGTCCCTAAGCTAAGTGTTAGCAACAGCTTAATGATTGGTTAACTGTAACAGCCTATGTTCCAAGGTTGTGGCTATCAGATTTCTCCCTGCACACCCCGCCCGGCAGCCCTCCCTGCTAGCCTCCTCAAACTTCTGCATGTATGTGCCCTCTAGTAACCTTCAGGCAAGGCCTCAAAGCCTTTGGTTCACCACTTCGCTAATGTCAAGTAACTGTCTGGATTGCTCACGTGGCTGTTCTCAGCCAAATAGCTCTCTACAGTGAGCTCCATTACATTCTCCATTAATCACTACTTTACGAATTTTATCATGTGAGCTGGCCTTTTACCAGTCCAGTTGTCCATCCATCCAGATCATGATGTCCTAACTTAGTAGCAGCTGCTTATGGTCCGGTTTTGCACTCGGGAATGCTGTCCTTACAGTCCTGCCAGCTTTCCTATGCTTCTTTGCCCTTTAAGTCTACCTACCATGGGACTTCAACCCCCCTGATATCTATTGGAGGGATAGTATGGCCTGGCACAAGCAATCCAGGAAGTTCCTCGATTATGTGGAAGGCAGCTTCCTTCTGCAAGTAATAGAGGAGCGGACAAAGAGAAGTGCCATGCTTGACCTCGTCCTCACCAACAGAGAATGGCTGGTTGGAAATGTGATGCTCCAGGGCAGCCTTGATTGCTGCAATCATGAGATGGTTGAATTCGAAATCCTCAGGACAGTGAGAAGAGCGTGCAGCAAGCTCACTGCGCTGGACTTCAAGAGAGCAGACTTTGGCCTCTTCAGGAACCTGCTCAGTAAGTGTCGTGGTTTAAGCCCAGTCAGCCACGCAGTTTGCTCACTCACTCCCATCTCTGTCTGCCCCCCAGCTCCCAGAGGGATGGGGAGGAGAACTGAAAGAATGCAACACCCACAGGTTGAGATAAGAACAGTTCAGTAACTAAGTGTTGTGGTTTAAGCCTCTATAACTCACACAGTCGCTCTCTCAGTCTCCCCTCTTTCTTCCCCCCAACTCCCAGGGGGATGGGGAGGAGAAACAAAAGAATGCAACCCCCACAGGTTGAGATAAGAACAGCTTAGTAACTAAGGTATAACACAAATCACTACTGCTACCACCAATAATAATAATGACAAGAGAAATACAAGGGAAAAAAATGCAATCACTCACCACCCGATACCAAGCCCGACCATGAAGTGCACCCCCACCCTTCTGGGTCTCTGCTCTGTGTTTTACATCCTGGGCATGACGTGCTTTGGCATGGTATACCTCTTTGGTCAGTTTGGGTCAGGTGTGCTGTCTCTGCTTCCTCACAGCTTCCCCTCCTCCCTGGCAGAGCATGAAATTCAGAAAGTCCTTGGTCAGACCAAAACATTACCAAGCAGTAACTGAAAACACTGGTGTTATCAGCGCTGCTCACAGGTTGAAAGTCAAAAACATAGCGCTGCACCAGTGACCAAGAAGGAGAAAAATGACTGCTACTGCTGAACCCATGACACTAAGGTATAACACCGACCACTACTGCTACCACCAATAATAATAATGACAAGAGAAATACAAGGGAAAAGAATATAATCACTCACCACCAATACACAGCCCGACCGAGCAGTGCACGCAACCCTTCCAGGTCTCTGCCCTCCATTTTTACATCCTGGGCATGACGTGCTATGGTATGGAATACCTCTTTGGCTAGTTTGGGACAGGTGCCCTGTCTGTGCTTCTGCCTGGCTTCCCCTCCTCCCTGGCAGAGCATGAGACTCAGAAAGTCCTTGGTCAGACCAAAACATTACTGAGCAGTAGCTAAACACATCAGTATTATCAGCGCTGCTCCCAGGCTGAAAGTCAAAAACACAGTGCTGCACCAGCTACCAAGGAGGAGAAAAATGACTGCTACTGCTGAACCCAGGACAGTATGGCTCCATGGGATATAGCCCTAGAGGGCAGGGGGGCCCAAGACTGTTGGTTGATATTCAAGGATCACCTCCTACAAGCTCAGGAATGATGCATCCCTACTAGAAGGAAGTGATGTAGGAGGGCCAGGAGACCTCCTTGGATGGATAAGGACTTGCTGAGGGAAATTCGAAGGAAAGAAGAGGCTTATAAAAAGTGTAAACAAGGACAGGCAGCCTGGGAAGAATACAGGGGTGTTGTCCGGGAAGCTAGGGACCACGTTAAGAAAGCTAAGGCCCACTTAGAATTCAACTTGGCTAGGGATGTTAAAGATAACAGAGGGATTCTATAGGTACATTGCTAATAAAAGACAGACTAGAGACAACGTGGGCCCTCCCCAGAAGCTATCGGGAGAACTGGCTTCCCTGGATTTGGAGAAGGATGAGGTTCTTAGTGACTTCTTTGCCTCAGTCTTCACCGGAAAATGCTCGGACCATACCACCCAAGTCTTGGAAGGCAGATGCAGGGACCGTGAGAATGAAGACCCTGGGCCCACTGTAGGAGAGGATCTGGTTCAAGACCATCTTAAGAACCTGAACATACTCAAGTCCATGGGACCTGATGAAATCCATCTGCAGGTCCTGCAGGAGCTGGCAAATGAAGCTGCTAAGCCACTGTCCATCATATTTGAAAACTCGTGGCAGTCAGGTGAAGTTACCGATGACTGGAAAAAGGGAAATATAACCCCCATTTTCAAGAAGGGGAAAATGGATGAGCCGGGGAATTACAGACCAGTCAGTCTCACCTCTGTGGCTGGCAAAATCTTGGAGCGGAATCTCCTGGAAGGCATGCTAAGGCACATGAATAACAAGGTGGTTGGTGACAGCCAGCATAGCTTCAGTGAGGGGAAATCCTGCCAGACCAATTTGGTGGCCTTCTATGATGGGGTTATGGAACTGATGGACAGAGGTGGACCTGTTAATGTCATGTACCTGGACTTGTGCAAAGCGTTTGACACTGTCTCACATGACATCCTTTTCTCTAAATGGGAGAGAAATCAATTTGATAGGTGGACCACTCGGTGGATAAAGAACAGGCTGGATGGCTGCACACAAAGAGTTGTGCTCAATGGCTCAATGTCCAGCTGGAGACCAGTAACGAATGGTGTCCTTCAGGGATGGGTGTTGGGACCGGTCTTGTTCAACATCATTGTGGGTGACATGGACAGTGGGATTGAGTGCGCCCTCAGCAAGTTTGCCGATGACACCAAGCTGTGTGGTTTGGTTGATACGCTGGAGGGAAGGAATGCCATCCAGAGGGACCTTGACAGGCTTGTGAGGTGGGCTGATGCCAACCTGATGAAGTTTAACCATGACAAGTGCAAGGTCCTCCACCTGGGTGCGAGCAATCCCAGGCACAGCTACAAGTTGGACAGAGAAGAGATTCAGAGCAGCCCTGTGGAGAAGGACTTGGGGGTGTTGGTCCATGAGAAAATGAACATGATCCGGCAGCGTGCGCTCGCAGCCCAGAAAGCCAACCATATCCTGGGCTGCATCAAAAGGAGCATGACCAGCAGGTCAAAGGAAGTGATCCTGCCCCTCTACTCTGCTCTTGTGAGACCTCACTTGGTGTATTGTATGCAGTTCTGGTGTCCTCAACATAAAAAGGACATGGAACTGTTGGAACAACTCCAGAGGAGGGCCACAAGGATGATCAGGGGACTGGGGCACCACCCGTAACAAGACAGGATGAGAAAGTTGGGGCTGTTCAACCTGGAGAAGAGAAGGCTGAGTGAAGACCACATAGCAGCCTTCCAATATCTGAAGGGGGCCTTTAGGGATGCTGGGGAGGGACTCTTCATGAGGAACTGGAGTGATAGGACAAGGGGTAACAGGATCAAACTTAAACAGGGGAAGTTTAGACTGGATATGAAGAAGAAATTTTTTACTGTAAGGATGGGGGGGCACTGGAATGGGTTGCCCAGTGGAGTTGTGAATGCTCCATTGCTGGCTGTGTTCAAGACCAGGATGGACAGAGCCTTGGGTGGCATGTTTTAGTGGGAGGTGTCTCTGCCCCTGGCAGGGGGGTTGGAGCTAGATGATCTTAAGGTCTTTTCCAGCCCTAACTATTCTATGATTCTATGATTCCACCCACCAGTTGCCTGAATGAGACAAAGTCTGCTTTGCTGAAGTCTAAGGCCTGCACACTGTTGCTCTCCTTCCTCATTCTCTTCAGGATCTTGAACTCCTTATGGTCAATAAAGCCCAGTCAACCTTTGTTTAACACTTCTCCTGGTACTTCTTGATTGTTTGCAAATTGCAAATCCTGCAGTGCTTCTCCAGTGTGTGCATCATGTTTTCCCTAACACCCACAAGAAATCCTTTGACTGCTTTGATCCCTCCCTGTTGTCCTTTGAGGAGCCAGCAGGGATGTTGTCAACTCCCGCAAGAACCAAGATCTGTGGTGTAGGCTCCCGCAAGAACCAAGGTCTGTCGTGTAGGCTCCCACAAGGACCAAGGTCTGTCGTGTAGACTCCCAAGAGATTTCCTCACTGAGATTGGGTGGTCTGTAACAAGCTCCCACCACAGCGTCACCTTTACTGACTTCTCTGTACTGGCCTTTTCGTTGACCCTTTATCATTCCCAAAATCTCTCTTGTTCTCATCACACTGCACCTTTTGATTTCCATTTCTTTCACACTGTTTCCTCAGTTAGCTGTAGTTGTAAGCCCCAACCCTGACCTTCCTGGGTTAACACTTGACTGATCAGGTTGGCGAGCCTACAGGTGAAAATGCTTTTGCTCCACTTTGTCAAATGAATCATAGAATCATAGAATCACAGAATAGTTAGGGTTGGAAAGGACCTTAAGATCATCTAGTTCCAAACCCCCAGCCAGGGGCAGGGACACCTCACAGTAAATCATGCCACCCAAGGCTATGTCCAAACCAGCCTTGAACACCGCCAGCGATGGAGCATTCACACCTTCCCTGGGAAACCCATTCCAGTGCCCCACCATCCTTACAGTAAAGAGTTTCTTCCTCATATCCAATCTAAACTTCCCTTGTTTAAGTTTGAACCCGTTACCCCTTGTCCCATCACTACAGTCCCTCATGAAGAGTCCCTCCCCAGCATCCCTAAAGGTCCCCTTCAGATATTGGAAGGCTGCTATGAGGTCTCCACGCAGCCTTCTCTTCTCCAGGCTGAACAGCCCCAACTTTCTCAGCCTATCTTCATACGGGAGGTGCTCCAGTCCCCTGATCCTCCTCAGGCCCCTCCTCTGGATTTGTTCCAACATTTCCATGTCCTTTTTATGTTGAGGACACCAGAACTGCACACAATACTCCAAGTGAGGTCTCACAAGAGCAGAGTAGAGGGGCAGGATCACCTCCATGTATCCCAGCCTATTGTGTAGGGTTGTCCAGTTAAATTTGTAAAACCAGTAAATTAAATGTCCATATCCTGAGCAAATTTAAAACATTTTCCTTTCAAATGTATGTATGTATTTTAGAATACATATATGTTCATGAACTTAACTCTGTCATCTATTCCTTTCACCTGCCTTTCCCAGTTAAATACTTAGGGAGGTACTATAACTGAAATGTTACAGCTGGGACTCAAGAGATTTGCAATGAGATCCTGATTTTATTAAAGGTATTTTTGTGCTAGAATACACATTAGTTTATTCTTCTTAACCACACTTCCTAAAAAAGAAGTTATATTCCTGCTATACCCGCTTTACGTTGAGGAGGAGCTCTTTAGATTCATGACTTTTGCTCAGTATATTCTTGTATAAAGTACTACAGACGTGAAATCTGAGCAGCAGCCTCTACATATTGTTGAATTGTAAACAGTAAAGTATGCTGACAATAAAATTAAATATTTATCTACATTCTAACAAGCTGTTCTGATTTTTTGAGATACTAAGACTATGTTTAAATGCCATCATATATTACTTTGTTAAGTTATCAGTTGGCCATGAACAAGTTGGGACTCAACCAACTCACAGATATCAAAGAAATATCAAAGTGATATTAAAGACTATTAAAAAGACTGAGAGAAAATTAGAGACTATTGAAGATTATTAAAAAGCCTGAGAGAATCAGAGTTTTTTGACCTTAAGCTTCCTTTTGACTATCAATTTTAACAAGGTTCCTGCTGTCATTAAATCAAACATAAAATGCTAAAATAGAATCATAGAATCACAGTTTCATAGAATCATAGAATCATAGTTTCATAGAAGCATAGAATCATAGTTTCATAGAATCATAGAATAGTTAGGGTTGGAAAGGACCTTAAGATCATCTAGTTCCAACACCCCTGCCAGGGGCAGGGACACCTCACACTAAACCATGCCACCCAAGGCTATGGCCAACCTGACCTTGAACACCACCAGCGATGGAGCATTCACAACTTCCCTGGGCAACCCGTTCCAGTGCCTCACCATCCTTACGGTAAAGAATTTCTTCCTCATATCCAATCTAAACTTCTCCTGTTTAAGTTTGAACCCGTTACCCCTTGTCCTATCACTACAGTCCCTCATGAAGAGTCCCTCCCCAGCATTCCTATAGGCCCCCTTCAGATACTGGAAGGCTGCTATGAGGTCTCCACGCAGCCTTCTCTTCTCCAGGCTCAACAGACACAACTTTCTCAGCCTATCTTCATATGGGAGGTGCTCCAGTCCCCTGATCCTCCTCGGGGCCCTCCTCTGGATTTGTTCCAACAGTTCCATGTCCGTTTTATGTTGAGGACACCAGAACTGCACACAATACTCCAAGGGAGGTCTCCTGAGAGCAGAGTAGAGGGGCAGGATCACCTCCCTCGACCTGCTGGTCAAGCTTGTTTTGATGCAACCCAAGGTATGGTTGGCATTCTGGGCTGCGAGTGCACGCTGCCGGATCATGTTCATTTTCTCATCGACCAAGTAGTTGCATAATATTTCATATATATATATATATATATATTAAGTAGACAATGCTTAGTTTTATAGGAAGCTTGTCAAAATTGTGTTGTATGATTGGTAAAATTACAAATGCTTTAAAGATATAATTTTTAATAATTTCTTTGGTTACTAAAATCACATTAAGCAAGCTTGGACTGCTTGCTTAAGAATAATATGTTTACCTGTGCCAAACACTGCATTATGATATAAAGAAACAATCTTCTGAATTCACATTCTATCTCTTGTCATTAAAATCCATGATAAATTAACATTTGCATTATTATAGAATGAAGTACACATGGAGCTGCTTCTGGAAAACTTAAACAGCCTCAGAGATGCAAAAAAAAAAAAAATCATCTGGGATTTCTTGGAACCAGAATCTAAACCATCTATACAATGACAAATATTAAAATCTCCTGGGAAAAATGAAAAGTGAATATAATTTTGGTAATGGACAGAAAATATTTTTTTATTATTACCAAATAGCAGGGCTGCAAGCTTAGTGTTATTTTGCCTAAATTTTGGATTGTAAACTTGTGAATTTATTGTTTTATATTGATCTCTGCCTATAAATCTGAATACATTTTACCACATAGAAGTAAGTACTCTTCTTCCTTCTTATTTGTGTTGCTTAAACGGAGTCATCCACAGATTCTCTGAGGTTGACCTCAGTTGAAGCAAATCTTCAGAAAAAAGAAAAAAAAAGTGTATCAGTTTTACTGGTAGGTAAAAGACACATTTCTGTCACTTATAGAATCTATCATGCCTATGGAATTCTCAGGTGTTACTTTGAATTTCTTTCAGACCTGCTTTCTACAGACCTACTTTCAACCTATTTTTTCTAAGCAATAGAATCCCTTAATGAGCTTTCTTAGTGCCTTGTAATTTACTGCTCTTTGTATTTCTATAAAAATATTTCAAAAACTAGAATGCTACACAGTGTGTTTAAAGTAATATGACTCACTTTGTCATTATTTAAGCCTGGAAAAAAGTTATTCAGATTTTATTCAGTAATTTGCTTCTCATCAATGCATCTTTTAGTTTCATTATGTCCTATGACAAATTATTCACATTTTACCTGCCATATCCCTAAATTTTTCATTTGCTCTATATGTTCAATGAAATCTGGATACTTCCTTTCTATCCCTTACTTACTTCTGCTTATTCCAGCCTAAGTTTCCTGAGACATGCATCTACCATTTCTTACTGTTAGCACGACAGTAATAATTTTATGGTTTATTGTTTTGTATCAGATAATTGTTTTTACTTGCCTCCTACTTTGCAAATAAAAATGAACATACACACACCTGAGCATACACATACACTTACGCACACAATCAATAGTTTATTGTTCTTCATCTGGAGCATTACAAAAACAAATCAACTAATTGAGTAGCCATCAGAAGTCCACCTTTTTTAAAATCTTACCTCAGTTTTGACATAAAAACAGCAGAAGTTATTTCCCAAAGCACAGCTCGGTGGACATAATGTAGATTTCTGTAATGATTTGACATTTGCTGGCTGCCAGATGCCCACCTAGCTGCTGTCTCACTCTCTTTCCTCAAAATGAGAGTGGGAGAAAATAAGATTAAAGACTGTGGGCTGAAGAAAAGACAGGCAGATCACCTATCAGTCTAAGCTTAGGGAATAAATAATTTAATTTTTTGCCAAGTAAAGTACAGAAGGTTAGTGAGAAACAAGACAAAATTAAAACATCTTTTCTCCGCTTTATCCTTTCTCTAAGGCTCAATATCATTCCTTCATTCCTAGCCTCCCTATCTGCACCCATTAGCATTATTAAAGAAATTTTAAGTAAGTAAAATTATGCCAGCTTGTTGGAATATTTCTCCGATGGTTTTTACTAAAATTTTCAATTACTGAAGAAATTAACAAAACCTCTACGTCAGAGTGAAATAAATATTTAAGATCTTTATGAAAATTTGTTTTCCTCATTTCCTCCATACAGTAATTTGTCTTTGATTTTCAAAAATGATAAGTTGTTCCACTCGAGTGTAACATGTATAAAAGTGAATCTATATACCAATTTCATTTTCAAATGACAAATAATTTATGATAAACAATAGCCAAGTTTTCCGTCATCAGTTTTCTCCCAAGCAGACCATAATCCAGATACTTAGTCAAAAAATAATATAATGAAGTATAAATAACGCAGTAGCATGCAGAGTTGGATGCCATAGCAACTTAGAAGCTATGTATGTAGCTTCTATATGTATACTAATGTATGACCATTTGTCATGGGTACAGCAGTTGCAGTCATTTTTCTCCTTCTTGGCCGCTGGTGCAGCACTGTGGTTTTGACTTTTGGCCTGGGAACAGCGCTGATAACACCAGTGTTTTCAGTTACTGCTTGGTAATGTTTGGTTTGACCAAGGACTTTCTGAGTCTCATGCTCTGCCAGGGAGGGGAAGCCAGGAAGAAGCAGAGACAGGACACCTGACCCAAACTGACCAAAGAGGTATTCCATACCACAGCACGTCATGCCCAGGATGTAAAACGGAGGGCAGAGACCCGGAAGGGTGGGGGTGCACTGCTTGGCCTGGCTTGGTATCGGATGGTGAGCGATTGCATTCTTTTCCCTTGTATTTCTCTTGTCATTATTGTTATCGGTGGTAGCAGCAGTGCTTTATGTTGTACCTTAATTACTAAACTGTTCTTATCTCAACTTGTGGGAGTTACGTTCTTTCGATTCTCCTCCCCATCCCCCCGGGAGCTGGGGGGAAGAAAGAGTGGGGAGTGAGAGAACGAATGCATGGGTAATAGAGGCTTAAACCATGACACCATTAAAAACTTAGTCCCTGCATGACATCAGGTAGAACTTGAATTTAGATGGATATGTTGAACAGTTTGCAGAAGATGAAATTAATATTTTAATGTAAACAAGTAGCTTTTAGCTTGTGTAGTTTTTTTGGTCTTGGGGCATGAAAGGAAGTAACCCCACCAGAAGAATAACACAACACATAAAAAAAAAAAAAAAAAAAAAAACCAGAAAAAAAGTCCTGGGAGAAGGTCAGAATTTCTAAAGAAAATGGCTATCTCACTCAAGTTTTCAGAGAAACTCTGAACATGAGTTTTTTGCATCAAAAAAAAAAAATTGAGAATACGTATTTGAAGGACAAATATTCACAGTCAATGGCTCTCTAAAGCATCTTCCTAAGGGTTCCTGTGTATGAAATGACCAGGTAAAAAAAACAGATGATAACTTTTTCAAGAAAAAGTATTTGATATATTTATTAGAACCTGAAAGTTAGGAAATTGTAGGTAGATAAGGTCTGGCGGCCGGAAGTGTCGTGCTGTACGGAAAGATAGGGCCCTTCTCCTAATAGCCAATAGCGTTTAGTTTATGATGTAAGCAGACGGAAGTGACGTTGTAAACCCTGGCTATATAATGTTGTGTCACCTATCAATAAACGCCATTTTGCCATCCACCACATTGGTGTCTGCGTGCTAATGGCCCGCGCGGCCTGGGGTTGGTCACCGTGCCGTTCCTGAACCAGGTCGCCACGCCTCCTTGAGGCAACAGGAAATAATTTAAAAAACCTTTTTATAATTATTATTATTATTAAAGAATTTATTGCATCCTGCTGTAATTTGGAGAAAAGTACATGAAGACTAGCAGTAGAATGGTTTTTCAAAAGTGGTAACAAATTTTAATCCACTGCTTCCTCTCCAAAGAAATGAATATCCCCCAAGATGCCTGGGAATTTAATTAGCACATTTAAGAAATGCCCTCATACTATCATGGCTGCATGACAAGAGATATGCTGAGGGATATGATTGTCTTGTTCACTATTACTGTATGAAACAAAGAACTGGAAATTTACAAACACTCACGAAAACAA
This sequence comes from Ara ararauna, assembly GCA_028858755.1. Taxonomy (NCBI): domain Eukaryota; kingdom Metazoa; phylum Chordata; class Aves; order Psittaciformes; family Psittacidae; genus Ara; species Ara ararauna. The sequence goes on along the minus strand of CM054377.1, from coordinate 57,481,182 downwards.
AGAATAAATGAGCACTGAAATAAATATATAAATGTAAACTGAACTTTTCATTCCATCACATACTAATGTAACAACAGCATTGATCACTGCATTTTTAAATTAGATATGTCACTGCAGATCATACTATTTCTGGAGAAGGGCAAATTCTTAAAAGGTGACAACATCTATGATAACTCTGAGTCAATCAAACAAAAATAAGTTGAGGAGACATCAGTTTGATAGGTGGACCACTCGGTGGAAAAAGAACTGGCTGGATGGCCACACACAAAGAGTTGTGCTCAATGGCTCAGTGTCCAGCAGGAGACCAGTAATGGGTGGTGTCCCTCAGGGATGGGTGTTGGGACCGGTCTTGTTCAACATCTTTGCCAGTGGCAGGGACAGTGGGATTGAGTGCGCCCTCAGCAAGTTTGCCGATGACACCAAGCTGTGTGGTTCGGTTGATACGTTGGAGGGAAGGAATGCCATCCAGAGGGACCTTGACACGCTTGTGAGGTGGGCTGATGCCAACCTGATGAAGTTTAACCATGACAAGTGCAAGGTCCTACACCTGGGTGCGAGCAATCCCAGGCACAGCTACAAGTTGGGCAGAGAAGAGATTCAGAGCAGCCCTGTGGAGAAGGACTTGGGGGGTGTTGGTCCATGAGAAAATGAACATGATCCGGCAGTGTGCGCTCGCAGCCCAGAAAGCCAACCATATCCTGGGCTGCATCAAAAGGAGCATGACCAGAAGGTCGAGGGAGGTGATCCTGCCCCTCTCCTCTGCTCTTGTGAGACCTCACTTGGTGTATTGTATGCAGTTCTGGTGTCCTCAACATAAAAAGGACATGGAACTGTTGGAACAACTCCAGAGGAAGGCCCCGAGGATGATCAGGGGACTGGAGCACCTCCCGTATGAAGATAGGCTGAGAAAGTTGGGGCTGTTCAGCCTGGAGAAGAGAAGGCTGCGTGGAGACCTCCTAGCAGCCTTCCAGTATCTGAAGGGGGCCTTTAGGGATGCTGGGGAGGGACTCTTCATGAGGGACTGTAGTGATAGGACAAGGGGTAACAGGTTCAAACTTAAACAGGGGAAGATTAGATTGGATATGAGGAAGAAATTCTTTACTGTAAGGATGGTGGGGCACTGGAATGGGTTGCCCAGTGGAGTTGTGAATGCTCCATTGCTGGCTGTGTTCAAGGCCAGGATGGTCATAGCCTTGGGTGGCACGGTTTAGTGTGAGGTGTCCCTGCCCGTGGGAGGGGGTTTGGAACTAGATGGTCTTAAGGTCCTTTCCAGCCCTAACTATTCTATGATTCTATGAAAAATACAAAGTAAAACACCCAAGGTGCAATACAAAATATTCTTTCAGTATTCAAAGAAACACTAGGGGAAAAGGAAAATATTTGGTATCATAATATCATCTGACAAGAGTTCCTAAGTGAAGCTTTTCCTCTTTAATAGCCCAAGAGTGCAGAAGTTGTGCGTTGATGGAGATCATTGTGAACACCATTCGAATAGTTAAATTACGGTGCCTAAGTGTACTTTCTTTTCTCCTCCAGGCATTCACAGTAATACTATCTCTTTCATTCTGCCTTCACGAGGTGTGCATAACAACAGTATTGTTTGTTGCATGTCAAATGAAATTAAGATATCTTCATATCTTTACACATTAATTCTTTCTCACAGATGTATCTTGTTCTAATCTATCATAACTACAAGTTAAGAAAATCCTAATACAAATTAAAAAGGCCATAAAGTGCTAAAAATCTTTGTATGTTTTTTCATGGCTTTCTTACATTTATTACCTATCTATCTATCTGCCCATCCATCCGTTCATCCATCCATCCCCTGATTCTACAGATTTTTTTTTCAACTACAAACTACAACAGACTATTCAGAAAAATCTCAGCTAAACTAATAATATTGTTTCTCTGTAATATGTTATTTCAAAATTAAGAAAGAAGCTACTAAAAATTATGTTCTGTATAAATACAGGTAATGACTTGCACTCTTAAAAACCATACAAAATTTATTGTTTGAGAGGAAAATATTGTGAAAAATTTCAGCATATTTTAGAAACTACAGAGGGGCAGATATAGCTGTCTTGTTTTCTTACCATCTTTAATCTATGAACATGTTAAAAAAATACCGCAATCAGAAAAATGTGACTATAAAAACAGTTCAGTAAAAATTTCAGTTCTTTTTTTCTTCTTCCTTTTTTTTTTAATGAGGACATAAGGCAAGCTGCTTGTATTATTCCCACTTGAAATCTCACAAGTAATTATGTGTAAGAAATCCCTGCACCATGATTGATAGACAGACATACAGATAGACAGACAGAATTTGTAATACGGATATTCTCCATTTGTTGTTCCAGTTATACTAAGAAATGTCTTACAAGAGGCTAACTGCTAAAGTCACTTGTTTTCATGAATAACATACACTGAGTCTGGATGCCACTGTCAATCTTTAAAAATGGTGTTAGAGGAATGTAATGGATATGTGGGTTTAAAATATATTCTTGGACACAATTTTTGTTCTGTACTCTGGTTCTATACTTAAGCCAAAAGGAAAATTATTTCCTCTCAAAAATGTTTCTTACTGGTTCCATTGCTTTTTTTATAATATCCAAAATTACCATTTTTGTGTTAAAAAAAAAAAACCAAACTAATAAACAGAAAACTCAGAAAAAAAACCAAACAGAAAACCAAACATAATCTCAAAGAGAATATAAAGCTTGTTCTTCTCTCTGACTACTGAACTCTTACATGTCATCAATAAAATAAAGAGAAAACTTCCAGTCCTCAGTGCTGATTTTAACTGTAAATCCTCTATAAACCCTTACAACAACCCTATAATTGTAAAATCAATTCATCATGATTAATTTTGTTACAAAGATTAACAAATTAATTAAAAATTATTAAACAATGACTTTATAATTTTAACTTGTATGCTTTAAATACAATCGGACATAATTTTTGGGAAGCAAATTTGTAGTATATTTCAGGAATTAAAATCCTAAACCTCTACAAATGCTTTAGCTTCCATAATAGAGGTGCATTCTTATTAGATGTGAATAAATTACAGCAGTTAATAATTAAGTATGTGCACCTGAGGATTTCAGTGTATTTAATTTCAGTGTATTTAATTCCATGGCAACTCCAGACATGCCATTAATAAAAAAAGTAAATCCTCCTTTCTTTGTGCCCCCCCACCCCTTCTGCTGCCTTTATATAATGGAGTCTAAGATGAATTGATGGCTTTCACATGGGAGTAGTTTACGCACAGAACTCACATTCCTCCCCCTCATATTCCACACCATAATTTCAACTTTGATAACATAATTCTCTTTTAGCCTTCCTCAGCTGTATTTTCATTGGGTTTTTTTGACCATATTAAATATACTTTATGTCTTTCCTAGAGCTGGCATATTTTTAATATTTTTCAAGAAGCAAATTCAGAGCTATAAAGAAAATATTATGTCTACTTGCTAAAATGTTAATGTCCTTTTACTTAATACTATCTAAAAAAAGTCAGTAAGGTGTTGGGAACTTTGTTCAGTGGAAATGTCATTGGAGATATAAGATTGGGAACAAATTTATTTCTTCATAAGGTAAGTCACAGAGATCATCATGAATCATGTGTTGCTTGTCTGCCTTGAATCTGTATGTAAAGACATGATTTTCTGGTAAGTCTCACTAACATAGGAAAGGCTAATAAGTAGACCTGACATTTTTAAAGGAATCTTAACTGTCTGCATTCATATATCAAACTAGACAGAACAACTCTCTTTTGATGTTTTCATTCAATTTCTCTAGTAATCTGTTGGGTTTTTTATATGGGTGGCGGAAGTACTGTTGTTTCACCTGTCTTATAAATCAAGATTTGGTGGAGAGAACCTGATTTTCTGCAAGACGATTTGTCTTCACAAAAGGCATCATTCCCTGGTTTACTTTCTCATGCTTGAGAAAAGAATGTATCTTCTTGAAAACTAATTCACATTTCTCATGATACTGCAGATCTTATCATAAACAAGTTGCCCTTCAAATGCTGAAGGCTTCCTCATTGAAATCTAAACTCACTTCTATCTCTCCCTCTCAACCAAGACCTAACCTGAATCATAATGCTTTGGTTGCTGTGGTTAATATTCCTCTGATTAAAGAAATGGCTTGAGATACTTTTACTATCCACCAACATAAGAATAATATCTTTCCTGTGTTTGTGTGACACAGTATTATGGTGTGTGTGTGTTAGTATAAATATAAAAAAAATATTTTGTACAAGTGGAAAATGATTAGCAGTTTCTTTGTGAAACTTCTTATTTGGAAACTCTTCCATACTATCAAGAGAAAGGCAAAACATAAACAAAAATCAAAACCTAAGCAAGCTCAGACCCCCAATTTATTTTTAAACCATTTCATAACTGATAGGTGTCAGTTTGGCTGAAAAACAAGTTATCCTACTTTCCTACAAAAACCACAGATGCCTGTTCAACTATCAAAAGACTCAACTACCTGGAGGCACCTTTAAATTTGTGAGTGCATTTATTCCAGTTTAAAACTTCACTTGAAACTTAAACTTTTGCTTCGGCCTTTGGCACCTGGCAGCTCAAAATCTCTCTCATCTCAAACCCCACCGAGAACTGTAAAGTAGGAATTCCTCAAACTACCTCTGGAATCAATCCAGCAAGTGTCACAAGGTGACACATGCCTTATGTCTTGCGGTCACACTCCAGAGACTGCCAACTCACTTCTGACAGATCAGTGAGAAATTTGTTTATATGGTGTCCTGAAATACACAGCTGTAAACCTTGAGTTTAAATCTTGTGTCTAGGTGATTTTCTCCACTTATAGAAGGACAAATTCTTTTGAGGAAAATTAGCATCAGAAAACAGCTTTCTAAAAACTGTTATTTAATTATTACATACACAATTTCCAATACTTTATAAGAGTATGTCTTAAATGTTCACTAAGCCAAGAATATATATTGGATTATTTCTGCTTGTGGGTAGGAAGCTTGAACAGCTGCTTCTTAAGTGGTTGTGTGCAGTAACACCAGGTAGAACTTTCTGAGACATTATGAAGATACTGAATTCTGGCTTTTACAGAAAAACAATAATGAAATGTAGGAAAAGTTTTATTTACTTTGATTTAACATCCTTTAGCTCCACTATACAGAAGTCCTTGATGCGCTTTAATAAATGTTTCCTAACAGAGTAAAAATGTTGCCAGGTGTAATTATCATTCTTGAATAGGAACAAATGAAGTAATAACTATTTTGATGCACAACAGAAATGGACTCATTTGGTGAAAAGAATCTTCTGGATATAAAAACATAATAAATCAATGCATAGCTTTAGACATTTTAACCAATGCTTAAGAAATCACAAATAAGTGTTCTTATTGATTATGCACTCAAATTGTTCAATTCCACTGACTTTTAATGGTTTAAAAATAGGTACCTTTTATTATTTTTTCAGATTTGGGAAAAATAACCTCTGTATGCTCTGAACTACAGCTGAGAAGACTCCTCTCTGTAGCAGAGTTAGAAGCACAGGCTCTGTATGCCGAGTTCAGCTCAATTATGCTATAACCGAATGAAGTCCGCAACGCAGACAAGACCTGTATGGGGTATTCAGCAGACTGAACCATCCAATTTACTGAAGATAATGATATGTGTCATAATCATTCCCACTGCAAATGTTCATGTGGAGGGGATTTTTCATTGATGACAAACATATGGACTGACAAAGGGAGCAGGTGTGAAATTAACTTAAAGCAGAGCCTCAAATCTAGGCTAACTTCCCTTTGATATGTCAAACTAGTCTCAGTTATGCCCTGAAAAAAAAAAAATCACAGTATTTTGGGTTACTAATAATCACCATAATCATACTTAGCACTTGCATAGGACTTAATATTTTCAAAACCTTAAACAAATTTGCATTCCCGTCTTATTTGTGTGCATCTTGCAATCAATGCACAAGACAAATACTGAAACGGTACACACTTTTCAGAGTGAGAGGGCTTAATGAATGTATCATTTTTTGTATGAGAAGGAAGGATAAGAAGAAAGAAAGAAGGAAAGATTGGCTGTAGATGGAAGCTGCCAGTCCCTCCTGTTGTCTAGCGGCTCAGCTTCAGCAAGAGTAGGAGTATTTACAGTAAATACTATTCACCTTTTAGGCGTGAATTAGGAAGAGACACTAGTTCCTAACTCATCCTCCTCCTAATTCTACCATACATCTCCATGGAGGGGAGGAAGACAGGGTGGTAAAGAGAAGTAACACAATGCTAGTTACAGAGTTGAGCAGGAAACACAGGAAGTCTTGAACGTCAAATATAGAAAACAGATCTTGAATAGGCTAAAAGTGCAAACCAGGAGAGATAAGCCAACTCAATCATTCAAGAACTGTGAGCAAAATAACTTTTGCAGTTGCACAAAAAAAACTAGAATGTGGGTTGTTTGCTCCATGCAATAGGACATAGACGTCACACTGAGGAAAAGGTGAGAATATAAGGGGAGTAGGATTGGTTGCCCTTTCTGAGCTAGAGAAGCGGGCAACAGGAAGAAACGCTTGTAAAGTGAAACCATCCAACAGTGACGGATACTAATCCGTCCTGACAGCTGATGCTCGACCCTGTGTTTCTGTAAAATAAAACCTGGCATAGAGTATAGCACATAGGGTCTTTGTGATGCTTTCAGCTCTTTGGGGTCCAAATTAAATTATCTATTTTTTATTGATTAACAAAAGAAAGAACAATATGAAATGTGTTCATTCAGAAATAAAAAGAAAAAAGCTGGGGGGGGTGTTGTGCATAAGTTATAGAGATGAAAAAAAAAAAAAGGAGTTAAAACCAGAATGAGGCTAGCTTAACTAAAAGAATAGAAATAGGAAAGAGAATGTGAAACAGAAATTAAAAAAGAATGCTGAAGGCAAACTATGGTATACAATAAAACATAAATCTGTAATAGGAATGAGATGGGAAGGTTAGAGAGAAATTAAATTTTAAAAGCAGTCATCTTTAATCTACAAACACTGAGAAAAAAGGGGCAAGAAAGTGACAAAATAAAACACATGGAATATGGTCAACGATATTAGAGGATTATTATTATTATTATTTATTTCATCAATTTTATTTATTTGGAAAATGTTTGCAATCCATAATTTTTTTTTACAGGCAAAAATCTCAAGTTATGTTTTGAACAGTTTTACTCTCACAGTCATATTTGGCTGGGTCTGAATAAACCAGAATGTTTTGAAACATTCATGCTTACAAACAGTGCCCTTTTCCACCAAAGAAGCTCCCAAATGCTCCTGTGACAAGTAATGGTCCATATTGCAAGCAGGAATTTAATGATGTATGTGGCAAAAAATTTCCAGACCGCATCAGCTGTGATTTTTCTTTGTTACTGACTTTTTTTGCTGTGAAAACTCATATCTGAATTACATTCACTGAGATATATAGGTGCAAGATAAATAGAATGAAAGTTAAGTGATACAGGATATAAATGCACCTACCTGTGCTATTGTCTCTGACTTAGGTTGCTTTGATGAAGCTATTTCTAAGTTTCTAAAGTGGTTTATGCAGGATGAGCTGTGAGAGTTATCGCATATGACAAATATCTTTGTCAGTGCTGTAGAAAAATATTTCTAGTTTAACCTATAATACTCTATGTAGGTACTTTTTTCTCTACTGGAATCTGTATATTTGTGTCCTGAGGTAGGGTGGAGGATTCTCCTCAAAGTGTGGTTGAGGCCTCAGTTTGACAATGATCAACTCTGATATGACCCATGAAGACAGCTGCTGACTTTCAGGGTTCTTTTTTTTTCTCATCTGGTACTAATTTTGGCTTGTATAGAGTTAATTCTCTTCATAGTAGCTGGTGCAGGGCTATGTTTTACATTTGTGCTCAAAGCAGTGTTGATAACATAGGGATGTTTTTGTTACTGCTGAGCAGTGCTTACACAGAGCCAAGGACTTTAGGCCTTTTCTGCTTCTTGCACTACCCCACCAGCAAGTAGGCTTAAGGGTGCATACGAAATTGGTAGGGAACACAGCTGGGACAGCTGACCCCGACTGACCAAAGGAATATTCCATAACACATTGTGTTATGCTAAGCAATAAAATCGCAGGGGAGGTTGAGGGGAGGAGATGCTGATCAGGCAACTGTTGGGCATTGGTTGATTGGTGGTGAAGTATTGTTTTCATTTGCATCACTTGTCTTTCTTGGGTTTTACTTTTCTCTAGCCTTTTTTTCCCCCTCCTCATTATCATTGCCATTGTTAATGTATTTTTTTTTTTAATCTCAACCCATGAGTTTTCTCACTTCTGACCTTTTGATTGTCCCCTCATCCTACTGCAGAGGAGTGAGTGAGTGCCTGTGTGGTGCTTAGTTTCTGGATGGAGTTAAACCACAAGAGGCCAGTGGTTTATAGGACAAATATTGGGTCAAACTTACAAAACGGGCATCCAGACATGACTGACATCTCTGGTTTTATAGAAAGCTGTGCTATGTGTATCAACCTGGGTTTACCCATTTCAGTGTCATACATTTGTTTATTTACTTATTGGCCAGTGGAGTGTGAACATGGAGTACTGTTTTTTCAAATCAGTTCTGATAGGCTTACCAAGGCAAGGAGATGAAAAGCAATCATCTTCAATCATTGAAGTGAGTAAGCACCGCCTTCAGTGCAGCAGACACCTCTACTTGCCTCTACTTAGAGCCACAGAGCTTACTCCACTAAAAAATTGCCTATTGGCAGACACAAACAACATGATTATAGTTGCATCAGGCAGCAGCAACACCAACAGCTGAAAAGTCTCATCCCTCTGTTCAGCAGAGGGAACCCTATCTGCCATGGCAGTGGGGATAGCTAGCAGAAAGGGGGCTACCCATTATGCAGCTAACTGATTGAAACACTGAACTCACCTGAGGTTTACACACAGGAGTATTTGCACAGTTGCCTTTGAACTGACCCCTAGAACATCCCTCTAGGATGGTTAGAATGAATGTAAAAGTTGTTTTAGCTCTCATCTTGCCTGAGGAGGCCATCCTGCTCAGCTGCAGGATGCCTTTGAACCTCTTTTGTGCACCACCTGCCCGACATGATGTGCTCCTCTGCTGCTGTCATTGTCATGATTCTTGGGGAGAATTATGCATCACAGTGACCTTTCATGAGTTTTTCATAAACTTTTATGGGCAGAAAAATCCTATTCTGCCTGTACAGTGCAGGTGACACCTCTGCAGTAACTGCATAACAAATCACAATTGAACTAAATGTCAAATGCTTCATATCTTTGACATAGAATACAACTGCTAAACAGTAATGGAGCAAACTAAGACAAAAGTCTCTTCATATCTGAAACACACTAATGATAAGAACAAATAGCACAATCCTCAAGCCACTTTTTGATAGTGTTCAGACTTCTAAAAATACTTCAAGAAATGTCACATGATAAAGTTCTTTGTCAGTCTTGATCTCATACATGAAGCAATCTGTATCATAAACACTGTATACAATGTCCACGTCTAGTACAGGGGATTTTAGAAAATATTAGAGGCATTTTAAGCAAATGACTTTCCAAAAAATAAAAAAGTTTCATTTGACAGCTAAAAGAATGGCACTAAAATGTACTTATTATTTTTCTTGTTTTTCAGAAAAGTTGTAAAGGATGCTATTTGGTTAGCTATTTCTGACAGCTTGCAAAATTAAAACAAAAAAAAAGAACTAAATATAACCTGGAAAGTCCAGTTTTGGCCATACCCCACAATGTCTTCTTAGATGTTAGAAGCAAATTCACTTCATCATCACACTCTAGATCCATCTTTGTTTGAAGACAGACCTCAGTTACTGGAAAAAAAAACATATAGCCAGTGTCGTTAAAATAAATCTACAATGTATCTGGAGTCTGGGAAGAGACCAGCAGTTAAGAATCACAGACCTGCAAAGACAAACCACATGGATTTTTAATGCACTGCTCTCCTTCCCCTTCTCTGAGGTGCTCAGCATGGTGCTCATAAGTAGCTGATAAGATTTCACTCCTGATAACTAACTTTAAATCACACACTATTCACAAGAACCTAGAATATCTTCATCTATTTTACCATAGTAGCTAGTGTTTCAAGTTTTCTCCTAAAGCGTTAAATGTGTTTCTGAGACAAATGGGTGAGGGGAGGGGTGGGGGGAAGGAAAGAACTGAAAAGTCAGTTTAACCTAGGGAATAATGAGGTCATATGAAAATGCAAGTGGCATCATGTATTCCCGTGTATTCATATGATGCTCAAAATAGTGCTACTCATCATAATATTTCAAAATAAAAGCATAATAAAGAAGCAAGGACCTTGAAATATTGAGTTAAACCAACCACAGAAAAATCAAATCAATTGAAAGCCTTGAGGTAACTTGCATCTCTAATACACTGTATGTGCAAGAAAACACTATGTCTCTTGAGTTGCTTTCCCCTTTGGAATGATTCTGCTATTGTGATTTATTTGTTTTTCCTAATATTTCTCTAGGCAGTGATATCAGTGGTATATTTTTTTCTCAGATAAGTGAATTCATTTCAGATTTTATGCCCAGAGGTTTTTGAGGAATCCCATGAATATATCAAAAGGAGACTCTAGGGAAAAATCAATCCCTGCTTTCTAAAATATTGTAAAAAATCCTGGACATATTTCAGTTATGTAAATCAGAAAAGTCCAGTTGAAATCAATTGCATCAACCAAGGTTTGCTTTCTTTCTGCCTCTCTTTTTTTCTTATTTTTCTGCAAAGCACATGATTTTTTTCTGTTCAGCTGTGAACTAAGCCCAGTACAATTTTCTAAGGTTTTTTTTTTTTTTTTACTTTTCTTTTTTTTTTCTTACTTTTCTTTTTTTTTTTCTTTTTTTTTTATTTTTTTTTTTTTTTCAGATGTTCTGCAATGTCCTTTGGAGCTTTTAAAAAAAAAAAAAAATCAAAACCAAAAACCAGAAAACAAACAAAAATAAAACAAACCAAAAAAACTGTGATCTCTAAAGTAACAAGGTTTTTCTGTCAGCTTCCCTTCCAGATCTGATAAAAATGAAAACATAGAATCATAAGCATTAGACACTAATCAGCCAACTAGTTAACTAAAGTCTAATTTTCTGTTTTTCAGATCAAGCTTATTTTGCATTCCAGATATTTCTCTTCACTATGCAACTCAGAAATCAAGCTGAGAAATAAACTTTACTGTCAGTGTGTTATCAGTACAAATAATGAGTACAAGAATGTTGAGAATTAGATCACATCAAGTGAAGTTTGAGTGGCTAAGAAACAAAGAAACACACAGAATAGCCTCTTACACATATTGTTTTCTCTCCTACTCACAAACACAGCTTTCTGAAGGACACTCAGATGTTTACAAGGGTCAAGATGGTTCTTGAGAAAGAAGGCTATCTTAACTGTGACATTGCTGAAGTATTTGCTAAACACTGAAAGGTTTAGGTGAAGTTGTTTCTATTTTACAGACTGTCCTGCATTGGAGTGAATATTATCCCTGTACACTGGTTCGACTCCATACATCAAACAGTTACAAGGACCACAGAGGAGCAGAGCAGAAGTATAATAGAGTGGCTGGTGAAGTAGTCTTGGAGGTATATAAGATGGCATCAGAGTGATAAGCTTTCTTGGCATTCTCCCTGCTGCTGAGACTTGTATCAAAGCCTCCCACACCGCTATGGGTGAGAAAGGTGAAATCAGAGACACAGTGTTCACTCTGATTCTCAACTTACTTTCTTCTCTGTATAGCACACTATGGCTTTAAAAATCTATCCACAAAGCTAACAGTTGTGTCAAGGTGTACAAAGAATCATGCCCTTCTTTTCCTCATCTCAGGCAGAGAAGTCTGTCTCAGGGTCACGGGCTTTGTGTGCTAAATGTATTCTCAGGCTGAGCAGCACTAAAGATTTCTCTTCCACAAGGAGAATAATTCACAATCAGCCAGCTGCCACCAGACTACATTGCAGGTTATTGATACAAGGCGTTACAAATGAGACAAGAAAATGTATCATTCAAAATGCCATAGATTTATCTTTAGGGTTGGGGGAAGAATCATACCACAAATGAGAAGGCGGCCTTAATTACACAGGCAAATTATTTTTTAACTCATTTTCTTTTGAAACATCATTTTCATGGCGCTTGATGTTCATAAAGTATTGCTAATATTTTCTGTATATGACCATGATTTAATCATATCATTAACATGTGATAAGTGGTGTTCTGTGCAAAACTCCCAGACTTCATACTTTCATGTAAAGCATACTTGTTACTTATAAGGGCTCTTTCTAATATTCACATTTTTTTAGGCTAATTGTTCAGAATGTCTGGCAGGGTTAGGCTTTAACTAGTGATCTGATACAAAGTGTGGAAGAAGATTCTTCAAGTTGTGTGTGTGTGTGGGCTTCTTAATTTGTCTTTGGTATCAGGAATTGTGATCTCATTCTCAATGTTCTCTGGATATTTCACTGAGAAATAGCTGGAAAATGGAAGAATGCCATGAGTAATGGAAAATAGTGTTAACTTTGAAATTCTTTATCGTTTTTCTTCTTCTTGTCATAAAGATTATTAAGCATCTGAAATCCACAAGAACGCCACTGCTTATTTTCATTGGAAGCCTTGGCACAAAATAGGTACAAATTAATTAAATATATTGATAAGACAAAGATGCAACATATCAATACAGGGAGCACCGAAAGATTGTGTAGAAAGACTCAAAAGACATTGATAAATGAACCATGTTAAACAGCAATGGATAAGATTGAATAGTCCAAAGTGCAAGATTATGAAACTTGGATAGCAGTAAGCTTTGCTTCTCTAAACTGAAAGCGAATTACAGACAGGAAAAAAAGTAAGAAAATTAGATAACTATTGAATTACAAACCACCAGTTAAACAGGACTGTGGAAAAGTAAGCATGCTCATACATACAAACATTAGGATCTTAGAACTAATAACAGGTCTAGAAGGGTGTTGGAAAAACATTTGTAGAAAATTATACATGATGTCACACCAGGGAGGAAGGGAGGTTTAGTAAATTCCTGGAATCTTTTCAAAATCAACTTTTTATTAGGCAAGTAGGCCGGGGAAGATTTATTTAAAAATATTGAGTCAAATTTCTCTAACTAAAATTTAGGAAATCTGAGTTTAACTTCATGAGAAAAAATGAACTTCTCATATGGACCTCTCATATGGAACACTTCTTCTATAAAGGAAACTAGTTTGGCAAAATGTAATCTGTGTAAGCTGTGTTGCTCTTTTTAATTAACCAGGGAATCAGGAGAAGAGAGTGCACAAACACCATAGGCACGTTCAACTGAAGTTGGAAGTTGATTTGTTAACATAAACTTGTAAGCAATAGGTTGAGAATTAACAGGCATCCAAGGAATGAGATTGTGGAAGATTAAGAAGAATGGTATAAAAAATTAAGAAATTTAATAATGGAAGTTGGTCCTTGACAAGAAAGTATGGTACAGTATGATGGTCCACAGAATCAAATTAAATGGAGGTGGTAAATCAAGAGTTCCCTATATTTTCAAATGCTAAAACCGAGTCCCTTAATCTTTGGTGCAAACTATATTTGTTAAGTAATCAGATGACAAATTAAACATCATATTCAGTTCTAATTGTATCTATACTGTAAGAAGGAACTGAGTTTTTACTACAATGAGAAAATTAAGCTCAGAAGAAATTTTCCCTTGAATGAACAGAAATGTTTTTCAGCAGTGACAATGTTTAACTTTTTTCTCAATATAGCTGTAGAACAGGAATTCCTATTTTGGAGCTGCAATAATGTCTTGGCCAGTAGGATGGCAGGGAATGTGAGCTTCCATGTCCTCCTGTTGTTTTTTTGCAGCACTGATAATGCTCTGAAGTTCATGCAAGCTGTGCTGAGCAGCTGAGTATCTGCTATAATTAATTAATTAATTAATAATATTTCATTTCTAAATAGAGAGATTTTGAAATTTATTAGGCTGGTATAGCAGCAATTTCCCTGTAAATATGTCCTTGCAACATTTCCAGGCAACTAGGTCTTTACCATTTTGTTGAGATTCTTTCAGTCATATATATATATATATATCTGCTACTGTTTTCCCATAGAATGACAGAGCTTCGTAATCATGTTTGTTGTTTTTTATCAATTAATTTTATCAGTTAAAGAGAATTAAATAATCTTTACACATTTGTGGAACAGCATTTTGGAAAAAAATTGTAACAATTCTGAATTTGGTTACTAAGCTGCAAAGCATGAAATGATGATTCATAGTTCAATATAATACCAAACTAAAGTTAAGGATTTGTAAAAGATTTTACTGTTTATTTCTTAAAAATAAAAAAGCTTCTACATATAGTCATACATTGCAGCGCATACATAGCTACAGATACTACTACTTCTTAGAGAAAGTGCAAGTTCTATTCTAATGTGCATATTCATTTTGCCTGATTCAAAAAACTTTTGTTAGAAATTAATTTGAAAACCATATATCATAACTTCTAAGTTCAGAAAGACTTGTAAAAATAGTAATAGAAAGTAAGAGGGTGTGGGAGAAGGGAAAAAAAGAAGATGAAAGAGCAGAACATCCAGAACAGAATAATAAAGCAAAGAAATATAGAAGAATCGTATGAAGGGGGTCTATAGCGATCCTGGGGAGCAACTCTTCATGAGGGACTGTAGTGATAGGAAAAGGGGTAACGGGTTCAAACTTAAACAGAGGAAGTTTAGACTGGATATGAGGAAGAAATTCTTTACTGTAAGGGTGGTGAGACACTGGAATGGGTTGCCCAGGGAAGCTGTGAAGAGGGGTTAGAACTAGATGATCTTAAGGTCCTTTCCAGCCCAAACTATTCTATGATTCTATGATTATGCCAGGAGAGATCTGTGGAAAACCTTTTGTAATCAATGTGAAACTTAGATTCTAATTATGCATTAGAGACCTAAGTTCTAAATATCCATACACTACACTACAAATCCAATATCCTTCCCCATCTTCTCCCTTGTTCATGCATTAGCTTTTGTTGAAAACTGCAATTTTAACACTACATTTAGGGTTTCAAAACTGGCGTCCTATTTCTGAAATGTGAAACTCTTTGGGAAAAATAAACAAAAATCAGCCAATAAACATTAGATGGTCTCTTTCACTATGCTAAGAGAAAGGTTTTCTAAACTGTTTCAGACTGCAATATCATTTCAAGGTGCAATACATCTTTATCACAAATTGGTGTATCTATCATGGAAGCAGAGGAGATATGATTTGTACTAACAAAAATCTACCATTATAAAGTTCATAGTTTCTACTTCCCTCTGAATAATATTTGAAAAAAGAAAAATCTATATTATTTGGACACCTACTGACCTCACTATCCACCTTAAACTGCTTCTGTACATTTCTCCTGTCTAACTCTTCCTTTTATTTCTACACATAAGTGTCATCATCTGATTCTCTTCAAGAAAACAAAGATTTTGACTAAATAAAATATATATAAATAAATATATATGATAAATATATATAAATATATATAAATATAAAATATATAGTATATATAAATATAAAAATATATAGTATATATAAATATATATATTTATATATAGGAGTATATATATACACAAAAAATATGTAGGACCAGTGAGCTGACCTTTGCTGGCTGCCAGACAGCCACCCAGCCACTTTCTCACTCCCCCAACTCAATGAGTCAGGGGAAGAAAATAAGATGGAAAAAAAATATCATAGGTCAACATAAATATGGGGAGATCACCTGCCAATTACCATCATGGACAAAGCAGACCCCATTTATGGAAAATTAATTTAATTTTTTGTTAGTTAAAATGTATTCAAATTCTGATAAAGAAAAATTAAACCACCACCCTCCCCTTCCACCCAGGCTTGACTTTGCTCTTTCTTTCCTGACTCCTCTACCTCCACCCTGAGTGGCGCAGGGGAAGGGAGAACTGTGGTCTGTCCATAACAGTTCTCTGTTGCTCCTTCCCCCTCACACCTTCAGCCTGCTCCAACATGGGTCCTTCCCATGGGCTGCAGTCTCCAGGATAAACATGCTTTAGCATGGACTCTCCACAGTCTGCAGTTTCCTTCAGGAAATATCTACCTGCTCCAGCTTGGGGTACCCTGTGGGCTGCAGTGTGGATATCCACTATGGTCTCCACAGGCTGTGAAACAACCCCTTCTCTGGCACTTGGAGCACCTCCTCCCCTCCTTCTCTCATTTTGGTGTCTGCAGGACTGTTTCCCACCTTTTTTTTTTTCTCACTCCTCTTTCTTACAGGTACTGTGCAATGTTTTTCTCTTTCTTAAATATGCTTGGCTGAAAGGCTCAACAGTCCTGCAGTGAGTCTGCTGGTGACAGTTGGAAACAACTGTATCTGGCACAGGGCAGCCACTACTGCAGCCCCCTCATTGCTAAGACATTGCCACCTATACCAAATACGCTAGGGAAAAGATGCAGACAGGTGGAGCAAAAATGCTAGTTCCAGGATGTGTCCTCAGCCTACTCCTTTGTACAGACATTTTCTAGCTCTCATGAGCACAGTCCTTTTCTTTCCCTCGTGTAGAAACATGTTTATGAATCTATTTAATTTTTAACCAGATTGTCATTTCTTTAGCTGATAACAAGAAACTGAAAATCAGTTAGGAGCCTTATGTTTTAAACACCATATTTCTTGGCAGAGCAGCCAGGATACTGTAAAATTGAAGATAGTTCAAGATTGAGGAAGTAGTGCTGCTGTAATTATAGTCAGAGAAGTGTCAGTAAATTAGTCTAATTAGTTCTGATAAACTTATCTGACCTATTTCAGACCCTGTTAGGATCACAGAATTTGAAGAGGTTGTTTTTGTGGACTCTGTTCATCTCCTTTCAAATCTTTTTGGAAGAGTCACCGTGAATTTTTCTTCTAAGTGTGAGCGAGCAAGAGAACTGTATCTTGTGTTAATTGAAAAAAAAAAAAATCAAAGAACTTGGCAGATAGGAAAAATCTAGGATCCACTTTTATGTTTCTCTACCTTGTAAGCATATATCAGTTTTGGAAAATGATTTATTTTCCCTAAGACACTGTGACTGCTAAAATGAAGTGCTTCTTCCCTCTTCCTTTTCCCTTTCCTTGTCCTTTTCCCCTACTTTTTTCTTTGCCTTTCCTTTTCTCTGCCATCCTCTCTTCTCCATAAGGACAAACATATGTTTCAAACATACAATACATTTAGTTATCATTCTTCAGACTTTCTCAGACAGTGCTGAACTCCCTAGAATATACTAAATAACAAACAGCACATCTTTCATCTTCAGCCATACTTTTCCTGTCAGGCAAAGGGAAGCAGGAAGAGAAAGAAGAGAAAATTATTTTTTAAGAAACTAAATGGCATCTGGTAGTTAGAGAGGTCAATCATGTTAACTGTTTCCAGTGTTAAGTATATCTATAATACTGGTTAAATACAACCTGTATGTCATACCACAGGATCAATATTTTACCTTAAACAAAAAAAAAAGCCATGATCAAAGAAGCTTCTTTAAAGCTTTCATGTCAAAGTTCAGGTTTTCATGAAAATTTTTACCTACCAGTCAGTGACTTACAGAATTTTGAAACAGAAAAAAAAAAAAAAAAAGAAATCAACTGGAAAAACATTTTTTAGTGTTAGCAATAAACAAACAAAATGTGATTTGCTCACACAAAGCAACTTGAAAAGTACCCATTACTACAAGAAGACATGCAGTATATTGACAAAATCTGTGTTTCAGGAGTGTGTTGTCCTGATGGGAATCAACTGTACTATATTTTGCAGCTTCTGTTACCGAATATAAATAGGGAAAACTATGGGATGTCTATAATTAGTGCTAAGGTACTACAATTTTAGAAGACATCTATATGAAGAAAGAAACTTATGGTAACTTTTCTAGCATGGACCAAATCTTTTACTTTGTCAACAAGAATATGTATTATCCTAAAATAGGCTTCACATCACCTCAAAATGCATCATGCAATATCACCTTACCATGACAGCTGGTGATTCATCCATTTTATGTTACAGATTGCAGCAGCTGGTGATAAGTTCAGGATCAATAAGTTTTTTCAAAAATGTTTTGGAAAATCAAAAATGTAGTTAAATTAAAATAAGAATTTTTATTCATCTATGAACTGGAAAGATTTGACCATCATCACTCTTGAAGGACACGAAGCTGTCGGAGCAAGTGCAGAGGAGGGCCAAGAGGATGATAAGGGGGCTGGAGCACCTCCCATATGAAGATAGGCTGAGAAAGTTGGGGCTGTTTAGCCTGGAGAAGAGAAGGCTGTGTGGAGACCTCATAGAAGCCTTTCAGTACCAAACAGGGGCCTACAAGGATGCTGGAGAGGAACTTTCATCAGGGACTGTAGTGTTAGGACAAGGGGTAATGGGTTTAAACTTAAACAGGGGAAGTTTCTGGTTAGATATAAGGAAGAATTTCTTTGCTGTGAGGGTGGTGAGGCACTGGAATGGGTTGCCCAAGAAAGTTGCGAATGCTCCATCCCTGGCAGTGTTCAAGGCCAGGTTGGACCGAGCCTTGGGTGACATGGTTTAGTGTGAGGTGTGCCTGTCCATGGCAGGGGGATTGGAACTAGATGATCTTAAGATCCTCTCCAACCCTGAACATTCTATGATTTTATGGCTGACCAATTACTTCTTGGAGCTGATCTGTGTTTCCTATATTGTATTGTGTGATTTAAAATATTTTCTGGAAGGGTTATTTTTCTTGGTGGTCTGCACCAATTTCAGTTTCCATAAACTAGTTATAATGACCTAATTTTATTTGCTTCATAGAAGAACAAGTACTGCAGCATGAGGAACATAGTCAAAACTGGACAATTTTTATTGAAGTCAGTGGTACAATTCATTTGAGGCAGTCAACAGGCTTTGGCCCAACTAACATAAACAATATGCGTGCTTAATAGGGTTCAGATTTTAGTGGATTGTAATACAGTAGTCTGTGCTAAACAATTAGTATATCTCAGTAATTTATAGTAAAGATAGACCATTGGTATAATTTCATTACTATCGTAGGAAGAGTAGTTGTCTTGGGTTCAGCAATAACAGTCATATATATATATGAGACAAAAACAATGGTATATTGAAAAATGTGGAATCTAAGCATGATATGAATGGTATGGAATAACGGGTGGATACTGTCCTGGGTTCAGCAGTAGCAGTCATTTTTCTCCTTCTTAGTAGCTGGAGCAGTGCTGTGGTTTCGACTTTCGGCCTGGGAACAGCGCTGATAACACAGAAGTTTTTAGTTGCTGCTCAGTAATGTTTACTCTGACCAAGCACTTTCTGAGTCTCATATTCTGCCAGGGAGGAGGAGAAGCTGGGAGGAAGCAGAGACAGGACACCTGGCCCAAACTAACCAAGGAGGTATTCCATACCACAGCATGTCATGCCCACTATTTAAACTGGGGCCGTTACCCAGAAGGGCTTGATCACCTCTTGGGTCAGGCTGGGTATTGGTCAGTGGGTGGTGAGCAGTTGTATTCTCTTCCCTTGTTATTTTCCTTATTATCATTATTATTTGTGGTTGCAGTAGTGGTTTGTGTTATACCTTAGTTGCTGGACTGTTCTTATCTCAACCTGTGGGAGTTATATTCTTTCGATTCTCCTCCCCATCCCTCCTGGGGGGGGGGGGGGGGGGGGGGGGAGGAGGTTGGGGGGGGAGTGAGCGAGCAGGTGCGTGGTTCTGAGTCACCAGCTGGGCTTAAACCACGACAGTAGTTTAGGAGAATGATACATTCAGTTACTTGCAGGGTAGTACCTACCTATATCACAGTGTACATGCAAACCTGCTTGATACTGCTAATTATATGGTAGGGTTTGGAATGGTTCAGATGACTTCTTGAAGGTCCAGACACTCTTATTTCTATGGTAATACAAAAAAGCTAATTTAATTGTTTTCTGGGTTTACAGACTTTTTTTTCTTTTATGCTTTTAAAAACATTAATTACAAAATACCCTTTTCTGATTAAGAAAATATCAGCCAGTCTCAGTGCTGGCTATCATGCTAGCATGATTTCTGTTAGTTCTTGTTAAGTATTGACTCCATGAATTTTTGTGGTTACTAGTATGTAATTAAATACAGTCCTTCCTAGTGAAGCTAGTTTCTTGCTCATAAAACTGTCAACTTGTTTTCCAGCTGCATACTAGGCAATGTGTAGCTGTGACACCTATTAAATAGAAAAAAAATACAAATGCCAGACCAATTTCAGAAGTTTACAGTCTCTAAGTCCTGGTAGATTCTTATAGGTTATAGGATAGCTACATTTTCTGTACATTTTTTGTAGAATTAATTCTATCATTACTTTGAAAGCTGTACCTAAGTTTTTATCTATACAAGACAAAATGCAAATTAGTTACTTTCTAAAAATATTTAAAATTTAAATGTTGGTATTTTACTATATTTCAAATTGTTCTGTACTTACTCAAATGTTAACTGGAGTTAAAAATTGTATTTCAAATAATCTTATTATTGTATATTGCAGAATAAAAGCCAGAGTGACTTTCTTAATTTATTGCATATTTTAAGATTTCTGTGCACTTTTCCTCTGAAAGTTAAAGGAGATCTTAAAGAATTTTGGAATAAAAAGATATGACAATTAGTTGAAATCTGGTTCTACATTCCTTATAATGACAGCTATGTATCTTACCTGAGATACTACATAGAATATTTTTTCTTTCACACATGCACAGAGAATACATTAATTATTGGCAGGAAAGCTGCAAATTCCTATTGTCAAAAAAATGTATACACCAATGAATTTTTCAGATGGTCATGAGACCTGTGCAATTTCTATCAGTATTATACACTCTCACTACTTTTTCTGTTCCTTGTTTTATCCTTGCACGGTGTATGTCACTATGATTAAAGTACGGACCCTGACAGAGAACTTGGTACAGCCCATGGGAAAAAAATAAAAGAAATCTAAAATTATTTTTGTATGTTTTGGACCAGGCACTATAACATCTTTCCCTTCAGACTTCCTTAGGCGTTTTCCTTTCTTTGGTCTCTTCTGCCTGCTTCTGTTACTGCCAGTACAAAATGTCACACTTCCAAATATGTGCATCCATTTTAAATCTTTCTGTCACATGCCTTCAACCCAGCACATTTTCTTGGGATAACTATGCTTATCTTCCACTAATAATGGACTATGTTCATATCTGGTTTAACTTTGTTTTGGGTCCCAAGGGCTTCTTTAAATCCAACATGCCTGAGCTACAGGCAGAGCCAGGAAATGCATCATATACAAACACAGTCTGAACTTGAAAACCAAGTCCTTCACAAAATAATCTCTTTGGTGCTCAGGATTACATTTAACTGTGTTTAATGCAGTGGGATAATTAGGAAATGTGGGATAATTAGGAAATGTGGAATAATTAGGAATTAAATTTGTATTCAAAATGCAGCATTGTCCACACATGAGGAAAAACGGACTTTCAGGGCCTCTCGGGGCAAGATGCAGCCACACCTGGTATGCCAGGAATGTGCACTCCACAGCGGTTCCCGTGACAACACAGTTGGAGGGTAGAGCGAGGTGGAGATCTCGCGGTTACGCTTTGTCCTAACTTCAGCAAAAAGATGGGAACTAGGTGGTACAAGAAACTGATAAGCTGCATATTTGCTACCTTGAGCCAGCAGCCTGTCATCTTTTGACAGAATGCCATCCTCAGTGTGAACTTTGCTTCATTATAATGTCATTATAATGCATTTACCTGCTAAAATACACTCCCATCTTCAATGTGACCCCCCCCCCCCCAAAAGGAGTCCACCCCTCTCTGAGCATGCGCTCTGAATTTTTGGTGTCATATACCTTTAAACAGAAGAGAGAGAAATTTGCACCAATAATAATAAAGGTATGTATGACTAGAGTCACTCAAGCTCCACCTTGAAGGTGAAAATAATATAAAATGACCCAAGAGAGAGGGGGATATTAGGGAAGATACCATCGTGGATGACTCAAGGAAGATAACATCAACTGACTCCTGGGACTGGTCAACGGGCTGGACCTCTCTTCCCCCCTGCAGGGATGCCTGTGGGTAAGACTTGCACTGTATCCAGTGTTTCCCTGGGAAAACTTAGAATCTCTATAGAGTTACTTTTACTGTCACCTGTATACTTCAGAGCTATGCTGTGCTAACTTTATCAAGCACTTGTATCCATGTAACTATTATTTGCATGTGCTTTTGCAGACAGTATTTATCACTGGCAATACATAAGAACTTGTATCTGTTGCCTCAATAAACTCAATCAATAAACTGCACTGTTTCGGTAGCCAATCACAATAAACTGCACTGCTTCGGTAACTGCTCGTAATTTTCTCACTGAACGTGACCCCATCTCTTAGTGTGGCTGTGAAGGTTCATGAGCACGATTTGACTGGCAGTATGGTGCACTATCAGTAAACCCAGATCAGTGAAGTTCGAAATAGCGAACACAGCCGGACTGACAGCTGCCGCTGATTGTATTGGGCAGTGTGGTACACTATCAGTGAAGCCGGATCAGTAGCGAATGCGGCCGAACTGGTAGTTGCATATTGGAGCCGTTCCTCCCCCCCTCTAATAAAGCAAAGGGTTTATTTTCCTCCCTTTAACGTAACAAATGCCATTATATATAATGATATTCTCTAAAAATTATATTGCTAAAGAGTATGCGTAGCATTTAAGTAATTTTTCAGCATAAACTGAGTTACCCTTCCTTCTGCAAAATCTCTAATCTTTATTTAGGTCAAAAAAAAAAAAAAAAAAAAGCCAGAAAAAAATTTCTAATATGCAATCAAAATTTAAAATAAAATTAATAGACTTCCTAATGCAAGATTTTTCTGATCTAGAGGATAAAAAATTATTCCTTTGGAAAATTAAATAAATAGTAAAATTCAAAGAACAAGGAAGTTAGTATATTTTTCCTACTATTCTCAGTTACAGTAATTCTTATCCAATTTCTTTGGAGCTATTTTTAATTTGTAATAGTACAAAAAAAATTTATAAAGAGCTATTTCTGTGTAATTTCCTAAAACTGCCCAGATTTCATAATTATTGAGCTACATAAGGTCCATAATTTCAGAAATTAACTTGATCTAATGATGCACTATCCTTGCCAAAGGACAGTGAAAGAACAAAAGCAGAATCCAAGAGGGTATTATTGGCTTCTGCCTAACTCTAAATATGATGTACTATTTTGCTAGGAGTAACTGTGGACTTGCTTAGATTTAAAAAAAAAAATATAAAAAAAAATGTGCAATTAAGTAGGTAGAGAATGTATAGCACAGAAGCTACTTTGAACTCTAAGTCATTTTATCATGAACAAAGAATATATTTGTAAAACTAACTGACTTTAAAGACAAGGGGTAACGAGTTCAAACTTAAACGAGAAGTTTAGACTGGATATGAAGAAGAAATTCTTTACTGTAAGGGTGGTGAGGCACTGGAATGGGTTGCCCAGGGAAGTTATGAATGCTCTATCGCTGGCGGTGTTCAAAGCCGGGTTGGACATAGCCTTGGTTGGCACGGTTTAGTGGGAGGTGTCCCTGCCCCAGGCAGGGGGGCTGGAACTAGATGACTTTAAGGTCCTTTCCAGCCCTAACTATTCTATGATTCTATGATTCTATGATTTATTCAATAAGTGCTTGATATTTCCACACTGGAACTAAGCCTCCATCAGCAATAATACATCAATTTAGCTGTACAGGCAAATTCTCTGAGGATATGGGAAATTAGGAGTTTAAATTATGAAAGAGGTTCTTATAAATTGAGGTCAAGTACCCTATAAACAATGGGGAGTGAGCTTAAATTTCTTCCTTCAACTAATTATCCTAGATTTCTTCAGCTTCCTTCAGTTTTCCTTGCCCCCCATCTATTCCATGGCATTGTCTATCTCTATTTTTCCAGATCTTTATATGTATGAAATCTATCTTTCTATATATATATATACATGTCTATAAACATATATATTTACATCTATGTCTCTGAGTCCATGTGTTTGCAATTCCTACTGAGTTTTGAGATCTTTACCTGCAACCATATGTGCTTAAATGAACGTGTATTTAAGCTGACATATCTAACACAGTGTCAGCCAGAGAATTCCAGGGACACTTTTTTCTGGAAGAGGTCACCTTCTGTCTCAGGCTGGTGACTGTTACTCCAATTTCTTCAGTATGTCAGATTTCTTATTTTAAAGGTACAAGGATATTTTTGTAAGCCAGTCACTTCTTTCTTGCCTACTGTCTCTTAGGCTGTTTTACTTTATTTTATTTTAGTTTTTATTATCTTATTTTTATTTATTTATTTATTTTTTATTTTTATTTTATTTTTATTTTATTTAAAATGATACTGTGATAACTCAAATCTTATTCCAGGTACCAAACAGATTGCTGTAAAATAACATTTTTTTGCAGCGCTAGCTAGCAGCAGTGACATTTTCTGTCCAACAAGAAGCGTTCTAATGATACACAGCAGTAGCACTAGTTGGAGCCTAAGTGGCGGCCAATGTAGCCTCAGCCTAGTCACTTTAAATTAAGTTTGGATGATGAATTTGTAGAACTGTGGACCTTATGAGGCTGAGACACAGAAGGGCTTATGTGAGCACTCACCTCTTTGACATTGTTGTTCCTTTTTCTGTTACTCTTGACTTTTAAAATATAACCATGATATACATGGTTGACTTAAGCCTTCTGGATAGCAAGATGGAACTTAGCTGGGATATAGAAAACTACTTGACTTGCCTAATGCTCAGTATTCTGAGAACGAAACATGAAATTGTTATCTTCTTCTTAAACGAGCAGCACTGTCTGGCACATCACTTTTATTTCTGTTAAATATGTTAAAAGTATGTCAGGAGGATCTTGCAGTAATTTTGGTAGAAGTGAAGATATAGTTGCATTCCACTACTTGAATTAAAAAAAACCCAACAAACAAACAAAAAAAACCCCACAAAAACCAACCCACACACCCAAAAACCCACCCAAACCAAACAAACAGCAAACATAAGTTTTAATTTAGTATGATAATTTATTATGTTAGCAAAGAACAGGTATAAAATACTACTGGGGCATAACCTGCTCTGTAGCATATAAAAATAATACCGTGCACTTCTGCAATACATTCCAAAGATCACCGATCGTATCATATTTTCAATAGAAATGTTTGGGTTTTTTTTTCCTCAGTTTACAGATAAGGTACCATAAATTAAAGGTTTCATTTCACAAAAGGATTTTGCTGCAATAAGAATAAAACTTGGATCTCCAGATAACAGGTTTTACCAGGATGAGCAGATTTTCTCTTCATAGACATCTTACCTTTAAATAGTGAGAAGATTTCAGAAGTGTATGAGTTACATTGCTACTGTATATCCGTCTTTCATGTTATTTAGGCGAACACTTTTAGAGGTGTTTTTATGTAATTTTTCTGTGATATGTCCTTTTGCTTATAAAAGAAAAATAAATGAAATAGACTAATTTATACTGAGGGGTGCATTATTACCAATGTTTTTGCATACAGTTCTTTTCCCTGAAGGGGAAAAATCCGAAGAAAATTTTTCCAGGATTTTATTATGGAACTGTCATGGGTTCAGCAGAAGCAGTCATTTTTCTCCTTCTTAGTAGCTGGAGCAGTGCTGTGGTTTCGACTTTCGGCCTGGGAACAGCACTGATAACACAGAAGTTTTTAGTTGCTGCTCAGTAATGTTTACTCTGACCAAGGACTTTCTGAGTCTCATGCTCTGCCAGGGAAGAAGGGAAGCCGGGAGGAAGCAGAGACAGGACACCTGGCCCAAACTAACCAAGGAGGTATTCCATACTACAGCATGTCATGCCCACTATATAAACTGGGGGCAGTTATCCGGAAGGGCTTGATCACTGCTCGGTCGGGCTGGGTATCGGTCGGTGGGTGGTGAGTGGTTGTATTCTCTTGCCTTGTTATTTCCCTTACCATTACTATTATTTGTAGTAGCAGTACTGGTTTGTGTTATACCTTAGTTACTGGAATGTTCTTATCTCAGCCCGCGGGAGTTACATTTTCTCGATTCTCCTCCACATCCCTCTGGGAATGGGGGGGAGAAAGAGGGAGGGGAGTGAGCAAGCAGCTGCATGGTACTGAGTTGCCAGTTGGACTTAAACCATGACAGGAAGTAATACTGATTAAAAAAAAAAACCCTTTATGCTACAAAAAAGAATGTTAAGAATTTGCAACTAGTAGTGTAATGTGCATATTATAAATATTTCCCTACCATTATTTCAATGACTAGTTTTCATTAAGGTTTAATAGTACAGATTTAACACAATCGCTCTCATGTTTACTCTATCTGGTAAGCATTAAGAGTTAGTGAGGGTTTTTTTTCTCATTTTTTCTTTGCCTCAGCTTACTTTGAAAGCATTCTTATAATACTCCACATATCCATTTATTCTCCAGACCCCAATACAAATTGGCAAGACTATCATGAATAAATAGTCCCACTTATTTTAAGAGACTAAAAATTGCAGTTAAAACTTGAGAAATTGTTTAATATTAATTAATGCTATAAAAAAACAATTTCCTAGTCAGTGTAGTGAAAAAAAAAAAAAAAAGGTGAAGACAAATATTGGTGAAATAGTCTATAAACATTGAAAATAGCCTCATTTTCATGTCTGTTTACTTTTTCAACTATTTGTAAATAGTATTAGATTGCTACTACTTAAATTTGCCGTCTAAGAAAAATATTTTAGTGTATACAGAAGAAAAACACCTCAGGGAGAATTACTTAAAATTTTTGAGCATTAAAAATCTGCTAAACTTAAACAGATTTTTTTTGTTTTGAGACGTCTAAGGATATATTTAAAAGCTTAACCATTCTAAGGAAAATCACCTCAATTCTAGGATCTACCATAAGGAGCACTGTTTTTTTATTGATGTAATCTTGATACATTTCCATGAGTTTTGAAGACAGAGGAAACTAAAACTTGAGCTTTGTTAATAATAACCAGTAATTAAAATTTAGATGTGTATGTCATCAGGACATTTGCCTTATCAATTTATTAGTTGGACTTCTCTGAAAAGTAAAAGATAGCATGCTGGAGCCAAACTCTCTGTTAATCTGTTTTCTCAGTGATTCTCTCAATTTAAGCCCTTAAACACTACAATCCTGCTTTTATTATTCTTGTCTTTTTCTCCAATTCACTGCATGAAGGCTTTGTGCATGTCTCTTGATTATCCAGAAACATTTTTCTTGACTTTTACACCTAAATTGCACAGTTAGTGCCTTGTTAAGTGTCTGGACAAACAATCTCAGAACAATTTTATCTCGATATATGGGAACTGCAGTAGAATGATTTTAGAATTATGTTATTTCCCTTTCTTTTAACCAGGGAAACAAAATGCAAAATAAAACTGTATTTCAAACTTGCTCTGTATGTAACACAGGGTATGCTCCCGCAATGTAACAAGACATGCAGCCTACAGAAAAAAAACAATCAGGTCTTTATTCAGTGCCAAGCATGTTATCACTATAGCACAGGCGGAATTAAGGATGTTAATTCAAAATCAAGGTTGTTAATGACCAGTTATGAGCAATATAAAATAGTCTTTTGCTTCTTCCAGAAAATGGCGTATAAAATTTCAAATTCTTTTCTGCAAATTCTTTTCTGCTAATGGATTTAATAGGATGGTAGGCAGTGTAGCAAAGTACATTCAGGCTGACATTTCTTTAGTAAGTAAAATATATTTAAAGAAATAAAATAGGCTGTTGTACGTTCTGGAAAATTTGTACTTCTCACAGTTTTCATAGCCACTGTAGTAACAACAACCACAGCAAAGGATTACTTCAGGCTTTGAGCACGTTCCTTATTTCTATTTTACATGGTCTCAAAACTTAGCCATGTAATTCAGAAAATCTAGGTTATCAGCTTTGTAAGAGAGCAAACAGGATCTTCACAAACTGGTTTTGAAGGAAGCAAATAGCCTGTATTCTTGCTTCCCCTCCCCCCTGCCCCTTTATTCCCAGTGTTGTCTTATTCAAACACATATTCTCTGTTTCTAGGGTGCTGGGTTTCTTCCCTCTACACATGAAAAATGTCAGAAGAAGAAATCGTCACTTTCAGGTTTCTTAAGCTAAGTGTAGACATCTTTCAGATGTTTAATTTTCATTTGCAGAAAAAAGAATACCATTTATTACATGGTTCACATGGATATACATATTTCTGTTGAAGGAGCCTTGAACTTCAGTAACAAGACCATCTATGTCACAGGAATATTTACAAGCTGGTAAAGATATAATAAGACTAAGAACATGAGATGGCTGAAGAAACTTAAGTAACTATGGGTATAGGTGATTAACATAGTCCTGGATGACACCATGTTATAAAGAGACCAAAGTTAAAAAAAAAAATAAATATCAGCTTAAAGTTATCAAATTTCTTTAAATACAAAATAGGAAGTGGGACTTGGTGATGCTTGTTATATACAAAATTAATTTTCTGGGCAAAACTAGACCAAAGAGGAAATCAAAACACCAAACTGCTGACGTTCAAGCCCTTTCTGTTTCATAAGAGGTCAGAAATTTCTTATTCCAAACAGAGATCTTGACCATGCGGCTGGTTAGTTACTTGACTACAGTTTAGGATATTGCACCTGAGGGTGTTATGTTTCGTTTTGGGAGAAAGGAGAGAGAAAGAGATTTTGCTTTTGTTTTCATTTTTATGGAATCAAACCTACAAGAGATTTGGGGTTTGGCTGATGATTTTTTTCTTTGGTTGGTTTTTAGGAAATAAACTTTGTGATTATTTACAAGGACTATTTCCTTTGGTAATATCTCTTATGAACTTTTATCACAGGCAGCCTTTCGACAGTGTTTTATCTCTGCATCTCAGTTTAATTTCTCACTAATTATGCCTGCCACATCCAATTTTATCATAAGTGCTTTTGGATAGAAGAAGCATACATATTACATATTAGTCTCAGTACAAGTGTCTCCTGTTCTGGAGTTTTTGAAACGCAGAAACACTGTGTAAGTTAACCAATGTTAGGGACTTGCAATAGGGGCTTCAATGACATTGCAATGTGCTTAACCTAGCTGATGTAGCATAGCTTCTCTATATACTGAAGAAAGAACTGAAAGTACTGCGTTTACTCTGGTAAAATTCTTCAGTTTTCTAACTCAACAAGCCATATACACCATATGTTGTATGGCAGCAATGGTTAGACGTGATAAATGCTGATCAGGTTAGTGGTATTCTATTGCATGAGCCACGCAGGGCATTAAATGAGCATTTTTATAATGTTTTAAAAATGTGTAAATTATTTCCATGTTCTTGTTGCATTTTTTCCATGAGTATCCAAACAAAATTACAGGCAGTTATATCAAACATGTGGATATCAAGAAAATTGGTTTCCATGGGAACCTTATCCACATGACAGGTTTCAAATGCTTTTCTGCTTTCCAGGTGACATTTGAGTAATTCTAATGGTATTAGTGTTGCAAGTGGACAAGAAATATATGACATAAAATGATTTGTTTGTGTGCATATGTGGGCAGAACCTAAGCAAACAACATATTAACAGCTTTTTTAAACTCTATGGCTATGACAGTTTGCTTGTTTATTGCAAACTACCCCCAAATATCTCATTTTGGGAAAAATCTGAATATCATTTGTTCTGCATCTAAGTTTGAAGCACACATACACTTCTAGGAGAAAGAAAATTATTTTCATCATAATGCAAAATAAGTTCACTATACATTAAGGGATTGCTTCATTATGAATCATTCACATCTGAAACCAATTTTCTCCTGCAGGAGGAGGCTACATTAAGAGTGTTGCAGACTAATTGAGATAGCAACATGGCAACAAAGCCGGAAATCTGTACAGAAATGCAGTAATGGGTGAATCCTGCTGCTTTGATTAGCACATTAATTACAAAGCAGGTGTTAACGGACTGTGCTAACGGGTTGCATAAAAGGTCAAGAGGGCTTAGCTATCATTTTTTCTCATCAAATTATTAAATATGTATTTAACAGTTCTTATGATTTGAATATATCT
Organism: Ara ararauna; assembly: GCA_028858755.1. NCBI lineage: Eukaryota > Metazoa > Chordata > Aves > Psittaciformes > Psittacidae > Ara > Ara ararauna. The sequence continues at coordinate 57,451,162 of CM054377.1, read as the reverse complement.
GAAGAGAACTGGTTATCTCTGTAAAGCACAGCCACTTCTTCTTTTTTTCCCCCTCCCATTCTTCTTCATTTTATTGTGTTACAGAAGAGGTGGTTTTGAATGAAACTATGTACTAACTTGTCAAAATGAAACTGGTGAACAAAAAATTGGGGCTAACATCCAAGGGCTGCACTGTTTTTATGTTCAAATCCTACCAACATGTATTTATCTGCCAGATTGTACATCTCAGTGTATGGCTCTATAACAAAGGAGAAAATTAATCCTGAAATTATGAATATGATTTTTTTTTCCTGGGGGAGGTACTTAATAAGCCTGTCATTTCTCTTTCATTTTAGGAAGATCTATGACTTCTAGATCCAAATATTGAAGTTAGTGTCATGTCTGAGGAGAAAGAGCTGCATTCTCTTTCCTCTTCTTGAATATTTGAAAGGTATGACTGTTTCTGGCTTAAAGTCAATGGCTTCTCTAAAAGTGGAAAGTGTTCAAAAATTTTGCTTAAAGAGACAAGTTCCATGTTTGCTGAAAAATTAAATTAGTCATCATCTTTTATCTTTCTTGTATAATGAGTCAAATTGTTATGCAATAGAGTAAAACATAGGGTAAAAACCAAAGAAGATACAGAAGACAATGGTAGTAAATAGAAGCAAAAGTTGGGGAAGTTCAACAGAGTCAGAGAAAAGCAAGTAACTCACTAAAAAAGGTAAAGCTTTATTACAATACACAATTACTGAGAACACAATTTTTCTGCTGGGTTACAAATAATTCTGGTCTCTCCTCTTCAAAGACATGATTTCAAGATTGTTATTTCTGTTCTCTAGACCCAGAAGAATGCACCACCAAGCAAAGTTTTGTCTTTCTTCAGATATTGTGTGCTTGGTGTGTCCTTCAACAGAAATATACACATACACCCAGATGTGAGGCACATTTTCCACTGCACTGGAAGCTGTGGTTTGATTTATGCTAAAGGTGGTTCCAGGTGAAGGCACCATTTTTACCACTCTCCCACATTAGAATATCATCTGTGAATGTGGAGTCCTGTGCAAATTCCTGCAGATGAAAAAAGAAAGAAAAGAAAGGAGAGGAAAGAGAGGAAAGAAAAGAGAGGAAGGAAAGAGAAGGAAAAAAAGAGAGGAAAGAAAAGAGAGGAAGGAAAGAGAAGGAAAAAAAGAGAGGAAAGAGTAAAGAAGAGAGGAAAGAGTAAAGAAAGAGAGGAAAGAGAGGAGAGAAAGAGAGGAGAGAGGAAAAAAGAGGAAAGAGGGAGAAAAGACAGGAGAGAGAGGGGAAGGAAAGAGGGGAAGAAAGACAGGAAGAAAGAGAGAGACAGAGAAAGGGAGAGAGAGAAAAAGAGACAGTGAGACAGAGAGACAATGAGACACAGAGAGACACAGAAAAATTAATAACATTAAATAGTTGCTCCTACCTTTCCTATGCAGCAGCTACATACTGGGAGGATAAACACTTTAGAAGAAACTCCCACAGAATATCCCAACCTACAAGGCACTGAAATTGCTGTCAAGGTGAGTAATGCAGCTGACTGAAGTAGTTTACAGGACTGTCATGGGAGAGGAAACCAAACATAGCTTTTGAAGAGAAGATACTGAAATAAAATAACTCTTAGGTGTCTTAGCTCCAAACTGTAGATGCACAGGGGGCAACTGGCAGCTAAATGAGTTTCACAGAGAGACCAAAGTATATCTTTGGTGCAGCTTTTCACAATGCAAAGAAGAAGTAAGCTGAACAAACAAAGTGCTTCTTCTTGTCCTTGTCCACACCAAATGGGATTCCTGATCTTACTGTTCTGTTTACATTTGATGACTGGCTATTGCATGTACATCATATATAGAATCATAAAATCATACAATAGTTAGGGTTGGAAAGGACCTTAAGATCATCTAGTTCCAACCCCCCTGCCAGGGACAGGGACACCTCACACTAAAACGTGCCACCCAAGGCTATGTCCCATCCAGCCTTGAACACCACCAGTGATGGAGCATTCACAACTTCCCTGGGCAACCCATTCCAGGGCCTCACCACCCCCCATAGTAAAGAATTTCTTACTCATATCCAGTCTAAACTTCCCCTCTTTAAGTTTGAACCCGTTACCCCTGGTCCTCTCACTACAGTAGCTCATGAAGAGTCCCTCCCCAGCATCCTTATAGGCCCCCTTCAGATACTGGAAGGCTGCTATGAGGTCTCCACACAGCCTTCTCTTCTCCAGGCTGAACAGCCCCAACTTTCTCAGCCTATCTTCATACGGGAGGTACTCCAGACCCCTGATCCTCCTCGTGGCCCTCCTCTGGATTTGTTCCAGCAGTTCCATGTCCTTTTTATGCTGAGGACACCAGAACTACACACAATACTCCAAGTGAGGTCTCACAAGAGCAGAGTAGAGGGGTAGGATCACCTCCCTCGACCTGCTGGTCACGCTCCTTCTGATGCAGCCCAGGGTACGGTTGGCTTTCTGGGCTGTGAGCGCACACTGCTGGCTCATGTTCATTTTCTCATGGACCAACACCCCCAAGTCCTAATCCACAGGACTGCTCTGTATCTCCTCTCTGCCCAGTCTGTAGCTGTGCCTGGGTTTGCTCCGACCCAGGTGGAGGACCTTGGACTTGGCATGGTTAAACAACAGTCTTCTTACGGGGCATAAATTTTAATAAAATGTGTCCTCCATTCATAACTGCTAGACAGCAACTTGGTAGCTTATTACACATGTAAAAGTAGAAAGGATTTCTGATTCATTAATATGAAGATGCATTTACATAGCAATAAACTGCATTTTTTCTCATTCTACAAAGCTGCTATTAATATTTGTTATGTTTCTTTCCAGATTATTATTGGTTGCATGTGAGACATTATTATTGCACTGATAGCTGTTCTTTTAAAAGTTGTATATTCAGACTTCTTATCTGAACCACGGTCTTTCTGAGAGTAGTTTGCAGGATAAAAAGATAAAAGCGCTTATACTATCCCTATTCAATTAGCTTCTAGCAAGAGATGAAGCACACTTCAAATTGAAGTGTAGGTGGTGGGACAATAAGTAATTATACTGCCTGAGGACAATTTTCTAGATTCTTCATGCATTTTTCAGACAAACCTTGAAAGTGTTTCTTTTTCTTAGGGGAGTAAACTTGAATTTGTAACCAGATTAATTTAATCTGCATCCAGATTCCAGCCTTTTAAAAGAATGCATAGCCAGTCACGTAATATCTTCCTCTATTTTTTTTTCAGTGTATCCAAACATCCATGGCTTACATTCTCAGTTATTTTTAGGGGCCTAATTTCCACTAATTTCAGTAAGAGTTATCTTCCGAAATATTTACTGAGGATCTGAACAACATCTAATCAGATTTCTGTCTCCAGCTATTTCCCAATGGGCCTTTGACAAATCACGTAAAAAGTCTGTTCTGTAAAACTCAAGATGTTACACACAATCAACCTTTAATTTGGTTTCAAATAAGGTGATACCAGAAAGCCAGCCAGATAGTCTTCTATAAAATCCCAAATTAGCTTTATTATGGTACATAAGTTATTCCTAGGCTATAACTGCTGATTTATTTCAGTCTTCCTGTATCTATCATTGCTTATTATATTTTAGGGGTGGGATGGGTGGAAATCTGATTTTTTGTTTTCTTCAGAAGGAAAATTCTGAAATGCTATAGACTGTATTTTTTGTTTTCTAACAGGAAATACTTTTTTTTTTTTTCCTATAATTTCAGAGGAACCATTAAAAACACCATTTGGGGATTGGGGAAAGGAGAGCAAGGGAGAGAGGAATACTTGTATTGAACGACTGATGCCTACTGGGGCAAACACATTGCCCTAGGCTTTCTCTGAACTCCAAGGACTGAAGTAAGTTTTATAAGTTTATAATAGTTGAAGTTAGAAAGGACCGGAGATCATCTGGTCCAACCCCACTGCTCAGGCAGGGAGACCTTGAGCTGGTTGCCTAGAAAACTTTCAATATCTCCAAGGATGGAGACTCCATGATGCCTCTGGGCAATCTGTTCCAGTGGCCAATTGCCCTCACAATGAAAAAGTGTTCCCTTACGTTACCCACAATAGGAAATTTCCCCTTACACTAATTATACAGAAAGCTTTGGGTGTTTAGAAACTAAAGGTAAATGGCTAAAGCTGGGCTCTGTGTGAACATCTTTTATGTCTGTGAAAGAACTCAGCTTTGATTTACCACAAACAGCCAAATAAGTAAGACTGCCATAGTCAATTCCAGACCAACACTGAGGAACTGTAAAGCTGCATAAGCAATGGCAAACTGATATGTAATCTTACTGGGCCAGTATGATAGTCCTTAAAAAATTAATATCTTCTGAGAAAACAATCACAGATAATTTCATCATGCTGGACTGTACATAGCAGTACATTAATGCATCTTCACTATATGTAACATTTATTTTAAAGATTATGTTATTCAAGAATGTATTTTAAATGCCTGAGAGATCTGTTTATCAGTTTATCAGCTTCTCGCAATGGGAAATATCTTTGTGACCTATGTGTTAAAGCTTGCAGTTATAAGTCATCAGAGTGACAATTTAATAGTAATATAAACTACGTCTTCCTCATTAAAAATAAATAAATAAATACCCCACATTATTTTAAATTATTTGAAATTTCTTGATTAGAAATTATGCTTATAGCCATCAAGTCTGATGTATTTTACTGTCAAGTTTTGAATTATTTAGAATTGAATTCAAATTAAAGTGCCATTAAACCATACCCTTGTGGACCTTGGACCTATCAGGTTTCTCATATGTGTCATTCAGATTTTCAGAGACAAATCTGTATCTTGAGTTAATTCCAAAGTCAGCTGACATTTTCACAGTTACCGCTGTGGGCATGAATGTTTGATATGCACAGCATGCATACACAGACATATCCCTAATTGTATACTTGCACTTGTTTCTTTCTGCATAGATTTGTAAAAAAGAAATCACTTTCAAAGTAACTGTTTCCCCCAGTGCATTCTCTCTTGCTCTACCTTCCCTGCCTTGCTAACACTGCCTGGTACTAAGTGAATCTACCAAGGTCTCTTTGGTATCCATCAGTACCAGTTTGATTGCACAGAAGCACTTGTTTCTTTTCACTGCTGAATTGGGTCAACTGCAGAACAGCAGCAGAGTGATTGTGTGATTGACAAGCTTACCTTTGGGATACCAGCAGAAGTGAAAATACATTGGTAGATGTGGCTTCTATTAATTTGGTAGAGAAGCAGCACAAGCTTCATCATCAAAAAATGCTGAGGAGCCATGAAATTTTGTGACGCGAATCTTAAGAGATAACCAGATAAATATGTGCACCCTTAGAATAACTCTTTGGAAATCAGTCTGATATAAATTATCTGTGAGAAACATTGATTGGGGATGGGTTTTCCTTCAAGCACACTCCTACAGTATTTATCCCTAGTGGTTCATTTATGATGGTCTTAAAGATATTCTTCAGATAGGGTTCAAATGCCAACTGGAGTTACAGAAAGGTTGAAGCCATTTTGACACTTAGCAAGTTTGTTATTTACTTTTAGAGGTGAAAAAGGAGCAAGCTGCAGTAAACCTATCCCTAGTGCTTCATATAAATATTTTCACTTATAATCCGAGTCATCTATTAGCTCAGTAGTTCTAATATCAAAGTTGTGACAAGCTTAAAGGTAGCTACATAGCAGTGAGTTATAGCAAATATAACCACATTCTAGCTTTAATTTGTGCACTAGATTGTAACCTAGTCAGAGCAGAAAAAAAGTGTATGTTCAGGTAATTTTTAATTTCTTGAAAGATTTCCAAAATCCAGCTATTTTCTTTAGCTGTTTGCAACTATTCAAACTAATTTCAGCCTGTATTGTAATACGTTCAAATAACTTTGTAGCAGAGGCAAACCAATAGCTGTCTTGACACACTGCCTTCAGAACTCATCATGTCTGATTTCACACACTTCAGGGATGGCCGAATGTCAAGGTGGAAATCAGCAACATTTTACGTGGCATTCTGATGCATGCTGAGGTGTGTAGGTTTAAAAGGCAGGCTTGGTTTGAAATTATATATATATATATTTATATATCACTTCTTCTTATAAGGTACTGTCTATGACTGTGAAAACTACACAATCATAGAATAATAGAATAGTTAGGGTTAGAAAGGACCTTAAAATCATCTAGTTACAACCCCCCTGCCAGGGGCAGGGACACCTCCCACTAAACCATGCCACCCAAGGCTATGTCTAATCCAGCCTTGAACACTGCCAGCGGTGGAGCATTCACAATGTTTCCATGAGGAGTATAGTATTAAATCTTAATAAATTAATAAGGTAACTTGAGGCTGTCCAACTTCGCCCTCATTAGTAGATGCAGTGACAATGTATTTGAGTTCTGACAGTGACAGGCTTCAACCAGTTAGGTGTACAGAAAACAAAACATTATGAAAACAAATGCCTTGGTTCACTATCTTTTGAAAAGGGTTCATGCATTTCAAAGCATAACTAGTAAATAAAGTAAATCTAAATAATTACAATAATAGATTCTTGATTTTCAAATACCTTGAGAGTCTTTCAAAAATTAATGATAATTTGAGATTATGGAATTTGGATGTTAAGGGGGTCTTTACCCAAGTAAGGGGTTTTGCTCACCTGTAGGGGGGAAGATTTCACCGCTTCAATTGCAAGTTTGATGGGTTTGTTACTGCTTCAGGAAAGACAAGACTTTTGAGACCAATTAGCTTGTCAGTCAGTTGCAGGAGCTCCACTGGACAGCACATTGGAGCATGATCCAGTCTCCCTAGGCAGGGTACCTGGTGGCACATTTACTCACTGAGTTAAAAAAAAACTTGTAAGTAGGTTTTTAGGCCAATCTTAAATCAATTTAAGTCTCCAGAAACTCACACAAAATAGATCTTGACTGAGACTTTTTTATATTTACGTGGCAGTTTAAGGTTCAAAGATTGACAATGACAATATATTAACTGTGAGAACAAGTATAAGCAGCTAAAAAAGAACAGAGTATAGCTGTTACCCAGTAGGCATTTCTATGGGGGAAGAAGACATGTTCAGCCCATCAACTAATACCATCAGTTACTATGGAGTCTTTCCTAACTTTTTCCCCCCTAATTTGCCATGATTATAAGATGCAATTTGAATTAGTAGCTCCCTGTAAACTCCCTACCCTTTCCCAATTGGTCAACTAATTTGTATAAAGTTTGTATAATGCTGTCATGGGTTCAGCAGTAGCAGTCATTTTTCTCCTTTGTAGTAGCTGGTGCAGTGCTGTGTTTTCAACTTTCAGTCTGGGAACAGCGCTGATAACACTGATGCTTATCGTTATGGCTTAGAATGTTTTGGCCTGACCAAGGACTTTCTGAGTCTCATGCTCTGCCAGGGAGGAGGGGAAGCCGGGAGGAAGCAGAAACAGGATACCTGACCCAAACTGACCAAAAAGGTTATTCCGTACCACAGCACGTCATGCCCAGGATGTAAAACTGGGGGCAGGAACCCGGAAGAGTTGAGTTCACAGCTCGGTTGTCGGGTGGTGAGCAATTGTATCCTCTTCCCTTGTATTTGCCTTGTCATTATTATTATTGGTGGTAGCAGCAGTGGTTTGTGTTATACCTGAGTTACTGGACTGTTCTTATCTCAGCCTGTGGGAGTTGCATTCTTTCGATTCTTCTCCCCAATCCTCCCCCCCCCTCAGAGTGGGGGGGAAGAAGGAGGGGGGAGTGAATGGGCTGCGTGATTTACAGCTTAAACCACGACAAATGCCTAACTATACATGCTCAGGGGAGGGTCTCCTGACCTGGACAAGGGTCAACCTATATCCATTTAGGTTTTGGGTTTTGTTTGTTTCTTTTTGTAAACTTGGCTTTTCCAATAGTTTTAATTCTTTAGTTTAACTTTCTGGATGTAACAAGAATAGTAGTTGGAATAACACACTATGACAAAAGATAATAATTTTTAAAATTCTCATATTACACAGAGTTTTAGAAATCCCCTGTATAGGTTACTGGATTAAAAACTCTAACAAAAGCGGACATAATTTGAATGCTTCCGAATCTACTTTTTGACTGCTGTCGCTGTTGTAAACAAATGTAAGTACTTTATTATGTGATCCAGTTCAAACTGATACATCTCCATGCTCCTTCTCAGCTTCATATGCCAAATAACCTACTGACATGAGCACAGATGTAAAACCACTGAGAGCGTACATTATACTTTAGAGTCTGAAATGAGTGACTGGGATCACTGGTGCTGACAAAACTGCTTGACAAAATCTAACCTTCTTCCCTCTCCTCTCTCAAAAAGATATTTTAAGTTGGAATAGACTTTTTCTTGAGTTTCACCTTCAATTTAGTCCTGGCTTTCTGTGAAGAAACTGGAAAAGTCAGAGCAGAGGTGGAAGCAAACCCTAAAAACTTCTCAGTCCAAACATCTCTTCTGAAGGTCGTGACAGCTCTTGCACACAATTACTGCTAGATGATTGCATTTACTGGTTCCCATGTGTAAGGCAGAATACCTTGCAAAAGCTCGAAGGTGTACATAGTCAAACATTAGCTAAAGAATTTCTGTTTCTCATGTGAAATTCTGTGACCTTAGTTTGAAGTTTTCACAGCATCCTGCAGGTAGTTGCTTGCTTGGTAGAGAGCTTGGCCGATAAATGCTTCGTCCATTGTCCTATTTAACACCCATCTAAAGTCTGCTGAAATCTTTATTTTGACTTGAAGTCATAACTTAAATTCTTTAGTTATACAAAGAAGTGCAAAATTAATATAGAAAAAAGTGACATGTAAGTTGGTGGTGGTGGTCAGTCAGTACAAGGTGAGGAAGCTGGAGTCATTAGCCAGTGGTAGAACATGACCATGACCATATTTGGTGGCAGATCAAATTCAACCAGGGTATAAATGGAGTCTTGCTGGAGAGCCATCTTGAGTTAGACCTCCTCAGAGCAGCAGCAGCCAGCCTGCAGCTGCGAACTCTCCCATGGGGTCAGGACACTGTCCAAAGTAAATCCTAAAGGCTGAGAGCCTTCCCTTTATTAAGTGAGTAAATGTGCATTTTGGATCATTAGCCATAAATCTTAAGAAATAATTCTTGAATGAGCAGTGTAGTGACAAATCCATGTGACAAACCGAATCTGTAGTGGATGCTGATGGAGGTCTAATTGAGTTAGAATCATAGAATCGTAGAATAGTTAGGGTTTGAAAGGACCTTAAGATCATCTAGTACCAACCCCCCTACCATGGGGAGGAACTCATCACACTAAACCATGTCACTGAAGACTCTGTCCAACCTGGCCTTGAACATCACCAAGGAAAGAGCATTCACAACTTCCTTGGGCAACCCATTCCAGTGCCAGTTGGAGCAATAAATCTTATTTTGCCTCAATTTATGCAAGAATAAGTCTGTATATTTCAGCATATATTTTAGAATTTTAATTTTTTGCTGCCACAAAAGTCCAGGAAACCACAACAATGATCCATTTCAATGTGAAGTGTAGAGGATAAGTGCTAAGGATAGCTTTGTTAAATTTTGCTTGCGATGACTAAGATACCTTGAATACAGCTACTTTTATTCTTCTGTATATTGACTGGCTTTATATTCTTCTATGGAATGCCCTGTTGTCGTGGTTTAAGCCGTAAATCACGCAGCCCGTTCATTCACATCCCCCTCCTTCTTCCCCCCCACTCGGGGGGGGGGGGGGGGGGGGGATGGGGAGAAGAATTGAAAGAATGCAACTCCTACAGGTTGAGATAAAAACAGTTCAGTAATTAAGGTACAACACAAACCACTACTGCTACCACCAATAATAATAATGACAAGGCAAATACAAGGGAAGAGGATACAATTGCTCACGACCCGACAACCGAGCTGTGAACTCAACTCTTCCAGGTTCGTGCCCCCAGTTTTACATCCTGGGCATGACGTGCTGTGGTACGGAATAACCTCTTTGGTCAGTTTTGGTCAGGTATCCTGTTTCTGCTTCCTCCCGGCTTCCCCTCCTCCCTGGCAGAGCATGAGACTCAGAAAGTCCTTGGTCAGGCCAAAACATTCTAAGCCATAACGATAAGCATCAGTGTTATCAGCGCTGTTCCCAGACCGAAAGTTGAAAACACAGCACTGCACCAGCTACTACGAAGGAGAAAAATGACTGCTGCTGCTGAGCCCATGACACCTGTACTTCAATTCCTGATAATTTAATTGCATGCACACATTTATAGGGTTAAATACTTTTTCTAATATAGAGTCATAGAATCGTTAGGGTTGGAAAGGACCTTAAGATCATCTAGTTCCAACCCTCCTCCCACAGGCAGGGACACCTCCCACTAAACCATGCCACCCAAGGCTCTGCCCAACCTGGCCTAGAACACGGCCAAGGATGAAGCATTCACCACTTTGCTGGGAAACCCATTCCAGTGCCTCACCACCCTTACAGTAAAGAATTTCTTCCTTATATCCAATCTAAATTTCCCCTGTTTAAGTTTGAACCTCTTACCCCTTGAACTCTCACTACAATCCCTAAAGAATAGTCCCTCCCCAGCATCTCTATAGGCCCCCTTCAGATACTGGAAGGCTGCTATGAGGTCTCCACAGAGCCTTCTCTTCTCCAGGCTGAACAACCCCAACTTTCTCAGCTTATCTTCATACAGGAGGTGCTCCAGTCCCCTGATCATCCTTGTAGCCCTCCTTTGGACTTGTTCCAACAGCTCCATGCCCTTTTTATGTTGAGGACACCAGAACTGCACACAATACTCCAAGGGAGGTCTCACGAGAGCAGAGTAGAGGGGTAGGATCACATCCCTCGACTTGCTGGTCACGCTCCTTTTGATGCAGCCCAGGATGCAGTTGGCTTTCTGGGCTGCAATCGCCCACTGCAGGCTCATGTTCATTTTCTCATTGACCAACACCCCCAAGTCCTTCTCTGCAGGACTGCTCTGAATCTCTTCTCTACCCAACTTGTAGCTATGCCTGGGATTGCTCCTTTCCAGCTGTAGGACCTCGGACTTGGCATTGTTAAACTTCATCAGGTTGGCATCAGCCCACCTCACAAGCCTGTCAAGGTCCCTCTGGATGGCATTCCTTCCCTCCAGCGTATCAACCGAACCACACAACTTGGTGTCATCGGCAAACTTGCTGAGGGCGCACTCAATCCCACTGTCCATGTCACCCACAATGATGTTGAACAAGACCAGTCCCAACACCAACCCCTGAGGGACACCACTCGTTACTGGTCTCCAGCTGGACATTGAGCCATTGAGCACAACTCTTTGCGTGCGGCCATCCAGCAAGTTCTTTATCCACCGAGTGGTCTACATATCAAATTGATGTCTCTCCAACTTAGAGACAAGGATGTCATATGGGACAGTGTTGAAAGCTTTGCACAAGTCCAGGTAGATGACATCAACTGCTCTACCCCTGTCCATAAGTTCCGTAGCCCCATCATAGAAGGCCACCAGATTAGTCTGGCAGGATTTCCCCTTAGTGAAGCCATGCTGGCTGTCACCAAGCACCTTGTTGTTTTTCATGTGCCTCAGCATGCCTTCCAAGAGAATCCACTCCAAGATTTTGCCAGCCACAGAGGTGAGACTGACTGGTCTGTAGTTCCCCAGCTCATCCATTTTCCCCTTCTTGAAAATGGGGGTTATATTTCCCTTTTTCCAGTCATCAGGAACTTCACCTGACTGCCATGATTTTTCAAATATGATGGACAGTGACTTAGCAACTTCATTTGCCAGCTCCTTCAGGACCCGCAGATGGATTTCATCAGGTCCCATGGACTTGAGTATGTTCAGGTTCTTAAGATGGTCTTGAACCAGATCCTCTCCTACAGTGGGCCTAGGGTCTTCATTCTCACAGTCCCTGCGCCTGCCTTCCAAGACTTGGGTGGTATGGTCCGAGCATTTTCCGGTGAAGACGGAGGCAAAGAAGTTGTTAAGAATCTCAGCCTGCTCCAAATCCAGAGTAGGCAGTTCTCCCGATAGCTTCCGGAGGGGGGCCACGTTGCCCATAGTCTGTCTTTTATTTGCAGTGTACCTACAGAATCCCTTCCTGTTATCTTTTACCTTCCTAGCCAAGTTGAATTCTAGGTGGGCCTTAGCTTTCCTAACCTGGTCTCTGGTTTCCTGGACAACATCTCTGTATTCTTCCCAGGCCACCTGTCCTTGCTTCCACCTTTTATAAGCCTCTTTTTTCCTTCGAATTTTCCTCAGCAGCTCCTTATCCATCTATATATATATATATATGCGTATCTATATAATATTTACTTTGACTTTTATTAAATAATTGGCTTTTATGTGTAATAAATTGCATTTTCCTATACAAAATATTTCAGGAATTAATATAAATTAAATGAGCTCTGTCTCTGACCTTGAAAAGATCCTGTATAAACTCTCTGAATCCTTTCAAAATTGAAGAGATTTCAGTGCATAATTAGAGTACTAAAAGTCTGGTTCAAATCCTACTAAAGTGTTTTGGGTTTTGGGTTTTTTTTAAACATATATATGTCTATATGTTGTATTACATGCACAGAAAGATATAGATATATGAAATACATATTTCAATAAGAAAGAAGTATTCCTGCACATGGTAAGTACCATTCAGTAACTTCGGGGTTTCATCCTTTTCAAGCTTGTACGTGTGTTTACATTTAAAGGAGGCAATTTATTTGGCTTTGTTATGAACTTACATGGACTAAATGCAACACTGTTTAACTAGTTAGATCCATCCAACATACCACAAAATTTCTGATTTTTGAAAAACATATAAATTCTCCAATAAACTTTCTGTTCTATTTTAAGATGGCAGATTTTAGGGTGCAAATGCTGCATTCAGTGCTAAACTATACTGTTTTGTTCTAATTGCAAGCTAACAGGAATTTGTATGTGAAGACTTTACTGAATGCCCAAAGGATGGAGGTGGTTTACACCCTGTAAAAACCAGCAACTCTCCTGCAGGCAAACAGGCTTAAAATCGAATACATGAAACATGAAGAGTAAATCAGAGAACTGTAGAATGGTTTGGATTGGAAGTGACCTCTAAAGATCATCCATTCCCAGTCCCTCTGCTATGGCACAGACATCTTGGCCAATATGGTCATTCTGGGAAACAAATGTAGCTGTGGGTCTAAAAAACTTCTCAAACTTGACAAATTTTTAAAATACAAAATTTTCACATGATCCAGAAATGTTGCTTGGTGGCTACCTCTCTTTAACCATTTTTACATCAAGCCTACTCCTATACTGGGCATGCAGTCCAAGCATTCATAAAATCTCCCCACAATAGAGATATACTGATATACTCAATATGGCGTATATGTCTGGAATGGTGAAGGTCAATACTCTTTAAAATTCAACATGCAATTATGCTTTTATTGTTTACCAAAATTCCATTTTAAGATCTGCTTGGAGTCCTTTAATTTATGCCATTTGCCTCCAGGTGTTTTTCAAAGTGAGCTTGGAATAATTTTTACCTATGATGCAGCTCCTAATACATTAAAAGATTCTTTGTTAAGTTAACCTCATGCTTAATTGTTTTCAGTTTATTAATTAACTGAAAAATAATAAAATTACCTTTTAAAAGAACTTTGCACATTATTAGTTAGTTCCTTGCAGCACAGATTTTTTGTCCTTTGCCATTGGGAGTCAAGACTGCTGAAGGCAGACTGAATGAAAATTATTATCACACCTTTGCTGAAAAATTTTAAGATGCTTTTTGTCAGCTGCAATTATACTGTTGGCTAAGGAATCCAAAACCAATGATCTCATTAGTAAGTGTTTCAGTAAAATCTGCCATACATTGTGACAAGATATATTAGATGCTATAAATTCTTGCACAGTCAATGATAGCATTTGTATATATAAAAATACATTTTCTCAATACATGTCAAAAATCCCTCACATTTTAGTTTAGATCATCACAAATTAAATCAGTAATTATCAGTTTAATTCTCAGAAATAATTATTTTCATGTGATTGCAGTGATAATGTGATTTCTGTAGAATGGAATAAGCTCACTGACAAGAATACCGAACACAGCTTTTCATGTATTTAATATCTATATAGGAAAAGCACACTGAGTGCAAAATAATTTGTATTATCTTTATCTTACTCCAATTCCTTTTACCTGTCCTTTCTCGGCAGTATGACTTAGCATGTGCTGACCTTCCACGTTTCTGTTATCTGATCCATCTAGCCTGTTTAAAGTGCAAATGTACCCTCCTGATGTCACAAGAGTGATTTGTGTGAAATAATTGATCTTATGTGGATGATATACCTTTGATATAAATTAATTGTCAGAGACGATATAGAGTTTGCTGGAAAGGATGCGGAAGAACCGTATAGAGATGTCTACCCTTCTTTAAAGTTATTTCCCAGAACAATATATGTGAAACAGTTCAAAAGTGTGTGGTTTTAGGTCCCAGCCATAGAAAACATGGGAAGTGCTGAACACAGTCAGTAAACCAGGAAGAACACTCAGGGTCTTTTTTAAGATAAGAGTATTCAGCATGCTACAGCAATTACTTAACACCTGGTAAGGCTGGCTTTTATGAGTTATTAAATGAATAGCATTCTCCAAACTTTCTCATCCTAAATATGTATGTGATTCTAAGCAAGTGTTATATTGTTGTACTTACTCCTATTACAGTATGATTATTTGGAAATTTGCATTCGGAAACATTTACCAGTAGTAGATACAAAATTGCAAATAACATGAAAAACATTCATTTGCCTTGAATATACTGCAAACAACTCCACATAGATGGCACTAAGTGCAGCAATCAGTGATAATCTGCACATTGTTGGGAATGGTATCATACATTTTACCCCTCAGATTGCACATATTGTCCACTGGATGAATGTACTTTCCACAGAGAAGCTGTGTAGCCCATAACTGTCCCAAAGTGAACGCGGAGTAAAAATGATTGAAGAAGTATCTTGCTCTCTAGAGTCCTGCTCATGCCTCATGTAGTCTGACAGCCATGGATAAAAAGAATTTGTCATTCTATCCCCTTTCATATAAAGATGAATCCCTAAAGGCTTTAGCATGTCACATACGGCTAACTAATGGTTTAACCTCTTGATGATCTTTGGTAGTGCTTTGGGAGCAAAAAAATGCCAGCAATTGCAGGTGACATACCCATACGTGCCTCATGGAACACATCTTACCTGGCTTACCTGCTGCTCTCTGCCAGTTGTGCAGCGTATGTTGGGCCAGAGCTTCCATCACTTCAGATAGGCTGTCACAATAAATCACCTGTAGACAACCTGGATAATGACTGCATGGACAACTGATGCAACCATTGCAGAAGTATCTTTCCAATCCTGAACTAGCTCTCAGAGGCTGAGGGCAGCCTGACTCCAGAGAAGGAATAGTTATCATTGTCTCAAATGATAAGAAAAGGATGCTGCTGCACTGCAGCTTCCTGAAGAAAACTATGGAGGTAACCAGTGCATACTTGTGTCATTAGCACTGAGTTTAATCCCAG
Source organism: Ara ararauna (assembly GCA_028858755.1). Lineage (NCBI taxonomy): Eukaryota > Metazoa > Chordata > Aves > Psittaciformes > Psittacidae > Ara > Ara ararauna. The sequence goes on along the minus strand of CM054377.1, from coordinate 57,435,690 downwards.
TTTCTTAGAAATATTGTCCTACTCATCTGGTTTGATGTTTATAACCAGTTGCAGCTGGAGTGACATCATAACAGAGAACAAGGAAGATCTATAAACATTCCAAGATAGCAAAGACTGTCAGTCAAAGTATAGGCAGAAAATAAAGTTTTGATGACAGACATCAGGAATAGTGGCAGCGGGCAGAATGTTATTGTGACATGTGACAGATCACAGAATCATTAGGGTTGGAAGGGACCTCTGGAGATCAGCTAGTCCAAGCTCCCCTGCCAAGGCAGATCCACCTAGGTTTTGACTATCTCCATGGAGGGAGACTCCACAAACTCTCTGGGTAGCCTGTTACCTTAATGATGAGATCATGTCTTTTTTTTTTTTTTTTTTCCAAATAAAAGACACTAGTGCATTTGATCATGGTGTTTGTGGTCTTGAAGCATCTGAATGAAGATGCACAGAGGCATATGGAATATGTATCTAATCATAGATTGGTCTAAGACTTGAGTGGTAAATGTAATCACTGTTCCAAGGTGGAGGAATAGGTTACATTCATGCATATTTGAAATCCCCAGTATTATTTGGCTTAAGGCAGAGGGAGCAGTCCATGGGCTGGATGTTTACAGCAGTACAAATATATTTCCTGTGCCAAACAAAGCCCTCAGCCTGTTAGAAATCTACATAATATTTGACATTGCCTTTCAGAAACTTCACAAATTGTGCTCTGGTGGACAATCATTTTCCTCCTGACAGTATCTGAGTTTATCAGTTGCTCTGTATTAGCAAATGAAGAAAACATGTCTGAAACTAGTACATGTATTGAATCGTCATGAAAAAAGAGTGGAAATAGTCATGCTTTCAAAAAGTGCACTTTGTTTCATATATAATTTGTCAAAACTGCTTAGATATATGTCAGTTTGTTTTCAATTTCTTTTTCAGCTCTAGAAGATACATGGCAAGCTTATATGCCAATACATGGTTAGGATGTATAATAAGCTTTCCTTTGCAACAAGAATGATTTGTGTTTTTCTCCCACAGTCAGCCTACAAATTACAAATGATGTCTGCTTTGGTAAAGTCTTTCAACCATTGAATTCTATCTACCTTCTTCTCATTTGGATTTTGTTGATCATAAGTGCCATAAGAATATGTCTGCTAAATGTCAGTAAGTCTGTTATCCTGGTTCTGTATCAGAAGTTTAATAGTCTTCCAGTGTATTTTTTCCACTTGGCTTGTGATGTGTAAAAAAGTTAACTACTTTAGGCAACCTTATCAACCACCATCTCTCTGCTGACAAAGCTGAGGATTCCATCTTCGTTGCAGTGTTTTAAATGGCTTACCTACACTTTGTTTATTCTACTTATACAGTGCAACATAACTTTTTTTCTGCTTCAAGCACTTGCTTTTCAATTTGGCCCTGCCTTGAAGACTTTGAATATGGTACTGAGTCAACGCAGTTCTTTTTTATTTATTTTTTTTTTATTTTATGGGGTTTTTTACATAGTATGTGGTAATGAAACTACTGCTAGTGAATCTTTGATATTTCATTCTAGTTTTGATTTTATACAATATATAGAACTGGAATATGGCTAGACTAGAAAAGGTCACAGAAAAACACTGTAAAAAAAACCATATCCCTTGAAAACATTGTTCTCTGAAAAGAAGTAGTCTTCAGAGAGAAAAGCTTTTCTTGCCAGGAAAGAGAGCTTTGCTCTGTGTCAAGAGAATGGGTTGTCCTTGATAAACTTCCTCTTATATTACCAATGCACAAATAATAACCTGCTTTGATTTTGATTTTTTTCTTTTCAGAGAAAACCTGTGGGATATGTGTGTGAAAATACGGTAATAATTATTACTTTCAGTACTAACAAAACATTTTAATCAATTTCCTTCCTCCTGTACTCAAGGGCTAACTTCACGCTTTCAACATAGAGAGTCTTTTCCTTCCCGCATCCTGTCCTGTAGTTTGTAAGAACTGTATGGGTTTATAGTTATTACATCATGTTTGCTATTTCCAGAATCAAGATGTGTTTTCATTTCCTGGCAGTTCATTTTATGGGAATGTCATAATTTAAAATGTAATGGATATTTTTCTTTCTCTTCCTCTACTGCCACACACCAAATCCAAAGGGTCTGCCTCTTAAAGAGTCTATTTCCTGTGTCCTTCTGAAATTCTGGAAAGATCATGAATTTACCTTGTTTGATATTTAAACTTTTTTTTTCTTGACCAAATCCTAATGGCATGTCATATGATCAAAGCTACAAAATTCATTCTTGTGATTCAGCTTAGATCTGCTGTCAGCCTTAAGATCCATTTTTTCCTGTCTTGTCTGCTCAAACAAGGAAAAATAACTGGATTTTCTATTTCATTTGTAATATATCAGAAAGTTCATGATAAAAACCATCTTAGCATTTTTGAGATTAAGCTTTGAGAAATTGATAACATTAGGTAAATGTCTCAAATGCACCTTCGCTATTTTAATTTATATCTTTCCCGTACAATGTGGATGAATCTCTGAAATATAAACTTCAACAGCAGAAAAGACTGCACTTTGGGTCTATATATCACGGTTCACATTCCTTTGGAAGGTAAAGAACTGATGTGGTTTAACACCAACCAGCAACTAATTACCACAAAACTGCTTACTCTCCCACCCTGCAGTGGGATGGGGGAGAAAATTGGGAGAGTGAAAGCGAGAAAACTCATGGGCTGAGAAAAAGGCAGTTTAATGGGACAGAAGAGGAAGAAAACAATGATAATACTGATAATAATTACAATAATTACAACATTAATAATAATAACAATAATATACAAATAAAATTATGCACAATGCAATTGCTTACCACTCACTGACTTATGCTCAGCCAATTCTGAAGTAGTGGTTCCTAGCCAGCTTTTGCCCCCCCCAGTTTATATGTTAGCATGACATCATTTGTTAAGGAATATCCCTTTGCCAGTTAGGGTCAGCTGTCCAAGCTGTGTCCTCTCACAATTTCTTGTGCCTCCCTCAACCACCTTGCTGGCTGGTTTAATTAAGGTACCTTTCCAAGAGCAACAAATTCTGCTGAGAATGTTTCTCCCCACCCTCATCTTTCAGCTGTTAGCATGGGATAACAATCAGCTATTATTGCCCATATATGTCTAATTATTTTTTTGGTTTATAGCTGATTAAAATCACACATGTGAAAAAGTCTAAATCATATATAAAACCAGATCAAGCAGTTGTTTTTACTTATTGTCTGTTGTTCTATATTTTATCCTAAGAAAAAAAAAAGTTACAAAGTATGTATTTTCCTCCTTTTACATTAATACCATGGTTGTTAGAGAATAACGTATTTAAGCTGAAAACTAGTAACAGGGTTATAACAAAAAGCTTGTCAAGTGTCTAATAGTAATAAGATTGTTATAATGACACTGCAGAAATGTGATCAAAGACAATCATAGATACTTTTCCTTGGTCATATACCTCCAAACTACTAAATTGTTAAATTGTTAGCCATTAAACTCAATCTCATTCCTATTTCTTTACACAGAGACAAAAACGAAGCATTTTGATGAACTCAATGCCAGAAACACCATCAAAATTCATCTGCACCAGCAATTTGCTTTTCATGGGGAATTTTTTGGCTTTAACAGTAGTCATGATGACGCTAATGATTCTAGTGCATCTCTGATTCAGATATTGCAAAAAGATTTGTGTTGCATGTAGTAAACCTGTACTTGTGATTTACTCCATATTCCAAGTTAAATATTATGAGTACACATATTCAGAGTCAGAAGCATAACAGAAAAATACACTGTCAGTCCTTGCAGAGAATCTAGGGTAAGCATGCCTAAACAATTCTAGAAGTTGTTTTTTCTGTGCACTAAATCATTGGCAGCTACTGAAGTCTGAAGGAAGCCAGGAAGAATTAGGGGAAGAAATGGAAAGCTCTTGCACTTGAAGCTACCATTCCTAGGACTGGAATGAACCTTGAAAGTGAATTGGTAGTGTCTAACATGCACTCAGACTCTGAAGATCTCACTCAGGCATTTGAGATCTACGTATTGGACTTGTCTGTACTTATAACGTTTTTACAAATGGGAAGATATTATTTTTGAAAGCAATTATGAGAGGTCTGATGTAATGGTGGTTTAGCACCTGCTTGAAAGAAGCAAATCTTTGGCTGGTCTAATCATAGAAAAAGATGCTTAAAAGCCTAACTATGTTCACAGGTCAGTCAGTATCAGTACAGGGAATGTGATTAATACCCTAGGACTTGTTTCTGTTTGGAGGAGAAGCTCCCTAAAGGAGAATTTAGACTTTGCTCCACCTTTTCCATGAAGTTTAGGGTGGAGCCACCTCATTTACTGACTTGAATTGTTACTGTTGGGTTCCAGCCACCAGAGGATCACTAAAATGTAAAATGAAACTTCAATGTGCCAAAGCCTGAGAACTCGGTGTCACATCAAAAAGCACAGGACTGAAGTAAATTCTAAATTTGTACTTCTTGAGAGGTTTTAGGCTGCACTGCCTAAGTATGACTTGACTTAATTATGAGCCTTATCAAAATGGAGACCTAACATTATAGTAAGGAATTGTAGAAGCCTGAGACTACAAGATTTTTAGGACCAGTACATATGTTGATAGAGCTATGTATCTATATCTCATGTATATCATGTGTCTTTCTTTATATATATGATATATACACATATATACACGTATACACTACAATATAAGCAAACATATGATACATATGTATAAGGTAAATATATATGCATATACATTTCATACTGTGAGAAATGGTGGTGTTTGCTAAAATGCTTCATTGGAGGTACATCTTATGGAACAAGTATGTTCCACATAAAATTTTGACTAGGATAATTATGTGCATTTCAATATCAAGGCAAGGCATAAATGAACATACTTTAAAGTTCTGCTTTTAAAGAATCTTCTGAAAAGCTTCATATGTTCAGCTGGCTTTAAAGATATATGAATGCATTAAACAAGCTGTGTTTCATCACTAAAAATATTGTTAATTCATGGCCTTTTGCAAAGCCCACATATTCATCTTGGCTGTTCTCATAATTGTTCATCACCGATGAAAGACTATAAATTAAGCAAAATGCACAGGTGACAAAGCATGAGCATGAGGGACTCTGGAGATGTTTTTTATGTTTCATGAGTGTTTCAAAGATTTTCCAACCTTCAGCTTAGTTATGTGTTGAAATTAAATTAGCCTGCTTAGCTATAATGCAAAAAAGTTGAGAAAAAGGGTATGACACGTCTGATCTTTTTGAGGGCCAAATCTGCAGGTAGCATAATGTAGAATAGTTTTATTGATCAAAACACTATCTCTACATGTTTTGGTTTTGGTTTTTCTTTCATAGAATCATAGAATAGTTAGGGTTGAAAAGGACCTGGAGATCATCTAGTTCCAGCTCCACTACCATGGTCAGGGACACCTCACCGTGGACCGTGTTGCTCAAGGCTCTGTCCAAACTGGCCTTAAACACTTCCACGGATGGAGCATCTACCACATATTTGGGCAACCCATTCCAGTGCCTCATCAGTCTCACAAAAAACACTCCTTCCTTATATCTAACCTGAACTTCCCTTGTTTTAGTTTAAACACATTACCCCTTGTCCTATCATTACAGTCGCTGAAGAGTCTCTCTCCAGCATCCTTATAAGCCCCCCCACACATATTAGAAGGCTGCTATGAGGTCTCCACACAGCCTTCTCTTCTCCTTCTTCTCTTCTCTTCTATGAACAGCCCCAACTTTCTCAGCTTATCTTCATACAGGAGGTGCTGCAGCCCCCTTATCATCCTCGTGGCCCTCTTCTCCAAGGATGGAGACTCCACAACCTCCCTGGACAATATGTGCACAAAGTGTTTTCTACTGTTGAGCAGTTACCTGTGGTGCTGCAGCCTATGCCCATTGCCTCTGGCTTTGTCACTAGGCATTACTGGAAAGAGGGTGGTTCTGTCCTCTTTGAACCCTCCCTTTGGGTATTTATAAACACTGATAAGATTCCCCAGAGCTGTCTTTTCTCCAGGCTGAACAGTCCCAGCTTTCTCAGCCTTTCTTCTTATCAAAGATGCTCCAGTCCCATCATCTTCATGATGCCTCACAGGTGTCTCTCTGGTATTTCTGCGTTTCTCTTGTACTGTGGAACCTAGCACTGGACACAGAGCTACAGGTGTGGCCCCACCAGAGCAGAGAAGAGGGGAAGGATTGCCACCCTTGACCTGCTAGCAGTATTTTGCATAATGTATGACAGAATACTATAGGCCTTTGATGCAATGGTTCATTTCTAGCTCATGTAAAGATGCATCTGGTCTTCGTCTGCTAGCATAATAACATATACACACATATGTATACACAGGATAGTCCAACGTGGAATGCCATTACAAAATCTCTATATTTAACAAAATAAATATTTGAGAAAGAGTTACCTAGAGGTAGTTGTATATTAAGTGACTGTTGATTCACACTGGATTTTTGAACAATATTTCGCTGATACTGCTCCCCATTTCTTTGATGTCTGAATGATTTTATAAAAGGATACAGAAAACTAGTATGTGAGGAGAGGACATCAGGAAAATGGTGATGGATACGATAGCCTGCTGATATATATTTATCTAAGTAGTTTTAAAAACCTTCTGATTTAATTTTTAAAATTATGTAAAATTTAATATAATAGAAACTAAAATTAATAGTTTAATATAACACAAAATTAGCTGTATATGGTGGACTGCTTCTGTGCACTTGTTTTTCCTATTTAATTTAGTTTTTGAAAAAAGCATTAAAACTAACTAATGAGGCCAGAAGTGGGTGAATTTGTAACTGCTTCTGGGATCCAGATTTAGACCAACCAAAAGAAATCAAGAACCTAATTTGATGCATGTTGTACAAAGACTAGGACAATGGCTACGTCAAAGTGTTTTCAATCTAAATAAAAATGACAGACAGCAAGAGAAAGCATGTAATAAGCATCAAAATGTCTGGGTGTCAGGGTCAGTATCATGGTTCAAAGTCCAATACAATTATATATTATTGTTCATACCTGCTTTCCAGGCAGACTGTACATAAATATAATTTATGTTGCATTCCTTCCTAGTACTTATGGCTCTACCTCTGATTAAACACAAAGCTTTATATTTTCAGGTTATCCTTTTTTTTTTTTTAATCTTCTTGTGAACAAGGTTATCTGTATGCATGTAAAAGGCAATTAGAGAGAGCATTTAAAATTATGGTTAAGGTGGATAAATTGCACTGAGAACTGGACGAAGATAGCAGCATGACAGAGTACAGTAGGATGAGTATGAACCTGACCTTCTTAATCTGAAAAAAATATTAGAATAACTGTGGTTCAAAACACAGCAAGATAAAAATACAGCAAAAATTAAGTATAGAAAGACACCAAAAAAGGAAATAGAGAAACAAAATACATTGTAAGAAATAATTTTATGATGAGGAGGTATGATGACTTTTAAACTGAGGAAAAACTGAGAGGAGTTGTAATGCATAAAATTAAAGAGAATTTACAGATGTATGCAGATAAAAATGCACCGCTGTAGATGATCATATCAATATTTTTCAATTTCTGTCCTTCCCCAACTGCTAATTGGAGGTGCTCCAATCCCCTGATCATCCCTGTGGCCCTCCTCTGGACTTGTTTCAACAGTTCCATGACCTTTTTATGTTGAGGACACCAGAACTGCACACAATACTCCAAGGGAGGTCTCACAAGAGCAGAGGAGAGGGGCAGGATTACCTCCCTCGACCTGCTGGTCACGCTCCTTTTGGTGCAGCCCAGGATGCGTTTGGCTTTCTGGGCTGTGAGTGCACACTGAAGGCTCGTGTTCATTTTTTCATCGACCAACACCCCCAAGTCCTTCTCCACAGGACTGCTCTGTATCTCTTCTCTGCCCAACCTGATTGCTCCTTTCCAGCTGTAGGACCTCGCATTTGGCATTGTTAAACTTCATCAGGTTGGCATCAGCCCACCTCACAAGCATGTCAAGGTCCATCTGGATGGCATTCCTTCCCTCCAACGTATCAACCGAACCACACAGCTTGGTGTCATCGGCAAACCTGCTGATGGTGCACTCAATCCCACTGTCCATGTCACCCACAATGATGTTGAACAAGACCAGTCCCAACACCCATCCCTGAAGGGACACCACTCGTTACTGGTTTCCAGCTGGACATGGAGCCACTGACCACAACTCTTTGCGTGTGGCCATCCAGCCGGTTCTTTATCCACTGAGTGGTCTACATATCAAATTGATGACTCTCCAACTTAGAGACAAGGATGCCATGTGAGACATTGTCAAACGCTTTGCACAAGTTCAGGTACATGACATCAGCTGCTCTATCCCTGTCCATCAGTTCTGCAGCCCCACCATAGAAGGCCACCAAATTGGTCAGGCAGGATTTCCCCTTAGTGAAGCCATGCTGGCTGTCACCAACCACCTTGTTGTTTTTCATGTGCCTCAGCATGCCTTCCAGGAGAATCCGTTCCCAGATTTTGCCAGCCACAGAGGTGAGACCGACTGGTCTGTAGCTCCCCAGCTTATCCATTTTTCCCCTTCTTGAAAATGGGGGTTATATTTCCCTTTTTCCAGTCATCGGGAACTTCACCTGACTGCCATGATTTTTCAAATATGATGGACAGTGGCTCAGCAACTTCATTTGCCAGCTCCTTCAGGATCCACGGATGGATTTAGGTCCCATGGACTTGAGTATGTTCAGGTTCTTAAGATGGTCTTGAACCAGATCCTCTCCTACAGTGGGCCTAGGGTCTTCATTCTCACAGTCCCTGCGCCTGCCTTCCAAGACTTGGGTGGTATGGTCCAAGCATTTTCCGGTGAAGACGGAGGCAAAGAAGTTGTTAAGAACCTCAGCCTGCTCCAAATCCAGAGTAGGCAGTTCTCCCGATAGCTTCCGGAGGGAGCCCATGTTGCTTTCAGCCTGTCTTTTATTTGCAGTGTACCTACAGAATCCCTTCCTGCTATCTTTTACCTTCCTAGCCAAGTTGAATTCTAGGTGGGCCTTAGCTTTCCTAACCTGATCCCTAGCTTCCTGAACAACATCCCTGTATTCTTCCCAGGCCACCTGTCCTTGCTTCCATCTTTTATAAGCCTCTTTTTTCCCTCAAAGTTTTCTCAGCCGTTCCTTATCCATCCAAGGAGGTCTCCTGGCTCTCCTGCTGCACTCCCTTCTAGTTGGGATGAATCCTTCCTGAGCTTGTAGCAGGTGATCCTTGAATATCAACCAACAGTCTTGGGCCCTCCTGCCCTCTAGGGCTATATCCCATGGAATCTTACTGAGCAGGTTCCTGAAGACGTCAAAGTCTGGTCTCCTGAAGTCCAGGGCAGTGAGCTTGCTGCACACTCTTCTCACTGTCCTGAGGATTTCAAATTCAACCATCTCATGATTACTGCAACCAAGGCTGTCCTGGAGCATCACATTTCTAACCAGCCCTTTCCTGTTGGTGAGGACGAGGTCAAGCATGGCACTTCTCCTTGTCGGCTCCTCTACTACTCGCAGAAGGAAGCCGGCTTCCTCTATTGACTGCTCACCTGTCCCCAGACAGAGTTCCATACTCTAAACTTTGGTTTGATACAGATTGTACAGATTTTTTTTTTTTCTTTGCACTTCTAAGACATCCTAAAATAGGTAAGTTTGGTAACAAGTGTAATGATAAAATGTCATGCATTTATAACTGTCAGATTCTTCTGCTCTCTTAATTCATATTCTTAGATTGGTTAAAATCAAAACAGAACATAGCATAGAGTGATACTGAATATTTATTCCACCCTGAAATTTTTACCATAGATGATGTGGGGTAATTTAAGAGGAAGGTTGCTTTATAAAGTTTAATTGTCCTTGGGAGAAATAGAAGCTTCCTTCCTTCCTTCCTTCTTTCCTTCCTTCCTTCCTTCTTTTCTTTCTTCCTTTCTTCCTTTCTTCCTTCCTTCCTTCCTTTCTTCCTTCCTTCCTTCCTTCCTTCCTTCCTTCCTTCCTTCCTTCCTTCCTTCCTCCCTCGCTCCCTCCCTCCCTTCCTTCCTTCTTTCTTTTCAGAAGGAAGTGAGCTCTTCTCTAACCCTCATCCATGGCCATGTTTCATACAGATAAAAATTATTCTTCTGTCACTGAGTTCGTCTACAACTCATCTGTATTAGATATATTTATAGAAGTACGATAGAGCAACTTGAGGTTTCCAGAGTTGGAAAGAGTGGTATTTCCCTTCATTTTGTATATAAATTATTATCTTCTCTTTCCACTTTTTCTTCTTCAGAAGAAAACAATTAGTGATAATATTATTGAATCAAACTTATATTGCATTTTTGGAAATAAAATATTTGTTTTAATTTGCACAAATGAGTTGTTCTTGTAATAGTTTATCTGAGGTCAAGTTTGGCATCTATTTATTTGCATTTTGTCCAGCAAACAATTTATTTTATCCATGTGCTACTTCATTATGACATCACAGCTCTACATTATATTCTCCACAAAGAAAAAATCTTAGAACAATAACAAAACCAAAAGCAAACCCCAAAAAAACAGTTCACTTGTAGACACTTCTTCTACTGTGAAATGACATTCTTCTGGTTTAAAGATAACTTATGACAATGACCATCTCATCTTTCTTGAACGAAACTCACTGAGGGCTAGCAGACTTTAACAGAATTTTTGTAATTCCCAGAATGTTATGTATGTTGGATCTAAAAATTAGCTCTTCATGTGACAGAACTATTAGCAAGTTGCAGATCATATCTTTACTCTTATTATTATTGTACCATATTATGCTACAATATTTTTTTCCCACAAATTCATCATTTTTTCTCTTAACTGATATGTCATGAAATAAAGATTTTTAAAAAGTCTTCATTGTTTCAGAAAAATGCACCTTAGCCTTCTATTAAATAAAAGGTTATTTTAGTGTCTTTAATTTTTGTCTCTCCTACCCCAGTTATTGGTCAATTATTTAACATATTACCCATATTATACCATTATTAAGTGTGTAGATATGTTCATTAAAATTTTTTTGTACATTTATATTCCTTTGTGGGTGTTCTTCTTATGCAGATGCATAAGAAGATGTCCTGCAGATAGAACACACACCCTCATACGCATGCACCATTGATTTATTTGATTGGTTTTGCTAGCCTCCGGCTATTCATATTATAAGTACTTATGGCTTTCTTAGACTGAGGATATTAAGAAACAAATACATCTGTATATGGTTAGATTTTAAAATATAGATTCCATCAAAAGAAATGTAAAGAATAATTTTATTCTTCTGTCTATGTGAAGGAGGAGAGCCTGATTCTGTTCAAAGTATTTGGAATGGAAGCTCTTTCCAATAAAAATAGAAGCCAGATTGAATAAATCAACTTGTCTTCATCTCTTTGCTTAGCACTTAATATATTCCTCCTGTATCAGTATGATATAGACCATTTATTGAGCATCAATACCCAAATTATAGCAGTTTTGATGTTGGATCCTAAGACTGTCATCTAGTAAGAAATAAACAAAGAGTATCTGTGAGCAGCTGACCAATAAATTCATCACAAATTCAATACCATCCAGTGAAGCATTGGGATATTGCTGGCTTCAATTTATGTAAAGGGATTTTCACAGAGAGTGTGCCAATCATCCAAAAGGATGGTTGAAAATAACTGTTGGATTGGCATATTAATGATCGCAGGAGACCGATGTAAATGTCATGAACTATTGGGAAAGAATAAACTGAGCACTAAAACTAGTCCTCATGTGTTCCCAGTGTGCACAAATAAAAATTTTATCACAACAAACAGCATGGTAGTTTGCATGAATTATTAAATCATGCGCGTACAAGAAGGTCTGTAATTAAACAGAAAGACTTACTGAGGATTATCATAACTGACAATGTCTAGAGCCTGAAAAGTCCAGCTATACATCAAGAGACTAATGTGTATGATTGTTTTTAATTTGTACAACAATTTGAGAGTTATAAATTTACAACATGTATGTCACAGAGGAGAAAAATGTACAGTTGTTCTTTCAGCATGCATATGTCAAACATGAATAACAAATATTGAACATATAGTTGCATTTATATGCAATCATTTTTATCTGTCATGATAAGAATAACTTCATTACAATAAGCTATTTAATACAGAAATGTGGTTAAAATTAACTATGTTGTCCTTTATGCTTTATTATGTATGAGCCCTTATAATATGCCCTCTGGTTTACATTTTTAGCAACAGAATCCCATGCTTGCAACTCCGAAGGGATTATTTTGTATTGCAGTGATGAACAATTCAGCCTTAAGGTACTTAATTCAGATTATAAGGCTTGTGACATTTAGAATAATACTGGAGGTTACTATTTAGCCAGTTATGTACACAAAGTCTTGCACTGCGCTAATATGTGCAGAAGGTCAGAATGTCTCCTTTCTTACTGCCCTCCACCCATAAGGAAAATAAAGAATGTAGTTCATATATAAAAACAAGTAAAAGTTTCCAATTACTTTCTTTCATAATCTGAGATAGAGTACGGCATCATTCAGATTATTTTAACTCTGTCTTCACATCTATTTTACTTACTACAGCTGAATAAATTGCATCGTTCTTCTTCTGCATTTTGGTTTGAGCAATGCTGAAGCTGAATAGCTGACTGTCGTCACTGAAGAAAAGGAGTAAATGCATGGTCTCTGGGGTACAATCACTAACAAACCTACCTCTGAGATCCTCAGCACAAAACCCCAAAAGGGAAGAGTTTTGCATCTCTTTCTGAAATACCTAAACCCTAGTATTTATACTGTGAAATACAGTTTCAGGATCCGAATTAGACACTTAGCTAAGGTAGACTCAGCCTGTCAGGATCAAATAATTTCTGTAGCATATGTGGCATAACCATGCAATTTTATTTTTTTAGTTTGAAGTAACTATGTAGGTAAGCATATAAGAAGCTTCCAGCATTCAGTTCTCCATTTGTAATTATTGCTATAAAAGAATTTTATTGTGGGTTTTTTTTGTCTTTGAAAACTACTGACTACTATATTTTATGGATTTTCTGCATTAATTAGGTTTGAGAAGTTTCTTGACATTCATTAATACCTCACACGAAATTAATCAATCAGTCACCTTAGCAGGACTCCTTGTGGTTTTGCCTGACTTCCTCTTTTTTGGGTTGTATTGCTCCTGAGCTTGGAGAAGGTGATTTATGAATACTAACCAGCTTTCTTGGGCCTCTCTTTCTCCCAGGGCTTTATCACATATTACACTACCAAGCAGATCCCTGATGAGGCCAAAATCTGCTCTTCTGAATCCCAAGGTAGCAAGCTTGCTGTATATCCTCTTTGTTGCCCTCAGAATCCTGTGCTCCACCATTTCATGGTCACTGCAGCCAAGTCTGTCCTTCAGTTTCACATTCCTCACCAGCTCGTCTTTGTAGGTAAGAACAAGTTTTAGCATAGCACTGCTACTTGCTGGCTTCTACTACCTGGAGAAGAAGTTATCATCAATGCATTTCAGGAACCTCCTGGATTGCTTATGACTTGCTGTGCTGTCCCTCCAACACATATCAGGGTAGTTGAAGTCCCCTATGGGGACCACAGCTGTGAATGTGAGGCTGCTCCCATCTGTTTATAAAGGGCCTCACCCTCTCTGACGTTCCTGTTTGGGTGGCTTGCAGCAGTCCCCCACTGTAATGTCCCCTGTTCCTTTCCTCCATTCAAGCCTGACCCACTGTCGTGGTTTAATCCCAGCCGGTAACTCAGAATCACGCAGCCGCTCATTCATTCCTCCCTCTCCCCTTTCTTCCTCCCCCTGATACTAGAGGGAAGGGAAGGAGAAGTGAAAGAATGTAGCTCCCACGGGCTGAGATAAGAACAGTCCAGTAACTAAGGTATAACACAAACCACTACTGCTACCACCAATAATAATAATGACCAGGGAAATAACAAGGGAAGAGAATACAGCTGCTCACCACCTGCCAACCAATACCCAGCCCAACTTGAGCAGTGATCTCAACCTTCCGGGTAACTGCCCCCAGTTTATATACTGGGCATGACGTGCTGTGGTATGGAATAGCTCTTTGCCTAGTTTGGGTCAGGTTTCCTGCCTCCACTTCCTCCTGGCTTCCCCTCCTCCCTGGCAGAGAATGAGACTCGGAAAGTCCTTGGTCAAACCAAACATTCTAAGCCATAACTATAAACATGGGTGTTATCAGCACTGTTCCCAGCCCAAAAGTCAAAAACACAGCACTGCACCAGCTACTAAGAAGGAGAAAAGTGACTGCTACTTCTGAATCCAGGACATCCATAAGCTCCTCATCCATTCCCAGGGGTAACTCCAAGCACTCCAGCTGGCTACTGACATACAGAGTGACACTCCCTCCTTGTCTCCCCTGCATGTCCTTCCTAAGGGAAGCTCTGCTGCTTACAGATGTTATGGAGAAATAAAATTTCATCTCTCTTTACACTGATTTCTCTTTTCCACTTCCTCTGTGATATCTATTTAGCTCAGATTTAACTCTGGACTGTCTTTTGTTATTAGATTATGAAGAACTTAGCATAAGGCAGAACAAGATTTTTTGACATCTTAAGTGCAATTAGAATTCAATAACAGTACACTTCTACCTCATGTTCACATCTCCCAAACTTGGAAGTGATTCTTTAGTAAAAAGATAATACTGTTTTAAATATTTTGTTTATTTGACAAAAGCTCCTTATTTATGCAACGAACAATGTTGATTACCTTTCCTTTTCCAAAATTACAAATAAATATAAGCTGATATTTTGGTATTTTTAATTTATTTTATTTTTTATGTGTATTTGCACCACAAAACATATCATTGCTGTCTATACCTGAGATCAAGACTGTTCTTTATTTTAGTAATAATCTATTTCAGTGCAGCCACTATTAAACTGTAATACTGTTTTCTTCTGAGGGATAAAACTACTATGCACAGCTCAACATCTATTCACATATTCATTTGAAAATAGAGGTACTTCAGTTCCATGTATTTTGCAACGTTAAGGTGTTAATTGTTCTAGTGTAATCAAATCAAATATAATACAATAATTGAAGGAGAAATCTTTATCTGTCTGGGTTTACAGGATTCTGTAAAGTAAATAGTTTATGCTCTTGAATAAAATATCCTACACAAGCAAGAAAAAGATCAATGCGGAAGTCAAAAGATAAGTATTAGTCAAGCAACAAAAGAAAGATGCTTAGTCAGACATTTTAAAATAATATTATGGGCTTTCTTATGTATTTTGGTAAAAACATTTTCTCCATAATTTTCATTTTATAATAAAATCAGATTTATTTTTATTCTATAAACACTTATTTGGAGGCTGACTCTAGTGTGACACATCAAAAAGCTTTTTTTTTTAGCATCCTTGAAATTCTCTGAACAGCCCTCACTTGTATTCAAAATGGTATCATAGAAACATAGAATCATAGAATGGTTTGGGTTGGAAATGACCTTAAGATCATCTAGTTTCAACCCCCCTGCCATGGGCAGGGGCACCTCACACTAGACTAGGTTGTTCTAGACTCTGTCCAACCTGGCCTTGATCTATGCTAGGGATGGAGCATTCACCACTTCCTCGGGCAGCCTGTTCCAGTGCCTTACCATCCTCAGAAAAGAACATCTTCCTTATATCTAACCTAAATCTCTCCTGTTTCTGATTGAAACCAGTACCCCTTGAACTATTACTGTAGTCCCTGATGAAGAGCCTGTTGTAGCTCCCCCCTCACTTCCTCCCCCCACTCCCGGAGAGATGGGGAGGAGAATCAAAAGAATGTGACTCCCACGGGTTGAAATAAAAACAGTTCAGTAACTAAGGCATAATACAAACCACTGCTACAACCACCAATAATAGTAATGACAAGGGAAATAACAAGGGAAGAAAACACAACTGCTCACCACCCGCCGACCCATACCCAGCCTGACCGAGCAGTGATCTAACCCTTCTGGGTGACTGCCACCAGCTTATATACTGGGCATGACGTGCTGTGGTAAGGCATACCTTTTCAGTCAGTTTGGGTCAGGTGTCCTGTCTTTGCTTCCTCCCAGCTTCCCCTCCTCCCCGACAGAACATGAGACTCTGAAAAACCTTGGTTAGAGTAAACATTACTAAGCAGTAGCTAAAAACATCAGTGATATCAATGCTGTTCCTAGGATGAAAGTCAAAACCACAGCAGTGTACCAACTACTAAGAAGGAGAAAAATGACTGCTACTGCTGAAGCCAGGACAGAGCCCTTATCCAGCATCTTTTTAGACCCCCTTCACATACTGGAAAACTGCTATGAGGTCCCCACACCGCCTTCTCTTTTCTAGGCTGAACAGACACAACTTTCTCAGCCTATCTTCATATGGGAGGTGCTCCAGCCCCCTGATCACCCTCATGGCCCTCCTCTGGACTTGCTCCAACAGCTACATGTCCTTCTTATGTTGAGGACACCAGAACTTCACACAGTGCTCCAATTGGGGTCTCACGAGAGTAGAGGGGCAGGATCACTTTCTTAAGTAAAACCACACCTCCATAATGGATACCTGGTAAAATGAAAATTAATATCCTGTAATTGCAGACCTTATAAATTGCCCTAGAACACATAAAGGCAATTCTAATCCCTATCGTATATCCATAGTTATTCATAGGCTGTCATGATGTTATAACATAGGTACAAACTATATCTCACATTCATTTTTTAGTCATTATTTAATATTTTTATTTTGATAATACAAGGATGATCTTAAACAAGTAGATTGACACTTCAGTACCACAGCATGTTTTAACATTGGAGTGTATATATCTCAGACACTTTTGAAAGTCCTGGAACTTGGGTTATGAGTGTCTTTGCACTCAGTGTGTGAAATAGAGGACTTCAATATGAAGCACTCAAACAATTAGTGATGACTGCAAGTTGGATTGTGTTAATTTAGACTCATTTCACCAAGTAAAGTAGCTAGAAATCAGATATTTGGTGAGTTTTGCTGCAGTGTCTTTCCCATGCTATACGGCTTTGTGTTGCACTTCAGACATCAAGGTCTTAATCTCGAATGGTGGATACTCCTTTTAGACTTACCTGAACACCTAGCTGCGTCAGATTTGTGTGACATTTTCACAGTATTCTTTTCACAGTATTCTTTACCCTCTGCATTTTCCCTCCTGCTCAGTGCTAAGCTCAGCAACTTTTGTTATACATTTGCTGTACACCCAAATTCTCCACCTATTTCCAAAAACCCTGATGAAAGGCAAGTCTAAGAAAGTAATGAACTTTCTGAGAAGAGGCAGTACTAATCTCACAGTTAAAACAGCTCACCATCTCCTGCGCCTGATCAAGGCCACAACAAGTCATAAAATACAGTGCCTATCTGTATTGTTACTGAGTCTACAATGACCGTGCTGGTCAGAGGGGAATTTTTGGTTTGTCTGTCCGTAAGTTTCAGTAGGGTAGTGTCTCACTAATGGCATTCAATAAGATTTGATTGTGTTGGTGATGTAAGAAATAGGTATGAAGCTGCATTCAGTGTGTTACAAGTAAAATGTGATAGAGAGGAAGAAACTAAAGGATGAGAAGTCACAGGCAGCTCCTCATTCTTCCTGCTTCCCTTATTAAAAACACTATGAGAAAAGGATGGACTGCAAATGCTCCACCTAAAAGCCTTCTTCAACAGATTCATTATCAAGAGCATTCTTTACAAGATAGCAATGATTGTAAGACCTGGGTTTATTCCGATACCTCATTAATTAAAGTAATCTCAAAGGATTAGTATTTTAAGGAAGGTAAAATGAATAGATGACCTTTCCTTTTTAAAGAGGAAAAGTACTTTCTACTATCTTGTAGAGGAAAGCCAGACATAGGGCTGGCCACTACCTAAGCATTTATCAGCATAAACTTTAACATTCATACCTGCACTATGTCCTGAAAGAATATTGCTCATCAATACTCACTAATGTCTATGCTGGGGCAGAACTCTGTCAGGTAGGAGTTCACACTTGTGCTAGTTTGGATATAAGACCTTCTTTTTCTTGTTTTTCTCACATTTTCCTGCACTATGAGCAGTTGGCATGCCACAGATCTCAATCTGCTCAACAAGAAAACATGAACAGGTTTTCCCAATTAGCAAGTGTGTCTGTTGTACCTCGCTGTACAAAATACATTTCAAGAATACAAATCTTAATTGCTCATCCTGACCAAGAGATCATCCACACTTAGTAGCAGACACTGAGTGCTGAGGAAGATTCTACGCCACAGCATGATTCTACCCATAGCTTTCAATAACCCTTGTTCTCCAAACAGGTCAGTCTCTTTTTCTGATGAACCCGCAAGCATGGGATATACTGCAGGCCAATTCATTCCATCCTGACCTTTGCTTCCCAGGCAGAGCATAGAGAATTGGACAGAAGACTGGTTGCTACTATCTCCTTGCCAGGCCTTACTGCAAGGCTGCAAACAGACAGCTTTTAGCCCAGCTGTCTTGGGAAGTAAATGCAGTGGTAGAAAACTACTGACAAGAAGTGATAGAGAACTACACTTGGCAGCAGTTGTCAGGGGAGTTATGCACGAAGTGACTGAAATGAAAAGGGAAGTCAGATTCACAGACTCTGACTTTGCTAACGTTCTGATGAATCACAGTGCCTCGACTAGGTTCATAGAATCAAACTCTTCCTGATGAAGAAAACAACCATACAAGAGGGAGAGACCATAGAACTGTTGGTGTGGGCATGCACGTGAGGCTATTCAAAAGGTCACTGATGATGGAAGAACAGACTCACATTAGAAAATCAGTCCCTTACCGACATACCAGCTCCTCTTCACTTCCTTGCCCTCTTCTGCACTCCAAGCCAGAAGAGCAGGTTTTGAAGACTCACCACAGGGACTGAGAAGAAGCTGTCTTTCCCAGCAATACATTACAAGATACCCCAAGGCAGCTTTCTGTTTTTTGAGCATCCACAGTTTCATTCTGCATCCTATACACTTTTAAAATAGCCTCTTTGTCTGATGAAAGAGACATGACCAGCTCTCTGTTTCCTGTCTCTTGATTTCCTTTAATTCAAAAGTCAAGATTTCAATGTCATAAAAGGGATTCATCTTTTTACACAGGTTGGAAAACCTCTTGTGGGGACTGCCTGTAGGCTAAGCTCAACTCAAGTTAATGGGTTTCTCTGTGGTGTGATTAGCATAAAGCAAAAAAGGTAGAAGATGGAATAAAGTGAGAATCAGACACTTAGCTTGTAGTGAGTAAATCCTAGTTATTTGTGTGGGAGATTAATTATATAGCTCAGAATAACTTTTCAGCTCAAAACCTGTATAGTTGCCAGGATGTAAATCTCATGCAAATTTTGGAGATGAGGTAACTACGGCATGGGGTGAAGTTTTCCCATCTTTCACAGACTGCTGCTTTATGAAATCATTGCAATTAGCTATAGGTAAAATAATCACAGGGTGATATGGCTCCACGGGAAATACAACAGAATTAGACAGTCTCAGGATCATAAGCTGAATATTGATGAATACCACAGTTTTCATTTATGAGTTGACTGTTTACCACCATGTGACCAAAAAATTTTCAAACCTTCAAAATAAAGAAAATGTTTCCCTTTTTCCTCAGTTATTTCTTTCTTCCATTTGCTACAACTTCTCACAT
The DNA here is from genome assembly GCA_028858755.1 of Ara ararauna. NCBI lineage: Eukaryota > Metazoa > Chordata > Aves > Psittaciformes > Psittacidae > Ara > Ara ararauna. Next base: position 57,416,054 of record CM054377.1, on the reverse strand, counting down.
ATTGCTTATTAAATTTCCTACCTACCATTTGCAAAAAACAGTTTTAATTCACGTGGATTAGTAATTTCATATATCCTAATATCTTAAATGATTCAAACACAACTTCTTCTGGTGTATCCTGAGGAGTCTTTAATAAATATTAAGCTTGTGCTGCAGAAGTTGGTATTCTACGTGTTGCTACTGAGAAAATCAAAGACAAATCCAGTACTTTTCCCCTCTATGACTTGACTTACTAATTAGTTTCTCATGTTAGCTGCAAGCTTGAAAATTTTTTTAAAAACTTTAATCTGAACATTTCATGAGGATTGGAGTAAGTGAATTTGCAGGGGGGCTGGAACTAGATGATCTCAAGTTCCTTTCTAACCCTAAACATTCTATGATTCTATGATTATACTGTAGTAATCACAGTAATGTTATTTGCATTTGTGCTGTAATGCATTTTATGAATGTGCTACAGGAATTCCAATTCAAATTTTAGGTATTATTTTTTTTAAAGCTAGTTAAAGTCAAAAGTAGGGAAGAAAAAATCGTAGTATAAGTGATCTGTCATTTGTCATGGGTTCAGCAGTAGCAGTCATTTTTCTCCTTCTTGGTAGCTGGTGCAGTGCTGTGTTTTTGATTTTGGGCCTGGGAGCAGAGCTGATAACACCAGTGTTTTGGTTACTGCTTCGTGATGTTTTGGCCTGACCAAGGACTTTCTGAGTCTCATGCTGTGCCAGGGAGGAGGGGAAGCTTGGAGGAAGCAGAGACAGGACACCCGACCCAAACTGACTAAAGAGGTTATTCCATACCACAGCACGTCATGCCCAGGACGGAAGAGCAGAGAGCAGAGACCCGGAGGAGTGGGGGTGCACTGCATGGTCGGGCTTGGTAAAACATCACTTAGCAGTAATCGAAACACTGGTGTTATCAGCGCTGTTCCCAGGCCCAAAATCAAAAACACAGTGCTGCACCAGCTACCAAGAAGGAGAAAAATGACTGCTACTGCTATGACACATTACAGCCGTTTTCAAAGAATATGTCATAATACGCAGACTTTTAAGGCTTATACAGGGTTGGTATTAAACATACTGATTATTCAGCTTCAACTATATTTTTGGAGACCAGTCTTTAATTTTGGAATTCAATGAAATAAAAGAAAATATGTCCATTGTAGTCATTATTATAAAAGAATACTAGTCAGAACTGAATCGAATACTAGTCAGAACTCAATCAAATACAAGTCAGAACTGAATTAAAAATCAGGAGGATGAAGGTAACCTGCTGGTGAAACAAGTTTTTTCTTAATAATATTGCAGAAAGTATTTTCTCTTTCTGACAGGAAAAAATAAATCTCTGTAGTTAAGCCAATAAATTATTCTTGACACATTGGTTAAGTATTTGGGGAATTAGGCAAGTTGCATAGTAAAAATATTTTACTAAAAATATTTTATTTTTAAAAGGCTATCATCTATTTCCAACAAATTCTCCTAATTGTCTCATTTTATGCAACCACCATCCAACTCATCAGTACTCTTCTTCATGTAGATTAAAACTGAAAAATGTCTTCAGTCAAACAAACCAAACCAATAATAAAAAAAAACCCAAACAAAAAAAAAAACCCATACAACAACAACAAAAAATAATAGTAAGAGAATGCTGCTAATCCTATTTTCTTTTTTAAAATCTAGTCGTAAATATACGTCCTTGTTGTTTTAAGAAGACTAGAAACTTGACATTTCCTGAAGGATTAGTCATCAAAATAAAAATCACCTTCCTCAATGGACTGCTGCCATTGAGACAGTGGGTGGTTACTTCTATCTTCTGGAGTTTTTTTGAGCACATTCTAAACAAAGGTGTTCCTGGTGTGCATCCTGACTGCTGTTTTAATGGTCATTCTAACCTTTGCTATCAGAAAGAAAAAGTACTGCTTCTTTCCTGTAAAATGCTCATAATATAGTTAGAGCTTAAGAATCCGATGAGGATTCTGAAGAGATCACTTTTTAGTTATTTATCTGTGCAATTCTGCACAGCAATTAGCTATCTTAAATTCCAGTCTTACCATTTAAATGATTCTAATTTAAATAGTCTTCAGGACTTAAAAATGAGAGGGAAAGAAGATGCTTTAATTAAATTACATTGGAAATGAATTTAAACATAAGAAGGAATAACTTTATCTGTGATAAATGCAAAGCTCTTGGCTGAATATAGCATTCTCATGTCAATGTAAATTCTAATAACTAATATTCTACCATATAAAAGAACACTAATTTCTATCTGTTTAATCTTGCTTATTGCAGTATATTATGTGATCAATACTATAAATACATCATTAGCCAGTGTACAGTTAATGTAACTGCTAGCATTGCTTTGGTCCAATACATGGACAGATCTAAAGCCAAAAATATCAATTTAATTAGATCATTTTTATTCCTCTCTCTCCTTTCTTTTTCTTCTTCTTTTTAATAATTATACAGATATACTTACAATGTTACTTGTGGTGTAAAGAATACTGGCTGAACTTCATGTTCTGACTTTTCCATGCACAATATATTGGTTTATATTTTTTACAGATGTGAAAATACTAATTGAATTATTTTTAATTTTGAAACTAGTTTTGGTCAGATAAGAAAAGAGAGAGGAAAGGATGAAAAACAAAAAGAAAAAAAAAAGAAAGGAAGAGAAAGGTAAAGAAAAACAATTAGAGTTACATACTGTTACCACATAGTAATAGCCCTGGAAAGTAATCTTCCAAAACCTTCCACGCCTTCTCATGTCTGAGAGTACTGTTATTGACATTATTAATATTGGTATCAAGTGAAATGCTCCTTCGCCATTTGATGTCTGATTGTGAAAGCCTTTTGCCATTATGGTTGTTGTTCTCATCATGTGCTGCTTCAGCATGAACAACTCATGTCTCTGTCATCACTAATGGTCCATTATTAATAAATATCCTCAATCATTGATAGATCTAGTTGAATAATTGTCATGTTCTACCTCAGATTTGTCTGCATGCTCTGGGACTGTGATAGCATGCCAATGCTTACATAGGCTTGCATCAATATGAAAAGCTTTTTTTATAAAACCTGCAGCACACTAGCCTCTTAATCATGCTGCCTACATTTGCAATACCTTGATATTAGTTCTGAAGAGTCATTCAAGTTCTCCAGGACAGAGAACAAGCTCAGAGTGGCTCTTGTTGTAATGCTTGATAAATATGCCTTACATAAAACTGCACTGCATTGCATTACATAGCATTTTGAATCTTTCCTACTTTGCTGTGACTGTCCAGCACCTAATGTGCAACTTTTAACTGCTATATGCACACCACATGATCACAATGGCAGTTTCAAAAGAAAGCCACACATGAAACTGAAGCTGCTTCTGATTTTAATACTGGTCCTGCTTAAAAGACATTAATGTGTGTCCTGGGTCCAGCAGTAGCAGTCATTTTTCTCCTTCTTAGTAGCTGGGGCAGTGCTGTGGTTTTGACTTTCAGCTTGGGAACAGTGCTGATAACACTGATGTTTTTAATGGCTGCTCAGCAATGTTTACTCTGACCAAGGACTTTCTGAGTCTCATGCTCTGCCAGGGAGGAGGGGAAGCTGGGAGGAAGCAGAGACAGGACACCTGACCCAACCTAACCAAAGAGGTATTCCATACCACAGCATGTCATGCCCTCTATAGAAACTGGTGGCAGTTACCCGGAAGGCTTTGATCGCTGCTTGGGTCGGGCTGGGTATCAGTCAGCAGGTCGTGAGCTGTTGTATTGTCTTCCCTTGTTATTTCCCTGGTCATTACTATTATTGGTGGTTGTAGCAGTGGTTTGTATTATGCCTTAGTTACTGAACTGTTTTTATTTCAACCCGTGGGAGTCACATTCTTTTGATTCTCCTCCCCACCCCTCTGGGAGCAGGGGGGAGGAATGGGAAGAGTGAACGAGCAGCTGTGTGGTACTGAGTTACCAGCTGAGCTTAAACCACAACAGCTCTTTTTGGTGCCCAACACGGGGAATGAAGGGTTGAGATAACGACAGATGTGACCAGAGTGTGTCTAATTATTTTTGTGATAAACATTCATTCTTTTGGATTAATAGTCACTCGTCACAATGCTGATTTATTGGCTCTCAAAGTTGTTGCTCTTGATCTCGGAGTTTCAGCATGTCAAACCTTACTTACAGCTGGTATTTGCTGTCTTAGTGCTTATCAGCTGGCTAATGTTCTTGTTTCATTGTACTTTATGGTAATGACATGTAGTAGAATAGAATCGTTGATCATGAAACTGATTGGGCTTGCGTTCCCAGTGTTGTCACCACCTCTATACTTTGGGAAGTATATAACAGAAATGTATAGCAATTGCACATCTTTTTTCTCCTCCTTGTGTGGTCAGCCGATGAGGGAGACATTCCCACACAGCCTAGTGACAAGTACAGCAGCTACTCAAAGTCTGACTACAGCAGATAACACAGCTACTCCAACTCCAAACACAGCAGCTACACCAACCCCAGTGACAAGTACAGCAGCTACTCAAACTCTGACTGCAGCAGTGTAGCTACTCCAGCACCAAGCACAGCAGCTACACAAGCCCCAGTGACAAGTACAGCAGCATAGAATCATAGAATAGTTAGGGTTGGAAAGGACCTTAAGATCATCTAGTTCCAACCCCCCTGCCAGGGGCAGGGACACCTCACACTAAACCATGCCACCCAAGGCTCTGTCCAACCCGGCCTTGAACATGGCCAAGGATGGAGCATTCACAACTTCCCTGGGCAACCCATTCCAGTGCCTCACCACCCTTACAGTGTGGAAGAATTTCTTCCTCATATCCAATCTAAACTTCCCCTCTTTAAGTTTGAACCCGTTACCCCTGGTCCTCTCACTACCGTTCCTCATGAAGAGTCCCTCCCCAGCATCCCTGTAGGCCCTCTTCTGATATTGGAAGGCTGCTCTGAGGTCTCTACAGAGCTTTCTCTCCTCCAGGCTAAACAGCCCCAACTTTCTCAGCCTATCTTCATACGGGAGGTACTCCAGTCCCCTGATCATCCTCATGGCCCTCCTTTGGACTTCTTCCAACAGTTCCATGTCCTTTTTATGTTGAGGATGCCAGAACTGCACACAATACTCCAAGGGAGGTCTCACAAGAGCAGAGGAGAGGGGCAGGATCACCTCCCTCGACCTGCTGGTCACACTCCTTTTGGTGCAGCCCAGGATGCAGTGGGCTTTCTGGGCTGCGAGTGCACACTGCTGGCTCATGTTCATTTTTTCATCCATCAACACCCCCAAGTCCTTCTCTACAGGACTGAATCTCTTCCCTGCCCAACCTGTAGCTGTACCTGGGATTGCTCCCAACCAGGTGAAGGACCTTGCACTTGTCATGGTTAAACTTCATCAGGTTGGCATCAGTCCACCTTACAAGCATGATAAGGTACCTCTGGATGGCATTCCTTCCCTCCAATGTATCAACCGAACCACACAGCTTGGTGCCATCGGCAAACTTGCTGAGAGGGCACTCAATCCCACTCTCCATGTCACCTACAGAGATGTTGAGCAAGACCAGTCCCAACACCCATCCCTGAGGGGCACCACTTGTTACTGGTCTCCAGCTGGACTTTGAGCCACTGACCTCAATTCTCTGTATGCAGCCATCCAGCCAGTTCTTTATCCACTGAGTGGTCCACCTATCAAATTGATGTCTCTCCAACTGAGAGACAGGAATGTCATGTGAGACATTGTCAAATGCTTTGCACAAGTCCAGGTAGATGACATCAACTGCTCTACCCCTGTCCATCAGTTCCGTAGCCCCATCATAGAAGGCCACCAGATTCTGAAGGTTTTGAATGGCCTTTGGTTACCCTTGAGTCCTGCCTGATGATTGTGATGGGGATCCGCAGGTTGGCACACACAAAGACTGTATTTTAATCACAACCATTTTGCCTGATCTTGAAAGTTAAGCAGAGCAGTGTTTGGGTCTTGCCTAGGGCTAGACGACGATATAGGAGGACCAAGATATTTTCCCCGAGGCTGGACAATCATGATTGGCAGGGTGTGTGGAACAGAATGGGCTAGTATTTAGTCCATTGGGTCCCTCCAGTGCTTTGGAAGCATTGGAGATGGAAGGCAGCTGTATGGAGTCCGCAACAACAAGCTGCAGAAACTGCTGGAGGTGAAGGTGAATTATTTTGAGCCTGGTAGGTCCATGACACCTCAGGCTTTCAGGGCAGAGATGCAACATAGAGATGGACTCGTGATCAAGGGGTGGACTTAGCAATGGGCACTATTGCCCAGATTATTCCCGGATGTGAACAGAGCACACAGCCTCTCCTGCTCTGAAAGACTCTAACAAGAGATGGAACCCAATATCATGGACTGGATGGACTCAGCAGCTTTATAGGGATTGGTACATGCACTAAGGGATGATCTCTCTCCCTCTCTGTGTGCATGTGGATGAATATATATGCAGATATATAACATAAGAGTGATGGTTTATTGAAAATGTGGGAACTGACCATGACGCGAATGGTATGGAATAAGGGGTGGATACTGTCATGGGTTCAGCAGTAGCAGTCATTTTTCTCCTTCTTAGTAGTTGGTGCAGCTCTGGTTTTTTTTTTGACTTTTGGCCTAAGAACAGCGCTGATAATACCGATGTTTTTAGTTGCTGCTCAGTAATGTTTAATCTGACCAAGGATTTTCTGAGTCTCATGTTCCGCCAGGGAGGAGGGAAAGCCAGGAGGAAGCAGAGACAGGACACCTGACCCAAACTAGCCAAAGAGGTATTCCATACCACAGCACATCATGCCCACTACATAAACTGGGCGCAGTTACCTGGAAGGGTTAGTTCACTGCTCAGGTCAGGCTGGGTATTGGTCGGCGGGTGGTGAGCAGATGTCTTCTCTTCCCTTGTTGTTTCCCTTGTCATTATTATTATTGGTGGCAGCAGTAGTGGTTTGTGTTATACCTGAGTTACTTGACTGTTCTTATCTCAACCTGTGGGAGTTACATTCTTTCGAGTCTCCTCCCCATCCATCCAGGAGTGGGGGAGGAAGAAAGGGAGGGGAGTGAGCAAGCTGCTGTTTGGTACTGATTTACCAGCTGATCTTAAACCACGGCAATGTGATATAGGGTCAGTGCTAGGCCTAACTCTATTTTGAGCCAGACAAATAATTTCTGGGTAGATGAGTATCAGAACCTCATAAACTTGCAGAAACTTCTTGTCTGAAAAAGAGAATGACAAGAGATGTCCTCTCTGCTTGGCAGTTTCTTTTTTTATGCTAAGTAGTATAAAATATCTAGATGGAAGACCTCCATTGTTCCTCTTCAGTTGCATGACCTAGGTTTGAGGTTCTAAGTCTCCAGCTATGTGCTTTTCAGCTCTTTTTTGGTTTGTGGTTTGGGTTTTTTTCCTCTCTAAATTTCTTGACTTCTGGTTCTTCTGGGGCAAACACATTAAAACTCATGATGAGATATTGTATCAGAAAATACGATGATACTCAACACATTAGAGAAATACCATAAGATGTCCAGGAAAAAACTACCTCAGAAATATATTTTCCCACAGTATTTTTATGTGCCACTTCAGCCTATGACCAAGAAAAGTTTTAGTGATTTCAGTCATGGCAAGCTGCCATTGGCAGCATGGTTATATATGCCTTAGTACCTCTGCTATCTGTCTATTAAGGTTGCAACAAGTGTCCACATAGGGTTCTTTTCCAAGAAGGGCACTGTCTATGTAAGAGAACAGCACTTAGAAAGCCAGAAAAGGAAAAAAGCCTATTCAGCCTGTACCTGAAAAACTTCTAGTCCAGAGGTCTAGAAACAAGAGACTGGGCCCACTTCAAGTGTGTTGTCTAACAGAATGAGGACTAACAGATCACAGTTCTATGATCTCTGGAATAAGTCAGTGACTGCATCCCAGAAGGAGTATAGTGAATGAGTGACACAGAGAAAGATGATCTAGGTGACCTCTCAGTACCTTATCCAGGTATATATAATTTGCTGATATAGGTGATGTCTTGATGGCCTTGTAGGGATCAAGGTGAGGTAGAGATGAGCCCAATGGAGATGCTTAAAACACAAACCCTTGAACATTATTTTGGAGCATATGCATTCCAGGCTATATGTCATAAATTCAGATGTTTTGAATAAAATGGGAACATCTGCATCTAAGAATACTTGGCAGACAACTTGTGTCATATACATAGTTATGCAGTTATGATGACACTTCTGGGTTTGATATTTTTTTCATAGATTTTAAGACTTTTCTTTTCCTCTTCCCTCCACTGGACCTTTATATAGGATTTTCTAACACTAAAGATAACTGCAGTCACTAAATGGAACAAGTTTAATTTGACAGGTGATTCATTTGTGCAAAAGTCCAGCAAGAATGTTCATGAAGCTACAGGGCAAGAGCTCTTTATTCTTTGTCTGAGTTTTGCTTAAGAGATTTAAATGTCTATATTAATAGGCAAGTGCATCTGTTATGGATTCTTATACAGTATTTTTTTTAAAGTTTCTTTTAAAATGGGTGTGGTGACGGCTGTTGTTTCATTGGTTATATCTTGCTTAGGCAAGTAAAGTTTATTTTATTGCCTTATAAGAAATAACACTGTGGGAGTTTGTGTGCTTGCTGGATGCTGAGCCTTGCAATAAAATAAAGTTTGCAATATGTTGTTACAAAAGCCTACCCTCATTTTTGTCTAATGACTTTTTAAGTGTTTGTACAAAGTGTTCTGCTAATTCATTTCAAATTGGGTAATAACTAACTGATCTAGAGCATTTTCTCACTTTTTTTTTCTTTATGAAAATTGGAAATTCTGCAGGAAAATATGAAAACTCTTTATCTTAAACAATCTCTCTGTCAAGCCATATGGGACAAAGCGAAATCATTATATGCCCCAGTAGTTTTAACTGAAGTATTTGTCATGTGTTACATTTCTGGCCACCTACAATAAACACAATCTAAAATTAAGTATATTTATTTTTCTCTGCTAAATCAAAATGCACCATTTCTTCCAAGCCTTCCTGCCATTTCCATTAAAAGGAGAGAGCAGTTGGAGTGACAGTATTTGTATTTATTTCCTTTTTAATACTAGTCCGAAAGCTCTTGCCATCAAGAATATCTTCTTTGTTGTTTTTTTTTTTTTTTTTTTGCTGTTGTTGTTGTTTTGTTTTAATTTATTTTTTACTACGTGTTCACTGCAGACTGCTGGAATAAAAATTACGTTTTGTGCCTTGGGACATGGACATTAACTGAGCTGTAAAGCACATAGAGCAACAATACACAAAAATTTATATGCATTATAAACTGAGAAAATGCAGACTAAGCATTTTATTTTTCAGCTACTACTGAAATTTTCCACTTTTGAAATTATTCTAAGGAACATTTCACAAGTCATTAAAAACTGGAGAAATTATTAAGAAAGACATACATCCATGTCGTGGTTTAAGCCTAACTCACGCAGACTCTCTCTTAATCACTCCCCCCTCTTTCTTGCCCCCCACTCCCGGAGGGATGGGAAGGAGAATAGAAAAGAATGCAACTCCCACCGGTTGAGATAAGAACAGTTTAGTAACTAAAGTATAACACAAATCACTACTGCTACCACCAACAATAATAATGACAAGAGAAATACAAGGAAAGAATACAATTTCTCACCACCTAAAACCAAGCCTGACCACGCAGTGCACCCCCCACCCTTCTGGGTCTCTCCTCTCCATCCTCCATCTTGGGCATGACGTGCTGTGGTATGGAATAACCTCTTTGGTCAGTTTGGGTCAGGTGTCCTGTCTCTGCTTCCTCCCGGCTCCCCTCCTCCCTGGCAGAGCATGAAACTCAGAAAGTCCTTGGCCAGACCAAAACATCACTAAGCAGTAACCGAAACACTGGTGTTATCAGCGCTGCTCCCAGGCCCAAAATCAAAAAACACAGCGCTACACCAGCTACCAAGGAGGAGGAAAATGACTGCTGCTGCTGAACACATGACAATCCAAAATTTTACTTTTATATACATGATTAAGTGGAATCTTTGATAAGTATTTTTTCAGAGCATCCCTGCAGAGAAGGACTTGGGGTGTGGGTTAATGAGAAAATGAACATGAGCCAGCACTGCGTGCTCGCAGCCCAGAAAGCCAAACTTATCCTGGGCTGCATCAAAAGGAGTATGACCAGCAGGTCGAAGGAAGGGATCCTGCCCCTCTGCTCTTGTGATACCACACTTGGAGTAGTGCGCAGTTCTGGTGTCCTCAACAGAAAAAGGAACTGTTGGAACAAGTCCAGAGGAGGGCCACGAGGATGATCAGGGGACTGGAGCACCTCCTGTAGGAAGATCGGCTGAGAAAGTTGGGGCTGTTCAGCCTGGAAAAGAGAAGGCTCTGTGGAGACCTCGTAGCAGCTTTCCAGTAGCTAAAGGGGGCTGTTAGGGATGCTGGGGAGTGACTATTCATTAGGGACTGTAGTGAGAGGACAAGGGGTAATGGGTTCAAACTTAAACAGGGGAAGTTTAGACTGGATATAAGGAAGAAGTTCTTTACTGTGGGGGGTGGTGAGGCACTGGAATGGCTTGCTAGGGAAGCTGCGAATGCTCCATCGCTGGCGGCGTTCAAGGTTGGATTGGACATAGCCTTGGGTGACATGGTTTAGTGTGAGGTGTCCCTGCCCCTGGCAGGGGGGCTGGAACCAGATGCTCTTTAGATCTTTCCAACCCTAACTATTCTATGATTCTATTATTCTATTGTGTAACAGTACTGTTGCTGAACTAGTGAGAAGCTTAAAAGGAGAATTGGAGTCAATTTATACTTCATAGAATCATAGAATCATAGAATAGTTAGGGTTGGAAAGGATCTAAAGAGCATCTAGTTCCAACCCACCTGCCAGGGGCAGGGACACCTCACACTAAACCATGTCACCCAAGGCTATGTCCAATCCAGCCTTGAACACCACCAGTGATGGAGCATTCACAACTTCCCTGGGTAACCCATTCCAGTGCCTCACCACCCTTACAGTAAAGAATTTCTTCCTCATATCCAGTCTAAACTTCCCCTCTTTAAGTTTGAACCCGTTACCCCTTGTCCTCTCACTACAGTCCCTAATGAATAGTCCCTCCCCAGCATCCCTAACAGCCCCCTTTAGCTACTGGAAAGCTGCTATGAGGTCTCCATGCAGCCTTCTCTCCTCCAGGCTGAACAGCCCCAACTTTCTCAGCCTATCTTCCTACAGGAGGTGCTCCAGTCCCCTCATCATCCTCGTGGCCCTCCTCTGGATTTGTTCCAACAGTTCCATGTCCTTTTTATGTTGAGGACACCAGAACTGCACACAATACTCCAAGGGAGGTCTCACAAGAGCAGAATAGAGGGGCAGGATCACCTCCCTCGACCTGCTGGTCATGCTCCTTTTGATGCAGCCCAGGATATGGTTGGCTTTCTGGGCTGCAAGCGCACACTGCCGGCTCATGTTCATTTTCTCATCAACCAACACCCCCAAGTCTTTCTCTGCAGGACTGCTCTGAATCTCTTCTCCGCCCAACATGTAGCTGTACCTGGGATTGCTCCCACCCAGGTGGAGGACCTTGCACTTGTCATGGTTAAACTTCATCAGGTTGGCATCAGCCTACCTCAGATGCATGTCAAGGTCCCTCTGGATGGCATTCCTTCCCTCCATGGTATTAACCGAACCACATTGCTTGGTGTCGTCGGCAATCTTGCTGAGGGCGCACTCAATCCCACTGTCCATGTCACCCACAAAGATGTTGAACAAGACCGGTTCCAACACCCATCCTTGAGGGACACCACTCGTTACTGGTCTCCAGCTGGACATTGAGCCATTGGCCACAACTCTTTGCGTGTGACCATCCAGCCAGTTCTTTATCCACCGAGTGGTCCACCTATCAAATTGATGTCTCTCCAACTTAGAGACAACTCTACTGCTTCAGTGAAGTACCATTGAGTTCTGTACTAGTACTGACAATGAGAAACATATTTTGAAGAATTTTGGTAAACCTTTAATATAAAGGGTTTGATTTTTATTAATGTAAAACTAAAAATGTGGAGTTTTCCTTTTTTTTCATGCACAACTGCCTTTGGAAATGATAGGAAGTGCATTGCTCTTTTGAGTATATGTGTCAAGATTGCGGTACCAGGGGGCTGCAAAGGATGGCTTTTGTAATAGAAACCAAGGCCGGAGATGAAGAGTAAGAAGGTGGTGCTCCAGCCACTGGAGCAAATATTCCTTTGCAAACCCTGAACCTGTGGCTTGTGGAAGATCTATGCTGGAGGAATCTGTTCTTGAAGGACTCTACCTCATGGAAAGGACCCATCATGGTTCAGTTTGTGAAGGACTGTACAGCATGGGTGGGACCCCATGCTGGAGAAGGAAAACAGTGTGAGGAGGAAGGAGCATCAGAGGAGCTGCTAAGGACTTATCACATTCCCTATTCCCAATCCCTCTGAGCCATTCGGGGAGTGGAGGAAATAGAGGAGTTGAGAATGGAGAAGTGAAGTTGAACCTGGGAACAAGGGGAATGGGAGGAAGGTGGGTTTAGGGTTCTTTTTATTTATTTGTTTCTAACCATTCTACTCTATTTTTAATTGGAAATACATAAAATTAGTATTCCCAAAGCCAAGTCTGTTTTGCCAGTGATGGTAATTGGTAAGTAATATTCCTGTTTTTATCTTGACCTGTAAGATTTTCCATCTTATTTTCTCTCACTTTCCTGTTGAGGAGGAAGAGTGAGACAGTGGCTGGGTAAGCACCTGGAAGCCAGCCAAGGTCAACCCACCATGAATGATTGTCTCAATTTTAACTTTCACATTTACAAAATTATGTAATTACTTTGACTTCATATGACTATCTAAGCTTATCTAATTCCGTGGTGAAAATAGCATGGAACAGCCATCCTTGATACTGCCTTGTGCCACGGTTTAAGCCCAGCCGTAAATCAGCCACACATTTCGCTCGCTCACTCCCCTCCCTTTCTGCCCCACCCCGCTCCCAGGGGGATGAGGAGGAGAATCGAAAGAATATAACTCTCACGGGTTGAGATAAGAACAGTCCTGTAACTAAGGTATAACACAAACCACTGCTGCTACCACCAATAATAATGACAAGGGAAATAACGAGGGAAGAGAATACAACTGCTCACCACCCACCAACCGATACCAAGCCTGACCAAGCAGTAATCTAACCCTTCTGGATGACTGCCCTCAGTTTACATAGTGGGCATGACGTGCTGTGGTATGGAATACCTCTTTGGTCAGTTTGGGTCCGGTGTCTTGTCTCTGCTTCCTCCCAGCTTCCCCTCCTCCTTGGCAGAGCATGAGGCTCAGAAGGTCCTTGGTCAGACTAAATATTTGAGCAGTAACTGAAAACATCAGTGTTATCAGCACTGCTCCCAGACCAAAAGTCAAAAACATAACACTGCACCAGCTACTAAGAAGGAGAAAAAATGACTGCTACTGCTAACCCAGGACACTTGGTATGAACAAATTCAAAATTCGTCATTATATTTTCATTTCCAGACTAATTCCATATCCATTTGCTTTGGTTGCCATCAGACCTAAGGAGTGTACTATCCTCCTCTGCTTCCATATAGCTATTTCCTATCTACAATTTGCAGTACTCTCTGCATCATTAAAATCCTTCTTTGTAGGGTTACATGGTAACCTGCATCCTTGCCATAAAAATTTTGAAAACAAAACAAAAAATTTAAATCTCTTAAAGCAGACTTACTGTTCAAGTAAAACTAACAGTTAGGGAACTGACCTGGCCTGGCCATCTTTCACCACAGTAGAAATCTTTTCTGAACCTGTTTTCTAGCCACATAAGTGCTTGTCAAGCCTGCAGGAGATAGAGTTGAAGCATGCCATGTCACCTCTGTAATTTGCATGAGCCAGCTCCTGCTAGCAGGATCTCCTGTATTTAGCAAGCTGGCCTAATCTTTCCTTCTCAACAAACAACTTACCATCAAGGCCATGTGGACCCACACCAAGTATCTGTATATGGAATGAAGTCACATATGTGTTTGGGAGCAGAGCCCAGAGATGCATCCCTCTGATTCTTGCATTTGATCGTTGAATTGAATCATCTTCTGGAATAAAAAGCACTGTAATCACATATATTTTTGTGCCAGATACACGTTCCCTGTCTTCACTTTAATGCTGTAATCCAGGTATGTTGCTGATGTGTCTCCATTTAAGTAGTTTGAACTGATCTGCTGAAGTGCATGACTAGCACTGTTTGTGTAAATGCCACAAGCTGTGACTGAGGTAGTGGGAGGTGATGTGTCCTTGAAAATGCCTTAATATTGGTGATTATAATTTGAGATGAACCAGTTTTAACTTCTTTGGGGAGTGAAGGCAATAAGATTTGCATGAAAAAGAGTTTGGGAATGAGCTCTGAGGCCTTGGTCCTTGACAAGCCCTGAGGTGATGAGTTGGAACCTTGAAGGACAGGAAAGGTAAACAAGCAAGCCTTAGGGGGATGGGCCAGGATGTAGTTGTGGCAGCAGTCCCAGTTGACGATGTGGGGTCTGCAACACTGTGATTGGACTATTTACCTGGAGAGTTTTACAGGGGCCAATGAGATTGAACATTGTGTGTATGTGCAGGTTGTGAAAGTACCGAACAGGGAGATAAAAAAGGGCTTGGTTGTAATAAGGTAGGATTTGAGTCTCGGTTTGGATTTGAGTCTCTTCATCAACTTGAGTCCATGTTGTGAAACACCACAAACTTCTTCCTGTTCTTATCCATTTTAGAGTGCAGAAAGCAGACTACTTCATCTCCAAACATTATTTGGAAGTAGTATATACGTCTTCATCCAGTAGACACTTTCTGGGCCTTAGAGTCCAGTGCTAAGGAATATGTGCAATATTGTTTTATTTCTCTTGTGCTTCTGGTGAAGCAGAGGCTTTTATTGTTGAACAGAGCAGGCAGGGCAGCTTTGACAGTCTCTTCCATGAGATGGAAAGCCATTCACCTGTGCCTTGTACAAGCATCTTATTTCTACCTATACAGATTTGCCCTATTATAGGAGTCTAGTTTATGCTGAAGGTTGGAGGAAAGGTTTGCCTTTCAGGGGGAGTACAGACATAAGGTAAGGAGGAATTTGTGGGTGCACTGAGAGGGATCAGAAGCGTAGCTTTCTTTGAATGTGGCCTGTGAGATTACCTCATTGAAAACATTATTGATTTGAAATGTTATTTTCACAAAGGTGTGTATGTACGGAGCCTCTAGTGAATATGAGTAGATGAGCTATTCAGTGCTTGAGACCTTACGAACTATGATAGCTACTTCAGGAAATGCCAACACATATTTAATCACAAATCCCACTTTTGCTATCTGTGAAGTCTTTCTTCGTGGAAATAATACGAAAAATCAGGCTAAGGAAGTTTGTGACCGCAACATGCTAATTTAAGTTGCAGTCTAATATTTCTTTAATTCTTCATTGCTCTATCGAAAAGTCTAATGAACTTTTTGCATTAGACAGTGTACAATGCTGTCCTGGGTTCAGCGGTAACAGTTATTTTTCTCCTTCTTAGTAGCCGGTGTAGTGCTGCGTTTTCAGATACTACCCCTGATCTTAGCCAATAAGCTGAGAAGTGATCCCTGAGCAGCTATCTGGCCTTCCAGGTAACTCCCCCCATTTTAAATATGGGGCATGGCATGCTGTGGTATTGGTCAGCAGGTGGTAAGTAATTATATTGTGCATCACTTATGTTTATTGGCTTTTTTTTTCCTTTCCCCTTTTAGTTTCATACCTTCTTCCCTTGCTATTTCCCTTATCATTATTATTGGTGGTAGCAGCAGTGTTTTGTGTTATATCTTAATTACTGGACTGTTCTTATCTCAACCCTTGGGATTTATACTCTTTCGCTTCTCCTCCCCATGCTTCCTGGAGCAGTCAGGGGAAGAACGTAAGGGGAGCGAGCGAGCGAGCATCTGCGTGGTTCTCAGTTACCAGCTGTGCTTAAACCATGACAAGTGCCTTCTCCTGGGGTAATATGCCTCTCCTTACTGTAACAAACTGGAGTCTAGATCCATCAATAAACAAGGACCTCACTCTCCACGTCCTAACTCCTAACTCCCAACTCCCACACACTAATGCACAAGTTGCAAACCGTTTTTATGTGCTTAGTTATATTGCTGAGGGAGACTTTTGAGCGGTTGAGAATGGTTTCCTTAGAAACTTACTTAGTCATGAGTGAACATAGGAAGGATAAAATCCTACCTTTCTAATATATACTTTTATTCTCATAGTCCCACCTTAAACTCCATGAAATTTAATATAATATAAAAAAGTACATTTTTTTATTTTAAATGTAGCATAAAGTAAATAAACACAGAATATTATCACAAATAACTGTTGAATAAATGCTATTAGGCTCTGAAGGAAAATGTATTATGACTAAAACTGAGGAGGAATAGATTCCTGACCCCACATTATTTTGACTTTTATCAATGACCTAGAAAAAATAATGTTACAGTCAATATTTTAAAGATGACAAAGATTGTGTAAACTGGCTAAATAATGAAGAGTATAGATCATTGCCACAAGAACATATGGATCACTTAATAAACTAGGACATGAAAAATATTGTTTCCAGAACAAAATAATACAAGCTGCACTTACAGAAAAACTATATTAAGGAGACTATATTAGGATGCAGACTCCAAAAGACTAAGTAGATAATCAACTAAATCAGTTTCTGACAGTTTCCAGCAGCATAACTATAATAGGTAATTAGTGAATACATGACAGGAGTGAAGAAGTACCTCTTACAGAGTTCCATATCTTGAGAAGAATGTTAAAAAACTGTAGAGAAAAATCCTTAATGATTTTAAAATAACCAAGGGAACTTCAACAATACTACAGCTTCAACCCTTGAAGTATTTTTACAGCTTTACTTACAGCTTAGGAGTACTTGAAAAGACTTTGCAGGCGTTTTCATTCTAGCAAATTAGAAAGTTGTGCCAATATTCATTGGACAGTTGGCTTTATGCGCTGACTTCAATTAGTTATTGAATTATATTGTTCAGGGTAGTAGGATCTCTCTTCATAGTATACTTCTTGAAGATGATGCTCTGACATTTGATTAGCAGTGTCATGTTTCTGAAGAGGACTTTGAGAATGGTCCTCCATATATACATGCCTGAGTTCACTGCTGGTCATCTCACATTATAACACGATACTGTTCCTAGCATTGCAGAAACTAGATTTGCAGGTATGGAGCTTCCTTTCCACACTGGAGACAGAGAGGAGGGAAATTGCAGCTTGGGTTAGGTCCATTGTCTTCTTTTGTGACGATAATGATGATGGCTTAGTCAGGAAAACCAACAATCCAAGTTCTACAGGTAGCACAGAGCTTGTAGTGAGCAGCAGTTTTGCAGATGCCAACCCTGAAGAAAAGGGCAGTTGCCAATTGATCTAAAGAGGATGTGGACACAAACGCAAGTAACTGAAGCATGACAAAAGCTTAAAATTCTGATTTGTGACAAGAAAGTATTAGCTACTTAGTAGATCATGAAAAAATAGTTCATCTTAACTGGGTTAAAAAACTAGTTCATCCTAACAAAACTGAAATAAATTAACATTATTTTAAAGTAGATTATAATTAAAAATAATTTGTTAATAGAAGAAACTGTCAATGTATTGTTAGTAAAATTTTGTGTTTAAACAGTTCAATGCAGTATTCATTAAATAAATGTGTCATTTTAAAATGTTTGGAATAATTTTCACTCTCTTCCCTATTGACTGAAGTACTTCTTAAGCAAATGTTTGCATATGTAACTAGAAAACTCTATGCATGAACATGTGCAGCAATCATATTTGCAGCATTGTAAGTTTTGAAAATTTATACCATTGAAATCAGTTCCCTCAAGCATTTACACTGATTATTTCATTTTAAAATGCTACTGGAGACACTTCAATTATATCAGAAATATATGCTGTCTTTATTATTAGTTCATATCCATATAGTATGACCTTTCTTTATATTTCTGGTGCTTTTACTTCATTTTACTATAAGGTCAGGGCAATTAAAAATGTCCAAAGATTTTCTTTTATAACAGATTTTTTGTGGGTGATGATGAAGAAATATTTCATCAGTTTGAGTGACATACATGTTATTTCTGTTTAAAAAGAATACCCTACTCTTGTGTTCAAAGGCTGAACTGCATCCCCCAAAAATTTTAACTTCAATATATGCATGACTCTGGCTTTAATGTCATGACTATTATGTTAGTAGAGAAGTACATTGATGCATAATTTGGGCAACATACAGAAGTTCCTCAGCTTATCAAAAATATGGTTTTTATCTTTTAAAATTCTTTGGATTCTTACGTGCATCTTAACAAACTAATGCAATGAAGAAATCTAGTGGTTTGGAAAAGTCAGTACAAGTTAGGTGTAATATCAAGTAAAACATTTTTTGTCCTCATTCAAATTTGTTCATCTAACGAGCTGGAAGGTTTTTTTGGTGAAGTAATGATTTCTGCATTAATCCCAGACTCATTAAAAATGAAATATGGTAGCTCTTAATGCTGAAATGGTTTTTGTTTCACTGGCTGAAGTCCCCTTGGCTGTTAAACACTGGCTCATGAGGTATATTTTCTGCTTGCACTTCAACTACTCAAACTTCAGACACAGTTTCTAAATTTTATAACAGATTCCAAATCAATAATAAATGTTACATTTTCCACTAATCATGATTTCTCATAAATACTTTTTTAGTTTTAATATGTCATTTATTGACTTAGCCTCTCATTAGCTTTTCTCTAGTAATGGAAATTGGCTCTAAAATGTTGTATTTTGATAGCAGGGTCCTCTGCCAAATATGGTTATAGCTGAGAATTAAGACAAAACTCAGCATTACTTAGATGGTGACTCAATATGAGTGAAATGCAAAAGGAACAGAAGGTCAATGCTTCTTCACTTTGATAAGTGCTTTGATGAAAAAAAAAAGAGAAAAAAATATGTGTGGATGTACTTGTGTTATTCAAAGCAAATGAATTGAACATAGTGAAAATGAAACTTTTCTTCCCGAGGAACAAAGGCTATCTGTGTGTCTGCAGTTAAGATTAAAGGTAATACAAGGACAATAGTGCTTTCACTGGTAGCAATCTTTCCCCATTATAACTTGGCCCGTAATGCTTCATTTATCAGGAATGTATTATGGGAGACAGTTTAAAAATATCCAAGTGATTGATACTCTTTTTTCTGTTGTGTTCAGAATAAATGGCTTACTGTAATACTGAAATTACAGAAGAATTTGCTTCAGAACTTCTGGGAAAATGAACTTCATAAGCCCTTAAAAACATTTGTCTATTTTTTCTAATATCTCTTTTTCCGTATTTTGTGTTAAATGACTATGCAGCTTTCAAATATTATAGGCCACAAGTTTCTAATGTGTTTGAGGTATAAGAGTGACAAATGAATATTTTCATCATTGCTGGTCCATTTTCCAGACCTCCAGGATTTTACATGTATCACAGTTCTCATTTCTAGGATAGGAAGTCTATAGTTTTTATCTGCTGAATACAAGTATCAACAAGCTAAGACTCATGAATTATACACCCTGATAAAAATCTGTTTTACAAGTGACTTGTGATTAATTGTTGGGTAAATGATCATACACACAATCACAGATCAAATACACATACACTTCTGGAAAATGGAAGATTAGAAAATCTGTTCAAAAAAAGTAAGACAGAAGAGTTCAAATTTTCCACAAGCATTTTATTGCTCTAATCATGCTGAATTTCTGTCACTGCAACCTAGGGAATATGCAAGATATAACAACAAAGGCCATGTAAACTAAATATTTTAAGAGCAAAGCTGGAAATTTCCTGTCCTTTTCCAGCAATATACAGGTACCTCAACAGTAAGATTTGGCAAATGGCATAGCTACTGTGCACTTTATTAGTATGGTTCTCCCCTACCAGTTTAAGTTAATTTAAGAGACAGAATATAGATATGCATTACCTTGAACTTCTTATTTCAATATCACGACCTAAAGGACCAGCTGTGGTGACATTAATCATCAAACTTACCATAGCCAAACTGTTCTGGTGTTGCTTATTTCAAAAGAAGAACCATTTTGCATTAGAGTTCTCATGCAACACAAAAGTAATCTCAAGTATTTGGTCCCCTACAAGTAAGAAAAGGCAAAAAAACCTTTGAACATAGCTATGGGTTCACCCATTCAGCCTGTCTGGATAAATACATTATGGTAACCTTTTGGGTGAATACAAGACAAAGTATACAGCACTGTGAAAATGTTTGAATTACCTGCACAGAAATTAATTTTATAAGTTTTATATATTTTAATACAGAACAACTGAATCCTCTGAGTAGCAGTAGTAAGCAATTAAACCATTTCTTTTCTACCATTTCTCATATCATTGTTTTCGAAGTTTGTGTTTGAATACTTAAAGAAAAGAAGTTTCTTTAATTTCTCATAAATACTGCAGAAAGTTGAAATCAGCTGTTTGGTTGTATTGTTTTGTTGGATTTTTTTTTTCCAGGTTATAAAAAGTTAAAAATTTCTTAGACTGACATAGTTTTCCAGTATAGACCTACTAGTAAGCTAACAAATTAATAAAAAAAAAATAGGATCTGAAAATCTCAATATCAGGTAGAATTTCTTCCATGAAAGCTTTATTGTTCTATCTTTCCTGTTCATCACTAAGACATGGAGATTCTGCTTTTCCTGACAGTAAGATAAGCACTTCTGTTATTCATCGACTCTCTTCTTCCATTTGAGATGATGAGCTGTTCATTATATGCTCACAAGATTTATAAATCAAAGAAAGAGGTAATACCAAATAAAATAGACAGTGTTTATGAAAGAGAAGAAAACCTATCACTCAAACATACACCTGGTTTAGGATGGTCATAAAAATGATGCTGTTGCTGAATAACAGTTTTAGGTACTTTTGGCATCATAATAAATGTCCTCAGATACATACACTGCCTCCAAGTTCTTATTATATATCAAAAGAGGCTCAACCTGACCTCCCTTTCTAACTTCATATATGCAAGTGTTTTTATACATGCAAAACCAGTACAGTGTAACCTAAACTAAATGATTATTGCCCTTAGTTCTGCCTGCTGTATAATTTCAAAGAAAAATCAAATGAGCTGAAATGCAGATTTGTTAGATATTTGTGTCCTTTTCTCTTAACTGAGCTGGTCTCTTAAAAAAATAAGATAAAAAACCCAACAAGCCCACTGAAGTTGAGAGAAGCAAAAATGCTGTCATCAAAGCTTACTGTTCTCAGCAGACTGTCAGGTGAACTTTCTGCCTTCACTGTTGTCAAATTTTTGTTCTCCTATAATAATAAAAGAAATTATATTCACAGACAAGACACAATTGGCACTTTCTCACTGTAATAAACTAATTGGGTGTGCTCTTCACTGCTTTTTCTATTAACTTTAATCAATGAAATCTTGAGGCAAAAAAAAAAAAAGACAAATAGCAGAGACTGTTGCTGGAAGTTATCAGTCACAAACTGGACACAAAGAGATCATTGTTCATAAAAATAAGTAGCAATAATGTTTATATCCATTTGACTAGTCCTATGAAGTGTGAGCGGTGTTGTTCTCACTCTGAATATGTGAAAGGAAATTGTCTCTTGAAGAAAAAAATTGTTAGCAGCATTTACTTCTACTAAAACCTACCATATAAACAGATATCCCTAGAAGATCTTAATTATGTCAATAATAATTTCAAACACTACTGACACAAGACCTGAAAAGTGAAGAGAAATTCATTGTGTGCTTGATTTCTACAGCTCACAGCTTTTTGTAGCACCCTCTCTGTTGGTGAGTCTGTTCCATCTCTGCTTCACACTGGGTTCACATGTTTGAAAACAGGTTCCTTGTTGGGCGCTACAGAGTGGACATCCATGTCATGTCAGTGGGATTCACTGAGTAAAGTTGCAAATAACCAGCCAGTGTTAGGAATATCCTAATCATATGTCAATTGAAACAGTGTCATGAGTGCTAATTGTAATCTATCTATTGACTACAAGTGGCACAGGTGGGGTCAAGAGCAACCTGCTGATCTCTGTGGAACAGTATTGTTAAGCAAATTGACTGACATGACAAATTTTAATGTATAAACAGATCACTTATTATGTTAGCGGCATCAAAAAATCAAATAACATCTTATTAGGATGTTATTTGAAAGGAACATGAAGTGCAAGGAACATATTTCACTTATGTTCCTCAGATCTTCAGCTTGGCCTCACCAGTACAATATTGAAATTCAGTTAGCTGTTGACTGGAACAGGGTGGTCACACAGTGATATTGTCATATTGTCACCTTGGCATTTTCTCTATAAGAAGTTTTACATAGTGAAGATTTCTGCTCTGATTAAAATGGAGTCATACATACGTCAATAACAGTGTAATGGTGTCAAAACAAGTATAATCAAACTCCTAGAAGGATTAAACACTGAAATATTAAAAACAGCAGATGCCTAGCTTGATCCCTAGACACAGCTATAAAACAATGACTGAACAAAGTTGAGTATGGCGAATTGGAATGAAAAGTCCTGAGCAGCAATACGTAGCATCTCATCAGAGGTTTCAGCTATAGTGCATATTATTTATTAAACTGTCAATCTGCCATAACTGGAATAGCATTAGATCAAGTTCCACAGCAACCAGCTCACGATCATCTGGGAGTGCTGTATCAGTAAGTCTTGAAATCGTTATCCAAATGCTTCAGGGTAAGGCAGTGACTGCCAGTAAAGTCAGAGATAATTCTGACTAATTCTGACTAAATATAGACAACTTTTTTTTCTTTTCGCACTAGAGAAACTAGTAATCACCGTATGGAATAAAGTGACAATACACTGGGAGTTTAAAATGGAAATGTCATCTAACCCTACAAGCATGCTAGTGACAGAGAAAACCATTGTGGTTTATTGCTTCTCTCAGGAAAACATCCTTGACAGAGTAGCAATCAGCAGAATCTGTTGGAAAGAGTCTTCTCTAAAGGTAATCCTACTGGTGAAGACCATACTAACATGTTTTTCTGCTCACAGGCAAAATCAAGGAAAGTTCAGTGAATAAATTTCAGGTCTGTGTATGCTCCTGGCCTCTAACAAAATTCATTAGACCTGGGATTCTGTGAAAATGTCTATGGAGCTTCCTGTCCAAGCAACTCAATGGACACGAATTTTAAGGTGATAAGTTTCAATAGCAGAGGTGAAATGTTAGAACCACTTTTTACCTAAAATAGGATCAGACAAAGCAGTATTCTTGGATGGATTTAGTTTATCATTATGTGAATTTAAACATGAGGCTCATATGCATATATATGAAAGTATCTTACTCATTACAAATGGTTTCATCTGGAAGCATGATAAACCAATAGCAAACATCAAAATTTTAGGACAATTTTAATGCCATAGCAGTGTGTGCTGAAAATGGAGTCATAGAAGAGAGCAAAAGCCAATACAGTTCCTGGAAAAAGCAGCATGCTTGAAATGGAAAAAATCTGGTTCAAACAAAAATGACTGTGGGGAGTGAAGGCGATAAGATTTGCATGAAAAGGAGTTTGGGAATGAGCTCTGAGGCTTGGTGCTTGACAAGCCCTGCGGTGATGAGCTGGAGTGTTGAAGGACAGGGAAGGTCGAAAAACAAGCCCTAGGGGGATGAGCCAGGATGTAGCTGTGGCAGGGGTCTGCAGCATTGTGATTGGACTATTTACCTGGTGAGTTTTACAAGGGCAAATGAGATTGAATGTGGCATGTTTGTGCAGGTTGGGAAAGTACAGAACAAGGGGATAAAAAGGGCCTGATTTTAATGAAGTTGGATTTGAGTCTCGATTAGGATTTGAGTCTCCTCATCAACTTGAGTCCGTGTCGTGAAACGCCACAAGTGACTACTGTTCAATTGCTCTTACCACTTCACACTATGTTTCTGTCTTTTTTTAGACCTGCCACATCAAATTATTTAGCCAGTCACCCATCAGCTGTCTTCATGCTCTTGGCACAAAATGGTTAAATGTCTTGAATAGTGAGTCTTAGCGCGTTGCTTGTAGCTGGTATCAAAACACTGCTCCTGTGAGCTGAGCTGCACCAGACATCTGGCACATATATCAAATAATCAACCATCCATAAGCATTTTGTATGGGCAGTTTAAATACAATTAATAGTTAAGACTGACTCATTAAACATTACTGAGACATTCTCAAGGTAAATCTTCAATCATATAACATCAGCCTCACAATATGAGATACAGTTAAAGGTCATCTGTTATGGTAGATAGCATATGCTGGTGTTATCAAACATATGGAGAAAATAAAGGAAAATTGCGCTGAACAAAATGCAACAAAATAAAATAAGGATAGTTCATACAGGAAGCTGCATCTGTCACATCCCCACCTGTGAGCATGCTACAAAAATTTAACAAAATCCCACAAGTAAACCTGCTCCTTTTTTAAGTCAACACGGGACTTCTCTTGTACCTTTGATGGTGAGGATATGCCATCAGTATACATACCTTATCAAAACCTCAGAAATGTTAGTATCACTATGAACATTGTATAGGCAATACTGCACTGCTAAAAGCGACAAAAGAATAAATAATTAATTGCAAATGATATCTACTAAAATACAGGGATCTTTTACAAGGCTTCCCACAAACCTCAAATATTTTTACACAAGAATTTTCTTTGGACAATATTATCTCTTTACTATAGCTCAGCACTGAAATAAAAACATTGTTTCTAACAGCCAGAAAGTAGATTGTTTGTGTATGTAGCAGCTTTGTCATCGCTTTCACAGATGTTTGCAAATATTAGTTGTCACAGCTCTTTGATGGATATTCATGTCTTCCGGGGCCCAAATGACTGAACTGCACTTCAAATTCTTACTTTCTGTCATATGGGTGTGATACTGCATGATGTCAGGAAGCTACAAGGGTGGGCAGACTCATGAGGAAAGTGAGCTGGGAGCACAGGTTGACAGCACGGCAGGCAGGGTAAGGATCTCACAAAAAGAGGTCCGATCTCACAAAAAGAGGTCCGATCTCACAAAAAGAGGTCCAAACTCACAGTGGCTGAACAAGGAGAACAAAGATCAGTGACAGTAACTGGGGTCAGAAAAGATCCTGGGGTGGCTGGAGAGGCCAATGGGGACAAGGACAGGGACAGAGATAGGCTTAGCCAAGGCAATAGGTAGGGGTCTGGGCCAATGAGATGTCATGGCACAGGAAATCCCACAGCGCAACCCAGGCAACAGCCAGGGCAAAGGGCCTGAGTTCCAGCACAGGCCCTGCAGGAGGAATGGCCCTCAGACTGTTCCAAGACCTTGTCCTGAGTCACTCTGAGGCAGAGCTGGCCCTCACACCTGCATCCCAGCCCTGAGAGGAAGAAAGAGGTTGCAAACCCCCTGGGTGCACACTGAACCCTGACACATGGCTGCTTTTCTGACCTAGATTGGACTTGAACATTTACCTCACTGTAATCCCAAATGAAATGCTCTTGCTTTGGGAAGCTTTACAGATAGGCCAATATTCTTCATTACCAGGAGCAGAAAGTAGGAGGTGCTACTGTATGACTCTGTGACTCACATGAGTGTGAATGAGTTAGTCCTGATTATTACAAGTTCATGTAAAAACTGTCCCCTTGTATCATAAACCTGCAGAGATGTAAAGTATTGAGAGCTAGAACTGCTTCCCTCCATTTGTATCCCTGAGAAGATCTATTAAGAGAAAAGCTATATGAGAAAATTGGGTTCCTTGAATATAGGCTGCATTAAATATGTGAATACAACCGATCTATTCCATATAACAGATGGTTTGCTCAGGTTCTTTTTAACTTCATCCAGATGTAGCTGAAGTGCATTTCTTGGCCCTCAACTGCACTTGTTTGATGTGTGAAAAACATCTCCTGTGTTCAAAAGAGAGCACACAGAATACCCCTGTGATAGCTATAAAAGGGACTCCCCAGGAGCCTGCTTCCCTGTATCTTAGTGTCTTCTTAACAGTATGGATTAGTCTAAAATACAGGACCAAACTCAGGCTCATGGACTATATCTAGACATATTTCTACTGATTGCACTTCAGATGCAAATATTCTTATGCACAGACAGTGACCCAGACCATGAATTTTTAGTTCAATTTTAATTTAGGTGCCAAAGGAATAAAAAGAACGTTGAAAAACTGAACCAACACCATCCATTCTAAACTTTTGCACATCTGAACTTGACACCTCTTTGTCTTAACCCTGTAAAATCTTTATATGCTGCAAACAGGGTTAGGTTATGAGCACAGTAGAATATCTTGGTGTAAGCAATCACAAAATCATAGAATCACTGAGATTGGAAAAGACCCTTAAGATCATCAGGTCCAACCATTAACTTAACACTACCAACCAATAGCTCAGATGACAATGGATTTTAATGCTGATTAAAATCCAGTAAAAAAAAAAAAAAAACAATAAAGCAACCAACCAACAAACAAGCAAACAAAAAGCACAAACAAAACAAGTCAAAAGTTAGTATATTTCAATGAATAGCAGTCTTAACAGGAGTTTCTGGTGATCCACAGAATTTTCAGGAAAACTTTCTAGCTAGTGCACAGAATCAGATTATTGCTGATTAACTTAAAATTGATCTAAATAAACCCAGTTTGTTGTCTGAAAACATGATTTACTCCACATAGGGTGGGGTGGGGAACAAGGTTGATTTCTTGTAATCAAGCACTGCTTCTTAGATATGCAAATTGTAATTGAGAGATGCCTGAGAAACAAAGCTTCAAAACAAAATCCAGTGTACGGCATCCTTGATAAAATATCTGGTATTGCAGTTCCATTGTATGGCAAGCTGTTTATAAGAACTGAATTATTATCATCATAAAGAAAGCAATTATCAATCGTACTCCTTGTTGAAGTTTCATAGTTTAAGCACTGAATTATCAAGCAGTCCATTAAAGGTGGTGCTTAATAACAACTATTTGAAAAGCTTATCTGAAAGCAGATAGTGTTTCTGTGTTACTGTCTGCCTTATATATGCCTTGGTATCAATATGCTCTGAGAACAGCATATGGTTTCTTTGATGGAAAGTAATGGAAAATGACAGGCTGTTTGAAGATGCTGTGGGTCCAATTTCATGAATAATACATTAGGGTAACAGGTATAATCAGTGTAGTTTAATAGTCTGCAGCCTCCAGAGATGCAACAGCAGCATACAGAAGAATTATCCTTGTAGTAGGACCACCTGATGCTTATTTTTTTCCTTGACTTTGTTTGATCGAGCCTAACCAAAATAAGAGTCTTTAAATGGCAGAGTCAGAACCAAAAATGCTATGTCCTGAGTCAGAATGAGTTTTGTATACATGTGCTGGTGACATTCCTTTTGATAATATACACAATTTTTAAAATCCCTTTCCTCTGTTTTTAAATAGAATGTATAGGTTTTAGTGCTTCAAATTTTATAGGAAAAACAATCTCATATTTGTCATTCATGCATTGAAACCATTCCCATTTTGTACAAATTATTTTATGTCATTTCAATTGATACAGCACATTGCATATACACCCAAAATGTTTTTAAATTTAATTATTTTCCTATACGAAAAATAAGTGTAAACCCAATTTACAAAAAACTGTCCTGCAGGATGCAGGTGAAAGATTTTGCATGAAGCATGTACTGATTCGTATTTAATGATCATAGAAATGCTCTATGAAACAGATTTACACTTAGGCACACATATTTCTCTTGGCACTTGGGTCTTACATTATAATGTCATAACTCAACAGAAATGACTATGAGTTAGGGTAAATGATTTGGGATGCAGGGTTTCAGTCCTTGTACTTACACTTCTAGTTAACAAAAGCTGCCTACGTTTCTGAGTTAAAGCTTCCATTTTCTACCTGACAAGGGAGCTACAGGGGTGTATGTCCAGGTTTCATCTTCATGAATCTCTTCCACTTGCTATATATCTGCATCTGAAAAACCATCTTGGCAGATCTCACTTTTAGAAAACTTAATTGTGGCTCTTGAAACAGCTTTCTACAAGTCAACCGGGCAGTCAATGGTAGCTTTGTATGTGTGTTGATATATATACAGAAGCATTCATGTGTATTCACGTATATACACATCCTACAAATGTGAAAAAAATTGAAGTCTAGGCAGGGTTAATGTAGGAAATGTTTTTGAGAAGTAAAATAAGGTGATCATCTGGTCTTTCCACCCCTTCTTTACCACAGCTATAGTTGCATGAATAATTACTGCGTGTCTTGCAGCTCTTAACAAAACAAGAATATGAAAATGATATATGTTGGGGCCAAAATGCTACAGTTTAATTTTATAGCAACTTCAGAATATCTAGGGGTTTGAACTCTGAATACTTGATTATAAAACCCAAATAGTTTCATCCATTATTAGAAGCATTATAGTTCTCATGCTGGAAGCATTTCTTATTCTTCCAGTTAATAAAAAACTAGTCTTGTAAAGAGGAATATATTTAAACATAGAAAATATAAGTTTATGGTTTCTAAACTGGTCTTGGGAAATATACATTACATTTCCCACAATCCAGGAAATTTAGCATACAGGAAAGATGAATTCTGTAACCACCTGCCTTTTCTTGCAACTTTTTTTTCCTATAGACTGTGTGAACACATTAGTAGCTTTCAGCTATTTAGATGTCTTTAATCCATACTTTTATTAAAATCTCCTTTGACAGTCCCACATAATAACCAAGCACCCTCTATAATTTGTAGATCAGCCGTTGCTGGCAGAGTTGTAGCAGATTTTTATTGTCATTGCTTTCCTTCTTGGCCATGATTTTATAATGCTAGAAAGTTCTGCTGGGTTCCAAACACAGCAAAATCATAGCAGATACAGGAATAGGGTCAAACTGTACTGGTTTACTTGTAAAATAGATTGAAAGGAAAAATAGCCACTGCATTCTGGAGTCTGAGGATAAGAAAAACTGGTTTTCCTAGAGTAACCCTAAATCGATTATAAGATAATTTGAAAATATTGTCTGCAAAAATGACGATTGAAACTGTATTTATGTTGGATTAGAATGACCAGGAACAAGAGAAATAATTCCATGCACATAGAAATGCGTTTGAAACCCAATGCAAAAAAATAAATACCTACCTACAACACAGTTTCATGAAGTTCTAGGCGTAAATAACAACAGAGAGTAGATGTCTTCTGATTGCTAAAGATTTACTAACCCACTTAGAGTAGTCTTCCCCCCTCCCAAGTGACTACTGAGGTGAGCGATGTCATGCTGACCACTTGTTCTTATGATACGGACATTGATGATTCACCCTGCCAGCTTGGGCCTGCCTCAAAGGTTGCTATTCCATGATTATGGGATCATAAAACACCAAGGAAAATTCTTCAGCTCTACTTCTTTGCATTGAAACCTACAACTATAAGGAAAGTTTAGAAAACAGTTCATGACATACCCACCAGAACTGGTATGTGGATTAGTACTCTTTTAACAACACACACATGTGAATCCAGTACAAGCATTAACCATTCATAGCAAGCTAAACCGTGGTAAGAATAACCGCAGGCACTTCATATGCTGTATTCTGTTGGAGGGTTAAGAAAGCCTTTTGCAAAACCCTTGCCAGTTCTGAAGACCAATGCAGCAGGGGTGTATGAAGAGATAATAATTGTCCACAGCAGGCCAGCACAGAGTTCTCCAGCAGAGCTGAGCAGCCAGCTGGCTCCAGAGGCTCTTTCACACACACATAAACACACACACACACACAGAGTGTAACAGTGGCTCCAGAAGTAACTAAAATCTGGATGTAAATCAGAGGGTCTCTTCAGGAACCTATAACTCATGCAATCTGGAATTTCTCTGATATTTTTCCATGTGGGCAACATAATAGTCCTCCAGAAATAAAATTGTTGTTACCTGCTCTACTCAGCATCCTTAGTTAGTTGCTGCATTAGCTTAGTGTCTTTTTTGTTTTGGCTTTACCTTCCCAATTCTGTGTTCCAGGGCAGATACAGGACAGATGCCTTGACTATCTTCTCTTTCCAATTTCTCCTACAGCAGAGGGGAGATTGGATGGGAAGAGAAGTGCAGCACTTCCTTTATCATCAGAAAAATATGTGGAGAGATGAAAAACCTTAAAGATCTGTGAAGACACAATGAAGTGCTCTGTTGCTTGTACAACAGCCTCTCCACAGCCCCCTGACACTCAAGGACAAAGATTTCTGTAAGGAGTGCAGACAGAGATTCATTCCTTTTTTGACCATCTCCAGGGATGACTGAATAAGAATTGTGAATAGGATGATTCATCATGTGATGAATATCGCTTATGCTTTCCTTTTCAGTGTGGCATACAGACCACAGCTGCAGGGGCAGCAAAAGAAGGCTGATCTGCCAAAGAAATTCCAGCAAAGAGAGGATTTAATGAGGCTGGGTTACATAATGTGAAAGAGAAGGCTGACAAAGAAAGATGACTGAGATGCCCTGTGGAAAATTCAATGTCTCACAAGCCTTCACTGAGTGAAGAAGGAGTCAAGAATTACCACCAGAGGAGTGGGAAAGGCCTTTAAGTACTGTAATCTGTCATGCTGGAGAAGGTGAGGATTTACCTAGAATCATAGAATCATAGAATAGTTAGGGTCAGAAAGGACCTCAAAATCATCAAGTTGCACCCATCATAAATGTGATGGATGGACCACTGCGTGGATAAAGACTTGGCTGGATGGCCACATGCAAAGAGTTGTGGTCAATGGCTCAATGTCCAGCTGGAGACCAGTAACGAGTGGTGTCCCTCAAGGATGGGTGTTGGGGCCGGTCTTGTTCAACATCTTTGTTGGTACCATCAGCAGTGGGATTGAGTCCACCCTCAGTAAGTTTGCCAATGACACTTAAGTTATGTGGTTTGGTTGATATGGTGGAGGGAAAAAAATGGCATCCAGGGGGACCTTGACATGCTTGTGAGGTGGGCTGATGCCAACATCATAAAGTTCAACAAAGCAAAGTGCAAGGTCCTACGCCTGGGTCACAGCAATCCCAGGCACAGCTACAGGTTGGGCAGAGAAGAGATTCAGAGCAGCCCTGCAGAGAAAGACTTGTGTTGGTTGATGAGAAAATGAAGATGAGCCAGCAGTGGGCACTCACAGCCCAGAAAGCCAACCATATCCTGGGCTGCATCAAAAGGAGCGTGACCAGCAGGTCGAAGGAGGTGATCCTGCCCCTCCACTCTGCTCTCATGAGACCTCCCTTGGAGTATTGTGTGCAGTTCTGGTGTCCTCAACATAAAAAGGACATGGAACTGTTGGAACAAGTCCAAAGGAGGGACATGAGGATAATCAGGTGGCTGGAGCACCTCCTGTAGGAAGATAGGCTGAGAAAGTTGGGGCTGTTCAGCCTGGAGAAGAGAAGGCTGCGTGGAGACCTCAGGGCAGCCTTCCAGTAGCTGAAGGGGGCCTACAGGGAGGCGGGGGAGGGACTCTTCATCAAAGACTGTAGCAACAGGACAAGGGGCAATGGGTTTAAACTTAAACAGGGGAAGTTCCGGTTAGATATAAGGAAGAAATTCTTTACTGTGAGGGTGGTGAGGCACTGGAATGGGTTGCCCAAGAAAGTTGTGAATGCTCCATTGCTGGCTGTGTTCAAGGCCAGGCTGGACAGAGCCTTGGGTGGCATGGTTTAGTGTGAGGTGTCCCTGCCTACGGCAGGGGGGTTGGAACTAGATGGTCTTCAGACCCTTTCCAACCACAACCATTCTATGATATGATTCTATGAATTTGAGATGAGTTATGGCTCTGATTCATCCCCAAGCTACATGCAAGTATCAGAAAATGAACACTCAGCAGGATGGGTCTTTTGTGCTGGAGTAGGCCATTGATAGGGCCCAGGGTTCTGGTTAGGCTGGAAGGAAAGCCTTTAAGAAGGGTAAAAGGTAATAGGAAGGTAACAGGAAAAGAGAGTGGAGAAATTATGATTGAAGAGCTGTGTGGATTACAATTAGTGTTAATTAAGGTACTGAAATACAGGCTGAACATATTTAACATAGTCAAGAAAAATATTCACTAAAATTTTCAGGGCTTGAATTATAGGTAAGGGTAATTGAGAGCATGTACAATAATTTGTCAAAGAAGGACAGAGAAGAAAGGTATAAAATATCCATGTTAAAAATTCTTTGGTATAAAAGAGTTAACCAATGGCTTTTCTATTACAATTCTCAGCAGATTGTTCCAAGAAAAAGCTGGCACAATATGACCACAAGTTTCAAGGAAAGCCTAAAGTCTTACTTCAACCAGACTTATGCATTAATCGTTATAAATAGGTTCTTGTAAATAGTATACTTTTTTCCCTTACTTTTGGCAAGCAGAGCAGCTCAAAGTACAAAAATGCGCTACAGGATACTTTGCAACTATCACACTAAAGATTTTTGCATAGATGTCTGGAGAAAATTGACATAGAAAGAGTAGAAGTTAATGTTTGGTTTTGTTGTTGCTTTGTTTTGTTGTTTTTTTTTTTTTAGGTTTTTTTTTTTTCTTTTTTTCAGAGGCATTGTGATTAAAGCTTGTCTTTGGTTGCCAGTGAAAATTTATCTAGAAGAACAACTAGTTGGGAATACTTTCACTACATAAATGTTCCGTCTTCTAACACTGTCAATTTAGAGAATAAACAGGATGTTGCCACTTTTAAAATGCCTCACTTGTTGGGGAAGTAAAGGGACATGCATATCCTTTTTTTTTTTTTTTAAGAGACAAAACTACTTGACAAAACAGGGTGAAACACTCTAGATCAGTTTTACTTCTAAATCACCAGCTACTTCAGTTTTTGTAAACTTTTGTAGTGACAGATTCTCCCCACTCTACATGTTATGAACAGCACTTGCAAAAAAAACAAGGGTGCTAAAATCAGAAGGATTATCAACAAATATTGAATATCTTATCTTTTGCCTATCTCATCTTTTGCCTCCTGTTATTTGATAGTTTTGCATGCAATAGCTCTGTCACAGTGGAGATCAATACCGCCTGAGTTGCAATTCTGAAGGCATTGACATTATATTGGGACACATATGATCTATCAAATCACTTTTGGCTGAAGAAATAGAGGATCTGGCATGCACACAAAAAGATTTTCTGACACTTTTTTTTTTTTCCTTCTTTTATCTTTGCTATATAAGAAATAAAAGGCAATACCTTTTCATGTTGATGTTATGTATGCTCAGTTCAAGCTGATAGAAACTCATCCTCTGTTATCAGTTTTATACATATATATGTATACATACATGTATACATATATATGTATATATATAGTAGATTATATAGAAATATAATCTACTCCTGTGGATTTTCCAAACTCAACACAATTCTCCATAGATCTCGGATATTTTCTGATCCTCATACCCTTTGTGGAAATTTTGTATCTTCAGAATTCTTTTTTACATATATTTGTATAAATATATATATATTTTTTTTTCAATAATGAAAGATTAATTACTCATTCCTTCATTGTCCAGCAATGTGCATACACTGGCATATCCAGGCTAGCTCTGCCTCCCTCAGTAGAGACACCTATTTCATATACAACTAATGGTACTGTGGCAGTATGTGACACTAAAGAACGGTCATTTAGCATACTGAGTCATACAGTGCAGAAATGCACCATGACTGAAAATGGAAACAATTATCAAAACTCATAACAGAACAATTTATCCTCAGGTGAACATTCCAAAAAAAAAAAAAAAAAAAAAAAACAAAAAAAAACCTGAACTAATTAACCACAAATACATATCTTAATGCACACTTTCTTGAATAAAAAAAAAGCTAATTATACTTATGAGTTTATCTTATTCTGACATAGAGATTTCCTTGTTTCAGTGTTTCCCTTGTATTACCATCAGTAGTTACAAATCCCTTTATTGTGGAAAGTCTGTTAAGAAATACCATTCAAAAAAAAATTTCAACAAGCTTACTTTCTAAGACTGGTTTAGGATTTTTAAGGCTTCTTTATAATTTGAATTATGACATGGATATATGTTGTGGTTTAAGTAGAAAAAAAAATAAATTGATCAAACAGTGTAAATGCTGGTAAAATATTAACATAACCTTGGATTTATATATTTAAGACCTGTTATTACTGTTGCATTTTTGTTAGCTCAGTAAAAATAGCCAATGCTTACAATTCTGTCTACTTGAACTTATATTCAAAATTCTATTTACAATAAAAAAATCAGAATTTATGCATTAAAGCACTTAAGTCCATGGGCACTACTGTCTGAGTATATGAGCCATTGAGCTGCACAGTTATTCTACAGACATTTTTCCCATTTCGATCCCAATACCGGCAAATAAGCATGCACAGAAACTATTTGTCAGAAATGTAACCAGGAATATTTTGACTGCCATGCATGAGAACTAGCCTATGTTGTAACATCCTAATAGTACAGTCAACAAATATCATTTATGTGAAAACTACAGAGGAACTATTTGTAATTAAGCAGTTTTACTTACATGGTGTGAATCCAATAACGAATGTTCGCTCCACTGAAACAATACAGCTTTGGTAGGTAACAACTCTGAAAACAGTAGAATTGGATTAATTTCAATTTTTTCTTTCTTTTCCTGATTATCTATTATTCATTCTTGATCTTGTCAGCCTGCATTGTGTTATCATATTAAAATATTTCTCTGGGACTATCTATAAATTAGTATGCACAACCATGAATACAATTTTTTAATTGAAAAGCCCCACCAAGAGTCAGTTGAATTGTTTCTAGGCAATAATACAGTTGGAATTAACCTGAAATTACATAAAATGTTAGATACATAATGCCACAGAGTTCCTCCTGCTGTTATTTCAATACTGTCTTGCAATTAGTTCGATCATTACCAATGTTCATTGCAGATTTTGGTTGTGAATAGGGGAATTAAATGAAGACTAGGTCACAACTCTCATTTTCCATGAATACAAAGTTGCTAAGCTTTATAGAAAATGTTGAATATTCTGAAGTAAATTTAGTACAGCTGCAATTATTTGTTCAGTTGTTGTTTTTTTCTTTAATTCTTTCATTCTTAAATACACATAGCATAAATTTAAAAGTTTATATATGCTTACAAAATAATATATATTTATACGATGGGGTGTCATGGGTTCAGCAGTAGCAGTCATTTTTCTCCTTCTTGGTAGCTGGTGCAGCACTGTGTTTTTGACTTTCGGCCTGGGAACAGTGCTGATAACACCAATGTTTTCAGTTACTGCTAGGTAATATTTTGGTCTGACCAAGGACTTTCCGAGTCTCATGCTCTGCCAGGGAGGAGCGGAAGCCAGGAGGAAGCAGAAACAGGACACCTGACCCAAACTGACCAAAGAGGTTATTCCATACCACAGCACGTCATGCCCAGGATGTAAAAACGGAGGGCAGAGACCTGGAAGGGTGAGGGTGCACTGCTTGGTCAGGCTGGGTATAGGTGGTGAGCAATTGTATCCTCTTCCCTTGTATTTGCCTTGTCATTATTATTATTGGTGGTAGCAGCAGTGGTTTGTGTTATACCTTAGTTACTGGACTATTTTTATCTCAACCTGTGGGAGTTGCATTCTTTCGATTCTCCTTCCCATCCCTCCGGGACTGGGGGGAAGAAAGAGGGGGGAGTGAGTGAGAGAGCGACTGCGTGAGTTATACATGGGGTTTTGTTGTGTTTTTTGGGGGGCTTTGTTTGTTTGTTTGTTTTGTTTTGTTTTTTAAAACATGAATTTGAGTGACTGTCTTTAAAGCTGTTTTCTTTCACCTTTTACTCCAAGGTATTATTTACATTTCTTTCAAATGCAAAATGTCATTCCTTCTCGACAATGCAATTGCATTGATTGAATGTAAAATGCAGTTTAAATTTTAGTTAAAAATTTTACTAAATTTCAATAGCTGTTCCATCATATGCAGATGCACCCAGAAAAATAAAACAGTTCTCAGTATATGTCCTGAAAAGAATGCATGCTGTCACAGCTGGGATTGAATCAGAACACTGCTTAATAAAACATCAG
Organism: Ara ararauna; assembly: GCA_028858755.1. Lineage (NCBI taxonomy): Eukaryota > Metazoa > Chordata > Aves > Psittaciformes > Psittacidae > Ara > Ara ararauna. Next base: position 57,380,087 of record CM054377.1, on the reverse strand, counting down.
TGATGTTGTTACAGCTGCCCCTAAATGGCGCCATCCATTGAAGCTCACTTTCCAAAATAACTTATTCACTGCTTCTTACAGTAATCTTTTCACTCTCAGCTTTCCACCTCCTGCAAAAGCAACATATAAAAGACCAAGAAATAAGAATTAAGGACTGCCATGAGCATAATCTTTCTGTTTAATTACAATTCCACTTTCTTTTAATAACTATATGGATCAGTGGATTTATTTGTTTATTCATGCAAGAGAAAAGAAGGTACCAGCAATGCATCGCCTACACAGATTATTTAGAATTAGATTAATAGCTAAGAAATGCAGAATGAGTGGCAAGTACCAGGTTTGTTTTTTTCCCATAAACAAACATAATTTACTGCTCAAGAGACATTGCATACTGTGAGACTCTCAGTTTAAGTTTGTTTATGTTCTACAACATGAGAATAAGCTTCATTAATGTTCCCTGTTTGTTTTTTGGGTTTTTGATTGTTTTGTTTTGTTTAGATTTTTTGTTGTTGTTGCTTTTTTAAGGTGCGGCTAATTTGCATCAGTCTTGACAAATATACCCTAAAGTTACTTTGAGTTAAGTACTTATTCATAACCAGCTGCATTTGCAATACTGAATTAGTATCTGTGCATTACCTAGAACATGTTTGATATAGATCTCTGGCAACTTTTTTGGCCTAGGAAGTGCTTCACTCCCCAAATACAAAAGGGGTTTGGGTTTTGAAAGGGGGATTTTTTTTTTTTTTATGTTGTTATTTTTAGGTTTTCAAACAAAACTCCAGTGAAGGCAACATTTTTGTTTTCAGTGCTTTATAAAGACCACCTGATAATTCATGTCTTCAACTACTTTCAGAATTAAACATGTATGTTGAGAGACATGATTGAAGAAAAGTATTTGAAAGCTGAGAAAGTAACTGAAGGAGATCAAATCAAAATAACAGTATTCCAAATTTACATATGTCAAGGCAATTTCACACATTAGTTCATGACAGTATATTCATAAGAAGTATTACTTCTTTCCTCATTAATCAACAAATACACCTTTTGGGTTCAGTTTTTAAATGATTAAAAAAAATGAATGCAGAATCCCTTATTCATGTTTTCTTTAAAATTTATGGGCATTGTGATAAGTTTTAAAAAATAATAGTAATTGCAGCGAAACTCTTACAGGTCACAGGCACATTTATAGCCTATTGTCCAAATGAACAAATAAATGCCAATTATGGGGGCATTTTTAACCTGATTTTTCAATATCTGAGTGTGCTACGCTGCAGGAGTTCCATCCTGATTGCTTTTCGGTCATATTAATAGAAATGCATTAGCTTAATATAATTTAAAAGCCTACTGAAATGAATATTTAAGTGTATTAAATGCAACTTAAACTGCATTCTTCTCATTTCTAACAGGTAATGCATTTTAAAGTGAAGTAGCATACACAGAACATTTGCTAAGCCACTATTAGTGCAAATTTCACCCATTTTGCAAGTCGAGTCCTTGATTTACTAGCAGAATCTCATGAGGATTCACAGTTAGCAGGCACATTTGATGGTGTCATCATTTTTACTGTAGCTTTAGTATACTCCTAGTGCCCACAATTAAGTGTAAATTATCAGCTTAGTCTGGCATAGTTAAAGAAAGGTTTTAGGAAGAAAAGATATTAATAAACATTACATTACCTGTCACCTTGAGATATCCTTGCATTCAATAACAAAGCAAATGAACAAGCGGGTGTAAGTATCCTAAAATGAGGATATGTAAAGAGCAGTAGGTTTTAGAAGTATTGTAAACAACTTATTTCCATAAACCAGTCCATTAAAGTTGTATGCAATTTTTCCCAACCTGTCATCCATCCTCTGCCCTCAAAAGTTAGTTGAACTTTATTGAGAACTGAAAGAGACACATATGAGTAAAATATATATGTCTGCACATGCATGTGTATGTCTACATGTATGTGTGCATACAATATTCACATACTCCGAGAGCTCCAAATCTGCCTTTATAGTTTTCTATGCATAATATTGTGTACTTACGTACCTAAACCTGTTATACTTCTGTCCTGGGTTCAGCATTAGCACTCATTTTTCTCCTTTGTAGTAGCTGGTGCAGTGTTGTGTTTTTGACTTTCGGCCTGGGAACAGTGCTGATAACACCGATGTTTTCAGTTATTGCTTAGTGATGTTTTGGTCTGACCAAGGACTTCCTGAGTCTCATGCTTTGCCAGGGAGGAGGGGAAGCCGGGAGGAAGCAGAGACAGGGCACCTGACCCAAAATGACCAAAGAGGTATTCCATGCCACAGAGCATCATGCCCAGGGTGTAAAAAGAGAGAGCAGAGACCCGGAAGGGTGAGGGTGCACTGCTTGGTCAGGCTGGGTATAGGTGGTGAGTGATTGTATTCTTTCCTTGTATTTCTCTGGTCATTATTATTATTGGTGGTAGCAGTAGTGGTTTGTGTTATACCTTAGTTATTAAACTGTTCTTATCTCAACCTGTGGGAGTTGCATTCTTTTAATTCTCCCTTCCACCCCTCCTGGAGTGGGGGGAAGAAAGAGGGGGGTGAGTGAGCAAACTGCGTGGCTGAGAGGCTTAAACCACAACAACTTCTGACTGTGTACCATCAAGCTTATTATCAGATTCTTTGAATATATATAGGACAGGACATGACAGATACTTTAAACAGTGGCTTCAGACTCACTGCTTCTACATACCAGTGTTTCATTTACAATCTCAACACTACCCTTTAATATAGTCATTGAGAAATTCTATCATAGTATTTCTGTATCTTTTCATTTCAGACCATTCCTCCTCAAAAGTTCATTTTCCTTCTCCAAAGGCTATGTCTCCTTCTGAGAAATAATTTCTTCCTTTTACCCAAAATAGATTTCTTAATATTGCCAATATTCCAAATTGAAGTGGTCAGGGAGTAGGAAAATTGGACTATTTAACTGAGTCTCCAAGTGTCTTATAGTTAATTGGAAACATCATAAAAAATGTTAGGGCTAATGAAGCTTCACAAGAAAGGTGAACTGAAGATGCAAAATGAGAAAGGAACTGAAAATTACAGAATCCATCATGTCAAAATCTGGTTTTACCCTGAAAACATAAGGCAGAGTGTGTTCAAATTGAAATAAGAAAATTAATGTGGCTATAGATGAAAGAGTGGCTAGTGGCTAACAGTGGAAAAGTCAACTGGACCCTTACACATGGGAAAAGAATAGAAACTTTAAACATGAGAAAAATGTCTATTCTGAAAGCGAGAATAACCTGATTCAAGTTGAAGCATCTGATACTGTTCTTGACTTTTCTCTTTGCTTCTTTCTTACAGTTATCTTTTGCTTGGTTTGATCACAACAGAAGAAAGTGGCATAGAATGTGGCCTATAAACCAGAAAAATTACTATAGTTAATCACTGATGGATATATATTGCATGGGTTACAAAGGATTACAGTCAAATGGTCTTTAGAAATTTAATGAAAGAGTGGGAGAGTGCTTTGATTTGCAAAAAAGAAGGCATAGCATTGGAGAAACAATAAAATCAAATACATTAATGAAATCCAAATACAGTAATTAGCTTAGGGTTTTTTTATGTTGTTTAACTTGTCCTTCTAAAATTACTGTACTCAGCTAAATATTAGAAAAGTAAACTTAAATAATTAAAACCAATTGCTAAGATCTATGTAGTATTTCTGTCAACTGTTCTATGCTATAAGAGCTAAAATTCAGGCAGAGGGAGAAATAAAAACATGCAAAAACTCATCACTGAGGAAAATATACACTTCGATTGTATAAAACATAATAGTAAAATAGCTGTTTCTAAAATATTTTGTATAACATAATCATCAACAATGAAATAAACTGATCTGATAAGACATAAGATGACCTAATATATTTTCCAACTTTATGTAGAAGCAAACACACAAAAAAGCACCAACCAAACATGCAAACCCACAAAAATAATCAAAAGACCAAACTTTTTTAGTGGCATTCATTTTAGGATATGTTCTGTTATGCTTTGAAGAATTATCCATCTCTACATCCTGGAGAGGGCAAACACACTGATTTCTGAATATTCTGTCTAATATTCTTTTCTCAGTTTCGTACAGTCATTAGGCTCAAAGAATGAAGACAAAGTTTTTTGAATTATCTCATTTTCATTCAGACAAAATTTGAGTTTCATATTAAAAAAATCCTGCTGACCCCAGAGCTGGATGCAGTGCTCCAGGTACTTCATGAGAGCAGAATATAAGGGGAGAATCACCTCCCTTGACCTGCTGGTCACTCTTCTTTTGATGTAGCCCCGGGTACGATTGGCTTTCTGGGCAATAAGTGTACATTACCAGCTTATATCCAATTTTTCATGCATCAGTATCTCCAAGTCCTTCTCTGTGCTGCTGGTCTCAATCCATTCATGCTCTGTTCTGTAATGATATTGTGGATTGTCCCCATCCAGGTGCGGGACTTTGCGCTTGGTCTTGTTGAACTTCATGAGGTTCAAATTCCTCAAGTTTGTCAAGGTCCCCCTGAATGGCATCACATTCCCACTAGAATACCAACTGAACCAATTGGCTTGTTTTCAGGTTGGTACTGAGGGCACACTTAATCTCACTCTCTATATCATTGATGAAGATATTAAATAGCATTGGTCCCAATATGGACTCTTGAAGGGCAGCACTTGTTACTGGCTTTCGCTTGGACATTGAGCAGTTGCCTGTAACACTTTGAGTGCAGCCTTCCATCCAATTCCTTATCCATTCTTCAAAACCATATTTGTGTAATTTAGTGACAAATATACTGTGAGGGACTGTATCAAAAGCCTCACAGAAATCGAGGTAGATAACAGCTGTAGCTCTTTCCTTGTCTACTGTTTCAGTCACTCCATCATAGAAGGCCACTACGTTAGTCAGGCACAATTAATTTGCCCTTGGTAAAGCCATATGGGCTGTCTTTCATCACCTCCCTGTCTTCCATGTGTTTCAACACATCTTCCAGGAGTATCTGCTATGTACTACCAGGGACTGAAGTAAGGTTGACTGACCAGTAGTTCCCAGGGTCCCCTTATTATCCTCTTCAAAATAGATACAATATTTCCCTTTCTGCAGTCACAGGGAACTTCACCTGATTGACATGACTTTTCTAATATGATGGAGAATGTCTTACTTAGTAAGTAAATCAGCCAGTTGCCTCAGGACCCCGGGATGCATCTCATCAGGTCCCATGGATTTATACATGTTTGAATTCCCCAGGCGGTCTTGAACCTGATCTTTTACAACAGGAGGGACTTTGTGCCCTGCCTTAATGTTCAAGGACTTTACAAGAGCGATCACCAGTGAAAACTGAGGCAAAACTCAGCCTTCATTCTCTTGTCTTGTTTATCAGGAAGGGTGTATTTTCTTTACTCTTCCTTTTCTGACCAACATACCTGTAGATGCTCCACATTCCCTGATAAATTCAGCTCCAATAAGCCTTGGCTTTCCTGATGCTATCCCCACATATCCAGGCAACATCCCTGTATTCTTCCCAGGGTATATGTCACTGGTTCCATTGCTTTTGCACTTCCTTCTTACACTTCAGTTTGACAAGAAGGTCCTCAGTCATTCATGCTTATCTTCTGCCTTCCTTTCCTACTGTTGTTCTCTAAAAAATATCTCCTTAAAGAGCTGCCAACTCTGTTCAGCTCTTTTTTCTTCATGAAGACAGTTTTGCAGAGCCCCACCCACTAATCCCTTAAACAACTGAAAGTTCACTTTTTTAAATCTCAGGGTCCTGAATCTACTTTTCATCTGGCCCATATTCCTCAAGATTGTGAATTTCACCAGGGAATCATCACTGCAGCTAGGACTGCCACCAGCCTTGACATCCTTAATTAGCTATTCCATGAGGTAACACTTCTCTGGACAGGCTGTCTATCCCCAGATTAAAAAATTATCCTTGACTCTCTCCAGAGCCTGCAAACTTCTTGTGTCCTGTGGTTGAAGTAAGAATGTTTTGTCATCATCCTCTTGGGCAGGTGCCCTGTACTAAACACCAGCTATGAGGTTCCCTCTGTTGGCTTGGCCCCTAATTTCTACCCATAAGATCTCAACCTGTTCATTGCTATTTTCCAAAGGCCGCTCTGTGCAATTAATCCACTTTTTTTTACATAGAGGTCAACCCCTACACTTCTCCTTCCTTCCCTGTCTCTTGTAAACAGTTTATAGCTATCAGTTTCAATGATCCAGTTATGTGATTCGTCCCACCAATTTTCAGTGATAGTGATTATAACTAATCATAGCTTTGTAGCTGCACAGTGTTTCACATCTCCTGGTTGCTACCTATGTTGCAATCATTGGTACAGAGGCACTTTGGAGGAAGATGCCCTACTTTCTTTCAGGCATTTCACCAGTGTTTCCCTGCTGGTTCCCAATACATCCCATTAATTGAACATCGGAGACCTTAAAAATTATGATTTGTGACTAAACAAGAACAACAGGCATCAAAATGATTACTAGTGTTCTCGGTACCTGTAGCAGCAGGAGCCTTAGGTGGTGACATTATGAAGAGATTTTTGGTTGGGTATTTTTTAGAGTTAGAAACTTCCAGGTGAAGCTACCTTGTATTAAGCAGCCATGTTTCATTAACTGTAATCTTCCTTACAAGAAAACAAAGGCTATCATGGACATACTTCACATGTGAGATAGGGAGGCTTGGTGAACTGAAGAATATCATCAGTGCTCAGATCAAATCCATTATCAGTTTTGTGTAAACAGAAGAATTTACATGGATTTTGTGCTTATCTAGCATATAGAAATTGTTAATTAGTATCACTGTATAATTGCAGTTTTTCCAGTTTGAATCTTATATCTTATGAAGCAAACTGAGCTAACTCACACTTAACATATATATTTCTATCTTCTGTATATGTTGTTTTTCTGGAATTGAGAATGGATTAAAGTTTTTTTTTTTCATTCTTTCTTTCCTTATTTTAGTCCACTATCTCTACAGACCTTCCTAATGTGAACAACTAAGTTTTACTGTGAGATATTCAGTCATTAAAGCACAGGCAATTTTGTTTCAATAAGGCACATGCTGGGTGTGCTTTCCAACAGGAAGGCAAAGATTTTGTCAAAGTGGAAAGCCACCTGTCAGAAACAGTGTAATACTCCTAAACCATACTCTTAAGCTTTCTTTAAAGGGTATTTAAGTTTTCTATTGAAAACTAATTTAAATTATTATATTGAATTGAAATTAATACTTTGTAACAAAAACCCATGTTATAAAAACATGCCTCAAGCTCGTTCACTAACACATTTTAGAATATATTTTCCCTTAGTCGTGTTAATTTGAATTTTCTACTATGTTTGCAAGCATATAACTAACAATAAAATTCTGACATTCTTGCTTATAAGGATTCTTACTAAGTCAGATAGTAAGTAATTTCATATCATCTGCCAAAATCAGTTCTTATTAGTCCAACTGATGGTGGCAAAATGTAGCTATTCTTTTGCCACATACAGTCAATACAGGAATTAGTGAAAATAGTAAACCAATTTTTTTACATGAAGTATACTGGAATGCCTAATTTAATCAATTTTTCTACACAAAGTGAGTAGTCCAGAGTTAGTGTGTTTTAATTTGAAAGAGATGAATGAAAGTCACAGCTTCTGTTTCCCCACTGGTAGATGTCCAGAAATTAGTAGGTCTTATTAAAACAATATATGTTTCATTATCGTCTTAGAAATATGTATTTTACTTTTTATATATTCCTTGTATATGCCATTATAAAATGACACTAAAACTCTTCATTTTTGAATATAATTCTACAATTCCTTGTAAGTATTGTTTGGGGGTTTGGGTTGTTTTGGTTTTGGTGTGTTTGCTGGTTTTTTGGTTTGGTTTGAGTTTGGTTTTTTTTAAGTGCAAGAATATAAGAGTTTATTGCATAAATATAACATTTATTTTTATGCATGTACAGGGGAAAATTATCATAACTTCTTGTGTCATTAAAATAGCTACTCTAGCTCACAGTGGCTTGGGTAAGCCAAGTATAATTATCCTGAGAATTGATTCTATTTTGCTTTGTGTATAATAAAACTAATCAATAGTTTCTTTAACTATTTTTCTTTCTATGCAGAAGATTTATCAAAAAGACCCATGAAAGTCTAACAGTTTCAGCATAATTAGAAGTGTCAATGTGCTGAATCATTGTATAGATAGACACTGCTCATGGCAGAAATTTCAAATGGAATCAAACTACTCCCATGCTTCAAAAATCACTGGGAAGTTCTACAGAAGTTATTTAATAGATAATGAAAAAAGTGATCATTATGAACAGTGATGAAAAGTAATCTTTATGAAAAATGATCTTTGTGAACAGTGATCTTTATGGACTTGTAGTGACTGTGAATCTGAGTGTTGTTTGAACTGCTTATACATTTCCATTGTTTTCATTTTGTATACTGCTCCTAGGTGGTAATAGAACCAGCATATTTGTTTCTCAGTTGTCAAAGGAGAGGAAAACTGTGTGTTTGGTAAGGAAAATATCTTTGGGGAGTCCATATTGTCTGGTTCAGTTCACACATTTCACGCTTAATTTCCTTTAACTCCCCTGGGCTGATAGACTCATAATTGCAGGCACATAGTAAGGTCCCTTATGAGGGCTAACACTGGCTATGCAAAAGGTCTCAGAAGCTTTTCAACCTGTTTATTATTAAGTCTATCACGTAGATGATCTTAAGGTCCTTTCCAACCCTAACTATTCTATGATTCTATGAGTCTATATATTTAGTCCCTTACAGTTACATCTGTGACATTGTAATAGTACCTCGTAAGGAAATTTTGGAAGATTAATGCAGCCCTTGTACTTTGGAAGTATACAGGACAGATATTGACAAATAGGGTCCTTTTAGGCACTAGTCCTTATATTTAGTGTTTGAAGTATGATTTCACAGTTTGTTGTCAGATTTGCTACTAGGCAGTTTGGGATCTTAAAGAGTCCTAGCCATCTGGAGTGACCTGCTTCACATATAAGTTACTGTCATGGGTTCAGCAGCAGCAGTCATTTTTTCTCCTTCGTAGTAGCTGGTGCAGTGCTGTGTTTTCGATTTTTAGTCTGGGAACAGCGCTGATAGCACCAATGTTTACAGTTGTGGCTTAGAATGTTTTGGCTCGACCAAGGACTTTCTGAGTCTCATGCTCCGCCAGGGAGCGGGGGGGAAGCCGGGAGGAGGCAGAGACAGGACACCTGACCCAAACTGACCAAAGAGCTATTCCATGCCACAGCACGTCATGCCCAGGATGTAAAAATGGGGGCAGGAACCCGGAAGAGTTCAGTTCACAGCTCGGTCATCGAGTGGTGAGCAATTGTATCCTCTTTCCTTGTATTTCGCTGGTCATTGTTGTGGGTGGTGGTAGCAGTGGTGGTTTGTGTTATACCTTAGCTACTGGACTGTTCTTATCTCAACCAGGGGGAGTTGCATTCTTTTGATTCTTCTCCCAGTTTCCCCCCCCTCAGAGTGGGGGAGAAGAAGGAGGGGGAAGTGAGTAGTCGGGCTTTGTATTAGAAGGGGTGAGCTATTGTATTCTTCCCTTGTATTTGCCTTGTCATTATTGTTATTGGTGGTAGCAGTAGTGGTCTTGTGTTATACTTTAGTTACTAAACTGTTCTTATCTCAACCTGTGGGAGTTGCATTCTTTTCGATTCTCCTTCCCATCCCTCCAGGAGCGGGGGGAAGAAAAAAAAGGGAAAGTGAGGGAGAGAACGAGCTGCGTGGTTAGAGAGGCTTAAACCACGACAGTTACCATTTGTGGACTACATTACAACTTTATTCGCATTATGCACCTTACTCTAGGATATAAGGAGGAAGTTCTTTGCTGTAAGGGTGGTGAGGCACTGCAATGGGTTGCCCAGGGAAGCTGTGAATGCTCCATCCTTGGCTGTGTTCAAGGCCAGGTTGGACAGAGCCTTGGGTGGCATGGTTTAGTGTGAGGTGTCCCTGCCCCTGGCAGGGGGGTTGGAACTAGATGATCTTAAGTTCCTTTCTGACCCTAACTATTCTATGATTCTATGATTCTGTGTTACAGAGTTGGGGTTCAACCTGGAGATGAGAAGGCTGCAGGAAACCCTTATTGTCGTCTTTCACTATAGAAAGGGAGCCTATAAGAAAGATGGAGAAAGACTTTTTTTACAAGGGCCTGTAGTGACTTTTCAAGGAGCAATTGTTTCAAACTGAAAGATGGGGAATTTATATTAGATATAAGGAGGAAAATTTTTACAATGAGGGTGCTAAGACACTGGAGGAGGTTGCCCAGAGAAGTTGTGGATGCCCCACACCTGGAAGTATTCAAGGCCAGATTGGACAAGGCTGTGAGCAACCTGGTCTATAGGAAGGTGTCCCTGCCCATGGCAAGGGGGTTGAAATTAAATGATCTTTAAGGTCCCTTTCAATCCAAAATATTCCATGATTCTATAATTCTGTGTGTAAATGATTCTATCTCCCTCAATAACCATCTCAGTTCCTTTTACACAGGCTGATGTTATATATCAAAGCCTCTGAATAACGGTCATTTTACCTGTGGGAAAAAAAATTAAATGAAAGGTTGTATCTCCACATTAATTTTGTACTCTGTGCTTTGTGGTTTAAGCCTCTCAGCCATGCAGTTTTGCTCACTCACTCCCCCTTCTTTCTTTCCCCTGCTCCCAGAGGGATGGAAAGGAGAATTGAAAGAATGCAACTCCCACAGGTTGAGATAAGAACAGTTTAGTAACTAAAGTATAGCACAAATCACTACTGCTACCACCAATAATAATAATGACAAGAGAAATACAAGGGAAAAGAATACAATCGCTCACCATCCGATACCAAGCCAGACCAAGCAGTGCACCCCCACCCTTCCAGGTCTCTGCTCTCTGTTTTACATCCTGGGCATGACGTGCTGTGGCATGGAATAACCTCTTTGGTCAGTTTGGGTCAGGTGTCCTGTCTCTGCTTCCTCCCAGCTTCCCCTCCTCCCTGGCAGAGCATGAGGCTCAGAAAGTCCTTGGTCAGACCAAAACATTATCAAGCAGTAACTGAAAACACTGGTGTTATCAGCGCTGTTCCCAGGCCGAAAGTCAAAAACACAGTGCTGCACCAGCTACCAAGAAGGAGAAAAATGACTGCTACTGCTGAACCCAGGACACTCTACTTCTCTCAACAAGAGTGTTTTAAATAATTAAATTGGTATTAATTCAAGTATTTAAGTTTTTTACATTGGCTTTATTGTAAATAATAAATAATTTTCAACTTGATAACCTACTTGTGTCACATTTTTGGTCATTGAATTCTTCTACAGGATATGGTACATGAAAAAAACATATTTAAACTTTTTTTTCTTGATAATTGTTTTTATAGCAGCTCTGGATTGATTTATCTTGTCTATAACTGATGAATGATTGGGCTAAAGGATCAGGCAAGGAGCTGATTTCTTATTTGAAACCAATTTTTACTCTTCATATAAAAATGAGTCCTTATGTGAAAACCTTGTGCTGAGAGAACACAGATAACAACAAGAATAGCTTTTGTAGAAGTTATTTTTGGTATAGTTGTTGCCCTATCTCTGTCACCTATCACTTCACTTCCAGTGGGCTGCATGTGAACATGGCTGTCCTAAAAATCACATCTGTTCATTAAAAAATGATTCCTGCATAACTATGCTATCCTCCCTGCAGAAACATTTAGAAACACGAGATATAAGAACTGAATACAAGCTAAGCTGCTTTGGAGAAAGATACATGTTTTGACAGCATAAGTAACTAAAAAAAATATTTTTTTTTCCTCTGTTGTCCTTTTAATTTTTTTTTTAACTAATGCTTTACTATTTTACTGACCCTTTTTGTTTAATTTAAAAAAGCAAGACAAAAAATGTTGATGCAATACTGCGTAATACTGAAGTTTTCTGTATGGTTATATTCAATGCTACTCTGAAATTTCTTCAGTGGTGGAGTATTTAACTTAAACAAACAGCTGTAAGGGCTACATGGATACAAATTTCATATTAATCTTGGATATCAGTGTCACTGTCTGATATGGATGTTTTGCTGTTTCCTTGCTTCGTTCTTCCAAGTCATTAATTAGTGCTGCTTGCACCTGCTTATTACTGGAGTGTTTCAAAACTATTTGTTTTTTGTCATCTGTGTTTGTTTATTTTCAGCACTTAGTCTTGTTAGACAAAGGTTGTTCCCCCGTATGAAAGTTGCATTAGGGGCACATCACAAAATGTTTTGCTGCTTTATGCAATTCTTGAAGTTCAAAAAAGTTAACACATTAAGAACCTCCTTTGACACGTTGCCTTAAGCATGGTGGTGTTCTATTGTTCAGTGGAGTCTTAGAAAGTTTTGCTTAAAAACCTAGCAGCAAATCTAAACATCCATGTGTGTCTAAAGCAACTGGTGAACAATTGACATCTCTATATTCCGTAACCTTTTAGTGTGAAAGATTACAAATACTCTTTTTTTCCCCCTCATTTTGTTGCCATTAAAATGATGGGAAATGGATCACCTTTGTGATATCAACTCCATTATAGAGAATGTCATTACCTAAAATGTCCTGTGATTATAGTCAGTTACACAGAATTTTTCATGCAGAAGGTAATATTTTCCAAATACTGGGTCTTTATATAACACTGTAATCAGTAATTTTTTTATCTCCTCTCTACAAATAATTCTTTAATTTTGTAGGATATTAACATGTAATTCTTTCATATATTTGTGAAGCCTTTAGGTTTTGACTATCAACTTCATATCCATGGAAAGTTATGCAGAAGCATAATGCGAAAGAACCCTCACAGCAAATCCACCATTGCCTAGCTGTGCTCAAAAATTAAAAATATATGTCTCATCTCTTTGCTGACTATTAATATCACTATTAGGTTTTCTGATGCAGTGTTCCATCATCACCTCAGAGCTTCTGAAAATGACAAAAGTATTTATTCAGCAATCACAAGATGGTCTCATTTTAACATTTGAAGTTCATTTAATTTAGGTATATGAAAGACAGAATGCCTAGTAGCCAAGCGTCTAACATGCAGCCTCATGAGCTGAAATTGCATCAGACACAGAATTCAAAGAGGTCTCCTAAGTCTCAGATAGGTTGTCCTAGTCACTGACTTACCAGCATTTGAGGAGCACCCTCCCACTCTTTTGAGAGTGAAAAATGTAGTGGCAATTTGTTGCTGTTCACTTAGTTTTGTAAATCCTCTTACCAACCATCCAGCTTACAACTAGTCCTTTGAGGCACCCCTTGTAAGAAGTCAAGAATCATACCTTTTTCAATTTTTTCAATACTTATATTCTCAGACAGCTTCTTTTTTCACGTCTGTGCAGGTTTCCTGCCTCTGTTGTTTTAGAAAAGAGTTTATTGATGGCTTTTATGCCTTTTGAAAGTTTTTCAACTCTTTTTTGGCCTTTTATATTTAACCTGCTGGAGTTTCTTTGCTCCTTTCATTTTCCTCGTTTGCACACAGTTTCACTGTTTTTTGAACAATGTCTTCTTGAATTAAGTATTTTCTATGACTCAGCAATTTAATTGTGCCAACATTCTTTCACACTTTTTGAAGTCCCCTAGGCTATTTTTACGTAGTTCTTGTATTTGAAATTATACATACAGTCTTGGATTTCTTGGCTTTTGTGGCTTCTACAAGGCCATTGAATGCAAGTACATTATAATTTCTGTGTTAGAGCAGCTTTTTGACAGAAGCATTTCCAATAATTTTCAGCTTTGTTAAGGACAGAGTTTTTATCTTTTTTATGTGTTCTAACTAGCTACTCTAGGTCACTTTTATTTAGCATCATCTATGTACACAATAACAAGTTTATGTATGGAAAAGATACAACTGGAGTGCAAAACCACTGCTTGAAAAAGGCAAATTTCATTGATTCAAAGTAAAAGAAAACAAGTATTTTTATGTTGAATGTAAAGTTCTGTTGTCTTCAATCTATAAAATAAATACATCCTGATTTTAAACTTCCTCCTGATAGCAATGATAAAGATGATGAATATACCATTTGAAAATTCTGCCTTCAAAAAGATGCAATTACAAAGTATATCAGACCACCAGATTTCTTTTCTTACCTGCCTATGCATTTTCAGCTGCCTTGCACAGAAATTCGTCATATGATTTTTGTTTTAAAAATTGCTTTAAAAATCATTCTCTGGAATATTATTTTATACTTCTTACCTTAAAAAAAAAAAAAAAAAAGAAAATCATTCTACATGTTTATCATTTTATTTGGAAATGAGACTCTATCATTGTTCCTCTTCACAGCCTCTATAAGCATAATTCAGAATCATGAGCACAGCTTGTTCCTCTTTGGGGCAGACAGCTTCAAGTATCCTTTAATACTTTTAATACTTGACAGAGTGTTGTACCTCACCATGGTGGGGAAGCATAAGTACATGCAGAAAGAGGAGTGACTTTGCACCCTTGGAGCAGTTGCACAGCTGCCTAAACCTGTTTTGGATAGCTTACTGATGCTGATGCCAGAGAAATCTTTTATAATTTTAAGTAAGTTCTAAACTGTCATACAATGAGTCAAATTTCTGCCAGTCAATGTAATTAAGACAATCAATTTGATTAAGCCTGAGTGGAAATCAAACAATCAAAGCATGATGAAAAGGGAAAAGGGGAAAGCCATGATTTTAGACCATGGCCGACAGACATATTGCATGATGTATAATTAGTTTCCAAAGATTAAAAAAAAAATAAATAAAAACTGGAAAAAAATCTTTGTGCAGCACAGACACAGACAGAGATAAAGAAAGAAAAAAAAAAAGCACTTAAGACTGTGAGATGTTAAATAACATAGGAATGAGAACCTCATCACTAAGTAGGGAAAATTGTGTAACATAAGTTGATTACAGCTTTTGTATTTTTAGAGATTCTACCTGTATAAAGATAATCAGGTTAAGAGAGAATACAAATCAACACTTCCATATGTCATTATCTTTTTTTTCTTGCTTTCTGTATTTTCTCATTTGGCGCAAGTTTGTTGTTATAGAAGAATATTATATTGAACACTTGATCTGAAATTACTGAATACTGTTCCTATCAACCGTACTCTCATTCAGCAAAACAATTAAGAACACAGATCCCACCATCTTTGAGTCAAGCTGGAAAAGATCATCCTGCAAAAAAGTAAAGGCACATGCATAGATAGCCACATCTTTTATCAGAAACAAAGAGAATACATAGTTAATATCTGTTTAATCACATTTAGGGACAAGAGAGAGGTCCATCTGCCTCACTGAATCATGCCCCAAAATAACTCAGACACTCCTTAAGGTTTTCTGCCATTTTTTCAATTATATTTTAGCTTACTCATGCCTGCAGTTAAATACATAAGAAAGGACTTGCACATCAGTATCTAAAGTAGCATGATTTTAAAGTTTCTTCGAGTCCTTGCCAAACAAACTGGACTTTCTGATGCAGCAAAGCATCACTTCTTGGGATGGGGGACCCTGATGACAATATTTCAATGTTCAAAGGACCTAAGGCCAACCACAATGTTTAGCATGCTTGGAATACAACCAAATGCTGGTAGCTGGCAAAAGTAACTGAAGAGTTTGCATTTCTGAAAAGTTCACAAAATAGATAACCAAAAAATAAACATAAGAAAAAGGCAATTAGAAATTGAGAAGAACAGCTTTCAGTGATTTAGCCTTGCAGGAGTCAAAAGTGGCAGTCACCATTAACGGAGCTGGGGAAAAATTAAAAAAAGGAGGTTCCAATTTGGAACCATGTAACTATTAGTAAGCTAAAAGAAGCTAAATAAGTAATCTCTTCTTAATTGTTTTCCTGTCATTTTTTAATATTAGTTGTTGCTCAAACCTGTTCAAATATCACAACTTTGAAATCTGCTTCAGAACTGCATATTTAATTAACAAAAAGAATTACTTTTTTTTTTTAATTTGAACTGTAGCACATCTTTTATGTCTGTTTTCAAATACACTCTCAGACATCCACACAAAAACATTTCTACTTATTCTGCTGTAAAACCCAAATGCTTGCATAACAATATCTGTGAAAATGAGATTTGTAAGCAATCAGCTGGCATGCTCTTGTTCTGAGTTAGGCATGTTTGCATTAATGTATTTTGTGGAGAGTTTGGAAATTTTTATTGCACACAGGCTTGAAAATGAAACTCTGAAGTTTATGCTGTAAATTCCTATTCACATTAATGATTAAGTGAATGCTGATTAATGGGCCAGTGAAAAGTTATTCCACAATATCCTTAAAAGTGTGATTAAATCAAGGCAGCAGTTAAGTACTGCATTTCTGCAACAAAATATATGTTTTAGTAAAAGAAGAAATGTATTCTCCGGCTATCTGCTGAATGAGCAATACAATAAAGGCCAAAACAGTAGTCACAGAAAACATTCACTTCCAAAGTCTCAACAGTTTCTGTAGTGTTGCAAGCTGTGTTTTTTTAGTCTGGAGAAAAGGAGGCTCAAGGACACCTTATCGCTCTATGCAGCTATGTGAAAGGAGGTTATAGTGAGGGAGGGGTCAGCCTCTTTTCCCAAGTAAGAAGTGATAGCATGAGAAGAAACAGCCTTGAGTTGAACCAGGTGAGGTTTAGGTTAGATATTAAAAAATATTTCTTCGCCGTAAAGGGCTTTGGAACAGACTTCCCAGGGAAGTGATTGAGTCACCGTCCCTAGAGATATTTGAAAGATGTGTGGACCTTAGAGACATGGTTTAGTGATGGACTTGGCATTGTTAGGTTTACAGTTGGACTTGATGATCTTAAAGATCTTTTCCAAGTTAAATGATTCTATGATTCTAAATATGCACTGGATTACTTTCAATATCATGACTTATACTTTCTCCACATCTCTGTCCAGCTCCTACAAAGTACACAAAGTGAAAGAATTTCACTGTTTGCATTCATAATGTTTGTGAGCTTCATTTGTCAGTGTGGAGCCTTGGGTGTTATTTATTTCAGAAAATTCAACCCTGCTTTGAAGGCAAAGTTAATTATTTCCTTACCAGTACTTTTTATACGATGCTCACTGAGGCAACTTGCCTATGAGCTACCCAGAGGGCATTCTTAAAGTCCCTCATCAAACACCACAACCATTTTACAGATGGGGAGTTGATGCACAGAATAAAGTCTACTTATCTGCTTTCATTTTGTCTTATTTCTTGGTTTATAGCACTTGTTTTTGTTGACCATGTTTCTGACTAGTCACCACACAGTTTTCAAAATGCTGCCAACAAATCCAATTGGCTTCAATTGGTTTTCTGAATTCCCAGGCTTCTTACAATAAAACCTGTTACACCCAAGAAAGCCTGGCTACCAAGAAGATATTGAACATTCAACTTACACAGTTATTTTAAAATATTTTTCTTAATAAGACATTATTGCAGCTTTGGTGGAAAAAAAAAAAAACCACCCAAAAAAAAAAACCCACCAAAACCAACCACAACAAACAAACAAACAAAAACCCACAACCAAAAAAAAAAAAAAACCCAACAAAACCGTGAAACCAAACCAAACCAAACCCAAATAAAAATTTCATACTTTATACTTTTTCAGACTTATGATTCCTCTGGACTAATTCCTAGAAAGCCTCCATCCTACACGTATAATAAAAGGGGTAGTATGAGGAAAAAGTAAGCAATTAATCACAGAAGTAAGTTATTTTTCCTTGCACAAACATTTGGGCTAGTATTTTTAAGCACTTAATTTTGTAATCTAACTTTATCAACATAATTACAGCAATATACCTCAAAAATATTGTTAAGATGATACGTGCACATGCATACACATATATGTACATGCTCATGCACATATCTACACATATAAAACTAGTTTATGCTGAATTTCACCTTGCTTATATCTGCCTCACAGTAGCAATGATATCACTACTCTAAACAATTTTTTTCCAAAATGTAATTTATACCTTTGAAATATAAGAGATGGCTGATTATATCCCATGACGTTAAAAAGCATCAGCAAAAGTCCAGGATAGGCTAAAATAAAGCAAAGGGTACAACATCATTTAAAGTGAACAATTTACCTTCAAAACCTTCCTAGATGTAGCAAGAAAGATGTAACTTATATGCTCATGCTATTACATCAGAATAGAAATTAATCTATAGAAATGCTAATACCTTGATGTCCTAGGTTCAGCAGTTGCAGTCATTTATTCTCCTTAGTAGCTGGTGCAGTGCTGTGTTTTTGACTTTTGCCCTGGGAACAGCACTGATAACACCGATAGTTTTAGTTACTGCTCAAATATTTAGTCTGACTAAATGTTTAGTCTGACTCTTCCCTTGTTATTTCCCTTATCATTATTTATACTGATGGTAGCAGCAGTGGTTTTGTGTTATACCTTAGTTACTGGACTGTTCTTATTTCAACCTGTGGGAGTTACATTCTTTCAGTTCTCCTCCCCATCCCTGCAGGAGCTGGGGGGAGGGGGGGTGGTGAAAGGAGAGGAGAGTGAGAGAGCAGCTGCGTGGTGCTGAGTCGATTTGATTTGGTTTGCTTTTTTCTAATAAACAACAGGCTTGGTAAGGTATTAAAACTGTTCAGCCATCAGTGAAAACACATGTTAATTCCTTTTGTGAGAGAAACAGATTTAAGCCAAATCATAGAATCAGAATACTTAGAGTTGGAAAGGACCTTAAGATCATCTAGTTCCAACCCCCCTGCCAGGGGCAGGGACACCTCACACTAAACCGTGCCAACCAAGGCTCTGTCCAACCCAGCCTTGAACACCGCCAGCAATGAAGCATTCACAACTTCCCTGGGCGACCCATTCCAGTGCCTCACCACCCTTACAGTAAAGAATTTCTTCCTCATATCCAATCTAAACTTCCCCTGTTGAAGTTTGAACTCATAACCCCTTGTCCTCTCACTATAGTCCCTCATGAAGAGTCCCTCTCCAGCATCTATGTAGGCCCCCTTCATATACTGGAAGGATGCTATGAGGTCTCCACACAGCCTTCTCTTCTCCAGGCTGAAAAACCCCAATTTCCTCATCCTATCTTCATACGGGAAGTGTTCCACCCCGTGATCATCCTCGTGGCCCTCCTCTGGACTTGTTCCAACAGTTCCATGTCCTTTATATGTTGAGATTATCAGAACTGCACACTATGCTCCAAGGGAGGTCTCACTTGAGCAGAGTAGAGGCGCAGGATCACCTCTCTCGACCTGCTGGTCACGCTCCTTTTGGTGCAGCCCAGGATACGGTGGGCTTTCTGGGCTGCGAGCGCACACTGCCAGCTCATGTTCATTTTCTCATGGACCAACACCTCCAAGTCCTTCTCTGCAGGACTGCTCTGAATCTCTTCTCTGCCCAGTCTGTAGCTGTACCTGGGATTGCTCTGACCCAGCTGTAGGACCTTGCACTTGCCATGGTTAAACTTCATCAGGTTGGCACCAGCCCCCTTCACAGCATGTCAAGGTCCCTCTCGATGGCATTCCTTCCCTCCAATGTATCAACCGAACCACACAGCTTGGTGTCATCGGCAAACTTGCTGATGGTGCACTCAATCCCACTGTCCATGTCACCCACAATGATGTTGAGCAAGACCGGTCCCAACACCCATCCCTGAAGGGACACCACTCGTTACTGGTTTCCAGCTGGACATGGAGCCATTGAGCACAACTCTTTGTGTGTGGCCATCCAGCCAGTTCTTTATCCACTGAGTGGTCCACCTATCAAATTAATGTCTCTCCAACTTAGAGACAAGGATGTCATGTGAGACAGTGTCAAACACTTTGCACATGTCCAGGTAGATGACATCAACTGCTCTACCCCTGTCCATCAGTTCCATAGACCCACCATAGAAGGCCACCAGATTGGTCAGGCAGGATTTCCCCCTAGTGAAGCCATGCTGGCTGTCACCAACCACCATGTTTTTTTTCATGTGCCTCAGCATGCCTTCCCGGAGAATCTGCTCCAAGATTTTGCCAGGCACAGAGGTGATGCTGACTGGTCTATAGTTCCCCAGCTCATCCATTTTCCCCTTCTTGAAAATGGGGGTTATATTTCCCTTTTTCCAGTCATCCCCTAACCACCTCTCCCAGAGCTCTGTGGTCCTTCTTTATGTTCTTTGGGCTACTGCTATCTATATCAGTAGCACCTAATAGTGGGACCTACTAGAGCTGGCAGCTTCTCTGCAACACCCTTGATCCCAGCCCCTGGTAGGCAACACACCTCCCTTGAGACTGTGTCAGGCCAACAGATGGGTGCCTCTGTTCCTTTCAGTGTAGAGTCCCCTACTACTACAGCCCGCCGCTTTTTCCTGGCAGCACCAGTAGTTATCTTCTCTACCAGTGCATCAGCCGGTTGTTCCTGGTGGGAGTTTGGTTCTTCATCAGCCCCCTGCAGGACAGCAAAGCGGTTCTGGGTGGGGACAACAGACTTAGGAGGAAGCCCCTTGCTTTTAATTGTCCTCTTCCTGCTTTTTTTTGTTGCTTTTTTCTGTTACTGTTTCCCAGCTTCCAGGGTTAGCAGCCTCCCTTCCTGCATGAGCAGCAGTTGATGCTTGAGGCCCCTGCACAGTCTGGCCCTGGACCAAGCAGTGCTGCTTCCTCTCAGCTTCCCTGACACCTTTCAGCCTAATAACAGCGTCCCGCAGCTCAGCCACCTGCTGCAGGAGGACCTCCACCAGGGAGCACCGAGTGCAGCCCTGCCCATTGTCCACCCTCCTCTCAGGAGAGCAGTGCAGATGCTCTCTACAACCCGACCTCTGCACTGCAGCCTCCCCTCTCATCGGCTCTGTCTGGGTACCTGCGCTCGCCACTGCCGGGGCAGCTGGAGCAGAGCTTCCAGACCGAGCCCTGGTCATACGGCAAATGCTCACCATCCTGCTCGCCTGCCCAAGCAAACTGCTTCGAACCCTCCCTGTTCACCGTGCTCCTGGTCGCTCTCGCTCCCTGGGACAGGTTTTTACCCAGTCAGGGCTGGTGCCGCTCCTCCTGACACTTCCCCTTCTGAGTCAGCTCCTCGTGTCCGCTGAGCTGCCAGCTCCTGGGCAAGCCATGTCGAGGACTTGAGGCTCCCTCGGTGCCTGTTGCTGCTCCGAGTTGAAGCTCCTGGATGCTGAGCCTCCCCCCAGTCAGGTGCTGCAGGCATCCCCTCTCGAGAAAGTCACCTCAGGAATGGGCTGAAAATGGCCGATGACGCCCAGGTTGAATCTGCCACTGCTCCTCCTGGCACTGCCACCTCTGAGTCAGCTGCTCGTGTCTGCTGAGCTGCCAGCTCCTGGGCAAGCCCTTTCTAGGACTTGAGGCTCCCTTGGTGCCTGTTGCTGCTCCGATTTGAAGCTCCTGCACACTGAGCAAATCTATGATTAAAAGTCAATACATGCAAGAAGCTGGATATCTGCTGTTACTATAAGATCTATTAAAATTATGTGCTTATGAGAATTGCTGGGTGTGTGATGATATTCTTACTCTACTGGGAGTAAAGTGTGCTCAGTATTTCTGAAAAAAAAAAGTAATTTAAAATTGATCTAGATGTCTAATAATGTCAAATAGAAGAACTCTATGAACTGAATCCTACAGTAAAAGCTTGTGAGTGTGAAGAAAAACATTTGAAATCTGAAACAGGTTTAGAATAGTGTTGAAAACTGATTGAGCCAAAATAAGCATTTTTATTCATGGTTTCTTTCCTTTGTGTACGTATGTTGTCTGTTTTCATTTTGTATCAACAGGTGCATTCCAGGTTTAGTGCTTCAGACTGCAGAGTACCATGATTTGGACAAAAAAAATAAAAAAGCCAATATCAATTTTCTTTAGTTGAAAATTAGCATACAGAAATTGTTTTGCCTTTGCAATGACTGAGACTTGTTTTATTATGATTGCATTATTTTAATCTCTTGAATAGCATGAATCTCATATAGCATATCCCATGTCATTACTATCAAAAATTCAATATTTCTAGGTCAGACTTCTAGAAAAAAAAACTCATAGAAACTCTCACAGGAAATAACTAACTTGACATGAGCTACTCAGGACATGAGTTACTCAGAAGAAGTAGGAACAACTGACCTGAATCTAGAGGTTAGCCTTTATGTATCATTGTAGTTCTGTGGTTCTGAAATTTTATTTTTTTAGTTATTTATTTCACTGGAAGATGCCATGTTTTAAGAAAGAAATAAATTCTTTGTTTATTCACTATGTGAATAATGGCACTTTCCTTGTAATCATGCATTTTTAAGTTTGTGATTGTGTAAAAATGACATTCCTGACAGTTTTCCATGCTACTACACAGTAATACACCTTGCTAAATCATGCCTCATTTCATAATTTTCATTACGTAGGACTTAAAACAATTTCTCTTCTCCTGTATTCTTTCTGGTGTTCTGTGATCTTTTATGTTATCTTATCCACTCATATCAGATGATCACAGTTTTTCCAGCTTTGCTTTATGTAAGCTGCAATTGGGCTGAGTTGCTTGATGTCAACATTCACTTCTCTCTGAAGCAGTTTCTAAAATGTTTGTCTAAATTTTTACTTTTGTTTGTTTGTTTGCTTGTTTGCTTGTTTGTTTTTGTGGTTATTTTTAAGACAAAGTATGTTAATGAACATGCTGTAACTAAACTCATATATCCTAGTGGATTCAAAATGATGATGTCTGTGTAGCTTCTGAAATGGCAAATGTCTTTGCTTTTCATGCCTTCTTTATCCTGCTGCATCCTTTAAGGATGCTGAAAAAGCATCCTTTTTCACACATTGCCTCGCAAAGTCGTCTTTTGCTTTATAAAATCTTAAAGTGCCTTCCTGTACGGCCTTCGAGGGTATAAGTTAACATTTGCTAAGAGTAAGCTGCCGTTTATAGTTTCTTTCTGACAATGTTTGACAATAACAAGTCAGGTAGTCATGTTTAGTATATCTGTAGACCTAAAGCACATATAATCCTTTGGCTCTGTTCTGTCAGGGTATACACAATCTTTTTTGTCGTTTTTTTTTTTTTTTTAAAGTCATAGTCCTTTCATAGCTCAATAACCTTACTGCTTTTAAAAAAAACATTATCTTATATTAAACCAAGATGCCATGTGTTCAGTATTTTCTAAATCTAATTAAAGTTGAGGGAAAAAGTCAGATTAATAGAATTCTGGTCTAGTTCTTTGTGTTTGGTACTAGAAGAACTATTGAGGACATAACTAATAGTAACAATCTCTAAGAACACTTCTTTAAATTGTTTTTTTGACCTTTATCTATTTAAGCCATCTGTGGAGTGTGGGAATGGTTTCTTATACTTACTCATTTGCTTTCCTCTCAATTTTTGCACATTAATGTAGCTTGTACATACTTGTGATGGATTTTAATATGACAATCATCTCTCAAGAACAGGACAAAATCCATTTTCTGTGTGTTGCATATTAACCTACAGGGCTTACTACCTTTTGGCAAGAATGTGACTACTTAGCAGAACAGAGAGTATGCTGATATTTTAGTGCTCTTTTAGCGAGATATCCTGCACTTCTTTTGGACATTGTCTGGTCAAATGCTCTCATCATTTCAGGGCCAATTGCAAAGTCAGATTCAATATCAAAGTTAGACCAGGCTGCTCTTGACTTATACCCAGTCAAGTTTTGAGTATGACTATGGCTGGAGCTTCACTAATGTCTCTGTAGCATTTGATCACCCCTGTAGCAATGTTTTTCCTTCCCCAGCATCTACTTAGACTCTATCTTTTTAAAACTTTTGTCTGTTGCCTTATATTCTTGCATTGTGCACCTCTGGGAGAAGTCTAGCTGCAGCTTCTCTATGACATTCATGTGGTATTTAAGGACCATGCTAGAATAAGATCTAAGACACAGCCAAAAATGTAAAAAAAATTGTCCCTGTTTAAAGTATATTAAGTTTTTAAATTCACAAGTTTTATATTTTGATTATTCCAGAAA
The DNA here is from genome assembly GCA_028858755.1 of Ara ararauna. Taxonomy (NCBI): domain Eukaryota; kingdom Metazoa; phylum Chordata; class Aves; order Psittaciformes; family Psittacidae; genus Ara; species Ara ararauna. The sequence goes on along the minus strand of CM054377.1, from coordinate 57,356,206 downwards.
ACATTAATTTATTAAATTAATAAAGACTGTTAAGGAAAGATGTTTCAAATTAAGAAAAAGTTATAATTTGTAAAATTCAGAAATATCTATAAGAAGGATGTGTATTTCTAATGCAAAAATGAAGTATATGAAGAATTTTAAGAAAATGCAAGGCAACTTTTTTGTTTTAAGAAGACTTTAATGTAATTGACTTCAGTTCTCACAAGCATGTAAGTCCTCATCCGTCTCTGGAAAAATATTTCACACAAGTAAAATTGAGAAAGAAGCCTGCTCACTAACATGTCCTGTCTACTTAAAGTCTTGATGATGCTTCACCATTTCACAGAAGTTAGCTAGTATGTAAGGTTAATTGTGTATCTTCCTTGCCATACTTGCAGATGAAATATTTGCTGACTTTTATCAGTCATCTAAGAAACCTACAGTTTCAAAACTGCATCCTAGACACATAAATCCATATTTTTTATATGATTAATAAGATACACGTAGGAGTTCTACAACATTAATCGTCTGTCACATGGAAATGCAATCTTGCAATGGTGAGTTATGTGTTTCACTTGCATAAAAGGTAAAGTACATCAAATTTGTCAAAATGAAGTAAAATTATAAACAAGACACCTAATAAAATCCAGTGTTTGCTAGTTTTTTGTTCTACATAATCAACTATAGTACCATTTCTTTTAATTACCACCTTGACTGTCTTTGTATACCTCCAGAAGAAAACCAAAGGTATGCATTCATTAACCAAAATCTTACACCATAAATATGTTTGCTGCAATGCACCAGAAAAGCAATTCAGACAACTGCAACCAGCATCAGTTCATTAGCATAGCCCTTCTGGGCGCTGTGACCTTGTTCCTGCTATTAAAAACATAAAGGTCTGCAGGCTATCTTTAGAAAGCCTTCAGGTTATTCATCTTGCAGAGAAAGTTGTTCTGCAATTAAATAGTCCAGAGAGGAGCACAAACTCGAAATGGAAGCAGAAGCATCAGATTTTCTAGGAAGAGCAGCAATTGGAAATTAAGACAATGCAGATTTCTCAAATCAGCCTCACTTTCCACATTTGACTGATCCCATGTTATCAATATTTTTCTACAATGTGGTCTAGATCTCAGATTCTCCAGCAATGATTTTGAAAGAAACCAATCTTTAATCTTAATGTCAGACACCAAACTGAAAAAGTAGTTTATTTCTGATCCCTTTTTAGTTTTGAGACTAAGTGAAAATTACTACATCAGTCTAACTATATTAGTATGAAAAAAACCACTCCTTAAAAGCTATTTAATTTTTCTGTTTGCAAAAGTCTTTCTGGAATGCTTTCTATGCTGTTTTGCAGATCTGCAAATCTTTTAGGCTTCGAAGAGTTGCTGTCAAAATAATTGAGACAAAGGAAAACAGAGACCATAAGGCTTTCATTTTCACAGAATAAAGTGCATACATCTTATTTGCAAACAGTCTCTGTAACGTTATCTTCTACTTGGTGGAGCGTATCTTGGTAAAAAAATCTGTGTCTTATCTTGTGCATGGCCTACCATGGATGAGCATTGACCTTAGATATATCTCAAATGATAAATGATAATTTCCTTAGTAAAGTTTTTCAAGCAGCAATCATTATCAATTTTAAAGTGCAAAATACTTCATGAAGAGCAGTATTCTGCCACCTTATAGATATTGTCTGACACTTAATCCCTTGGGAAAGCCTATAACAATGGTTTTCTTCATGAGTAACTAAAAAATGAATAAACAAATGAATGAATAAAGTTTAATAGCTCACTTTTCTTTATCAACAGTATGCTCTAGGCATTTTTCATAAACAGCATTTAAAGTTTAAAATACTCAAAACCTAGAAATATTATTAGGTAAGTGAAGTAAATTTGGCAATATTTTCTTGTGTGTTGCAGAACTATTCTACAAAAGCAGATCAACAGATTTTTCAGATACTGCAGAATACTGATATAGCAGTATGATACTTAATGAGCTTTCAACATGGCCCTTGTATTTGCTGCATCCACAAGTCATTGTACAAGCTTAGTGGTATTTATCTGATTAACAGTGGGAAACTAGAGTTGGTTTTGTCATACCACAGCTTATCTGGAATTCTTTTCTACAGGCTTTCTTAGTCCCGTCTTCCCAAATGCTTGCATATACCTGACTTTTCTGTCCGGTGAGCAGCTACATTAAACATTGCCACTTTGAAAGGAAAAATTAGTATGGTATATGGAACTCTCATACCTCACAGTTCAACCACTGATCCTAAATGTCCTGGTTTTAGTCGCCCATACGCCCACTGCTGTTGGTTTTGCTATGTGTATATGGTGGAAGGAGCTGAGAAACAAGAAGTTTATTTGCTCTTTTTAAAATGCTGCTAAGAAGCAATGAAAGATGTAAAGAGACCTAAGAGTTTTTCTTTTATTTCAAGTGTTTAGAGAAAGAACTGAGCTCCATAAGCACTGAAAACTATGGAGGAAAATGAAGGTGAAAATACACAGGGGAAAAAAAGGCTGGTTTGGTTTTTTTTTTCTGGGAAGACTTTGTGTCTCCCCTGTAAAAGGCATGAGCAGGCAGGCATCGTCAGATTTAGCCTCTTCATCATAATACCATGCCTTGCCTCCCTGGAGCCCTGCAGGAATAGTCATGTGGCTCTTTCAAAGGGGTAGGTGAGAAGTTTGTCTGGGACATGTTGGAAGTGGCGCATACTACTGCATTTGCAGAACAGTAGCTATGGTCAAAAGAAGTTTGAGTGTGTTCTCACCTGGGCTTATATAATCAAGCAAATTTTGAAGCCTATGACAAGTGTATGACAAACACTTCCCCATGATGTGAGGTTGAGATTTTCAGGGAAGAGGTTGGACACCCCTGGGAGTGGCCTGATGAGTGTCACATACTTTCTGTCTCTGAAGCACAGACCTGGAGGATACAGACCACCATCTGGTACGTGCAAACAGACTGCTTTGGGGTACAGTGCCCTAGATGAGTCCCTTCATAAAGTGGTAGTATGGCATCCTGAATCATTCTGGCAGCCACGTGTTGCAAACTAACAGTAGAAGAGGGGGGAGAAAAAGAGGGCATGGAAAGGAAACAAACAGAAAAAATGCCTGGAATTCGTATAATACCCACTTGGTTTGGAATTTCTCTGCCTACTCATTCACACGAATTGGCTGCAGACAATGTTGGTGTTATTTAAAGATGAGCCTTCTGTTATTTTGGGGGAATATTTGGAAATGACACTCTGAGTGAAGCCAGGAACTATGTAGTCAGACACTCTCAGCCTGGAAATGGAGCTTGCTTGGAGCCCTTAAACCTTTGTTTGGGTGCATTAAGACACTAAAGAAATTATATATTTTTCAGAATATTCTTTTTTTTCTGCAAATTTCCTTGTTGTGTAGATAGGTATCTATAATAAAAAAAATAGGTTTCTTAATTTTTTTTGTATACATAGAATAATAATGTGCTATAGTGGCAGTTCCGGGGAGGGTGTGGAAATTTACTCTATTTCCAGAAATCAAAAAAACAAACCATTGAATTTGTACTAAGAAGGAAAATATTTCTATCATGGATTTTTAAGTACTTATTATTAATCTTTCAGCTAATTAAAAACAATCTGAAAATGAATTCTTTTACTTTTTATTTAATTAGCCAAAGACTTAGAAGGTATCCTTGCAATGAACTCACTCAATTAGCAGGGAAACTAACATTCATAAAGTATTCTGACATAACTGCACAATTATGTGAGGAATGGTATATTTGAACTATTAAGATAATTATGAGCTTCATCCCACATAACGTTCCTTTTGATTGTAAAATATTAATATATGAAGGCTGCGTGGAGACCTCATAGCAGCCTTCCAATATCAGAAGGGGGCCTATAGGGATGCGGGGGAGGGACTCTTCATGAGGAACTGTGGCAATAGGACAAGGGGTAACGGGTTCAAACTTAAACAGGGGAAGTTTAGATTGGATATGAGAAAGAAATTCTTTACTGTAAGGGTGGTGAGGCACTGGAATGGGTTGCCCAGGGAAGTTGTGAATGCTCCATCCTTGGCCATGTTCAAGGCCGGGTTGGACAGAGCCTTGGTTGGCACGGTTTAGTGTGAGGTGTCCCTGCCCCTGGCAGGGGTGTTGGAACTAGATGATCTTAAGGTCCTTTCCAACCCTAACTATTCTATGATTCTATGATTCTATTTTATAATCTGTTTTATCAACTGAATGTATTTAAAAAGTCTGCAAGGACTTATAAATATCTGAGAAACTGATCAAAGATTGTTCTGAATGGAACCAGGTAGAAACTCAATTTACCATTCCTTTCACAAAATGCTTCTTAGTATGCAATAAACCATTAGTAATCATAATACTAGAACTAGATTAGCAAGAAAAAAAGAAGTCTAAAACATGCTTTCTCATATTTTGTTTTACCTGGAATACACTTAATTTGAGCTATACCTATTAATAATTGCTAATATTCTAATGCACTTTCTCAACTTGACACGTAGCTCACCTTGTCTATTACAAAAAAAAAAAAAAAAGAAGGAATGCTTCATTTGCATATTTGATGTTGTCTTATTTTAGTATTTATTAAATATTTTCCTATTTTTGAAAATGTAATTGCATATCCAGTTTGAATATAGTATATAATCACATGTGAAATATGGTAGATGATAAATAAATTTAAGAGTCTGGTTTAATCAGCAATTTCTGAAAAACAATTAGGTGTCAGATGTGAATTAACAAACCTTTATGATATCTAATTCATATGAAAATGGAGAAATTTAAAAGTCATTTAGCTGTTGCTCATGTTTCACAACACAAGATTGTGAGACATTAGAATATTATAAATGTAACTTCATTATAATATTTAGATAATTATATTTTTCATGATCCAGATCTTCATAAATTCTTATAAGTTTAATGTGAAGCAGAATAGATAATATGAAAAAGGTTGTGGCAAAATCATCCATAACTAATGACTTTCTGAGCCCCCTACCACAAAAGTTTGAAAAATGGCATCCCATGTCAGTATTCATTTAAGGGGTCTATTCCTCTCTTTGAGAGATATGGCACCATCAATAAATGGATCTAGGTTACAAAAAAAAAAAAAAAAAAACAAAAAAACACCAAACCAAACAAATAACAAAACAAATGCCACCACCTTCCCCCCTCCCCCCCCCAAATAAAGGCCTTTCAACTCCTTTGCCCTCTCCTTCCATCTATACAGATCCCAGATTCCTGTTGGAAAAGATTGGTTATAAATGGTCCCTTAAGCCTGAAAGACCTTTAAGCAGACCTGCTTTACAAACCACTATACTATGAAATTATTGTCTTATGGTCTTCCAAAAGAACAAGATTCCCCTTTACAGTTCCCCTGTAAATGGCTACTGTCACATTTAATCTCCAATGACACTTACTTAAGCAGTAAGGGAATTAATTATTTAGCAATTTCACACTGCAGTTAATTGCTCGTTTTTGATATTAACATTACCAAAGCTGAGCTGGGCAAACAATAATGTGATGGCAGGAAGACTAAAACTCATTTCTGACTCCATTAAAATATGGGTGTCCATAAAAAGGAGAACAGAGGGAAATCTGAATATGACTAATTTCCTACAGAATATGTTTAAGGTAAGAAAAAGGAAGGAATGCTTTCATGGGAATACCCTCTGAGATCGTAGAGGTGCACATAAAAACTTAGCTTTCATGAAATAGCTCTTCTGACACCTTCCTAGTTAAATTCACATAAACTTGTTTTGAAAGTAGGAAGCAAAAAGTCACAGACCATACAGAAAGTTAAGATCAAAGGTTGTCCAGTTACAATCAGAAGCTGTAGCAGATTCTGCCAGAAAGCTGTAGAAGGGGCAAAATAATCACAGGCAGATCATCCAACCCAAAGGTAGGCAGTATAGCTGTGTGTAGGAAGTTGCCTTGATGGGAAGATATGGCAGGAAATCATAGCTAGCATCCCCTTACAAGAAGACAGAAATCAGTAGCCTGTCAGAACAAGTTAAAGAGTAATTTACTAAGAGAATCAAAAAGTAAACATCCTGAGGCATAAATGTGCACAATTACTGAAACAGTATTGCTATTGCTGAAAGCAACTTCTGGACACTAGAGTGATGTGATATTTAACAGCTGGTTGATCTTACTTGTTATTTTAGGTTTGGAGATGTCTGAATACATATGGCAATGGCATGCATGCTTAAGATTTTTAAGATACAGTATGGATTTTACAGTAGTGCCCTTCTGGCCAATGAAAGAATGCAGAACTGATGCATTCAAGATAGCAACACGTGCTCATTGAGGAGTAGCTATGAATGAGAAGATTGCAAGTTTGGTGTTCCCAATACTGAAGTATACAAGGTTTTGGCAGCTTTTTTCCATGTTTTGAAAAACCAAAGCACAGTTCTAAAAGTCACTGGGTATTTGTGTAAACTGGCTAGTATTTGTTTTTTTTTTTTTTTTCCATATGTGGTGCATACACCTTTATGCCTGAATGCGTATCTGCAATCTCCATAGGTCTTTATTTTTTTAAAAGGCTATTCTTTAATTTAACTGGATCAGTCCATCAGCTTCAATAAACAGTCGCCATTGCTGTTGATGAATTTTTCAGGCAGTATGTAATCACCGTGTCCTCCAGTGGTATTTTGTTAGTTTTCTTAATTAGCTTCTTAATCATCTTTTAAAATGAATTTATTTTCCATTACTTTTCTACCTTTTTCTCTTTTTTTTCTTTTAAAAGAACATGAAAATAATGATACTGCATAAATGCATTTAAGAAATTATAACTCATTTTATTGTTTCTCGGACTCTAATCTGTTTTCCTGCATGTTAGTGACATCATCCAGAATTTTAAACATCTCAGCTTCTAAGAATGAAAAAAAATCAATTGAGCTTCAAATGACCTTGTTTTCCTTTTCTATAAAAATAGTAATCTTAATACTTATATTCTGCTAGGACAATGCAAAAACCCCAAAACAAAACCCTCAAAAAAGCAGCCAACCAATAAAACAAGAGGAAAAAAAAAAAAAAGACACAAAAACCATATGAAAACCCAAAGAAAACAAAACAAAGAAAGCAAACTAAATAAAAAATAACAAACAAAAAACCCAAACCCACCCTTTGTTTATCAGTTCACGTCTAGTCGTCTTAAATTGTTACTACACTCTGTTTTTAGTAATAACAGTGGCTTCTGTAAACAGCATCTTTCATTACTATGAACAAAGATCTGCTCTAGCTATAATCTTCTAAAATGAGGGGAACACCCTCAGCTCTGAAAAACTATAAAATGCACACCTTTCACATAGGGAGGAAAAACGCTGCCTTCGCTGCTTGATGGGGAGTTGGTTTGGGAGTGGGGGTTAGTGGTTTGTCTGGATTTTCCCCCCTTTTTTATAATGATGTATTTGCTGTGAAGATATGAAATTGCTGACTTCAGTGATGACAGCCTGAACAGTAATTGTTGTCAAAGAAAAAATACTTTTTATCTCCAAACTTCTCAAATATTAAAGCAGAGAGAGCCAAAGGTCTGGTTTTTGTTGGGTTTTTTTTCTTTGTTTTTAACTGACCATCTAATTACCTTTCCTTTTAGTTCTATTTTTGTTTCACAAAAGAGAGCCAAAAATGTATTTTTCACAATTCCTTTTCTTTCTTTTTCCTTTTCTTTTTTTTTTTTTCTGATGAAATGTTTGTTTTTGTAATGTATAAAAATATTTTAATTGGATCTTCACAATGATAGACAGTATGCCTCCTGGAATTTTGCGTAATGGGCATCTAAAAATTAACTGAAAATCTGGATGGGAAAGAGGATTAAAAAAATTCATATTTGATAAAAAGTTACTATATTCTTTTATAGTAAAAGAAGCAAAACAAATAAAGATTTTTAGGACTGACAAAAATAAATGAAAAATAACAATTCTGTACACAGACATACAGTTAGATATAAACAGATATGTAAATATATATTTTTCTAAAGGTGAAAGGCATATTTCATCACAGTCAATAGATAAAGGTGCCATAGAAAGGTTAATATGAGATTAGTTAAACTGTTTTACCTAAAAATTGAGATTTCTGAAGATTAACATTTTTTTTCATTCTTGATACTTAATTTCAATACAGTATTAAAGATTGAAGTGCTTCTGAGCATAACTTGACAAAAATTACATTATACTATGTGCAACCCACACTAGTTTATATTTCTATAAAAATACTGTTATATTGCTTTGAAGTCAGTTTAAGTATAATTTTAGTGAAGTATTTTATTTACATGTCAAAAACTATTTAGAGAAGGCAAAGAAAACTTCTGAACTCTTTTTCTTAAGTAAATGACATTTCCATGTTGTAGTGTTGCTAAATATTTCAAAACACTTTGTTAGCTGTGAGGAAAGGAATTACGGACTTTTATGCAAATAGAATAAATTTCTCACTTTGAAATTTATTTTATATAAATATTTCAAGACAAGTAAAAATTATAATAAATTGCAATTTTAATTTTGAAAAATGTCAAAAAATAAATTCAAGAAAACACTGAAAGTTAAAGGCAGAGTTAAGATTTCATGTTACTCTATGGAAAAGGAAGTATGATTTCCAAATAACTTCAACTTATTTTTGACTATTATACTTGCATTAACTCAGGGATATTTTTTGTCATTTGCCTCAGAGGGATAGGTGGTACAAGAAATAAAGGACTATTAAATTAGGTTATTATATTTTTTAATGCATGTTATAATTAGTAAAATTATTTTGGTATTACTTTACTTGTTGCCAGATCTAAGCCATAATTTATTCACACCTTTTATTTCTACCAGCTTTATTATTATCTTTTACTATTTAGACAATTAGGTGAAGTGTTATGGAGCTCTTTAATAAAGGTGTGTTACATTCTTTAGAAGCTACGAAGGTTTTTAAAGATGTCTTAGTCCTTACCTCTGTGATTTCATAAATACTACACTGGATTTCTGCAAAGCACATGAGGAAGATTTGCTATGTGAAACAAAATATTGTTATGTAATCTTTTGAATCATCTTATTTTCATTAGAAGTTTGTAAAGGGATGGATTTTTTTTTTTAATTTGCTTCACCAAAGACTGGTTTTGTTTTGTTTTGTTTTGTTTTTATTCTGTTAGTAACAACAGATATGCAGAAAATACATATCATTGCCTTTCATCAATATTCTTATCCATTAAGCAAGAAAAATATATTATTCAAGTTATTTTTCTTTATGGTATTTCAAAATTTTATCAATTTCTTTTTTTATACTATAAAATATTTTTGCTTCTTCCTGATGTCAGGTTGAATACATTTTGGATTACCTATTCAATCATCTCAAATCAGCTGACATGCTTTATTAGTCTAATCAATGGTAGCAGAGATGTCACAATTTAAGATGTTTATTCTAACCTGAGTTACCAAGTGAATTTTCTTAGCATTTATAAAGTATGCAATCAGGAGCAAATATCTGTGACTGACACAGGAACTAAAAAAAAAAATCTAGTGAGCAGGTGTCGTGGTTTAAGCCCAGTCAGCCACGTAGCTCGCTCACTCAGTCGCCCCTATTTCCTCCCCCAGCCCCCACCCCTGGGGGATGGGGAGGAGAATGGAAAGAATGTAACTCCCACAGGTTGAGATAAGAACAGTACAGTAACTAAGGTATAACACAAACCACTACTACTACTACCAATAATAATAATGACAAGGGAAACAGCAAGGGAAGAGAATACAACTGCTCATCACCTATACCCAGCCCAACTGAGCAGTGGATCAACTCTTCTGGGTCCCTGCCCTCCGTTTTTACATCCTGGGCATGATGTGCTGTGGTGTGGAATACCTCTTTGGCTAGTTTAGGTCAGGTGTCCTGTGTCTGCTTCCTCCCAGCTTCCCCTCCTCTCTGGCAGAGCATGAGACTCAGAAAGTCCTTGGTCAGACTAAATATTTGAGTAGTAACTAAAATTATTAGTGTTATCAGCACTGTTCCTAGGCCAAAAGTCAAAATCACAGCACTGCACCAGCTACTAAGAAGGAGAAAAATGACTGCTACTGCTGAACCCAGGACGGCAGAGAATCACCTTAACTTAAGTATAAAAGCATCAATATTCATAATTATTATATTTACAAACATGAACATATTTGACAACTTTTTGCATGTATGCTTTTCTTCAAAGATATGAGAACTAGAATAGAATTCGGGTGTTTTTAAGCTGTTAGGAATATTGCTCTTCATTTTAAGAATGCTAACATTTCAGTTATGGTGACTAATTTATTCAGAGTTTTATGACTATATATTATACTCATTGAATAACATATGATGATGACATCTATCAGAGCCAGTAATCTGTTTTCAACACATGTGCATCATAGTGACTTGTTCTTTAGATTTTGTAAATTTAGTATTCTCTGCCCTAATAATGCTGATGGAACAATTTAGAGCCATTTAAAATTTGAAAATGCCAGAAGTTATAAGGTCAACAGAGAAGTTTACTTAAAGAAATGTAATTCTATGCTAACCCAATTGGCGGTGATTAATATTGATAGTCTAGGTGATTTTCCTTCTTTTTACCCAATTAATACCAAAAACTCTGATCTACAGCACACATTCCAGGTAAAGCTTGGTGATATTTTTTCTGCTGATTCAATAGATTCTGATCAGCTGCTGTAGTTTAATAAGATAGTGACATATAAATTCAGATATATTGTGTGTATCATAAATGCAATGCTTTAGTCACTTTAAAATAATAATTTGTGTACCACTAAAATTATCTATATTGATAGATTTCCACAGAAGCAGTTCATATGCACATTTCTGTCTCTGTTTTGAAAAGCTACTCTCTAGTGTGAGACCATGGAATTCTGAAAACAAGCACGCACACACACACACACACACACACACACACCCCACCTTATTCTGAAACCAAAACATAATGAACAATGCTAGGATTTATTTTCTGAATGTTTGATGTTAAATGTATACCTATATATATTTAGAACTGCTGCAGTCAAAATTGTTCATAATTTCTGTTCTATCTGAAACACTGCACTCTACATCTCTAGAGGCAGAACTGGGGGAGCAACCCATATGCCTTACTGAAATAGTATTGAGACTATTTCATTGCATTCATGGTTTAGATCAAAGCATTTACTTCCTTTTAAATAAAAAACTATAGATGTTTCAGCAACCTGAAAACAATCCTAGATTAAGAAAATACATTCAAGGATTATTTTTTTTTAATGATACACAGCAACATGGCTACCATTTAATTGTCTTTCAAGGCAGTCTATACATTTTTGCAGAACAGAAAAGTCAGAAATATGTACCTATTCCTGTTAGTCATTGTTTACTGTGGCTACTTGAGCACAACACTCATTTTCGGTTCCACAATATCATATGAGAAGAGAACTAGAGGTTAGCATAAATGATTCAAAGGTAGTGGTAAGGGGAAGGTAAAATCAGAAACACATTTAATACTTCTAATGCAACAAAGGAAAATCAGGGGTTTAATGTTTGCTTTTTCAAAAAGTCCATTTAATTCATCAGAAGCCCTTCCATAACATTGTTGTGGTCTAAGGGTAATGGTGGGACTTCTGCTAGGCATGATATGTTTTGTGAGATAGCCATCCCAAGGCAGATACATGCAGATACTAATGATAATTGCTACAGATTAACTACTTGTGAATGGGATATAAATGCATGCTCATCATGCAAACAACCAGTGCCAGATGACTGTAAATAATCTATAGCTTCAAATTTCTGCTAGACTTCTAATAATTCAGAGTGATGCAGATGCCTGACATTGATAAGATAAAAGTAAAAGATGGTAATGAATCTTATGTACATAAAACTATACAAACATGACCTGAACATCTACCTCAAAGAAAAGTATTAGCAGATTCTTTTTAGATTTTCATAGAAGGTGCCACCTGATTAATTCAGGTTAAGAAATAATCAAGGTTTGCTTTTGATTTCATAAAAGTGTTTGAGCTCTGAAAGTCTAATTCTGGGCAGTAGTTTCCTATAGGTCAGACAGACAATTTATCCTTTGACTCATTCAGCCACAATTAGCTGTTTCACTGACATAGCCTTTTCTTTCTTTGAATACGCACATTAAAGGCTACTTTAGATAAGTCCTACTATGCAGAGAAAGTCAAAGTACAATTTATGAGGCTGACTGTTACCTTAAGTTTCTCTTGAAATTAATAATATTATTGTACATAAAAGATTATTCAGTAAACCCAAAAGTGTTGGCATCTAGCTTCCACATTCTATAAGAGAAGGATAATACTATACTGAAAACATACAGCTTCTAAGCTATGTTCAGTTTCATGAATCTGTTAACCACCTATACCAAAGAGAACAGTATTAGCTGAACTTTGTGTTCAGATTGAAAAATGTGAGATTCATGTAAGCGAAGAGGACTTGGTGAGTTCTTCACATATGGAAGACAGTTTTCATCCACACCTGTTTTCAAATCCCATACATAGATTTAAAAACATATAGTATTTTTAACTTGACACAGTGAAAGAAATGGAAAAGTCAGCCAGAGCAGACTTTCTCTCACTACATACCTGTTATTCCTTACTGCAGCATTTGTGTACTTGGCCTTGTGTGCTAAGTCACTGATTAAAGATTCCACAAAGACAGGAGACACTCTCATTCCAGCTTCAAGGTCAGAAGCCACTTTTCCATTACTCAGACACCACCTTAAAACTCTGGAGTTCTGGAACCTCCTCACAACCAATGAACTGAGCAGACCGCTCTGCAGTGTTGGGACAGGGGCATACACCCCCCACTGCCGGCTGCATTGGTGACACTTGGAGATATCCTCTTTTCTTTGGCTCAGATTGAGAATACTGATTGTGCTGTGACCCCACCATGGCATCAGGGAGACATACTGCCATGACATGGCACTGTCAGATGCCTCCCCTTTGAGGGGATGGTAAAGGTGAGACCTGGCTAGGAAACTTTTCGAACACAGATACAAATGACTTCCAGCCAAGATCATTAGTATGGCATAGCCAACATCACCCATACAACCTAGCTGGTTTTTAACCATGGTTATAAATGAGACCTAAACATTTTAGAGTAGCTAAGTTAGAGAACCAAAAAGAGTTCTTGACAAGGCAGATTTAGGAGTGGTTAAAGCAGCTGAGATATTCTTCAATGACCCTTTCTTTTTAAGATTTTGTAAATTCTAAACACAAAGTTTCATGAAGAAAAAAATTTTATCATAAGCCAACAGAAGAAAAAGTAAAGTATCAAAAGCAGCCAAAAGTAAACCAAATCAACTAACCCACTCTCAAAAACTTGGGGAAAATACCTAATTCCTTGACTTGTGAAGGTAAAATTCCATTCATAGCTCATGTGCTTCATAACTCATCCTCCAGCAGATCTGTTGTGCTTCAAGAAGGGACTACCAAGTGACCAGTCCGTAGAACACAATGGTACCTAACCACTAAGAGATGTAGTGGTGAGGTGATGTTAACGTAACACTGCTTTACCTGTGAAGCAATCTGATATCTCACCATGCTCATTGCAGTTCTGAATTCCAATACAGTAGCACTTATGCTACCTGAAATTGAAACAGATATTAAAACATGTCCGGCAAAGCTACCTGTCTGAAACCTGCAGACTGTAGTTTGTCAGTAGAAAACTCATGACTATGAATATGCCAATTAGGTGCAAATACCAGACAAATCCACAGACACCTAACTACATGTTAGAGTGACTTGACTTCTCCGAGTTCGGTAACACAAAGCTACCTGCCCTTGCCTCAATCAAATGTCTAAAGAAGACATTGCTTGCAATTCTGTGTCAGTGATGGCAAACTGAGAACAATATTTATTCCCCAAGTACTCATTGCTTGTGGAATATTCTGTCTGTATAATTTCTTCACTTCTGACCTATTTGTAATCACCATCCACAGTTGCATTCTGTAATCAATACTCATGGGATTTATGGGACTGTATCTTATTAGTGCCAATGGAATTTATGTAGGGTTAGTCCTTAGGCACTGTTAATTGACCAGAGCAAATAACTGCTGGGCAAATCTAGAATGTTATATGTAATTTGAGGATTATGATGATATATTCAGCATTTCTTGTCTTAGGTTTTTGGCTTCGGATTTTTTTTTCTTTTTTCATCAGAAGCTATAAATACAATTACTAAAATAGCATCTTAGTTTAAAGAGGATATTCCTGACACAGATAACATTTACTTTCTGAATAATTAGTACAGTCAGTCTAAGGAAGACTTTTTTTCCTTTGATAGTCTGGGACAAGTTGCAGTCAGCAATATTATTATCTATGACAATAAACAGGTTTATTAAATAGATCAAACAGAAATTTTGCAATCTGCTTGATCCTTAATTACCTGCAAATTTAAATCCCTATTTTTTTTGAAGCCTCATGTGTTCTTTTAAAAATCTCTATTAAAATGCAAATAGGTCATTATATAATTGAAGCTATTTAAATAAAGTATATTTTCTTCACCAGTTCATCCTGTCGTGAATTTGTGAATATGTGGATTATTTGAAAGAACAAAGACTAGAGGGAAATTGAGCGAGGTTTGTGAAAATTATAAAGAACACATGAAGACTGCCTGATCTTTCCATTCTATTTTTCTCTATATAACAGAAAAACTTCATAGAAGTAGAGTAATAACTCTGTCTTATGAGGAAATAGAGCTTTACATAAGGTATAGTTAATCTCTGGATTTCATTACCGAGGAGGTGATTAAGACAAACAGTGTGACTATTTCATTCTTTTCAGTGACGCAAAATGTGCAGACAGAGAGCCAGAGTATGAGAGGAAAATTCACATCTCCTGTCTGTGTCAGTGGAGAGATAATGAGGATGCTTCAACTAGTGCACTATTAAAGCTGAGAGACACTCAAGTTGGTTACTTTGTCCAAGAGAGTCAGGAAAGTGAGACGAAGGTCTGAAGTCATTTGAAACCACTCGTTCTTAGTAAATTGTCAGAGCATCTAAGAGACCTTAAGAGGCAGATAAGGCAGGTGAAGTTTTGATTCCAAAAGTCTCAATGTGAATTTTAATATCTTAAGGATTATTCCTTCTGACAATAGTGCCTTAAGGTTGTAATTCTATGTTGGTAGCTCCAAAGGAACATAAAGAATTCCTAAGAGCACTTTCAAAGGAAATTGAAATGTCATGTCTCAGCTATTCCAAAAGACTTTACATAAATGTATTTCTTTAGGATGACTAAATACTTGTGAACACCATATTGAAATGGTTACTAAATTTTCCAGAAATATCCCTTGTTTGAAGAACTGAGGAGTGCATTTTTTTTAAGGTGGCTTTGAAATATAACTGTGACAAAGAATGAAAAGATATTTTGTATTTTACGGTAACTTCTGCATATGTGGTTTTATGTAGTATCTAAAGCCAGGTATTTAAGGTTAAATAAGAACAAAACCACACTGGTGAGTTTAGTGCAGCTGAAACTAAATATTCTTCAAGAAAGGAGCCTTAAAATAAGAGAGGTTGCAAAGAAAAATCTGAAAGATAGGGATAATAAAAGTGAATGAAGATAAGACTCCAAAATCACAATATTCTCTCCTCAGAACTTATGACATCTAATAATCTGATATATACCTTTTCCTAACAATTATATGTTAAAAAAGGGCATTTTCTTTCCATTTTCAAAAGTTCTAACTTCCTGTCGAGTGCAGTGTGAGCAGTTGATTAACCCAAACCTACAACGTCCACAGGTAAATGGAAAGAAATCATGACTTATCAGCAGAAAATATTTGGGAACAGAATAGTTTTAAACAAACAAAAGAGTAAAAGATATAAAAATACAAATATTTAGCAAAAGTTTGAAGGAATGAGAGAATTTAGAACAATTTGTGTATCTAGGAATTTGTTGTACTTACCTACCAAGAGTGTAACACTTTCTGAAACTAAAATTATTATTATTATGCTTCAGTCTCATCAGCAGAATTATGGAATCTAAATAGTTCTGAAGGAATGCATGAAAGAGGTAGGAAGAGGAAAAGAATATTGCACCTGCCTTGAAGAATATTTCTGCAGGCCTTCCTTCTTTCATGTATCCCATTCTTTTGATTTCAGAGGGATTACTGCTACCTATGAAAATAAATTTAACAAAGAGCAAATATTTTCAAATTAGAATCTGAATTTTCCTTTATTTTTCGGGGATATGTGAAGGAAATTTTCTTCTATGGAAAGGGATGGATTTAGGTGATTTCAGGAGGAATAATTGTGGGAAAAGAGAGTGGTAAGGGTGACAAAAATGATTGGTCACATGTAAATAGTTTGCTAGTTGGTATGCTTGTCTGGCCATGCCAAGCACAACTGATCAGCATAGTCTGAACTGAATTCTAATGATGCTCCATTTCTAATAACTTCTGCAGGTGAGGGGCTCTCTGTTGATGTGCATGTGTGCATATGAGGAGTCTGAGCACCAGCAACTTGAGTCAGACCACTGGCTACATGGGCCTGTGTATTTATGGTGCAGCAGAGTGAGGGGGGGTCTGTCCATATGCCAGCAGCAGGCTGGGACTGTGGGCTGGAGCGCATGTCTGTGTGCCAGCAACTGGAGAGGCTGGACTTAGTGTAAAAAATGCCATTTATATATGTATGCATATTTCTTAGTAGCTGTCATGGGTTCAGCAGCAGCAGTCATTTTTCTCCTCCTTGGTAGCTGGTGCAGCACTGTGTTTTTGACTTTGGGCCTGGAAACAGCGCTGATAACACCAGTGTTTCGGTTACTACTTAGTGATGTTTTGGTCTGGCTAAGGACTTTCTGAGTTTCATGCTCTGCCAGGGAGGAGGGGGAGCCGGGAGGAAGCAGAGACAGGACACCTGACCCAAAATGACCAAAGAGGTTATTCCATAACACAACATGTCATGTCCAGGATGTAAAGCAGAGAGCAGAGACCCGGAAGGGTGGGGGTGCACTGCTTGGTCGGGCTTGGTATTAGGTGGTGAGAATTGTATTCTTTCCTTGTATTTGCCTTGTCATTATTATTATTGGTGGTAGTAGTAGTGGTTTTATGTTATACTTTAGTTACTAAACTGTTCTTATCTCAACCTGTGGGAGTTGCATTCTTTTCGATTCTCCTTCCCGTCCCTCCGGGAGTGGGGGAAAGAAAGAGGAGGAAGTGAGTGAGAGAATGGACTGCGTGAGTTAGAGAGATTTAAACCACGACAGTAGCGGACTTCCACCCTGTTCAACCAGAGAATGGGTCAGGATGAGGCCATTGGTGAAGTGTGTGTTCATGTGAATGCTTTGGGTGCCTGTCTGCTACCCATGTGGCAAGCCATGTATATGCATGCGGTGGATACATGTGTTCTGTGTGCATGTGCCTACTGGCAATACATTTTCTGCTTTGCGACTTGTTGGACCTGGGGCATGAAGCCATAACAGCCTCACCTCCCTCAGGCGGAAAGATCAAATATCAGATATCAAGTTTCCACTAGGAGGAGTTGAGTGGCATCACATAAACTATTCCCACAGTCTGAGTATTAAGGTGTTGTCGTGACCAAGCTTTGGATCCATAGCCTTATATGTTACGTTCAAATTCTGGTCCTGTTTGTATAGGAGAACCAATGACAAATTCTTGCAATTGCTGTGTGACTTATTGTGCTGATGATATGGGACTGTACAGGACTTAGAAGAAAAAAATATGCTATGAAACAAAAGCTGTAATGCATTGCGTTTGTTCTAGTTTGAACATAAAAAAATTGAATATTAGTCCAAATTATCTGCTAAACAAATTGTTTTAACTTCTCACTAAAAATTGTCATGTGTCTCCACATTTATTATATGTATATTATAGGAGGGAAATATAAATATCTGATTTATGCTTTCAAGCTTTAGTTGAGTTTGGGTGTCAGATTAATACAAAGACCATAATTAGAATTTATTTACTGACTGCTTTAATCATTCATCACAAGATTATTGCAAGTACATAAGACAAAAGGGATGTGTTTAGACATCTGTAAAGTTACTCTAATCCAGACACAGATGTATAAGAATAAGCTTACTTCAGTTTAGGGACTTCTCTATGTTCTTCAACTTGACATCAGCATTTATTGTTAATTAGTCAATAAAAAGAAAAAGTAATATAATTTTCAGTTTAAATGTAAAGAAATGAGTTAAAGAAAAAGAAAAAAAAAAGGTGCCTGAAACCTCATTGTACATACTTAAATAGATCCCTATACCTATACAGGTCTACTGAGGCAAAGAAGGCTTCAGTAAATGGTTGCATGCCAGGATCACAAACAAAATGAAATCATTTCACTTGGGAAATAAATCCAGTTGTTGCACTGTAACAGAGCAGGACAGAGTTGACACTTAGCAATTTTGAGAATAATTTTGTCTCTAAAAGTTGTTTTTAACCTCATATTAAATTTTCTCGCTCATAATCTTCTTTTACAAAGTTCTTCCCATTAAATCCTGTACTCTTTTGCCACCACCCTGATGTTACTCTCTTCCATATCAGAGTCCACACGCGTGTGAACCTGCCTGACGATTGGAGCTGAAAAAATCTTACCATTACAAATACTTCTTCTGTCACCTTAATTGGACTTTCTTAGTGTGGAAAGGAATTAACAACCCTTTGATGTCTGAGTTTCTATAGTAAGCGAAAAAGGGATTATTTCTTTCTTCAGTTATGACACATCTTGTTACTTCCCCTTGCCTCAAACTGTCTTGAAGGGAAAGCAAGAACCTGTCCTGTTACAGTGACCTGGTTTCACTCAGGATCAGTTGCTTCCCAGATAAGTTGTGGTGAGCAGCCTCTCTGTCATCATTACAAACCTTCTTTTCACTGACATCTCTCCTGTGAACATGCCTTCCCAATAATTCCTGACATGTGATCTGTCCCTTTTAATAAATTTTTCAGTATTTTGGCACTTCTAAATCCTAGAGACATGTTCTAATGTGATGTGCATTGTATCTTTTTTGTAGGACATGTAACATTCTCAGCTTGAATCATAAAAGTTGATTGAAAGACGTTTCTAATCAAGCATATCTAGTCAAGATTAATGCAGGAGTAATTGGGTAAAACATGGGTCCAAGTTCTATAGAAGGTCATACTGGGTAATATACTGTTCCATTTTGGCCTGTTAACTTCCAAATTGTGCAAAAATATAACTAATATGAATGTTAGCTTAAAAATATGTTTCATTATTAAAAAGTACAAGAAGACAAGAATGTTGGAAGCAATCTGTCTAAAATTGTTTAATTTTTTTAGTAAGAAAACATATTTTAAAGACCAGTCTTCATGCCTAATTTTCGTAACCCCTGACAATTTCAACTGAAAAATGTAAAGAAACTTGATATAATTTTATATGGCACTTATTTCTTCTGTTTCAGAGAAAACAGATAGTGTTATAATAATCCAGAAATCTTATTACCTTTTTTTTAACTCATTCTCTTTGTTCTCTTTAAAAAACAAGCTGTGTTTCACAGTGTAATGGACTATTTTTATCTGATCTGGACTCTATTCCCTGGCAACATGAGTTCAGACTACTGAAGAGAAACAAGCCTTTCAAATTCCTAGTAGCAACCTTTCACCTTTGCTCCTTGCTCTCATGAAAGAGTGGAGAGTAGAAGCTGAGTTAAGCTTTTCAGTGCCAAATAATCCCAACTACAGATCTCGTTTTAGAGTCCCCAGGAGTGTCACTCAGAAGGCAGAATTCTTAACACCACAAAAAAAACCCTACTTGTATTTTGGGCATCACAAGAGCCATATTGTTACTGATTGCTGAAAAAGAAGAGAGGGGAAGGAGGGAAAGAAGAAAAAGAAAAATAAAGTCACACAAAAAAACCTTCAGAGGCTTTTAAAGAGCTTTGGGCTTTGAAAAATGAATAAAACATTGCATTTGAATCCCTTTGTGCATTACAACAAAGAGATAAAAGTTTACCATAAAATAAAGGTCTAGCAACTTCAGCAAATATATCCATGGAATTGGAACTTAAAAAGTGCTGTAAATAAAAAAAGAAAAAACTCTTAAAGCAAAGTTTGCCATCTGTGTTTGAAGGTTGTTAGAATGTTCTTTGTTGAAAGATGAGCTTTTTCAATTAATGACTATGTAGATTTAGATCAGTAATTCCTTTAGTAATTATACTCTGTGTAAAGAAGGAATTATACGCCTTGTAAGCATATTCAGTTCTATCAAAGTGGATTTGTGAAAAAACTGAATTAAAAAGATAGGTTATCAGTAGTGGCTCACAAAATAGATATGTCAGTCAATGTCTCCTGGGAGTCACAAGCAAAATGCAGGCTTGAATTTTTTACTGAATAATTAAATTAATTCCCTGCTTTATCATATATTTTTACCTGTCAGGTTGTGAAATTTTTTATTTAGCAAGTTGAGGAAGAAGAGAATGAATGTAAGTATGGATCAGTGGTGATTATGGTTTATTACTGAATTGGCCGTAATTGCTATTATGCTTTGTGTTTTTATTGTCACATTTTCAGCTTTCAGTGTGTTCCAAACATCAGCTCCATTGCCCATTTAATACTTGAAGCTGAAATAGTGTTTTGGAGCAGTATCAGCTGGATATTATAATAAAATTTTTTTGAAGGATGGTTTTTGTAGTCTTTTTTTTTTTGTGTGGATTTTTTTGGGACCATTTGTTGGTTTTGGGTTTTTTTTGTTTGTTTGCTTTTGTTTTTGTTTTTTTCCTGATTGAAAGATGTTCCAAACAAATGTTTTCAGAGAAACTGAAAGAATTAATGTATATTAATTTTACAAATGCCAACTTTTGTGGGGTTCAAATGAAATAGCAGACCATTAATTCAACAGAGAAATTAGTCTAAAATATTTATAAAAGAAGATAACAGGTCAACTAAATGAAATTTAGATGTACCTCGTCTTTTGGAATTTATTTCTTAGCCTATTCCACAAGATGGTTAATGTGACAGCTTTTAATAAATCTGTTTCCACTGACTTTGCTATCATTAGTGATGCCAGAAAAATAAGAAAATACGAAGTGTTTTCAGAAACAGATGCATACAAAGGATGTACAGCCAAAATGGAAATTAAACTGCATTCGTTAACAAAATAATAGAAATAAATTATCTTTAGCTTTAATATTACCTTTTATTTCTCTGTCACCATAGCACTTACTTCCTTTCCTCTTATTAACTTTCCTTTCATCTAGTATATTTGGCATTTCTTGACTGGAACTCGTGTTAATATTTTCCTCCATTGTTTTAGTACATCTGCATGATCTTGAGAGTGGGATACTGGGGTGTAAGCAGAGAGTTCTGCTTTTCTTTGGTCTGTGCAAGGCTTTAGTTACATTGCTTCTTACTGCATTTCTGTTTCCCCTCACACTTTTTTTTTTTTTTCCTGCATGATTAGAGAGATCTTAAAATTAAAAAAATCCTTATCATTCTGTGATTGCCTGTCATAGAAAAGCAGAACAAGATCCCTACGGTGAATACCATTGTCAAAGAAACATACAAAAACATAATGGATCCCATTTCTTCCCCCAGGACGCTATGTATAATGGTAATTTAATTTACTTAACAAGTCCTTTCTGCTACTTTCTTGTGGAGTAATATCTGCTATGGCCATCTGTTTCGCATTATTGTCATCTCTTTTTCATAGAATCATAAAATCATAGAACAGTTAGGGTTGGAAAGGACCTTAAGGTCATCTAGTTCCAACCCCCCTGCCAGGGGCAGGGACACCTCACACTAAATCGTGCCACCCAAGGCTATGTCCAACCTGGCCTCGAACTCCGTCAGAGATGGAGCATTCACAGCTTCCCTGGGCAACCAATTCCAGTGCCTCACCACCCTTACAGTAAAGAATTTCTTCCTTACATCCAATCTAAACTTCTCCTGTTTAAGTTTGAACCTGTTGCCCCTTGTCCTGTCACTACAGTTCCTCATGAAGAGTCCCTCCCCCGCATCCCTATAGGCCCCCTTCAGATACTGGAAGGCTGCTCTGAGGTCTCCATGCAGCCTTCTCTTCTCCAGGCTCAACAGCCCCAACTTTCTCAGCCTATCTTCATACAGGAGGTGCTCCAGACCCCTGATCATCCTCGTGGCCCTCTTTTGGACTTCTTCCAACAGTTCCATGTCCTTTTTGTGTTGAGGACACCAGAACTGCATACAATACTCCAAGGGAGGTCTCACAAGAGCAGAATAGAGGGGCAGGATGGTCATGCTCCTTTTGATGCAGTCCAGGATACGGTTGGCTTTCTGGACTGCTAGCTCACACTGCTGGCTCATGTTCATTTTCTCATGGACCAGCACCCCTAAGTCCTTCTTCACAGGGCTGCTCTGAATCTCTTCTCTGCCAAACCTGTAGCTGTGCCCGGGATTGCTGTGACCCAGGTGGAGGACCTTGCTGTTAGCATGGTTAAACCTCATTGGGTTGGTATCAGCCCACCTCACAAGCATGTCAAGGTCCCTCTGGATGGCATTCCTTCCCTCCAGCATATCAACTGAACCACACAGCTTGGTGTCATCGGCAAATTTGCTGAGGGCACACTCATTATTTTTTGCTTCATGTAAATTTTTTTTCCCAGGGATAACATTTCTTGTTTGATATGCAGTTTACATATCTATGAAAACAGGATCCTTTTGAGAGCATTACTACAAAAAGGAAGAAAGTGGGTTTGAAAGACTTTTTCCCAGGTGTGTTTCTGTGTGCTTTTAAATTTTATATGAATTTGCTAAAGAGGTTGCTCTATTCAATACATTTTTGGAAAAAAAAAAAAACAAAAAAAAAAACAAAAAACATTTGACTACTATTTCCTAATTCTGAAATTTTAGATTTAAAATGTTGTTAGGTGCACAATAAAGAGACAAGGTTCCCATGAACATGAAAGTGTCTCACTGAATTTGCTTTCCAATATTAATATGTAACTCTGCCAATTTGTATACAAAAATAAGTCTAAAAGCAAGTAATATTATGCAGATATTCTCAAAAAGATTGGCAGGCTGGAGAGTCCTTTGATGATTAAAATTTGTCTCAGCTTCACAGTCTTGTATTCTGAACCTTTTGATTCTCAACAAAACTCTTAAATAGCAGCACCATTTCGAACTTTTTATCCTGTTTTTTAAAGTCAAACCATTTTAATACATTCTATATGTTAACTGTTTCAGGAAATAAGTATTCTTCTACTCCACTTTTTTTCCTTTTCTTGTTATTTTAGAGATGTCTGTTTTGTTTTGGTGAAAACTCAAAACTGATGAAGAAAAGCTAAAGTCTGAAATGACAAGTGCATTAACATTATGAATAATCTATACTGGTTAAGCCTATACGGGCTAGTTAACAAAATTTTACATTTTTATTTTATACATTTTTAGATTTCTTCATGAGATCCTAGACAATATTCAGTTTTTCTTATAACATCCTGAAAAAAAAAACTTAAAAGATGTTTCATGCACACTCTGTTGACCTAAATTCCAGTATTAAGGATATAAATTGTTATGGGTTTACACCAGCCTCAATCTTATTAAAAAAAAAAAGTAAAATGATTTTGTGACACGATGTATCCCATCAGAAATACACTGTGATAACCTCTCAGGTCCTTGGGATATCCAAAATGGCACTTGCTCAGACTAAACGCTATATGTGTGGTAGGGGAGGTGAACAGAAAAAAAGAACTTAATACGTGCTCAGCTTTTGCCATGATTTGAAGTCCAGACAAATCCCAGGCATCACTCTGTGCTCAGAAGAGGGGAAGCATTCCTGATTATTAGCAGAGGAAAGCTAGGAGTGCTTCCAGAACCAGTTAATGGAAGAACTTAATTACTGGAAGAAACAAATGACAGCCAAAAAAAGTCAGACTCCTTCCTAAAATCCTAGGTTTCAGAGCCCTTTGTTCTTTTAAATACAAATATTTTATTTTGGCTGAAAATACTTTAATATTTTCTATATTTAAAAAAAGAAAAAAAGACCACTGTAACATCCAAGGGCTATCTTCTCATGTTTATTCATACCGTACATCAAGAGAAGATCAACACAAAGAGAACAAGTATGGTAAAAATTTACGTTAATATTTTAATACTGTATCTGTGTCATTACATGCTACTGATCATATGATAGCAGTCACAAGCCCTAATATCATTTCTGGAAAGAGTGGACAGGAAAGATAGTTTTGTTTGTTTGTTTTAAATATACATAACTTTTACTAAAGCTTACTGGCATTTTAGGAAAAGAACCCTGACTTTTCAGTTGATTTCTCGTATCTGTTCTAAAAAATAAATAAATTCAGATTTTTTTTTTTCAAGAAATATTTCCTCTGTCATAAAAAGGTTTCAGTTATAACAGCAAGGTACTTAGATATTTCTAACTGCTGCATTTTGAAATGTCTCATAGAGAACTGAAGATAGTGTCTTTTCAGTTCAGAAAAGCGGATTCCACAAGAGGCAGATAGTATTGCGCAAGAAAATAAATTAAGGTCCTTTAGGCACAGTCCTGAACTTTTCAGTCTCACACTTCATATTTGCCTTCACAATACTTATCCTATTTTACATGTTTGCCTATCTATCTCTCTTCCCTTACCTGCATTGTGGGTATGGATGCATAAGTAAAAATAGGTATAGAAAATAAAGAAATACCAATCACTAAAAATAGGAATAAAACTTTTGAAACAGAAGCAATAGAGTATTCCAGATAATACAGAAGTATTAACATACACCTTTCTCTACGTGCACTCAAATGCCAAAAATACTTTTTTGAATTTTATTTTACAGTCCAATTATAAGGGATCATTTGGGTAAAGTGATACCGGGGTTTAACTGATAACAATGTCAACAATAGCACTTGCCTCTGTGGTTTCATTTACGTTTCATTAGAATCTTTCTGTTTGAATTGGATTCAGTTCCTTAAAGGATAACATGAGTCTGATGAAAGGATAAAAGAAATTTCATCAGTCCTGTCCTTTCTCCTCAGAGCTTTTGAATCAGCATTAGATGACTGATCATAACATCTTCAGTAGTGGTTTTGTTTGTACCTAATGTTTGTCTGGCAAAGACAATTTTGGTCTGTCTGGCAATAGTTGCTTAAAGTATATCAAGAATTAATTTACTAAGGGCTTCCTGATCAGCAGTAGAATAATTTCCTAAATACAAGCTGAGAACATAAAACAGTCACCTCATACTTCTCTTTTTCACCAGAATAATAAATCATTTTTCTCATGAGCTATAGGGAACAAATATAACAATTTTATGAGGGAGTTAGAGAATAGGGTAAATATTTTTAATAAGTGAAAAGGACAAAAGACCAGTAAGGTTTCTTCTCCCTTTCAAGGCAATGGATATCCATTCTCTACTCTGAGGCTGTACAAAACTAGTCAAGAATTACTAATTTAATTAATAAGAAATGTACATTCAGTGTAAATTGCTGCCATGAAGTTTTAATTTCTTTTGCACATTTCCAGTGTTTTGTTTCTTCCATGTGATCCACTGTATTTAACCTCAGCAGTCAACAATCAGGATTAAAACCTTCACTTTTATATTGTGTAAAAAAAATCATATTTTGCAAAATGTCCCAAAGATCCCAGCCTGCAAAAGGTTTGACTTCTCTTTCAGTCCAATGTGAATCAAATCTGAATTCTCCAGTATCTGTGAAGCTACAGTGTCATGACAGTAGTGCAAGAGCTTGAGCTTTCTGCTCCTGTGATAATTTACATCCCAGCATTCTTGCCTTCATGCTTTCACATTTATTTCTAACTGTTTATATGAAGAATAATACTGACCCCCAGGTCAGCTGTTTCCCATCAGCTAATCACTTAGTGCATGAAGAGCCTGAGGCAAAGCTGGTGGACCACAGCTGGTCTGGCTAGTGACTGCCTGCCTGTTACAAACTGCTTTCCTTATCTGGTATCACCCCTTAATTTAAGTTCTTTGTGAATTTCAAAATCTATTATTTTTTCCCCAAGTATTAATTCCAACAATAATACAAAAATCTGCATGTGTTGATTCCAATTAATGTTTACATTTTCCTTGAAATACACAAAGAAATATTCAGTCTCACACCTTTTGGTTTCTGTTGTCTAGAGGTTTATATCCATTGCCACATCAGAAGAGAGGAAACAGCTTTTTTTCAGAGAATAGTGCTTTCAATTTACATACTACTACTTAGAAACCTTGCGATTTCATTGCTGGAACAGACTAATCCAGGATTCCTTGATTAACAACATGTATAAGGGGAAAATCCAATAAGCCCAAAAGTGTCACCTATTATTGGGCAATACAGGTGGGTTTTTTTTGTTTACTAATTCAAGATTAGCTCATACCAACATTTGGTTTGTATATTCAACCTTAAAAATTAACATTAAAAAGCAATTTGGATTACATGTGCTTGGGAAAAAAGTTCTCTATGGTTTGATATCATTTCTCAGCATTTTAGAATCTGAGCAGGAAACATCAAAGTCAGTAGCAGCAGTTAAGTTTCTACTGATCATTCTTAGCTATGTGGTACAAGAACCATTTACATTTAGGATAAGAAGCTTACAGAAAGGGGTTTAGACAGATCTTTTAAGGAAAGGCCTGTCTGTTTTAAAATGTTTTTAGAAGGGAAAAGATTTTATGTAAGGTGGGAAGATCTAGCAGTATTTCCTGAGAGCATCTGAATTCTTGATTTATCACGTCTCAGCTTGAAGTTTGTCCCATAACATGTAAGTCTTCAAAAAATTCCTCTAATATCAGGTTTAACTAGTTCAAAGTGCAATATTTCATTCAGGTGACTATAATTCTGTAATTTCCTAATTTTAAATGATGAAATTTGTAGCCATATTTGTTGTGTTTAGCTACTTAGTTTAATGTAATTTTCTGTTTGCAATTTCCTAGATTCTCATCCTTTTACATAGCTTCTCTGTATTCCAACAAAACTAAGTTGTTGGGGTTTTTTTCCATTTTTGTAATGAAGGAATGAAGGCACTGAAATGACGAGATTGTTTCAGTACGCATTAAGATCACATTTTCAGTAGTCTTACATATTTGTGTGTATTTAGATGTATAAAAGTTAGTTAAGAATCTTCATTTAGTCAGAACTTCACAGAAATAATGAAATACATATTTTCTGCATGGGCAAAAATGTATCAATCACACCAATTCTTTATTCCAGCTCTTGGCATCTAGGGCTTCTTGGACATGCAGTTCAAAGTAATTGCTCGTGTGAACAAACTTGTGTTTTCTTCCTTCGTAATTTTCTGAGCTTTTTCAGAAAGACTAATCCCAGGGCAAACTGCTTAAAAACAACTGAAAATATGAAAAAGGAAGTCTCATTTTAAGATATTGTATTAAAACAAATATGCACATTTGTCCTGGAAAGGTCAGTGTTGGAGATAACAAAGCTTTCCATTATAATCTGGCGCAGTTCTTTTTATGTACTTACAATGCCTTCATGTAAAAATATACAAAGCCTGGAAGATGAAAAGAACTAAGGAACTTTTTAATGAACAAGTTTCTTTCCTGACATTCGTGATAGGCTCCATGTGGTGACAAACCAGATATCTGATAGTCTTATTGTTCTTGTAACCTGCACAAAGAATAGACATATTCTGTGACAGATATTCTCCGCCCCCTGCCCTATCCCTTCTTACTGAATTTCTTCTAGTTGACTGTTTCCTTCTAGAAAAATATAAACTTGTATTTGTTTGTGAAGATATCTGTTTATAAGCTATAAAAAGTCTTCTCTAACTGCCAATGTCCTCAGAAATGGATTTACTTCAATTCTTCCCCAACAGCTTTAGCTGAGTTACATTATTTTTTCTAACAAATAACAAACATCATAGTTTTATTAACCCCAAACAATCTCTGTTTAATACTGTGTCTATATTGTGGATTGCATCTAGCTGAAAAGCTGGATAAATTTGCTCCTGCTGAGCTCTATGCTGTGATGGTTAGATTGCCGTAAGCACCTGCTCAAGCTATTTTAGTACAAACTCAGATACCTTTATTCTGTACTGAACCCTGAAGTGCAGACATATGCTGAAATGTTTCAGCTCAAGTAATATGGAGTCATCTAGGCCCTTTCAGGCTCAGAAAATGCCATCTTCTAGTTTCTAAATCAATATTAATTATACATCTGATATTGTCAAATACATCTTGTGCACTTACAGTCATGATTTCTCTATGTTCCAATAATTGAGGACATCAGCACAAGACACATCTAAAAGCTATACTCTCAGCAGTCAGTGAAGCTGAAAAGGCAGTCCTTGATGGATACTTGGAATTTTCATCAGCCCCTACAGGACTAATTAAAGATTACTTTGTAGTTCCAAGAGAATTCAACATGGGACATGGTCATAAAGTCTTTATAAACTATTAAAATTATCTTTTAGACTTTGTGGGTGTCCAAATAATCTTAAAACACTAGTCATTTTCATAAGACATATGTTTAAAATTTGTTCTGTAGACTGTTTCAAAGTTTCTCATATATTCTGGGAAACATTAGTGTAGGACGGGAAGAGCTTAAATGGAGTTAAAATGAAATTATGAAACTAGTCTTTTCAAAATTAGAAGTACATATCTACATTTTACCTTCATAAATAGTTTATCAGGGAAAGGGCATATGGAGCAAAATGTTAAATAAAAGTACGTGGTGTCCTTTGTTTGACAAAATGTCCCATAATCATCTTATTTTTATGTTGATTCAATGTAAGCCATGGAAACATTTGCAAACCAATAGCAAAATTTGTAGCGCATTTAGATAATGTGTGGAAAGCATATTAGTTTGTTATATATGTGTAATCTGAGCATAAAAGAGTACATTCAGGGGAAAAAAAATTGTGATAGTATGAATTTTTAAATTATTTTTTGGCTCACGGTTTGGCAGTGGTATCCGGAACAATGGACTGCACTATAGCACTCGTTTAACTTTTTATATTTGAAATTACCCTCGTCTCTTCAATACTTATTTTTGCATTGCGGCACACAACATGACACTCAGTTTCCTCTTAAAAAGAATCAAAGGCACTTGACTGTGTGTGATTATTTATTTTCCTGGATAATTTTAGACTCCTTAATAAGTTATTCAAATATTAGGGTACCAATTATTAACAATTTACTACTGTATTTCTGTATTACTTCATAAGAAGAGTACTTATTTGATTGTTTCTTGTACACACACACACACACACAAGCTGATAGAGTTAAATGTTAGGATAGAATCCGGGCTTCTCTGAAATAATTGACAAATATTTGATATTAACACGGTTATTGGTAGGTTTAATACATAATATTAGTGGGCTACATCAACACTGTTGAAGGCAAAAAACAGAGAAAGAAAGCTGTGATTCACTCTTGCAAACACTTGGAGTGTTATAATAAGTCATGACATTGACTGTTTTCAGATGAACCTACCAATTACTTTCAGGCAAACAGCCTGACTACAGGAAAGTAAAATAAAAGAGGAAAGATTGAATAAAAAAACATATCTCAGTGTAGTGAAGTCAGACAGTAGAAAGCTGAATGTAAGTAAAAGACCCTACTGAGAAGAGAAAACTGGGCAAGCGACGCCAAGGAAAGCTGAGCTACTGCAGCAGTGAGCTGATGCCAAAGGGGCCACTCCATCCCTCTGCTCTTGCTCCCAGTTCCTCAACACCAATCGCTTCCCTTGTCCCAGCATCAGTGCTCATCTGTCTCCACAGTACACTTATTCAGAGAAATAAACTAGCAGAAAACAGGCCTCTGCTCTGAGTTTGTTCTCAGCTGAACTGGTTTACTTGAGACTCCGGTAAGAGCCTGAGCTCGTAAGTGAATTATCAGCAAGTGGGAAGTGAAGGAGACTTCTCCCTTCAATCACAGTTACTTATCACACTTAGAGAATTTATCCAAAAGAACGCACCTTTAGATATACTAGACATTTGTAAAAAGGTTAAAGAATATGCTTCAAACACTAACTTCTGCAAAGATAACAGAAATAAAGAAGGCCATTTAAGTACTATCAGAGACTCCTGATGGCAGGAGCTGTGATTACTCACCTGTCAGGGTCAGATGAATCAGAGCTAACACAGAGTACTGTATCTCAAAGCCTTGTTTTAAGGCTGATAAAAAAAATCATAATTTGATCTCACACAAAGTGAAGTCACTAGACTTTAGACTTGAGGAAGGCAACTTACAGGAGAGAGAAAAAAAATGTGGCTAACTGAGCAGCCCTGAGGAGAAACTTTATGTTTAAAAGACTCCTCTACTGAAGTGCACATGCTGACTTTATACACTGATGATTTTAACCAAGATTCTTCATAAAGCTAAACTGCTAATGAATATCTTATACCTGATTGTTGAACATCTGCTTTTATGAGAGAAAATCTGTTATAGTCATGCCTGCCTCCTAAAGAGATATCAGAGCAAAAAAATCTCTACTAGAGCTTAAACTTTATGAAGCCCCAAGACTCCTAAAGCAAGTTTTCATGTCCCCCTGTGAACAAAGTGTGCTAATAGGAGATATGGTGGATGTCATTCCAAAGCATATATAAAACTGAGAGGTATCAATGTGGTTTTGGAACAGAGAAAGAAAAAAATAAATATTTATAGGAAAGTCTGTGCCTGATGGAAGCTGAGGAACCAAGAAAACAGCTTTGAATTTATGTCTGAATCACTAGTGTGTGGCAAAGTTCCTTCTTGATTCTTAACCCTGAAATTGACCTGCAGAGTAGCCGGCCTGTTAGTCAGTCCTGCACAAGAGACAGAACTCAAGTCAATGCCTGCCAAGGCTCTGTACACCTATGAAGGAACACATGATCACAGTGCACCACTAAGCTCCCATTCACTGAAGCAGGTCCACTAAAAAATATTATGATTCATTCTCCCGGAAACAGCACATCAGGACTGGCATCCAGGACAAAAATAAGTCCAAGAAAGGCAATTCTTACAGATACATAAATAGTAGCCATACTTTGCCAAGAAAGGAACATCTCTCAGGCCATCCCAGGGCCTGTGGTCAGCAAACATCTCTCTCTTAGTTTATCGCTGAGATTCCAAGTATCTTTCTTCTGATTTCTGAAGGAACAGAATATTTCTTGAATGGCAAACCGTTAGTGAAAGATCGCACAGAATACAGCTGTCAGAACAGCTGTCTGAGGGTTCTACTATTCAAATATATCTGCTATGTTTAGAACACACTTTTTTTAGCAAATCTGAATAAAGGGAGAAATTATATTTAAAAGCATTAGTCATATACTATGATAGCAAATGTATATGTAGCAGGTCTATCAAAAGAAGAATTAATCAAACTTAATTCTGTATGTTTGTTTGGGGTTTTAATAATTTACAGATTTTTCATTAATAATAAGAGATCATATTAAATATCTTTTTTTGAAAATCCTTGATGTCTTTCTCCTATAGGGATTCTCTGATGTATTAGAGGGGATAAAAAAAAATTCCAGTCTTTCCCTCACTGGATTGTAATAGCAGAACCTGTGTCAGCTAACAGCTTGTCTGTTCTCATGAAGCATAGCATTTGTGAAACCCCTACACATTTCTTGCATTTCATTGAAAACATTTTTTTTAGTGGTCATAAGGCAAGCATACATCTGCTGACAAATGCAGCATGTGAAGAGTTTCATGTCCTCAAGAAAGCAAGTTAAAACAAATGTGACTCAGAGATGCTTTTCAGAGCACTAAGAAGACTTGCCTCAAAACAATGCAAGACCAGAGAATATTGTTTCCAAGCTTTAAAAAAATAAAAATAAAAAAAGAACAAAAACAATTGAAACATGGAACATAGAGGCATCTGTCTATTTTAAGAGTGGTACAGATTGGCCCATTGGCCCATGTGTTTATTGGTGGACACTCACTAGAAGTTTGCCTCAAACTCATTATTTGCCATTGCCAAAAAATGTATCTTTATTCTTTTCACTTGTGAATTTGTACTTTGTTATGGACATAACTTATCTGACATCTGAATTAATATCTAAGACAATCTTTGTGGAAGCAGACATATTTAACAACGTAGTGAAGCCCAACAAAATGTAGAGCTAAAAGCTGTACATTCCAAGCAAGTCTAATAATGCAACATGATCTTAGATGAATCGTGAAAGCTCACAGGATAATGTTTCTCCAGGAGGAGCAGAGACGATAGGCAGGGTAGAGAATATAAGCCACACAACGGGGACAGTTTTATTTCCATTCAGTAAATCCAAGCCTGGCAATAAATACCAAAGTTATGTTCCAAGATAAGACCCCAAGGAAAGTGATTAAAGCTGTTAACACAGTGTGGCCAGTGTAGCAAATGCTACCAATTCGCAACAGAGATTTTGCTACTGAAAGGATTTTTTTTTCAAGAACCAGATTAGTTATCTCAAATGTGTTAGAAAAAGCATTTACAGAGATTGCATGAAGGCCACTAGAAACTAAAAAATAATAAAAAAAAGGTATCTCCATCAGACTAATCTCAAATCAACAGTGACACTGAGGAACCTATAAATCCCTTCTTCTAGCAAGATGCATCAAGAAAAAGAACCTTATGTTAACACCAGAAGAAAGCTATTTCTGTGAAGTAAATTAAACATGAAGTTGTTTATTTTCACTAGGTATATGCAGTCTGTTCTCTACTATTTTTCTTATTCTTGAAATAACTTCCCTAGACAATATTAAAATTTAAAATGTGGTTGCCCATTTGGACTCTGGTCCATATTGATTTTGGGTTTGGTTGTTTTTTTGTTTTTTGGGTTTTTTTTTTTTTTGGGGGGGGGAGCATGTGTGGTTGGTCTGATTGTTTGTTTTTCTCTTTTATGCGTATATGCATGTGTTGGGTTTTTTAACTAGGAGATTTCATACAACAGTCAATTTCTTGACGGCACAAAATGAGAAATATTAAGCCTGATGGGACTTTGTCATGGTTTAAAACTCTATAACTCACGCAGTTTCGCTCACTCACTCCCCTCTCTTTCTTTCCCCTGCTCCAGGAGGGGTGGGAAGAAGAACTGAAAGAATGCAACTCCCACAGGTTGAGATAAGAACAGTTTAGTAACTAAAGTATAACCCAAGACCACTACTGCTATCACCAATAATAATAATGACAAGGCAAACACAAGGAAAGAATACAATCGTTCACCACTTATACCCAGCCTTACCAAACAGTGCACCCCCACCCTTCCGGGTCT
The DNA here is from genome assembly GCA_028858755.1 of Ara ararauna. Taxonomy (NCBI): domain Eukaryota; kingdom Metazoa; phylum Chordata; class Aves; order Psittaciformes; family Psittacidae; genus Ara; species Ara ararauna. The sequence goes on along the minus strand of CM054377.1, from coordinate 57,323,165 downwards.
CTGCTGTCCGTTTTACATCCTGGGCATGACATGCTGTGGTATGGAATAGCTCTTTGGTCAGTTTGGGTCAGGTGTCCTGTCTCTGCTTCCTCCCGGCTTCCCCTCCTCCCTGGCAGAGCATGAGACTCAGAAGGTCCTTGGTCAAACCGAAACTTTCTAAGCCATAACTAAAAACATTGGTGTTATCAACACTGTTCCCAGGCCGAAAGTCGAAAACACAGCACTGCACCAGCTACTGTGAAGGAGAAAAATGACTGCTGCTGCTGAACCCATGGCAGACTTTTACTCCAGAGGTTAATAAATGTTAGTCCCAGAATTTAGTAAATCCAGACAGTTATAGTTCAGAATTATAGAATTATATTGGTTGTGTTTAGTCTGCATTTGAAGGGTCCTCAGGAGGTTCCCTAGCGCGAAGCAGTGTCAGCTACAAAGTTAAACTAGTTTGCTCTTTTCCTGGCAAAAATTATATTCACATCTCAAAGAAGATCTGGAAATGCAGGTGGCTGTTGGAAAGATTGAGCAAACATGTCTAGTTAGTATCATGACTGCTTGACTGTTTATATCATCTGGCAAAATAGAACATTGGAAAGTATGGTTTTAAGTAACTCACAGCATATGAGCAAAGGCTCACATTACTTAAATAAAAGGCTGAATGAAACATTGATCTCTTTTTTTTTTTTCAGTGACTTAAAAACTATGAACGTAAGACTTAGAAACTAGAGTTTTTAAAAGGCGGTGGTTCTACCCAAGAGCTGTAATTGTTATAAGAAGGTGTACTTTGCATTGATAAATACTAGTACCTTTGGGCTTTGTAATTTACTTTGTAAAAAGTAAAACTATAGCAAGTCTTAATAATAAAACTGAATAGTGCTGTGTTTTCAAAAAAAAAACCCAGAAAACTAAACAGACCTAACCTTAGATATTAAACCAGGAAAAAAAATACAGTTATTATTATTTTCCTTTGTCATTTCCATCAGTTTATTGTCCTCATAGTGAAATGATTTGGGAACCAGTGGTAATAACTTAGTATAGAATAATTAATGAGGTAGTGTTGTCCAACAGATAACATTGCAGCAGCCTTTGTTTATAAAAACACTTCAGTGTTGAGGTCAATTAGTATTAAGAGTGGATTTGTAGAAGGACAGCAGTGGAAAATTTTGGTATTATGGCAGAGAAATGCATTCAAAATATTTAGTTAATAATTTTCCTTAAACCATGTGTAGCTGAATGGCTAACCTGTGGTCGTCATACTTACATGGAGAAAGCTCAAATAGCCAAATATGAATCTGAGGATGATTTGCCTGTGAGGATGATTTGACTTAATTTTAATAAAGAAGTGTTCATTTTACCTGAGGTATTGCAGATTTTGCTGGCCTTCTACATTGTTTCCAGTCCCACAGGAATGCAACATCTCTGTTTGGCACAGTGTAACACAATTTTCAATAATTTGCTTTCCTGGATTAATCTGCTTTTATTTCTTTTAGCAAAAAAAAATTAAACTGGATTTCTAGCCACATATGTTAATTCAGATTTCTTGACATTTTTCATCAGCTGAGGATACTAATCCTAGTGCTTTACACAAGTTACAATTCAGTTGCAAGATGTCTCTTTGAATTCCAGTAGTTTTAATTGAATATTTATAAAGCTGGAAAACAGGAGAGAAGAGACGGAGGTCTGCAGCCTGTTAAACTTTACTACAGTGCTGCCACAGACATTTAAAGAGCAATGACAGAGATTAACTTCAATGGACAATGGGAGATTGCAAGTTCCTGTACGTGTCTTATGTGTATCACTTACTCTTGTAAGGTGTGTTTTATTCAAGTTGAAAACTACTTTGAGATCTTCAGATAAAAGGTGCTACAAAATGAAAAGTGATGGTGTATTCCAAGTATGTATTCCAAGTCCCTCTAGAGCAGCTGCAAAATCCACAAGCTGGAGCTTGCATTAGAATCTCTGTTCATAGATAAATTCTTTATCTTTGAATTAGTGGATTAAAGAAACAAAAGAGAAATAGAGCCTTTTCTGTGCATTTGAGTCTTATTTAATTCTTAATGCATTATGCATTATATAGCATGTGCTTGATGCTCCAAGTCATTCATAATTAATGAATAGTATATTAAAACCCATCACATCTTTAGTGTTAGGATGGTAAAGTGGTTTATGTATTTGAATAACTTAATACACCATCTTATGTTCCCATTTTTGGTGCTTGGAATCTGAGAGAAGCATAAACAAAAAAGTTTACACTTTTTGAAGAACACAGACTGGAGTTACATACATGAATTAGACTTTATACAATACTTGTTCTTACTGAAGCATTGCAACTTACCACATCTGCTCAGATGACATCCCAGATGTTTAATCTCTACTGCAGAAATATATTAGGACTGTTATTTCCATTATTTTATTGTTATAGTACTCCTTAGACTCATACTTTAGATCCTTTCTCTATAACATAAATGGGAAAGGTTAAGCATTTTAATGCTCTAGTTGCTCTCTATAGTATCCTCTGAAGAGTACATTTATAACTGTAGTCTTGTAAATATTGGGTATAACAGAAACTTGTATGAACAAGTAAGGCACAAAGCTTTTCATTATATACTCATGGTCTAACAGCAGTAAATTAATGACAGAACACAGACAGGACCACAAGAATAAAAAATGGCTTTCAAGTGACCTTTGTGTAGAGGACTTTGTTACTATTCCTGGGGTTTTTATATGCTTTTTGTTTGTTTTGGCTTGTTTGGGGTTTTTTTTACTATTCTCTACATTGGAGCATTAGCTGTTCTTGCAATCAGATTTAAATTGTGGTTGCCATCTCACTTTAATATTTTTTTTTAGTAATTTAAATGCAATTTCTCAGAAACAAATAGCCAGAACAAAAAGAAAAACTATTCCATAGTTGGAAGCTGTTTAAAGGCATTCATATAAACAAAACCCACTGTAATTATGCTAGGGGCATAATTTTTACTGTTCTGCTCTGCTTTCTATAATTAGTCTTGGAAGCAAATATTGTTATATTCAGCCATGAAATGAAGTGGAAGAGCTTAGTTTATTAGAGATTAATAAAATCTCCATGACTGTTCCTAAAAAGTTACTGAACCCTTAAGTATATATTATAGGTCAGAACATATTGCCAGTACTTCCTTAGAGGGCAAGAAATTGAGTACACTATATCTATTAGCTACAAAGAGAATAAATAGAGGGCTGTCGAATGCTAATGGAAGATTTTAACAAATTGCAGCACAGAAAAAGATCTGTGGTATTTTTATTACAACATTTAAGTGTATTTTTACCAGGCTTATAACTGAGATGTTTTAAGAAAAAAATCTACAGCTCTCATTACAGAAATTCATTACAGCAATATATGCATACTTAAGTAGTATTACTCATTTATAAAGACATTTATATGTAATTTTCTGAAAAATTCTAAACTATATTTACAAAGTATGTAAAAACCCCTACATTTGAAATGCTTACTCTCAATCAAGCCACCTTCTAAAGGGAAGTGTCAGCTATATCAAATGATACCTAGTGGGGAGAAGAGAATTTAAAAATATGCTTGCTTCTTCATGAGCTGGAAAACACTCATAGGTGTACCTTTCTGCTTCTGCTTCAGTCTTTTAATTATTTTGTTTCCCATAGTAAATTCTTCCCTGCTGACATTGCTTATTTCCAAACAATTGCTTAAAGTTTTCAAAAGATCATAAGGAAACTGCTCTGCACTTTTTGAATGGATTATCAAAAAAAAAGCAGTCTTTCAACCAAATGTTAATTTTCTCATTCTTTCCTACCTTGTATTATACACAGTAAGCATAGAAAGATGAAACAATATACATATTGCAAATCTGACATCAAGAAAACCTTGTGGACAGAATCTAAGATTGACTTCCCATTTTTTAACACTGCTATCAAAATTTGTGATCTGCTGATCGCTCAGCTCAAATTATAATTAACCTGATTTGTCAACTATGAAACCATTTGTGTTGCAAAACTGTTGTGAGTGCTGCTCTGAAGAACTAAAAATCCAAACCCACAAATAAACAAACAAATCATATATTACTCATAATAAATACTGAGAAACTATCATGAGATGGCTAGCCAAAATAAATATGCTTCTTTACCCTAACAAGGCAGACATACCTTGAAAAGAATGTTCTCATTGTGAGATTGAAGAGGTCCTGTATAAGTTTATGGTTTCAGAGGATAAGTGTCATGGTTATGTCTGAGGGTCACACTTAACTGAGTACTTGGTTTTGGTTTAGTTTAATTCATTATTCATACATACATACATATATCTCTATCTATCTATCTATCTATCTATCTATCTATCTATCTATCTATCTATCTATCTATCTATCTATCATCTGTATGTATATACACATACATACTTGTATTAATTGCAGATGAAGAGACCAATTGGTTTTTCTTTATTTGTATCTCCCCATTCTTTCAATTGCTGCAAATTGGATGTGACTGGAGATGGATATTGGATGGGAATTTCCTCATGTTTTCTGTTCATTTAACTTATGACTGCACAGATAATGTGCTCATTCTTGGACTTTGTTTTTGGGTTTGTTTTTTTCCTTTTTAAGGTGCTTTGAAAGGACCTTTAAGACTGACAGGATTTTGGCATTGTTTTGGTTTTGGGGGGTTGGGGCTTTCCTTAATTTTCTCCTATGTCAACTGCTATTATAATTATATTTTATTATGGTAGCAATATATGTGCAGGCAGATATGCAGTTTCAGCAATATAATTCCCAATAAAAACAAAACAAAACAAAACAAAACAAAACAAAACAAAACAAAGCAAAGCAAAACAAAAAAAACCTTAATCTGAAGGTGCTTTTTCTGAGTCATGCTGGGATAAATCCAAGCTTACTTCAGTGTACCAGAAAACTATAACATTATGCTACATGCAATAAGCAAATTCAACAAGTGTAGATTATGTATTGACCTTGAAGGTCAGAAATTTGGCATAGTTGGATGAAAGTGTCTTGATGGGATCATTCAAACTGAGATAGGTGATTGAGTGATTCACAGCGGAGTATACAGCAAATTGTTTGAGAACCACTTATTCAGTGATTAAGCAAAATCGTTATTGAATATAACCAAAGATAGTATTTGGCTGTCAGGAAGAATTCACTTGCATTATTTATTATATATCTGCGTACACTATTATATACCTCTGAGCTTTAGAACTTAGTGCAAGTTCCAAATAATTTTGTGTGCTTCCTGACACTCTTCCTGTCCCCTTTTAGCGAAATTAGAAATAATAATTAGGAATAATAAAGGTAATAAAAAATATACAGAAGATCTTATTTTTAAAATAAGGTTTGTTATTAGCCAAGTATTTTTAAATCCAAAATCAATCACAACTGAAACAGTGGTGTCTAGAGTTCATTACAGGTACCAAATTATTTAGATTTCCAAGTATAGTGAAAAAATGTGCCCTTAAAGATTTTGACCTGCATGAGTATATATTCAGAAATTCAGATTCTGTAAATGCATGAATAATTGAATTCTTATTAATTCCTTGATAAAAAGTATATATAGCCTCCACAAAAGAAACAAAAGGAACTAAAAATACAACAGAACTCCTCTCAGTTGTAATTTCCATTTAGCACTTTACTGACTGTTAGACTTTTAGGCATTTTCCTACGCCACTGATACCTGAAAAAATGAAAAAGGTGAAGTAAAAGATATAATGCAGAAAAGTATACATGCATGTCATTTAGGCACTATAAAATAAATTAATGAAATAAAGCAGTAGAAGGTGTGACAGCTGAGCCTAGCCAGTGTATTGTATTCCATTTTAATCTATATATCTGTGTGAAGGTGTATGTACATGCATATATGTAAAGTATATATGCATATAAATAATGCATCATCAGAAGAATATTAAAATTCTGAATCCAATAATTGCACATTTTTTTCAATGAGTAGTCCATTTAAGTCAGTTACATAACTCGCTGCATTTCATTTTGTACCTTTCTTAGAAAAAGTAACAATATATAGGTACCTTGCTGCAGGAGGTAAACAGGGGATTAATTAAAATTTTGAGAGGCCCCAGGTGCTTGATCACCTTCCTTCTGTTTCCAGAAGTAAATAATTTTCTATGCCATTATGTTTTCTGAAAGATATATTTATATTTTACTTTCAAAATTGAAAGTTTCTGTCAGGAAAACACTGTCAATATCTTCAGTCAGAGACAACATAGGTGGCAATTTAATTTATTTCCCCACATCAAACACGTATAACACTCCATAGTTGCATCAGCTTATGGATTCACTTGAAAGATAAACAAATGAAAGGTTTGGGATTTATACTACATATAAGGCAAGATATGTAGAAAAATAGTAGAAAAAATAGTTACTTGTTGAAAAGAGGAAACTGTAACAACTTTTGAAATTTGGATGGAACTGTTTAAAAATATAAGAATGAAAAATATATAAGCATGATATAAACTGAATTCTGAAGTGTAGAAAAAATTTTAGACAGAAAGATACTGACAATATACAGAAAGTGAAATCTCTCATTGAATTAATAATTGCCAACAGAATTTTGTTCAAAATACCTCTAACTTAAATTTGAAATTAGTAAAGCTTCTCCTAAAGACATTCCTATTTCTGCATCACAGAATGGAAGAAATTGTTCCTAAAGAGTTCATCTCTTCCAGAAGATCTGTCCCAAAATGATGCTGAGGTCAATTTCTCATGACCCTTCGGGTAAACACTAAGTCAATAAGTCAAATTGCTTAAGGGCAACCTTAATTTTTGCACCTGACTTTTCAGACAATGTTCTTTTATTTTCTGCTTTCTTTTTTCTGTTTATTTGTTTTTCTTGAAGTACTAGTCATTAATCATCTGTGGTTAGACTTCATCATTTACTTCTGATGGTATTCTTTTTAACCATCTGTGAATATGCTGACACAGCCAGCACTCAAGCAGCATTTGTATGCTGAACTAACCCTGTGAATTCTACTTAGGGAAAATTCACATTTCACTCAAAGTAGTTTACAATATGAGAAGAACAAAACTGGTTGTATGCTTTCATGTTTACACATACATTTATGAAATATTGTAAACTGAAAAATGAATATATTTGTATATGAAGCACATATTTTTATACCCATAACATATATACATACGCATGATGTGACATTATATATATTTAGATTTTCCTGCCTCACAAGTGAGTAATCAGTATTGTAACATAGAATCATAGAATCTCAGAAAAGTTAGGGCTGGAAAGGCCCTTAAGATCATCTAGTTCCAACCCTCCTGCCATGGCCAGGGACACCTCCCACTAAACCATGCCACCCAAGGCTATGTCCAACCTGGCCTTGAACACCGTCAGCGATGAAGCATTCACAGCTTCCCTGGGCAACCTATTCCAGTGCCTCACCACCCTTACAGTAAAGAATTTCTTCCTTATATCCAAACTTCCCCTCTTTAAGTTTGAACCTGTTACTCCTTGTCCTATCACTACAGTCCCTAATGAAGAGTCCCTCCCCAGCATCTCTATAGGCCCCCTTCAGATATTGGAAGACGGCTATGAGGTCTCCACGCAGCCTTCTCTTCTTCAGCCTCAATAGCCCCAACTACTGATATAGATAGCAGTAGCCCAGAGAACATAAAGAAGAGCTACGGAGCTCTGGGAGAGGTGGTTAGGGGCTCTGGAGCTCAGATCATCTTTTTGTCAATTCTCCAGGATACAGGGGAGGATATGAAAAAAAGGTTAGGAGGATTAGTCATGTTAATAAATGGTTAGAAGGGTGGTGCTGTAATCAGGGGTTTGGGTACCTTGAACCTGGGACTCAGTTTAGTAGGCCAGGTCTACTGGGGGCTGGTGGAGCTGGTCTGACAAAGAAAGGGAAGAGTGGATTTGGGAGGAGGCTTGCCAGACTGGTCAAGGATGCTTCAAACTAGGTTTATTGGGGGAGGGGGGGCATCATTCCATCCCAACACACCCAGTCCCTGGCCAGCACCTATAGTAAATGTTCTGAGCAATGTTCAAGTGCCATGTTTGACCTCGTCTTCACCAACAGGAAAGGGCTGGTTGGAAATGTGACTCCCCACGGCAGCCTTGACTGCAGCGATCATGAGATGGTCAAATTCGAGATCCTCAGGACAGTGAGAAGAGCATGCAGCAAGCTCACTGCCCTGGACTTCAAGAGAGCAGACTTCGGCCTCTTCAGGAACCTGCTCAGTAAGATTCCATGGGATATAGCCCTAGAGGGCAAGGGGGCCCAAGACTCTTGGTTGATATTCAAGGATCACCTGCTGCAAGCTCAGGAGCGATACAACCCTACTAGAAAGAAGTGCTGCAGGAGGGCCAGGAGACCTCCTTGGAAGGATAAGGAGCTGCTGAGGAAAATTCGAAGGAAAAAAGAGGCATATAAAAGGTGGAAGCAAGGACAGATCGTCTGGGAAGAATACAGGGATGTCGTCCGGGAAACCAGAGCACCTCCCATAGGAAGATAGGATCACTAGAAGTGGGTAATAGTCAGTGGGACCTACTAGAGCTGGCAGCTTCTCTGCAACATCCTTGATTCCAGCCCCTGGTAGGCAACACACCTCCCTTGAGACTGTGTCAGGCCAACAGATGGGTGCCTCTGTTCCTTTCAGTGTAGAGTCCCCTACTACTACAGCCCGCCGCTTTTTCCTGGCAGCACCAGTAGTTATCTTCTCTACCAGTGCATCAGCTGGTTGTTCCTGGTGGGAGTTTGGTTCTTCATCAGCCCCCTGCAGGACAGCAAAGCGGTTCTGGGTGGGGACAACAGACTTAGGAGGAAGCCCCTTGCTTTTAATTGTCCTCTTCCTGCTTTTTTTTGTTGCTTTTTTCTGTTACTGTTTCCCAGCTTCCAGGGTTAGCAGCCTCCCTTCCTGCATGAGCAACAGTTGATGCTTGAGGCCCCTGCACAGTCTGGCCCTGGACCAAGCAGTGCTGCTTCCTCTCAGCTTCCCTGACACCTTTCAGCCTAATAACAGCGTCCCGCAGCTCAGCCACCTGCTGCAGGAGGACCTCCACCAGGGAGCACCGAGTGCAGCCCTGCCCATTGTCCACCCTCCTCTCAGGAGAGCAGTGCAGATGCTCTCTACACCCCGACCTCTGCACTGCAGCCTCCCCTCTCATCGGCTCTATCTGGGTACCTGCGCTCGCCACTGCCGGGGCAGCTGGAGCAGAGCTTCCAGACCGAGCCCTGGTCATACGGCAAACGCTCACCATCCTGCTCGCCTGCCCAAGCAAACTGCCTCGAACCCGCTATGGTCACCCTCCCTGTTCGCCACGCCCCTGTTCGCTTGCGCTCCCTGAGGCAGACTTTTAACCAGTCAGAGCTGGTGCCGCTTCTCCTGGCACCTCCCCTTCTGAGTCAGCTCCTCGTGTCTGCTGAGCTGCCAGCTCCTGGGCAAGCCGTGTCGAGGACTTGGGGCTCCCTCGGTGCCTGTTGCTGCTCCGAGTTGAAGCTCCTGGACGCAGAGCCTCCCCCCAATCAAGCGCTGCAGGCATCCTTTCTTGAGACAGTCACCTCATATTTCCACCTGTGGAAAACATGGGGTTTCTTTTTATTTTTGCCATCAGTTTTTTTCTAAGTCTAGGAACCCACCTCAAACTTTGCAACATTTTTATCACAGAATTATATTTTCTGTAGTTATATAAGTATATAGCTTGTTACATAATGTATATCTGTAAGAGTATATAGCTTGTTTCATGCCTGGACCCAACATTTTTTTCTTTAAGAAAAATGATTTCTTCTTGACTAGGTTGAAAGACATTCTAAAACATAAGTATATTAAATGTTTACTTTAAAATACTTTTTATATTACGATCAAAAGGTTGAAAAAAATATACAAATAAAGGCACATAATTATTTCATTTTAAAGAAAACTACAAATTTTTATTCCAAGCTAAAAAAAAAATTTTGACACAACTTTTGCCTGTATATCTAAAGCAAATTCGTTAGGATGTTTTCAGTTCTGATGTACAAAAATGCAAAATGCATAATTAATTCTTTTCATGCTACTTGTTATCTAAAAGCAAATTTCTTAGGAAAATGAATATTTCGTTATGGTGTCTTTTTTTTTTTTTTTTTTCTTACAAAGTAGGAGCTATTAATTTTTTTGCTCTTTCTGCATGGAGAATAATGGAGCTTTGGAATTTCTTACAAAGTGGAATAAACAAGCAAACTGGAAAAAAAACACCAACAAAACAAACAACAGGAAAACAGTGAAAATCAGTATCTCCTAAATTATAGTCTAACCTGGTAGTGAAAGCATGTAGAAATCACAGGGAAAATAAACTAAACTGAAGTGGTCTCCAGAGGTTACCCCGTCCAAATCCTTGTTTAAGGAGCACCCAATTCCAAAATTACCTCAATACGTCACAGTGTTTAATAGCTACTGTTTATAACCATGTACCCACTCACTTTTAAGAATAGATTGCCAGCAAGAAATGTGCAATAAGAATAGGTCAAAACTGACTATTAAATACAAGTTCATACAAACCTAATATAGTTCCGCAGCCTAAAATTTCAGTTTTGATATCCACTTACAAGAATCTTGAGTCAAATGATTGTTGGAAGGTCTCAGAAAGCATCTATTGTTAGCCTAGTGACTGTCTCTTTCTATTCTGAATTCATCTTCAATGTCCACAGCATAATAATGAACTCTTTACTAGAGTAGTAAACAGAGTTGTTTTTTTTCCGATGACCATTAAAATCAATACCAAAAAAAATCATGACAGTGAGAGACACTGGAGAGAACAGTTTTATTAACTTTTTTGGATGACAAAAATATAATATGTGCCTACTAAGCACATAAACTGGCACTGTTCTTCCCCAGAGGATTCACATTCTAGATTCAGATGAGCATAATCCATCAGATTACTATCTAGAAAGAAAACTCCTTATATTCAAGATAAGAAGAGATAATTCTGTGGGTTTCCTTGCACTCTTCTTACTGCAACTCCAGAAGAGTCTTCTCTGTCCTTCTCTTTGCAGTCTATCTCCCAGGTATGCTGTCGTTATCCAAACTATCGCTGGTTTTTTTATGGTGCATTCAAATTGCATGTAGTGCCTTCTATAGATATTTTTCAGAAATTTTGGCAATATTGATGTGACAGATCAACAGTCTGTGGGAGTTGGGCTTGTTCAGCCTGGAGAAGAGAAGGCTCCAAGGAGATTTTATAGCTGCCTCCTGGTGCCTAAAGGGGGCCTACAAGAAATCTGGAGAGGGACTCCTTACAAGGGCATATAGGAGTAGGACAAGAGGCGAATGGCTTTAAGCTGAAGGAGATTTAGGTGAGATATTAGGAAAAAATTCTTCACTATGATGGTGGTGAGGCACTGGCACAGGCTGCCGAGAGAAGCTGTGGCTGCCCCATCCCTGGCAGTGTTCAGGGCCAGGCTGAATGGGGCTTTGAACAACCTGGTCTAGTGAAAAGGGTGCCTGCCTGTGGTAAGGGGGTTGGAACTAAATGACCTTTCAGGTCCCTTCCAACCCAAACTATTTTATGATTCTCTGTAAATATTTCTATGGAAATATTTTAAAAGGCAAATTTACATATTTTTTATTTATATTTAAAGATGTATCTGTAAAAATGTCATGAACACAACTGTACTACTCAACTGTTTGGTTACCTTAGCAGGACAACTTGCCAGTAGTTCCTTTGTGTCTTTTTCATTGCTGGCAGTGAGTCATTAATTGCATTGGTTTAGACCATAGCATATAACTTGACTTTAAGTAATGCCAACTGAAAAAATGGACAGGTTGTCTCCTACACTACACACATCTTGTTTGGGAGTGTAAGGAGTTTAGTTATAAGCCAGGCCTCTTTTCTTGTCCTCAGTTTCAGAGAATTATTTCTGGTTTATTTTATTTTTTATTATTGGTACTGGAAGAAAGTTCCATTGTCAAGAGCTCAAGAAAATGATGGGCCTGGATAGTATGAAGGTCCATAAGTATATAAGTACACTATTACTTAAAAGCAACTGTTTCTTTTTGATCACCTTTCTTTAAACTTATAATAGTTAAATCCCAGATGCACCAGAACTCAGTTCTACGTCACAAAACCCATCAAAAATGTCAGAAACAGAGATGGAGAGCTCATGAAGGTTTTTGAGTTTTCTAGTATTCGTATTTTAAAAATGTTTGACTCGATGATCTTAAGGGTCTTTTCCAATGTAAATGACATGGTTTAGTGGGAGATGTCCCTGCCCCTGGCAGGGGGGTTGGAACTAGATGATCTTAAGGTCCTTTCCAACCCTAACTATTCTATGATTCTATGATTCTATGATTTACAGATGAATTAAATTTGTAGCTGAAATAACAACAGCTCAGTGCTATAGGAAGTAGAATAGTTGTGGTTTTGGTTTTGGTTTTGGTTTTGTTTGGGGTTTTTTGTTGGATTAATGAATTATATCAACTGTCATGGAGGAATTTAGGAGTTATAAAGCCTCAAGGACAAAACTACATAATGTAGTAGCATAAATTTTCGTTCTTATTTCTAGATAGGATAGATAAAGCAGGGTAAATAGAACTCACTCCCGCAGTTTGTACAGAATGCACATTCACATTGAAGAAGGCCCCTGCTGCCCCATTCCAGCTCTGTAACCAGTACTGGGGATGCAGGAAACAGGATGCCCACTCTAACCAGTCAGTATTTCTGAGTTCCAGATGTCTAACTGGTTTCCGTATATAATGAACCCACCTCAGGCTCTGCTGCTGCATGGTGGTGGACTTCAGTAGACCTGCTCCCCTACTGAGGGTCTCTTCCTTCTTTATTGGTTTTGCACTTAGGCGGTCATGTTTGGTAGAAGATGTCAATGCCCCTGATGATCACAACATCCCAGGCCAATCTTTCTGACTTTCTCCACATCTGAAGTCAAATAGCTGTTATTTCCTGATTGCTAATGGCTCTGGCTCTACTCTCCGCCACCAGCGCTCCCAAATATGTTACTAAGATCTGATGCAGTAACAGTTCCTTCTCTGTTTCCTTCCTGTGCATATCCAGACACAACTCAGGTCATCTAAGTATGCCTGGAGATGCACCATACTCATTAAAATAAATTTATTTAATAAATATGCACCTGCACCACTACATGCAAGCCTTCAGCCATATCAGATGCTAATTCAGGACACTAATTAAATAGCAGAATTTCTATGTTTAAAAAAAAAATAATAAAAAATCTGTGCCAGAGCATCTGTTCAGTTGTCTTGAAATGCATGATTTGTATTTTCTAATACAGATTGTAGTGCAATAATATGAGAAATTGATTGTACTCAGAAAGCACAATTGTACATCAAGGAAACATGCCAGGTTAGACTACCTCTTTGGCCAATTTGGAATAGCTAGTAAAAGACTTGATAATATTCCACAATGTAAGAATTTGAGTTATATCTGTTTCAAAGTCAGGAAAATATATGAGACAGGAGGTGGTTCTTAAATGAGAGAAAATAATGTAAAAGCTAAGTGGTATCTTAATGGCTGCTTTTCAACTAACAATCTTCTGGGTTTGAAATTCTGATGAAGGAATTGAGGCATATCTCAGAATGAAATGGCAATACACTTTCTGTTTCATGCTCTGTTCAGAGCATGTAGTAGAGGAACATGGAAGGACAGCAAAAGTTTTTATTACACTAGTTTCCCCTTTGGAGGAACAAGAAACATTAGTATCGATGAAAGCCATGGTAACTTCATTTCTTGTTTCTTCAACATTACTTCCAGTAAACTCCAAGTTAAAGTCTGAACTTCTACTGCCTTTTCAAACTACTCTTCCTGCATACCCTTCCATCATAGCATTAAAAATTTACAAAAGTTATTTCAATTTAGTTCTCAGGAAGTGTATTTTTTCTTTAGTGAAAATTCTTTTTTTCTGCTCTCTGGAATGTCCTCCTAATGTTAAGTTCAACCTTGGGGTTAGCTACTCAGAGATAGTTACGAAGTTTCATATAAAAACTGTTCTTAGAAATAGATTTTACCTTGTGTTAGCAAAACTCCATGATCTAGGTGTATTTTATTTGTGTTTAATTATGTAAGGCAGTACAAAATCTCCACAAGACAATTTAGCTATCCAAGATGAAGGAATTCCTCTGCCTATTCATTATTACTTAAATTATGTTGTTTCTAATTGAATGAGTCTTTGCAATTGCTAAGAACTCATAGATTATAAGCTTTCTTGGCTTCCAATGAAGTCAGTATCTTGATCCTGAAATCCTGTCTGCACCAGCAAATCTTGTGTAAGTTAATGAAATTCTGGGTTGGGTTCAGTGGCTTCTGTATCAGTGCACAGGGAAGTAAACGCACTCATATAATTCCTACTGTCCTATAATCATAATTTAAAAAAAAAGTTCCCTTGATATGTTGAATATTCTTTAATATTCTCTTGAATATATTCTGGACAAAAAAATACCAAAATATAAATTACCAGCTTCATTTTATATGGAGAGTGCCAAAGTGGAATTTCAGCCAGATATCACAATAGAGAGATAGAAATGAAAATATAGAAAACAAAATAAGAAATTAAAATTAGTGAGGTAGCATTTTTCACTTGTTCCAATGTATTTTTAATTCTTATTTCCAAAAGGGAGTATAATACAGAAAGCCCTCCAGGTTTCTGCAACAGCTGGACATGCAAGCTTGCTCTTGGCTTCAGAAATCACAGCCTAAGATGTGCGCTTTCTCACTCTCTGTCCCTCCTGCTCGTTTAAACAAAATTTCCCTGGAGGTTTTTCTGTGTAAGAGAAACCTGTCGCCTTAGTGCAGTATCAGCCCATCTTTTTCAGTCATTTCCAGTCATAATGAGCTATTTTACTTTGTATCCTGTTGTTGAAGCTTTTTCATGAGAATCTTTGTCCTTTTATATGATTAAGTATTTTAGGATTTTCATTCTTCATTGGCTTAAAGGTCATCATCATTTTTAGTTATTTTGCCCATAGATCTTTTTTTTTGTTTGTTTGTTTGTTTTTTCATGCAACTTCCAAGCCCTTCACTGACCTTTGAAAAACTTATGAATGTTACGGTCTTTTTTATCTGAATTCGCAGGCTTTAAAGCATTACGTCTTCCATCATACACTCGTAACTTAGCCTTTAGGAACTGTGAATCATATTGATGTTTAAAATGAGTTTAATGCAAAAAAGCAATTATTAAAGACATGTGAACTAACTGAAACCTAGTTTGGGGCATTAACCTTCCCATTCGTTCAGCCACTTTGACTGGATAAGTACTGCCTTAATTTTTTTTTCCGTCAGTAGGAAAGTATCCCATCAATATGCAATAACATGAAGAAAGAAACTGATGTATTGTGCTAGTGGGCAGAAGCAATAGAGACTGCTCTTTCTGAATTCAAATTACTGAGCAGTTTCTATGTTATGCTGCCCGTTAACTTAAATGAAAACATTTTGCAATGGCAAGTACATAACAATACCGGCTTTGGCATTCTCACTGTGTGACTTCTATTTTGTTTTTTTGGGGGGTTTTTTTTAGTTTTTTGGGATTTTTTTAATATTGCTGTATCTGGGGATTTTGAATTACAGATGTTACAAGTGTTAAGATAGTGTAATTTTAAAATTCCATTATGTTGGCAGGTCAACATTTATCTGCTCTGACATAGGAGAGCAGGTGATTTATAACTGTCTTTTTTTAGGTATCAGAAGGAATGTCAAAGCCAATTGCTAATAGCTTATGGATGCCTCAGACAATTTAAACCAAACAAACAAGCTGACAAGCGCAAATGTCCTTTTTCATCTTTTGCCTTCTAAATAGGTTCACAAGACTTTGATACAACACAGAGCAGAGTCTATCATTGTTTACTTGTTAAAAATGTGAAGTAAGTATATTGGCTTGAATGGGGGAGCTTACTTTACTGAGATTTTTAATCATGGAATGTATAGTGATTTGGGGTTCTCTTTCATCTCCTCTCTCTAATTTTGAATGCAAAGCTCTTTTGGGAAATCTAGCTAATCTACAGAAGATTATTTCAAGTAACAACAAAAATACCGTATGTCACTTTCTGCTGCGCTGACAAAAGCAAATACTGGTCATAAAGGGAAGGACCTTAAACAAAGGAAAAGCCAGCTACATGATCAAAGGGTTAGTGATGCTAAATTAATTTTATTTGCTTCTATTACAGTGCAGTACAGCAGAATTCCACTTTTCATGTCCAGCATATGGGCATAGAGCCCCTGCCACCACGATCCCAGGCAAAAGATTTTTGCTGTAGCAATTACATCTATTTCTGTTGCTAGGTGGATGTCATGGGTTCAGCAGCAGCAGCAGTCATTTTTCCCCTTGGTAGCTGGTGCAGCGCTGTGTTTTGACTTTCGGCCTGGGAACAGCGCTGGTAACACCAGTGTTTTGGTTACTGCTTAGTGATGTTTTGGTCTGACCAAGGACTTTCTGAGTCTCATGCTCTACAGGGAGGAAGGGAAGCTGGGAGGAAGCAGAGACAGGACACCTGACCCAAACTGGCCAAAGAGGTTATTCCATACCACAGTGCATCATGCCCAGGATGTAAAGACGGAGAAGAGAGACCTGGGCGTGGGGGGGGTGGGGGGGGGGGGGGGGTGCACCGCATAGTCGGGCTTGGTATTAGTTGGTGAGAATTGCATTCTTTCCTTGTATTTGCCTTGTCATTATTATTATTGGTGGTAGCAGTAGTGGTCTTGTGTTATACTTTAGTTACTAAACTGTTCTTATCTCAACCTGTGGGAGTTGCATTCTTTTGATTCTCCTCCCCATCCACCCAGGAGCGGGAGGTAAGAAAGAGAGGGGAGTGAGCGAGAGAGCGAAATTGCGCGGCTGACTGGACTTAAACCATGACAGTGGAGTACAAGAAAGAGCAGTAAGAAAAGAAAAAAAAAAATCCGTTTTGTGTGCAATATTTTCTTTGGTCCAGAATGATTTCTGAAATTTCCATCTTGGCAAATATTACATGATCCCCATTAATATAATCCCCTTTCACTCTCGCCTCTTCAAGTAGAACTTTCGAGCAGCTTCTGCAAGCAGATTGTGAAATTGGCAAATAGAAGATGAATCAGGTCTCACTCATGCTTTTGTAATGGTGCTGACAATGTTTTTGACCTTCGTGTGTTGGCAGTTAGTTTGTTTTCATCATCGCTCTGAGCTTTTGTTGTCAAAAATTGTCAAAGATAGGTCAGTTCATGGTCAAATTTAGGGAAGTAGGCAAGTTTATTTCTCCAGTGGGAGAAAAAGGATACTCATAATTTAATTTTTAAATAATATCATTACAAAAAAAATTGGTCCTTAAATATCCTTATGGCTTATAAAATCACTGCTACATAGTTAGCCACAACTCTAAACAGAAATCAAAATCTGTAAAAAGATATCCTATAAAAAAATCAATTAGCATTTGTTTTTCCTATTAATAATACAATAATCTTAACTTGCCAATGTAGAGATTCAGGACTGAGAAAAATTTGGGGTTAGGCATTAGAAGCATAAAGCACTTTTTTTATCCTCTCATTTTCCAGTTTGTTAACAGTTACTTTTCTTGTGAATGTCTCCAGATTTTCTATTTTTTCAGAACTTTATCTAGAATAGCTAAAATTTAGAAAGAACTTGTTTTCCAACGCTATCAGTACTAGCCATGTGAAATAAACAAAATTGATTAAAACCAAAAAATTTGAATTTCCATTTACACTTTAGACAACAAAGGAGAAATTATATTTTTTGACCTACTTTAGTGACTGTATTTGTGATTTTAATTTTGCCAAGAAATATGCATCAAGGTTTTTTTTTTTTTTTGGGGGGAGGGGTTGCCGGTTTGTTTGCTTGTTTTAATTGAGCTCAGGGAGGTAAATTTCAAATATAAAAATATTGTTTCTTCTTAATTAATTTGTGTGGAACCAATGAATGAGGAGGAGTGAAGTCTCTTGTTTTGTGTTTCATCATGGACAAGTGTAAGACTGAGGGCACAAAAAGGCTTCTAATTTTGACAGCTTAACTCTGAGTGTCAGAGCAATGAAGAGATTAGGTTTAAAAGACTCTATCTTGCCATTCATACTCTATGCTGTTTGACCCCAGTAAGTATCCATATGTGTATTTCTCTTGGCTGGGATCGTGTTGATGCTTCATGGCAGACAATATGGTGCTCTGTTTCAGACTTGTGACCAAAAGAGTGTTTTAACTTTTGCTGAGCTGTGCTTCCACAGTGTCTCAGTTTGCTTCCCCGGGGAGTGGGCAAATAGCTGGGGAGGGGGCACAGCTAGGATAGCTGACCCCATCTGACCAAAGAGGCATTTCATACCCTGTGCTGTCATGCTGAGCAATAAAACTAGGGGAGAGCTTTTCTGAAGAAGTCGTTGCTCACAGGTTTTCTGGACATTGGTTTGCGGGATTTTCAATTTTGCCCTTCCAACTGTGGAAATCCATGAGTGGCTGTGTGTGGGCTTTCCCACTGGAGTTGTTTCACCACTGTATGCAAATCAATTCTCCTCTGGGAAGGTCTTGAAGCTGAAATATATGCAGTAACATCAGCAAAGTCTCTTTACACTTTTACAGACAAGGCAATGCTAAGACTTTCTTTTTTTTTCAGATGTCAAAATAACCTTTATTTCATCTGGAAGAATACTTTACTCCCAGCTGCCTGCAGAAAAGACAGACTCAGAGGAAGTAAAATGTAAAACTCTGGGAAAGTAAACTAGATTGTGCTAGATCAGCCACATGGGAAATACAACCTTTACGGACATTGTACTGTTACTATGAGCGGGGCCATTCTTACCCTGAGAAAAGAAAGTTTTGATTTAATATATATTAGATGAGAGCTCAAGGTAAATGCTAACTTAAAGGGCAAGTTAGATGCCTAAAACAATAGATTTAGCACCCTTTCAATGACACTCAAGGGATTGGTATAAATTGAACAGGACCTTCAATAAAAGTTATGTTTGAGTGTCAAATATAAACCATATAATTAAAAAATTCTTTTAAAATGTCCTGACACACTTTTTTTTTGTACCTAAATCCCTTCCCAAGTGTTGCTCATTGCATTTAAAGTCCAGAATTTCTGTATCACCAGAAGGATCAAGGTACTGCTTTTTATTCTACATTTTTTTCCATGTAAGAATGAGAAAAAAAGTGTGAGCTCAATATTATGCTCGTTGCATTCAAGGTATAATATATTTCACCTTGGAGGAAAAAGGGAAACCAGAGTCATTCTTGAGGTTATACCCCACATGTGTTTCCTACAGTGAGGCAATGCCCTGCCTCTTCTGTCAGAGCTTCCATAAATGTAAGTCAATGCACAGCTTGAAAACATATATATGGTCACAACTAACATTTCCACAGTCTCAGAAAGCTTCTGCTGCACTGCTAATTGCATAGGCATTTTATTGTGTGCTAATGAGCAATAAAATACTTTGCATACTTTTGGCAGGTTCTATTTTAAAGAAAAATTGTGAAGGCAAATACTTAGCTATTATTTACAATATTAAATAGAAAGATTTGTAGTCATATACAGGAAACTACATATATACTACAGAAACAGGGAAAAAATGTTTTCATTGCAATTTACATAAGTATGTAGTCACTGCCTCAAGACAATCTTAAAAAGAGCACATATTCATATTTTAACTTAAAATAACATTAAAAATTAATGCATTCTCATTACATTGGTTCATTAATATTTTCAATTTATTCACACTGTATTGTCTGTCTTATTTTTAGATTATATTTTATTATTTAATAATTTCATACCAAGCCTGAAGTTTCCTAATCTAAAACTCAATGCAGCTGATGAATAGATGGGTTTTAAAATATGTTAAATCCAACATGCCTCTCTCATGTACTCCAGATAAAGGGATACATTAAAATCTATAAATTCTTAATATATTGAAATTGGATGCGTAACTGGGATAATTCTAGATATACTAAAAAGAATGTATAATAATTTTTACCTTTTGTCAGACATAAGTCAGAGTAATATAGTTATATTTTGTTTAAATCAGCTGGTGAATGATATGACTCATTCCCTGGCGTTGTGACATTTTATGCCAGTTAGGTAAAACAATCTAAAAGCAATGAGCCTCTATAAGCAACTCTGGCATTTAGCTGACCTGGAACACGTGAAGTAAGCATGTAGGAAAACTGTGAGATTTGGGATTGACCCTAAGTTTTCTTCAAAAGTGAAAATATCCCACATTCCACAGCGGAATGGTAAAAATTAGATCTTTCTTGAGGAAATGCAGTGGAGATTTCTTCCTTAGATTTTAATGTTAGAAGTTTTTTCTTGGGGTTTTAGCTCTTGCAAACTGAAAGCTAAATACAGAGGCAGTTATACTCGGTTCACTTGTAGAATGATAAAGTACAACTGACTTCAGTCAAGGTCCATTTCATTACTGTTGACAATATTCAATATTAAATGTTTAAAGGGAAAATATAAAGAATCATATTTGCAAAGTATTCAGCCAAAATTACATCAAACAATATCTCTATGTTCCTTCTTAATTGCAAGGCAATTCAGACTTCTGATGCACATTAGAATGGACAGCTACTTTCATTCAAGGTCAATATTAATAATTCTATTTCACATAGTTGATTAAATGTTTCCTCAGTTGTGTTTAAACCTTTCACCTGATGCCAAATTTCTACCCAAGATTCTCTAAAAAGGAAGATGAATATGTATAGATGTTCTTTGACTTGTTACTTGAATTTAAGATGCATTTTGGATGCATTCATGAGATTTTGGCGCTTTGCAAAGTCAGAATTGTACAGATTTAAACACATAGTTATATTTTATATTATAAAACCTAAGTAATCTCAGGTAGCTCAGACTAAGATATGCTCTCCAAATACAGTTTCAAGTAAATATACTTTTTTAATGTCTGCTGTATATAGAAGGTTATACAAGGAAATTCTGATATATGTTGTGTGATCTGACTTTAAGAAGAATATTTAATGCACATTTAGTGATCCCTTATTATCTAGCCCAGTCTCAGAAACAGTGGAATGTTTCAGCCATCGTATAACTAACATTACAAATAGCCACAGACAAATTGGTTTGAACCTCAAAGCTGAATTTTCGGGGCTTCAGGTGGTCACCTGAGGGTACTTCAAATCTACTTTGCTGTCTGGGACTGACAGAATCTGAGGCCTGTTACTTTTGTTGAGGATTATATGTTATATATCATTCACATGATGTACTAAGACATGTTCTTGTAACCATGTATATTAATGTCCTTTATGTGGTTATATATATATTAAATGTACTTTAAAGGGGCACTGATATTAAAGTATATACTTTATTTGATACCTCTTAAAATACATTGTTATTAATATTTTTTTTTCCAGGATTGATTAAATTTTCACTATGCAGTAGTTCTCCACCGCCAGTAAAAGCATACCTCCTTTTGCTAGCTATATGCTAATTTTTATTTGTTGTTATGTCATACCAGCAATTCTT
Source organism: Ara ararauna (assembly GCA_028858755.1). Taxonomy (NCBI): domain Eukaryota; kingdom Metazoa; phylum Chordata; class Aves; order Psittaciformes; family Psittacidae; genus Ara; species Ara ararauna. The sequence continues at coordinate 57,301,746 of CM054377.1, read as the reverse complement.
CCTTTAGTTTCCCTTTTTACCTGCAGCACTGATTTTCATAGGTACGGTCTCCTGGATTTTCTGGTTTCGTTTGATTTATTTTCACTGATTAATTTCCAGCTGTTTCCATATTTCATGTGACTGGTATTTTTGATAGCTGCCCTCAGAGCTTACATTTTTTCAATTCTTTTTCTTAATGGTGCCTTTCTTCTCAGTACTGGTATGCTTTTTTCCCCTCCATTTGCAACGGTTTTAAACTATTTCATCTCAGATTTTCAGAACATTTAACATAAAAGTTTCTTCTTAAAATATCCTTAGAACTTAGTTAAACCACAGGGGAAAAGTACAAGAATTTTGTTTCCTTTCTTCCAAATCTCAAAAAAAATTTTATTTTTTTTTAAACATCCAGCTCAGTCGATATGTGGCCAATTTATCTAATAGAGGGAAAAAAGAGACATGGTAGTGGTTTCAGTGTCTGCAAAAACTCAAACATCAAAACCCCACCTTTAGTTATTTACATAGAGAAAAAAAAAAAAAAAAAAGAAAAATAGGACTGCTGTCAGAGGACCTCTACAGACAGGGTAGTCCTTCCAGTGTTTGGATCCTTTTTCTTCTGCTTGCATGCTTCAGTGCTGCAACACAAATAAGGTTGCAATAGCCTGACTAACCACCCCCCCCCCCCCCCCAAAAAAACTGATCCAAACATTTAGGCTCACTTTTCACAAAAAGAGAACAGTTCTGCATCCATCACTTCCACAGACTGCACCAGCTCTGGTGCTCAGCTGATCCCTTTTTTATTTTTTTTCAGTTCCATGAACTACCAGAAAAAATAGTTTAATAGTGATAGTTTTATTTTGGAATTGTTTAGTTGGGTCTTTTTTTACTGCAGGGTCAGATAAACACAGCTATCTGCTTGGTAAAGCCAGTGGAAGAAGAGAGGGAAAGGTAGACTTGGGTCATTATACCAGCTTAGCCATCTCAGAGATGCTTGTATTGCCACTGTTCCCCTGTTCCACAGAAGTAACAACTGTGGTCACTGCCTTCTGCCCTGCTGTCACCTCAGCTGATTCCTTGCTGGGTGAAGGCTAGCACAGGGGTTGTAGTGACTTCTTGAATAATGATAATTATGCTACTTACAGCATTTGAAGCATAGATTCATAGAATAATTAAGGTTGGAAAGGACCTGAAGATCGTCTAGTTCCAAACAACCTTCCATGGGCAGGGACACCTCCCACTAAACCCTGCCACCCATGTCTTTTTTATGTTAAGAACACCAGAACTACACACAATACTCCGAGGCAGGCCTCACAAGAGCAGAGTAGAGGGGCAGGATCATCTCCCTTGACATGCTGGTCATGCTTGTTTTGATGCAGCCCAGGATACAGTTGGCCTTCTGGGCTGCTAGCGCACACTGCTGGCTCATATTCATTTTTTCATCAACTGTCATGGTTTAAGCCTCTCAGCCACGCAGTTTTGCTCACTCACTCCGCCCTCTTTCTTCCCCCCTGTCCCGGAGGGATGGGAAGGAGAATCGAAAGAATGCAGCTCCCACAGGTTGAGATAAGATATATACTAAGGTATGACACAAATCACTACTGCTACCACCAATAATAATAATGACAAGAGAAATACAAGGGAAAAGAATACAATCACTCACTACCTATACCCAGCCTGACCAAGCAGTGAACCCCCACCCTTCCGGGTCTCTGCTCTCTGTTTTTCATCCTGGGCATGACGTGCTGTGGCATGGAATAGCTCTTTGGTCAGTTTGGTTCAGGTGTCCTGTCTTTGCTTCCTCCCTGCTTCCCCTCCTCCCTGGCAGAGCATGAGGCTCAGAAAGTCCTTTCATTGTACTTTATTGAAATAACTTGTAATATGGGCGGGATCCAGAAGCAGGAGTGGCTGTGTGCAGTGTTCACACTCGTGAATAACCTGGGCAATAATGTCCACTGTTAAGTCCATCCCTTGATCATGAGTCCATCTGTATGCTACATCTCTGCCCTGATGGACTGAGGTGTCATGGGCACACCAGGCTCAAAATAATTCACCCTTCCCTCCAGCAGTTTCTTCAGTTTGTTGCTGGGGACTCCATGCAGCTGCCTTCCATCTCTGATGCTTCCAAAGCACGGGAGGGGCCCAGTGGACTAGATATTCACCCATGCTGTCTCACACACCCTGCCACTCATGGCTGTCCAGCCTCGGGGAAAATCCCTTGGTCATCCTAGATTGTAGTCTAGTCCCAGACAAGTCCCACACCCCACTCTGCTTAACTCTCGGGACCAGACGAAATGGTCATGGGTAAAACACACTCTGTATGCATGCCACCATGCTGATCCCCATCACAATCAGCAGGCAGGTCTCAAGGGTACCCAAAGGCCATCCAAACCCTTCAGAACTCTCAAATGAGGCTGCTGTACTTGTCACTGGGGCTGGTGTAGCTGCTGTGCTTGCAAGCTCTCTCACCACCAGCTGCTCTTTTTCTGAGTCCAGATCTTCCTCCTCTGCCTTGCTGGGAAGTGCTGCATTGTCTCCTGCATCTTCCTGGGGCTCAGGCTTGCGGGCTCTGCAGGTAGCTGCCGGGGAATGCTCTCGGCCACTGCGGGGCTGGGCTCAGCTGCAGGGTCCGGCTCCTCCGTCGTCTCCTCCCACTGCTCGGCAGCTGCCGGACTGGGCTCAGCGGTGGTGCTCAGCTCCTGGTCCCCGGGGCCGCGCTCCCGGGCCAAGCGAGGACGAGGGCCAGGACAGTGAAGAGCAACCGGGCAGCCAGGTACAAGTCCACTTCCACATCCGCCTCCTCCTGCTTCTGGATCCCGCCCATATTACAAGCTATTTCAATAAAGTGCAATGAAACAAGAACCTTAACCCAAAACCCATATCCGAAAAATGCTAAGATAACAAATACCGGCTGTAAGTAAGGTAGAACAGGCTGAAACCAGGAACTCAAGAGAATCAAAAGCAACAACTTTGAGAGCCAATAAATCAGCATTGTGACAAGTGGCTATTAATCCTGTCGTTATCTCAAGCCTTCGTGCCCCACATTGGGCGCCAAAAAGAACTGTCATGGTTTAAGCCTCTCAGCCACGCAGTTTTCTCACTCACTCATTCCCCCTCTTTCTTCCCCCCGCTCCTGGAGGGTTGGGAAGGAGAATTGAAAGAATACAACTCCCACAGGTTGAGATAAGAGCAGTTTAATAACTAAGGTATAACACAAACCCCTACTGCTACCACTAATAATAATAATAAGAGAAATACAAAGGAAAAGAATGCAATCACTCACCACCAATACCAAGCCCGACCAAGCAGTGCACCCCCACCCTTCTGGGTCTCTGCTCTCTGTTTTACATCCTGGGCATGACGTGCTGTGGCATGGAATAGCTCTTTGGTCAGTTTGGGTCAGGTGTCCTGTCTCTGCTTCCTCCCGGCTTCCCCTCCTCCCTGGCAGAGCATGAGACTCAGAAAGTCCTTGGCCAGACCAAAACACTACCAAGCAATAACTGAAACCACTGCTGTTATCAGCGCAGTTCCCAGGCTGAAAGTCAAAAACACAGCGCTGCACCAGCTACCAAGAAGGAGAAAAATGACTGCTACTGCTGAACTCATGACGTCGACCAATGAATTGTGTCAGGTAACCATGAAGGAGGACTATAAGAAGGTACTAAAACTATATTGGCAAATGTACATGTAATTGGCCTATAGAAAGAAAAGATAAAACATGAATTTTATACAGGTCAAGTCTAACGTTTTGATCGTGTATCTGCATTATGATATTTTAAAGATGGTGAAAAGTCCCTCCCCAACAGTGCAGTGGGAAAATGTTGAAAGAATTTAAGCGATATTCTTCAGTTGCTCAGTCTTTGAATACAGGGTGAATCAAGCAATCAGTGGGAGTGTGGAATGAATGCACCTCTTTGCTCTAAACCTGAATGAACATGACACTTCAGGTGCTTGAAATAAAATCAGATGAGCAACGCTTTCCAAGCTGTGATTCTATAGGTTTTTCTTGAAAACAACGCTAGTTTAAGCATCATTTGCACCAGAGTTACAGCCTCACCTGTCCATCACCTTTGCTCCTGCATCTTAAAAGCTATTTAAGAAACTTTCAGCAAATACAATCAGAAAACTAATGCTGAAAATAATCCCTTAATTTCTGACTTTTGTCACTTTTCAACTAAATCTCATGTGCTGGCACAACAAAAAACTGTTGAACAGTCCAGTGGAAAGACTTTTAAAGTGTAATACCCTTAGCTCACAGAGAAATGTCAGGACTTCACTGGACTGGAATATTGGTTTCGTCCTTCCAGCATTACCCCAATTCCTGTCAAACAGCGCTAATGACATGGTTTGACCCCAGCTGGCAATAAATTACCATGCAGCTGCTTGTTCACTCATCCAACCCTGCTGGGATGGGGAGAATTGGAAAAAGGTGAAACCCATGGTCTGAGATAAAAACTGTTTAATATTTGACATAATAAGGCTGTCAACGAGAACAACAGTAATAATAATAAGGTGGTGGCAATAAAACCCAAGGGGAAAACACCAAGTGATGCACAATACAACCGCTCACCACCTGTTGACTGATACCCAAATGATCCTTGAGTAACGATCAGTGGCTCCAGAACAACTCCTCCTAGTTTATATACTGGGCATCACATGCTGTGGTGTGAAATATCCTTTCGCATTGTTTTGGTTAGCTGTCTTGGCTGTGCTCTCCGTTAGCTTCTGCGCATGGGATCAGTTACAGAGCATGGGAAACTGAAACATCCTTGAATTAGGATAAGCACTACTTAACAACAACTAGAACATCAGTGTGTTATCAACATTATTCTCTAAATCCAGACCACAGCACTGTACCAGCTACTAAGAAAAAGCAAAAAACAAAAGACTCGATCCCTGACAAAACCAAGGCAGTGTTGGTTTTTTTTTCTCTGTAGAATTCACTTGCATATGGTGGAGGGGGGGATGGTAGTGTTTTCATCAGAACTGAAAGATTTCATTTACTTTTAGCTCTCTAAGTTTTATTCATGTGTTCAATAAGAGCAATTATTTTTCATTCATTGCAGTTGTGAAACCTTAATGTCTTTATCTTAAAATTCTCCAATTCTCAAACAAACTAGGTCTCTATTTGCATAGCAGTGCTGACAGTTAACTAAATGCAGCTAACTGACCATTCATTTTGTTTTACTATTCTATGTTTAACTAGTATCAGAATTGATGCCACCCAAAAATAAATTAATCTGAGACCTTAGCTTGTGCCACAACAGAAGTCAGATTAGTTTGACTTGTTAAAATATGTGGACTTGAATGTGTTAAGGTGTCTGAAGTTCCTACTTCACTCAGATTGTGTCTTTTGCTAGTTTATGTAACACAGGGACATTATAGCTTGCAAAGATTACGAGATAGAATGCTTGGTTTAGTTTAGAGTAGTCTTTAAAACTATCCCAACTTTTCATCATGTGCACACAGGGTAATATCCTTTTTTTTTTTTTTTTTTAATAAAAAAATTGAGATACTTTGTAGCTTAAATATTTGTTAAGTCAATGCCTTTTCATTTACATTTTGGCCACACTAAACCTAGTGCAAACATAGCTTCTAATACCTAGAATTAATAGCTGGCAAGGCTCAAAGCATGTGAAGTGAAATTCAAGGTACAGAAACCTAGCATCACAAAGTTTTTAATAAATTGATTATTTTTGTCAGTTTTGGAGCTTCGTATCTGTAATTAGAAGCTTATAAGTGAACATTTCCTAGATAACATCTGATAGGCAGAGAAATGTTGATTCAATCCCATTGAAGTAAAAGGAAACAGATGATCAGAATAAGAGTCGAAAAAGTTCATATTAGAAATTTCTTAGAAAGAAGGTTTTGAGTACAAGTCTGTCTATTCTTACACTTATGCCCCGGACAATGACACATCTCTTACAATTTTTCTGTCTTTCAACTACATTCACAGGATAGCTCAGGTCAGAAAGAAGCTCAGGACGTCTTCAGTCCAGCTTCCTGTTCAGGGCCACTTCTGAGGTTAGACCTCCAGTTGCTCAGGGCTTTAATCAGCTGGGTGATGAAAACTGCCAAGAATGGAAATTGATAGCGTCTCTGGGCAGACTGCTCCACCGCTGGGCCCTTCTTAGGGAAAAAGAAGCTTTACCTTATATCCAGCCTGAATATCACTCTTCTCAATTTATGCTTATTGTCTTTCCAGTCTGCCTAGATCCCTCTGAAAAGCAACCTTCCCTCTGAGTGTCTTGGCCAGCCTTCTACATCCCTTGATAATTATCTGGTTTATAGGTGTGTATCATCCAAGTCATGCTGAAGCTGGACTTGTTTTCTGTATGCATAATTTCAGGTATTTTGCACAATAAGAATAATAGCTTTCTCTAACCTAAACCTCTCTCTGTCAGCATCACCACCACCTTTCCCTCGAATAAGGCCTTCCCTCGCAACTGTGTTAATATCCAATTTATTATAGTTCATCCTTCAATTTCTTCAACAGGGTGACAGCTTGAAAGTTGGAGGAATTAAGCAGAAGCTCAGTACTAAAAGAGCTTTTTGACATTCTAAAATAATCAGCTTTCTTCCACCTATTTTGGGCCAACTTTTAAGGTTTGCAAAGCTCTAATTAGGAAGCGACTTTAAATTTCACCTCAATTACTGTTTGGCAAAACTTTCTCTCTTGTATATTTACACAAATAATAAAGTCTCAGTTCAACAAAAATCATTTGTTCTCCCCCCAAATAAGTGAGGGTCATGCTTGCAATTTTTCCTCCATGCTTTAAACTCAAAGGCTAAAATATGATGTTTAAATGGTGACAGAGAAGTCTCAATGAAGAAATTGGGGTCTTTAACCTCAATCTCTGCTGCTTGGAGTGGGAAAGGGGAAGATCATCCTTTGTTTGCTAGCTGAACTACAGTAACCTACACCTGACAATTTAACCTATCAGGTTTTGAGCATTTTCAGATCAGATCAATAGCATCAAAGTCTGTATAAATAACACATTGCAGTAAATTCTCTCATTTAAGTCTAAAACCGGAAAAACAACTATTTAGTTCCAAAATCAAGTACACAGACTTGAGAAATTATATATGACATATTTAAATTATTTAATCTCCTACTTCCTAGATGAGTCTCATCATGTTTCCATATTAGATTTGGTTTTAGCTTGTATGTAGGAGATCAGGCAGGGTAGTTAGTGGTATCAGAGCAGTAGATAAGTTTAGGACAAAGTGAGAGGATGAAATAATTACATGAAAGTCAGGAGTGAAGTAGAAGAAAAAAATCATTGATTTAAAAACCATTGAATATCCCATTGAAGGTGTAGCTTTTTTAGTGTTATTGTTCAGTAAAAATTAGTCTTTGTTGTCAGAAGTGTTGATAGTGGAAACACAGAAATAAATTCATAGCCCTAAAACAAATTTACTTACCAATATGCTAGATTATATATTTCTAGAAAGAAAATAATCCATGCTGAATTTTGCATAAAGAATGAATCAGAAAAAGCAGGAGAAAGACAGGCATTAATTAATAGCTAGCTTTGTTTCCAAATATGCTGAAATATATTGAAGTACACACTATTGTGTCTAGTGATGTTTATTTTTCTTTCCAGAAAAAAATGTTACCTTAAATGTAAGTATTTCAGAAATAACTTCAAAGATTTCTGAATCCCGGGTTTAGAAAGATTTCCTACAAGCCTTCATGGCACTTCTAAAATCAAGTTTGGCTGCTGAGTTAGAAAAATGGTAACCCCCACAAAAATCGAATGACTTGGAATTCTGCTGTGTATCAGTAATTAGTAAAGGCAGACCAGTAAAAAGCACAATTTACTCTCTTTTCTGCAGCTTTTTTCAGTAAATTGAAAATTAAAAACATTATGATAACATAGGATGCCATATTTGATTACTACTAAACAGTGATTCACAGATTTCTTTAACTCCAGTTGAGACTTTGTGTGTATATATATATATGTGTGTGTGTATATATATATATGAAAGAGCTATTTTTTTTAATATTCTAGCATCTCTTCAAAGTTACAATTGAGGTTTTCTGTAGCAAGACTCCTTGCAGGGAATCCAAGCTGCTATTTTTTTATTTCTAACAGTTCATTTATGCTGCCTGCACAGCTCAGAGGTCAACAGATGAGGACAAAACTGTTTATGAGATAAGAAAGGAGCTGGGACTTGTTGAAGGAGAGCACCTGAAGAAAGTTCTGCTACTGAAGCAACTGGAAATTCAACACCACACAAAAAATGTGGGTTTTTTTCTGTTGTAAACCTACTGCTTGTTTAAGAAAAGTTAACATTTTTTATTCTATTTCCAATTTAAAACTTTTCAAAGTATCACTATATTAGAATAATATTCCTCATTCTTCTGTTGAAAAAAAAAAAAAAGATGCTTCCACTGTTCTTCTTGTCTCCTTTAATTATATAAAAAGGTTACCTTGCACTTTCAGTGCCTTTATGCCTTCCTGAAAATAAAACTTTTGCAGTTGTCCTCTTAAAAATAATCTAAAACCAGTGCATGATATTTTTTAAATTATTTTCTAGCTTCACGCATAATTAGCAAGTAATCTTCATGAACACATATTTCATTTGCTTTAAAATTAATTAATTATGCAGCCACATATTCTGCAAGGTTATACGTGGGACTTGTAAAATCATAGTATCATGGGTTTTATTTAACAAATGAAGGCAAAGAAGGTTTTATTTATCATGGGTTTTATTTAACAAATGAAAACAGTTCAAATAAAGTTAGACAAATATTAATATGATCAGCATTTATTTCAATGTACTCTTTTTCAAGGAAGGGAGAAGCAGAAAGGACAGTGCAAAGAGGAGAGGAAAATGGAGTTAAAGAAGAACAAAATAAGCAAGGTAGGCTAACTTTTAAAGCAATGTAAAGTATGTACAGGTTTTGATACAGAAGGGAATTGGAGAAAAAGTGGAATAATATGAAAACTGAGAATGAAGACTTAAGCAACATACGGGAAAAATATAGAAGAAGGAGGAAAGGAACTGGGAGGGGACATTGTCAAAATAAGACTGGAATGGTGAAAGAGTTTTAAAGGACTATCAAAAATATATACATATATAAAAAAAGTCTTTTACTTCTAAACATTTTTCCTGCCTCTTTTTTTTTTAATCTGACTTTCTTTTTCCATTTAGCAGGAGTCATTTATGAGTGACGTTAGGCATTTTAGTCACTGAGGATATTAACATATTTTGGAAGGTGTGATAATATTCCCTTCCCTATACTAAAAGGCAAAAAGAAAACAATCTATCCTGTATTACAGGCAGGAGAGAGAGGAGATACAAGTGCATCTTGTTCCACATAAGAGTCATTCAGGATATAAAATTCAAATTCATAAGTCCGTATCTCAGGGCTGATATGTGGCAGTACTTTAGCTCTTCTATTAGAAAATAGAAATAAGAGTACAATTTGAAACTCAACATTCAAAGGCATTTAGGAAAAGTGGATTTGTTTGAATTATTTTCTACTGTTAGCCAACTCGGCCTTTGAAAATATCAAATTTCTTCAAATTTCAAAAGTTAAGAAAATAAATCTAATACAGAATTTCAACACAACAGGGAAAGCTGAGATGTAAAGAGTTGAGTATTAAAAGTACTATTGTGTCATTATTGACAGTCCATGGTTAGTTATCTAATTTTTTAAGTATTGCAGACCTTTGTTTAGAGTAATAGTAGCTAATGCTCTCTAATTACTTAATTGCCTATTTATACTTTAGACCTTCTACAATGTCTTGTTACCAATGCAAGATTTTTTTTCATGGCTTCTTTTCCTTTTGTAGGATGAATAATAATTTATGTATATTGGTGAAGGTAGGAGGAGTGAAATGGCTAGGAAAGAAAAAAGACACTATGTATCACACACACTAACAAAAGAATTTATTAACCCCATTAAGAGTTCTTTGTAGACATCTTTCACCAGGTGCAATATACTGCCTAAGCAACTGGTGATCACTGACAGCTTAATGCAGAGTAGCCAGGGCATTGCTCGCATTACATAGCAAATTCCCTGAATGACTGGCACACAGAATTGTTTGATCCAACCAGGTAAATTCATCGGAACGCATTGCATGCATTCCAGATGCCATAAGCCATCATACTGATATGTAATTTGTTTTTCACATTTTGACAACAGAAGTTCAAGAAAAAAAACAAAGCAAAAGGGCAATTTAGATACCACAATATTTCCCCAAAGATTAATGGATTATTCTCACATACTAACTGAAGATATGTAATTAACAATGAGAATGTGGAAATAGATTTCATTACCATTACAAAAGGATTCAAGCAATTTTTGGAGTCAACATGATCAACATTTTGTTAACTATTTAGAGCCTTGCAACTTCTTTACTGGTGTTACTAATTATTGATATATTTAGTTGTGATCACCAGCTAAGTATATGTAATAAATAGTTTTGAAATTCCTTTTTAGGTACATATCACCCTAAGAAATTATTGTTGACAAAAGTGGAATGAAGGTTGTTATTTCCAGAGATACTAACCTTTGAAGTTTACAGAAACTTTTTATGCCCACAAATAAATAAATAAACTATGTCATATAGGGAATTGTAAATACACTTAAATTAACAGTTAGTTAAATATAGAATGTATTGTCTTGTCCTTATGCTGAAGAGTGACTTCCTCTTTGAGTAGGGGTTTACTAGTGGGCAGCTTCAAATAAAAAATTAAAATTCAGAAATGAAATAGCTTGATAAAGCCTCTTACAATCTTTGTGTTTCCTGTACATAACATAAGAACACCTTTCTGTGATGAAAGTATTTTGGTGAACATCTTCTTGAGCTGAAGCACCATTAAAAATGTGTAAAAATTACTCACAGATTTCCAATAAAGTAAAATATTGTTGATTTCTTGGTTAGCAGTATTTCAGTAAATAAATTAATCTTTTCACTATGTAAAGTATGGTGCAGTTTAGACTAAAGATCATATATCTATATGACATTGCAAACACCTTGAATGAGCAAATGACCAGTCAAACATGTAACAGAAAAAAAAAAAAAATAAAAAAAAGAACTGCGTAACAGTCAGTCATAACATTTAATAACAAGATTGATGAATTTAGCTACGGAACTAAGAGTGATCTCCAAAAGCAACCAAAGTGCACTTAAATAAATCCCTACTGGCCTGATTTCAGCTGGGATAAAGTTAATTTTCTTCCAAGCAGCTGGTATAGTGCTCTGTTTTGAATTTAGTCTGAGAACAAAGCTGATTGATAACACAACAATCAAAGAATCATAGAATCATAGAATAGTTAGGGTTGGAAAGGACCTTAAGATCATCAAGTTCCATCCCTCCTCCCACAGGCAGGGACACCTCACACTAAACCATGCCACCCAAGCCTATGTCAAATCCAGCCTTGAACACTGCCAGCGATGGTGCATTCACAACTTACTTGGGCAGCCCATTCCAGGGCCTCACCACCCTCACAGTAAAGAATTTCTTCCTCATATCCAATCTAAATTTCCCCTCTTTAAGTCTGAACCCATTACCCCTTGTCCTATCACTACAGTCCCTCATAAAGAGTCCATCCCCAGCAACCCTATTGGCCCCCTTCCGATATTGGAAGGCTGCTATGAGGTCTCCACACAGCCTTCTCTTCTCCAGGCTGAACAACCCCAACTTTCTCAGCCTATCTTCCTGCGGGAGGTGCTGCAGTCCCCTGATCATCCTCGTGGTCCTCCTCTGGACTTGTTCCAACAGTTCCATGTCCTTTTTCTGTTGAGGACGCCAGAACTCCACACAGTACTCCAAGTGAGGTCTCACGAGAGCAGAGTAGAGGGGCAGGATCACATCCCTCGACCTGCTGGTCATGCTCTTTTTGATGCAGCCCAGGATATGGTTGGCTTTCTGGGCTGCAAGCGCCCACTGCTGGCTCAAGTTCATTTTTTCATCAACCAAACACCCCAAGTCCTTCTCTGCAGGACTGCTCTGTATCTCTTCTCTGCCCAACCTGTAGCTGTGCCTGGGATTGCTCCCAACCAGGTGTAGGACCTTGCACTTGTCATGGTTAAACTTCATCAGGTTGGCATCAGCCCACCTCACAAGCGTGTCAAGGTCCCTCTGGATGCCATTCCTTCCCTCCAACGTATCAACCGAACCACACAGCTTGGTGTCATCGGCAAACTTGCTGAGGGCGCACTCAATCCCACTGTCCATGTCACCCACAAAGATGTTGAACAAGACCGGTCCCGACACCCATCCCTGAGGGACACCACTCGCTACTGGTCTCCAGCTGGACATTGATCCATTGAGCACAACTCTTTGCGTGTGGCCATCCAGCCAGTTCTTTATCCACCGAGTGGTCCATCTATCAAATTGATGTCTCTCCAACTTAGAGACAAGGATGCCATGTGAGACAGTGTCAAACGCTTTGCACAAGTCCAGGTAGATGACATCAACTGCTCTACCCCTGTCCATCAGTTCTATAATCCCATCACAGAAGGCCACCAGATTGATCAGGCAGGATTTCCCCTTAGTGAAACCATGCTGGCTGTCACCAAGCACCTTGTTGTTTTTCATATGCCTCAGCATGCCTTCCAGAAGAATCCACTCCAAGATTTTGCCAGGCACGGAGGTGAGACTGACTGGTCTGTAGTTCCCCGTCTCATCCATTTTCCCCTTCTTGAAAATGGGGTTATATTTCCCTTTTTCCAGCCATTGGGAACTTCACCTGACTGCCATGAGTTTTCAAATATGATGGACAGTGGCTTAGCAACTTTATTTGCCAGCTCCTTCAGGACCCGCGGATGGATTTCATCAGGTCCCATGGACTGGTATACGTCCAGGTTCCTAAGATGGTCTCGAACCAAATCCTCTCCTACAGTGGGCCCAGGGTCTTCATTCTCACAGTCCCTGCGCCTGCCTTCCATGTCTTGGGTGGTATGGTCAGAACATTTGCTGGTGAAGACTGAGGCAATGAAGTTGTTAAGAACCTCAGCCTGCTCCAAATCCAGGGTAGCCAGTTCTCCTGATAGCTTCTGGAGAGGGCCCACGTTGTCCCTAGTCTGTCTTTTATTCACAGTGTTCCTATAGAATCCCCTCCTGTTATCCTTAACATCCCTAGCCAAGTTTAATTCTAAGTGGGCCTTAGCTTTCCTAACCTGGTCTCTGGTTTCCTGGACAACATCCCTGTATTCTTCCCAGACGATCTGTCCTTGCTTCCACCTTTTATATGCCTCTTTTTTCCTTCGAATTTTCCTCAGCAGCTCCTTATCCTTCCAAGGAGGTCTCCTGGCCCTCCTGCAGCACTTCTTTCTAGTAGGGATGTATCGCTCCTGAGCTTGTAGCAGGTGATCCTTGAATATCAACCAGGATTTTTGGGCCCCCTTGCCCTCTAGGGCTATATCCCATGGAATCTTACTGAGCAGGTTCCTGAAGAGGCCAAAGTCTGCTCTCTTGAAGTCCAGGGCAGTGAGCTTGCTGCATGCTCTTCTCACTGTCCTGAGGATCTCGAATTTGACCATCTCATGATCGCTGCAGTCAAGGCTGCCGTGGGGAGTCACATTTCCAACCAGCCCTTCCCTGTTGGTGAGGATGAGGTCAAGCATGGCACCTCTCCTTGTCCACTCCTCTATTACTTGCAGAAGGAAGTTGTCTTCCACACAATCGAGGAACTTCCTGGATTGCTTGTGCAGGGCTGTACCATCCCTCCAACAGATATCAGGGTGGTTGAAGTCCCCCAGGAGAGGAAGGGCCTGTGAGTGTGAGGCTGTTCCTATCTGCCTATAGAGAGCTTCATCCACCGACTCCTGTTGGTCAGGCAGTCTCTAACAGATCCCCACAGTAATATCTCCCATTGCTGTTCTCCCTTTAACCCTAACCCACAAACTCTCTATTGACTGCTCGCCTGTCCCCAGGCACAGTTCCATACTCTCCAGCCTATCCATAACATAAGTTGCAACTCCCCCTCCCAGCCTACCGGGCCTGTCTTTCCTAAAGAGCCTGTAACCTTCCATTCCAACACACCAGTCATAGGAGCCATCCCACCACGTTTCTGTGATACCTATGATATCATACTCCTGTAGTACATGCACACATCTCTAATTCCTCTTATTTGTTCCCCATGCTATGGGCATTTGCATAGAGGCATCTGAGCCGAGCTCCAGTTGAAGTTGTTGCTAAGGACAAGATCAAGGACTTTTCAGTCTCATGCTCTCTTAGTAAGGAGGGGTACAAGAAGCTGGGAGAGAGCAGAAACAGGACACCTGACCCAAAGTAGCCAAAGTGGTATTCCATACCACAGCACATCATGCATATAAACTGGGAGGAGTTTCCCAAAAGGGACAGATCATTGATCAGATCAGGCTGGGTATTGGTCAGCAGGTAGTGAGCAATTGTATTGTGCATCATTGTTGAGTTTTGGGTGGGGTTTTTCCCTTTTAGTTTTATATTTTCTACCCTTGTTATTTCCCTTATCATCGCTATTATTAGTATTAGTATCATTTTGTACTTTAGTTGTTAAACTGTTCTTAGCTCAGCCTTAGTCAAACATAGTTAAATATGTCTGTATGTTGTTGATTCAATTTTCATAGAGATGATAGGGAATGTTTTAGTGTCATTGTATGAAGTGCTATAGGAGACTTCATCTGCAATATTGTATACAGTACTGATTATCCAACAGGGATGTTCAAGAAATTTGATTTTACGCAACTGTTAAGCAAAGAGCTGTATTGTCATGAGAACAAAGTACCTGTACACCCATAAAAAGGCCGAGAAGGAAATTAGACTGTGAATCAGAAGGTTAATAGCTAACTGAATATCAATACTACAAAAAAAGTATATTTTCTGTAAGGTGGGCAGCACTCTAATATTTAAAGATTAATCTAGAAAAGCTTTTGAAAACCAAACATACAACAGATGATACTTGATCTAAAGAAGAAATGGAACTTATAAATCAAAAGGTACTCGCTAGTCCTATGCACTTGTTTTCTCAACAGTTCCATACCAGGCTCTCCTCCAGTATTTTGTTTTACTAAAACTTTTATTAGTGTTTACTCTTGTCGTGGTTTAAGCTGTAAATCACGCAGCCTGTTCTCTCACTCACTCCCCTTTCTTTCATCCCCCCACTCCCGGGTGGGTGGGGAGGAGAATCGAAAGAATGCAACTCCCACAGGTTGAGATAAGAACAGTTTAGTAACTAAGGTGTAGCACAAATCACTACTGCTACCACCAATAATAATAATGACAAGGCAAATACAGGGAAAGAGAATACAACTGCTCACCACCTATACCAAGCCCGACCACGCAGTGCACCCCCACCCTTCTGGGTCTCTGCTCTCTGTTTTCCCATCCTGGGCATGATGTGCTGTGGTATGGAATAACCTCTTTGGTCAGTTTGGGTCAGGTGTGCTGTCTCTGCTTCCTCACGGCTTCCCCTCCTACCTGGCACAGCATGAGACTCAGAAAGTCCTTGGTCAGACCAAAACATCACTAAGCAGTAACCGAAACACTGGTGTTATCAGCGCTGTTCCCAGGCCGAAAGTCAAAAACACAGCACTGCACCAGCTACCCCAAGGAGGAGAAAAATGACTGCTACTGCTGAACCCATGACAACTCTGAAACATCAGCTCTTTACAAAGTTTCTTGTATCTGTTTTATAAACAAAGCTAGTGTGTTATTTAAAGATATAGCCCTGCACCATAATTCTGTTTTCCAAGATACTTTCTAATTTACAGTTCCCTTTCCTTCAACACTGTAACAAACATAGAATCATAGAATAGTTAGGGTTGGAAAGGACCTTAAGATCATCTAGTTCCAACCCCCCTGCCATGGGCAGGGAGACCTCACACTAAACCATGCCACCCAAGGCTCTGTCCAATCCAGCCTTGAACACCGCCAGCGATGAAGCATTCGCAACTTCCCTGGGCAACCCATTCCAGTGCCTCACCGCTCTTACAGTAAAAAACTTCTTCCTTATATCCAATCTAAACTTCCCCTGTTGAAGTTTGAACCCATTACCCCTTGACCTCTCACCACAGTCCCAATTGAATAGTCCCTCCCCAGCATCCTTATAAGCCCCCTTCAGATATTGGAAGGCTGCTTTGAGGTCTCCATGCAGCCTTCTCTTCTCCACCCTCAACAGCCCCAACTTTCTCATCCTATCTTCCTATGGGAGGTGCTGCAGTCCCCTGATCATCCTCATGGCCCTCCTCTGGACTTGTTCCTTTTCTACTAATTCTATAATTCAGTTTCTGTTGCATGTTATTTTCTTTTTACAAAGTGGTTCAGACTTCACAAGGGTATGGTAAATATGAATAATTTTCCATGTTAAAACCAATGTCATTTAAACTAATTGAATTTTCTGTCTTCCCTTCCATGATGTATATGGAGTATATTCCAAATTTTATCACAGAAATCAGCATTTGTCTAGTTCATGGCATTTTTAAGTTATAATTGTTCTTCACACCAATTCCTTTTCTGAAAACCTTGCTATTTTTACACATTCTAAAATATAATGCTGAAAATATTAATATCATAGGTATTTCATTCATTATTTCAAGTAAGCATCCAGATGGGAATTTTTGAATTCAGTGAAGCACATTCATTTGTGTCTATTCTATTTGTGTACATTCTATTTGCTGAGGGAACTGGAGTTGTTTAATCTGCAGAAGAGAAGGCTCACGGGGGACCTTATCGCTGCCTACAGTTACCTGAAAGGAGGCTGTAGTGAGATGGTGGTTGGTCTATTTTCCCAAGTAACAAGTGATGGGACAAGAGGTAAAGGCCTCAAGCTGCACCTGGGGAGGTTTAGACTGGTATTAGGAAAGACTTCTCAGAGAGGGTGATCAGGCATTGGTACCGGCTGCTGAGGGAAGTGGTGGAGTCACTGTCCCTGTAAGTGTTCAAAAACCATGTAGATGAAGCACTTATTGATGGGCTTTAGTGGTGGTCTTGGCAGCCCTGGGTTAATGGCTGTAATTGATGTTCTTAAAGGTCTTTTCCAATCTAGTTGATTCTATGATTCTATATTTAAGTACTTTTAGATAATTTTACATAAGTAATATTAACTTATATAAAAGCAACATTTAATGTAATCAGAGTAACAGAAACACAGGCATGGGTCAGGAATTATTGAATAAAAATAGACTAACTTTTCATTGAAAATAGGCAATATTTAGTGGACTCATTCTCTTTGGTGAAGATTTTTTTCCTGAAATCGAGTTTAAACCTCTACTACTGCAGCTTGAGGGCATTTCTTCTTACCCTGTCACTTGTTATCTAGAAGAGACCAACCATCTCTTCTCTCCATCCTCCTTTCATGTGGTTGTAGAGAGTGATAAGGTCTGCCCTGAGCTTTCACTTCTCCAGACTGAACAACATCAGTTCCCTCAACTATTCCTTATAAACTTGTACTCTAAGCCCTTCACCATCTTTGTTGTCCTTCTCTGGACTTGCTTCAGCAACTCAGTGTCTTTCTTCTAGTGAGTGGGCCAGAACTGAACATAGTATTACAGGTGTGGCCTCACCAGTGCCAAATACAGGGAGACCATCACTTCCCTAGTCCGGCCAGTCACACTATTTCTGATACAGGCTAGAATGCTGTTGCCCTTCTTGGCTCCCTGAGCACAAGCCGGCTCATGTTCAGCTGGCAATCAACCAGCACCCCCAGGTCCTTTTCCTTCAGGCAGCTTTCTAGCCGCTCTTTCCCAAATCTGTAGCGTTGCATGGGGTTGTTGTGACCCACGGGCAGGACCCAGCACTTTGCCTTGTTGAACCTCATACCGCTGGCAGCAGCCCATCAATCCAGCCTGTCCAGATCCCTCGGCAGAGTCTTCTTACCCTCCAGCAGATTGAATCTCCGGCCCAACTTGGTGTTGTCTGCAAATATACTGAAGGTGTACTCAAACTCCTCATCCAGATCATCAGTAAAGATATTAAAGCTAGTGCAAATACCACACGCTGGGGGACATCATTAATGACTGGTCACCAACTAGATGTGACACTATTCACCACTACTCTCTGGGCCCAGCCATCTAGAGAAGAATATATCTATACGCATGTAATATAGTGATATTAGTCAGATAACTTCAGTTACCAACCATGTGGCATGTCCCTCTACCCCTGTCATAGCACAGCAGTCTTTAAGAAAGTAAAACAAATTTATTTCTTTTCTGGGAGATGTATCTCTCAGCCATTGTCTCTCCAAAACAAATCTCAAGTACTGAATGAATATTCATAGTTAACAAATCATGTTATAGAAATCATTGATTCAACCCTTCTCTGGCGCTGATACAAGGCATCACAAAGTCACATTTGTTCAAGTAGCTAAATCAGAATTTTACTGGACAGAAAACAAAGATACAGCAAGGAGATCAAAGGAACAAACCGTATTACTAAAGGCATAAACATGTGTCGTGGTTTAAGCCTCTATAACTCGCGCAGTTTTG
Source organism: Ara ararauna (assembly GCA_028858755.1). Taxonomy (NCBI): domain Eukaryota; kingdom Metazoa; phylum Chordata; class Aves; order Psittaciformes; family Psittacidae; genus Ara; species Ara ararauna. The sequence continues at coordinate 57,283,345 of CM054377.1, read as the reverse complement.
CTCACTCACTCCCCCCTCTTTCTTTCCCCTGCTCCGGGAGGGATAGGAAGGAGAATCGAAAGAATGCAACTCCCACAGGTTGAGATAAGAACAGTTTAGCAACTAAGGTATAACACAAACCACTACTGCTACCACCAATAATAATAATGACAAGGCAAATACAAGGAAAGAATACAAACGCTCACCACCTATACCCAGCCCAACCAAGCAGTGCACACCCCCACCCTTCCTGGTTTCTGTTCTCTGTTTTACATCCTAGGCATGATGTGCTGTGGCTCGGAATACCTCTTTGGTCAATTTGGGTCAGGTGTCCTGTCCCTGCTTCCTCACGGCTTCCCCTCCTACCTGGCACAGCATGAGACTCAGAAAGTCCTTGGCCAGACCAAAACATCACTAAGCAGTAACCAAAACACTGGTGTTATCAGTGTTGTTCCCAGGCACAAAATCAAAAACACAGCGCTGCACCAGCTACTACGAAGGAGAAAAATGACTGCTGCTCTTGTACCCATGATAACATGCTAAGTAAAGAAGAACAATAGTCAAGGGGGACAGCCCTGGTAGAATTCTAGGCTCACAAGACTGGTTAAGTTAATGATACTGACAATATTTGGATACCAAATCAGAGAGCAAAGCGATATTAAGCATTTTCCAGATTTAAGAACAAAAATAATTAATGATATTATGCTTAATTTGTAGTTCTAAACTACAGGGGTGAAAACTGTATTCTTTAATGTGTTTGACTGTTGATCATACATGTGAAAGCTTATGTGATTTACTGCTATTTTTTTCCATAGACAAGACTGAAAGCAGGTTTGTAACAGACAATAGTCTCATAAAAAACTATTACATTATCTCAATGGCTACTATTGACTACTAGCATGTTTATGTCAGAAGGAAAGTATCAGTGACTTCTCATTACCTATCACTAATTTACAATATTTAAAAAAAGTAAAAATATGAAGGCCTATGCTAGCTATATTATGAAACTAAAATTTTTTTTGTTATTATAAGTTTGGGGTCTTCAATCTGGAAGTCGTTATATTCTCTTGGAGAAGATGAAGCACGCCAGTTGCATTGAGAAAGGAATATTTCTCTTCCTTGCCCAATCAGTTTTGCTTAAGCATCAGCAAAAATTAGAATGGTTTATTGTACAATGATAGGCAGTTCTACTTTTAATGAGTCCTAAGTGGAAATAAACTACTGAGGAAGAAAATTGTCAGATTTTGCATATCTAAATTATATGATCAAAGTGCCCCTTTCTGCCTAACCCATTTGATTCTAAGTTTGGAAAAAATAAAAAAGGTAGTGCACTTGATAGTGTCTGAAACATGAACATTATGGAAAAATCTGAAGTTTATATCCAAAATTTCACAGTCATTTGCTGCTTTCTATCCAAAATAATTACATTGGAATTTACAGCATTCTTTTATTAAGAGCCTAAAAGTTAATAGTAAATCTTAGTTACTATGAAGGGGTTGCCATATACCTATCTATCTGATATAGTGTTAGAATTTGAGAAAACCAATATACTTCCTATTGCAATAGATGAAGAGCAGGAAATTTTTCTTTTGCTATATTCAAATGCATAGTTCCCTCTCAATGCTGTAAACTGCATTAACACACAAGAACAAAACATATGATGACATCATATGAAAGCAAGTCAATTATCATCCAGAAATAGAAAAAATCTCATGTGTCCTTAATTTAAGGGAGGGTATATTTTTCCAACTTCCTTTCACATAAACACAAAATGAGTATGTATTTATAGTGTATAGTGCAACTAACTAAAGTACCACTATGAATAGATTTTTATCAGGAAAAAGATTAACAATATTCCCTCCCCAGTATAAAAATTTATTTTTTAAAATTAACACAAATATTTGTCCTTTCTACATTGACTTAAATTATATTATCCAGTGTATGTTCTTCCAGTATGAACACTACTTCCAGTATGACTCAGAATCATCTTAACCACGTTTCTGCTCTGTTTTGAATGGCTGATGGAGTGAAAACTTAAATGAAATCTGACAAATGAGTGCATTCCACTTTCAATATGTGTAAAATATCCATTGAAACAAATTTATTGTTAATAGAAGCCTTGTCTGCATATACTCAACATCACGAGATAAGAATTATTTCCTTGGTATAACTAATTGTCAAAATAGATATGTCAGTGACAATCTCTGGATCATGCAAGAGAAGGTAAAAGACCATGGAGAAATCATTGCAACCCCAACAGTAACATGTGGGGACTAACAATATAATTTAATTACTGCAAATGATCGCTCAAGATAATATTACCTTCCAGATGGAGGTTACCTCTATTTAAATAAGCTGGGGTAATTAAAAATGTTCCTGTTTATTAATGAATAAGCCTTCTTGACAGTGTTTTCAAATATATTTTATGAGTGAAACTGATTAAGAACTTAAATTTCCAAATGCTGTTGGAATGAAAAATAAAAATTAAAACTGCAAAATGGTACATTTGTTTTTATGACATTCCTAACTATAAAATCAGCGTGTCACATGTAACTACTGCCATGATCTTGCCATACTTCTGAGCAGGATATATTGTAGACAGAAAACATAACAAGCAGATATTAGAAAGAGTATTTTATTGAAGGATATGAAGACAGTCTGCTGCAGGGCTATAAAACTTGTATGTTTCATGACTATTGCATTAGAAATTATGTGCTCTGTAGAAAATGTGAGTAGTGTCACCTAGTGAATTTTATCCCATTTATTCAGGCTAGGAATCAATTGCCATAACCGTGATAATTGCTTGGCATATGTTAGCAAATGTTGGCTTTATTAATAACAAGTACTAACGAAAAGGCAAAAATCAAAATTCTTATCCTGTATTGTTCTTTACTTTGTGTAATAAAGTTATCAGTGCAGAGTGAGTATAAAGCAAACCTAAAAATGTTACTAAATCAGTAAGTTAGTGTTTTGGTTTTACTTCTCAATAATTTGCCATAATGTAACACAAATGTCACAAGATAAAATATAAAAATGAAGCACAACCAAATAAACAGATACTAATTCTCTATAAATACAGTGTGACCAACCCTCCCAACCTATATGAGCTGTGTGATAATGCCTTCTCTCAAACAAAAGCCATACTACCTTAAAATAAGTGAGTTTTAGAAGGAGCTGGGAAATGAGTGACGCCTTCTTCTGTTCTCCTGCAATGTTAAGGAGGAGCTTGGGGTGGACATACAGCTGGAACCTAAGCGACCTCAGCACTATCAGTTTCAGCAGCTCTTGCTAGCTGACTTCAGCCCGCAACTGAGGATTTGGGTTGCCTACATCACTGCATCCAGCTATTCTTCCAGAAGCACAAGTTAGCGATGTCATCCCTTCCTGATTTTTCTACCTAAAAATTCCTGATTTTTCTACCTTTTTCTACGTTTGCTACCCAGGAAGCAGCACACAGTTACTGTCATCAAGCTGTAGATATAATTTTTCTTCTCTTTGTACCGCTAATTTTTGATGTTGCACTCTACTTATTCCTCTGAAGATTACATGCACAAAGCCAAATAAAAAATAAAAAATCTGACCTCATGCTGTTGTGTTCAGTCAGTTTATTCAAACAGAGAGCACAGACAAACAACAATTTCCAGTACAGTATGAAACATACGGCAGATTGTTGCAATTATTATAAATATTATGTGTCTAAGAATGAAAAATGTATGTAGTAGTATCGTACAATTCAGGTCATAAGGGACCTCCAGAAGTCATCTGCTTTGATCCTCTGCTCAAAGCAAGTCTAATCAAATCAGGCTGCTCAGACTTGTGTTAAGCTGAGCCCTGAACACCCCCAAGACTGAAGACACAACCTTTCTAGGCTTCTATCTCAGTATTTGACTGCCCTCAAGGAGAAAAGCAAACAGACAAACAAATAATTCCTCCTATATAATCATAATTTCCCATCTTTCAGTTTATGTTCATTGTCTTTTGTCCTCTGACTTTGTGCTTTGAGAAGACTCTGTTCTGATCCTGTCTGTGCCCATGGCTGAAGTAGCTGCTTTACTAACTTCTCTCAAAAACTATATTTTTCTCCTGACTGAACAAGCATCTCTCTTTCTCTCAGCCTTTATTGTATGATATGTTTTCCAGCTCCCTGACCAGCTTCTTGGCCCTTCACTGGGCTCATTGCAATGCACAAGTGTCTTTTGGTGGGGAGCCCAAAACTAAAGAGAGCTTTCCAGGTAATGTTCACAAATGAAACAAATATGCATTTAATTATTTTAATAATTTGAATCCATGGATCTAAAAATAATCTTGAAATTACTTCAGTTTGTATTTGAAAAATGCTATGTTTCCAGCACTGTAGCTGTCAAAGCAATATCACTGCCTGATTCAGCTTCAAATTTGGAATAATCAGCAAACAGGCACCTTCAGCTCTCAGAACTTGACCAGAATATGAAGCAAGAACATATTGTTAAGCAGAGAATTCAAGGGCAGGCAAGGTCTAGTGAGGCAAGAAACACTTTAAATTGACACTGAACTTGCATGGAGAACAACCGAGTAAGCTGATAAGCTAAAAAATATGCTGAGTCATTTCAATATTATAATTTAGGTATGTGGAAATTAATTTGTCCTTAATGGCACTAGAAGACCAATAAGAAACATAATTAAAGATGGTCCTGATCTAGTAAAATCACGTTTGTCTTAGATACATGAAAAAATATATAGAACTGCTTACATGGTTAAATGTAAGGACCACAGAAATGATTGGAGGACTGGAACACCTCTCCTATGAAGAAAGACTGAGAGAGCTGGAGTTGTTCAGCCTAGATAAAAGTTGGCTCCAAGGAGATCTTACTGCAGCCTTTCAATGTATAAAGGGAGGTTATAAGAAAGATAGGAAAATAATTTTTACCGGGGCCTGTGTTAACAGGAGAAGAGGCAGTGGTTTTGAATTAAAAGGGTGTAAATATAGATTAGACGTAAGGAACAAATTTTTATTATAAGAATGGTCAGACATTTGAACAGATCACCCAGAAAAGCAGTGGATGCCTCATCCCTGGAAGTGTTCAAGGCTAGATTGGATGGGGCTTTGAGCAACTTGGTCTAGTAGAAGGTGTCTCTGCTAGATGATCTTTAAAGGTCCCTTCTAACCAAATCAGTCTTTGATTTTATGAAATGTTAGTTTCCTGTTTGATTGTGATCTATCAAAATAATTTAAATCATAGCAGATATAGCAGGTAAAAAAACTAGACAAGTATAGCAATTACCATTAAAACTTTATTATATATTGCTGTTAATTCTCATAAATATCAGGGATTCTCAGTTCTTTGTCCTTGTCATCAGGTTCTTAATCCTGTGTACAGCTAATTTACGACTCATTAAAAACTCTTTGATATAAGTGCCAACATCAGTGGAATAATTTAATTTCTTTTAGTGTTGTTATTGTTTTAGCTAATCTATGTAGCACTACTGGACATATAAAAGATAGTGGAATAATTATGGTTTTGCTATATATTGAAAATCCAAGTAAATCAGCATTTTTTTATCTGAACAGCAATGAAAGCCTGGATCAGTCATACCAGAGCAACTAAAGGCAGCAGACAGATTACAAATAATTGGAGACTTGCAACAGAACCCCTGGGGCATCTCAATACATGTTGGACATAGCACAGAAAGGCAAAAAATACAAACTCTCAGTCTACGTCAAGATTTAAACCACTCTGAATCACTGCCTGAGAAAATCACCTCCACTGACAACCTCTAGAACCAGGAATATTGCTGTTGAATAGCCAGAAAAGATAGAGCTTGAAAGTATTGTTTTACTGGGGATTGCATTAGTTAATCTCAGTTCTTTCAAATAAGTATTTTCTTCAGGAGCATTGCTAAAATATGAGTGTATGCACAGCTGATACAATTCAAACACCTTGACAGTCCAAGCAAAATAAGGAAGGTAAAAATAAAATGCACTTTCAAAGTCATATTGAATTGAAGAAAAATGATAACTTTAAAATTCATTCCATAATATTGTTAGTGTGAAATATCTTGCTAAACGTTTTATTACCTGTCAAAGGTGTCAGTGAAATTATATGTCAAAATAGTAATAATATGATAAAGCAGGGGGGTTTGATGCATGATTTTTTTTTTCAACTATAAGAAAAGTGAAAGTTAAATACCTTTGAACTGTGAGAGCAAAGGGAAAAATAAACTGTGGATGTTAAATAAAAGGAAGCATGATACTATAGTCATTGCAAAGAATAGTTCTGTGGAGCCAGAGATTATGGGAGGTCTTGGACTATAGATGCCATTGGTTTCGGAATGATTTACTAATTGAAATTTTCCAGTAAAAGACTGCAGCAGCAAGATAATAATTCAGAAGGAGACTGTTGCGTTAAATGGCAAGGGGGGGGAAAACAAACCCCTTGTTTTACTTTCAGATACGTTGCTATCAGTCCGACCGCGTCCGCTTATATCGAACCTCTAATGGTCTGGGAGCCAATCCGACTGCGTTCGCTTACATCGGACCTCTAATGGCCTGGGTTTTACCTGACCGCGTCCGCTTATATCGAACCTCTAATGGTCCGGAGGCTAATCCGACCGCGTTCGCTTATATCGGACCTCTAATGGTCTGGATTTACCGATAGTAACAATTAGATATCAAAACAGTACGACTTATTGACTAAATTTATTGGTGCAACAGTTACAGGTTCTTATGGATTGCCGGTGATAAATACTGTCTGCAAAAGCACGTGCATATAATAGTTACATGAATACAAGCGCTTAATAAAGTTGACACAACTTAGTTCTAAAAGATAGAGGTGACAATAAAAATAGCTCTATAGAGATTCTAAGTTTTTCCTAGGAAAGCACTGGATACAGTGCGAGTCTTACCCACAGGCATCCCTATGGGGGGGGAAGAGAGGTCCAGCCCGTCGACCAGTCCCAGGAGTCGGTTGATGTTATCTTCTGTGACTCGTCCACGATGGTATCTTCCCCAAAATCCCACTTTCTCTTGGGCTATTTTATATTATTTTTACCTTCAAGGTGGAGCTTGAGTGACTCTAGTCATACATACCTTTATTACCATTGGTGAAAATTTCTCTCGCCTCGATTTAAAGGTATATGAGACTAAAAATTCAGAGAGCATGCTCAGAGAGAGGTGGTCTTATTTCGGGGGGGGGGTCGCACTGGAGAGGGGTGTGTATTTTAGTATTATAATGAAGCAAAGTTCACACTAGGACGGTATTTTGTCAAAAAGATGACAGGCCGCTGGCTCAGGGTAGCAAGTATGCAGCTTATCAGTTTCTTGTACCACCTAGTTCCCATTTTATCTGCTGAAGTTAGGACAGAACATAACCGCAAGATCTCCACCTCGCTCTATCCTCCGCCTGTTACGGGAACCGCTGTGGAGTGCACATTCCTGGCATACCAGGTACGGCTGCATCTTAGCCCAAGAGGCCTTGAAAGTCCGTTTCTCTCTTATGTGTGGACAATGCTGCATTTTGAATATAGATTTAATTCCCAATTATCCCAAATTTCCTAATTATTCCACAGAGACATGTAAAACAATTGTCTATCCACAAAAAATAATAATAAAATTCTGTTGTGCATCTAGAGAAGTACAGATGTAGGGACACTAGAGAAGGAAGATCTTACATATCCTCTGTTGCTACCTCTATCTCTAGGGTAAAATGATCAATATTTCTTAAAATTAACAGAAATGTTCTTGGTTGTACACAGAAAAAATCCAGTCAGGAAAGCAGGTGCAACTGTATGGTTTGTCTCCTTTTTGTTTTAAATTCTAAAGCTAGCACTGTTTTTAACATACAGGTAGTTTTACATTGTTCAGTGAATACAAAGTGATTAAAAAAAAAAAAAAAGGAAAATGACCCATAAAAGAAGGCTATGTAGAAAAAAATCTGTGAAAACGTAAAAAGGTTTTGCCTGACTCATAAAAGTCATTTAGACTCTAGAACTTTAAATAAATGGATTAGCATAAATGGATTAGTTAGCCGGTTTTGCACACTACTTTGAAGATATGTAGGCATCATACTTGTTCCTAAATGGCCTGCATGAAAGTCATGCAGAAAATATTTTTCTCTGGGTCACTTAACTAATGAAACATGATTCCATTCTTGGGTACCAAATAATTTTGACTTAGCTATTAAATGAATTGTATGTTCATATGTGCATAAGTACACGTTTGTATGTAATGATGATATAGATATATAATATCATGATTGATTTATTCTTAGCATCTTTAGTTATTGTTATATTGGTCTTCTAATGCTCTCTAAGAGATAAAGTTACATAAATATTTAAATTAATGAGGACATCTTTATTAATTGCAAGAATCATTTTTATGGTGCTTTCAATTAGCATGAATCAATTGGTTAGTTTGAAATGTCCAACTCCTTACGCATTGTGGAACCTTTTTATAATTGTCAAAGAAAATATAATACTTTAATAATGTAATAAAAAAGGATAGACACATCAACAAAATTATAGATATTCCCAGGGGATTAATGTTTTAGTACCTCAATGTCTCCTGCAGAAGAGGAGCAGAGTTCCGCAGTTCCTCAGATTGAGACCAAAGGAGGAGTATTTACTACCTCATGACTTGTAATTCCCATTTAGTAAGCATTCCAAAACTAAATTCAGTTCTTAATTTTCTCAGATGTTCCTATAAACTTTTATTCAGTTTATATGATCCTTTCCTGTAGCAAAGCTTTCCAATAGCAAGAACATATTGAGTAGACAACTTTTAAGCAATGCATTATCTGTGTACCCAATATTCATTTCATGTTTTGTATGTCATTGGCTTTGACCTCATAACTAGTAATAATAAATGCCACAGTCCTTTTTGCATCATATTTCAGGACATACTCTCTGAGAGCATCTGTGAGAGCTTCAGGGTTCATGCTGAAGAGACTAGGCATATAGGAGACAATAATGTGACATTTTGCAAGGATCTAAATCCTGTTACATCAGTGACAAGGGCTGAAGGTTTATAAGTTATGTATTCATACCGGTGCCTGAACTGAATCCACTTCTTCATAATACCCCTGTAGGGTTTTTCTTAATCATATGTTATTAGTGTTCTTCATTCTGATAATATGTTGCAGGCATAAATCGTCAGTGAGCTGTTGCTTCGATGAGCTGCTGCTTCAGCATGCTATTGAATGTCATGCAAATGAGTTATTAATAAGGCATACTGATGGTGTGTTCTGCTGAAGATGGCACTGCCCAGAAAACCAAGGGTTTAGGAATCATTTCAATACGATTGCAACACAAAAGTCACTAGGCACACAACATGCTAGGAGCTGGTTTCCCAGCTATACTGAAGAACCTTACTTTTCTAAACTATCTCTGGCATTATATTTTTGCAAGCCTAATTTGCAGGAAAGTGGCAGAGGAAAACACTTTTCAAAAGTTCTATTTCAGTTGAGATTATACAACTGGTGTGAAAACTGCTGCTTGCTTTTTATCAAGCAAGAGAGTTTAATTTCACAGTACAAAGAACGGGGCAGAAATGAAAGTACACAAACACATGAGTTTAGTTCTATGATGCAAGTAAATTGAGTAGCAGAAACCTGCTTTGATAGATATGAATCTGACATACACATTTAACTTTGCTCACCAGTAGTAATCACAAGATCACTTCTGTTACTGTGACCTTAATTATGTCTATTATATAAGAAATACCATAAGAAAATTTATAAAAAAGAATCACATCTGTACCCCAGTCCTTTATTTTAACCAAGATGGACCAGAAGAAAACATTGTTGCTAACAAAAAAAAGAAACAATGTGATGTTTGTAAACACTTTATTGAGATTAAGTTATGATAACAGATTGAAGGCCGTATTATTTTCCCATTATTAGCGTTTCTTGGGTTTTTACTTGAAAAAAAAAATATCCTTAAATATCGGATACCTTTGAATTCGAAATATTTTTTAATACTTTCCCACATACCATACTAGTAGAATCATACCGTTATATAACAGTAAAATCTAGTTTAAAGAAAACATAAATAGTCTTCCAAAGTTCTTGAAACTTAAATTAATTTTGGAGCATTCATGCCTGATTTGGGAAAGCACTATGTAGAAATATTAAAGACCCAAATTTTGTGTAAAACAGTGTTTCAGTAATCTTTATATTTCACAATTCACTGAGTTTTCCAGCAAAAAATATTAACTCACATTAGATACAAATCTGGTATTTTCTCATAAGAGTATTGAGTATCATATCAGTGTATTATGGGTAAAAAGCACTTATTTTGTATTACATACAATACAAGATTGAAAAATGGTGGTATGAACTGTTCATAATATAATTGTATATCTAATGGTGCTATATTATGTTGTTGCAAATATGATAAAATGTGTTGAAAACTAATGGTATTTTGTATGCATTTACTAGTACATACAAAAAATATATTCAGTATTTTCTCAAGTGAATACTTCTTGTTAGTGATAACTATAAGTTTTGCTAGTACTTACCTTCCTTCTTTCTTGCATGATTTATTGTGTGCATTTATTTGTTTCTGCCAAGTTTGAGTATTTATAGAAGACAGAAAAAAAGAAATTTAACATGAAAAATCAGTGTCCAGCTCTTATTATAGATTCAAAATACGTCTTTTCAATGCAGCATCAGAACTAAATAAACAGAAAATTTAGAAGATAGATGAGTAAAATATGATAGATCCTTGATCCTAAACACAAATTTTTTAAAGTAATGTTTGCAAAAATATTTTGATCATTGAATTAATTGCTTTTTTCTGTTGAAGTATGCTTTCCTATAAATCCTACAGAATCACAGAATCATGGAAAAGTTTCAGTGGGAAGGGACCTTTAAGGATCATCTAGTTTCAATGACCCTGCCATGGGCAGGAACACCTCACACTAGACCAGGTTGTTCAAAGCCCCATGCGACCTGGCCTTGAACACTTCCAGGTATGGGGTATCTACAATGTCTTTGGGCAGTGTGTTCAGTGTCTCACCACCCCCTCAGTAAAGTTCTTCCTAATATCTAATCTAAATCTCATCTCTGTCAGCTGTTACAGTTTTGGTGGAATTTCTTATTTAAGTTAAAATTTTTATAGGTTTTGATGAATATAATAGTGACAATACTGAAGAAAGTTCTTAGAATATCAGTTTCTGAGGAAAGTCTCCAGAAAGCAACTCCTTGGCCCAGCAGACAGTCTCAGTAGTAGGAAAGACTTGTTACCTGAGGTTTTATAGAAATGAATTTTTTGTTATATTTTTGAAGTTAAAGAAAATTATATGAGCATTCACTAGGACACTATTTTCTAAAGCATTTTTTTACATGTTTTGCAAAAATAAAAAACAAAGAAATACGCATAGATGAATACCATTTCTCTGTGCCTGACAAAGCAAGGTAAAACCAGATATTTCTTAAAAGCAACAATAACTCTTAAAATTATATTTTTAAAGGACAATGAAATCAGCCTCCAATGAGCAAGGTTCATATTTGTTGAATAAGAGTCATTTACAGTACCAGCTGAAACAAATCTTTTTTATCTTAGAAGATGTGGCTTATGCATTCATAAAAATGTTTTAGATGTTGCTTAGATATAAAGTGGTTTCCATTATAAAGGCATAAAGGAAAAAGGGTTTCTTCCATTATAAGGGCATAAAGGAAGAAAAAGGCTTCTGAGCCTGATAATTCTATGGCAGACAATTTGTCTCTTTATTACAATGTTTTTACTTATCTTTTGAAAAACAATTTTCACAGAGAGAATATGAGTCATTTATTGCATCTCTGTATAATGAGAAGACATTAACAAATGCATTTTATAAATGTAAGAGGATAAATAGGAATATATCACAAACTTATATTCCTCTTTCCAATTCCAATTGTTACATTCTTAACTTGAGCCTAATTAATACCAGAATCATGAAGATTTGCATATGATCTCTTTCTCTCTCTTCCTCCCTCCCTTCATCTCTCTCCCTCTCCCCACTCTATTTCTTATCATTTGAATGACAATCTTTGGCAATATAATGCTAATGATTAGGCAATAAGCCACTATGATATGCATTCATTATATGGTCTGTTGTTCACATTTTATAGCTAAACTCCGTACAAATAAATATTCTTTGCAGTACAAATGTATGATTCAATCTAGCATACAATAAAATATTAATTAAAAAAAAAAATCCCTTTAGTTTACTGGTACCCCTCCATGGAAAATACATTTCCTTTGATTGATCACTACTGCAAGGCTGGAATTCAAGTTTTGTTCTCTCTGTGCTGATCTCCCTCCTTTTATATTCAGGTGAAGTTAAAATTAGCATGATGCTGACAGATATGCTGACATAAGGTGTTTGAAAAAAAATTTTCTGAATTATTAATGAAACTACAAGGACAAAAATCAGATGATTCAATGGAAGTTGGGATCTTAAAAAGACCAGTAATGGGTACTAAATTTTAATGAAATTCCAAAATAACAATGAAAAGCATCATTTCATTTGCTGTTAGCTTTTTTGATATTCTGCTCTTTGGACTTTAACTTCTTTAATACGTGTGCCTCTTAATGACAAGGACAGGTGACTGTTCCAATTCAGTGAGCATGCTTAACTAGAACATGGCAGGGCAGTTAAAATCAGTGGGGACTAAATATGAAGGGATGTAGCAGGCTTGGAGGCTATCACTAAAGGCAGAAATGGGAAGGAGATGTGTAGATATCGATAACACTCTTTAAAAAAAAATAAAAAAAAATTAACAAGTCAATCTGAAAAAGAACAAATGAACTTGAGAAATAATAAAAAGGTCTATATGTCTTGTCTGAAGAGATTCTGAGGAACCTCAGTTCTTAATGGTCTTCATGCACAAATATGACTAGGCCTGATGAGGGAGAAACAACACACTCTAAGACACCTGAAGGCTTAAGACTGGGCACTAATCTCGTGCTGTGCTACAGGACCTGGGATCTGAGTTTAAATTCTTGTGTTTCTGTTTATTGCTAAATAATCAGTGAGAAATACTTGCATGTTTAGAGAGAGACATATACCTAGTAAGCAATACAGTTAAGACTTAAAGGTAGTGGGCAGGAGAAAGGAAATTAAAATACTGGTGGAATGCTCTCCTACTGAATGAGTTCAACTTGGTTAAGTTTTTAAAACAAAACTATAGGGATTTTAACGAAAGTTTGTAAGTACAATTAAAATGGATATTTCAACAATTGACATAAAGAGTTTTCACTGCCTGAAGTTTTTCTGAACAAAAACCACCTACAGTTTCAACTGCTCCCCAGAAGCTATTTCATAGTCCTCTGATTTCTACTAAGAAGTTTTTTCAGCCTGTGATTTAGGAAGCTTTTGGGAATGATATTTTTCTTTATGTGAAAGGAATGAAAAATTGATGACAGACTAGTATTAAAAGTCTTACCAAAGACTAAACTCTATCCTTCAAAAATGTGTCCATTACAGGATAGTTGCTTCTGTTCCTTAAAAGTGTTAACATATATACATAGCTGCAATCAGTAGCCCCAGAGTCAGCTTATTTTCACTTCTTAATCACCGACTTCAAAAACTACCCTATCATCATGTTGGGTTATCTCCAGTCCTTCTCAGATTAACATTTTGCATTCATTCATTGTATATTGCAGCAGCAGCCAGACCTTTTTATCTGGGGTCTTTGGGGAAAACTTGTAATGCTTGCACTATTTTTTTAATTTCCTCTAATAGCATCATGACAAATGTTATTACAATTCCTTGTTTATTCTCTGCTTTTCTCTTGATTCTTTAATGTATATTTCCTTTTTCTCTTTTGTTCCTTTTTTTACAAAAGACTTTAATGATACAGAAGAAAATTATGTTGGAACACTTTCTGACTAAACTATTAAAAATTGTGTTCAATTTTTATTTTTCTCTATTTCATTAAATGATTTCAGCTTTTCTACCTTTGGAGAATCCTAAACTCTTGACCTATACTGTATGTACACTTCATAATCTTGCTGATGGGTTTGAAAATCCTGCTTACTCAAAAGGGATAAATAAAATTAAGTTCTCTACAGCAGATGTGATTAAGAAGAATCTGGTTTTCACGAGGATATAATTTCTTACTCAATACGAATGAGCAGAAATAGTAATAACTAGAAAGAAAGTCTTTGTTGGAGCTGTGTGTGGTGGTTGAAAGACAAATGACTATGAGATGCATTTAGAAATAGAAAGGAGAGACCAAAGTGTCTATTTCCTGAGGTGTCTTCTCCTCTGTGATTCCTTTTAAATAGTTATAGATTACATTGTGCACCTGGATATGAGAAGTTGCCAGCTTTATATTAGTGCATGTAAGGATTAGTTTTAAATGTCTATATACAGCCAATTAAATATTTAACAATGAAAGTATTTTAAAAGTTTTTTTGTCTTTCTAGGAACACTGAATCAGAATATTTTCCATTTCTGACCAAAAACCAACATAAGTGATATAGGAGGGTAACATGCTAAATGAGGATAGGTTATGAGTCCAGAAGTCAAATAAAGGAGTGATTCAATCACAAATTTGGATTTGTTTTGGCTTATAATTAATACTCACTCTGTTCAAAATATCTCTTGAAAATTATTTTGAAAGATTAATCTAAGCAGTTGCTAAATAGAGGAGATTTGATAGAAATTCTGTAAAAATCATCATTACAGACCTACCACTGTTAAAACTGTAGATGTTTTTAATCAGCAGACACACAAATATCCCTTGCTAGAAATTACTCCAGGACCTAGACGCAGGAAACTTTATTACTATATTAAAAGACAATGCTGCCTAATAAGAACATTTATCTACCTCACATCATTTTTACAAGACATCATTTAAGACAATATTTTACAAGACAAATATGGAAATATTTGCATAGGATTCCTTTTATTGCACAGTTATATGAGCCTTATCCAGAAACCCTTCATTTCTGGTTCACCAACTATGAGAACTGCAAGTTGCTGTTAAGGAAATATGCAACATTCACAGCTTCTGCATACTTGGAAGGGAATTGCTTTGCAAGATTAGAAACCAAAGCACAACAGCAAAACCTGCTCTAAAAGATACCTATGGGCAGATACAGGCACTTTTATTTCATAAAAACATATTTCATGCCTTTTAGACATAATGAATAGTGATTTCTAATGTATTAACAGGAGGTCAGAAGTACCATTAAATAAGGTGGGATTATAACTCTTAAAAAGTTCAAGAAGTGGTACTCTCTGCTCTCCACATGAACGTCCTGTATATTGGAACAGAAAAATAAATATTATTAAAACCCATGACTTTTTACAATTACACATTATAATTTTTTTATTGCTTGCACCTAGAAAAACAATAGCTTTTCTTGCCAGCCTTAAATTATTTAAAATATTTGCTTTTTTTTCTACCTAAAAGCTGTCATTGCCAACTCAACTACTGAGTGTGATCATGTAGGAGGATGGTTACTTGTTAGAAGGATAGACATCTGCAAAGCTGATCTAGGAATAAGGCAGTGCACAAATTAGAGGATTTGCAGTCTTGGGCTCCTGCCTGTATTTACTGTCCTAAACAATTAACCTGCCTTTCAAAATCTATGGAAGGCAATGATTTCACTGTGAAGTGCAAGAAATCTAATCATCTTGATACCCACTGAAGATTAACATTCATCCTACACCTTTTACTGAAAATCAGGCATAATGCTAATTTCTACTATTTCTGTATTTAATAAGGGTTTCTTCATACCCAGATAATCTATAAGAATCTGTATTTATCTCTAACAAAAAAAAATGTCATTTTTCTTATGTGTGTTTAGGAGTGCAATGAAGCAGTCACTGTAAAATATTGTAGACCTTCCGTGAGTCATTTAAAAATCAAAATAAAAATAAATTGAAAATAGCAAAGGCCATGAGGTTTTCAGAATGAGCACATATCTTTTAACAAGTACTTAAGTACTTCAATATATATTCATATTTTTTGTGAATGGAGGAAGGTTGGGTGCTTAACCCACATTCACCAGTCCTTTTTACTTGTAATTCATCTTTAAAAGGGATTAAGTTTGCTCCAGTCTGTACTGTGTAATAAACAGTCTTGTGCCATACAAGTAGGTCTTTTAATGCTGAGAGTTGTGCTGATGAGGGAAACTTCAAATGTGCCTGTACCTGACACTGCATACAAAAGAAATAGAAGCCTGGCAGCTTGGAGGAA
The DNA here is from genome assembly GCA_028858755.1 of Ara ararauna. Lineage (NCBI taxonomy): Eukaryota > Metazoa > Chordata > Aves > Psittaciformes > Psittacidae > Ara > Ara ararauna. The sequence goes on along the minus strand of CM054377.1, from coordinate 57,267,197 downwards.
AGGTTCTGATTCAGAATGAAATTTGGGAAATAAATTAAAGAAATCAAAGGACAGGAGAAAGTAGTTTACATTTAAAAAGTGAGGAGGACCTGATGAGACAGCAAGTATCCAGTAGAGAAAATTCACTGCTCAAACATTATAAGCTATTGCTAAGGAACACTCCATGTTCTGCCGCAAGCACAGGCATAACATTAGCAATAGGGGAAAAATAGTGGCTGTAGAAGAAAATTGAGAAACCTAAAAAAAAAAAAAAAGAAAAAAAATAAGTGCTAATCCAGAGACAATTTGGTAAACTTTTTTCTTTATTTCAATGAAACTTTTCTCTCATCAGAATGTTTTTTGTGGTTTGGGGGATTTTTGGGTTTGTTTTGTTTTATTTTTATTCTCCCTGAAAATTAATATTAAAAACCAAAGGTCCAGCAGGACTATTCGTTTGATGCTGTATGTATTTTCTCTTATCCTTTCTTCAGTGCACTTGTAAATATTTTGCAGATGATAATTAGCCGTTCCTATTCTGCAGTCTAAACCACCTTTCTTCTCCCATGACTAACATTTTTTATGCTAGCCACAAATCAAGTCTAAAAGCATATTAAAAGGGGGGATAAGGTGAACTCCCTGTCAGACAAGGGTGTGGGCATAGAATCATAGAATGGTTTAAGTTGGAAAGGACCTTCAAGATCACCCAGTTCCACCCCCCCCGCCATGGGCAGCGACACCTTCCACTAGACAATCTTGCTCAAAGCCAGCCTATCCTTGAACACTGCCAAGGATGGGACATCCACAGCTTCTTTAGGCAGCCTGTTCCAATGTTTCACCACACTCACAGTAAAGAATTTTTTTCTCGTAGCTAACCTAAATCTACCCTTTTTCAGTTTAGCACCATTCCCCTTTTTCCTATCCCTTAAACATAAGCTAAACTCTGGGTGTGATCTGATACAGTTCATTCTACATTTGTTAGTTCCCAAGGCTTGGAGCTATTCTGGATCATTTGACTCATCTGGCTTATACCTCTGGTCTACAGACATTTACTGTAACAGCCGAGTCACCCACAAAGTACGAGCAACCCTGAGAAGGGAAATCCAGGGGTGCAAGAAGCCAGAGGAAGGTGCATGAACCTTAACAGTCACTACCAACCTGGTCTTAGTCTGAGGTTTGTTCCATCTCTTTTAGATAGAAAGAAGAGGTGATATGTTCAAAAGAATATTTTTTCACAACTATATTATTTTTTCTAATCAAGGTTAGCTGTCATTACAGCCTCGTCTCACTTTCTTCCACTAGGTGTTTTTCCTTAGAAGGTGTTATCTTGTCCTCCCCGCTTTAATTTTTCAATTAATATTTTGATTTTTAATTGCAAAAATTCTAGCTGTAAAATAGAAGAATTGAACACTGTTCAGCTCTTAAAAGACAACAGATTTCTCTTATGGTTATGACTATTTCTTGGTTGTGCTTGGATTTTCATGATTAATAAGATAAAAATATGTTTGCTATCAAAACTTTCTGAAATGGAATTCTCCAGAAAGCTTCCACTTTTCCGTATGTAGGTTTTTATGAAAGTGGCAGTCCCTGCTCTGAGACAACGACCACAGACTGCACTGTCCTTGTTCTGCTGGGCCCACCAAAGCACCAGGGTCCTTCACGTGGAACAGCTGCCACATGCTGCAGAGGCTAGCCTTGCCTTGGAAGTCCAGAACATCCATGGGTCAAGGAGAGGAACCAGGAAAAGAGGGCCCTACATCACACCTGCCCAAAGCACAAGCGGAAGGCAGCCTGCCTGTACCATGAGTAAAAGACCCCGGCACAGATGAACTCTCCTTGTAATTGTCACAGCAGTGCCATTCATCAGGGCCTGGAGCATGGGACGCTGGCAAGGACTGAGGCCAACTCAGGGCATATGGATGAGGGGTGTGGTCCCTCCAGAGCCCTGGGCATAGGCATCAATAACATGTGGGGACGCCCTGGATTAGTTTTAGCCTGTCGCCGTCCCCACGGCCCTGCTCTGGGCTCCACCAAGCTGGACCCATCCGCAGTTGTGTCCCAGCCCAGTCTTGGTTCATCCGTGTCCCCAGGGTGGCACTCGGTGTCAAGGACTGGGGCTGTCAGAGTGCCTCACTAGTTGCCATGCTACAGGCTGGGGTGGTGGGACCGGCCCTGGCTGCTGCCAGGCCCTGCCGTGACATGGCCGCTGGCCCCCACTGTGCCCTGACACACTCCTGCAAAGAATCAGGAATGAAACTGCAGGTCCCTTTCAATTTGCTTTCAGCCTGTGCATGAACTTACTATGGTAATAAGATCAAAATTAAATAAACACTGAAGAGGAACAAGAAGATGGGAGTTACTAATTGTTTTCAATGAATTTTAATTGCTGACATTTTGAGCAGCAATTTAGTTTCCGAAGCACTTTCCTTCCCCCTATCCAGATGACACTGGGACTTTTGCCAGGGTTTTTATTGCTTTGGTTCCTTCAGTGCTATTTGAGAAAGAAGAGCTTTAACATGTGAGAAGTTAAAAATCCGGTTTAGTCAAGTGACTACATGGAGGCAGAGTAGCATTTGAAAGCTTAGCAGTTTATTTTGGGGAGCAAAGAGGGATAAAAGGAGCCAGCTCATCAGCAGTAGACTGAAATCCACCTTGCCAGTTTTGTGTACTTATGTTATATATAGCCACTGCAACCACACACATACAAGGCACTATACAAAAACAGCCTTCAGAACCCTTCGGACTAATGAAAATAAAGATGTTTGTCTGACATAAAAAAGGGGTTGTTTGTTTTCCTTGTCTTCGGCTGCTGCTGTTGTTAAGTAGGACAAACATTTTAAGATAAATATTATTAGACAGGATAGAAGAAGACCAGCAGCTAGAATTGACAATAAAAGGCATATGGAGTTTTAGATACCATAATCCATTTATAAGCATAGTCATTTTCAGATGAGTATTTCTTAAGAAGTCACTTGCAAACATTTGCAAAACTCCCTGCAGTTGTCAGCTAGGTTGGTCCCATGTACTCTCCTATCCTTCACTGCACAAATGCTGACACCCTGCTTTTTTCTTAAATCCACAAGCCATTAATTACTGACAACTTCCCTTCTGCCTCTGAGGTGCCTTGGTGACTATAAGATCTATTCCAAGTTCAAAGTTTACCATCCTGTGTCATGTCAGAGTTTTGCTGCTGCTGCTACAGTTGTTTGCTGATAAATAATTTAAATGTTCCACCTATCTTGCCTGAATCAATGTCTCTGTTTTATTCTATCTGTGTAGCTGATTGATAGATTTTTTGGTGCCTGCCTTTCCAGCATTTTAGCCAGCATAATCATTGACTGCATACATTAGCCATCAAGATCAAGAACTTTATTCTGTTCTATCATACTGCTAAATAAAACTCATATATAGTCCTCATAGTCAAAAATCACTAAATGATCACTGATGGATTCACTGACAATGGCAAAAAGTGATACTGATTTTCCTAAAAAAAAAGGCATTTTTCTGCATTAAAATATATCACTAAATAAAATATTGAACTTTCCTCTAACTTAATCCTGCATTTTAACAGTTACAAAATGCTTCTACCAAATGTCTATATTTATAGAAAGGGTCAGATATTGTACTTAGATAAAAGCACAGCTGGATATTTATGAGGCACCAGTTTTTTATAAATATAGAAATTTGGTAATTATCACTGTTGTGCAGTAGTAATAAGCACAGCTGGGGAATGCTACTGCTGTTGATTCTTTGGCTACAAAGCTAAATTTCAGACTTGCAGGTTCTCTCTTGTTCTCATCTGCAGTTGTTTTTTTCCTGCATGGAAAAAAAACTACTTCAGGACACAGAAATTGTATCTGTGCCTGGGCCATACATCTGGTTGCCAGTGACATGTTCCTAGACAGGCAGAATCAGTGTGGCTGCTTCTGTGCCTTTGAATGAAGCCATGGACATTACTCAGAACTGAATCACTGAAATGTTTAAGCAAAAAGTTGAAATTGAAAACAACAGTGCTTCTCCCCCTTCACTCCCTCATATGTATGTTTCCTAGCTAAAAATCTGAAATTGCCTCATAGCTCATAAGTCCTACATGCTTGCTTCTTACATTTTTGGTCTTCTTGCCGCTTTCCTTCCCTCCTTCCCTTCTTTTACTAAGTAATCAAACACCAGTGTGTTGAAACTAATGGCAGTGTAATATGGAAGAACACTAACTATACAGTGATAAACAGCTTACCTGAACTGATATTCAGGAGGTCTGAATTACTTTGAAATTATCTGGACAGATAGGCGTCTTATGGCTAACATTCCAAATTGTTACCTGCTAATTGTGACATTCATGTACAGACTGCATTTATAGCTTGTAGAGCTTGGAACTACCTCACTTGATAGAGATGGTTAAAAAAAACCCAAACAAACAAACAAGAAAAAGAAAAAAACAAACTCAAAGCCAATAACAAAAAACCATCAGCATTTAATTGAGATATTTCTTTTTATTTCCTCCCACTTTGGGTTTCAGGAACAAACACAGGGCTGGTTTCTAATCAGATAGATGTTTTTTAGGGTACATCCTTCATGATCTGACACAATTATCCATAATATCAGAATTTACTTTACCTGTGCACTCCCTTTAGAAACAAGATATCTCCAAAAGCTGTTTGGAAGAGTAGCCTTTATTGCCCCTTTGCACTTGCCTGCCAAGCCATTTGACTGTTCAGAAGACAGCTGCACTTCACAATGTTGAAGCCATTTTAGATGCATTTCATTTCACTTCCTTTTCCATTTTCATAACCAAGAAATACATTATCTTATTTAAATCTGTGCTTTTTATATGTTTTTAGTTTTTTGCAAAATACATAGATAGAGAAGTCATGCAATCACCAAGTCAGATTAACCACTTAACCTCTGCTGGATTCCACACAATGATTCCACACAGTGGTACAAGTTCTCTGTAGTACCAAAAGCCAGACTGAATTGGGTCCTCTTGATGGAAGGCATCTTGTTCAATGGTAGTTAAGAAAGACGTTTTCGCAATTTGTTCATAGTCTGGCAGTACTTCAGTTTTCGTCATTCTTTTTTCAAAACTTCTATGGCTGGAAAGTGCTATCAATAAAGCAAACATTTACAGACCACATCTTAATTGATAATCTGGGGCATTTGGGTTTATTTTTGTTTGTTTTCAGCTCATGTAGAAGAAGGATATATGCTTTAAAAAAAACAAGAACAAAAGAAATAAAGAAGGTAATATGCAATGTCATAACGCAGTATCAAAACTGTAATAAGACTCAGCGCAGGCCTTCTAGGAGGGAAAGAGCTTATTAAAAAATAAATCAAACTAAAAAAGCCAACTAATTGAATTCCTTAGTCACTCACACTCATACTCACACTCACAGGCACCAAGATCTTTGTGTCTCTTCAGCGTCTCCAGCGTGCAGGGACCACGGTGCTTGTACAATAGCAGTTGGTCCCAGAATGATTCTGATTCCAAGGAACAACAGCTACTCTTCATTTCCTCACTTTTTCTTGGGCTGGTGACTACATGCTAGTTTTACATGTGTCTGTTGGACACTTCAGAGATTAGTCTCTACCTTGTGCAATCTCTATGAATGCTCTGAATTTACTCAGTTACTTGTCTATCGATGTAAATATTTTGAGGATCAACATGTAGGCATGTGTGGATCTTGATGACCACACAATAATTTACATGGTATCAACACGTGCTTTTCTTGTAAGCCTCACTTTCTTCTGCTTTTCCTTCTACTGCTTGCATAGTAGAAAAATCCTGTTCATTCTGTCTTCACACTAGTCTTAATGATCTTACTCCTGTTCCCTACAAATTAAAATTGCGGAGCCAATTTCCTTTGTTTCTGTTTATTTCTCTTGTGCCAACTAATAGATAAAACCCATTTCTCAGAATGCAATAGTATGGGTTTTAGATAGTTTGTATGAAAACCGTACAAATCAGTAAGCATTACCATCTGATCAGATGTGACAGCTGAGCAATATGAGTAAACTCACAATGCTCCATGTTTCTCTGACTAGTAAACTGACGACTAACAGAGAATATAAAGTGCCTGAAGTGCAATATATTTACACAATGATGGGCAGATTATTTTGAGGAAAACAAAGTCTGACTGGGATAAAAGGCAAGAAGAACATACCTGCCTAGAGATGTGAAAGCACTTTCCTTCCCAACTTTCATCTAGTTAGTACAGACAGGACAAATCAGCCACCTTGAGCACTGGAACTACAATTCCCATCTCAAGGCTAGGAAAGTCTTTTGAGAACATTTCAGCATATCCTTTTCTTGCTTGGTTTCTTCAATATTAATATTTCACTTTATATTCCAGTGCCTTTAGTCTGAACTATGGCCATTCTTATGTTCTTGTGGATATTAACTATTTAATCTCATCTGTGTCCTCATATGCATCTCCAAATTTTCATAGAATCATAGAATTGTAGAATCACAGAATAGTTAGGGTTGGAAAAGACCTTAAGATCATCTAGTTCCAACCCCCCTGCCATAGGCAGAGACACCTCCCACTAAACCATTTTTAAAGCTTCTTTGAACAACATCACCTTATTCTTATCTAAATTGCTGATGTAATATTAAAAATTATAGAATCAGAGAATCATGGAGTCATAGAATAGATATCCACATAAATATATTGTAATTCCTCAAAAATAGAACATTGATATTTTATATTCTCTGCAGTTTCAGCTAGACTACAATTATTGCCATATAAGAGCAAGAGTGCATGAGCTAGGAGAAGAATATAAATTATGGATAATTACTTCCATTACAGTGTTGAAAGGTGACCAGTCACGTCTCCCTTGACTGTAGCCCCTTGTTTTCAATCTTGGAATTGAAAATACAAGTATAATTGAGAAACAAATAGCTAATCACATCTTTTAAAAGGTTATGTGGGACCTCATGCAATAAGAAACTCACAAAGAACATTAAAATTGCAAATCTGCAGTCTTTCACGGTAAATTATCCTTACAGTATATGACCAATTTACTAAGGTGCACCATGATATACTCAGAGACTATGAAAGATTAGCAAATAGATATTCCATGCACTGTTAGATATTTTAGTCCTCTAGCACTCTGAACAAAGCTCTAATAGGTACATTATAACATCCAAAAGTAACACAGCAAGAGTCTAGTTTTCTAAATCTGCAAATAGATTTTAAACAGATCTGCAGAGATGAACATGTTTTATAGGAATAGTGAAAAAAAATAATTACAAGTGGTTTTGAATGCATTAGTAATCTATTGGAAAATTTTATACAGTTTGATTTTTTAACACCTGCCCGAATTCATAATTAAAAATTGATTAATGCTATTGCAAACACTTGAAAAAACTGAAATCTCATTAAAATGCATAAGTTTATTATTATTATGTATTTTTTCACTTAAAATATCAATCCTTAGGAAAGAGTCCTCTTTCCTGTCTTAGTCTGATTCCACACCGCCTTAAGTAACCACTATCTTGTGTGCAAAGAACTGTGAGTATGATCAGAATAGTGGTATTTTACATGCACTCTGAAAAGCTAAAAGAAATTACAACCGCAGTAGAGAGTTAAATACCCTGTCTACAGAGCATTGCACAGTACTGGCTAGTGCCCAATTTTGCAAAAATAAGAGATGCAGAAATTATATATAGACAGCTGTTCTGTCAGGTACTGAAGCCCTAAACAAATACTGCTTCTTGTTCCTCCTTGACTTTCTTATCAACTTTTTTTTGTTCTTGTTTTTGCCAACGTACAGAAGCACAGGTCTCTACAGGAAGCAGAGGCAGAGATTGCCAGAAGACTGCACTTATTTTCCTGGCAGACTTTTACTAGTGATTCTATAAAAGCCTGTGACAAGGAAAACGTCACCTAAAATAACTAACTGCTGGTGTTAGAAATGTTATATAATGTCTTCCTACACTGACTCATCCTTGGAAAGCTACACCTGCTTTTGGGAATTGCCATTCAGAAAGGCACATTTTGTTACCTCGGAAACAGCTGCGACTGCAAGTGTATATTTAGATAGAAGGCATTTTACTTCCTTCACATTTCCATCTGATATGGCATTTACTTTTTATTAAAGCTGTTAATGCATTAAGTCTTTTGCTACCACATCTGCTCTTTTTTTACTCTGAAATCTACTTAGCTGCAAAACATGGTGAAGTAAGGATGCACTTCTGGTGGTGCTGCCATATGTCTGTTATATCCAAAATTTCTACAGGAGAAGGAGTAAGAAAGTATTAGCAACATATTTAGAACAGAGGAGTCAATATTTCATCAAGGCAGGCCAGCTAATAATATCACACAAGGTGACTTAATTTCCTTTCATAACACTTCACCATTGAGAACAAGGGTATTTGTCTGTAAGACAGGTTTTTGGCAGGAATAAGGTCTAGCTAGAAAAAAAAGAAACTTAAATTATTATATTTTATTTTTGTTACTGGAATTAAATTGTTGTGTGGCTTTATGGAAGTCACTTAAATTGTCTGTGTCCTGATTCTTAGCTTCTTCTGTGTAAATAGACCTCTAATACTTAGCTATATGTTATTAAGCTTGAAAAATACTTTGAATTCTTCACACACAATGCATTACACTAATGTAAATTTTTTTTACTGTGATTATTATTCTCATTCTACACTGACCTTTATCTAAGTAGGGGGAACAACTACATTATTCAGCTGTCAGTGAATTTAATATTATAAGACATTCTGCTTTCTGTAGATGAGTCATATTTATTTCAAAAATATGTACTTTTTTAAAGCTATTGTGTATAAATTACTAAACATTGTTTTAAAACAGGCAACAAAAGAATTGAGAAAATAAAGCTTACAATTTCTTGTCATGAGTAGAGAAAACAGTGGAGAACACAAACTTGAGAAGCAAAAAAAACAATTTCATATACGCTTGTTTCAGACTGGTTTAGATTTATTTATTTTTGCATATAAAAATAGCAAAGCTTCTTATTGAAATTATGAAAATCTCATGTCTTCTCCTCAGTATTAAAAATATTAATTTCCCTTCACTTAATCTCAATTTATCATCTTTTTTCTCTCTCTAACAAAACGCCTTTCCTTTTCCCCCTCATTTCTCTTCTGGAACACCATACAGAAAAATACTGGAGATGCCTTCTAAATTTCTTGCTCTTTTCTATACAATGAAATATAGAGCAATGTCAGGTATGAGAAAGTTGGGGCTGTTCAGCCTGGAGAAGGCTGCATGGAGACCTCAGAGCATCCTTCTAGTATCTGAAGGGGGCCTATAGGGATGCTGGGGAAGGACTCTTCATGAGGAACTGTAGTGAGAGGACAAGGGGTAATGGGTTCAGACTTCAACAGGGGAAGTTTAGATTGGATATGAGGAAGAAAGTCTTTAATGTGAGGGTGGTGAGGCAGTGGAATGGAGTGTCCAAGGAAGTTGTGAATGCTCCATCTCTGATGGTGTTCAAGGCCAGGTTAGACAGAGCCTTGGGTGGCATGGTTTAGTGGGAGGTGTCCCTGCCCCTGGCAGGGGGGTTGGAACTAGATGATCTTAAGGTCCTTTCCAACCCTAACTATTCTATGATTCTATGATAACTGAGTGATAAAAACTCCTGTGTGCAAATATCATGAGGCCAGAGCCTGCTAGGGTGAGTTGTCTTTTCCTAATTAACTAGTGGAAAAGTGGGCTTGAGTGACATACAGTAGGGAAATGATAACAGGTAGTTTCAGGTATTCAGCCAGAAATGACAGAAATTGTCAGTAAAGGGAAAAAAAAAAAAAAAGTCAAAGGTGTTTAACAAAACAGTGATTCTGTAGGTATATATATACACGCAGCGTTTCAGACTCTCTAACAGCTAGAATTTTGTACTTTACAATATCTATCCTAAATTTTAAAATATTACATTAATTTCATCTAATCCCAAATCGATTTACACCCATTCAATAACACAGACTCGGAATGTTGCTTTAAGGACCTGAAGAAACAAAATGTAATATTCTGTTATCAAGCTGGAAAAACAGTCAGTGATACAGTTTAAACTCATAACAAAATAGTACTTGTGGGAAAACAAACAAACAAACAAGAGAAAGCTTAAAAAAAAAAAGTTATAGGAATACAATCCAGTGTTAGCTACTTAAAAAGAACATCTTCGACAGGCACTCAAAAAACTCTCACAAGTAACAATACTATGTTCTTTCAACAATCCAAAGACTTCTGTATTTCAACACCAGATCAAAAACTGCTGCAAAAAAAACCAGATCAACAAAAGCTGCAAAAAGGTATGCAAATACGGCTGAGAACCTCAAGGGCATTTACATTGTCTTAGATTCCTGGAAGAATGTGAGCATTTGTTACATGAAACCACCTAGGTAAGGACACTGTATAGCAAATTAAAACAACTTTCCAATGTTTTCTGCCAATTAGACCGGGTTGATATCCTGACTACTAATTAATGAAGTGTGATGATCACTTGAGTATCTAAGCAATAAATACCATGTAGGCATTTGAAAAAATTTCAGTATTGCTAGAGCTACTTGTGAACCTGTACGGTGGCCTGTGATCAGTCTCCAAGTGCTTTTCAGGATGGAGATTAAAAGACAGAACACCATAAAAAAGCCAATTTACTCATCTAAGAGACAATCTCAGGAACATGTAACTTCTGTTGAGTACAAAGTAAATGGGGTCCATATTTTTGATCAATGAAATATTTAAGTTTATTTCAAAAGCCTTCGAAAATTTAAATGCATTGAATAGACTTAGTCTTTTATAATGAAAATTGAGATTGATGTATTTTAGTCTTATGGGATTCCTTCTATGATCTTTGCAACTTTTGTGTTAAAGCCAAAATCACTTGAAATGCTATCCCGGGACCTCACTTAGAAACATCTTTCTAATTGTGATGACAGAATTACTCATGACCATTTTATATCCATAAGGTCATGCATAGCATTGTCTTCTAAAAAAGAACATGCTTGTCTTTATATTTACATGTTTAAATATATTTGCTCATTTTACTATCTCTTCTAACATTTCATAGGGTTTTTTTCATTCTTGTACTCATAGAATTTTTTGCACCTATTTCATGTTAATTTCATCATTAGCAATAAGCAATACTGTATAGAACATTTTGAGTAAGATCCTGCCAAGACGTTATCAAATGGGAGCAGCGTTTTCCTATCTGTGCTGAAAATGCCTTGCTTGATGCATCCTAGGATATTAGCATTTTCACAGCTATGTCACACTGTCATCTCATTTATTACTTCCCAATGTCTTCAGATTTTTCCTTTTCTTTGTCATATACAATTGATATACTTTACATTGATAGGCTAAAATTCTCATTAATCCTGAATTATATATGAAGTTTAGTGGGAGGTGTCCCTGCCCATGGCAGGGGGGTGGAACTAGATGATCTTAAGGTCCTTTCCAACCCTAACTATTCTATGATTCTATCTTTGTACTTTTTATTATTAAACTTAATTTAATTTCCATTGCTTTAGTTCACACGTTCATGCAATTCTTCCACTTCGCAATCTTCTCTTCCAGAGAACAGACAATACTTTCTACTTTGCATCACCTGCACATCTTAAAGCACCCAATTACTTCCTGCATGATGGTCTTTAATGAAAATGTTAAACAAATCTGCTTAAGAATAATGACTGAGGAAAATCACTGTCTAATCTCTTTCCAGTCTGATCTGTTCAATGTAACTCGTGTTGCTTTCCTGTTATCTAGCTATTCATATTCTCTGATGAATATAAGTTCATTTGAAATATCACTTTCTGTAGGGAGCTCAATCAAGTGCTTTTGCAAGCCTAGATAGATTGGACTGACTTGACAATCACGATGTAATAGAGCAGCTGTCAGAAAATATGCATATATGTGTACTTGCAAACACATATATAGACAGTGATTTTAACATGTTACCTCTAATACAATTTTTTAACTTTCTCAAGGGTTTTTGGAGTTCCATGGATTTGGTAATTTTTTCTTAAAATATATCCTAAGTCATTATGTATCACTGGGACCTATTATGTGCATACATCTGATGTACATACTGTGCTGTATTCCCTGTTCTCCATTCAGACAGCGCAGCTATTATTCATTGATTGTAATGAATAATTCAACTTCAAGTGGAGATTTTTTTTTTAGAAATACATTCTTCTAGTATAGAGGCTATTGTACAATCTCGATTTTATTAGAATATTCTAAGCTTTGTTTCCATTTCAGATATTCTGCTACATACTTCTTTTTGTTGTTGGTTTGCTTGGTTTGGATTTTTACCATGGGTAACTAATTTATTTATGTATTTAAAGAAAGAAAAAAGAAATATGCAATAAAAATATCCCTTAAGCTTTGGAATAACTTAACCTTGATCTTTACTCTTTTATAAGCATGTATTAGTACCAATTTTCTTCTGCTTCCTATCCCTGCTGACCCTTTTCTATTTTTATCTTTGGCACTGGCAGTTGTAATTTTCTTTAAAAAGTCCAGATAAACTATATTTTTGCACTTTTTTTTTTCTGCACTTCCTTATAATAGTGTTACAGATATCCTTGTAGCAGAGTATTTTTTCATACTTTGTGTTTGTATTCTCAATATTCTTTTGGCCATATATGAGGTTGTTCTGATTTTTGTTTTTTGGTGTTTTTTTTTCCTTTTGGTCAGTAAATCATCTTGTACTTCTTCCATAGCAGTTATTTTTGTCATCTTGCTTTGAATAAAAGATCCTGTTCAAGTTTGCCCCTTTTTAAAGAAAATAATTGTTTGCTTGTTTCATGTTCAAATCCTTGTTTTCTTCATTTAAGCTAATCAACATCAACAATTATAAATAAGAAACTAAAAAGTTAGAAGTGTATTTTTCCTTGCATTTCACCACCTCAATCACAAATCACTTTCTGTGGCTAATTCTGTTATAAATACACTTTCTGATCTAAAACAATTTATTTCATTGCTCTTTTTCAGTATATGGTAGAGATATATGCCAGCCCCATGTACAAGAATACCTTGACCCTACAGTTATTATGGTATCTATTTCACAATATATGTGTATAAAATTGTAGTGTTTCATAATTATGTTACTTGTTACTTCCAGAATTTTAGTGAGAATATTACATAATGAACAATTACATATAGGTTAAAAGTAAAAAAAAAAAAAAAAAGAATGTAAGAAGAAAGGAAGACTTAGAAACTCTGTCAAAAATTGAATTTAATTTCTATCTAAATACGTACCTGTTTTAATGATTATTTTTGACCTGATAAGAAGTGCTAGAAAGTTGAGCACAGCAGCAGATTAAATATGAGAAAGGTTAGATGGCTGACTTTAAGTTGAATTATCTTTGCTTAGCCAACTATTTTCTTTTGTTCCAAATACTATTAAAAAAATGTTGAATTAACAGTCCACTAATACCAGAAGTTTTCTTGATCTTGCTCTGTGATGGCTAAACCAGTTTTTTCCAAACTGTAGGACTAAAAAAAGATTAAATAAATAATTACTTGATGGGAACATTTTGAAATCAGATGGAAAGAGAGAGTATTTTGGAGTGTGTGAAAATTTTGAAATTTTTGTCTTTTTTGAGACTGCTGGCAAATGTTAAATTGATGGTTAGCAGTTATGTGAAGACTTATGCTCTATGACCTATCTTCAAAACATAATTAATTTGACATGGGCACCCTGATAGCCACCTGAGAGTTACATAATGTCTTTCAGATATTATTGACTAGCACTTCCTTCCATCTAACAATTCAGCTTATATTGATAGTGGTCTTCCTAATTCATTATTAACTTCCTGGAAGTCCCTTTTTTTACTCTATCTTTTCTTCTACATGGTACCAGAATTCATAGAATACAAAGGTAGAAGGAGAAGACATCAGACAGTGTATTGTGTTTACATCTTTTGCCAATATTTTATAAGAAATAGGCAGAATCCTGACCACATGTAAATACCGGTAGGGAATTTTGTTCTAGGTGGCTATAGAAGACAGCACTATCAGAAGCACTGATTATGAAACCCATTGCTGCAATCTATTTGGGTTGCAATCCCAAGTTGTGAGATTACCTGGCACACCTCAAACTTTCAGAGATTGAAAGGCTGCATAATAAAAGAGATTTATTAAAGGACAAAAAAATGTGAAAAGGACTGAGGAGAGGAAAAATAACAGAGAGCTGAAAGAGTATGGGTGAAAAGGAAGCCTATAAGATCATGTGACCAGTTACTTATTTTTCAAGCTGCCAAGATGGCTAACCTACATAATACAGATGGACTACAACTCCTAATTGACCTTTAAATTATATTCTAGTATTATACATTATATCTATTTTAGAGCTAAGAGAAGGTTAAATTGATTTGCTGCAGACTATAATTTATATTTTTAGTTCAATTACATTTTCTGAAGTGAACTAAGTTTAATAATTCATGCTTAACAGCTCTCTGATGAATACACTGCATTGTAAACAAAACGTCCTGTTTCTAAGATAAAGTTGCATCCTTTTAGTCTAACATCATGTCATCTTGCACATACTTACTCTTCTCACTCTTCTGCCTGTTGGCTGTAAACAGCAAGTGTCTTTAGTTCCTTGGACAATATGTGTAAATGCCATTAAATATGTCCTCTGTCTTGCAATGTAGAGGTCAGTAGGATCTTATTTACAGAAAAAATAATAAAAGACCATAGGATGTTTCAGGAGCTATTACAGTTTTGTCCTAAACCCAGCTAGCTTGTTTATCTAACACAAGATTATTCTGATTTTACATTTCAGCTTACACAGAGTGTTAAAAAAATTAGATTATATTTGTAAAATAAATAATAAAAAGAGAGCTTTTGTTATTGACATACTGTACAGTTTTTCATGCAGCATATGTAGAAAGAAAGTATAGCAACTGAAAAATAACTAGAAATTATGAAAGACTTCATTGTGAGCTAGCAAAGATTCCCAAGAAATATCAAGGAGGCTTTCTAAAGAATTTAGCTTCTGAGGTTTTAATGGAAGTTTCATGCAATTCTTTGGGTATTTATAGATAAAAGACTGGTATTTCTCACTATAATAACAAAATATAAAAAGACAAAAGTTACATATGACCTTTTTTCTCTTAGAACTAGATTTCCTAAAAATAGAGAATCTTGTCACATTTCATTTTCTAAGAGTGTTGTGCTTAGATATCTGTTCTCCAGAGAACTTAGAAGATGAGGGAAGAGTTCTGATCCTGGCCCTTAGAGGTGTTTAGGTACCATGCTGCCATTGATCATGTGCCTTAATACATTTGAAGTTCTGAACCTGTCTTCATTCGCTGAAAGGTATGTTGTTCTCTGGGTCAGTTCACTGTTGCTTTAGTACAAAATTACTGCCACTATATTGCACAAATTCTGAGGTACTGGATTGCAAATAGAACAGCTGCTGTAGTTAAAAAGAAGTTCTTTTTGAGTTCTTTGAACTCTTGCCTTCTGTTTCCTAGGTTTTTTTTTTTTTTTTTTCATTTAAGCATGTTGAAAGCAGGCAGTGGAACATGTGTTACATAAGATCACATTTTCTTTGGAAAATAATTTTGGTATCATGGTATTGGCATTCTTTTCAATTCAGTCAGCAAAAATTTGAGCAATTCAGGTTTATTGGCTTAAATCTTGATAAATTATTTCGTACAGACAATTGTTTGACAGCGCAATCACTTTCAAAATTAATAATGTATCAACTTTGTCTGTATCAATTGTTTTGTATAATTTCCATCCACCATCAAATTATAGAGATAAGGTGATATTTTGTTACTGAAGTTGGCAGTAGCTTACCTAAGCTCCTTCCACTTAAATTTTATGAGAGAGCAGTGTTTCCTGATGCATATAGCTGACAAATTTTGGAGAATATTATTCAATAAGGTAGTCAGGTCAAGACCTTTTCCTATATATTGCTATGCCAATAACACTTGCTAGTGAAGGAGCTTTAAATTTCTTATTTCCAAAGATAGGATAGATTTTTAAATTTACAAAACTATTGGGTTTCTTTATGATTGAATGGCAAAAAGGATGAATTAGTTTTCCTTCCTCAAATAGAGTTTCCATGCCAATTAAGTTTATATTTATTAATCCTAGATTAGTTTTATGAGGTTTACAAAAGTATGTTTTACTTTAGGAACAGATTTTAACAAGCTCAACCTATCAAAATAAATTAGCTGAGGAGAATATGCATTCTTAAAAACGTTCCTGATTACTTGAAAATATGTTTACTGCTATACTAAACCATCAATTAAGCATTTCTCTTTGTCTACTTGTATATTCAAGAGAAGTGCACGATACTTTATTTTACTTCAGAACAAAGTAGAGTAATATGTTTATACACCATTTTGTTACACCTTTGAGAGAACACTTACTTCAAAGGGAGAATAAATGAGAAAATTAATTCAATCCCTCTTTCTTTTTCTGAAACTCTGTGGAACACAAGATATATGAAATTTAAGAGTTGGCAGCCTTTATTTGTGCATTTTTTTCTACAGAATTTCATCCTATTTGTATGACTAATAATGCATTTGTATGCCTTCCTAATGCCAAACCATTTTCACAAATGCTCATTGTCTCTTGATGCTCCCTTACCCTCCCATATACAATACTGAAATTACATTGCTGCTGACATTGGCTGAGGAATTGTTTACTTCAGACTTATGCCAGAACTGAAACCTATCCATGAGTATACTTCATATTTTCAATTCAAAAGCA